>JAPQWN010000002.1:74742082-77142082 GCA_028538565.1 Umbellularia californica | reverse complement strand
GTATTTTATATAGCATTATGGTATCATTCAAAAATAATGTATAAACGCAATTTTATCTAACCATAATAAATTTGTGATACTTCTAATATAATTGGACTTAGCAATAAAATACTCATTTTAAGAATTTTCTATAATTGATTAATATTAGCAAAAAGCCGGTGAGATGCATGGGTTAAGTTTTATGCAAATTAAATAATGAATTAAGATAATATTGAACTCAGTATTAATTAATAAAAATATTGATAAAAATCATATTTTTCTTAGCCATCAAATTATAAACTCTTATTTCCTTAACCAAACATGTTGGGATGCATTTTTTTAAAGGTGATCAGTGATAGAAATATCTATTTTTGAATAGTATATTTCATGTTGAAAGACATGTTTTTTTTTAAGGATCTAAAATGCAAATGAAAACTTTGATATAAATCAGGCCTTTTTTGTCTACTTTTTATATCATTGTAGTAGAATATAATTTAATGATTAATAAGTATCATTTACAAAATCATTTAATACATAAACACATGTCATTGAAACAAACATAGAAAAATGAATCACATGTGTAAATGATGCGAAAATCGTGTTATTAGACAAACGTTGTAAAAAGAAATACATGTGTGAACGTTACATACTTAAAATTTGAATATTCATCTTTTACATGTGTAAATTGTATTTACATATTCCACACGTAAAAGACAAAAGACCCCTAAATATGCACCAGAATTTTCCAGTTTTTACGAGTATGAAAGTGATGATTCACACCACTTGACCAAAAAGTTTATTTTCTAATGGGCCCTATCAACAACATTTACTCTTTTTTTTTTCTTTCTGTGGATCCCATATTTGCATTTTAAGTCATTCTATTTGTTTATTGATCAACTAATGAAACCCAATATCTTCATGGATTTTGTTAGTTTTCTTCGCTTTTGCAGGCCTTTATTTCATAATTTAATCGTTCAATAGCCTGCATTAATGGTAAACACCAAGGCATATAATTTCATGTCTTAATTTTCGTGTGTTTTAATAATTTTGTGAAGAGCTTGATCTGATCTCTCTTGCTAAAAACTCATATTCTTGGTGTAAGTGGCTAATAGTTCTTGGTGTAAGTTGATAAAAAACAGGTAAGTGGCTAATATTGTTCTTAGTTATCTTGATCTTTTTCGAGTTTCTTTTAGGGGGTTTCGGCGAGAGGTCCCTCAAAGTATTACTTTGTTACAAACAGTCCACACACACAAAAAAAAAAAAAAAAAAAAAAAAGTCATGTAGCCAAAGGTCCATTAACACATTCCCATATCTGATATGTCTAATTTACCCTTTCTTTAAATCATATCCTATGATTGGTAGGATATCTCATTAATAATAGTCAACTACCATTTAATGGGCCACGATTAATGGAATCTCATTAATGAGATTTTCAAATAAATTATAAAAACACACAAATAAATTTCAAAATAACTTAAATAAATTTTAAAGAATGCAAATAAATTTAAAAAGACACAAAGAAATTTCAAAAAATATAAATAAATTTCAAAAGATGAAAATCAATTCCAAAAGATCCAAAATAAATTTCAAAGATCCAAATAAATTCCAAAAAAACATCAATAAATTTCAAAAGAGTAAAATAAATTTCAAAAGACGTAGTATAATCCTAATCACTCTATACCTAAATCTGATCCCTTAATTTTAAAACCCTAAATCCCCAAATCCTAATCCACCCTAAGCCTTAAATCACCTAATCTACAGCATATCTACAAGTTTGAAGATGACCAAATCACCAACCCTTTAATCTTCAATTCATATATAAATGAGGTCTTAGGGTTCATATGTTTGGATAACTTGAGTTACATTTAAGTGACAATTCTTCTTCATTGCCATGAGCACGTGATCAACTATAGAGAATTATTTTTATAGTTAGGTAAGTGCATGCAACCAAATTTCTTTGATTGAAATCGAACTCCTTTGGGAACCCAAGTTGTGTAATTGGGTGCTCACCCAAATCACCGTTTCAAGGCATCCAAACACCTAAGATTAAAGGAAATATTATCTTAGATGTTTTGATGATGATAAATTAATGATCACCTTAATTTGGAAGAGGTAGTGGGAAGACCCTTCAATTAGGCAAGAGATTTGAGAAGAAAAAAAGTTGTGTCTATTTACAGTATTGTTGATCGACACTTAGATTGTGCAACGCTTAACCGCAAGACTACGGTGTCGTCAAATAGTAAAGGATTAAAAGAGTCCGGATTATCGTTCCCATGAGGAGATGATGGAAGAAGCAATGAATCCAATTTAAGTGAGAGTTGAACTAAGATATATCTAATATAGAAATTGAAGTGAGTAATTAAAACTACTAAACTATAAGTGAAAAATGGAATTAAACTAATTGAAATGTGAAATAAAACTAAAATAACAACTAAATTACTCTAACTAACAATCTAAAGTATGGAAGTAATAAGATCTAACAAACTACACTAAATTAGTGGATGAGTGGTGGTGGAAATGGAAGATTTAATATGAAGATGTGGTGTGAAATGTGTAGGGTTTTAAAACAAGTGATTTGAAATGTGGATCTAAACCCCCATTTGGCATGTCTATTTGAGCCTCTATTTCTCTAAAATGTCTAAAATGGACAGAGGTTCCAAAATTTAGACTGTTTGGTACATAATTCTCTCCTCTGCCTGCTGTAGAAATTTAGAGCCAAATCCTCTAAAAATCAAATGCTCCCATATCCAGCAGATGAGAAATAGACGTTTTGCCTCTTCAAAATATAGAGGCGGAAATATTTTCAATGACAAAATCACCCTCAGACGGTGTTTTATTGGCACCGTCTGTCCTTTGAACAAAACCTCAAAGCCCGTTGTTTCACCTCAAACAAACCCTCGTTTCGTTTGGAGAGCTCCTCAAAGGGAAAAGAAAGATAAAAAAATTTTTTAGAGGAGTTATGCTTCTTCTTTCTCTTTCTTATGCTTCTTCTTTATCTCTTTCTTTCTCTTTATATGCTTCTTCTTTATCTCTTTCATTCTATTTTTTTTATTTCAATGATTCTGCGATGGGTTTCCCTCAATGTTGGAAGGAATGGTTCTAGGGTTTGAATTTTCTACAAGTGTTTTTTCTTTTTTGTGGGTTTTGGATTGTGGAGTGGTAATGACTGGGGTAACCAGCCGTCCATATTACAAGATCGACACCCATACCCAAATTTAAATAAAATCCAAAACTTGGACTTGCAGCTACTTGGGTAGTAATGCTATATACATACATGTATATAACATAATCAGGTCCTTGGCTATGAAATCGATTGACTTGGACAGAGATTTTATTGGGGTCAAATATTGGACTCATACCCAGGTTTTCATTTTTGGGTCCTTTGGGTATTCAAGCAAGGAAGATGGTTATAATGGTTCGTTTGTCTCTATTTTTGCTTTTTCCAGTGGAATGTACATCTTGATTTCTCTGTTTAATTGCTTTTGCACATAAGGCACTGGCTATTAAGGAAGCTGAAAAAATATCAATCCCTAAAATTTAGATTTACGAAGACTATAAATGGATCATTTGAATGATGTGTAGAGACCACTGATGGTTGCTTTCCTGGATAAATAGTTTGTATAGATCATAGTTTGGAATTCTTTGTAGAATGTCCACCCAAAATCAGAAATGCAACCTGGTATTTTTAGGGGCTGTTCATTTTCTCATGGTCTACATTTGATAAAAGGGGTTAAGTGAAGGGTCAGTGGAAACTATAAGGAAGCAACCATCAAATTTTCTACCTTTATAAAAAGTAGTTTCTCATCCTGTTTATTTCATGTAATTGAATACATAGGAATTTTAAGACTTCTATTTCGAAAAATGGATGATTAAAATTGAGGAGACAAATGTGAATTTCCAAAAATGACTTTCAAATCGTCTCCCTTCTAATGGAAAATGAATCAAAGGAAGGTGGGAAATGAATACCCAACCACTACCCTATTAATTCAAATAAAAGAAAGTGGTCATTATACAATTCCTAATTGAATCCTAAAAACAAAACTATTTGCAGAAATTAATGATGATTAGGGCTTATCTTGTACCAAGATGCACATGTCATCTCTATGCATGTAATTCACTTGTGTGAGGTCCACTCATCTCAAACAAATTTATTTGATCTTCCTCTAAATAAAAAATAAATAAATCAAGACACTGCTCATCATGCATCTTATGTTACTCTAGTTTCTTTCTTGAGTCATTGTCAATGGTACGGATGGCAACACGATAGGTAATATAGATTGCCTTGCACAAGTTCTAGATAGTCTCATTACTCTTAAGAAGGAGACCATACTGGGTACAATGTGTTTTTGGTTTGGCTCTGAAAGGCATAGACACATGTATTTGTTTAATGGGTGTTACTACTTGGTGCTCTATTATTGACTTTCTTATCCACTATTAACCTTCTCAAAATATTTTATTTTTTAGTTTATTTTCTATTTCATTGTGTTTAGTGAGGCATACTGTACTTTTTCCTCAATGTTCTAAATAAATTTTATGGTGTAGTAATAATGACCGATAAGGGAAAGACAAAGGAAATAGATGACATCGATCATGCCCATTGGTCAGATAGCATGAGAAAATGTCTCATTGATATATGTTTAGATCAAGTAAAATCTGGAGGTCGACCAGGAGTGCAATTTAGCACAAAAGCTTGGAAGGTGATAATAGAAAATTTTAATCAAAGAACATGACATATTTTTAACCAAATGCAGTTAAAGAATCAAGTGGATTATCTAAAGAAACTATATAATGCTTGGCTACACTTGAAGAGCCAAACCGGCATAGGATTCAATCCACATACCGGTTGCGTGGAGATGGCACAAGACCAATGGATGGAGTACCTGAAGGTATATCAAAGTTGTAATTGTTTTGGTATTTACGAACTAGGATTCTAGCCTTTGACAATTATCATTGAACTTTATTGCAGACACATAAAGATGCAAAAATATTTAAGTCCAAGCCTCTTCCTTTCCCTGAAGAAATGGTTGCTTTGTTTGATGGTACCTCCGCGAGAGGGGATGATAAATGGGCTGCAGCAATGGATGGTTTACCGGAAGATATTATAATGGATATGAATTCAAGTTTCATCGACTCGGCTCATTATGAAGATACTCCATCCCCGGATCCAATAACACCCTGGTCAACCATGCGAGAAGACTCAATTGCTAGTGAGGGTAGGACGGATGTCTTGATGGCAAATATTAGGCGAAAGAGACCAAGGCCTTTAAAGAACCAATCAATGGCCAGTAATAATGCGATAGATTATGCATAATGGACCTCGCAGCATCAATGAAGGCAACAATTCCAGTAGATGCTACTCCTGTTGAAACTAAAACTATTACCATTGCTGAATGCATTGACCTATTACATTCCATGCCCCAAATTACTGACGATAGCCCACTATATGCGACCGCTCTTAATTCTTTTATGGTTAAGGATAAAAGAATTCTCTGGATGCGACTAAGGTCAGATGAGGGAAGGATGACTTGGCTAAAATCTCAAATGTCCTAAGAGATTGGGAATGTGACTGGAGATTCTAGTGGTGTCTAGCTAATAGATTGGTGTTTATTTTTTGAATGAGTGTTAGGTCACTCCCTTTTGTTTTTTTAATTGAAAAACATGGATGTTATCTTGTACTACATATGAATGAATGTTTTGGCAGTTATTTAGTTGAATGTTTATTTGTCTAATGGATGTTATCTTGTGCTACTATGAATGATTGATTAGTTATATTTTTCTCTGACATACTATAGAGCACATGGATTCAATTTTACGTCGAAATATAACACTTATCATCCTATTGTTGTACAAGAGGCGGCAACAATGCTTAATTAAGGAACCATGTAGGAACTCAATCATGACTGGACATGGTCATGTCCAGACGATTTTGAATGGTAATCCTATTATCTATCATCAGTTACTACGCGTGGAACAACATGTGTTTCGGCGTTTATGCATGTATTTTAGAGAAAAGAACTTATTGAAAGACAACAAATATATACCTATTGAGGAGCAAGTGGTCATGTTCATCACCATCAGTGTACATGCTCATACGAATAGAGTGATACAAGATAGATTTCAACACTCGGGGAAAACTATTCACAGACACTTTCGTCAAGTTTTGAAAGCAATGATGTTATTTGCTAAAGACATGGTAAAGCCACCTTCATTGGATATAGTGCATAAGGAGATACTTTTAAATTCACGTTTTGAGCCATATTTTAAGGTATTACTCTCTTTCCATATTATTGACGACTATTTTTTTTCTTTTCTCTAGTGTAAAATTAATTTTATCTTATTGTTCATAATTTTTTATAGGATTGTATTGGTGCAATAGATGGAACCCTTATGCATGCCATTATCCAAGCAGATAAACAAATCCCTTATAGAGGTAGAAAGGTTGATTGCATGCAACAAGTTATGGTAGTATGCTCATTTGACATGCTCTTTACATATGTGGTATGTGGATGGAAAGGTACTACTCATGATCAACGAATTCTCTTGGACACCATATCTGATGAAAGGCTAAAGTTTACGCATGCTCCACCTAGTAAGAAAGCATTTATAAGTGCTTGAGATCTTATCAAATATGATTTACAACATTCTTCTCACGAATTAACTTCTTAACATTTGCATTTCATTCTCTTTAGGTAAATATTACTTGGTTGATGCTAGTTACACAAACATGAGAGGCTTTCTTTCTCCATTTCAAAATGTTCGTTACTGGTTTCCAGATTTTCAAGGTCCTGCCATTCCTTGTACTAGGGAGGAACATTTTAATAGATTACATTCATCATTAAGGAATGTGATCGAGTGGAGCTTTGAGGTATTGAAGGCTCGATTTCCTATCCTCAAGCGGATGGCTCCTTACCCATTTCCAATACAACGGAGCATTGTAATTGCAGTGATGGCGATGCATAATATCATTAGAAAAAAGGAGATGGAGGATCAATTATTTTTGAAATATCCTAGTGAAGACGTCCAAGTAGAGTATGACACTAGTGTTGTGGAAGATATTGGAAACACCTCTACTTTTGCTATCACAGATAGGACAGAGATGGATGCGAAGAGGAATTCAATTGCAGATGCCATTTGGCGAGATGCATCTTCCTACGCATGGATTTCTTCATCTTATGTAATGCTACTAGTTTTTATTGGATTAAAGTGAACGAATATTTGTGATTGATATAATGGCTTGATGGATTATTTTTGGAAAGTAAAGTATTGAAAATGAGCGTGTTTTGTATTATCTTTATCTGAAGGTGTGTGATGTCTTAATTTTTAAAATATTTACAAGTTACAGGCTATAGTTTAATGTAAATTGTGTTATTTTCCAATGGACAGGTTGTTATGATGATGGCACGTGTGTAGATAATATATTTGTTTTTAAATGAGTCCATGTTGAATGTATTTTTTTATGAGTCTATGTTGCATGTGCTCTTGAAAGATATATGTAAGGTGGAAACATATGAATGGGTTTCCTTTTTCATGTAATGACATAACTACCTTTATAAATAAGAGCCAAACCCTTATAAAAAGAAGTAAATAGAGGGTGTACCAAACGGTCTATTTAAATTAGATATATGCATTACCAAACACTTTTTTTTTTATTCTAGCCTCTATTTTAAATATCTCTATTTTTAAAGACTCTATTTTAGATGGTCTATAAAAAAATAGTAGACCTACCCAACAGGGCCTAACAATCTAAAAGTGAAAATAACAAATCAAACAAAGATTTAAATTAATAACAATAAAAAGAAGAGATTAGGCAATCCAAAATCTACTAGGTAATTAATTAATTAAAACAGTGCATGTTCTAATTCAATTCCCAAATCTACAATCCAATTAGCAATCTCTTGCCTAATTGGATTGGATGATATAGCAATGAAAATTAAAGTAAAGAAAATAAAAAAGCCAAGATCCTAGATCATAACCTAACTACCCTAACAATTAATCATCAAAATCAAGCTACAAAATATCAAAGATAAGGGCTCTAGAGCATGCTATGTGAGAGAACTTAATCTAACTACAAAGCATCAATTGAATTATCAAAGCATCAAGTGTAAAGATAGAGCATGAGAAATGAGAGAGATTAGCACAATTAGATCTAAAATCTACTAATCAATCAAAGCACAAGTAGGGAATTTAAACTAAAACATGCATGTAATTGAGCTAATCACATTACTTACCTTCAAAAGGGGAGCTTAATCCAAGAACTTCAGCAACTAAACATCAAGAAAGAACTCCAAATCTTCATTAATGATCAAAGAATTCCAAATCTTCATTAATAATCTTCAATTACACACTCTCTCTAGATTAGTTACAAAGAAGTTCCTAATTACAATTTAAAAGTAAAAATAAAATTTCAAAAAGACTAACTTGCCAAAAGACTTCCTTTCCTTCACTCTACAAATACATTCCAATTTCTAGGAACATTGAAGACATTTGGTTGGCTCATTTAATTTCACAAGGATTGATTCCATTTGACTGGTTGCAACTTCAAGGCTTTTGATTAGCTCATTTGCTTTCACATGGATTGCTTAAATTTGATTTTGAGGCTTTTCATTGGCTCTTTTGCTTTCATATGGATAGCTTCAATTTAATTGGTTGCAACAAACTTTCCTTCCACAAGGATTTGTGGCTTTTGCTTTACGTGGTCTTTCATTTTGGAGGCTTTTGATTGGCTCATCTCCTTTCACATGTGCCATGGCAAGCTTTGAATGGTTTTTTGTGGTCTTTCATTTGGAGGCTTTTGATTGGCTCATCTCCTTTCACGTGTGCCATGGCAAGCTTTGATTGGTTTTATATAGTCCTTCATTTTGGAGGCTTTTGATTGGCTCATCTCCTTTCACATGGATTTGTGGCTTTTGATTGGCTCATCTTCTTTCACATGGATTTGTGCCATGGCAAGCTTTGATTGGTGGAGAGGTGAGTTAGATAGAATATTTTATCGGTAAAAAAAATAATATGCAATTGTTGGGATTTGAACCCTTAACCTATTTCATACCAAACCAAGCTCTAACTAATATATCAACCAATCCTCTATATTAAAAAATGACTTCTTTTATCCTTAAAATCTTCTCCTCTTATTTTGAGATTCTTCAACTCTTCATAAGATATCTTCATGTAACTTCTTTATTGAAATCTCTTCTTGATGCCTTGAGACACTAGCCGGAAGGGTGGGATAGTCGCGGGGTCCACCTACACAAGATAAATTACATAAAAATGAGCTATAAATAATTAAATTTATGCATGATAATCTGATAATCCGTTAATGTGATAGAATGATAAAATCTCTGTGTAAAGCAAATGATATGCATATGAGATGTCAATAAAATTCGGACTAATGAGGGGTAAACTATGCAATATTTAACACTCATCAATTGTTAATGTGAAAAAAAAAATTGCGGTAGTAATGAGGGGTAAATTATACAATATTTATGCATGGTAATCCCGAGCTTCCCATGACTTCACCTCCTCCTCATGCACTAGACTCCATTCTATAACAAATCATCCCTTATTTTCTTTCCGCACGATGGGCCTTACGAAGTATGGAGGCACTATTTGTATCAGGCCAAACTGCCTCATGACCCTAGGTGTAGGGTGATGCTCCAACACCCAGTATGATATCAGGGGAAAGTCTGTTGTGAAGAGTGCTCTATCAGCCTTTGAGACATGCTTTAAAAAATCCTTTCCGTATTTCTTATACGGCTGCCACTCAAACTGTGCATGAAGCATTGAGTAAGTTAGAACTATTAAAGCAAGTATAAAAATTAATGGAAAATTGAAATGAAATCTTTTTACCTCTTTGGAAGTGATGTAACTGAGTTGCTTTCGCACTTCTCTCAAGGTCGTAAGATGGGTCATTCCTAAAAGTCGGTTGGCCCATGTAACCATGAGGGGAAAATGTATGTCATGGTCTAAGCGGTTGCTTGGACTTTAGACCTCTACCAATCTTCATTCTGATGTAAGCCCAGATATGTTAAAAGATAGGGATTCATTAGAACATTAAGATATAAATAGTGAAAGTATGAAGAAGAAATAGATTAAGCTCACCTGAAGAAGCTGGAGGGGCCCAGAAAGAGACTTAAACTGCTTTTCCACGGCATCCCCCTCATCGGTACATAGGGTCCGGCATCTCACGCCTCTCGACCCCTTTCCAATATACACTCTTGTATAGCATTCAGTACAAGTTCGCTAAACAAGTGGAGGCCCATGAGTAGGGCCTAAACTCTCTAAACAGATCTAAAATATAAAAGGGGCCTCGTGCGCCTGAAGAATTGCAAAGAATCTGTCCCGCCACCAAAAAAACAAATAAGCCCGAGTTCTGCATATATCCTCGGCCTCTGTCATCTTTTTCTTCGCCTCTCCTTTGCCTTTTTTCTTCTTTCCTTTTGGCTTCAGCTTCTCCTTCTCCATCAACTTCTCAGGAGTGGGACGGAAGACGCGTTCCAGCCATGTGAACTTAAGGGAGACCCCATTGTAGTCTTCTTTCATTTGGGCCACCACACCGAAAAGCTCCGGATAGAGATCATCAATCTCGTAGTGGGTGTATATCCAGCCCATTACGGGTGGACCATCGATAGGTAGGCTGTAGATGTATGCTACATCCTCTAATGTGATGGTCGCCTCGCCGGTTGGGAGATGAAATGTGTTCGTCTCCGGCCTCCACCGCTCGATCAGCCCCATGATCAATGCATGGTCAATCCTCATCCACCTCATCTGAGCTAGATGATACAACCCGGCATCGGCAACCCACTGCATCTATCGCTCGTTGAGGTCCCACTGCACATAGTCGGGGTTAGTGGGAAAGCACCTGTATGTGCCCAACTCCTGTGAGAAAAATGAAAGTTTAAATAACGTTAGCCATAGATCGAAAGGAAGTTCAATTGATTACTGGTTGTGTAGAAGAGAGTATACCAAACCGCGTTGAATAGCGGCGGAGATGTGATGCTCTTGCTCGGACAATAGTAAGGCTGGCTGTGCATTTGAGGTACTAGCCCCGTTGCGTGGCACTTCAACGTTGCTTGTATTCTCTTTAGACATCTGTGTACATCCAAATTAGACATGATAGCATTGAATGTTATGAAGGCAAGCATTAATAAACTATAAAAGCCGAATATCCAAAACCGACCGCCTAATACTCTCTCCTATAATGTGAACATGAATCAAGAGATAAATGGAAAATGAAAACAAAAACATCACCGTAGTTATTCAAATCCTAAGAAAATCAAGGTCTTGTATATATCTCCATAGTGCACATATCAACACTGATTCCACCACAAACACAAATCATTCAATGATAAAAAAAATTGCTTTTCCACATTTCCACATCACCTAAGGAATAGCCAAGCATATAACCATCCATTCAATTGCCCTAAAACACAAAACACCCATTGTATCAGGTATTCAAGATAGGAGAACTAGTAGTACGATGGCACATTAATTTAAATGTCTACGAAACAAGGACTTGCAACAAAAAAGAGGTTCCACCAATAGGATGTCCTCAATAAACACTCATTACATAATAATACCACCTAACCAAGCAAATATTAAACACCATTGGATGAGTTATCAAAGCAGTTGAGAGATCAAGCATTAAAAAGCAATTTTTAATGGTTGATATAAATAAAAAGTAAAAAAAAAAATCAACCGAGTAATAACCAAACTTGAGTAGAGACTAGGAGCTTTATGCGGGCATGTTAATCCATAGATTGGTAAGACCACATATCTACTACCAAAAGCAACAACCCAAAGTAACCCAGATACAGTATGGAAATGGCTAGAACACTCAGTGTAGTAGATGGATTTGCATCTCAGAGTGTTTCCATTAGTTGGGTAACAGTCTGGATCACCAAAAGCCATATGTAGAAACTCGAGGCCTAAAAATTGTCCAGACAGTATGAATTGTGTCGGCACCAGTAGGCCCTGTGGCTCAGCCGGGCTACATTGATATTTAATAGCCCTCCGGCTTTTCTTTCTCATTTAATTTTTTTTCATTCTTAGCATATTCTTCTCAGCCACCCTTTACCTAATTTTCCAAAGCACAATTGGTCCATGCCTCATTGTTCGCACTGCTCCATTGAAGACTTTGATGTCCATTATCAGCTGAACTGGAGCCACAAATCATTGTTTAGAAAAATCAGAGACTCTGGTTTGGGAAAGAACCTAGCCAAATAACTTACTTGAGCCTCGTGATACTTAGTCTTTTGCCTGACCCAGTGACATGTGTTCCTGGTCCAGGTTGTTTGTTTGCATTAAAATACTTAGGAATTCAATATATGAATTTTTTTTGGAAAAGGTTAAAAATGAACACCAAATGAGTATCAAATAATCTTGCCTTTTATGAAAATAGAATCAAAGGAAGATGGAAAATAAATACCAAGCCTTTGGTCTTTGTTTTTAACCACTTAAAACATTCTTATATATTAAACTCATATGTATTTTAATGCAAACAAACAGCACAAATGTACGTACTCTTTTGTACAAACTATATGTGCCCAGCTGGGCTGACCTTTTAAGGTAGACCCAGGCCCCTGCTCATTTAACTATTAGCCAGAAGACTAGGCCCATTCCAACCTATGGGACTAATCACGTCCCAACTCCATCTTAATGCAGTCAAGGTGCAGCCATTTAGTCCACATGAGCACCCCCAGCTCCTGCTGAGCAACTTAGTGAGATGAGGATGGATCCCTAAGAAGGCAGGTCATCCATCTAGCAAAAAAAACCAGAGAGTTGAGAACTCAGCCAAACAGGATCGATGATTGAGAATGAGTCTTTAGAAAATGTGACAAGCGAGTCATTATAGTCCAACCAACTCTATCAAACAGAGCCTCCACCTTATACAACTACTATCTCTCTCTTCCTACCAAAACAACTACTCTCTCTCTCTCTCTCTCTCTCTCTCTCTCTCTCTCTCGCTCTCTGCTACAATGTCCAGCGTTGCCTTTTTTGTACTCATGGCACTATAAATTTGGTTTAATGTTGGTCCTTGTAGTGCCCAATTTAAGGACTGTAACTTCGAGGCCATTTACAGCTTTGGAGACTCCATTGCAGATACAGGTAACCTTGTTCATGAAGGTCTCCCTGGGTCATTCTCAGCAATTGCCAACCTTCCTTATGGGGAGACTTATTTCAATAGGTCCACTGGTCGATGCTCTAATGGGCAACTCATAGTTGATTTTCTTGGTAATGTTTCTGTTTGATTTTCTTTTCATTAGACGATTGAATTGAAAGACTGATTAAAATGGTCTTTCTTTTTGTTTCAAGATTAATAAGTTGTCTTAGTTTGTTGGGTTTGAATTGAAGGGCTTATTAGCTAGTTCCTCCTCTTTTCCTCGGCCTTCTTTTGAAACTCAAGTATCCATTTGAGTCCCCTCTATTCGATGCGTGTCCCTTCACCTGACTACTCAAAAGACCTGATTTGAAGATAGGAATGGACCAGTTTGTTTCATATAATTGAACTCCTAAGAATTTTAAGAATTTTTGTTTCCTCTGAGCAGTTAAAAATGAAGAATCAAAAGAGAAATATCCAAAATTAATGACCATCAAATAACCCACTCATCACTCTAGTCATTCAAATCCTAGTAAAATCAAGTCTCATCTATATCGTTACCTTATATCATCCACCCCTCGCCTCTTTAACAATCCTTTGGTGGAGTTTATTTGACTACTAATTCCTATTATTCTATGCAAACAAACACCACCCAGTAAACATCGGTCTGAGAAAGGAATGACAGAAGCGGTGAGGAGTGAAGGAAACAAAGAGGAGATGTAAATGAGACTGTTCACCTTCCTAAGATTTGATTTAACATAGTGATGATTGGATAATCAGTTGCTCCAAAAGAGAATACTATTTGATGGCTATTTGTAGATCTTCATTTTTACCTTTTCAATTTCAGCCCCTATGAAAAGAAGGCTTTGCTTCGAATTCACGTGAATTCGATTCCTACCAGACACACGACCCCATTAAGATATATATTTTGAATCAGATATTTCATTTATTCAATTAGGAGGACATGTCAGTCAAAAAGAAAGGAATATTGAACTTAATTGTTCATTTGAATTACTTTGTCAAACTTCTCCCATTTGAGTCAGCAGTACATGACTGCTTGACACTCCTTATTCGACATAGTGTGCCTTTTTATTATTGTTAAATACTAAACTTTAGAGACTACATTTTCGTAAACCTTGATGTATTCTTTTATTTGAGGGCAAGTCTGGTGGTAGCAACTACAATAATTCAAGCTCCAACAATGTATATTTAGGTTGTTGCAATTACAACACTAATGGTTGAACCTTGGGATGACCCAACCGGTCAGCCTCTGTGTGCACTATCATCTCTACCAGCATCTCAGGCTGGACTTAACTTGCTGAACCGCAACTGAAGACATCAGTGTGTTAAAAACAAGCCTAAGCATTGATAATTGATACCACAAACTTAGGGACTCAATTTTAATAAGATCTCAATTTATCATTCCATTGGAAGAATGCACTATATAGACCAAAATGACATCGGAGGATATAATTATGGAAACTAAATTGTGTAATCATATCAAGGATCTTTCCTAATCTTTATCAGTAATCACTATGCATCTAATCCTATCAAGGATAATTCCCAACCATATCAAATAATCAATATCTTACACATCTAATAACTTCAACCTTCCTATCAACCTCCTGCTTTTGCATAGCCGTTTTAAGAAAAGGATTGTGATAACTATCTTATCAACCTCAATAATCACTATACAGCAAGGAGATGATGGTCTAAGTTGCATTTGTACAAGCACAATTGTTGAAACCTAAGAATTAGTGCAAGAATGCCTGCTCTAGTGAACCTCTTAGGCACAGTTTTTTTGGGTTTATGAAGTAAATGTTTGTACATGGCTATATGTATTGTATACGAATTCATACGGTGCCATAATCCAAAGGTGTGACCCTGGTATAGTTCATCCTTTAAAAGATCATGATGCACTCTGGACTATAGAGTGATGAAGATTAAAATTATTTGGTTGAGGTAACTCTTTCACCGCATAAAACATCCTCGAGTTTGGAAAACAAAAATAACTCACTCAAACTCACTTAAAACAAACCCCAATCCTCCATCATCGTTCTCAACTGAAAATACCCTAAATTTGGAATCTACAAACCCTAATCAATGCAAACAAACAATGTACAAATTGAATATGACATTGAAGATAACAAACCATGCACTTCGATATCATATGCAGGATGGCGGGAAAACAAAATGGAGGAAAAATACAAAAAACATTGAAAAGGATTCAAAAAGGAAGGAGATTTATACCTCTGGAGTGTCGATCGAAATCACAAACGATGGAAAAAACGATAGAAGCAAAGAGAAGCACTTGAGGAATTCAGTTTGAAAGCTAGTGGTTGTGAAAATGGAAGCAACCACTCTTCGTCACTAGCCCAAGGTCAGTCTCGACGGTAAGCTAGAAGAGAGAAGAAAAAAATGAGGAGAAACAGGGATACGACCCCTAATATTTTTTCACAGACAGGTCATCGTCGACCTTATTCTGTGTAAATCAGGTTGGCGCCGACGATGTGACAAATAGGTAAAAAAAAAAAATGAAAATTGGGCCCAATTGCTCTAATTGGTGCCCCACTTGCTAAAGTGTTTGATTGCGTAACATGTACGGATAAAGTGATTTTTGTGGTTAAATCCTCTTATTTCTATGGAGATATATATATATATATATATTGTCATCCAGATTCCAAGGAATGATTAGCATCTATCCTTAGCGGACCCACCACATGACATCTAATTACTTATCATTATCTTGTATGGGCCCTAGCCATCATGTCAAAGACTTTTTTTCTAATGAAATCATAAGCAGGTTATTCGATTTATGGGAGGTGAAGGTATTGGTCTAGCCCTAGCCCGAACCAATTATGTTTATGGAAACCAAAACATGAATATAACTTGGCCCAAATCAGATCTGATTTGTAAATTAAATGATAAAACTCTCTCTCCTAATACAATTTGGGTTTACTTGGGCTGGATTTGGCATCCTAACTTTTGAATAGGTGTAAAACGGCCTCCTTCCAGATGGGCTTGCCCATTCTTTTGAGAAAGAGTCCAGCTTGTGATGCCTTCGGCATACTTGAAGCATGACATGGGTGAACTAGTCATTTGAAATGTCTTGGGAAATTAGAATCATCTGATTAAGGGAGGTAGGGTCTCAAAGGGTTGTATTATTAAAACAAAATGTTCATACTACATGATTTAAATCTATTTTTAGATAGGTGGGAACTGGGTTAGAGCCTGGTAATTGAAGTCTGAACATGAATCCAGCCCAAGTTCTACATGGGTTCTGAAATGTAAGGCCCGAACCCAACCTGTTGTGCCCAAACAGTGCCAACCAAAAATTTCTACTTTAATCAGGTCGGGCCAGGCCATGCCATGCCAGTGGAGGGTTGACCCAACCCTGAAGGGAACCATGCCAACTGGTCAAAGGACACGCACAGTTACATGCATATATGTCAGAGAACTGCATTAAAATACTATTCCATCTGTTCTACCATTAAAAAAAAGAAATAGAGAAGATACTGATCTATTTGTGGTAGACTAGACAGTTCACAACTGCTCTAATCTTTAATTTCCAACCCAACCGTTGGTCAGCAATTGCTGGACAAGCCAAGATATAGACCTTGGTCCCACACCTCAAGTGTGAGGACAAAACAACCAGGCAATTAAGGCATTAAGCTAGGCTGTGCATTTTGAAATAGAGGACCAAAGAAAGAGTCTTGGGGCCACAGGCAATTAAGGCATTAAGCTAGGCTGTACATTTTGAAATAAAGGACCAAAGAAGGAGTCTTGGGGCCATACTGAACTAATACAAGAAAGCCTGACAGTTTCTTGAGGGCCATGCAGACTCAAGGAAATAAAAATTCAAAAAACCGATTATTGGGTGTAATTAGTTTATTTATTAAACTAGTGCAACATGCCTGTGTTGGTTAAGAAATAATTAAAATTTTAAACTGATACATTTATAAATATTTAAATAAGTTATAAATGAATATTATCATGTAATTCATAACACAAATACAATTAAAACTGAATTAAAAAAAGCAAAGGTTTAAAGGAAATTTTTTGTAAAATGACCCAATCAATTTATTTAGTATGTGTATTGGAAGAATACTCAATTATATTTAATAGAGGGCTAATAAATGAAAAATTGAAGATTAGTTATAAATAATATAACATATGATGAAGAAGAAAATAGGGGTGCTGGTGAGCCGGGCCTGGATATGAAACCCATACCCATTTAATATTTGGGCCGGTCTTGGATTAAGTGATAGAATGACCAAAGCCTGGCCCGACTCAACCCTTGTAAGGAATGCTTATAACTTAATGTAATTTATCCAAACAATTGCTAAAGAACCTCGAAAAGCAATAAAAAAATTTAATTTGGACCGGCCTGATTTATTATATGGGTTGGCTCGCGCCTGAACTTTTTAAGCTCTAGTTGAGCTCAGGGCAGGCCTAGCCCTATGATTTCATAGTTGTGCCAGACCTAGATATGCCTCTGCCCGGCCCAAACTAGCCCATAAACACCACAAGAAGAAAACATATATAAGAGTAGTCAATTTGAATTGTACATGACAGGAAGAATGAATTAATTTATAAAAACTATTTGAATTAATTTATAAAAACTATTCAAGCTTGGAAGACTCCATCAATCAGGTTTTGCACTTGTTCTTGATGTTGTTGTAATGTTGTGTGTCTCTGGTATTGCATTGGAATTACTTGGTCCAACATTTTGATTTGCCGTATTTTTTTTTTATATTGCATATTCAAAATTTAGTTAAATCAATAAATGTAAATGATAATAAAAAAATCATGATAAAGATATTATATTAAAACTCACATTTTTCTATTTTTGATAGCAATAATGTTGGCTCCTAAATGTAGTTTGTTTCGTCTACTTTCTTGATTGAGATGACACTTTCAAAGGTTAGTCTATTCATAGTTGAGTCTATTTTTATATAAAATAAATACTATTTCCATGATGCCTTTTGTAATCCATTTGCTAGCAATTCATACCAATTAACTTGAAAAAGTAGTTTAAGAGTACGCAAACTAGGTTAAACCTCAGGCCAGCCACATTAGCTCACCCAAGGGCTCCTTACCTCACCCAAGGACTCTCCCATTGGCGTGGGCTTGATGGGTCTCCAGCCAGTTAGTGGGCTAAAAAAAAATAGAAATAAATGAGGAATTGAATCCAATATCATAAGGCAATATTAATTGCAATTCTAGATGCCATGAATTTCGAAGCACTAAATCTATAGAATTTTAGGGTTTTCAGGGTTTCCCCGTTTGCTTGTAGAATTCAAACCCCCGGGAATCTTAGCAAGTTCGAAAAGCTGATGAGAGGAAACAAGTAGATCAAAATTATAGGAGTTTCTCCAAAAAACCCCAAAGATTTATACTAAATCTGAAAACACCCAGTGTTTACACAATTCTAATAAAGATTCCCTTATCTTTGAGAATGTTCTTGAAAAACATCCTTGATCATAATTTTGAAAAACATCCTTGATCATAAACTACCATTTCATGTCTTAGATATCTTAAAAGCGCAGAACCTCCTTCATTTAGAATCTAAAATGATGATTGAACCCAAACAAAGTTTGCCCTCAATCTGAGTTAACCTTTTTGTTTGGTGAGTTAGGGTGTTAGATTTAAAACAAGTAAAATTTTGTTCTTTCACTTGCTCAAAAAAAAAAAAGAAAAAAAAAAGAAAGGAAATGATGTTTTATAAGATATTTTCAAAGTTATGGACAATTAAAAGTTTTTAAATGTTAGGGTGCTTTTGAGAAATAAAGCAATCCTAGCTATTTTTAGAAAAAGTCTCAAACATCATCAACAGACAGACAAAAAATAAAAAAGAAAAAGAAGAAAAACACACATATTTGACTCTATGAGGCCTATTGGAAAAACTCTTAAGTCCGATAACCAGGACCTGAGTCAGATAAGGTTAGTTTTTTTGTTCTTTTTTTTTTTCTCACTAAGGGTATTTTAGAGGTCTTTGACCCCATTGGACTAATCCCACGGGTGGTGCTTGCTAATTGCCAAATCCATACAAACACACATTGGGTAAATATAGGGTAGGTTTCGAACACGAGATATGGGGAGCAAACCCAAGCTTTATGCCACTCCACCAACTCCCAGGTGGGAGATAACGTCCCAAACTATGTTTAAAGTCAAGGTTTTTATAGATTTCTTGAACCTCTTTCAATTATTATGGAACGTGGCTAATAATCTTTTCAGGCACTCCTTTTGGGCTACTTCATACTAGCCACTCTAATTCATGATGAAAGTTTTTGGTTCAATTCTCTATTTTCGTTGCCTTTTATATTCGACCAATAGCCTATATCCCTACTGTTTCTATGATATAAAATATCAGTCTGTGGGCTGAGCCACACTGCTTTTCATAGAAGCTTAGTGTATCCTACTAATCAACTCAAGTGATGGGACCTGTACTGCTACACAAGAACTTCTCCAAAAATTGGTTTTGTTCCCTTTAGCCAACCGGAGCTCAGAGAATACAAAATTTGGATTGCTTACTGTAATGTAATTGTAGTTTAATAAAAAAAAACCCTCTCACATGCATGTACACCAACACATGCATCATCACATGTAAATACCTATGCATGTATATGGAATGGGAGTGATTGAGAATCATGGCATTGGCACTGATGATGAAATCTTGTTCAGATGGTGTTGTCAAACATATTAGTGAGGATTGTGAAAGACCTGAAGAAACAACTAGAAGTGTCATATCTTTTCGTTAAACCTATGTCAAAGAAAGAGTCTCCCAACTACCTCGACATTGTCGAGAACCTGATGGATCTGTCCACCATCAGGGAGAAGGCTAAGAAGATGAATAAAAGAGCATGGAAGATTTTAGGCACGATGTGTGGCAAATAACCAACAATACACACACATAATGATGGGCGCAACTCCGACATCTTTCCCCTTGCATATCAATTACCGGAGCTCTGTGACTATATGTTGAATTTGAATGATGAGGACTTGACAGAAGCCAAGTCTAGAATTGAACTTAGAGATGTGTAAGAATGTTGGTGTTGCCATTGTAATTTGGTGGGTTCAGCTATAAGTGTAAAATTTAGTTTCCTCCATTTTTAAATGAAAAGGATTTGTATATATGAAGGACCACCCTAACATACAATGTAATTGGGAGTTCATGAGAGGAAACATCCTTGGCCCCTCAAAAATGTTATCCAGTACTATACAAAAATTCAACCCCATAAATTTCTAGCTCTGTGGGCCTTGCTCCTTTGATTAAAATTTAAAATGGGCGGTCCCAAGGGACTAAATAAATGGGCATATTACATTCAAGTCCTTCTGGTTTTCCACATCTGACTAACTCTTGGATGGACCATTAAATGGATGGACTTCATTATGGGGATAAATAATAGTTTAAATTCAAAGTAGAGATTGATTAGATAGATACATAATCCTTTGCTGAGTGTGTAAGCTTGCGGCTCGCACTCAGTCGAATGTTAGGTAAGCAGATATGTTGAATTTGAATGATGAGGATCCAATATTGGGTCCAATGCAGATATTGGGTCCAATATTTTAGCCCATAAGTACCCTACAATTGAATTTTGTTGGCATACAAAAAATTCATCACATTTCTCAAGGCAGGATACTCATTGTCATGGGAAAATGTCATTTTTCTAACCACTGGAGTATGACAGGCCATAATAGCAAAATTCCCAGCGGCCATTGTTTATAAAACTTCATCGGCCACTTCAGCTCTCAAGACACCGGCCGCTCAATGCATGTCATGGCCGCCGCCCTTCATTTAAACCATAGTCACTGGACGTTAAAACAGCACAAACACCAACCGTCAGACACCTTCTCCAATAGCCACCGAGCAGTTATCATTCACGATCTGGGCGCTCCTTCACCAATGGCCGCTGAGCAGTTACGCCCACGATTTGGACAGCTACATCTTCTAATGGTCGTTGGATCTGCAATAGCAACATTTACAACTTCCATTAGATTGCAGTTTTTGAAATTGCCCCACTCCTCCATGATTTTTTATGGTCATGGCCTCTCAAAAGCTATAAAAGAGAGACTTAAGGGAGCAGCAAGGAGACCCGATCTGGTGCAAAAAAAAGCCAGTAACTCTGCCATTTTTCACACAGAAGACCTACTCCTCTTCTCTTCTCAATGTGAGAACCAGGCAGCAGTTGTCTTGAAGATTGAGTGACAATTTTCAAAAAACTAGTCTTTGTTTCCCTCATGCCGGAGAAGAAGAGCAAAGGTTTTTTATTGTTTTGACGCATACATCATTGTCAACTCTTCTTTCACACAAGGGTGATGAATCACAAAGATTGGCAGAGGAAACTACGATGTAGATTTCCCCAGCTTCATCTCGAGCAACTTTCCAAAGACAGCAGCCTCCCTCTTTCTATTTTCATTTTGTATCATTTACTTCGTATTTGATCTCCTTAGCCTGACGAAGGGGTTGTACAAGAATTTGTAAACAACCCGTACTCAGAAGGTGAGACAACAGAACCCATATAAACAAACGTGCAGATGACCTCCTAAAGCACAATTAAATACATGTGCAAGTCACCTTCACATCTTTCTGTAAAATTCAAGAATGAATAAAAGTTCTCCCTTTTCATTTTGAACAAAACAAATTTAAATGCAAAACGTAATTTCAAAACTTGGTCATAGTTCAAACCTCGCTTGACTCGGTTGAAATCAACTGAAATGGCAATAAATCCTGAACTAGTTATAAAAGCTCAGTCCACAATCTTTTGGCTAGACTCGGGAAAAAATGGCTAGACTCAGGTTGACATAGTCAAGACTCGGTATCTTAGGCTACGATGAAAAAAAAAAAAACCCTTATATACAGAGTCTTGACTGACTTGGGTTTAGTTCTTGAATTGAGTTGGCTTCAGAGATTCTCGAGCTAAAGTGATTTTGAGCTTGTTTTACATATTTTTATTTTATAACTAAATCCAATTTAAAAACAAAGTTCAAAACCATCTGCTGAACTGAGTAGACACACCTAAAATATTTCTTAACCAGATCTGGTTGAATTTGAGTTAGACCAAAGTGTCCGCTCTATTAGTTAACTCTCTGGTTTGGTTTTTAATACATTGGTCGTACCCATAAAGTGTACAATAAATACCACGAGGAATGAAACTAAGTGAAACATGAATAATGATTGCATGATATGAAATTTCACATCTCTTGATCTTGATTTGTAACTGACTACTGCTGTGGTACAGTGATTCATTTTCTACTATTCTCTACGTATCATAATTACCATTTGATCAAAATAAAGTGATCAGATGAAGGTGGAAAATATTGAAGCTTTAATTGGACAATTGAAACATGCATTATGTGGCCCACATTTCATTAATCCAGACCGTTCATAGTCTCTTGATTAATTTATCTAAGGTCTTGCAGTCTCTAATTACCATCTTATATTTTGTTTAGATGACATTGCAAATTGATTACCATCAGGTTAGTATTCAGCGATAATCAACCCTAGATACCCTTGTATAGGAAGAAAGATCACCATTAAAGATATGGTTTGACTACATACAAACGGAACATACAACCATCCAAGGAGTCGGTGGCCCACCAAAAGCATACCAAGATGGAGGAGTCAATAAACTAGGATCAGATTTATAATTGGGTCTTGGGTCTTCACCCAGGTCTATTTAGGTCCATATATGATTACTTAGAGTTTATAACATAAAGCGGGGATGGATATTTAGTTTTTGAATAAAATAAAAAAAAAGAGGTCAGCAAATTTTAAGACGATTTAGTTTTTTTTAGAAGAAAAAAGATAGTTATAGAAAATCAAAATCAAGAAACTAGATGAAAAAGTAAAACTTGGGATTGAAATAGATTAAATGCAAAATAATTAATAACTATCCTAATTTGTAGAGATGCAAAGATTAACATTTGCACAACTCACTACTTCAATTTATGGGAATAGAGAGGACACTTAGATGTTCCTTGAGGGGTTTGTTTGGTAAAAATACTTATAGGGTGAACTGAAGTGAAGTGAAGATTAACGAGAGAATAAAATATTATGGATCTAATCATAGTATGATGAAAATTTATTTTTAGTGGCTTGATAAGGAATCTTTTCGACTTTTTGGGTAAAAGGTAGACGGGTTTTTGTCTTTTAGTAGCCTGAGAATGTTGCATTTTAACTTTTTCTTAAATGAAGGAGGAAAATTTAAAATTTTGTGCTTTTGATATGACCCTTGGTCTTTTCTTGTCTGGTGAAAGGAGGCTTGACTTCACTCCACTTTATTAGTGAAGTGGCCAAACAAACCCTGAGAGAGTTGTCCAAGCTCATTCATCTTTGATCCACATTTCAGATAATATCAACTGGCTTTAAATCTACAAGTGTTATTATTTATTATTTATATTTTTGAAAGGTAAACCTTGCAAAAAGAAATTTCCTTTAAAAAATCTATGAGTGTTGTTAGAGTTAGTTTATATATAGGAATTATTGTTAGGAGAATCCTAAAATATCTTTTTTTTTTTAAAGAAATTCGATCAATCAAAGTCCTCATGTACCAATTTTCAAATGTCAATTTGAATGGTTATGATTAATATTTATTATGTTTTGAAATTCTCCTATAAATACAAGGAAGCATTCCTATTGACGCTCCCCATGTCATGTGAGAAAAATAAAGGGAGCAATGTGTGATGTAAAAAAAAAAAAAAAAAAATCAGAAGTGGCCCCCAAGGACCACTCCTTTAGGAGGGAAACTAAAAGGGCTTTTTTTGTGCGATTAACATCTAAGGTGATTTCTTTGATAAAATACTTATTATTATATATAAAAGTTATTCTTTTAAATATTCAATATTAATTTTTTTAATTAAAGAATTAACCACTGCCAAACCAAACTTCGACCCATATCTATGGTAAAGTGCATTTGATTGATATGCTCTCCTAAATGGGTCACAAAATAACCCCAATGGCTGCACTTGAAGAAGGTGCTCACAATTGGAATCTTGAAGGGTCGATTCTTTGCACTCATTTATCTTGGTCCAAATTTATCCATCTCCCTAAGAACCTTATGAGAATGAATATAGGTGGGCTCGATATAAGAATAATTATGTGGGGGCATATAAAAGAGAAAATTTATACTAAGTAATAGGGGTGTACAAGGATAAGATTGGTGCGGATTAGGCCGAATCCGCCACTAGCCCATTACCTATGGATTAATGGATTTGGAATCCGTCACTAATCCGTGGCTGTTAAAAACTGATCCGATCCAATCCGTGGAGGACCGAACCGGATCGGTTTAACCCGTGGTTTAATCCATTCAACCCGTTGAATCTAATGTTAAAGAAAGAGATCAAACATGTTGTAAAGAGTTTTAACATACAAGCTAACAATCCCAAACAAATACAAATATCTATTTTTGTCCTGGAAGCTACCCAATTGATCAATACAAAGAGCTGTTTTTTTATTTTTTTTATCTTTTAGAGATGTTTTTTTATTTTTTATTTTTTAGAGCTGTTTTTTTATTTTTTATTTTTTATTTTTTTATTTTTTTAATCTACTTTACAACCTAAAGAGATCTAATCAACAAATACATCCAAACATATTGTTAAACTCATAAAAATCACATTCCATCTATTGAAACCTTGAACTCTTATATATAAAAATGAATTACATTTGGACCCCTGTATTTTTTTTCTTCTTTTATATTTAGACCTCTTAACTTATATTTAAGCCCCTTAAGTTCTTTTATTTATATTTAATGTCAACGGGATCAGATTGAATCCGCAGATTGAGGGTGAAATCTGCTACCCATCTATTGCTATCGGATTACAAGATTCTCAATCCGTCATCAATCCGTTTACCTTTGATTCGGTTAACAATCCGCGGATCAGATCGAATCAATTTTACGGATTGACAGATTTTTTGTACACCCCTATTAAGTAATGCTCCAAGGTAGTCCACCCAGAGCACGGACGATCCAAATCATCAAAAGCCCTGCTTTATTAAGTATAAATGCTCCAAGGTAGTCCACCCAGAGAACGGACGATCCAAATCATCAGAAAGCCCTGCTTTGAACGGCAACGATGAAGCACAAGCGCAAAAAAATGGATCAACGAATGAGCTTCTCTAACAAAGATCGCTACCGTGTTAGAAGATTTCAAAATCCCACCCAAACCCACATTTCCATCCCCCTCTTCCGTCCTCCCCCTTTCCATAGTCTTTTTTCTCTCCCTCGATACTCGAAAACCCTAACTCAGGTACTCTCTCTTTGTCTTCTTCGTCTTATTCTTCTTCTCGATCTCTCTTCGATATTCTCCGACATCTCACAAATATGATGGTTTTTCGAACCAGTTCCTGCAATGAAAGGAGGAAAATCGAAGGACACTACGTCCAATAAAGCCAACAGTATTTCAGATTTTTTGGATTTTTCGTCGATTCTCAGATTTCTTTTGGTTTTAGTTGATCCTCAGATTTCTTTGACTTTTCGTTGATTCTCTGATTTCTTCAAGTTTTCGTTAATTCTTTCTTAGATCTCGATGTCATTGTTTCGCTTTCTTTCAGTATTCCTTTGTTTTCGTTGATTTAATTGATTCTCTCTCTATGTGTGTGTTTTTCTATGTTTGAAGGCTTTATGTGAAGAGGAAAGAAAGGAGGCAACGAGCAGGAAGCTTGTGAAGAAGAGAAACTGGCCAAGGATCCGCCAGCAATGCTTTCTTCGTTTTCATGTAACTTGATTTTTCTCTTCGGTTTGTGTGGGTTTTTTTTTTTTTTTTTTTCATTTTTGTTTGTGCATTGTGTTTTTCTGATGTTAGTTTCACTTTTTTTTATTATTATTATTGAAGGGAGGAGTTTCGGAAGCAGTTCAAGGAGAAGAATCCGAACAACAAATCTGTTACAGCTGTAATGTTTTAGTTTCTCTATTATGCATTGTTAGATTTCTTGATCTTGCCTACAAATTTTGTTTATTTTCATTTCGGCTTGGGATATAAGAGGGTTCTTGTTGTGAATATATGCATTTGTTTATGTGAATTTTGAATGTGGTGATTTCGCTTTGTTTGATTCTAATTGCCCTTTGTTTTTTTTTTTTTTTCTCTCTCTCTTTTTGTATATCTGTTAAGAATGGTGATTGCATTCAAATTAATGGGTTTGATATAGATTATGGGTTAAGAATAGTTTTTAGAATATCGATTTTGCTTCATATAGAGTCATATAGCATGCTCTCACCTTTTATTTAAATGATTGTAGATGATTTTTCTTTCTTCCCGAAAAAATCTTAGTTCAATCATTTAGATTCTCTATTATAGTATATGAGAATGAGACATCTAATTTCGACAGTAATGCCTTATCTTGTTCACAATCTCTACCTCCTTCTGGGAAGGTGTAGAGGATTCACGCAGTTTGTGGCAATTTTATGATCAACCGCAATCTGATGTGGCCTAACACAAGTGTAAAGCATCTTTACTCCTCTAATTACTAGAATTTTTTGCTCAATTTGATGCAGTGTCATCTGTCATTCAAGTCGGGGTACACTTTTATCATATGTCATTTTACCACCTACATCAGATGGTCTAGGTATGTGCGTGGCCTAGTTTTGGTTGACTTCATTAGTCGTTACATTTGATGATGGTTTCCATTAATGATATATTTGATCTCTCTCTAAGTCAAATGAGGAGATTTCTTTAAACTACTTATTTTAAGGCCTACTGAAAATCCACGTATTCTTTTTACTTAATGATCTTAGCAACATTTCCTTTATGGATCCTCTTATTCATTTTTCCGCCATGATCCCATTCCATGGCCAAAGGTTAATTTTATATAATATTTGGCTTGTACTTAGAACATTCCCTATACCAACCTAAAATAGATCCTTAAAAAAGGACGTGGGACTGTTAGAAAAAAAGGACACAGTAGCTGCAAAGATAAGACGAATGAGTGTGGAGTTACTATGATTGTAGAGGTGCTCGATTGTTTCGTCCATAAACCTACAGGGGAAGCAAATAAGGAAAATATCGTTTGTTTAATATTATTGAAGATTGAGATTTTGTTAGAAAGGTTTACTAGAAAAATGCATTAGCATTAGCCCTCGGTGTAACCAAGTTCCAAATGAAATGATGAGGAATGTGCATAGATGGGTAAGGAGGCAAAGTCATCTCTTGTAGGGCCTTTTTTCTTTGGAGGTATTTTTAAAAGAATTTGGAATGTTGGGAATGATGTAAATGTTGTAAATGTTGTCTCCTTACCTTTTCAAATGCTGTGTTTCATTGTTGGAATTCTGTATACCAATCCACCTGAAAAAGTTACTTTTAGCCTTTAGGAGTCTTAGAATTCTAGAATTCCAAATGCTATTTCATTGTTGAAATTTTGTATACCTATCCACCTGAAAAGTCACTTTTAGCCATAGGATTCTCAAAATTTCTAGTATTTCAAATGCTGGATGGGCCATGGGCATTTGGAATTCTACTTGGTGACAGCATTGGGAGCATTTCATTTTTGTTATTTATTGCTATGTTGGAGCCTTGCAGCATATTATTTATATTTTCAGGTAACTGAGTTCGGGGCAACTGTATTCTGAGGATCCTAGCTGGGAATATACTTGGATTGCCACAATTTCCAAGCAACTCACCTAACCTGATTTTTTAAAAAACGAAAGGATTGGTGATCAGTTATTTATTATGGTGTTGAGAGAGTTTGGTACTATAAGAATCAGCTTTGATAGTATGCTTACCCTCTAATCTGGTCCTTTTCATTTCGGCTGACTTGAAATGCAACAATTTCTGATTTGGGAGGGAAAACAACCAATCTACCGACTTCTCTGTGGGCATCAAGGAAGGGTGCCTGGTTTCATGATTAGTGTGAAATTTGAATTCGGATATGTTAATGTTGGAGGGAACTGACAACTGAATAATAAAAAACTCTCAAAAGCATTCTAACTTATGTTCTTATGAGTTTTGATAGCAATCAAGGCCTTTTATTTTCAAATATCTAAAAATCACTAGGGGCCTGTTTGTTGGACTTAGAATTAAATACATAAGAACATAGAGATTGACTACATATGAATCCATTGTCAAATAAGCTCCACCAAAGGATTAGTAAAGAGGTGAAGTCTGGCTGACATGGGGTTAGGGGAGGTGAGAATGTAAATCCGGACTCATGATCTTCATTTTCTTAATTATTTTGCCATAATAAACATCAAGAACACTTCAACATTTATTGGTTTTTAAAAAAATAAAAAATTTCCACCACCTATCTCTCTCTCCCTCTCCGAGGAACCTTTACAGAACCACTAAGGCCTATAAAAGGTCTAGCGTAAACTGTGGGACTTCTACAAAACCTATCAAGGGACTATTGACAGATAATATCCATTGATTAGTTATAGTGTACTAATGATTTTTATTTGGCAGATAATTGCTACTGCATATATATGAAGGCCCATCCATCATGGATGGGGGATCACCTTGATTTCCCTAAAATCGCAGCTACTATGAAACGCATTAGCAGGAACATGTTGAATTCTATATTGGAAATCTTGGTTCTCTAGTGATGATGATGATGCAAGAATACTGCATTATTTGATGCAATGTAGTAGGAGAAAAACATCACATATAATTCATTTGTCCCCCTTTCCATCCCAAATCATAATTTTTATAGTTGAAATTACAAAGAGGGTAACATAGAATCCCACAGAAGAAGGACAACTATCTATTTTGCCAAAATGTTCAAATCAATTACTGAATTACAACTTGATGTACATCCAATCCAAAAACACTCTTATGTAAGCTAAATAAATGAAAACAAGATGCAGTTTGGGTAGAAACTTACCATCCTGAGTCACATTTGGATAATCAGAAGTACTCAATGTGATTAACCAATCCCAATCTTTACTAATTCTAAGCAAAACTGCAGCTCCATAAAGTATGGAAGTTTCGTTTATTTGATTCTAGAAATTGATTGTTTCAAATGGGTTCTTGTTGTTTTGCACTAATCACCACCAAAATTTCCTTTTTGGCATGTACGTATTAGGATTTCTTCCACCATTTTTGTTGTTTTCATTTATCTGTGAAGGCTCGAAGAGGTGTTCCTGTTTTGAGGTTTTTGATGAGAATCAAAGCTAAGTAGATGATCGTTTTGACTCATGTTTCTTTTATTCTCAGTTTTTTATTCTTTTATTCCCTCACTTGTTCAAGGAAGTAATTAGGTTGCCTAGTTTGTGATTATAAATTGGTTTTCGATCTAGATGGGAATACTGTGGTTTTTTTAGATGAACTAAAGATTTTTTATGGAAGTTTGAGTTTACTGAAATGTGGGATCCCTATACTTTTGCTGGCATGAAATTAATGGTGGCAGATAGGGGCCAACCTATAATTGTTATTACACCTTTTTAGGTCTGTAAGAAATTTTTTAATATACCTTTCCAATGCAAACAAAAAGACCTATAGTAAATTGAGGAATCATCTAGTTTCTATGAAATGCATGTTTTCTTCAATAATCTGTTTACATCATTTTTAATCTATTGTATTGGAGAACGTCTTTCATGTTTTCTATATCTATATCTATATCTATATCTATATCTATACCATATATAAGAGCATTAGTTTTACCTGCTTGTCGTCGACTCCTTCCTTTTGTCCTTTTCTGCACTTTTGTCTCCTTCCTCAACCAACTTCCCTCTTGCTTCCAATAACTGTGATGCTTCTCCCTGTTTCAAGAAAGTTCTCTGCACTAGCCAATTTGCCAAATGGAGTGCACAACAAGAGACACCAGCTATGGGCCCGCTAAAAAAGGGCGTTTCGCCTCTGCTTCGCTGCTTGCCTCCTGCTTCTTTCTCTGCTGCTTGGTGATGGTGGTCCAGTTACATGCAATCCAAGCTCTGGCTCGGATGTTTTCTGAATGCCTTAGGAACATGCTTCTTCTCTACTCTCGATTCTGCATCTCCTGCAGCGGCCTAAAACAAGACAAAGACCTCTTCCTATTCCCCTCTCTAGATTTACCCAATCCAAATGACCTAACCACCCATCTTCTCCTCAACCCCTTTTCATTTCATCCCCAATGTACTACGATGATCCTATCTCCATCTCAAAGACAACACCAGGGCATCTCCCAAACCCCAAAAGCCTCCAGTATGGCGTTCATTTGTGCCGTAATTCTTTTTTTTTTTTTTTTTCTTCCTTTCTTGCTCAAACATAAAGTAATTAAGGATCTCGAAGTGATGCAGCCTGGATCTGCAAGCGGCAATGAAACGGGTGTAGACAAGCCCTACGAGAGAGTTTGCCGAATCCTGGACGGATTCCAGTGAGGATCAATTCCACAAAAGGGAATTAGCCGAATTCCTCTCGGAACTCAATGACATTCTTCAAACAATCTTCCATTGAAGATTACGAGAAAACCAAACAAAACCAATCTTTATTATTGAATAATCTTGAACTATTATTCTAATAGAGGGATTATATATTTATAGGAAAGGTTGCACATCCCCTTTCTTAATAAGACTCTTGCTTTCCTAAATAATAAAGGAAATAACTTGCTTAACAATCCAAATAAAATAAAACTCCAAATGTTAATAACAACTCTCTAAATAAGACTCTTAACTAATTAAAACTCTTAACTAAATGAATATCATATTGGGCTTATGGACTGGGCCCAATTAGTTGGCAGACCATGGGTCTGGCCTGCATCATGAAGCCATAGCCATGTCTATCCGTTTTGCTAATTTGATGGAGCTATCTTCTGGGTAAGAGAATTTGATTTCGTGTTGCTGTATGTTTATAATTAGTATGGAATATAATGAGTGAGTGAGGTGTCGATTGTTCTATGTTGTATGAGATTGACCGCATAAATGAGTGGGATTTTTTTTTAATCAATAGGGTGTGTGGTATTTGTTTTTTTTATCTTTTTCGTCTCATCTATACTTTGTGGTTACAATTTTTTCTGATACAAGGTTTTAGGTTTGCATTGTCACATCGTGTTGATTTTACGCAGTGGGATGGACTGGGCTCCAGGTATTTTCAAGGCGGTGCATTACCTCGGTGCATTTTCAAGGCGGTGCATTACCTCTATACTAATATCCCTCGCTCTCGCTCATCCCTCTCTGGCCCTCGTCTCCCTCTCTCACTCTCACGTCACCTCCATTCCCTCATCTCCCTCACCGTTGCCATCTCCATTCCCTCATCTCCCTCACCATCTCCATCTCCATTCCCTCATCGGCATCATCTCCATCTACACTTACCCAGACCTCACCCTTTCCATCAACGCACGAAGGTCCCTCCCACCATCTCCATCTCTGTTGATCTCAAAAACCCATCTCTTTTATCAGGCGCAGACCCATCCCACTGAAGAAAACTGGTGCCCCCTTTTCCGGTCGTCTTCTCCAAAGCCAGCACGAGTTTGACCCCTTTTCCGGTCGTCTTCTCCATCACGTAGCCCTCACCCTCTCCCACCATCTCCAGAAAAACCCATCTCAAAAAATCCATCTCTCTTATGCACCCGCCCTAATCTCCCTCGCTCATCCCTCTCTGGCCCTCGTCTCCCTCTCTCGCTCTCATTTCATCTCCATCACGCAGCTCTCACCCTCTCCCACCATCTCCGAAAAAACCCATCTCTGTTATACCAGGCGCAGACCCATCTCTCCCTTTTCTGGTCATCTTCTCCAAAGCCAGCACGAGTTTGCGGCTCTACATCAAGAAAAATCACTCTTCTTCTCTTTCCCTTTCTTCTTCTTTTCCTTCTCCTTTTGTCAAAATCCGTCGCAGCAGCTCTCGCGCCATCTCTCCCCGTGATGGACCCTCGCGCTTGCCCAGATCTCCTCTAGGGCTTCTTCAGTCGCACATCGGACAATCCGAACGGCGTTATTCAGCTTGGACTGGCAAAGAACCAGGTAGATTTTATGAATTTCTACTTGTTTCTTTATCATCATCATCTGCTGCTGGCCATTTCCTCTGATTCTTTAGGTCTTTTTTCTCACTTTCTCTCGCACCATTGTCTATATATTGTCTCAGAAATGCCTCGATCTTCTCCTTTTTCTCTGAGCTTCTCTCACCTCGTCTCGTCCCTCTTTTTTTCCCTCTCTTTACCCTCGCAGGGTTAACAAGGTGAGTTTCTCTTCCTCTTTCTTTCATGCCACTTTTTTGTTTGTTTGTTGATTCCTTAGGCTATTCTCCTCTTTTCTTGCCCTGTTTTTCATAGATTGATTTTCTTTCTTACTAAAATTTTCTTGGTTTGATGTGAGAGATTCTTCAGATCTAAGCCTCAGATGCGGGATTTGTTTTTTTTTTTTTGACTGTTATTTGTACGTATGTTTCTTAATTTCTACGTAAGAAGCCCTAGATTTACATTTTTTGCTTAATTTTTTCAAATTTTTTGTATCAGTGTATTTGGTTTTGTGATAGATCTGTAAGAATTCCCTCATTTTTGGTACTGTTTTGCTTAATTCAGCCAAATAGATTTCATTAGATCTAGACGTATATCTGGTTGGATCTGTTCGAGCTCATGAAAAAGTTGTGAATTTTCTGGTCTTATGAGCTGGTTTTATTGAAAATCCCTGTTTTTTGGTGCCTTTTCGTAGATCTGTTAGAGGAAATGCATTTCCTCTGCATTGTTTTTTAGTTTAATGAAGAAAAGAAAAGGGAAAAAACGAAGAGGAGATGGCTTTATGTCTCTTAATATCTATGTATGCATTTCCTTTGCATAATCCCACCGTTCCAACAACAACAACCGAACCTTTTTCCATTTCTTTTCAGGCAGCCCCAACTCTCCAAATCCCTTCCTGCAATCTTTTCTCCCTTTTCCTTTAATCCTATCTATCATATGCAATAGCTCTTTAGTTTGTATATATATACTGATTAAAAAAATTTATTCACTTTTTTTGATGAATGGGTTTCTACCGGGGTTGGTGTGTTTATCGTCAAAGAGTATGATGAGATTGAGCAGACTGTTTTTAGATTTTATTCAGTTCTTTTGTTTATGGTCCTTTTGTGGTGATGACCAAAGTTAGACTTGTTTAGATATGTCATTACAACTTCCAAGTGTTACTTTGACACAGCATGGATGTTGATGTTCTAAACAGAAACTGAAAAACTATACCAACACCCCATAAATGTATATTAATATATCTTAAAGAGTTAGTATACAATGATAATTATAGTTGTTCTAATAAAAAAATGTAAATATTAATAGAGCTATGATCTATATAAATTGTACAAATGCTACTTAAATACAGAATCAGAAGTGGAGATATGGACTTGGCTATTATTTGCACAGTTTCCTTTCTGATTTTTATAATGAGAAGTGTTTATATGTGTTTCTGCATGCTCAATGTGGATGCTAGTTTAATTGGATGGAGCAAGCTTTGAGGAAAATGATTTTTTGTTTCCAAGTGGGCCTTGCCATTCTTATCTCCACTGATAATAAATTGTGGGTTCCTCACTACAGTTTGGAGGTAATCACAACTGCATATTTGTCCCGACTTCCGAGATAATAATTTTATGCACTACATGATAGTTTTAGGAAATGCTTTATTTGCAAGCAACTTTTAACTTTCAACAAAACAAATAGTTCATCATTCACTAGATCATCAATCAAGTCATATCTTTTGTCCATTGCTCAGATTAATGACCACAACTTCATATTTTTCCTGACTTCCGAGATATTAATTGTATGCATTAGATAATAGTTTTAGGAAATGCTTTTTTTTTAGCAAGTTTTAATTTTCAACAAAAAATATTGTTCCTAATTCACTATATCAATATATTATCAATGAAGTCATATATTTTGTCCATGACCCGAATTGATGATACTTTTACTCGTAACAAAAAAGATTTATTAGTCCTGTGGCTGCATTTGCAGATGAGAACTGTTTTTTTTTTTTTTTTTTTGGTTTTTTTTTTGTTTTTCCTTTGTATAAAGTTCTTTGTTATTCCATTTCAAGTTGTCCACAATATCATCGGTGTACTTCCTTGAATTAACTTAATGCATACTTGTATGGTATGTTTGGTGTTGCTAGGAAGATTGGAATGGCGTTGGTGCTCAATCCCACCAAGGCTATTGGATGTGCTGTTGTCAACATTAGCACATAAGACTTGATTGAAGAGAGAGAGTACATCAACGCATTGTTGCATCTTATTTGATGTGTTTGCATATTGATTTCTTGATATTGGGTAAGTGGTTTCCATAACATGTGGAAAATGTGACCACTATAGTCTTTTTTGAGCTGCAGAATTAACAGGCTTTTTTGTAGTTCGGGACCTTTTATTTCCATTGTATTGCTTATAAGTTTTTGTTAGGCTTTCATATTCCTTAGAATTTTGATGTCAGATATATGTTGACGATTATATTGATCCAGCACGTTTGATATTGTGTATACAATGTTTTTGATTTTTTTGATTTATTTTGATCATTTGATTTAGAGAGCATAGGGCCCTCTTTCATTTGTCTAAACGTGTTGTTAGGAAGGTTCCTCCCTATCGATGCATCTATCCCATTCGCAAGATTCTCTATTATCATCATTGCTATCCTTCTCAGAAAAATCAGCAATTAGGCTCTTAGTATTTGAATCAGAATATTGCATTTTTAGGAGCATTGCTCAGGTTTTTGGTTTCAGTAGTCCACAGCACCAACCAAATTTATGATATGTGAAAAAAAGATATATTTCTTAAATCTTTTATTTTTGTCTCTATATATAATTTCTTAGGGAGCTTGTTTGTTCGCACATAATAGAGAGGAATTCGTGGTCAAATGAGCTCCACCGAATGATTATTAAACATGTTGAAGCCAAGGATTTGATTCATTTGAATTACTTGAATGATGGGTGGATATTCATTTTCCATCTTCCCTTCATTCAAATTCAATTGAGTGATAATTTTTTTTAATGATCATTTTTAGATCTCCACATTTTGAGTTTTTGTTTTGGTTTTACTGTGTTCTACTATAATTGAGAAATTAGGAGGGTAAAAATTAGAGATTCTGCACTTGAAGTAGTAACTGACAGTAAAATGCTCGGCAACCAATTTTAATATTTTCCCAAGACGCATGAATGCATACACTTAGCACTGTTCATCACTTACACTAAATTGGTGAATTTATGTTTCAAGATCCCAATTTCCTGCATGTTAAATTAATTTTCACTAAACATTTATGTTTTCATTGTCAAATAATGTACTGTATATGTGGTTTGATTTTTGTGCCTTTTCATCACGGTTAAGTACTGATGATTGTTTTGATTGTTTTGTCCAAGTTAAACCTGAGTTACAACGACATGGACGCATCAATAATGGATGTGTTTGCACATGTTGTATGGAATATCTTCAAGGTAGTGAATTTGTTTTGCTTCTCCATGCTTTATTATTCCATATATCAAATCTTTCTGCTCATTTTTAAATGTATTTTATATTGATTGGGTTGTAGCAAAGTAATTTATATGGATGGTTAATTTTGAACACACCTTAGTTTTATACCATGATTTATAGTATGATGAACTTACAATAAAAAAAAGGCAATTCTCAACTTAAACAATACACAAAAAGCGACGGCAAAGTTTTCGACGGCTTTCAGCCGCCGATCCCTTCATACTCGACTGGGTCCCCTTCGTGATGGCGTGTGTGGTCCAAGAAACTATAATCTGAACAGCTTTACAATAATCCCGGAACTAAATACATGGCATACCATAACCATAAATGCTTCTTTAAGAGCAGGTGTAAAAGTAGATTCTATGTTGACATTATCCTGAAACGCTATCCAGAAATGCATCAACTACGCTTCTTGATTCTGACAAGTTGACAAGAAGATCACCTGGCAAGGGTGCAAATATGTCATTCAAGTCTCCAACCACCATCATTTGAGGTTGTGTCAAGGATGACCGTTACAGAAAGACAAACTTTGTATCGGTAATTAATCTATTTTATTAAAGAAAATATTAACAATCGTAAAGCAAAAACACACGAGAGAAATAGTGAGAAAGAGGAACTATATTTATCATATATGCAAGAGTAGAAAGAATCACATGCCTTCATATTATAAAAATGGAGGGTGCTGTCAAAAGTTATGAGCCCAATCTGTGTTCGAGGGAAGCCAGACAGTTCATCGAAACAGGACTTTATGGTATTAAAACAGTCTGCCCATTAACAATGTTAAATACAGTCACTTCATTACAAACAATTTCACCTTAGACAGTGATAGAAGAGCTATTTATAGTAAGTAGTAATAGTGGAGGCATGGTCATCTTGTCATTATATAGTTGTGCCTGTTAGGCCAACCATAGGACTTGGACTTTTGCTCAATAGACCTAGGCATGGCCCATGGAACTTGGGTTAGATTTGGATTACAAACGATTCTTGGTCATTATAATAATGAGAAAGGGTGTGAGTAGCTTTTGGATTGAAAAAATATGGTACTTAAAAAAACCCTTTGGACATGTTTTGCATATCTACGGTAGGGACGTGTAATTCTAAGCACAATAAGGTTGATTGTCAAATGTGTTTTGCCCATCATATCTTCTTTTTAACTGGTAGTTCAACTAGAACCTATGGCCTGGTGGTTGGGCACTTCCCAACGGTGCCATAGGCTTCTTTTTTTTTTTTTTTTTTTGCTTGTCTTTGCTTACTGCTGTTTGTGTTTTTTTCTTTTTAGGATACTAGATCCTAGTAGTATAATCCTAAGATTTGTGTATGCTGCGGGACTGTTCTATAGAGTTGAGGCTGCATCGGTTCTTTTATTTATTTATTTAAAGGATGCTTTTGGCACAAACCAACTGCTGCATCAGTTCTCTTGACTGGTATTTTGGTGTTTTAACAGTTTCTATTTTCTTAACTTCTTTTGTTGCTTTTGATATCTTTATGTTCATTCACATTTATAAATTTTTCTAACGTGATTCTTTTACAAATAATTTGTTATTTTGGTTTAGGTGCTTTATGTATTATTGCTAAAGTTCATCTTATATTGGTGGATTATTATATTTTGGGCATCGTTTTTGAATTAAAAGTCTTTAGAGTGTTTTTTCCTCTTGGCTTTATTTCAGGATTTTATTATGCTTCCATTTCCATATCTATTTTAGTTTCGAGCTTTATTGATTTGTGATCATAATTTCTTTTGTTTCTTTTTCTTATTTCAGATACCTAACAGTGCGAACGATACTTAATTGAATATCATTTGTTATATCGGCGGGAAGTAGTGTTGCTAGTGTTGTTACAAGTGGCAACGGTAAGGTTTCGATGATTTTAATGTATAGTCTAGCTAAATATTATATAAAGAAACTACCTTGAACTGTGTGATTTTTTCTTTCTTTTGTTTCCTTCATAACATACTTGACATATGAGTGAATGACAAACTAGATGTTGGAGGGAACTCTACAATGGGTGTCTCCTCATGCCATCTGTCTACAGAGGATATTCTTCTTCGTTTGTTAGCTTTAAATCATTCTAAAATAAAAGAGATATAGTTCACATTGATTTTAAATGATTGATACATAGTAGGACACGGTGGTGAAATAATGTCTTCATTTAGAGAAAACTTTTGTGATCCTACCTAATTTTTTTCTCCTTGAAAATTTCTGATCCAAGCACTTTTTTACTGCCACGTCTCATTTAACGACTGCCTATGCATGCTCCCAAATGTTTGCCCGGCGCCTGGTAGTTTATTGTTTGATTGGGCTTCATTTTGATGTTCTTCCTCACGGTAATGACATTCTAGTATCGAATGTGTTCCTATTGTACTTCATGTCTTTGAATATCCGTGATCCCTTTGATTTATGGACTACTTTTTGTTCTTTGACTATTTCACTTGTAGCATGCCTTTTCTTTTATGGTATATTAAGTTAATACCTTCCATGGCAGTTTTATAAGGTTATTGGGAATTATGCTTTCTATAGGGTCTTGTGTGAACATTATTTTGTGACGGATTATTGTTTCTCATCATGGAGCATTGTTTTTATTTTTCAAGTTATTATTTATATTTTCTTTGTTTTTATTATGCAAAAACCAGAAACTGACTGAAGACATAAGGTACCATAACATATGTAATGAGGATGAATGACCAACCAACCCTTCATTTCCTGGTTACTTAGAGGACTTAACATGAAATCTCTCAAGTTTGAATCTTCTTTTTAGACCGGATCGATAGTACTTTTGTAATTTTGTCCTTTTGATGTTGAGCTTTTACGCCCTTTGATGTAACATCATCTCTCTCCTTCATGCAAATATCACCATTTGAGGAAAAAAATCGCAATTCAAGTTGAATTATTTAATTTAATCGGGTAATTGCATAGTTTGGACAGCTATGGGCATGGCAAATAGCCAGCAAAGCTTTGTAACAATGGGCATACAACTAATTTTTTATGGAATCCGGGTGGATTCTAAGTTGTGTTCCAGTAGGGTAATTTCTTTTTCTTTTTGTTTGTTTTTGTGGGTTTTGTCTAACCGTTGACAAGGTTCGAAAAAGCTTCACGTTCTCCGGTGTCTTCACTTTACCTCCTGTACTTTTATTCCTCATATTTTATATTCTTTTGCATTGCATGCATAACATGAGGATGAGTTCATCATAGGTTTGGGGGTGGGGACATGCACACTTGTCTACTTTTAGACAAAATTTTCACACATCTTTTTTTTTTATTTTCTATATTTAGGAAGTTTTTTAAATCTTACAAGAATTTTTGCTGTTTTATCTTTGGCTTTTTAGATTGTTTTGAAGAGAAATTTTTTGAGAGAATTTTCAATAAACGGAAGATGGCTTGAATTTTAGAATTCTCAAAATTTAGACAAAAGAGAGTTTTTGTTTGCAGAAATCTTTTTGAAATAGTGCTAAATTTTGATCCTTTCACATTACACAGTTTGTATACATTTTCGAAACCTTTAAATGTGAAATTTTGATTTCCATTCTTTTAACGACTTGATTGAATATATGAAGGAAAACCAAACCTTAGTTTTATAGGTTTCCTAGTTCATCTGGGTGGATTTTTCCACAAATTAGTAAATTAAGTCGGGTTCATGAAAAGGGCTGCCTATTGTTGGGGACCGTTGAAAAGGAAAAAAGAAAAAAGAAGAAAGAGGAAAGAGGAAAGAGAAAAGTTTGTCGTTGAAATTTCACGGCCCTTTGAATAACAATAGTGCGAAAGCCATCATGGTTGCCTTGATTTGGGTACAGCCTTGATTCGGGTACATGAAAAGGGCTGCCTATTGTTGGGGACCGTTGAAGAGGAAAAAGAGTCACGGCCTTTTGAAAAACAATAGTGCGAAAGCCATCATGGTTGCCTTTATTTGGGCACACCCTTGATTCGGGTACATGAAAAGGGCTGCCTATTGTTGGGGACCGTTGAAGAGGAAAAAGAGTCACGGCCTTTTGAAAAACAATAGTGCGAAAGCCATCATGGTTGCCTTGATTTGGGCACACCCTTGATTCGGGTACATGAAAAGGGCTGCCTATTGTTGGGGACCGTTGAAGAGGAAAAAGAGTCACGGCCTTTTGAAAAACAATAGTGCGAAAGCCATCATGGTTGCCTTGATTTGGGCACACCCTTGATTCGGGTACATGAAAAGGGCTGCCTATTGTTGGGGACCGTTGAAATGGAAAAAAAATCACGGCCTTTTGAAAAACAATAGTGCGAAAGCCATCATGGTTGCCTTGATTTGGGTACACCCTTGATTTGGGTACATGAAAAGGGCTGCCTATTGTTGGGGACCGTTGAAATGGAAAAAAAATAACGGCCTTTTGAAAAACAATAGTGCGAAAGCCATTATGGTTGCCTTGATTTGGGCACACCCTTGATTTAGGTACATGAAAAGGGCTGCTTATTGTTGGGGACCGTTGAAAAGGAAAAAAATCAAGAGAAAATAAAAAAGAAGAGAGAAGCTTGTCTCTGAAATTTCACGGCCTTTTGAAAAACAATAGTGCGAAAGCCATCATGGTTGCCTTGAGAGGAAATCTTTTTTTTTTTTCTAAGTCTAGGTGGACCAGATTATTTGATAAAGTCGTTTTCACGGGGGTTCTAATAGAGCATTTAACACTTATTTTCTGATGTATACGTACTTTCTCATCGTGCACGATCATATTTAGCATGATTTTGAAAATTTCTTTCCAAAGATGAGATTGGTGTACCGTATTTCAAATTTGTCTTTGCTTTGACTATTATGAGAATCGAGAGTATCCAATGTTTATAATTTTTTTTTTTTAGAGTTTCTTTTGATTTCTTTAGTTTTTTGAGTTTTATGGGTGTATTCAAGGCAAAACCTCACGAAGCACAATTCATCCACTAGGGTAACCTAGGGGTATAAAGGCTTATTGCATACGCTAAATGCAGTTGAGAGTGCTAGCGAAAGTGGCTTTTGTTTTCTGCATTAGTTTTCTTTTGTATTTTCAGGTTAGATTAGGTTAGGTTAGTTAACTTCGCCTTTTCACATCTTTTGCAAAATGTTGGTTGGAGGGCGTATTGAGTCCATGAAATTGCATCATATTGTCATTATTTCATGTAGATTTATGGATTTATTTAGGATAACTTGATTTCATTGAATTTTATTCCAACATTCAATGTTGGAATTTAAGTCATAATTGGTCAAAATTCATTAAACTGCATGATTTTCATGAAATTATTCTTTTGCATTATCCTATTATCGCATTAATTTTCTCAAAATTCTTAATTATACTCGTGTAGATTTTTTTGCATCGTTGCATTCTAAGTGAAAAATTGATGAATGCAGTGTATTCTTCAATTGCCATGTTTTCTTACTTTATTTTAGTAATTGATGGGCCATGATGGATGGATATGGTGGTAACTGATTGTAGCCATATATATACTTCAGAAACTAGTAACCAAACTATGTTTTCTTATGCCCTCTGTACTCAGATGATAGCCATTTGAGAAAGGGTCCCATAGCGACTTGAGTATTTTTGCTTAAGATTTCTTGGTAATCTTAATTATATTTATTAGTATATATTTTCTTATTTCTTGAATTATACATGATTAGATGTTTGCTTAATTAATTTAATATTAGATGCTTGGGTGTTTGCTTAAGTAATTTATAATGCTGATTTGACTCTAAAAAAGAAATCCGGAAGAGAGAAAACAGGCGTTTTTAGATTTTTAATTATGATATTGTCTTTTAGAGAGGGTTCTAACTAACGTTGTTTTGGTGAGAACCTTATCTCATAACAAAGATGGATTCACTAGAGAGAACTTCGAAACAATTACTGGCATGACTTTGTATTTGCCACAAATAACAAACGTCAATGTTTTATTTCCATGGGACTCTTGTTTGTTTGCTTCAATCCACGTGTGTGTTGGCAATCTATGTTGGACTGTCATTTAGCATTTATCAATGATTATTGAATTGGTATAGTTGGCCTAAGCCGTGTATTATGTGTTTTTGTGTGCGAGGCTGAGGATCCTGACACTTATATGGATTATTGAGCGTGGAGCAAGAGAGAGTATTATGCCACTGGCCATTTGAGGGACACCTGTTCATGCTTCAACAAACTAGTATCTAGAGAATGTTTTGACTATATTGCAGAGGTCAGTATGGCTTGGATATTCTTCTTATTAAACTATAACATTGCCTGTATGTAGACTCATACATGTTACAAGTGAATTGCACGCCCAAAAAAAAAAAAAAAGGAAAAGAATTGCACACAACACTTTGCCATACACAGCACATGTTCATAGTGGTAACAATGAGCACAACAGATCCATCCTATCATCCTAGATCTATAGTCCATTTGTCACTTTCTGCATACGTATTTAGTGATGCAAAACTTTGAATGTGAACTATTTTTTCACTGCCTATAGCTCACCAATATTTGTTTCATATAGCTCACCAGTTCCTCTGCATGAAAGATCAGTTAATCCAATTAGTTTATATGCATAATTCTTCTCCTATAGAGGTATCAGAACATGGAGGAACTCAGTTTCAAGCTCTTTCTATGGGTAATTCTCCACCTTTAATGTTTTTCCTTATTCAAAATTCTGCCCTTTCGAAAATTTGCATTGATGTTCCCCTTAGACTCAACTCAATTCTTTGTCTTATTGAATTCAAGTTTGAATGAATCTATGAGGATGAAGATTATAAGTGTTTAATGCGCTACTTTAAGTCATGAGGATGAAATTGTAAATGGATTTTGCAGTAAAACTGTATATTCCCCCTTTTAGATCCTTGAGTACTAAGCTGAATCCAGAATAATAAATATTTTTAAGGCTTTCATGTGTTCATCTTCCTGTGATTACAAAGAATGGAGTTTTACTTTGGTAATTTTCAACTATTTCGTGTTCCCTCTTCTACATCCTTGAGTACTAAGCTGAATCCAGAATAATAAATATTTTTAAGGCTTTCATGTGTTCATCTTCCTGTGATTACAAAGAATGGAGTTTTACTTTGGTAATTTTCAACTATTTCATGTTCCCTCTTCTACATGCAAATGTCCTAGAATAACAAAAGCAACTAGAAAATAGGATAGGACTAAAAGGCTGGTAGGATTAATGCTGATATTTTGGGGATGAATCTCCCAAAGGAACCTTATGAATTTCTCATGAATCCAAGTCTCAGCGTATCAACCTAAGGCAAAACTTTATGTGTTACTTGATATGTTATCCGTTCACGTTGATCCTTCATTTAATACTAACAAGTTTCTCTCTGATTATTTTGACTCTTCTTCAGTTACTTTTTATTTATTTTTTTAATTTTAATATTTATCTGTGTATGTTTTTTTGTTTCTAGGTGATGTCTAATGCATACACACCAATTGACGAATCAATCCCAAAGGAACCTCATGAAATCTCATAAATCCAAGTCTCAGCGTATCAACCAAAGGCAAAACTTTATGTGTTACTTGATATGTTATCCGTTCACGTTGATCCTTCCTTTAATACTAACAATTCTCTCTGATTATTATGACTCTTCTTAATTTTTTTTATTTTAATATTTATCTGTGTATGCTTTTTTGTTTCTAGGTGATGTCTAATGCATACACACCAATTGACAAATCAATTCCAATAAAAAAAGACACAATGCTGCAAATGTTTTCAGCCGATGTTATTGTTCAAGAGCCATGGTACATTTCTACTACTAATTATTGATGTTATTGTATCTTTTAGTATGGTTCATATTTTTTATCCATTTTCGCTTTTTGTCTCCTGGAGGAACCTATCTATATTTAATTGTTTATTTGTTGAAAATTAAGTATGGAACAGAACAGGAGTACACCCTAGAAGAGAACAGGAGTACACCCTAGTAAAATTACCAAACAGGCCCTTAGAGAAAAGCTCAAACCTTTCTATACCCATATTAAAAAAGAGGAGTTTCTCCTCCTTCATGGTCAGCTCCTGCTGCTTGCTTCATATCTTTCGATGGGTGTTGCTTACTTAGATGTTACATGTGGCCCCTTACATGCAAGGTGTCTTCAAAGAAGATCTCATAGTGGGCCCACATACATGTAACCCGAAGTTCATGCAATTCCTTTCGCTCTTCACCGTTGTTTCTGGTTTCGTCATTGCCTCGTCTGATACGGTCTATCTTCCTCTCCTCTTCACTGCCTGATTGCACATGCATGCAACCCCAATCTCATCCGATGCAGTGCCTTTCATTGCTTCACCATTATTGTTTGTGGATTCGTCACTGCGTCGTCTAATATTTCTAGGTCTGTCTTCCTGTCTTCCCCATCTGATTTGAATCTGATGGTTCAAATCACTGATTGAGCCTTTTTTTTTATTTAATTTTTTCGTAGCTTTAATTTTTTTTTTTTTTTTTTAGTTTATGTATTTAATGGTGATTTCCTGTTGTGGGTTGGTTTTGTTGTGGATCGATGATTTTAGTTGTGTAGGCTGTCTTTGGATGTGTAAGTGCCTTTCTGTATCCTTTCGACCTTTTTGAGCCTTACATTGACCTTTTTCCTTCCTCATTGCAACTGTAGTGGAGCTCATGTTTAACACGTTGATATTGTTGATTATATAAATCCTCTCGTCAATTTGACAGTGAGCCTCAAAACTACTTGAATAAAATTGTAAATCTTGCAAAACTATTTGGCAGAGGATTGAATATTAAAAGACTATCATCTTTGGGCAAACTAAAAATTTTGAGAACCTTTTTTCCCTACTTTTTTACTTAAATCAATTTCCATAGTGACAGCATAAATGTACCATTTTTTTGGGTATCCATTGATACATTCACATGCTTGACAATGTCTGAAATAGTTGCTTGCTTATTATCATGACAGTTAATTGAAATTAAAATAGTACGGATTATAATTATTCCAAAGATCTTTTAGAACCATGATTTCTATACCATAATATAAAAGCAGCAGTTTCAGCTGCCTGTTGCTGGACATTCATTCCACCACTTGCGGGACCCACTTAGATTTAGGTCTGAACAAAATTCTCCCCATCCTTCCTTTCTTCTTTCGAATCTCTCATGCACAGCCATCGTGCAAGAAATGGAGAGTTTCGCCTGGTCACCTCTTCCCCTCTTCTTTTGCTTTCCCTCTTGGTTAGATGCCCAACGAAAAGGAGAGCTTCCTCTTTCTAACTGTCTTTGTTTGGATTTATGATTTATTTGATCCTTTATATTGAATTGGTTTTGTTCATGCATTTAGGGTATTTTTTTTAGCCAGCGACCACTAATTTGAGATTGGTGGACTGCGTTTGCTGCCTCAACCCCATAGAAAAAATAAGATTGAGTGAACAATATACTCCATGAAACGGATTTCTAAATTAGATTGATTGGTTGGTAATATAAGCAGTTATTGACCTGCACCTTTGTTGCCTGTTGATTTGAATAGGTGGGAATATTTGCCATTCTTATGAGCCATGGCGTTAACAAGTTGTGTTACTTGTATATGCACGTTCTTGTTTGTGTGGATACAGATGCAACAAATTGGATATGGTAAGTTTAGAACCATTGCTTGCCAACTCACTTTGGCAAAGTGTCGATGTGTTTATGAATTAAAAGATTTATCTTAATAGTAGATCTTAGTTGTTTATATCATTGCAAATATTATTGCCATAGACTAATAGTTCTTTTTTAGTATTTTAAGTATTAATGTCTTAATAATTCAAAGAATAAGTTTCTTAGATGATGCCTATCCTGGACTTTTTAAAACATAGACTGGAGGCACAACTTTGATGTTGGAATTGCAATTTGTTTTTGTCATCATAGGGTTCTTTTATGTTTATAAGCTTCTATCATAGAAGTGTTATTAGTTCTTCTGATCTGCAACAGAATAATTCAGGTTTCTTAGAAGCTTAAAATTTCTTGAGAATTAGATTGATTGGTTGGTAATATAAGCAGTTATTGACCATGCACCTTTGTTGCCTGTTGATTTGAATAGGTGGGAATATTTGCCATTCTTATGAGCCATGGCGTTAACAAGTTGTGTTACTTGTCTATCCAGGTTCTTGTTTGTGTGGATACAGATGCACAAATTGGATATGGTAAGTTTAGAACCATTGCTTGCCAACTCACTTTGGCAAAGTGTCGATGTGTTTATGAATTAAAAGATTTATTTGTCTATCCACGTTCTTGTTTGTGTGGATACAGATGCAACAAATTGGATATGGTAAGTTTAGAACCATTGCTTGCCAACTCACTTTGGCAAAGTGTCGATGTGTTTATGAATTAAAAGATTTATCTTAATAGTAGATCTTAGTTGTTTATATCATTGCAAATATTATTGCCATAGACTAATAGTTCTTTTTTAGTATTTTAAGTATTAATGTCTTAATAATTCAAAGAATAAGTTTCTTAGATGATGCCTATCTGGACTTTTTAAAACATAGACTGGAGGCACAACTTTGATGTTGGAATTGCAATTTGTTTTTGTCATCATAGGGTTCTTTTATGTTTATAAGCTTATCATAGGGTTCTTTTATGTTTATAAGCTTCTATCATAGAAGTGTTATTAGTTCTTCTGATCTGCAACAGAATAATTCAGGTTTCTTAGAAGCTTAAAATTTCTTGAGATATATTAAAACTCTATGGGTGCTGGGCCTTTCATTGAAATCTTACTGAATTTAAATTTAATACTGACAAGCCTTGAAACAGCTTCCTCAAGAAAAAGTCCAATTAGCAACAAACTTTGGGGTTGTCAAAATAGAGGAAGCAAAAATGGTTATTAACTATCTTAAACGATTATTTCAAATGTCTTAAGTGTTTTAATTGCTGATTGAAGTTGATAACTTATAATACAATACAATTTATGTATACGAGTGTGTGTCCGATCCTATACACCTGTACATTCTGTCACTGCCCCTTATTTTTTTATGTTAACTTTAATTTCTTTAAGCATATGGAATTGTGCTTTTGTCTTCATTAACACCTTCCCACTTGGCTTGCGTTTTGCAGCGGAAAGGTCCCAAACATGTTGGGGCTTTATATATGACTTGCCAACTATTGAATGTGCATTTTAAGGTCATGTTTTTATTGCTTTCTATTGTTTATTTTCCTTAATATATGGAAATAATGCACTTGTAGACTTCATATTCCTTTTATGTTGGGAGATAATAGTTGTACTGCTCAGATTTCTGAGTTTGAGGAATTTCCAATAAGAGACGAAGTTAGAAATTAATTAACTCATGCTAACTAGAGTAACTACTTTCCTTAAAATCTCATTCCGTTTTGTATTTATAATTAGAAATCACGGTACTATTTCACTATGATTCAATGAATTCTGCTTAAGTTTATTTGACTCTTAATTTATTTCATGATAGGTCACATGTATTTTACAAGTAGTCTGTAAGTATTTAATGAAAATTTCCTTGTTGGAAGTAGTACTAATCACATGAAAATTTATTATACTTTGTTTCATTCTGTACTTATTTGAATGCCTGATATAGGATCCATTATTTTTAGTTGGAATGGAAAAATATATGTCAGATGCTGTGTGAGTTTTTTTTTTGGTACTTCCCCATTAGCACTGAACAATAGATTTAAGTTCTAGCACCTTAGGACAAAACTGTTATAATCATACAAAACAAGTTCCACACAACATATTCTTAGCAAAACAGTTCAACATAAAGTTACTGAACAAGTTCTTCACGACATAGCCTCAACACAAACTGGTCTCAGCATAATACTGGAAATAACATGGGAACAATGCCAAATGGGGTATTTCTTTCCCTTTCTCGTCTTTATTCTGCTTGTTACAAGTTAGACTGTAATCCATCTTCATATGCCGTGTTCCAAAATTTAGTTATGCCCCTTTGTTGTCAGTTTTCTTAGTTCATTTGGTTAAGGCAGTTTGTTTTTTGTCATTTCTTGTAACTTGACAAGGCTTACTACCATGTCACCCTGGCACACGATGGACTGATTTGGTTTTTTTTTTTTTTTTTTTTCTGGCCAGATGAGATATACATACTTGGAGATAATTGATATAAATTTTAGAATATATATTTCATGTGAATGTATATGATGAAAAACCTGAAATTCCTTATAATAAATGGCCTAACATAACTCCTTCACAAGCAACTTTTTGATCCCGCTTCAATATATGTATCTACTTTCTATTTTAGGATGACTAGCAGACTCCATTTGGTTGATTTCTTTGATTCTCCTGTCATAATTTTATGATATTTCCAACTATATGCCTGGCCATATCAACAGGCTTCAGTCCTAAACTATTGGAGTGCTACCCTTTGACAACCTTGCGTGCTTATGAGATACTAATTTTTTTTTTTATTATTATACAGATGTTTTTTTTTGTTGATGCTGATAATTTGGATGCAAAAGATTGGGATGACATTAATGATATCAACCTCAGTTGAAAATAGGTCTACTATATTACTCTCTGGAGATCAAAATCTGCGGAAAGAGTTTTCAGAGAGATCAAGTTTTCAACTTTTCGATTTGAGCGCGACCAAGCTCCAAAGGTATATATCTATTATCTATTTGTTTTAGTAGATGTGCTTGTTTGTTTCTTGAGCTATCTTCTTGATGTATTATTTGATCTTAATGCATGAGATTATGGTTTTAGATCTCGGGGTTGGGTTTTTGGCCTTATGGGTATTGATCCCTACATAAGTGGGTCAAAAGTTTGTAAATACTTATCCACGAGGCCCACTCCAACAAGTGGTATTAGAGTGATCCCTAGATTCTCATTGTGTTAGATCGGTCTTCTAGTCTTTACATGAGATGTGGAGTGGATAGATTTAGGGTTGTGTAAGGATGAGTTTTTGATTTTTTTTTTTTTTTTTTGCATATATTATGTTTTCTGTATGCATGAAAAGGAATTGGTTGGTCAAAAATCATTGTTTTTCTTCTAATAGTTTATTAGGCACGCGAGCGGATTTCTCCCCGCTCTAGTTGACCCAGTTTCTACGAGTAGGGTGCTCGAGCGGGGTTGAACCTGCTCGAGCGGACCTGGTGTGAAGTGCTTGCTCGAGCGGGTTCATCTCCGCCCGAGCGTATAGGACCATTGTTTGTTTTGACAATTCGAATTTTTCATCATGATGAATGACACCTTCTTAGCTCTAGTTCCTATTGTATATGTGATACTAATCTTGCAGGTGATTGTCCTCTCCATGTGGCCCCACAAGTTTTTAATTTTGTTATTATTATTGGTTATGTTAGGCAACTTGTAAAGGGCATCATGGTTTCCTTGGTTTTCCCGCGAAAGGGCAAGGCATGATGGTTTCCCTAAGCCTATTTTATTTCTATTAATAGATTGCATGTAAATCTCAATTTTTGAGATATAGGAATTTTATGTATTTTTTAATTTTTATTATTTGTAAATTCCAGCAGCTTTCAAGTCGAGATAGATAGAGTTTGTGATGACCAAAGAGTTTAGACTTACTTGAAGAGTTTGAGGAATTCTAAGGAGTTTAGACTTAAAGAGTTTGAGGAATTCCAAAGAGTTTAGAAGATGAAGAAGTCCAAGACATCTTTCTGCAATGGGTCACGTGGAAGAGAGGACTTACTAAGATTAGAATTTCTAATTTGGCATGGATACTTGTTTTATTTAGAGTTTTTCTATTTGCATGGTTGCTTCCTTTATTTACCATTTTTAATTCTTTCCAAAAACTGATCTAAACACAATAGCTTTAGAATAACTTAAAATGCATATTTCAATTAAAAAATCGTAAAAAATGCAATTCAAAGTAAAAGACTAAAACATAATGCCCTGACATGCCCTTGAATCCCCTAACATGTGTTGTGATTGAATATACGCTATTGGCTGCACCAAATACGGTTTGCTGTCAGAAGTCGCTTAGAATTCTACGAGATTACTTCTTAAGCCCAAATTTTCGTGAAACTTGTTTTAAACGAAAAAAGATATCCCAAAATTTTCTAGGGGGCGTCTTTCAACAGTAAATAGCGTGAAACACGGTTTAAATTTTTAATTGTAGAGAGAAGTATCTCTGAATATCTTAAAATACGTGTTTCAATTAGAAACGGATTAGAATTGTGTTGAATCATATTTGGAGCCAACATTTTCCTAGATCTGTTTGGAATTCCCTAGTCCCGGCGTGAAGCACGGGTTTCAGTTTAAAACGACCCTTAATCCTATATAATGTGTTCCTAACCCAAGTATCGCCTGTGAAACTTATTTTAAGTAGGAAAGCATTTCATAATATCTTAAAATGCGTATTTCAATGCAGAATTCTAGTTCAGAATACCCTAAAATGCCTCTGAATCATTGAGTATGCGTTTTTATCAAAATACAGGCTATTGATTGTACAAATTATGTTATTTATTAGCCAGAAACGGCCTTGAATACCATTAGATTAGTTCTTTTGCCCGAATTTGTTTGAAATCCGTTTTAAAGTAAAAGGATAACATCGAGTTTTCAAGAGTGTGTCTTTCTTTTGTGAACTGTGTGAAACGCAGTTTCACTTTATATTTTTCAGACCCGCCTAGAATTCCCTATGAACTGTTCGAATCACGACTTTTAGTCTTGTACAACCCTTAACCCTCTACAATTCATTCTTAATCTTAGAATTGCATGAAATATATTTTAAAACAAAACGTATCTTAGGATATTGTAGAACTTGTATTTCCGCCCATAATCGTATGAAACACATTTTAGAGTAAAAGATTAGACCATTAAAACCTTGAATTCCCTGAAATCATCCGGAATGCTATTTCATCTAGATAATGGCTATTGTTTGCACGGGATACAATTTTCTTTCGTATATGACTTAGAACCCCCACGAGATTAATTCTTAAGCCTAAATTTGTCTGAAACACATTTTAAATGAAAAGATATTTAATAAATTTTTAGTAAATTTTTAGAGCATGTCTTTCAATCGTGAATCGCCTGAAATGTAGTTTAGAGACTGTTTCTCTAAAGCCTTTATAGAACACGATTTTATATTAAAATAGGCCTCGAACTATCCGAAGCACGTGTTTCGGTCTTAAACAACTCTAAATTCCATTTAAAGCGTCCAAAACCTACAATCGCATGAAATCAATTTTAAAATAGAGAAGTATCTAAAGATATCTAAAACGCATGTTTCAGAATAGAATTACATGAAACGAATTTCAAAGCAAAAGACTAGACCAGAATGCCATAAAATATCCTAAAATCTTTCAGCACATGGTTTTATGTAGTTGCAGGCTATTGATCGTACGAAGTAAGCTTTTTATATGTTAGAAACGAGCTTGAATCCCACGAGATTAGTTATTAAGTCTTAATATTTCCTAAACATGTTTTATGGTAAAACGATATCGCATAATTTTCTAGAGCGCATCTTTCAACTGTAAATTTCTTCAAACGCGGTTTACCCCCAATATTTTTGCAGAGATGGCTAGGAAATTCCCTTCAAACTGTTCGAAGCACGGGTTTCAGTCTTAAACAACCCCGATCCTTTGCAATGCGTTTCTAATCCCAGAATCACAAGCAATTCACTTGAAACAAAAACGTATATCAGAACATCTAAAAATGCATATTTCAGCCAAGAATCGTGAAAAATGCAATTCAAAGTAAAGGACTAAACCACCTTGAGTCCCCCAGCATGCGTTGTGATTGAAATATGTGCTATTGATCGCACAAAATACGGTTTGCTGTCAGAAGTCGCTAAGAATCCAACGAGATTACGTCTTAAGCCCAAAGTTGCATGAAACTCGTTTTAATGGAAAAGAGATATCCTAAAATTTTCTAGAGTGTGTCTTTCAACAGTGAATAGCGTGAAATGCGGTTTAAAGTTTACATTTTCTTTAAACTACATAGAGCATGATTTATTATTAAAATAGTGCTCGAATTGCTAGAAGAATGCGTCTCGGTCTTACACAACCCTAATCGCTTGTAAAGCGTACCCAACCCTAGAATCACATGAAACCCATTTTTGAGAGAGTATCTTTGATTATACTAAAATGTGTATTTTAGTTAGAAACAGATTAGAATTGCGTGAAATGTGATTTAGAGCTAACGTTTTCTCAAAGCTGTCTAGAATCCGCTATTCTGGCGCGAAGCATGGGTTTCAGTTTTAAACAACCTTAAAATGCATTTTAAATAGGAAAGCATCTCAGTATATCTTAAAATGCATATTTTTGAATCATATGAGTGCATTTTCATGCAGAAGACTAGTTCAGAATACCTTAAAATGCCTATGTACATGTTTTTAATGAAATACAGGCTATTAATTGCACAAATTACGTTCTTTATTAAGCCAGAAACGGCCTTGAATACCATTATATTAGTTCTTTTGCCCTAATTTGTCTAAAATTCGTTTTGAAGTAAAGGGATAACATTGAGTTTTCCAGAGCACGTCTCACTTGTGAACTGCGTGAAACGCAGTTTCATCCAACATTTTTCCAGACCCGCCTAGAATTTCCTACGAATTACATGATTTAAGTTTTATACAACCCTTAACCCTCTACAATGCATTCCTAATCTTAGAATCACGTGAAATACATTTAAAAACAAAATGTATCTTAGGATATCGTAGAACTCTTATTTTTTTCCATAATCGTATGAAACACATTTCAGAGTAAAAGATTAGACCATTAAACCCTTAAATGCCCTGAAATTGTTCGACACACATTTTCATCTAGATATAGGGTGTTGATTGCACGAAATACGATTTTTATTTAGAAATGGCTTAGAACCCCCCACGAGATTAGTTCTTAAGCCCGGATTTACTTGAAATGCATTTCAAATAAAAAAGATATTTAAGACTTTTCTAGAGCGCGTCTTTCAACCGTGGATCGCGTGAAATGCAGTTTAGAGAACATTTTCCTAAAGCCGAATAAAATGCGATTTTAAATTAAATTAGCCATCGAACTATCCGAAGCACGAGTTTCGGTCTTAAACATCTCTAAATCCTATTGAAAGCGTTGAAAACATAACAAATCGAATGAGACCAATTTTAAAGCAGAAAAGTATATTAAGATATCTAAAATGCATGTTTCAGCATAAAATCGCATGAAACGAATTTCAAAGCAAAAGACTAGATCAGGATACCCTAACATGTCCTAAAATCTTCCAGCATGTGGTTTTATCTAATCGCAGGCCATTGATTGAATGAAATAAGTTTTTTGTTCGTTAGAAACAGGCATGAATCCCACGAGATTAGGTATGAAGTCCTCATTTTCCTTAAGTATGTTTTATGGTAAAATAGTATCACATAATTTTCTAAAGCGCATCTTTCAACCATAAATTGCTTCAAACGCGGTTTACACCCAAAATTTTCGCAGAGACAGCTAGGAATACCCATTCGAACTCCTTGAAGCACATGTTTCAGTCTTAAACAACCTTGATCCCTTGCAATACATTCCTAATCCCAGAATAAGTAGAAATTCATTTGAAAGAAAAACGTATATCAGAATATCCTAAAATCCATATTTCAGTCAAGAATCATAAAAAATACAATTCAAAGTAAAAGACTAAACTATAATGCCCTTACAAGCCCTTTAATCCCCTAGCATGCGTTGTGATTAAAATATTCGCTTTTAATCGCACCAAATACGGTTTGTTGTCAGAAGCCGCATAAAATCCCATGAGATTATGTGTGAAGCCCAAAGTTGCGTGAAACTCGTTTTAACGGAAAAGAAATATCCTAAAATTTTCTAGAGAGCGTCTTTCAACCGCGAATACCGCAAAACGCGGTTTTAAGTTTACATTTTCCTTGAACCGCATAGAACGCAATTTAACATTAAAGTAGCGCTCAAACTGGCTGAAGCATGCTTTTTGGTCTTAGACAACCCTAAATTGCATGTAAAGCGTATATAACCCCAGACTCGCTTGAAACCCATTTTAGAGAGAAAATGATCTTTGAATATTCTAAAATGTGTATTTCAGTTAGAAACGGATTAGAATTGTGTGAAATGTGATTTGGAGCCAATATTTTGCAAGAGCTGTCTAGAATCCCCTACTACCGGTGCGAGGTACGTGTTTCAGTCTTAAACAACCCTTAATCCCATGTAATGCATTCCCAACCCTAGTATCGCCTGTGAAACCCATTTTAATTAGGAAAGCATCGTAGAATATTTTAAAATGCGTATTTCAACATAGAATCACATGAGTGCGTTTTATTACAGAATACTAGTTTAAAATTCCTAAAATGCCTCTAAATCATTGAGTACGCATTTTTATCGGATTACAGACTATTGATTGCACAAATTACTTTGTTTATTAGCTAGAAACAGTATTGAATCACATTAGATTAGTTATGTTGCTCGAATCTGTCTGAAATCCATTTTAAAGTAAAAGGATACCATCGAATTTTCGAGAGCGTGTGTAGAGAATCTACCATGTGTTATTGTCTTTCATAAAAAGAAAATATATAAAACGTGACTTTAAGCAGGTCAAGTGGGCCCCATAGTGGTGTAGCGAACATCGGAAGTAGGTCATTTCTTCTCTTTATAAGGGTAGTAGATTTTCACATTTTTTTTCCATCTTACAAAGAATGTTGGCATGTTGCTCCTCTAAAAGCAGATCCTAGCTCCACTAAAGCAAAGAAAAGTTATCACATCACTCGTTTAAATCTTTGAATGAAAGCCCCGCATGTACAGATTTAGTAGGAGTCACCTGACCTTTATGATAAAGTAAACCTAGTATTATTATTTTTCCCTGGCAATTCTCACTTAATTGTCCACGTTCGACCTTGGCAGGCCACCATCCCTCACTTGAGATCTTCTTACCCCGCCCAAGGGCTCAATGGGTCCTAGCCTGCCCTTCCTTAGGGTACCAAAAAAGTGTTTGAAAAATATGGGGGATATTCTCAAGTTTTGGTATTTTCTCTTAATATTATTAGCAAATTGAATTAGTCTCTTGAGAGATATCCTTAGAAAACAATATTAAGATTAATCCACATAGGTTTTTCTTCATTTTGATTCTTAACTCATGGTGATTTTCTGGTGATCTTTACAATTTTGAAGACATTTCACATGTCCTACATTTGTGATGACTGGACATTATTAATTACTCAACTAGTGGTTTGCCGTCCAAATTGAATGTCCGGGGATTGGTTCAAATGTTGAAATCAGATGGTTGGGATTGTTGGATGGTGTGTGACCGACAGAGAAAAGTGGCGGGCCTTACTATTGACCCTATTTATAACCAGAGCACCAGTGGTTGCCATCAACTATTCCAAAGCTAGCATTGTAAATCCATCATTGTGGGCTCATCTTTAAAATGCAGATTGCTCAACATCAATGTTGCATTGCACCTTGTGTGATTACTAAGCCAAAATTCACTCCAATCTGAATAGGGTCAACCATCAGATTTATTTTAACTTACCTTGACAGTTCACAGTTTATTTATCGCCTTGGATCATAGAACTGAAAATGTCAGTTGGACTTCGTAGATGGCTTGTACTCTCACCTATAGAGCACTTTTTATCACCGCAGTGCGCGTGCACCATTGCATTGCACGTTCAACCATCACCATCCCTTTCATCCTTCTTCGTTTTCTTTTCTTTTCCTTTCTTTCTCCCTTCCTTTCCTTCTCCCTCTCCATCTTGTCTTCCTTCCTCCCTTCTCCCCCAGCACTCATTGATGCGCTGCCACTAAGCTTGCACCACTGACTCCACTGCCGCACCTACTCCCATTTCCTTCATTCTCCTTCATAACACCAGCGCTGCCACCTTCACTACATTGCCCACCACTACGAGACCACGCTCATAACCCCACGACGCCCACAGCACCTGCGTGGTTGTCTTGGGGGTTGGGCGTAAATAACCCCACGACACCATAGCACCCGCCCACAACTTGTTGATCCTCACTCTTTAATAGACTTCTAATTATCTCATCTAGCCCATCTAATACTTCATATCCCTTCCAGCCCATCTAACAATTATTCTAGGTGGTCTCATCCACCCATCTAGCCATTAATCTTCAAGTGTTCTGGGTGGACCATTGGTGATCAACAAGTTGGTCTAGGTACTGCAAACTACAGTCCAACATTTTGGGCCTGTTTTATCTTGGAGGCAAATTTGTTGGTAACCCATTTGCAGACATCTATCTGGTGTAGGGGCATTTATTGCCTTAAGTAGAGCGTTCAGGCAATCCATCCAATCAAAGCCTATTGTCATTGATAATTTTCTTCTAACAATCTTAAGGCAATAAACCTACTTTCTGATGCACATATTTATTATTCCACTACTGAAAAATAATTACTGGCAGTAGTCTTCGCCTTGGATAAATTCCACTCGTATCTAATAGGATCCAAAATCATTATTTTCACTAATCATTCTGCGCTTAAATACTTCTTTCCAAAAAAGATGCTGAACCCAAATTGATTAGATGGATCATACTACTTCAAGCGTTTGATTTAGAAATACGAGACAAAAAGGGAGTAGAAAACGTAGTGGCAGACCATCTATCTAGACTTGTCATTTCTGATTCTTTAGAGCCTACACCAATACGTGACCAATATCCTGATAAAATTTTATTTTCTATTTCTCAATCCTCATGGTATGCGGACCTAGCAAACTATCTTGTTACGGGTACGGTTCCACAACATTACTCATAACAAGATAGAAAGAAATTCTTCACTGTAGTCCGAAATTCTTTCTAGGATGACCCTTATCTCTTGATCGGACCCCAAGTGTAGGGTGCGATTGTAGTAATAATTTGGCGAGTCCAAGTCCATCCACAGGGAGCAATGCTTTTTAAGAAACTTTCCAACTTTAACCTATCCTAAATAAACACTAAATCTACCTAAATGGAAACTAATTAAATTACATCAACTTTCCAAAAAAAATAAAAACACTAATCTAAATAAAGAAAAACTAAGTAAAGAAACTTAGTTTATTCAACCCTATTCTAACTATAACCTGCAAAAGTAACAAACTCATCAAAACAACCAATTTAATATAAGATAAATCAAAACAAAATTTTCTAATTAGATCCTAATTACCAAAATCACTTCTTATGCAAATATGAATGATCTATAATGCCATAAATGCTAACAATGCAATTTTATGCAAGTTTCTAAAAATCTGATGCATGCTGTAAAAAATTCTAAGCATGGAAACTCTTGCACAGGCCCAATTTTGCTGGACTGTACGACAGGCCTAAGATGATATAAACCTAAATCTAATGGCTGGAATCATTACTCTGATGATGCATGGACACAACAGAAAAAGAAGAATGGAAAAAGGACTTAAACGAAAAAGATATGATCACCTAAAGATGCCTAGTTGAACCAGTTATGTGTAGAAATCTAGTACATGCTTTGCTGGGTACCCTTGATTGTGCCTCTGGTTGACAAGGTTCCTGAGGTTATTTTTGGCTGAAATTTTGGGGTTTCAAAGTCCTATTACTGTACTTTAAATCTACTATTTTTCAGACCAAAACCTTCACATTTACCTGGTTTTCAAAACGCGCACTTTTGTAACATAGTTGGGTCAATTCTGCTGAAACTGTGCAGAATTTTTCACTATGCACTACCAGGTCCGAATTTAATCTTTCTAATCAGTCATCAAAGATTGTGATTTCAGCAGCATAAGCCTATTCCAATGCAATTTCTAAATATGATGCATGTACAAAAACACTTTCCAACCATAGATTATGCAAGTAATAAAAATAGAAAGTTTCCACTAAACATGGAAAGATGCAAGTTGAGGTTTCTAAATCAAGAATTTGCAAATAAAAAAATTATCATAATATTAACTTATAATAAAAACAAAAGGGGTGGAAAAAATAAAAAGCGGAAAAGATGTATCATTGATCTAGAAACTAGAAGATCATACAAGTATTGAAAATGCGATAATGAGGTTCTCTCTTCTCAGAGTAGGAAAAAATTAATGCAAGTGATTACTTGATGTCTCTCGACTTTTAATCCATTTATTTTATTTTCAAAAACCTAGATCTAATCATGTGAAATATTGTTTCCAATCAAAACACATAAAAGAACTAGAAATAGAAAATTAAATCACTTACATAAAGAACATGCATAATCAATCCAAGTAGCGTCTTTATTCCTCGATCTTTGAGTACAAGAAATTAATATTCTTCTCTCCTTTTCATTCTCTCAACATGGTCTCTCAACCTATGCCTAAAAGAATTAGAAGAAAGAAGAAGAAGAAAGGGTCTTAGAGAGAGAAATGAGTGGTGTGGAATGGAATGGAGAGAAAGAAAGCCTCCAAAATTACTACCAAAAGTCTTGGACGTCCAGCCCTTCCCATGACTCCCTTTTATGCTTTTTGCAAATCTTTTTTTAGTAAAGAATCTCTCATCTTTAGGGCTCTTGTTTCCTTATGTGTAGAGATTCTTGCTTAGGCTCCAAGCTAGCTTCTTTCTTTGAAAAGACTTTTAAATTTGAGAGATCTACTTGGCTTATTAGGTTTCTTGATGTACACACCTTCCTTGTATAATTCCAAGAATATCTCTAAAAATTGCATGATGATGTAGAGGAAAGAAACTTTCCAAACATTGGGTTTTCTTGCGATTCCCGCCTAACACTGTAGCAAAACAGCTTCCCGAGATCATATCTCCCTCAATATTGCTCCGATTTATGCAATCTTGGGCTCCTAAGATATCTACTCAAAAAGAGCTTTCCAACGGTAGCTAGATTGCGCCGATCTGACACTCGGTTTGAGAATTATGACCATTTTAAGTTGCTGCCCCTGAAAAATCATCCGAGAATAATTGTGCACAAATGGAAGCTTCTATGTTGGCATGCAATGGGGTGTATGGGGCCCATGTTGGACGTCCAAGGCATGCTTGGACTCTTTCCTTGCTTGCTTATTTGACTTTCCTTTGACCTCTCTTCTCAAATTTCATCAATGTAGGTCTCATGTTGGTTTCTCGTACAAATTGAAAGAGATAATTTTAACATTAATCATATGTAAGAAAATAATTATGAACCATGTATGGGATCCTACATGCCTAGTGATGCACTAAAATGACCAACTTTTCAAAAATAGCACATGGTGCCAAAAATAGCAAGATATGCATTGATGAAACCAAAAGCCTAATTTTGGGGTGAAAATGGGATGAGAAAAAATTAATTCCATAAAATTCATGCAATTCAATGAATTTTGACCAATTCCGACCATGTTTCCAAAAATAACCCCAAATGCATGAAATCATGAAATTGAGTGTAATCTATGCAATTAAACATAATTAAGTCCACAAATGCTTATGAAATGATGACCTGATGACCTAATTTTGTGGACTTATCATACCCCTTAACCAGCTTTTTGCTAGTCCCTTAGCAAAATAAGCGATAAGGAATAAAACTCACATAAACTCATCATAAGGAAAGTAAACTAATGCAGAAAATAAAAATGATAAACACACCACTTTCGCTGGCACTCTTGACCGCATTTAATGTATGCAGTAAGCCCTTAAACCCCTAGGTTCCCCCTAGTTGATGAGTTGTGCCCCGTGAGGGTTTGCAGTGAATGTACCCACAAAATTCTTTTTTTTTTTTCAATCTATGTTAGAAACCTAACGAAACCATGGGAACTTTTTCAAAAGAAAATTTACAAACACCAGATATTCTCGATTCTTGAAAATTTTCAAAGGCAAATCTTAAATTAGGTTCACAAATCTCATCTTTTGGTCAGAAATTCTCGAAATCATACTGAATTGATTGTGCATGGTGATAAGTGCGTGTACGAAAAAACATAGGTATCAAATGATCCACCAAAAATTTCCATGAAAATAATTTTTTATCCAAAAATTTCCGTGAAAATGATTGTGGGGCCCATCTTCATTCAATTTATGCAACAAGTTCGAATTTCAGATTTGAGGATTTTCTCAAACCAATGTGGGCCCATGTGTGGAGAATTGCAAAGATAAGAAGAATCCAAGTTTAATTAGAAGATCTTGGCTAAGCAAGTTAGGCAAATTTAAATTCCAAAGAGACCAAACTCTTGGAAAGATTATCTACAAGTGAGATTCTAACCAAATAATTTAGAAGATTTGAAAATTTTCAAATCTTGAATGCACCTAAGGATTGAGTTGGACGTCCAAAGGGGGAGGCCCCAAAAATCCCTCAAGTGAATAATCACTCTCCCCCTATATTCTTTCTCTCTTTATCTCTCTCACTCCCCACGTCCATTCCCTCTCCCATCTCCATTCTCTCTCACGCATTCTTCTCTCTCCCATTAATCTCTTTCCATTTTCTTTCTGTCTATCTCCTACATCCCTCACTCACCTACTATACAAAGCCAAAGAAAAGTTGATTTTTGGTAATGAAGAAGAAGGATGGATGGGTAGATTTTCTACTTGTAATCTAAGGAGAAAGGGTGTAAGTTGATTTATTTTTATTGATGAATTTTTTGGGTGAGCAACTTTAATTCAAAATCTGATTTTTAATTTATTAATCTATTTTCTTTATTTATATATTTTTTATGCCTTATTTTCGAATGATATTTTGCATGCTTAAAGGCCGCTAAATACTGAAAATATTCGAAGGAGACTAGAGTCTTTCTAAAATTTCTCAAATATTAATAAATCTAATTTTTCAAATTTTGGGTCTTTAATGAAATCACCCATATTTTCAGTATTTAGAAAACAACTGAACCCTGACCCTTAGATTGCAAGGCTTTCATTCAATCTTGAATTTCAATTTAATTACTTCTGAATTTTTAACATCTCCAATTGGTTTTTTGATTATTTTAATGGTGGATGCAGTTTTTAGTATAGTTTTATTAGACTAGATTTCTAGTTTAGAATTTTTCTTTAAATCTGGTTGTAAGTAATTTTATTCAGATCTGTAATTAATTTTTAATTAAAGTAGGATTTGTGGTTTTTATAGATTTTTGATATGCTAATACTAGCTTTCTAATAGGACAGCTATATCGTGATCATTGGCTCCCTATGGATCGATCCGGTTTCACCGGTTATTACTACAATCATGACGACCCTACATTTGGGGCACGATCACATGCCAATGGAGGGTTGACCCAAACTTGAAGGGAACCAAGCCAACGGTTCCACATAAGAAAATGGAAGAGACTCTATTTGTGCTAGACAGTTCACAACTCCTCTAATCTTTAATTTTCGACCCAATCGTAGGTCAGCAGTAGCTAGACAAGCCAAGATATAGCCAGTGGTCCCACACAGCAAGCGTGAGGACAAAACGACTAAGCAAGCCAGGCTGTGCATTTTGAATTGAGTTAGTCTTGGGGCCCCACTGGACTACCATACAAGAGCTTTACTTTTTGACCCAATCGTAGGTCTACAGTTGCTGGAAAAAGTCAAGATATAGACTGTGGTCCCACACATCAAGTGTGAGGACAAAACGTCTACGACCTAATCCTGAATCAGGATCTTATGAATGTGTCTACGATGGTAACCCTGAGTGGTCACCTAATCTGTAGGATAGTGGTCCGCTCACGGTCCCTGTGGGATTTCTTCTCACCAAATCTGGACTCCCCAATCATAGGTCAACAGTTGTTGGATAAGTCAAGATATAGACTGTGGTCCCACACACACTTCATGACAAAACGACTAGGCAAGCTAGGCTGTGCATTTCGAATTGAGTTAGGCTTGGGGCCCCATTGAACTACCACACAAGAGCTTTAGTTTTCGACCCAACCATAAGTCAGCAGTTGCTAAGATGTAGACCATGGTCCCACACATCAAGTGTGAGGACAAAACGACTAGGCAAGCTAGGCTGTGCATGTTGAATTGAATTAGTCTTGGGGCCATAATGATCACATTTGTTTGCATTGATTTATGTATATAATTATGAAAATAGTGTATAAGGGAAAAAAGTACTTAAGGGGTCGTTTGTCTACACTCATTTACATATGCAAATAGTGAATATGCGTAATATTTACGCATCAATAATGTTTGTCTATAAGTATTTACGCATCTTGTGTGTAAATTAGTTGTGTAAATGGTGTGAAAAGAGAATATCAAAGCACATGTGATTTCAAAGAATACCCGTTGGAGGCGGACGGTTTGGTTTTGGGGCAGTTTTGTCAAAGAGATTCTAGGTTCGAAACCCCTCTAACACATTTAGAAAAATAATAATAAAAGAGGCATTTCTATAGGTTCTGGGTTCGAAACCCCCTCCAATGCATTTACAAAATAATAATAAAAGATACATCAAGACTGATGATAGAAATGAAAACCCTCCCTGCAGCTCATTCCCTTTTATGTAGGTAGCCTATCTATTTCTCTCTGGCCTTGCTAAAAAAAAAAAACCTTTATAAAACCTATTTACTCTGTATGTTTATTTTTTTAGAATTTGATTCTCTAACTTCTCTTTTTAGAATTTGATTCTCTAACTTCTCTTCTCCTTTTAGATTTTCTTCCAATATCTCAATGATTTTTCTAAAATTATATATTATTGTATTACATCAAAAATATATAAATATGTATAAATGAATGTAAGAGAAAAGGAAGAATGTATTTTATATAGCATTATGGTATCATTCAAAAATAATGTATAAACGCAATTTTATCTAACCATAATAAATTTGTGATACTTCTAATATAATTGGACTTAGCAATAAAATACTCATTTTAAGAATTTTCTATAATTGATTAATATTAGCAAAAAGCCGGTGAGATGCATGGGTTAAGTTTTATGCAAATTAAATAATGAATTAAGATAATATTGAACTCAGTATTAATTAATAAAAATATTGATAAAAATCATATTTTTCTTAGCCATCAAATTATAAACTCTTATTTCCTTAACCAAACATGTTGGGATGCATTTTTTTAAAGGTGATCATTGATAGAAATATCTATTTTTGAATAGTATATTTCATGTTGAAAGACATGTTTTTTTTTAAGGATCTAAAATGCAAATGAAAACTTTGATATAAATCAGGCCTTTTTTGTCTACTTTTTATATCATTGTAGTAGAATATAATTTAATGATTAATAAGTATCATTTACAAAATCATTTAATACATAAACACATGTCATTGAAACAAACATAGAAAAATGAATCACATGTGTAAATGATGCGAAAATCGTGTTATTAGACAAACGTTGTAAAAAGAAATACATGTGTAAACGTTACATACTTAAAATTTGAATATTCATCTTTTACATGTGTAAATTGTATTTACATATTCCACACGTAAAAGACAAAAGACCCCTAAATATGCACCAGAATTTTCCAGTTTTTACGAGTATGAAAGTGATGATTCACACCACTTGACCAAAAAGTTTATTTTCTAATGGGCCCTATCAACAACATTTACTCTTTTTTTTTTTCTTTCTGTGGATCCCATATTTGCATTTTAAGTCATTCTATTTGTTTATTGATCAACTAATGAAACCCAATATCTTCATGGATTTTGTTAGTTTTCTTCGCTTTTGCAGGCCTTTATTTCATAATTTAATCGTTCAATAGCCTGCATTAATGGTAAACACCAAGGCATATAATTTCATGTCTTAATTTTCGTGTGTTTTAATAATTTTGTGAAGAGCTTGATCTGATCTCTCTTGCTAAAAACTCATATTCTTGGTGTAAGTGGCTAATAGTTCTTGGTGTAAGTTGATAAAAAACAGGTAAGTGGCTAATATTGTTCTTAGTTATCTTGATCTTTTTCGAGTTTCTTTTAGGGGGTTTCGGCGAGAGGTCCCTCAAAGTATTACTTTGTTACAAACAGTCCACACACACAAAAAAAAAAAAAAAAAAAAAGTCATGTAGCCAAAGGTCCATTAACACATTCCCATATCTGATATGTCTAATTTACCCTTTCTTTAAATCATATCCTATGATTGGTAGGATATCTCATTAATAATAGTCAACTACCATTTAATGGGCCACGATTAATGGAATCTCATTAATGAGATTTTCAAATAAATTATAAAAACACACAAATAAATTTCAAAATAACGTAAATAAATTTTAAAGAATGCAAATAAATTTAAAAAGACACAAAGAAATTTCAAAAAATATAAATAAATTTCAAAAGATGAAAATCAATTCCAAAAGATCCAAAATAAATTTCAAAGATCCAAATAAATTCCAAAAAAACATCAATAAATTTCAAAAGAGTAAAATAAATTTCAAAAGACGTAGTATAATCCTAATCACTCTATACCTAAATCTGATCCCTTAATTTTAAAACCCTAAATCCCCAAATCCTAATCCACCCTAAGCCTTAAATCACCTAATCTACAGCATATCTACAAGTTTGAAGATGACCAAATCACCAACCCTTTAATCTTCAATTCATATATAAATGAGGTCTTAGGGTTCATATGTTTGGATAACTTGAGTTACATTTAAGTGACAATTCTTCTTCATTGCCATGAGCACGTGATCAACTATAGAGAATTATTTTTATAGTTAGGTAAGTGCATGCAACCAAATTTCTTTGATTGAAATCGAACTCCTTTGGGAACCCAAGTTGTGTAATTGGGTGCTCACCCAAATCACCGTTTCAAGGCATCCAAACACCTAAGATTAAAGGAAATATTATCTTAGATGTTTTGATGATGATAAATTAATGATCACCTTAATTTGGAAGAGGTAGTGGGAAGACCCTTCAATTAGGCAAGAGATTTGAGAAGAAAAAAAGTTGTGTCTATTTACAGTATTGTTGATCGACACTTAGATTGTGCAACGCTTAACCGCAAGACTACGGTGTCGTCAAATAGTAAAGGATTAAAAGAGTCCGGATTATCGTTCCCATGAGGAGATGATGGAAGAAGCAATGAATCCAATTTAAGTGAGAGTTGAACTAAGATATATCTAATATAGAAATTGAAGTGAGTAATTAAAACTACTAAACTATAAGTGAAAAATGGAATTAAACTAATTGAAATGTGAAATAAAACTAAAATAACAACTAAATTACTCTAACTAACAATCTAAAGTATGGAAGTAATAAGATCTAACAAACTACACTAAATTAGTGGATGAGTGGTGGTGGAAATGGAAGATTTAATATGAAGATGTGGTGTGAAATGTGTAGGGTTTTAAAACAAGTGATTTGAAATGTGGATCTAAGCCCCCATTTGGCATGTCTATTTGAGCCTCTATTTCTCTAAAATGTCTAAAATGGACAGAGGTTCCAAAATTTAGACTGTTTGGTACATAATTCTCTCATCTGCCTGCTGTAGAAATTTAGAGCCAAATCCTCTAAAAATCAAATGCTCCCATATCCAGCAGATGAGAAATAGACGTTTTGCCTCTTCAAAATATAGAGGCGGAAATATTTTCAATGACAAAATCACCCTCAGACGGTGTTTTATTGGCACCGTCTGTCCTTTGAACAAAACCTCAAAGCCCGTTGTTTCACCTCAAACAAACCCTCGTTTCGTTTGGAGAGCTCCTCAAAGGGAAAAGAAAGATAAAAAAAATTTTTAGAGGAGTTATGCTTCTTCTTTCTCTTTCTTATGCTTCTTCTTTATCTCTTTCTCTCTCTTTATATGCTTCTTCTTTATCTTTCATTCTATTTTTTTTATTTCAATGATTCTGCGATGGGTTTCCCTCAATGTTGGAAGGAATGGTTCTAGGGTTTGAATTTTCTACAAGTGTTTTTTCTCTTTTGTGGGTTTTGGATTGTGGAGTGGTAATGACTGGGGTAACCAGCCGTCCATATTACAAGATCGACACCCATACCCAAATTTAAATAAAATCCAAAACTTGGACTTGCAGCTACTTGGGTAGTAATGCTATATACATACATGTATATAACATAATCAGGTCCTTGGCTATGAAATCGATTGACTTGGACAGAGATTTTATTGGGGTCAAATATTGGACTCATACCCAGGTTTTCATTTTTGGGTCCTTTGGGTATTCAAGCAAGGAAGATGGTTATAATGGTTTCGTTTGTCTCTATTTTTGCTTTTTCCAGTGGAATGTACATCTTGATTTCTCTGTTTAATTGCTTTTGCACATAAGGCACTGGCTATTAAGGAAGCTGAAAAAATATCAATCCCTAAAATTTAGATTTACGAAGACTATAAATGGATCATTTGAATGATGTGTAGAGACCACTGATGGTTGCTTTCCTGGATAAATAGTTTGTATAGATCATAGTATGGAATTCTTTGTAGAATGTCCACCCAAAATCAGAAATGCAACCTGGTATTTTTAGGGGGTGTTCATTTTCTCATGGTCTACATTTGATAAAAGGGGTTAAGTGAAGGGTCAGTGGAAACTATAAGGAAGCAACCATCAAATTTTCTACCTTTATAAAAAGTAGTTTCTCATCCTGTTTATTTCATGTAATTGAATACATAGGAATTTTAAGACTTCTATTTCGAAAAATGGATGATTAAAATTGAGGAGACAAATGTGAATTTCCAAAAATGACTTTCAAATCGTCTCCCTTCTAATGGAAAATGAATCAAAGGAAGGTGGGAAATGAATACCCAACCACCACCCTATTAATTCAAATAAAAGAAAGTGGTCATTATACAATTCCTAATTGAATCCTAAAAACAAAACTATTTGCAGAAATTAATGATGATTAGGGCTTATCTTGTACCAAGATGCACATGTCATCTCTATGCATGTAATTCACTTGTGTGAGGTCCACTCATCTCAAACAAATTTATTTGATCTTCCTCTAAATAAAAAATAAATAAATCAAGACACTGCTCATCATGCATCTTATGTTACTCTAGTTTCTTTCTTGAGTCATTGTCAATGGTACGGATGGCAACACGATAGGTAATATAGATTGCCTTGCACAAGTTCTAGATAGTCTCATTACTCTTAAGAAGGAGACCATACTGGGTACAGTGTGTTTTTGGTTTGGCTCTGAAAGGCATAGACACATGTATTTGTTTAATGGGTGTTACTACTTGGTGCTCTATTATTGACTTTCTTATCCACTATTAACCTTCTCAAAATATTTTATTTTTTAGTTTATTTTCTATTTCATTGTGTTTAGTGAGGCATACTGTACTTTTTCCTCAATGTTCTAAATAAATTTTATGGTGTAGTAATAATGACCGATAAGGGAAAGACAAAGGAAATAGATGACATCGATCATGCCCATTGGTCAGATAGCATGAGAAAATGTCTCATTGATATATGTTTAGATCAAGTAAAATCTGGAGGTCGACCAGGAGTGCAATTTAGCACAAAAGCTTGGAAGGTGATAATAGAAAATTTTAATCAAAGAACATGACATATTTTTAACCAAATGCAGTTAAAGAATCAAGTGGATTATCTAAAGAAACTATATAATGCTTGGCTACACTTGAAGAGCCAAACCGGCATAGGATTCAATCCACATACCGGTTGCGTGGAGATGGCACAAGACCAATGGATGGAGTACCTGAAGGTATATCAAAGTTGTAATTGTTTTGGTATTTACGAACTAGGATTCTAGCCTTTGACAATTATCATTGAACTTTATTGCAGACACATAAAGATGCAAAAATATTTAAGTCCAAGCCTCTTCCTTTCCCTGAAGAAATGGTTGCTTTGTTTGATGGTACCTCCGCGAGAGGGGATGATAAATGGGCTGCAGCAATGGATGGTTTACCGGAAGATATTATAATGGATATGAATTCAAGTTTCATCGACTCGGCTCATTATGAAGATACTCCATCCCCGGATCCAATAACACCCTGGTCAACCATGCGAGAAGACTCAATTGCTAGTGAGGGTAGGACGGATGTCTTGATGGCAAATATTAGGCGAAAGAGACCAAGGCCTTTAAAGAACCAATCAATGGCCAGTAATAATGCGATAGATTATGCATAATGGACCTCGCAGCATCAATGAAGGCAACAATTCCAGTAGATGCTACTCCTGTTGAAACTAAAACTATTACCATTGCTGAATGCATTGACCTATTACATTCCATGCCCCAAATTACTGACGATAGCCCACTATATGCGACCGCTCTTAATTCTTTTATGGTTAAGGATAAAAGAATTCTCTGGATGCGACTAAGGTCAGATGAGGGAAGGATGACTTGGCTAAAATCTCAAATGTCCTAAGAGATTGGGAATGTGACTGGAGATTCTAGTGGTGTCTAGCTAATAGATTGGTGTTTATTTTTTGAATGAGTGTTAGGTCACTCCCTTTTGTTTTTTTAATTGAAAAACATGGATGTTATCTTGTACTACATATGAATGAATGTTTTGGCAGTTATTTAGTTGAATGTTTATTTGTCTAATGGATGTTATCTTGTGCTACTATGAATGATTGATTATTTATATTTTTCTCTGACATACTATAGAGCACATGGATTCAATTTTACGTCGAAATATAACACTTATCATCCTATTGTTGTACAAGAGGCGGCAACAATGCTTAATTAAGGAACCATGTAGGAACTCAATCATGACTGGACATGGTCATGTCCAGACGATTTTGAATGGTAATCCTATTATCTATCATCAGTTACTACGCGTGGAACAACATGTGTTTCGGCGTTTATGCATGTATTTTAGAGAAAAGAACTTATTGAAAGACAACAAATATATACCTATTGAGGAGCAAGTGGTCATGTTCATCACCATCAGTGTACATGCTCATACGAATAGAGTGATACAAGATAGATTTCAACACTCGGGGAAAACTATTCACAGACACTTTCGTCAAGTTTTGAAAGCAATGATGTTATTTGCTAAAGACATGGTAAAGCCACCTTCATTGGATATAGTGCATAAGGAGATACTTTTAAATTCACGTTTTGAGCCATATTTTAAGGTATTACTCTCTTTCCATATTATTGACGACTATTTTTTTTCTTTTCTCTAGTGTAAAATTAATTTTATCTTATTGTTCATAATTTTTTATAGGATTGTATTGGTGCAATCGATGGAACCCTTATGCATGCCATTATCCAAGCAGATAAACAAATCCCTTATAGAGGTAGAAAGGCTGATTGCATGCAACAAGTTATGGTAGTATGCTCATTTGACATGCTCTTTACATATGTGGTATGTGGATGGAAAGGTACTACTCATGATCAACGAATTCTCTTGGACACCATATCTGATGAAAGGCTAAAGTTTACGCATGCTCCACCTAGTAAGAAAGCATTTATAAGTGCTTGAGATCTTATCAAATATGATTTACAACATTCTTCTCACGAATTAACTTCTTAACATTTGCATTTCATTCTCTTTAGGTAAATATTACTTGGTTGATGCTAGTTACACAAACATGAGAGGCTTTCTTTCTCCATTTCAAAATGTTCGTTACTGGTTTCCAGATTTTCAAGGTCCTGCCATTCCTTGTACTAGGGAGGAACATTTTAATAGATTACATTCATCATTAAGGAATGTGATCGAGTGGAGCTTTGAGGTATTGAAGGCTCGATTTCCTATCCTCAAGCGGATGGCTCCTTACCCATTTCCAATACAACGGAGCATTGTAATTGCAGTGATGGCGATGCATAATATCATTAGAAAAAAGGAGATGGAGGATCAATTATTTTTGAAATATCCTAGTGAAGACGTCCAAGTAGAGTATGACACTAGTGTTGTCGAAGATATTGGAAACACCTCTACTTTTGCTATCACAGATAGGACAGAGATGGATGCGAAGAGGAATTCAATTGCAGATGCCATTTGGCGAGATGCATCTTCCTACGCATGGATTTCTTCATCTTATGTAATGCTACTAGTTTTTATTGGATTAAAGTGAACGAATATTTGTGATTGATATAATGGCTTGATGGATTATTTTTGGAAAGTAAAGTATTGAAAATGAGCGTGTTTTGTATTATCTTTATCTGAAGGTGTGTGATGTCTTAATTTTTAAAATATTTACAAGTTACAGGCTATAGTTTAATGTAAATTGTGTTATTTTCCAATGGACAGGTTGTTATGATGATGGCACGTGTGTAGATAATATATTTGTTTTTAAATGAGTCCATGTTGAATGTATTTTTTTATGAGTCTATGTTGCATGTGCTCTTGAAAGATATATGTAAGGTGGAAACATATGAATGGGTTTCCTTTTTCATGTAATGACATAACTACCTTTATAAATAAGAGCCAAACCCTTATAAAAAGAAGTAAATAGAGGGTGTACCAAACGGTCTATTTAAATTAGATATATGCATTACCAAACACTTTTTTTTTTATTCTAGCCTCTATTTTAAATATCTCTATTTTTAAAGACTCTATTTTAGATGGTCTATAAAAAAATAGTAGACCTACCCAACAGGGCCTAACAATCTAAAAGTGAAAATAACAAATCAAACAAAGATTTAAATTAATAACAATAAAAAGAAGAGATTAGGCAATCCAAAATCTACTAGGTAATTAATTAATTAAAACAGTGCATGTTCTAATTCAATTCCCAAATCTACAATCCAATTAGCAATCTCTTGCCTAATTGGATTGGATGATATAGCAATGAAAATTAAAGTAAAGAAAATAAAAAAGCCAAGATCCTAGATCATAACCTAACTACCCTAACAATTAATCATCAAAATCAAGCTACAAAATATCAAAGATAAGGGCTCTAGAGCATGCTATGTGAGAGAACTTAATCTAACTACAAAGCATCAATTGAATTATCAAAGCATCAAGTGTAAAGATAGAGCATGAGAAATGAGAGAGATTAGCACAATTAGATCTAAAATCTACTAATCAATCAAAGCACAAGTAGGGAATTTAAACTAAAACATGCATGTAATTGAGCTAATCACATTACTTACCTTCAAAAGGGGAGCTTAATCCAAGAACTTCAGCAACTAAACATCAAGAAAGAACTCCAAATCTTCATTAATGATCAAAGAATTTCAAATCTTCATTAATAATCTTCAATTACACACTCTCTCTAGATTAGTTACAAAGAAGTTCCTAATTACAATTTAAAAGTAAAAATAAAATTTCAAAAAGACTAACTTGCCAAAAGACTTCCTTTCCTTCACTCTACAAATACATTCCAATTTATAGGAACATTGAAGACATTTGGTTGGCTCATTTAATTTCACAAGGATTGATTCCATTTGACTGGTTGCAACTTCAAGGCTTTTGATTAGCTCATTTGCTTTCACATGGATTGCTTAAATTTGATTTTGAGGCTTTTCATTGGCTCTTTTGCTTTCATATGGATAGCTTCAATTTAATTGGTTGCAACAAACTTTCCTTCCACAAGGATTTGTGGCTTTTGCTTTACGTGGTCTTTCATTTTGGAGGCTTTTGATTGGCTCATCTCCTTTCACATGTGCCATGGCAAGCTTTGAATGGTTTTTTGTGGTCTTTCATTTTGGAGGCTTTTGATTGGCTCATCTCCTTTCACGTGTGCCATGGCAAGCTTTGATTGGTTTTATATAGTCCTTCATTTTGGAGGCTTTTGATTGGCTCATCTCCTTTCACATGGATTTGTGGCTTTTGATTGGCTCATCTTCTTTCACATGGATTTGTGCCATGGCAAGCTTTGATTGGTGGAGAGGTGAGTTAGATAGAATATTTTATCGGTAAAAAAAATAATATGCAATTGTTGGGATTTAAACCCTTAACCTATTTCATACCAAACCAAGCTCTAACTAATATATCAACCAATCCTCTATATTAAAAAATGACTTCTTTTATCCTTAAAATCTTCTCCTCTTATTTTGAGATTCTTCAACTCTTCATAAGATATCTTCATGTAACTTCTTTATTGAAATCTCTTCTTGATGCCTTGAGACACTAGCCGGAAGGGTGGGATAGTCGCGGGGTCCACCTACACAAGATAAATTACATAAAAATGAGCTATAAATAATTAAATTTATGCATGATAATCTGATAATCCGTTAATGTGATAGAATGATAAAATCTCTGTGTAAAGCAAATGATATGCATATGAGATGTCAATAAAATTCGGACTAATGAGGGGTAAACTATGCAATATTTAACACTCATCAATTGTTAATGTGAAAAAAAAAATTGCGGTAGTAATGAGGGGTAAATTATACAATATTTATGCATGGTAATCCCGAGCTTCCCATGACTTCACCTCCTCCTCATGCACTAGACTCCATTCTATAACAAATCTCCCCTTATTTTCTTTCCGCACGATGGGCCTTACGAAGTATGGAGGCACTATTTGTATCAGGCCAAACTGCCTCATGACCCTAGGTGTAGGGTGATGCTCCAACACCCAGTATGATATCAGGGGAAAGTCTGTTGTGAAGAGTGCTCTATCAGCCTTTGAGACATGCTTTAAAAAATCCTTTCCGTATTTCTTATACGGCTGCCACTCAAACTGTGCATGAAGCATTGAGTAAGTTAGAACTATTAAAGCAAGTATAAAAATTAATGGAAAATTGAAATGAAATCTTTTTACCTCTTTGGAAGTGATGTAACTGAGTTGCTTTCGCACTTCTCTCAAGGTCATAAGATGGGTCATTCCTAAAAGTCGGTTGGCCCATGTAACCATGAGGGGAAAATGTATGTCATGGTCTAAGCGGTTGCTTGGACTTTAGACCTCTACCAATCTTCATTCTGATGTAAGCCCAGATATGTTAAAAGATAGGGATTCATTAGAACATTAAGATATAAATAGTGAAAGTATGAAGAAGAAATAGATTAAGGTCACCTGAAGAAGCTGGAGGGGCCCAGAAAGAGACTTAAACTTCTTTTCCACGGCATCCCCCTCATCGGTACATAGGGTCTGGCATCTCACGCCTCTCGACCCCTTTCCAATATACACTCTTGTATAGCATTCAGTACAAGTTCGCTAAACAAGTGGAGGCCCATGAGTAGGGCCTAAACTCTCTAAACAGATCTAAAATATAAAAGGGGCCTCGTGCGCCTGAAGAATTGCAAAGAATCTGTCCCGCCACCAAAAAAACAAATAAGCCCGAGTTCTGCATATATCCTCGGCCTCTGTCATCTTTTTCTTCGCCTCTCCTTTGCCTTTTTTCTTCTTTCCTTTTGGCTTCAGCTTCTCCTTCTCCCTCAACTTCTCAGGAGTGGGACGGAAGACGCGTTCCAGCCATGTGAACTTAAGGGAGACCCCATTGTAGTCTTCTTTCATTTGGGCCACCACACCGAAAAGCTCCGGATAGAGATCATCAATCTCGTAGTGGGTGTATGTCCAGCCCATTACGGGTGGACCATCGATAGGTAGGCTGTAGATGTATGCTACATCCTCTAATGTGATGGTCGCCTCGCCGGTTGGGAGATGAAATGTGTTCGTCTCCGGCCTCCACCGCTCGATCAGCCCCATGATCAATGCATGGTCAATCCTCATCCACCTCATCTGAGCTAGATGATACAACCCGGCATCGGCAACCCACTGCATCTATCGCTCGTTGAGGTCCCACTGCACATAGTCGGGGTTAGTGGGAAAGCACCTGTATGTGCCCAACTCCTGTGAGAAAAATGAAAGTTTAAATAACGTTAGCCATAGATCGAAAGGAAGTTCAATTGATTACTGGTTGTGTAGAAGAGAGTATACCAAACCGCGTTGAATAGCGGCGGAGATGTGATGCTCTTGCTCGGACAATAGTAAGGCTGGCTGTGCATTTGAGGTACTAGCCCCGTTGCGTGGCACTTCAACGTTGCTTGTATTCTCTTTAGACATCTGTGTACATCCAAATTAGACATGATAGCATTGAATATTATGAAGGCAAGCATTAATAAACTATAAAAGCCGAATATCCAAAACCGACCGCCTAATACTCTCTCCTATAATGTGAACATGAATCAAGAGATAAATGGAAAATGAAAACAAAAACATCACCGTAGTTATTCAAATCCTAAGAAAATCAAGGTCTTGTATATATCTCCATAGTGCACATATCAACACTGATTCCACCACAAACACAAATCATTCAATGATAAAAAAAATTGCTTTTCCACATTTCCACATCACCTAAGGAATAGCCAAGCATATAACCATCCATTCAATTGCCCTAAAACACAAAACACCCATTGTATCAGGTAGTCAAGATAGGAGAACTAGTAGTACGATGGCACATTAATTTAAATGTCTACGAAACAAGGACTTGCAACAAAAAAGAGGTTCCACCAATAGGATGTCCTCAATAAACACTCATTACATAATAATACCACCTAACCAAGCAAATATTAAACACCATTGGATGAGTTATCAAAGCAGTTGAGAGATCAAGCATTAAAAAGCAATTTTTAATGGTTGATATAAATAAAAAGTAAAAAAAAAAAAAATCAACCGAGTAATAACCAAACTTGAGTAGAGACTAGGAGCTTTATGCGGGCATGTTAATCCATAGATTGGTAAGACCACATATCTACTACCAAAAGCAACAACCCAAAGTAACCCAGATACAGTATGGAAATGGCTAGAACACTCAGTGTAGTAGATGGATTTGCATCTCAGAGTGTTTCCATTAGTTGGGTAACAGTCTGGATCACCAAAAGCCATATGTAGAAACTCGAGGCCTAAAAATTGTCCAGACAGTATGAATTGTGTCGGCACCAGTAGGCCCTGTGGCTCAGCCGGGCTACATTGATATTTAATAGCCCTCCGGATTTTCTTTCTCATTTAATTTTTTTTCATTCTTAGCATATTCTTCTCAGCCATCCTTTACCTAATTTTCCAAAGCACAATTGGTCCATGCCTCATTGTTCGCACTGCTCCATTGAAGACTTTGATGTCCATTATCAGCTGAACTGGAGCCACAAATCATTGTTTAGAAAAATCAGAGACTCTGGTTTGGGAAAGAACCCAGCCAAATAACTTACTTGAGCCTCGTGATACTTAGTCTTTTGCCTGACCCAGTGACATGTGTTCCTGGTCCAGGTTGTTTGTTTGCATTAAAATACTTAGGAATTCAATATATGAATTTTTTTTGGAAAAGGTTAAAAATGAACACCAAATGAGTATCAAATAATCTTGCCTTTTATGAAAATAGAATCAAAGGAAGATGGAAAATAAATACCAAGCCTTTGGTCTTTGTTTTTAACCACTTAAAACATTCTTATATATTAAACTCATATGTATTTTAATGCAAACAAACAGCACAAATGTACGTACTCTTTTGTACAAACTATATGTGCCCAGCTGGGCTGACCTTTTAAGGTAGACCCAGGCCCCTGCTCATTTAACTATTAGCCAGAAGACTAGGCCCATTCCAACCTGTGGGACTAATCACGTCCCAACTCCATCTTAATGCAGTCAAGGTGCAGCCATTTAGTCCACATGAGCACCCCCAGCTCCTGCTGAGCAACTTAGTGAGATGAGGATGGATCCCTAAGAAGGCAGGTCATCTATCTAGCAAAAAAAACCAGAGAGTTGAGAACTCAGCCAAACAGGATCGATGATTGAGAATGAGTCTTTAGAAAATGTGACAAGCGAGTCATTATAGTCCAACCAACTCTATCAAACAGAGCCTCCACCTTATACAACTACTATCTCTCTCTTCCTACCAAAACAACTACTCTCTCTCTCTCTCTCTCTCTCTCTCTCTCTCTCTCTCTCGCTCTCTGCTACAATGTCCAGCGTTGCCTTTTTTGTACTCATGGCACTATAAATTTGGTTTAATGTTGGTCCTTGTAGTGCCCAATTTAAGGACTGTAACTTCGAGGCCATTTACAGCTTTGGAGACTCCATTGCAGATACAGGTAACCTTGTTCATGAAGGTCTCCCTGGGTCATTCTCAGCAATTGCCAACCTTCCTTATGGGGAGACTTATTTCAATAGGTCCACTGGTCGATGCTCTAATGGGCAACTCATAGTTGATTTTCTTGGTAATGTTTCTGTTTGATTTTCTTTTCATTAGACGATTGAATTGAAAGACTGATTAAAATGGTCTTTCTTTTTGTTTCAAGATTAATAAGTTGTCTTAGTTTGTTGGGTTTGAATTGAAGGGCTTATTAGCTAGTTCCTCCTCTTTTCCTCGGCCTTCTTTTGAAACTCAAGTATCCATTTGAGTCCCCTCTATTCGATGCGTGTCCCTTCACCTGACTACTCAAAAGACCTGATTTGAAGATAGGAATGGACCAGTTTGTTTCATATAATTGAACTCCTAAGAATTTTAAGAATTTTTGTTTCCTCTGAGCAGTTAAAAATGAAGAATCAAAAGAGAAATATCCAAAATTAATGACCATCAAATAACCCACTCATCACTCTAGTCATTCAAATCCTAGTAAAATCAAGTCTCATCTATATCGTTACCTTATATCATCCACCCCTCGCCTCTTTAACAATCCTTTGGTGGAGTTTATTTGACTACTAATTCCTATTATTCTATACAAACAAACACCACCCAGTAAACATCGGTCTGAGAAAGGAATGACAGAAGCGGTGAGGAGTGAAGGAAACAAAGAGGAGATGTAAATGAGACTGTTCACCTTCCTAAGATTTGATTTAACATAGTGATGATTGGATAATCAGTTGCTCCAAAAGAGAATACTATTTGATGGCTATTTGTAGATCTTCATTTTTACCTTTTCAATTTCAGCCCCTATGAAAAGAAGGCTTTGCTTCGAATTCACGTGAATTCGATTCCTACCAGACACACGACCCCATTAAGATATATATTTTGAATCAGATATTTCATTTATTCAATTAGGAGGACATGTCAGTCAAAAAGAAAGGAATATTGAACTTAATTTTTCATTTGAATTACTTTGTCAAACTTCTCCCATTTGAGTCAGCAGTACATGACTGCTTGACACTCCTTATTCGACATAGTGTGCCTTTTTATTATTGTTAAATACTAAACTTTAGAGACTACATTTTCGTAAACCTTGATGTATTCTTTTATTTGAGGGCAAGTCTGGTGGTAGCAACTACAATAATTCAAGCTCCAACAATGTATATTTAGGTTGTTGCAATTACAACACTAATGGTTGAACCTTGGGATGACCCAACCGGTCAGCCTCTGTGTGCACTATCATCTCTACCAGCATCTCAGGCTGGACTTAACTTGCTGAACCGCAACTGAAGACATCAGTGTGTTAAAAACAAGCCTAAGCATTGATAATTGATACCACAAACTTAGGGACTCAATTTTAATAAGATCTCAATTTATCATTCCATTGGAAGAATGCACTATATAGACCAAAATGACATCGGAGGATATAATTATGGAAACTAAATTGTGTAATCATATCAAGGATCTTTCCTAATCTTTATCAGTAATCACTATGCATCTAATCCTATCAAGGATAATTCCCAACCATATCAAATAATCAATATCTTACACATCTAATAACTTCAACCTTCCTATCAACCTCCTGCTTTTGCATAGCCGTTTTAAGAAAAGGATTGTGATAACTATCTTATCAACCTCAATAATCACTATACAGCAAGGAGATGATGGTCTAAGTTGCATTTGTACAAGCACAATTGTTGAAACCTAAGAATTAGTGCAAGAATGCCTGCTCTAGTGAACCTCTTAGGCACAGATTTTTTGGGTTTATGAAGTAAATGTTTGTACATGGCTATATGTATTGTATATGAATTCATACGGTGCCATAATCCAAAGGTGTGACCCTGGTATAGTTCATCCTTTAAAAGATCATGATGCACTCTGGACTATAGAGTGATGAAGATTAAAATTATTTGGTTGAGGTAACTCTTTCACCGCATAAAACATCCTCGAGTTTGGAAAACAAAAATAACTCACTCAAACTCACTTAAAACAAACCCCAATCCTCCATCATCGTTCTCAACTGAAAATACCCTAAATTTGGAATCTACAAACCCTAATCAATGCAAACAAACAATGTACAAATTGAATATGACATTGAAGATAACAAACCATGCACTTCGATATCATATGCAGGATGGCGGGAAAACAAAATGGAGGAAAAATACAAAAAACATTGAAAAGGATTCAAAAAGGAAGGAGATTTATACCTCTGGAGTGTCGATCGAAATCACAAACGATGGAAAAAACGATGGAAGCAAAGAGAAGCACTTGAGGAATTCAGTTTGAAAGCTAGTGGTTGTGAAAATGGAAGCAACCGCTCTTCGTCACTAGCCCAAGGTCAGTCTCGACGGTAAGCTAGAAGAGAGAAGAAAAAAATGAGGAGAAACAGGGATACGACCCCTAATATTTTTTCACGGACAGGTCATCGTCGACCTTATTCTGTGTAAATCAGGTTGGCGCCGACGATGTGACAAATAGGTAAAAAAAAAAATGAAAATTGGGCCCAATTGCTCTAATTGGTGCCCCACTTGCTAAAGTGTTTGATTGCGTAACATGTACGGATAAAGTGATTTTTGTGGTTAAATCCTCTTATTTCTATGGAGATATATATATATATATATTGTCATCCAGATTCCAAGGAATGATTAGCATCTATCCTTAGCGGACCCACCACATGACATCTAATTACTTATCATTATCTTGTATGGGCCCTAGCCATCATGTCAAAGACTTTTTTTCTAATGAAATCATAAGCAGGTTATTCGATTTATGGGAGGTGAAGGTATTGGTCTAGCCCTAGCCCGAACCAATTATGTTTATGGAAACCAAAACATGAATATAACTTGGCCCAAATCAGATCTGATTTGTAAATTAAATGATAAAACTCTCTCTCCTAATACAATTTGGGTTTACTTGGGCTGGATTTGGCATCCTAACTTTTGAATAGGTGTAAAACGGCCTCCTTCCAGATGGGCTTGCCCATTCTTTTGAGAAAGAGTCCAGCTTGTGATGCCTTCGGCATACTTGAAGCATGACATGGGTGAACTAGTCATTTGAAATGTCTTGGGAAATTAGAATCATCTGATTAAGGGAGGTAGGGTCTCAAAGGGTTGTATTATTAAAACAAAATGTTCATACTACATGATTTAAATCTATTTTTAGATAGGTGGGAACTGGGTTAGAGCCTGGTAATTGAAGTCTGAACATGAATCCAGCCCAAGTTCTACATGGGTTCTGAAATGTAAGGCCCGAACCCAACCTGTTGTGCCCAAACAGTGCCAACCAAAAATTTCTACTTTAATCAGGTCGGGCCAGGCCATGCCATGCCAGTGGAGGGTTGACCCAACCCTGAAGGGAACCATGCCAACTGGTCAAAGGACACGCACAGTTACATGCATATATGTCAGAGAACTGCATTAAAATACTATTCCATCTGTTCTATCATTAAAAAAAAGAAATAGAGAAGATACTGATCTATTTGTGGTAGACTAGACAGTTCACAACTGCTCTAATCTTTAATTTCCAACCCAACCGTTGGTCAGCAATTGCTGGACAAGCCAAGATATAGACCTTGGTCCCACACCTCAAGTGTGAGGACAAAACAACCAGGCAATTAAGGCATTAAGCTAGGCTGTGCATTTTGAAATAGAGGACCAAAGAAAGAGTCTTGGGGCCACAGGCAATTAAGGCATTAAGCTAGGCTGTACATTTTGAAATAAAGGACCAAAGAAGGAGTCTTGGGGCCATACTGAACTAATACAAGAAAGCCTGACAGTTTCTTGAGGGCCATGCAGACTCAAGGAAATAAAAATTCAAAAAACCGATTATTGGGTGTAATTAGTTTATTTATTAAACTAGTGCAACATGCCTGTGTTGGTTAAGAAATAATTAAAATTTTAAACTGATACATTTATAAATATTTAAATAAGTTATAAATGAATATTATCATGTAATTCATAACACAAATACAATTAAAACTGAATTAAAAAAAGCAAAGGTTTAAAGGAAATTTTTTGTAAAATGACCCAATCAATTTATTTAGTATGTGTATTGGAAGAATACTCAATTACATATAATATAGGGCTAATAAATGAAAAATTGAAGATTAGTTATAAATAATATAACATATGATGAAGAAGAAAATAGGGGTGCTGGTGAGCCGGGCCTGGATATGAAACCCATACCCATTTAATATTTGGGCCGGTCTTGGATTAAGTGATAGAATGACCAAAGCCTGGCCCGACTCAACCCTTGTAAGGAATGCTTATAACTTAATGTAATTTATCCAAACAATTGCTAAAGAACCTCGAAAAGCAATAAAAAAATTTAATTTGGACCGGCCTGATTTATTATATGGGTTGGCTCGCGCCTGAACTTTTTAAGCTCTAGTTGAGCTCAGGGCAGGCCTAGCCCTATGATTTCATAGTTGTGCCAGACCTAGATATGCCTCTGCCCGGCCCAAACTAGCCCATAAACACCACAAGAAGAAAACATATATAAGAGTAGTCAATTTGAATTGTACATGACAGGAAGAATGAATTAATTTATAAAAACTATTTGAATTAATTTATAAAAACTATTCAAGCTTGGAAGACTCCATCAATCAGGTTTTGCACTTGTTCTTGATGTTGTTGTAATGTTGTGTGTCTCTGGTATTGCATTGGAATTACTTGGTCCAACATTTTGATTTGCCGTATTTTTTTTTTATATTGCATATTCAAAATTTAGTTAAATCAATAAATGTAAATGATAATAAAAAAATCATGATAAAGATATTATATTAAAACTCACATTTTTCTATTTTTGATAGCAATAATGTTGGCTCCTAAATGTAGTTTGTTTCGTCTACTTTCTTGATTGAGATGACACTTTCAAAGGTTAGTCTATTCATAGTTGAGTCTATTTTTATATAAAATAAATACTATTTCCATGATGCCTTTTGTAATCCATTTGCTAGCAATTCATACCAATTAACTTGAAAAAGTAGTTTAAGAGTACGCAAACTAGGTTAAACCTCAGGCCAGCCACATTAGCTCACCCAAGGGCTCCTTACCTCACCCAAGGACTCTCCCATTGGCGTGGGCTTGATGGGTCTCCAGCCAGTTAGTGGGCTAAAAAAAAATAGAAATAAATGAGGAATTGAATCCAATATCATAAGGCAATATTAATTGCAATTCTAGATGCCATGAATTTCGAAGCACTAAATCTATAGAATTTTAGGGTTTTCAGGGTTTCCCCGTTTGCTTGTAGAATTCAAACGCCCGGGAATCTTAGCAAGTTCGAAAAGCTGATGAGAGGAAACAAGTAGATCAAAATTATAGGAGTTTCTCCAAAAAACCCCAAAGATTTATACTAAATCTGAAAACACCCAGTGTTTACACAATTCTAATAAAGATTCCCTTATCTTTGAGAATGTTCTTGAAAAACATCCTTGATCATAATTTTGAAAAACATCCTTGATCATAAACTACCATTTCATGTCTTAGATATCTTAAAAGCGCAGAACCTCCTTCATTTAGAATCTAAAATGATGATTGAACCCAAACAAAGTTTGCCCTCAATCTGAGTTAACCTTTTTGTTTGGTGAGTTAGGGTGTTAGATTTAAAACAAGTAAAATTTTGTTCTTTCACTTGCTCAAAAAAAAAAAAGAAAAAAAAAAAGAAAGGAAATGATGTTTTATAAGATATTTTCAAAGTTATGGACAATTAAAAGTTTTTAAATGTTAGGGTGCTTTTGAGAAATAAAGCAATCCTAGCTATTTTTAGAAAAAGTCTCAAACATCATCAACAGACAGACAAAAAATAAAAAAGAAAAAGAAGAAAAACACACATATTTGACTCTATGAGGCCTATTGGAAAAACTCTTAAGTCCGATAACCAGGACCTGAGTCAGATAAGGTTAGTTTTCTTGTTCTTTTTTTTTTTCTCACTAAGGGTATTTTAGAGGTCTTTGACCCCATTGGACTAATCCCACGGGTGGTGCTTGCTAATTGCCAAATCCATACAAACACACATTGGGTAAATATAGGGTAGGTTTCGAACACGAGATATGGGGAGCAAACCCAAGCTTTATGCCACTCCACCAACTCCCAGGTGGGAGATAACGTCCCAAACTATGTTTAAAGTCAAGGTTTTTATAGATTTCTTGAACCTCTTTCAATTATTATGGAACGTGGCTAATAATCTTTTCAGGCACTCCTTTTGGGCTACTTCATACTAGCCACTCTAATTCATGATGAAAGTTTTTGGTTCAATTCTCTATTTTCGTTGCCTTTTATATTCGACCAATAGCCTATATCCCTACTGTTTCTATGATATAAAATATCAGTCTGTGGGCTGAGCCACACTGCTTTTCATAGAAGCTTAGTGTATCCTACTAATCAACTCAAGTGATGGGACCCGTACTGCTACACAAGAACTTCTCCAAAAATTGGTTTTGTTCCCTTTAGCCAACCGGAGCTCAGAGAATGCAAAATTTGGATTGCTTACTGTAATGTAATTGTAGTTTAATAAAAAAAAAACCCTCTCACATGCATGTACACCAACACATGCATCATCACATGTAAATACCTATGCATGTATATGGAATGGGAGTGATTGAGAATCATGGCATTGGCACTGATGATGAAATCTTGTTCAGATGGTGTTGTCAAACATATTAGTGAGGATTGTGAAAGACCTGAAGAAACAACTAGAAGTGTCATATCTTTTCGTTAAACCCATGTCAAAGAAAGAGTCTCCCAACTACCTCGACATTGTCGAGAACCTGATGGATCTGTCCACCATCAGGGAGAAGGCTAAGAAGATGAATAAAAGAGCATGGAAGATTTTAGGCACGATGTGTGGCAAATAACCAACAATACACACACATAATGATGGGCGCAACTCCGACATCTTTCCCCTTGCATATCAATTACCGGAGCTCTGTGACTATATGTTGAATTTGAATGATGAGGACTTGACAGAAGCCAAGTCTAGAATTGAACTTAGAGATGTGTAAGAATGTTGGTGTTGCCATTGTAATTTGGTGGGTTCAGCTATAAGTGTAAAATTTAGTTTCCTCCATTTTTAAATGAAAAGGATTTGTATATATGAAGGACCACCCTAACATACAATGTAATTGGGAGTTCATGAGAGGAAACATCCTTGGCCCCTCAAAAATGTTATCCAGTACTATACAAAAATTCAACCCCATAAATTTCTAGCTATGTGGGCCTTGCTCCTTTGATTAAAATTTAAAATGGGCGGTCCCAAGGGACTAAATAAATGGGCATATTACATTCAAGTCCTTCTGGTTTTCCACATCTGACTAACTCTTGGATGGACCATTAAATGGATGGACTTCATTATGGGGATAAATAATAGTTTAAATTCAAAGTAGAGATTGATTAGATAGATACATAATCCTTTGCTGAGTGTGTAAGCTTGCGGCTCGCACTCAGTCGAATGTTAGGTAAGCAGATATGTTGAATTTGAATGATGAGGATCCAATATTGGGTCCAATGCAGATATTGGGTCCAATATTTTAGCCCATAAGTACCCTACAATTGAATTTTGTTGGCATACAAAAAATTCATCACATTTCTCAAGGCAGGATACTCATTGTCATGGGAAAATGTCATTTTTCTAACCACTGGAGTATGACAGGCCATAATAGCAAAATTCCCAGCGGCCATTGTTTATAAAACTTCATCGGCCACTTCAGCTCTCAAGACACCGGCCGCTCAATGCATGTCATGGCCGCCGCCCTTCATTTAAACCATAGTCACTGGACGTTAAAACAGCACAAACACCAACCGTCAGACACCTTCTCCAATAGCCACCGAGCAGTTATCATTCACGATCTGGGCGCTCCTTCACCAATGGCCGCTGAGCAGTTACGCCCACGATTTGGACAGCTACATCTTCTAATGGTCGTTGGATCTGCAATAGCAACATTTACAACTTCCATTAGATTGCAGTTTTTGAAACTGCCCCACTCCTCCATGATTTTTTATGGTCATGGCCTCTCAAAAGCTATAAAAGAGAGACTTAAGGGAGCAGCAAGGAGACCCGATCTGGTGCAAAAAAAAGCCAGTAACTCTGCCATTTTTCACACAGAAGACCTACTCCTCTTCTCTTCTCAATGTGAGAACCAGGCAGCAGTTGTCTTGAAGATTGAGTGACAATTTTCAAAAAACTAGTCTTTGTTTCCCTCATGCCGGAGAAGAAGAGCAAAGGTTTTTTTATTGTTTTGACGCATACATCATTGTCAACTCTTCTTTCACACAAGGGTGATGAATCACAAAGATTGGCAGAGGAGACTACGATGTAGATTTCCCCAGCTTCATCTCGAGCAACTTTCCAAAGACAGCAGCCTCCCTCTTTCTATTTTCATTTTGTATCATTTCCTTCGTATTTGATCTCCTTAGCCTGACGAAGGGGTTGTACAAGAATTTGTAAACAACCCGTACTCAGAAGGTGAGACAACAGAACCCATATAAACAAACGTGCAGATGACCTCCTAAAGCACAATTAAATACATGTGCAAGTCACCTTCACATCTTTTTGTAAAATTCAAGAATGAATAAAAGTTCTCCCTTTTCATTTTGAACAAAACAAATTTAAATGCAAAACGTAATTTCAAAACTTGGTCATAGTTCAAACCTCGCTTGACTCGGTTGAAATCAACTGAAATGGCAATAAATCCTGAACTAGTTATAAAAGCTCAGTCCACAATCTTTTGGCTAGACTCGGGAAAAAATGGCTAGACTCAGGTTGACATAGTCAAGACTCGGTATCTTAGGCTACGATGAAAAAAAAAAAAAAACCCTTATATACAGAGTCTTGACTGACTTGGGTTTAGTTCTTGAATTGAGTTGGCTTCAGAGATTCTCGAGCTAAAGTGATTTTGAGCTTGTTTTACATATTTTTATTTTATAACTAAATCCAATTTAAAAACAAAGTTCAAAACCATCTGCTGAACTGAGTAGACACACCTAAAATATTTCTTAACCAGATCTGGTTGAATTTGAGTTAGACCAAAGTGTCCGCTCTATTAGTTAACTCTCTGGTTTGGTTTTTAATACATTGGTCGTACCCATAAAGTGTACAATAAATACCACGAGGAATGAAACTAAGTGAAACATGAATAATGATTGCATGATATGAAATTTCACATCTCTTGATCTTGATTTGTAGCTGACTACTGCTGTGGTACGGTGATTCATTTTCTACTATTCTCTACGTATCATAATTACCATTTGATCAAAATAAAGTGATCAGATGAAGGTGGAAAATATTGAAGCTTTAATTGGACAATTGAAACATGCATTATGTGGCCCACATTTCATTAATCCAGACCGTTCATAGTCTCTTGATTAATTTATCTAAGGTCTTGCAGTCTCTAATTACCATCTTATATTTTGTTTAGATGACATCGCAAATTGATTACCATCAGGTTAGTATTCAGCGATAATCAACCCTAGATACCCTTGTATAGGAAGAAAGATCACCATTAAAGATATGGTTTGACTACATACAAACGGAACATACAACCATCCAAGGAGTCGGTGGCCCACCAAAAGCATACCAAGATGGAGGAGTCAATAAACTAGGATCGGATTTATAATTGGGTCTTGGGTCTTCACCCAGGTCTATTTAGGTCCATATATGATTACTTAGAGTTTATAACATAAAGCGGGGATGGATATTTAGTTTTTGAATAAAATAAAAAAAAAGAGGTCAGCAAATTTTAAGACGATTTAGTTTTTTTTAGGAGAAAAAAGATAGTTATAGAAAATCAAAATCAAGAAACTAGATGAAAAAGTAAAACTTGGGATTGAAATAGATTAAATGCAAAATAATTAATAACTATCCTAATTTGTAGAGATGCAAAGATTAACATTTGTACAACTCACTACTTCAATTTATGGGAATAGAGAGGACACTTAGATGTTCCTTGAGGGGTTTGTTTGGTAAAAATACTTATAGGGTGAACTGAAGTGAAGTGAAGATTAACGAGAGAATAAAATATTATGGATCTAATCATAGTATGATGAAAATTTATTTTTAGTGGCTTGATAAGGAATCTTTTCGACTTTTTGGGTAAAAGGTAGATGGGTTTTTGTCTTTTAGTAGCCTGAGAATGTTGCATTTTAACTTTTTCTTAAATGAAGGAGGAAAATTTAAAATTTTGTGCTTTTGATATGACCCTTGGTCTTTTCTTGTCTGGTGAAAGGAGGCTTGACTTCACTCCACTTTATTAGTGAAGTGGCCAAACAAACCCTGAGAGAGTTGTCCAAGCTCATTCATCTTTGATCCACATTTCAGATAATATCAACTGGCTTTAAATCTACAAGTGTTATTATTTATTATTTATATTTTTGAAAGGTAAACCTTGCAAAAAGAAATTTCCTTTAAAAAATCTATGAGTGTTGTTAGAGTTAGTTTATATATAGGAATTATTGTTAGGAGAATCCTAAAATATCTTTTTTTTTTTAAAGAAATTCGATCAATCAAAGTCCTCATGTACCAATTTTCAAATGTCAATTTGAATGGTTATGATTAATATTTATTATGTTTTGAAATTCTCCTATAAATACAAGGAAGCATTCCTATTGACGCTCCCCATGTCATGTGAGAAAAATAAAGGGAGCAATGTGTGATGTAAAAAAAAAAAAAAAAAATCAGAAGTGGCCCCCAAGGACCACTCCTTTAGGAGGGAAACTAAAAGGGCTTTTTTTGTGCGATTAACATCTAAGGTGATTTCTTTGATAAAATACTTACTATTATATATAAAAGTTATTCTTTTAAATATTCAATATTAATTTTTTTAATTAAAGAATTAACCACTGCCAAACCAAACTTCGACCCATATCTATGGTAAAGTGCATTTGATTGATATGCTCTCCTAAACGGGTCACAAAATAACCCCAATGGCTGCACTTGAAGAAGGTGCTCACAATTGGAATCTTGAAGGGTCGATTCTTTGCACTCATTTATCTTGGTCCAAATTTATCCATCTCCCTAAGAACCTTATGAGAATGAATATAGGTGGGCTCCATATAAGAATAATTCTGTGGGGGCATATAAAAGAGAAAATTTATACTAAGTAATAGGGGTGTACAAGGATAAGATTGGTGCGGATTAGGCCGAATCCGCCACTAGCCCGTTACCTATGGATTAATGGATTTGGAATCCGTCACTAATCCGTGGCTGTTAAAAACTGATCCGATCCAATCCGTGGAGGACCGAACCGGATCGGTTTAATCCGTGGTTTAATCCATTCAACCCGTTGAATCTAATGTTAAAGAAAGAGATCAAACATGTTGTAAAGAGTTTTAACATACAAGCTAACAATCCCAAACAAATACAAATATCTATTTTTGTCCTGGAAGCTACCCAATTGATCAATACAAAGAGCTGTTTTTTTATTTTTTTTATCTTTTAGAGATGTTTTTTTATTTTTTATTTTTTAGAGCTGTTTTTTTATTTTTTATTTTTTATTTTTTTATTTTTTTAATCTACTTTACAACCTAAAGAGATCTAATCAACAAATACATCCAAACATATTGTTAAACTCATAAAAATCACATTCCATCTATTGAAACCTTGAACTCTTATATATAAAAATGAATTACATTTGGACCCCTGTATTTTTTTCTTCTTTTATATTTAGACCTCTTAACTTATATTTAAGCCCCTTAAGTTCTTTTATTTATATTTAATGTCAACGGGATCAGATTGAATCCGCGGATTGAGGGTGAAATCTGCTACCCATCTATTGCTATCGGATTACAAGATTCTCAATCCGTCATCAATCCGTTTACCTTTGATTCGGTTAACAATCCGCGGATCAGATCGAATCAATTTTACGGATTGACAGATTTTTTGTACACCCCTATTAAGTAATGCTCCAAGGTAGTCCACCCAGAGCACGGACGATCCAAATCATCAAAAACCCTGCTTTATTAAGTATAAATGCTCCAAGGTAGTCCACCCAGAGAGCGGACGATCCAAATCATCAGAAAGCCCTGCTTTGAACGGCAACGATGAAGCACAAGCGCAAAAAAATGGATCAACGAATGAGCTTCTCTAACAAAGATCGCTACCGTGTTAGAAGATTTCAAAATCCCACCCAAACCCACATTTCCATCCCCCTCTTCCGTCCTCCCCCTTTCCATAGTCTTTTTTCTCTCCCTCGATACTCGAAAACCCTAACTCAGGTACTCTCTCTTTGTCTTCTTCGTCTTATTCTTCTTCTCGATCTCTCTTCGATATTCTCCGACATCTCACAAATATGATGGTTTTTCGAACCAGTTCCTGCAATGAAAGGAGGAAAATCGAAGGACACTACGTCCAATAAAGCCAACAGTATTTCAGATTTTTTGGATTTTTCGTCGATTCTCAGATTTCTTTTGGTTTTAGTTGATCCTCAGATTTCTTTGACTTTTCGTTGATTCTCTGATTTCTTCAAGTTTTCGTTAATTCTTTCTTAGATCTCGATGTCATTGTTTCGCTTTCTTTCAGTATTCCTTTGTTTTCGTTGATTTAATTGATTCTCTCTCTATGTGTGTGTTTTTCTATGTTTGAAGGCTTTATGTGAAGAGGAAAGAAAGGAGGCAACGAGCAGGAAGCTTGTGAAGAAGAGAAACTGGCCAAGGATCCGCCAGCAATGCTTTCTTCGTTTTCATGTAACTTGATTTTTCTCTTCGGTTTGTGTGGGTTTTTTTTTTTTTTTTTTTTCATTTTTGTTTGTGCATTGTGTTTTTCTGATGTTATTTTCACTTTTTTTTTTTATTATTATTGAAGGGAGGAGTTTCGGAAGCAGTTCAAGGAGAAGAATCCGAACAACAAATCTGTTACAGCTGTAATGTTTTAGTTTCTCTATTATGCATTGTTAGATTTCTTGATCTTGCCTACAAATTTTGTTTATTTTCATTTCGGCTTGGGATATAAGAGGGTTCTTGTTGTGAATATATGCATTTGTTTATGTGAATTTTGAATGTGGTGATTTCGCTTTGTTTGATTCTAATTGCCCTTTGTTTTTTTTTTTTTTTTTCTCTCTCTTTTTGTATATCTGTTAAGAATGGTGATTGCATTCAAATTAAGGGGTTTGATATAGATTATGGGTTAAGAATAGTTTTTAGAATATCGATTTTGCTTCATATAGAGTCATATAGCATGCTCTCACCTTTTATTTAAATGATTGTAGATGATTTTTCTTTCTTCCCGAAAAAATCTTAGTTCAATCATTTAGATTCTCTATTATAGTATATGAGAATGAGACATCTAATTTCGACAGTAATGCCTTATCTTGTTCACAATCTCTACCTCCTTCTGGGAAGGTGTAGAGGATTCACGCAGTTTGTGGCAATTTTATGATCAACCGCAATCTGATGTGGCCTAACACAAGTGTAAAGCATCTTTACTCCTCTAATTACTAGAATTTTTTGCTCAATTTGATGCAGTGTCATCTGTCATTCAAGTCGGGGTACACTTTTATCATATGTCATTTTACCACCTACATCAGATGGTCTAGGTATGTGCGTGGCCTAGTTTTGGTTGACTTCATTAGTCGTTACATTTGATGATGGTTTCCATTAATGATATATTTGATCTCTCTCTAAGTCAAATGAGGAGATTTCTTTAAACTACTTATTTTAAGGCCTACTGAAAATCCACGTATTCTTTTTACTTAATGATCTTAGCAACATTTCCTTTACGGATCCTCTTATTCATTTTTCCGCCATGATCCCATTCCATGGCCAAAGGTTAATTTTATATAATATTTGGCTTGTACTTAGAACATTCCCTATACCAACCTAAAATAGATCCTTAAAAAAGGGCGTGGGACTGTTAGAAAAAAAGGACACAGTAGCTGCAAAGATAAGACGAATGAGTGTGGAGTTACTATGATTGTAGAGGTGCTCGATTGTTTCGTCCATAAACCTACAGGGGAAGCAAATAAGGAAAATATCGTTTCTTTAATATTATTGAAGATTGAGATTTTGTTAGAAAGGTTTACTAGAAAAATGCATTAGCATTAGCCCTCGGGGTAACCAAGTTCCAAATGAAATGATGAGGAATGTGCATAGATGGGTAAGGAGGCAAAGTCATCTCTTGTAGGGCCTTTTTTCTTTGGAGGTATTTTTAAAAGAATTTGGAATGTTGGGAATGATGTAAATGTTGTAAATGTTGTCTCCTTACCTTTTCAAATGCTGTGTTTCATTGTTGGAATTCTGTATACCAATCCACCTGAAAAAGTTACTTTTAGCCTTTAGGAGTCTTAGAATTCTAGAATTCCAAATGCTATTTCATTGTTGAAATTTTGTATACCTATCCACCTGAAAAGTCACTTTTAGCCATAGGATTCTCAAAATTTCTAGTATTTCAAATGCTGGATGGGCCATGGGCATTTGGAATTCTACTTGGTGACAGCATTGGCAGCATTTCATTTTTGTTATTTATTGCTACGTTGGAGCCTTGCAGCATATTATTTATATTTTCAGGTAACTGAGTGCGGGGCAACTGTATTCTGAGGATCCTAGCTGGGAATATACTTGGATTGCCACAATTTCCAAGCAACTCACCTAACCTGATTTTTTAAAAAACGAAAGGATTGGTGATCAGTTATTTATTATGGTGTTGAGAGAGTTTGGTACTATAAGAATCAGCTTTGATAGTATGCTTACCCTCTAATCTGGTCCTTTTCATTTCGGCTGACTTGAAATGCAACAATTTCTGATTTGGGAGGGAAAACAACCAATCTACCGACTTCTCTGTGGGCATCAAGGAAGGGTGCCTGGTTTCATGATTAGTGTGAAATTTGAATTCGGATATGTTAATGTTGGAGGGAACTGACAACTGAATAATAAAAAACTCTCAAAAGCATTCTAACTTATGTTCTTATGAGTTTTGATAGCAATCAAGGCCTTTTATTTTCAAATATCTAAAAATCACTAGGGGCCTGTTTGCTGGACTTAGAATTAAATACATAAGAACATAGAGATTGACTACATATGAATCCATTGTCAAATAAGCTCCACCAAAGGATTAGTAAAGAGGTGAAGTCTGGCTGACATGGGGTTAGGGGAGGTGAGAATGTAAATCCGGACTCATGATCTTCATTTTCTTAATTATTTTGCCATAATAAACATCAAGAACACTTCAACATTTATTGGTTTTTAAAAAAATAAAAAATTTCCACCACCTATCTCTCTCTCCCTTTCCGAGGAACCTTTACAGAACCACTAAGGCCTATAAAAGGTCTAGCGTAAACTGTGGGACTTCTACAAAACCTATCAAGGGACTGTTGACAGATAATATGCATTGATTAGTTATAGTGTACTAATGATTTTTATTTGGCAGATAATTGCTATTGCATATATATGAAGGCCCATCCATCATGGATGGGGGATCACCTTGATTTCCCTAAAATCGCAGCTACTATGAAACGCATTAGCAGGAACATGTTGAATTCTATATTGGAAATCTTAGTTCTCTAGTGATGATGATGATGCAAGAATACTGCATTATTTGATGCAATGTAGTAGGAGAAAAACATCACATATAATTCATTTGTCCCCCTTTCCATCCCAAATCATAATTTTTATAGTTGAAATTACAAAGAGGGTAACATAGAATCCCACAGAAGAAGGACAACTATCTATTTTGCCAAAATGTTCAAATCAATTACTGAATTACAACTTGATGTACATCCAATCCAAAAACACTCTTATGCAAGCTAAATAAATGAAAACAAGATGCAGTTTGGGTAGAAACTTACCATCCTGAGTCACATTTGGATAATCAGAAGTACTCAATGTGATTAACTAATCCCAATCTTTACTAATTCTAAGCAAAACTGCAGCTCCATAAAGTATGGAAGTTTCGTTTATTTGATTCTAGAAATTGATTGTTTCAAATGGGTTCTTGTTGTTTTGCACTAATCACCACCAAAATTTCCTTTTTGGCATGTACGTATTAGGATTTCTTCCACCATTTTTGTTGTTTTCATTTATCTGTGAAGGCTCGAAGAGGTGTTCCTGTTTTGAGGTTTTTGATGAGAATCAAAGCTAAGTAGATGATCGTTTTGACTCATGTTTCTTTTATTCTCAGTTTTTTATTCTTTTATTCCCTCACTTGTTCAAGGAAGAAATTAGGTTGCTTAGTTTGTGATTATAAATTGGTTTTCGATCTAGATGGGAATACTGTGGTTTTTTTAGATGAACTAAAGATTTTTTATGGAAGTTTGAGTTTACTGAAATGTGGGATCCCTATACTTTTGCTGGCATGAAATTAATGGTGGCAGATAGGGGCCAACCTATAATTGTTATTACACCTTTTTAGGTCTGTAAGAAATTTTTTAATATACCTTTCCAATGCAAACAAAAAGACCTATAGTAAATTGAGGAATCATCTAGTTTCTATGAAATGCATGTTTTCTTCAATAATCTGTTTACATCATTTTTAATCTATTGTATTGGAGAACGTCTTTCATGTTTTCTATATCTATATCTATATCTATATCTATATCTATATCTATACCATATATAAGAGCATTAGTTTTACCTGCTTGTCGTCGACTCCTTCCTTTTGTCCTTTTCTGCACTTTTGTCTCCTTCCTCAACCAACTTCCCTCTTGCTTCCAATAACTGTGATGCTTCTCCCTGTTTCAAGAAAGTTCTCTGCACTAGCCAATTTGCCAAATGGAGTGCACAACAAGAGACACCAGCTATGGGCCCGCTAAAAAAGGGCGTTTCGCCTCTGCTTCGCTGCTTGCCTCCTGCTTCTTTCTCTGCTGCTTGGTGATGGTGGTCCAGTTACATGCAATCCAAGCTCTGGCTCGGATGTTTTCTGAATGCCTTAGGAACATGCTTCTTCTCTACTCTCGATTCTGCATCTCCTGCAGCGGCCTAAAACAAGACAAAGACCTCTTCCTATTCCCCTCTCTAGATTTACCCAATCCAAATGACCTAACCACCCATCTTCTCCTCAACCCCTTTTCATTTCATCCCCAATGTACTACGATGATCCTATCTCCATCTCAAAGACAACACCAGGGCATCTCCCAAACCCCAAAAGCCTCCAGTATGGCGTTCATTTGTGCCGTAATTCTTTTTTTTTTTTTTTTTTTTTTCTTCCTTTCTTGCTCAAACATAAAGTAATTAAGGATCTCGAAGTGATGCAGCCTGGATCTGCAAGCGGCAATGAAACGGGTGTAGACAAGCCCTACGAGAGAGTTTGCCGAATCCTGGACGGATTCCAGTGAGGATCAATTCCACAAAAGGGAATTAGCCGAATTCCTCTCAGAACTCAATGACATTCTTCAAACAATCTTCCATTGAAGATTACGAGAAAACCAAACAAAACCAATCTTTATTATTGAATAATCTTGAACTACTATTCTAATAGAGGGATTATATATTTATAGGTAGGGTTGCACATCCCCTTTCTTAATAGGACTCTTGCTTTCCTAAATAATAAAGGAAATAACTTGCTTAACAATCCAAATAAAATAAAACTCCAAATGTTAATAACAACTCTCTAAATAAGACTCTTAACTAATTAAAACTCTTAACTAAATGAATGTCATATTGGGCTTATGGACTGGGCCCAATTAGTTGGCAGACCATGGGTCTGGCCTGCATCATGAAGCCATAGCCATGTCTATCCGTTTTGCTAATTTGATGGAGCTATCTTCTGGGTAAGAGAATTTGATTTCGTGTTGCTGTATGTTTATAATTAGTATGGAATATAATGAGTGAGTGAGGTGTTGATTGTTCTATGTTGTATGAGATTGACCGCATAAATGAGTGGGATTTTTTTTTAATCAATAGGGTGTGTGGTATTTGTTTTTTTTTATCTTTTTCGTCTCATCTATACTTTGTGGTTACAATTTTTTCTGATACAAGGTTTTAGGTTTGCATTGTCACATCGTGTTGATTTTACGCAGTGGGATGGAGTGGGCTCCAGGTATTTTCAAGGCGGTGCATTACCTCGGTGCATTTTCAAGGCGGTGCATTACCTCTATACTAATATCCCTCGCTCTCGCTCATCCCTCTCTGGCCCTCGTCTCCCTCTCTCACTCTCACGTCACCTCCATTCCCTCATCTCGCTCACCGTTGCCATCTCCATTCCCTCATCTCCCTCACCATCTCCATCTCCATTCCCTCATCGGCATCATCTCCATCTACACTTACCCAGACCTCACCCTTTCCATCAACGCACGAAGGTCCCTCCCACCATCTCCATCTCTGTTGATCTCAAAAACCCATCTCTTTTATCAGGCGCAGACCCATCCCACTGAAGAAAACTGGTGCCCCCTTTTCCGGTCGTCTTCTCCAAAGCCAGCACGAGTTTGACCCCTTTTCCGGTCGTCTTCTCCATCACGTAGCCCTCACCCTCTCCCACCATCTCCAGAAAAACCCATCTCAAAAAATCCATCTCTCTTATGCACCCGCCCTAATCTCCCTCGCTCATCCCTCTCTGGCCCTCGTCTCCCTCTCTCGCTCTCATTTCATCTCCATCACGCAGCTCTCACCCTCTCCCACCATCTCCGAAAAAACCCATCTCTGTTATACCAGGCGCAGACCCATCTCTCCCTTTTCTGGTCATCTTCTCCAAAGCCAGCACGAGTTTGCGGCTCTACATCAAGAAAAATCGCTCTTCTTCTCTTTCCCTTTCTTCTTCTTCTCCTTCTCCTTTTGTCAAAATCCGTCGCAGCAGCTCTCGCGCCATCTCTCCCCGTGATGGACCCTCGCGCTTGCCCAGATCTCCTCTAGGGCTTCTTCAGTCGCACATCGGACAATCCGAACGGCGTTATTCAGCTTGGACTGGCAAAGAACCAGGTAGATTTTATGAATTTCTACTTGTTTCTTTATCATCATCATCTGCTGCTGGCCATTTCCTCTGATTCTTTAGGTCTTTTTTCTCACTTTCTCTCGCACCATTGTCTATATATTGTCTCATAAATGCCTCGATCTTCTCCTTTTTCTCTGAGCTTCTCTCACCTCGTCTCGTCCCTCTTTTTTTCCCTCTCTTTACCCTCGCAGGGTTAACAAGGTGAGTTTCTCTTCCTCTTTCTTTCATGCCACTTTTTTGTTTGTTTGTTGATTCCTTAGGCTATTCTCCTCTTTTCTTGCCCTGTTTTTCATAGATTGATTTTCTTTCTTACTAAAATTTTCTTGGTTTGATGTGAGAGATTCTTCAGATCTAAGCCTCAGATGCGGGAATTTTTTTTTTTTTGACTGTTATTTGTACGTATGTTTCTTAATTTCTACGTAAGAAGCCCTAGATTTACATTTTTTGCTTAATTTTTTCAAATTTTTTGTATCAGTGTATTTGGTTTTGTGATAGATCTGTAAGAATTCCCTCATTTTTGGTACTGTTTTGTTTAATTCAGCCAAATAGATTTCATTAGATCTAGACGTATATCTGGTTGGATCTGTTCGAGCTCATGAAAAAGTTGTGAATTTTCTGGTCTTATGAGCTGGTTTTATTGAAAATCCCTGTTTTTTGGTGCCTTTTCGTAGATCTGTTAGAGGAAATGCATTTCCTCTGCATTGTTTTTTAGTTTAATGAAGAAAAGAAAAGGGAAAAAACGAAGAGGAGATGGCTTTATGTCTCTTAATATCTATGTATGCATTTCCTTTGCATAATCCCACCGTTCCAACAACAACAACCGAACCTTCTTCCACTTCTTTTCAGGCAGCCCCAACTCTCCAAATCCCTTCCTGCAATCTTTTCTCCCTTTTCCTTTAATCCTATCTATCATATGCAATAGCTCTTTAGTTTGTATATATATACTGATTAAAAAAATTTATTCACTTTTTTTGATGAATGGGTTTCTACCGGGGTTGGTGTGTTTATAGTCAAAGAGTATGATGAGATTGACCAGACTGTTTTTAGATTTTATTCAGTTCTTTTGTTTATGGTCCTTTTGTGGTGATGACCAAAGTTAGACTTGTTTAGATATGTCATTACAACTTCCAAGTGTTTCTTTGACACAGCATGGATGTTGATGTTCTAAACAGAAACTGAAAAACTATACCAACACCCCATAAATGTATATTAATATATCTTAAAGAGTTAGTATACAATGATAATTATAGTTGTTCTAATAAAAAAATGTAAATATTAATAGAGCTATGATCTATATAAATTGTACAAATGCTACTAAAATATAGAATCAGAAGTGGAGATATGGACTTGGCTATTATTTGCACATTTTCCTTTCTGATTTTTATGATGAGAAGTGTTTATATGTGTTTCTGCATGCTCAATGTGGATGCTAGTTTGGATGGAGCAAGCTTTGAGGAAAATGATTTTTTGTTTTTCATTAGTTTTATCATGGATGAACTTCCAGTAGAACATTGCGATTGCTTGCTAAGGTTTTCCAGAATCCAGGTTATGGGCTAAACTGGATATCCACACGATACAGATGGGCACCCATTTCCTATGCACTTGGGGTGGCCCATAAGCCATCATATCATATCATAGAATAGATTGGTCCCTCTCTCCTAACACTTCTTCTTCTTTATTCCTCTCTGGGACAGCTTTTTTTTCTCGGCCTTCAATAGTAGCCGTTATTTTTTTTTCTAATTCATTGACAAAGGCTTAACTTGTTACTCTTTTAACCCACTGATTGATTTAAGTTGAATGTCTTAGATTCTGTGCTCTTTTCTTTTTCTTTTTTTGATCTTGCCTTGCTGATTGATTTTCAGTGGTTATCTTCTTAGAGCATATATATATATATATATATATAGAGAGAGAGAGAGAGAGAGAGAGAGAGAGAGAGAGAGAGAGCGTGCGTGTTGTTGAGGTTTTCAAATCTGGTCCGAGATTGGCAAAATCTGGACTCAATAGAGAGGATGCTGGTTCTGATAGAGGTCTTCTTCTCTTTCCATGTCTTTGACAATTATTGGGTTTATGGGAGGTTCCTATTGATGATTTTCCTGGTCCTTTTTTCTTTTTTCTTTTTTTCAAAGAATGCTGTCTTTAGATTTTATTTGGGTGCAGTGCATGTTTTTGTATCCAGAAGTAGAACATGTGTTTGGTTTGGATATCCTGGCAATAGGGCTGTCAAAGGATTTTACTCAGACTAGGCCTAACAAGGATTTAGGACATGAATCTTAGTTTCGGTTCAACATGGACCATTTTTGGTGAATCCGAGTCTGCTCGATAAAGGTTGGACTCCATGATCTATGCTGGACAATACCAACGGAATGAGAGTGAATGTATCAAAGTATAATTCCTACATATATGACCATGTTATGAGGCCCACATATCAATGTGCACCACCCACCCAACAATGTTAAGGAATTGCAATCTTAGTTGTGACCTAACAACAACAAACGACACCGAACAACATAGGTTTATATTATTTTAGCACAAGGTAGCATACGCATGTAGGAGATATTGATATAAGGCCATGCATTTCATGTGTACATTTAAAAATGTATTAATGTTGTAAATGGTAATTAGGGATTATCAATCTAACTGAAAAAACTTCGATTTAATTTTTCGCCCACATCAGGTCTCAGTGTATCCGCCAAAGGCAAAACTTTGTGTTAGTTGACATGTTATCGGTTTGTGCTCATCCTTCCTTTAATATTAACAAGTCTCTCTGATTATTATGATTCTTCTTAACCATTTTATTTATTTTAATATTTTTCTGTGTATGCTTTTTTGTTTGTCCGTGATTTGTGATGCACACACACCAGTTGGCGAACCACTTCCAACAAACAAAGGACGCAATGCTGCAAAGATTTTCAGCCATCCTGATTTTATTGTTGAAGAGCCTAGGTAGATTTCCACTGGTTATTATGGATAGTATTGTATCTATTAGTATGTTTCATATTTTGTTAGCCGTTTTCTTTTTCTTCTCTGTTTTCCTTTAGAAAGAACCTATCCATATTTATTTGTTTATTTGTTGAGAATTAGGTGTGGAATAGAACAGGTGCACACCGTTCCTACCAAAAGATGTGAAACGGCCTATTGGGTGGCCTATGGGAGGATACCCTCGTCCTCAGGTATATAATTCTAGGCTTTGGTTCAACAGAGTTTTATTTGTTTTTTGAGCATTTATTTAATTTCGCATTACCATTGAAGTACTTTGTCATTCTAATGGATTTGTTTGTCTTATGTATTTACTAATTTTGAAAAATTTTATTAGGAAGAAAATCTCTTCTCATATCTTGGTGAACAGAATAGTTTTTGTTTCCAACCTTTTTGTCATTTTCATGAGTATAGTATTGGAAAAATCATGTATGTTGATTTTGATTCTTGGGAATAAACTTCTGCTGAGTTGTTGGCACCAATGTATTGCATACCTATCCCTTAATGGATTTTGTTTATCTCAAATCTTTAGTTTTGATAAGTTTTTAAAAGAAATAATGGAAGGTTTCATCCACAATAAGCTATCTCTGTCGTATTTATTGATTACTTTGTATTTTTCTCTTCCAAATCCAACCACAATCCTAAACGAATGGGAATTACATATGTATTTCCTCTCATATCTTTACTTTTCTTTATCTGGCCTTTGCTCCTTGCGAATGAGTATCTTGATTCTTGAGTGTTAGTGTGATATGTTGTCCCATTAACTTCATCTGGATTATGTGATTTTGGATCGGGCTCCATACTATTGTAATGTGGTTCAAACAAGGCATTTAGGTGTGATATTGTTGATTTCCACTATAAGGCTCGTCTTTATGCTGCATCAACACCAGTAGCATCAATGGAAAAGTGATATATGCTAGGCCAAGTACAGTCACGTTTACCTTTGTCTTCTTCCTTCTCTGAATTGTATTGGCTTCTCTCGTGATTTTGAACATTTGCTTCTTGTGCAGTGGGAATTCCAAGTGGGCCTTGCCATTCTTATCTCCACTGATAATAAATTGTGGGTTCCTCACTACAGTTTGGAGGTAATCACAACTGCATATTTGTCCCGACTTCCGAGATAATAATTTTATGCACTACATGATAGTTTTAGGAAATGCTTTATTTGCAAGCAACTTTTAACTTTCAACAAAACAAATAGTTCATCATTCACTAGATCATCAATCAAGTCATATCTTTTGTCCATTGCTCAGATTAATGACCACAACTGCATATTTATCCTGACTTCCGAGATATTAATTGTATGCATTAGATAATAGTTTTAGGAAATGCTTTTTTTTTTTAGCGACTTTTAATTTTCAACAAAAAATATTGTTCCTAATTCACTATATCAATATATTATCAATGAAGTCATATCTTTTGTCCATGACCGGAATTGATGATACTTTTACTTGTAACAAAAAAAGATTTATTAGTCCTGTGGCTGCATTTGCAGATGAGAACTTTTTTTTTTTTTTTGGTTTATTTTTTTGTTTTTCCTTTGTATAAAGTTCTTTGTTGTTCCATTTCAAGTTGTCCACAATATCATCGGTGTACTTCCTTGAATTAACTTAATGCATACTTGTATGGTATGTTTGGTGTTGCTAGGAAGATTGGAATGGCGTTGGTGCTCAATCCCACCAAGGCTATTGGATGTGGTGTTGTCAACATTAGCACATAAGACTTGATTGAAGAGAGAGAGTACATCAACGCATTGTTGCATCTTATTTGATGTGTTTGCATATTGATTTCTTGATATTGGGTAAGTGGTTTCCATAACATTTGGAAAATGTGACCACTATAGTCTTTTTTGAGCTGCAGAATTAACATGCTTTTTTGTAGTTCGGCACCTTTTATTTCCATTGTATTGCTTATAAGTTTTTGTTAGGCTTTCATATTCCTTAGAATTTTGATGTCAGATATATGTTGAAGGTTATATTGATCCAGCATGTTTGATATTGTGTATACAATGTTTTTTATTTTTTTTGATTTATTTTGATCATTTGATTTAGAGAGCGTAGGGGCCCCTCTTTCATTTGTCTAAACGTGTTGCTAGGAAGGTTCCTCCCTATCGATGCATCTATCCCATTCGCAAGATTCTCTATTATCATCATTGCTATCCTTCTCAGAAAAATCAGCAATTAGGCTCTTAGTTTTTGAATTAGAATATTGCATTTTTAGGAGCATTGCTCAGGTTTTTAGTTTCAGTAGTCCACAGCACTAACCAAATTTATGATATGTGAAAAAAAGATATATTTCTTAAATCTTTTATTTTTGTCTCTATATATAATTTCTTAGGGAGCTTGTTTGTTTGCACATAATAGAGAGGAATTCATGGTCAAATGAGCTCCACCAAATGATTATTAAACATGTTGAAGCCAAGGATTTGAATTACTTGAATGATGGGTGGATATTCATTTTCCATCTTCCCTTCATTCAAATTCAATTGAGTGATAATTTTTTTTTAATATCATTTTTAGATCTCCACATTTTGAGTTTTTGTTTTGGTTTTACTGTGTTCTACTATAATTGAGAAATTTGGAGGGCAAAAATTAGAGATTCTGCACCTGAAGTAGTAACTGAGACTAAAATGCTCGGCAACCAATTTTAATATTTTCCCAAGACGCATGAATGCATACACTTAGCACTGTTCATCACTTACACTAAATTGGTGAATTTATGTTCAAGATCCCAATTTCCTGCATGTTAAATTAATTTTCACTAAACATTTATGTTTTCATTGTCAAAGAATGTACTGTATATGTGGTTTGATTTTTGTGCTTTTTCATCACGGTTTAGTACTGATGATTGTTTTGATTGTTTTGTCCGAGTTAAACTTGAGTTACAACGACATGGACGCATCAATAATGGCTGTGTTTGCACATGTAGTATGGAATATCTTCAAGGTAGTGAATTTGTTTTGCTTCTTCATGCTTTATTATTCCATATATCAAATCTTTCTGCTCATTTTTAAATGTATTTTATATTGATTGGGTTGTAGCAAAGTAATTTATATGGATGGTTAATTTTGAACATGCCTTAGTTTTATACCATGATTTATAGTATGATGAACTTACAATAAAAAAAAGGCAATCTCAACTTAAACAATACACAAAAAGCGACGGCAAAGTTTTCGACGGCTTTCAGCCGCCGATCCCTTCATACTCGACTGGGTCCCCTTTGTGATGGTGTGGTCCAAGAAACTATAATCTGAACAGCTTTACAATAATCCCGGAACTAAATACATGGCATACCATAACCATAAATGCTTCTTTAAGAGCAGGTCTAAAAGTCGATTCTATGTTGACATTATCCTGAGACGCTATCCAGAAATGCATCAACTACGCTTCTTGATTCTGACAAGTTGACAAGAAGATCACCTGGCAAGGGTGCAAATATGTCATTCAAGTCTCCAACCACCATCATTTGAGGTTGTGTCAAGGATGACCGTTACAGAAAGACAAACTTTGTATCAGTAATTAATCTATTTTATTAAAGAAAATATTAACAATCGTAAAGCAAAAACACACGAGAGAAATAGTGAGAAAGAGGAACTATATTTATCATATATGCAAGAGTAGAAAGAATCACATGCCTTCATATTATAAAAATGGAGGGTGCTGTCAAAAGTTATGAACCCAATCTGTGTTCGAGGGAAGCCAGACAGTTCATCGAAACAGGACTTTATGGTATTAAAACAGTCTGCCCATTAACAATGTTAAATACAGTCACTTCATTACAAACAATTTCACCTTAGACAGTAATAGAAGAGCTATTTATAGTAAGTAGTAATAGAGGAGGCTTGGTCATCCTGTCATTATATAGTTGTGCCTGTTAGGCCAACCATGGGACTTGGACTTTTGCCCAATAGACCTAGGCATGGCCCATGGAACTTGGGTTAGATTTGGATTACAAATGATTCTTGGTCATTATAATAATGAGAAAGGGTGTGAGTAGCTTTTGGATTGAAAAAATATGGTACTTAAAAAAACCCTTTGGACATGTTTTGCATATCTATGGCCGGGATGTGTAATTCTAAGCACAATAAGGTTGATTGTCAAATGTGTTTTGCCCATCATATCTTCTTTTTAACTGGTAGTTCAACTAGAACCTATGGCTTGGTGGTCGGGCACTTCCCAACAGTGCCATAGGCTCCTTTTTTTTTTTTGCTTGTCTTTGCTTACTGCTGTTTGTGTTTTTTTCTTTTTAGGATACTGGATCCTAGTAGTATAATTTTAAGATTTGTGTATGCTGCGGGACTGTTCTATAGAGTTGAGGCTGCATCGGTTCTTTTATTTATTTATTTATTTAAAGGATGCTTTTGGCACAAACCAACTGCTGCATCAGTTCTCTTGACTGGTATTTTGGTGTTTAACAGTTTCTATTTTCTTAACTTCTTTTGTTGCTTTTGATATCTTTATGTTCATTCACATTTATAAATTTTTCTAACGTGATTCTTTTACAAAGAATTTGTTGTTTTGGTTTAGGTGCTTTATGTATTATTGCTAAAGTTCATCTTATATTGGTGGATTATTATATTTTGGGCATCGTTTTTGAATTAAAAGTCTTTAGAGTGTTTTTTTCTCTTGGCTTTATTTCAGGATTTTATTATGCTTCCATTTCCATATCTATTCTAGTTTCGAGCTTTATTGATTTGTGATAATAATTTCTTTTGTTTCTTTTTCTTATTTCAGATACCTAACAGAGCGAACAATACTTAATAGAATATCATTTGTTATATCAGCGGGAAGTAGTGTTGCTAGTGTTGTTACAAGTGGCAACGGTAAGGTTTCGATGATTTTAATGTATAGTCTAGCTAAATATTATATAAAGAAACTACCTTGAACTGTCTGATTTTTTCTTTCTTTTGTTTCCTTCATAACATACTTGACATATGAGTGAATGACAAACTAGATGTTGGAGGGAACTCTACAATAGGTGTCTCCTCATGCCATCTGTCTACAGAGGATATTCTTCTTCATTTGTTAGCTTTAAATCATTCTAAAATAAAAGAGATATAGTTCACATTGATTTTAAAAGATTGATACATAGTAGGACACGGTGGTGAAATAATGTCTTCATTTGGAGAAAACTTTTGTGATCCTACCTAATTTTTTCTCCTTGAAAATTTCTGATCCAAGCACTTTTTTACTGCCATGTCTCATTTAACGACTGCCTATGCATGCTTCCAAATGTTTGCCCGGCGCCTGGTTGTTTATTGTTTGATTGGGCTTCATTTTGATGTTCTTCCTCACGGTAATGACATTCTAGTATCGAATGTGTTCCTATTGTACTTCATGTCTTTGAATATCCGTGATCCCTTTGATTTATGGACTACTCTTTGTTCTTTGACTGTTTCACTTGTAGCATGCCTTTTCTTTTATGGTCTATTAAGTTAATACCTTCAATGGCAGTTTTATAAGGTTATTGGGAATTATGCTTTCTATAGGGTCTTGTGTGAACATTATTTTGTGACGGATTATTGTTTCTCATCATGGAGCATTGTTTTTAGTTTTCAAGTTATTATTTATATTTTCTTTGTTTTTATTATGCAAAAACCAGAAACTGACTGAAGACATAAGGTACCATAACATATGTAATGAGGTTGAATGACCAACCAACCCTTCATTTCCTGGTTACTTAGAGGACTTAACATGAAATCTCTCAAGTTTGAATCTTCGTTTTAGACCGGATCGATAGTACTTTTGTAATTTTGTCCTTTTGATGTTGAGCTTTTACGCCCTTTGATGTAACATAATCTCTCTCCTTAATGCAAATATCACCATTTGAGGAAAAAAATCGCAATTCAAGTTGAATTATTTAATTTAATCGGGTAATTGCATAGTTTGGACAGCTATGGGCATGGCAAATAGCCAGCAAAGCTTTGTAACAATGGGCATACAACTAAATTTTTATGGAATCCGGGTGGATTCCAAGTTGTGTTCCAGTAGGGTAATTTCTTTTTCTTTTTCTTTGTTTTTGTGGGTTTTGTCTAACCGTTGACAAGGTTCGAAAAAGCTTCACGTTCTCCGGTGTCTTCACTTTACCTCCTGTACTTTTATTCCTCATGTTTTATATTCTTTTGCATTGCATGCATAACATGAGGATGAGTTCATCATAGGTTTGGGGGTGGGGACAAGCACACTTGTCTATTTTTAGACAAAATTTTCACATCTTTTTTTTTATTTTCTATATTTAGGAAGTTTTTTAAATCTTACAAGAATTTTTGCTGTTTTATCTTTGGCTTTTTAGATTGTTTTGAAGAGAAATTTTTTGAGAGAATTTTCAATAAACGGAAGATAGCTTGAATTTTATAATTCTCAAAATTTAGACAAAAGAGAGTTTTTGTTTGTAGAAATCTTTTTGAAAAAGTGCTAAATTTTGATCCTTTCACATTACACAGTTTGTATACATTTTCGAAACCTTTAAATGTGAAATTTTGATTTTCATTCTTTTAACAACTTGATTGAATATATGAAGCAAAACTAAACCTTAGTTTTATAGGTTTCCTAGTTCATCTAGGTGGATTTTTCCACAAATTAGTAAATTAAGTCGGGTTAATGAAAAGGGCTGCCTATTGTTGGGGACCGTTGAAAAGGAAAAAAAAAAAAAAAAAAGAGAAAAGAAGAAAAAGGAAAAAGAAAAGTTTGTCGTTGAAATTTCACGGCCTTTTGAAAAACAATAGTGTGAAAGCCATCATGGTTGCCTTGATTCGGGTACACCCTTAATTTGGGTACATGAAAAGGGCTACCTATTGTTAGGGACCGTTGAAAAGGAAAAAAAAATCACGGCCTTTTGAAAAACAATAGTGCGAAAGCCATCATGGTTGCCTTGATTTGGGTACACCCTTGATTCGGGTACATGAAAAAGGCTGCCTATTGTTGGGGACCATTGAAGAGGAAAAAGAGTCACGGCCTTTTGAAAAACAATAGTGCGAAAGCCATCATGGTTGCCTTGATTTGGGTACACCCTTGATTCGGGTACATGAAAAGGGTTGCCTATTGTTGGGGACCGTTGAAGAGGAAAAAGTGTTACGGCCTTTTGAAAAACAATAGTGCGAAAGCCATCATGGTTGCCTTGATTTGGGTACACCCTTGATTCGGGTACATGAAAAGGGCTGCCTATTGTTGGGGACCGTTGAAGAGGAAAAAGAGTCACGGCCTTTTGAAAAACAATAGTGCGAAAGCCATCATGGTTGCCTTGATTTGGGTACATGAAAAGGGCTGCCTATTGTTGGGGACCGTTGAAATAGAAAAAAAATCACGGCCTTTTGAAAAACAATAGTGCGAAAGCCATCATGGTTGCCTTGATTTGGGTACACCCTTGATTCGGGTACATGAAAAGGGCTACCTATTGTTGGGGACCGTTGAAGAGGAAAAAGAGTCAACGGCCTTTTGAAAAACAATAGTGCGAAAGCCATCATGGTTGTCTTGATTTGGGTACATGAAAAGGGCTGCCTATTGTTGGGGACCGTTGAAATGGAAAAAAAAATCACAGCCTTTTGAAAAACAATAGTGCGAAAGCCATCATGGTTGCCTTGATTTGGGTACACCCTTGATTCGGGTAAATGAAAAGGGCTGCCTATTGTTGGGGACCGTTGAAGAGGAAAAAGAGTCACGGCCTTTTGAAAAACAATAGTGCGAAAGCCATCATGGTTGTCTTGATTTGGGTACATGAAAAGGGCTGCCTATTGTTGGGGACCGTTGAAATGGAAAAAAAAATCACGGCCTTTTGAAAAACAATAGTGCGAAAGCCATCATGGTTGCCTTGATTTGGGTACACCCTTGATTCAGGTACATGAAAAGGGCTGCCTATTGTTGGGGACCTTTGAAAAGGAAAAAAAATCAAGAGAATAAAAAAGAAGAGAGAAGCTTGTCGCTGAAATTTCACGGCCTTCTGAAAAACAATAGTGCGAAAGCCATCATGGTTGCCTTGAGAGGAAATCTTTTTTTTTCTAAGTCTAGGTGGATCAGATTATTTGATAGAGTCGTTTTCACGGGGGTTCTAATAGAGCATTTTCTGATGTATACGTACTTTCTCATCGTGCACGATCATATTTAGCATGATTTTGAAAATTTCTTTCCAAAGATGAGATTGGTGTACCGTATTTCAAATTTGTCTTTGCTTTGACTATTATGAGAATCGAGAGTATCCAATGTTTATAATTTTTTTTTTTTTTTTAGAGTTTCTTTTGATTTCTTCAGTTTTTTGAGTTTTATGGGTATATTCAAGGCAAAACCTCACGAAGCACAATTCATCCACTAGCGTAACCTAGGGTTATAAAGGCTTATTGCATACGCTAAATGCAGTTGAGAGTGCTAGCGAAAGTGGCTTTTGTTTTCTGCATTAGTTTTCTTTTGTATTTTTAGGTTAGATTAGGTTAGGTTAGTTAACTTTGCCCTTTCACATCTTTTGCAAAATGTTGGTTGGAGGGCGTATTGAGTCCATGAAATTGCATCATATTGTCATTATTTCATGTAGATTTATGGACTTATTTAGGATAACTTGATTTCATTGAATTTTATTCCAACATTCAATGTTGGAATTTAAGTCATAATTGGTCAAAATTCATTAAACTGCCTGATTTTCATGAAATTATTCTTTTGCATTATCCTATTATCGCATTAATTTTCTCAAAATTCTTAATTATACTCATGTAGATTTTTTTGCATCCTTGCATTCTACGTGAAAAATTGATGAATGCAGTGTATTCTTCAATCGCCATGTTTTCTTACTTTATTTTAGTAATTGATGGGCCATGATGGATGGATATGGTGGTAACTGATTGTAGCCATATATATACTTAAGAAACTAGTAACCAAACTATGTTTTCTTATGCCCTATGTACTCAGATGATAGCCATTTCTTTGAATTTAATGCTGATTGAGAAAGGGTCCCATAGCGACTTGATTATTTTTGCTTAAGATTTCTTGGTAATCTTAATTATATATTTGATTTTCTTATTTCTTGAATTATACATGATTAGATCTTTGCTTAAGTAATTTAATATTAGAAGCTTGGGTGTTTGCTTAAGTAATTTATAATGCTGATTTGACTCTAAAAAAGAAATCCGGAAGAGAGAAAATAGGCGTTTTTAGATTTTTAATTATGATATTGTCTTTTAGAGAGTGTTCTAACTAACATTGTTTTGGTGAGAACCTTATCTCATAACAAAGATGGATTCACTAGAGAGAACTTCGAAACAATTACTGGCATGACTTTGTATTTACCACAAATAACAAACGTCAATGTTTTATTTCCATGGGACTCTTGTTTGTTTGCTTCAATCCACATGTGTGTTGGCAATCTATGTTGGAATGTCATTTAGCATTTATCAATGATTATTGAATTGGTATAGTTGGCCTAAGCCGTGTATTATGTGTTTTTGAGTGCGAGGCTGAGGATCCTGACACTTATATGGATTATTGAGCGTGGAGCAAGAGAGTATTATGCCACTGGCCATTTGAGGGACACCTGTTCATGCTTCAACAAACTAGTATCTAGAGAATGTTTTGTCTATATTGCAGAGGTCAGTATGGCTTGGATATTCTTCTTATTAAACTATAACATTGCCTATTGGATATTCAAGTACTAAGATAACATCCATTTCCAAAGAAACAATAGGATTTTCAAGTCCTAAGATAATAAATGATCTACTCTTCCTTTTCCCTGTCTTACTCCTTCTATCCTTGATTCTATAGTTGCGAAACTTAGATAATCTGATGTGACACTCTATCTACTGAAGTTAAATCTTAGCCTATCGGAGGAAACTAACATAGTCAAGCACGAACCTTTTGATTTGTGTTTATATGTGCACACAGTGAACTTTTATTGAATTATTTTTGGAATTCATTGAATTTGCAAGTTGCTCATGTACTGGTCACTTATTTGGAAATGCCTTAATGTAGACTCATACATGTTACAAGTGAATTGCACACCCAAAAAAAAAAAAAGGAAAAGAATTGCACACAACACTTTGCCATACACCGCACATGTTCATACTGGTAACAATGAGCACAACAGATCCATCCTATCATCCTAGATCTATAGTCCATTTGTCACTTTCTGCAAGAATCTATTCATATTTGATTGTATGTCACATGTATGAAGAACTTGATCTTTCTTTTCTAACTTTTCTTAAATGCTTGGTACAGTTGATGATCATGCATTGGATTAACTACTATTGATTCATATTGCTTACAAATACTAATTCCTAACTACTGAGTTCATACGTATTTAGTGATGCAAAACTTTAATGTGAACTATTTTTTCACTGCCTATAGCTCACCAATATTTGTTTCATATAGCTCACCAGTTCCTCTGCATGAAAGATCAGTTAATCCAATTAGTTTATATGCATAATTCTTCTCCTATAGAGGTATTAGAACATGGAGGAACTCAGTTTCAAGCTCTTTGTATGGGTAATTCTCCACCTTTAATGCTTTTCCTTATTCAAAATTTTGCCCTTTCGAAAATTTGCATTGATGTTCCCCTTAGACTCAACTCAATTCTTTGTCCTATTGAATTCAAGTTCGAATGAATCTATGAGGATGAAGATTATAAATGTTTAATGCGCTACTTTAAGTCACGAGGATGAAATTGTAAATGGATTTTGCAGTAAAACTGTATATTCCCCCTTTTAGATCCTTGACTACTAAGCTGAATCCAGAAGAATAAATATTTTTAAGGCTTTCATGTGTTCATCTTCCTGAGATTACAAAGAATGGAGTTTTACTTTGGTAATTTTCAACTATTTCATGTTCCCTCTTCTACATGCAGATGTCCTAGAATAACAAAAGCAACTAGAAAATAGGATAGGACTAAAAGGCTGGTAGCTAAGAAGCACGGACACGGACACGCCGACACGGCATTTCTCAAAAAAGTAGGACACGGACACGTCGGGGACACGTTAATAATTATTAATAATAATAATAATATATCTAATCATATACTAAAAGATACTATCATTTTAACTTTGTAATCAATTTAGCAATCAAATAAATAAAAATTCAAGTGCCACTGTACCAACCAACAAACATATCAAATTATCAAATAGCAATACAAAATTGAAACATACTTAATAATCATTAAACATGAAATATCCTTAGTTCCATAAAATTTAGACTGGCAAGAAGAACACAGCATAAAATTTCGCTGGCTGGAAGATCTTCGATGGGTGGAAGATCTTTGAATGTGGCAGGCTGTTCTTCTTCTTCTTCTTTTTCTCTTTCGAAAATTTGCATTGATGTTCTTCCCCTTAGACTCAACTCAATTCTTTGTCCTATTGAGTTCAAGTTCGAATGAATCTATGAGGATGAAGATTATAAATGTTTAATGCGCTACTTTAAGTCATGAGGATGAAATTGTAAATGGATTTTGCAGTAAAACTGTATATTCCCCCTTTTAGATCCTTGAGTACTAAGCTGAATCCAGAAGAATAAATATTTTTAAGGCTTTCATGTGTTCATCTTCCTGAGATTACAAAGAATGGAGTTTTACTTTGGTAATTTTCAACTATTTCATGTTCCCTCTTCTACATACAAATGTCCTAGAATAACAAAAGCAACTAGAAAATAGGATAGGACTAAAAGGCTGGTAGCTAAGAAGCACGGACACGGACACGGACACGCCGACACGGCATTTCTCAAAAAAGTAGGACACGGACACGTCGGGGACACGTTAATAATTATTAATAATAATAATAATATATCTAATCATATACTAAAAGATACTATCATTTTAACTTTGTAATCAATTTAGCAATCAAATAAATAAAAATTCAAGTGCCACTGTACCAACCAACAAACATATCAAATTATCAAATAGCAATACAAAATTGAAACATACTTAATAATCATACTTAATAATCATTAAACATGAAATATCCTTAGTTCCATAAAATTTAGACTGGCAAGAAGAATACAGCATAAAATTTCGCTGGCTGGAAGATCTTCGATGGGTGGAAGATCTTCGAATGTGGCAGGCTGTTCTTCTTCTTCTTCTTTTTCTCTTTTCTGCTTTTATTTCTTCTTTCGCTGGCAAGAAGAACTTTGATTGTGTTATTAGGGCTGGCCCCTTCTTTTTAAGTTATGTCTTTTTACAAAAACCCCCCTCTGCTTTTCTTTTTTAACTTTTAACTTTATTTTTTTCCAATCAAAACATGCAAACGTGTCTGACACGTGTCCGGAGCGTGTCCGAAACGTGTCCGAAATAAAAAATATTAAAAAATCAGCATGACACTCTTTTTTGCGTGTCCGATACGTGTCGGAGCGTGTCCTGAGCGTGTCCGTATCCGACACGTGTCGGACACGGACACTCTGGCCCCAGAGAGGTGTCCGTGCTTCCTAGGCTGGTAGGATTAATGCTAATATTTTGGGATGAATCTCCCAAAGGAACCTTATGAATTTCTCATGAATCCAAGTCTCAGCGTATCAACCAAAGGCAAAACACTTGATATGTTATCCATTCACGTTGATCCTTCCTTTAATACTAACAATTCTCTCTGATTATTATGACTCTTCTTAATTTTTTTTTTTAATATTTATCTGTGTATGCCTTTTTGTTTCTAGGTGACGTCTAATGCATACACACCAATTGACAAATCAATTCCAATAAAAAAAGACACAATGCTGCAAATGTTTTCAGCCGATGTTATTGTTCAAGAGCCATGGTACATTTCTATTACTAATTATTGATATTATTGTATCTTTTAGTATGGTTCATATTTTTTATCCATTTTTGCTTTTTGTCTCCTGGAGGAACCTTTCTATATTTAATTGTTTATTTGTTGAAAATTAAGTATGGAACAGAACAAGAGTACACCCTAGAACAGAACAGGAGTACGCCCTAGTAAAATTACCAAACAGCCCCTTAGAGAAAAGCTCAAACCTTTCTATACCCATATTAAAAAAGAGGAGTTTCTCCTCCTTCATGGTCAGCTCCTGCTGCTTGCTTCATATCTTTCGATGGGTGTTGCTTACTAATAATCATTAAACATGAAATATCCTTAGTTCCATAAAATTTAGACTGGCAAGAAGAACACAGCATAAAATTTCGCTGGCTGGAAGATCTTCGATGGGTGGAAGATCTTCGAATGTGGCAGGCTGTTCTTCTTCTTCTTCTTTTTCTCTTTCGAAAATTTGCATTGATGTTCTTCCCCTTAGACTCAACTCAATTCTTTGTCCTATTGAGTTCAAGTTCGAATGAATCTATGAGGATGAAGATTATAAATGTTTAATGCGCTACTTTAAGTCATGAGGATGAAATTGTAAATGGATTTTGCAGTAAAACTGTATATTCCCCCGTTTAGATCCTTGAGTACTAAGCTGAATCCAGAAGAATAAATATTTTTAAGGCTTTCATGTGTTCATCTTCCTGAGATTACAAAGAATGGAGTTTTACTTTGGTAATTTTCAACTATTTCATGTTCCCTCTTCTACATGCAAATGTCCTAGAATAACAAAAGCAACTAGAAAATAGGATAGGACTAAAAGGCTGGTAGCTAAGAAGCACGGACACGGGACACGGACACGCCGACACGGCATTTCTCAAAAAAGTAGGACACGGACACGTCGGGGACACGTTAATAATTATTAATAATAATAATAATATATCTAATCATATACTAAAAGATACTATCATTTTAACTTTGTAATCAATTTAGCAATCAAATAAATAAAAATTCAAGTGCCACTGTACCAACCAACAAACATATCAAATTATCAAATAGCAATACAAAATTGAAACATACTTAATAATCATTAAACATGAAATATCCTTAGTTCCATAAAATTTAGACTGGCAAGAAGAACACAGCATAAAATTTCGCTGGCTGGAAGATCTTCGATGGGTGGAAGATCTTCGAATGTGGCAGGTTGTTCTTCTTCTTCTTCTTTTTCTCTTTTCTGCTTTTATTTCTTCTTTCGCTGGCAAGAAGAACTTTGATTGTGTTATTAGGGCTGGCCCCTTCTTTTTAAGTTATGTCTTTTTACAAAAACCCCCCTCTGCTTTTCTTTTTTAACTTTTAACTTTATTTTTTTCCAATCAAAACATGCAAACGTGTCTGACACGTGTCCGGAGCGTGTCCGAAACGTGTCCGAAATAAAAAATATTAAAAAATCAGCATGACACTCTTTTTTGCGTGTCCGACACGTGTCGGAGCGTGTCCTGAGCGTGTCCGTGTCCGACACGTGTCGGACACGGACACTCTGGCCCCAGAGAGGTGTCCGTGCTTCCTAGGCTGGTAGGATTAATGCTAATATTTTGGGATGAATCTCCCAAAGGAACCTTATGAATTTCTCATGAATCCAAGTCTCAGCGTATCAACCAAAGGCAAAACACTTGATATGTTATCCGTTCACGTTGATCCTTCCTTTAATACTAACAATTCTCTCTGATTATTATGACTCTTCTTAATTTTTTTTTTTTAATATTTATCTGTGTATGCCTTTTTGTTTCTAGGTGATGTCTAATGCATACACACCAATTGACAAATCAATTCCAATAAAAAAAGACACAATGCTGCAAATGTTTTCAGCCGATGTTATTGTTCAAGAGCCATGGTACATTTCTACTACTAATTATTGATGTTATTGTATCTTTTAGTATGGTTCATATTTTTTATCCATTTTCGCTTTTTGTCTCCTGGAGGAACCTATCTATATTTAATTGTTTATTTGTTGAAAATTAAGTATGGAACAGAACAAGAGTACACCCTAGAACAGAACAGGAGTACGCCCTAGTAAAATTACCAAACAGCCCCTTAGAGAAAAGCTCAAACATTTCTATACCCATATTAAAAAAGAGGAGTTTCTCCTCCTTCATGGTCAGCTCCTGCTGCTTGCTTCATATCTTTCGATGGGTGTTGCTTACTTAGATGTTACATGTGGCCCCTTACATGCAAGGTGTCTTCAAAGAAGATCTCATAGTGGGCCCACATACATGTAACCAGAAGTTCATGCAATTCCTTTCGCTCTTCACCATTGTTTCTGGTTTCGTCATTGCCTCGTCTGATACGGTCTATCTTCCTCTCCTCTTCACTGCCTGATTGCACATGCATGCAACCCCAATCTCATCCGATGCAGTGCCTTTCATTGGTTCACCATTATTGTTTGTGGATTCGTCGCTGCGTCGTCTAATATTTCTAGGTCTGTCTTCCCCTCTCTTCCCCATCTGATTTGAATCTGATGGTTCAAATCACTGATTGAGCCTTTTTTTTTAATTTTTTAGTAGCTTTAATTTTTTTTTTTTTTTTTAATTTATGTGGTTAATGGTGATTTCCTATTGTGGGTTGGTTTTGTTGTGGATCGATGATTTTAGTTGTTTAGGCTGTCTTTGGATGTGTAAGTGCCTTTCTGTATCCTTTCGACCTTTTTGAGCCTTACATTGACCTTTTTCCTTCCTCATTGCAACTGTAGTGGAGCTCATGTTTAACACGTTGATATTGTTGATTTGACAGTGAGCCTCAAAACTACTTGAATAAAATTGTAAATCTAGCAAAACTATTTGGCAGAGGATTGAATATTAAAAGACTGTCGTCTTTGGGCAAACTAAAAATTTTGAGAACCTTTTTTCCCTACTTTTTTACTTAAATCAATTTCCATAGTGACAGCATAAATGTAGCATTTTTTTGGGTATCCATTGATACATTCACATGCTTGACAATGTCTGAAATATTTGCTTGCTTATTATCATGACAGTTAATTGAAATTAAAATAGTACCGATTATAATTATATTCCAAAGATCTTTTAGAACCATGATTTCTATACCATAATATAAAAGCAGCAGTTTCAGCTGCCTGTTGCTGGACATTCATTCCACCACTCGCGGGACCCACTTAGATTTAGGGCTGAACAAAATTCTCCCCATTTTTTTAGCCAGTGACCACTAATTTGAGATTGGTGGACTGCCTTTGCTGCCTCAACCCCACAGAAAAAATAAGATTGAGTGAACAATATACTCCATGAAACGGATTTCTAAATTAGATTGATTGGTTGGTAATATAGGCAGTTATTGACCATGCACCTTTGTTGCCTATTGATTTGAATAGGTGGGAATATTTGCCATTCTTATGAGCCATGGCGTTAACAAGTTGTGTTACTTGTATATGCACGTTCTTGTTTGTGTGGATACAGATGCAACAAATTGGATATGGTAAGTTTAGAACCATTGCTTGCCAACTCAATTTGGCAAAGTGTCGATGTGTTTATGAATTAAAAGATTTATCTTAATAGTAGATCTTAGTTGTTTATATCATTGCAAATATTATTGCCATAGACTAATAGTTCTTTTTTAGTATTTTAAGTATTAATGTCTTAATAATTCAAAGAATAAGTTTCTTAGATGATGCCTATCCTGGACTTTTTAAAACATAGACTGGAGGCACAACTTTGATGTTGGAATTTTAATTTGTTTTTGTCATCATAGGGTTCTTTTATGTTTATAAGCTTCTATCATAGAAGTGTTATTAGTTCTTCTGATCTGCAACAGAATAATTCAGGTTTCTTAGAAGCTTAAAATTTCTTGAGATATATTAAAACTCTATGGGTGCTGGCCTTTCATTGAAATCTTACTGAATTTAAATTTAATACCGACAAGCCTTGAAACAGCTTCCTCAAGAAAAAGTCCAATTAGCAACAAACTTTGGGGTTGTCAAAATAGAGGAAGAAAAAATGGGTTATTAAGAATTTAAATTTAATACTGACAAGCCTTGAAACAGCTTCCTCAAGAAAAAGTCCAATTAGCAACAAACTTTGGGGTTGTCAAAATAGAGGAAGCAAAAATGGTTATTAACTCTCTTAAACGATTATTTCAAATGTCTTAAGTGTTTTAATTGCTGATTGAAGTTGGTAACTTATAATACAATACAATTTATATATACGAGTGTGTGTCCGATCCTATACACCTGTACATTCTGTCACTGCCCCTTATCATTTTTTTATGTTAACTTTAATTTCTTTAAGCATATGGAATTGTGCTTTTGTCTTCATTAACACCTTCCCACTTGGCTTGCGTTTTGCAGCGGAAAGGTCCCAAACATGTTGGGGCTTTATATATGACTTGCCAACTATTGAATGTGCATTTTAAGGTCATGTTTTTATTGCTTTCTATTGTTTATTTTCCTTAATATATGGAAATAATGCACTTGTAGACTTCATATTCCTTTCATGTTGGGAGATAATAGTTGTACTGCTCAGATTTCTGAGTTTGAGGAATTTCCAATAAGAGACGAAGTTAGAAATTAATTAACTCATGCTAACTAGAGTAACTACTTTCCATAAAATCTCATTCCGTTTTGTATTTATAATTAGAAATCACGGTACTATTTCACTATGATTCAATGAATTCTGCTTAAGTTTATTTGACTCTTAATTTATTTCATGATAGGTCACATGTATTTTACAAGTAGTCTGTAAGCATTTAATGAAAATTTCCTTGTTGGAAGTAGTACTAATCACATGAAAATTTATTATACTTTGTTTCATTCTGTACTTATTTGAATGCCTGATATATGACATAGGATCCATTATTTTTAGTTGCTTTGATTTAAATCACATCACTCTCTCTTTTCAGCTGTTATGTAGGTTATCTGTGAAGAAATCAAACGACCAGGCAGCAAAACAGCTGGCTAAGTAGGATCCAAACAAGCCTAAGAGGCCTCCAAGTGCCGCCTTCGTTTTTATTTCTGAGTATGAGGAATTTCCAGTAAGAGACAAAGTTAGAAATTAAATAACTCAAGCTAACTGGAGTTATCCTTAAAAGCTCATTCCTTTCTGTATTTATAATTAGAAATCACGGTACTATTTCACTATGATTCAATGAACTCTGCTCAAGTTTATTTGACTCTTAATTTATTTCATGACAGGTCATATGTATTTTACAAGTCGTCTGTAAGTATTTAATGAAAATTTCCTTGTTGGAAGTAGTACTAATCACATGAAAATTCATTATACTTTGTTTCATTAGATACTTATTTGAATGCCTGATATATGATATGGGATCCATTATTTTTTTAGTTGCTTTGATTTAATTCACATCAATCTCTCTTTTCAGCTGTTATGTAGGTTATGTATGAAGAAAAAAACAGCTGGCAAAGTAGGATCCGAACAAAAGCCTAAGAGGCCTCCAAATGCCTTCTTCGTTTTTATGTAGTGATTTTTTGTTCTCAGTTTTTCTCATTTTTTTCTTTTTTCTGGTTTGGGTTATCTGCTTCTTATAGATATAACAACCCGAATCTGATTTTTATTTTTTAAGGAGTTTCAGAAGATATTTTAAAAGGAACAAAACAACATAACAACAAATCAGTAGCTGTGGCAAGAAATTTCTTCTTATAAGGTCTCTTTGCTTTTTCTTTCCTCATTTATGCTTATATTTTTTTTGTACTTTGAAAAATCAGTTAGCAAGGCCATTGGAGATGAATGGAAAAATATATGTCAGATGCTGTGTGAGGTTTTTTTTTTTTTTTTTTTTTTTTTTTTTTTTGTACTTCCCCATTAGCACTGAACAATAGATTTAAGTTCTAGCACCTTAGGACAAAACTGTTATAATCATACAAAACAAGTTCCACACAACATATTCTTAGCAAAACAGTTCAACATAAAGTTACTGAACAAGTTCTTCACAACATAGCCTCAACACAAACTGGTCTCAGCATAATACTGGAAATAACATGGGAACAATGCCAAATGGGGTCTTTCTTTCCCTTTCTCGTCTTTATTCTGCTTGTTACAAGTTAGACTGTAATCCATCTTCATAAGCCGTGTTCCAAAATTTAGTTATGCCCCTTTGTTGTCAGTTTTCTTAGTTCATTTGGTTAAGGCAGTTTGTTTATTGTCATTTCTTGTAACTTGACAAGGCTTACTACCATGTCACCCTGGCACACAATGGACTGATTTGGGTTTTTTTTTTTTTTTTTCTTTCTGGCCAGATGAGATATACATACTTGGAGATAATTGATATAAATTTTAGAATATATATTTCATGTGAATATATATATGATGAAAAACCTGAAATTCCTTATAATAAATGGCCTAACATAACTCCTTCACAAGCAACTTTTTGATCCCGCTTCAATATATGTATCTACTTTCTATTTTAGGATGACTAGCAGACTCCATTTGGTTGATTTCTTCTTTGATTCTTCTGTCATAATTTTATGATATTTCCAACTATATCAAAATGGTTTTCTCATTCGGTTCTTCTGTTATCTTTACTCATGAAGAAATTAGTTTCTGATATTGGACTTATGTTGATTTTTATTAACTTCTGTGAACTTTGTTGATTTATCTTAACTTAAGTAGGAAACATGATAATCTGGGGCCACCTGGAATAGTGCAATGAGTCCTCTGGGCCACTTGGACAAGTGCCACTTCAACTGAGTGGGGCTGTGAGGACATATGATACCCTAATAGGGCTTTGATATAGTACAGATGCAATGGATGTCAGACACATGGATTTTACACACAAAATGTGAAGTATCAAAATTTGCTAAAGTTTTGAACATGTCATCCTAATTGCTGGAAGCCTGGAACCATGCCACTATGTCCTGGTCATTTTAGTGTAATATATTTTTATTATCACACTCTCTTTACCAACAAAGATTATTGTTTTTCTAACTTTAAAAAAATATAATATGTTAATTGGATATTTTTAGTATAGCAATGGACAAAGATGAGGTTGAGCAAGTCAGTCTCTTTAATATGCCTGGTCATATCAACAGGCTTCAGACCTAAACTATTGGAGTGCCACCCTTTGACAACCTTGCGTGCTTATGAGATACTAATTTTTTTTTATTATTATACAGATGTTTTTTCTTGATGCTGATAATTTGGATGCAAAAGATTGGAATGACATTAATGATATCAACCTCAGTTGAAAATAGGTCTACTATATTACTCTCTTTTCTTTCCTATTTAATGTAATATTATAATGATTTTAATTTTCAGTTTGAAAGAGTGTGCTTATGTTTGTTAGATAAGGGCATTCTTAGATGTCAATTTTAACCCTTTGATTGGTGAGATTGAGATATCTAAGCTATTGTTCAATTAAAGAGGCTTGACAAGTATCAATGCATTGGCCGATTCATTTGGGTATATCCCCCTAGGTATGATAATTTATCATACTTTTTGAAATTTAATAGTTATTTGCTTCTTCCTTTGCTACTAGATGAATCAATGGTTACTTAGTTCGCAACTCATCTTACAATTCAAGTTCGCAGTGTGCATTTCACTCACCACCTATTGGAGTTCGCTAATTCATTGTTGTAGGTTCAATTTGTTTAGCTAATTCGTTGTGGTAGGCTCTCTCTCTCTCTCTCTTTATTTTATTTTATTTTATTTTATTTTATAGCTAAGGATCACTAATTCACTATCAACGATTACTATGACAAATGAATTTGTATAGTTCTCCTTATTTAGCAAAATTGAATTTTCTCTTATGAGGACATGAATTTGTATAGTTCTCCTTATTTATCAAAAAAAGGAAACAATTTCTTGCTTGTAATGACATATATGGCGGTTGATTAAGTTTCTCTCTCTTTTCCTTGATCTCCTCTGGTTTCCTATAAGAATGTTAGGGTTTTCTTCTACTTGGAGATCCTACTATTCTCTTTGAGAAGTTTTCTAAGAGGGTTATAGCGTGGAAGAACATAGAGGAAATAGGAGATCAAAATCTGCGAAAAGAGTTTTAAGAGAGATCAAGTTTTCAACTTCTCGATTTGAGCGCAACCAAGCTCCAAAGGTATATATCTATTATCTATTTGTTTTATTATATTTAATTGTGCTTGTTTGTTTCTTGAGCTTCTTGATGTATTATTTGATCTTAATGCATGAGATTAGGGTTTTAGATCTCGGGGTTGAGTTTTTGGCCTTGTGGGTATTGATCCCTACATAAGTGGGTCAAAAGTTTGTAAATACTTATCCACGAGGCCCACTCCAACAAGTGGTATTAGAGCGATCCCTAGATTCTCATTGTGTTAGATCGGTCTTCTAGTCTCTACATGAGATGTGGAGTGGATAGATTTAGGGTTGTGTAAGGATGAGTTTTTGATTTTTTTTTTTTTTTTTTTGCATATATTATGTTTTCTGTATGCATGAAAAGGAATTGGTTGGTCAAAAATCATTGTTTTTCTTCTAATAGTTTGTTAGGCACGCGAGCGGATTCATCCCCGCTGTAGTTGACCCAGTTTCTACGAGTAGGGCACTCGAGCGGGGTTGAACCCGCTCGAGCGGACCTGGTGTGAAGTGCTTGCTCGAGCGGGTTCATCTCCGCCCAAGCGTATAGGACCATTGTTTGTTTTGACAATTCGAGTTTTTCATCATGATGAATGACACCTTAGCTCTAGTTCCTATTGTATATGTGATACTAATCTTGCAGGTGGTTGTCCTCTCCATGTGGCCCTACAAGTTTTTAATTTTGTTATTATTATTGGTTATGTTAGGCAACTTGTAAAGGGCATCATGGTTTCCTTGGTTTTCCCGCGAAAGGGCAAGGCATGATGGTTTCCCTAAGCCTATTTTATTTCTATTAATAGATTGCATGTAAATCTAATTTTTGAGATATAGGAATTTTATGTTTTTTTTAATTTTTATTATTTATAAATTCCAGCAGCTTTCAAGTCGAGATAGATAGAGTTTGTGATGACCAAAGAGTTTAGACTTACTTGAAGAGTTTGAGGAATTCCAAAGAGTTTAGAAAATGAAGAAGTCCAAGACATCTTTCTGCAATGGGCCACGTGGAAGAGAGGACTTACTAAAATTAGAATTTCTAATTTGGCATGGATACTTGTTTTATTTAGAGTTTTTCTATTTACATGGTTGCTTGCTTTATTTACCATTTTTAATTCTTTCGAAAAACTGATCTAAACACAATAGTTTTAGAATAACTTAAAATGCATATTTCAATTAAAAATCATAAAAAATGCAATTCAAAGTAAAAGACTAAAACATAATGCCCTGACATGCCCTTGAGTCCCCTGACATGTGTTGTGATTGAATATACGCTATTGACGGCACCAAATACGGTTTCTTGTCAGAAGTCGCTTAGAATTCTACGAGATTATTTCTTAAGCCCAAATTTTCGTGAAACTTGTTTTAAACGAAAAAAGATATCCCAAAATTTTCTCGGGGGCGTCTTTCAACCGTAAATAGCGTGAAACGCGGTTTAAAATTTTAATTGTAGAGAGAAGTATCTCTAAATATCTTAAAATACGTGTTTCAATTAGAAACGGATTAGAATTGTGTTGAATAATATTTGGAGCCAACATTTTCCTAGATCTGTTTGGAATTCCCTAGTCCCGGCGTGAAGCACGGGCTTCAGTCTAAAACGACTCTTACTCCCATATAATGTGTTCCTAACCTTAGTATCGCATGTGAAACTCATTTTAAGTAGGAAAGCATCTCATAATATCTTAAAATGCGTATTTCAACATAGAATCACACGAGTGCATTTCAATGCAGAAATTTAGTTCAGAATACCCTAAAATGCCTCTGAATCATTGAGTATGCATTTTTATCGAAATACAAGCTATTGATTGTACAAATTACGTTTTTTATTAGTCAGAAACGGCCTTGAATACCATTAGATTAGTTCTTTTGCCCGAATTTGTTTGAAATCCGTTTTAAAGTAAAAGGATAACATCGAATTTTCAAGAGTGCGTCTTTCTTTTGTGAACTGTGTGAAACGCAGTTTCACCCTATATTTTTCAGACCCACCTAGAATTCCCTACGAATTGTTCGAATCACGACTTTTAGTCTTATAAACCCTTAAATCTCTATAATGCATTCTTAATCTTAGAATTGCATGAAATATATTTTAAAACAGAACGTATCTTAGGATATTGTAGAACTTGTATTTCTGCCCATAATCGTATGAAACACATTTTAGAGTAAAAGATTAGACCATTAAAACCTTGAATTCCCTGAAATCGTGCGGAATGCTATTTCATCTAGATAATGGCTCTTGTTTGTACGGGATACAATTTTCTTTCATATATGACTTAGAACCCCCACGAGATTAATTTTTAAGCCTAAATTTGTCTGAAACATATTTTAAATGAAAAGATATTTAATAAATTTTTATAGCATGTCTTTCAATCGTGAATCGCCTGAAATGTAGTTTAGAGACTGTTTTTCTAAAGCCTTATAGAACACGATTTTATATTAAAATAGGCTTCGAACTATCCGAAGCACGTGTTTCGGTCTTAAACAACTCTAAATCCCATTTAAAGCGTTCAAAAACTACAGTCGCATGAAACCAATTTTAAAACAGAGAAGTATCTAAAGATATCTAAAACGCATGTTTCAGCATAGAATTGCATGAAACGAATTTCAAAGCAAAAGACTAGACCAGAATAACATAAAATATCCTAAAATCTTTCAGCACATGGTTTTATGTAGTTACAGGCTATTGATCGTACGAAGTTAGTTTTTTATATGTTAGAAACGAGCTTGAATCCCACGAGATTAGTATTAAGACTTAATATTTCTTAAACATGTTTTACAGTAAAACGATATCGCATAATTTTCTGGAGCGCGTCTTTCAACCGTAAATTGCTTCAAACGCGGTTTACCCCCAATATTTTTGCAGAGGTGGCTAGGAAATTCCCTTCAATCTGTTCGAAGCACGGGTTTCAGTCTTAAACAACCTCGATCCATTGCAATACGTTTCTAATCCCAGAATCACAAGCAATTCACTGGAAACAAAAATGTATATCAGAATATCTAAAAATGCATATTTCAGCCAAGAATCGTGAAAAGTGCAATTCAAAGTAAAAGACTAAACCACCTTGAGTCCCCCAGCATGCGTTGTGATTGAAATATGTGCTATTGATCGCACAAAATACGGTTTGTTGTCAGAAGTCGCTAAGAATCCAACGAGATTACGTCTTAAGCTCGAAGTTGCATGAAACTCGTTTTAACGGAAAAGAGATATCCTAAAATTTTCTAGAGCGTGTCTTTCAACAGTGAATAGCGTGAAACGCGGTTTAAAGTTCACATTTTCTTTAAACTACATAGAACATGATTTATTATTAAAATAGTGCTCGAATTGCTAGAAGAATGCATCTCGGTCTTACACAACCCTAATCGCTTGTAAAGCGTACCCAACCCTAAAATCGCATGAAACCCATTTTTGAGAGAGTATCTTTTATTATACTAAAATGTGTATTTTAGTTAGAAACAGATTAGAATTGCGTGAAATATGATTTAGAACTAACATTTTCTCAAAGTTGTCTAGAATCCGCTACTCTGGCGTGAAGCACGGGTATCAGTTTCAAACAACCCTTAATCCCATGTAATGCGTTCCTAACCCTAGTATCGTCTGAAAAACCCATTTTAAATAGGAAAGCATCTCAGTATATCTTAAAATGCATATTTTTGAATTATACGAGTGCATTTTAATGCAGAAGACTAGTTCAGAATACCTTAAAATCCCGTGTACATGTTTTTAACGAAATACAGTCTATTAATCGCACAAATTACGTTCTTTATTAAGCTAGAAACGGCCTTGAATACCATTATATTAGTTATTTTGCCCTAATTTGTCTGAAATTCGTTTTAAAGTAAAAGGATAACACTGAGTTTTCCAGAGCACGTCTTTCAGTTGTTCACGCAGTTTCATCCAGCATTTTTCCAGACCCGCCCAGAATTTCCTATGAATTACCGGAACCATGATTTTAAGTTTTATACAACCCTTAACCCTCTACAATGCATTCCTAATCTTAGAATCACGTGAAATACATTTAAAAACAAAATGTATCTTAGGATATCGTAGAACTCTTATTTCTTCCCATAATCGTATGAAACACATTTCAGAGTAAAAGATTAGACCATTAAACCCTTAAATGCTCTGAAATTGTTCGACACGCATTTTCATCTAGATATAGGGTGTTGATTGCACGAAATACGATTTTTATTTAGAAATGGCTTAGAACCCCCACGCGATTAGTTCTTAAGCCCGGATTTGCTTGAAACACATTTCAAATGAAAAGGATATTTAAGACTTTTCTAGAGCGCGTCTCTCAACCGTTGATCGCGTGAAATGCAGTTTAGAGAACATTTTCCTAAAGCTGAATAAAATGCGATTTTAAATTAAATTAGCCATCGAACTATCCGAAGCACAAGTTTCGGTCTTAAACATCTCTAAATCCCATTGAAAGCGTTGAAAACCTAACAATCGTATGAGAACAATTTTAAAGAAGAAAAATATATTAAGATATCTAAAACGCATGTTTCAGCATAGAATCGCATGAAACGAATTTCAAAGCAAAAGGCTAGATCATAATACCCTAACATGTTCTAAAATCTTCCAGCACGTGGTTTTATCTAATCGCAGGCCATTGATTGAACGAAATAAGTTTTTTGTCTGTTAGAAACAGGCATGAATCCCACGAGATTAGGTATGAAGTCCTCATTTTCCTTAAGTATGTTTTATGGTAAAATAGTATTATATAATTTTCTAAAGCGCATCTTTCAACCGTAAATTGCTTCAAGCGCGGTTTACACCCAAAATTTTCGCAGAGATGGCTAGGAATTCCCATTCAAACTCCTTGAAGCACAAGTTTCAGTCTTAAACAACCTTGATCCCTTGCAATACATTCCTAATCCCATAATAAGTAGAAATTCATTTGAAAGAAAAACATAAATCAGAGTATCGTAAAATCCATATTTCAGCCAAGAATCATAAAAAATACAATTCAAAGTAAAAGACTAAACTATAATGCCCTGAGAAGCCCTTTAATCCCCTAGCATGCGTTGTGATTAAAATATCCGCTTTTAATCGCACAAAATACGGTTTGTTGTCAGAAGTCGCATAGAATCCCATGGGATTATGTGTTAAGCCCAAAGTTGCGTGAAACTCGTTTTAATGGAAAAGAAATATCCTAAAATTTTCTAGAGAGCGTCTTTCAATCGCGAATAGCGCAAAACGCGATTTTAAGTTTACATTTTCCTTGAACCGCATAGAATGCGATTTAACATTAAAGTAGCGCTCAAACTGGCTGAAGTATGCTTTTTGGTCTTAGACAACCCAAAATTGCATGTAAAGCGTACATAACCCCAGACTCGCTTGAAACCCATTTTAGAGAAAAGGATCTTTGAATATTCTAAAATGTGTATTTCAGTTAAAAACAGATTAGAATTGCGTGAAATACGATTTGGAGCCAATATTTTGCAAGAGCTGTCTAGAATCCCCTATTACCAGCGCGAGGTACGTGTTTCAGTCTTAAATAACCCTTAATCCCATGTAATGCATTCCTAACCCTAGTATCCCCTGTGAAACCCATTTTAATTAGGAAAACATCGCAGAATATCTTAAAATGCGTATTTCAACATAGAATCACATGAGTGCGTTTCATTGCAGAATACTAGTTTAAAATTCCCAAAAATGCCGCTGAATGATTGAGTACGCGTTTTTATCGAATTGCAGACTATTGATTGCACAAATTACATTCTTTATTAGCTAGAAACAGTATTGAATCACATTAGATTAGTTCTGTTGCCTGAATCTGTTTGAAATCTATTTTAAAGTAAAGGGATATCATCGAATTTTTGAGAGCGCTTCTTTCACTTGTGAGCTGCGTGAAATGCAGTTTCACCCAATATTTTTCAAGACCCGCCTAGAATTCCCTACGAACTGCCTGAATCATGACTTTCAGTCTTATACAACCCTTAACCCTCTACAATGTGTTTCTAATTCTAGAATCGCGTGAAACACATTTTAAAATAAAACGTATCGTACGATATCATAAAACTCGTATTTCTGCCCACAATTGTATGACATTTCAGAGTAAAAGATTGGACCATTAAATGCTTAAATGCCCTGAAATCGTCCGGCACGTTTTATCATCCAAATATACGCTATTGATTGCACAAAATATGATTTAATTCAAAAATGGCTTAGAACCCTCACGAGATTAGTTCTTAAGCCTGGATTTGCTAGAAACATAATTTAAACGAAAAAGATATTTATCAATTTCTTAAAGCGCTTTTTTCAATTGTGAATCGCATAAAATGCAGTTTAGAGACAACATTTTCCTAAAGCCGAATAGAACGTGTTTTTAAATTAAAATAGCCCTTGAACTATCAAAAGCTCGCGTTTTGGTCTTAAACAACTCTAAATCTCATTTAAAGCGTTGAAAACACTGCAATCGCATGAAACCAATTTAAAATAGAAAAGTATTTCAAGATATCTAAAACGCATGTTTTAACATAGAATCGTATGAAATGAATTTCAAAACAAAAGACTAGACCAGAATACCCTAAAATGTCCAAAAATATTTCAACACGTGATTTATCTAATTACAGGTTATTGATCGCACGAAATAAGGTTTTTGTTCGTTAGATTCGGGCTTGAATCCCATGCGATTAGTTATTAAGTCATAATTTTTCTTAGACATATTTTATGGTATAACGATATCACAAAATTTTCTAGAGCGCGTAATGCAATTATAAATTGCTTCAAATGCGGTTTACCTCCAATATTTTTGCAGAGGGCTAGAAAATCCCCATCGAACTGCTTGAGGCATAGGTTTCAGTCTTAAACGACCCTGATCACCTATAATACGTTCTTAATCCTAGAATCAGTAGAAATCCATTTGAACGAAAAACGTATATTAGAATATCTTAAAATGCATATTTCAACTAAAATCGTAAAAAATTGAATTCAAAGTAAAAGACTAAACCATAATGCCTTGACATGCCCCTGAATCCCCCGACATGCGTTGTTATTAAAATATACGCTATTGATTGCAGTAAATATAGTTTGCTGTCAGAAGTTGCTAAGAATCTTACGAGATTACTTCTTAAGCCCAAATTTGCATGAAGCTCGTTTTAAAGGAAAAAAGATATCCCAAAGTTTTCGATGACGCATCTTTAAGCCGCGAACAACGTGAATTGCGGTTTAAAGTTTACATATTCTTAGAACCGCATAGAACGCATTTTAATATTAAAATAGCGTTCGAATTGCCCAAAGCATGTGTTTCAGTCTTAAATAATCTTAAATCCTATGTAAAGCATACGTAACCCTAGACTCGCTAGAAACCCATTTTAGAGAGAAGTATCTTTGAGTTTCAGTTATAAACGGATTAGAATTGTGTGAATTGCAATATGGAACCAATATTTTTCGAGAGCTATCTAGAATCCCCTACTCCTGGTGCGAGGCACGAGTTTTAGTCTTAAACTACCCTTAATCTCAGTAATGCGTTTCTAACCCTAGTATCGCCTGTGAAACCCATTTTAAATAGGAAAGCATTTCAGAATTTCTTAAAATGTGCACTTCAATATAGAATAACACGAGTGCATTTCAATGCAGAATACTAGTTCAGAATACCTAAAATGCCCCTTAATCATTAAGTACGTTTTTTTTGTTGAAATATAAGCTATTGATTGCAAAAATTACGTTCTTTATTAGCCATAACGGCCTTGAATACCGTTCGAATAGTTCTTTTTCCCTAATTTGTCTGAAATCCATTTTAAAGTAAAAGGATAACATTGAAATTTCGAGAGCGCATCTTTCTTCACGCAGTTTACACCAAACATATTTCCGGACCTGGTAGAATTCCCTACGAACTGCTCGAATCACGACTTTCAGTCTTAGACAACCTTTGACCCTTTACAATGCGTTCCAAATCTTAAAATCGTGTCAAACACATTTTAAAACAAAACGTATCTTAGGATATCGTAAAGCTCGTATTTCTGCCTTTAATGGTGTGAAACTCACTTCAGAGTAAGAGATTAGACCATTAAACACTTAAATGCCCTAAAATCCTCCAGCACGCCTTTTCAACCACATATAGGCTATTGATTACACGATATACGATTTTCATTCAGAAATGGCTTAAAATCCCCACGAGATTAGTTCTTAAGCTTGGATTTGCCCGAAACACATTTTAGATGTAAAAGATTTTCAAGAATTTCCTAGAGCGTGTATTTCGACCATGAATCGCGTAAAATGCAGTTTAAAGACAACATTTTTCTAAATCCGTATGGAACACGTTTTTAAATTAATATAACCATTGAACTACCAGAAGCTCGCGTTTTGGCCTTAAACAACTCTAAATCCCATTTAAAGCGTTGAAAACACTACAATGGCTTGAAATTAATTTTAAAATAGAAAAATATCTCAAGATATGTAAATCGCATGTTTTAGCATAGAGTTGCATGAAATGAATTTCAAAGCAAAAGGCTAGATCACAATACCCTAAAATGTCCTAAAATCATCCAGCACGTGGTTTTTTGCTTGTTAGAAATGAGCTTGAATCCCACAAGATTAGTTATTAAGTTCTAATTTTCCTTAAACATGTTTTATGGTAAAATGATATCATATAATTTTTTAGCGCACGTCTTTCAACAGTAAATTGCTTCAAACGCGGTTTACCCCCAATATTTTCGCAGAGACGGCTAGGTAAACCCTTCGAATTGCTCGAAGCACGAGTTTCAATCTTAAATGACTGCAACCCGTTTTAATACGTTCCTAATCTCAGAATCACTATAAATCTATTTGAAAGAAAAATGTATATCAGAATATCCTAAAATGCATATTTAAGCTAAGAATCGTAAAGAATGCAAATCAAAGTAAAAGACTAAACCATAATGCCTGGACAAGCACTTACTCTAAAAGCTTATTCTGATGGAGAAACTACATGAGAATGTATATCACACCCACCACTCCCACCCAAAAAAAAACCCTGTACATGCAGGTTTTGCATGGGAGAGTATGGGGCAACAGGACACAACACAACCCCTGGGACTTGAACACTTGCACTGTGATACCATGTTGACAACCACTTACTCTAAAATCTTAAGCTGATAGAGAATGGCAGAAGAATGTATATGATAACAGCCATGTGGTTGTAACAATATAGCAGCCCTTTAGCATAGTGCTAACCTTTGTTAAGAGTTATATGTGGCTCTTGTTAGCCATTTGCAAGAGCCTGACACACGGGAGTATGGATCTCTTTCTCAATTGATGTCGTTGATCTTATTGGCAATAGAGGGGCTGTTGGACAGTTTCTGAATACAGTCACCGGAGGCTGTCTTCTATTGCATACAGAACTCGTAACAGAGACTATGCATGGATCTGTGAAGAGAAACCCCAAGATCCCAATTGCTTGTCTACTTGTGTTCTTGTCAGAGGTCACATTGGCTTGCGGATCTCTGAATAGGTTTGTATGCCATGTCATTAGGAAATTCTGATACATTGCTCAACTGAGCTCTAGACAGATTCGGAAGGGATCAGTTTGAGTCAATCAGACCAAACCTAAGTATTCCAATTTGGCTAGACCATTCTTTGTTCTGCATATACATTGAATAAAAATGGCTGATTTTCAATTTGTTTTGATTCTTTTTTTAATCAAATGTGGCATAATTGAGCATGGTGTGTTCCTTTGCTTTTACTATTTGTTGGTAACAGGTAGGCTGTAGACTGTATGTCAGTGATTTCTGAAACTTATGTTTCATAACTTTTTATGAACTCTTAGATCTCTTTTCCTTCTTCTTTCCAATTATTATTCAACCAAACTTTCCGAGTAGCATTGTGCTTATGTTGTAGTGTCTTCTGTTCTTTGGCAGAATTCAATGGTATTTCAGGTCTATGCAGTCCTGTCCCTAGCTTTTGATTCAAGCCGCTGTGGTGATCCTCCCTCCTATAGAAGTGTTGCACTAGGAGGGGTGGGAACAGGTGCATTGCAGAGCTTCATACTTAGTCCAGTTGAACTTTTAAAGATACGCCTCCAATTACGACATCAAGCAGAGCGTGAAGGCCCTGTAAGTGTTGCCAGGAGAATTATGAGGAACGAGGGAATCAAGGGGATGTATCGAGGACTAACAATTACGGTGCTCCGAGATGCACCTGCCCATGGTGTCTACTTTTGGACATATGAGTGCACAAGAGAGCAGCTCCACCCAGGCTGTCGAAGGAGTGGGCAAGAGAGCCTCTCAACAATGCTTGTTGCAGGAGGGTTGGCAGTAGTTGCCAGTTGGGTTTGCTGCTACCCCTTGGATGTGGTGAAGTCCAGACTGCAGGCACAAACACAGCCACAGCATGGCCATCCACCACCTAAATACTGTGGTATCATTGATTGCCGCAAGAGTGTACAGGAAGAGGGCCATGGTGTGCTTTGGCGAGGATTGGGAACTGCTGTTGCTCGAGCTTTTGTGGTAAATGGAGCCATCTTCACTGCTTATGAGATTGCTTTGCGATGCTTGGTAAATAATAATGGAAAGGAAAGTGCAGAGGAGGAGCTGAAAGAAAGTTGATGTCTCCACGTTTTCATTTTATTTTAAGATGATGACGATAATGTTGATACTGATGATGACCAGAGCAAGAACAAGGTCACTCTCATTCTTAAATTAGTTGCATCATTTGATATCTATTTGTACAGATGATATATTTGCAACATATTAATATATATACTCCAATTCAATATTAAGGGGGTATAAATTCTAGCATCTTTATCTATGCTCTTCGGGTGTCCGTAAGCTGAACTTTGATGGATCTATTAACCCTTTCACTCAGCTTGGAGGGGTTGGGGGTATTATTACAGACAGCCATGGGCGCCTCATAGTGGAATTTGTATGAAAAGTTAAAGCCAAATGCCCTTTTGAACCTGAGCTCATCTCGCTGTGGAGGCATTCAGATGTGTCGTGCCTTGGGTATTTCTCAAAGTTCTCATAAAGGGAACAGCTTAATCCTGATAGAGAACCTGGAGAAATCTGGCTCCCTTTCTTGGAACCTTGTGTTTACTTGGAAACAAGTGCACCAGAATTTGGTAAGCTTTCAAATTGGCAGTTACATTTCTGCAAGAGATGCAAATAGAGTTGCTGATCTCCTCTCTAAGTACAACACCCCAACTTTTGCATTGTGAATTTGTCTCCCTGCTGCCACCTGGAGCTTGTATGTCTGGGAATTAGAGATTGCTGAAGGTTTAAATCCACACAGCAGCTTCCAGGACCAACTTTGGCAAGGGACTTGCGATCATACCAACATAAAAATGATGGGGACAATGTCAGCTGACCATGCAACTTCATCACAGATTTTCCCATTTAACTAACGTTATATAAGGTTGTGTGGTTTTGTCTGGCCCATCAGGGTTGGTCTTATTAATTGAAGTTTATGGTTTCTTTGCTAATGTGTCATCCATCCACTATCAGTGTTATCATCCTCAAAGGGATTGAGGGGATGGACAGATTTCCATCTTACAGTTGAAATTCCATTGTATGTCATGGACGAAAATTCCTTAAAAAACATCTAACAACTACATTTATTTTAAAGATCATTGAAAATAATTTTATGACATTTAAGTGCTTTATATATGCGGCCCAAATCAGATGAACACAAGATCACATGATCAAAAATAATATATTGGATTCACACCAATACAACAACAGCTTTGGCCCATCCATGGTTAATGAACTCTTGCAAAGATTTTATAACTAAATGAACTCTTGCAAAGATTTTATAACTAAGTAAATAATGACCATATATGGATTGTTCTATTTCCTCTATATACTGAGATACATGCATTCAAATCTTCATTGACACCCTAACTGAGAACTCCTAAAAGGGCTCAAATTTTATCTTAGACTCCAAAATTTTCTGAAACTCAATAATAGAAAAGTCTAATCGAGATTTGTTATTTTTAATACCGGAAGTGATCAACATTGAGGGCCATTTGTTAGCTTGGAATTAGATTCCTAGGAATTCATGTAGATCAATGCCAATGGAATGATAAAGAAGTCAAGAGTGAGGGATGAAAGGTTGAGGTATAGATAAGATCCTCACTTTCCTAGGATATTGAAAGAACTAGCTGGTCCTAGATGGGTGTTGGAACCAAACTCGCCGAAAACCTTGTGTATTCCGGTGTGGGATAGACTTGCAAACTCGCTGCGAATGCTCTCAAATCTTCTGGATGATCAACCAAGGGTTCCCATCTCCCTTATATATAGCAATCCCTAAGAGTTACAACTCTATCCGGACTCTATCCCTCCTGGATTCCTACATCTCCTAACCAGCGTGGAAATTCTGCCAACCGAGAGTCTGAACTTGATCCAAACACTACCACCAAGAGTTTGATCCTTATCTGACTCAACCAGATCAAGACTTGTTGGGAGTTCATCCGCAGCTCACCGCCAGGCTCAATTAGGTGTGGGCCCAATGGCAGTCGGGCTACACAATTTTCCTAACAATCTCCCACTTGTCACGAATGCCATGTAAATCAAACGTGCCAATGTACATCAACACATACTCTAGTCCCTACATATAGGGGTGAAAGTGAGTCGGGCCGTCCGCGGCCCGAGCTCGGCTCGAAAGACAAAAGAGCCGAGCTAGGGCCTAGGAGGAGGCCCGTTTGCTTAAAAGGGCCGAGCTCGGGCTTGATGAAGCCCGGCTCGTAAGCCCTAGGGCCTACATATATTAATACACATATTATATATATATGTACACTATACAGTAGATAATACATATATGATATGACATAATCCATAAATCCTAAACCTTAGTTTTAATCTAATATAAATAATCCCTAAACCCTAAACACTAAACCCTAAGCACTAAATAATCCATAAACCCTAAACCTAAGCGCTAAACCTTAAACCCTAATTTTAATCCAATATAAATAATCCCTAAACCCTAAGCACTAAATAATCCATGAATCCTAAACCCTAAATCTATATTAACATTGACCTATATCATTATAAAACGGGTCAGGCTCAAAAGCCGAGTCTAGGGCCTCAATCAAGCCGGGCTCGAGGGCCGGCCCTACTTAATAAGAGCCGAGCCCGAGCCAGGATTTTTTAGGCCCTCTCAAGCTCGGGCCGGGCTAGGGCCTAGTAAAAAATACTAGGGCCGAGCCTAGGGCCGGTCAAAGCCCGGCTCGGCCCGACCCACTTTCATCTCTACCTACATACATCTCCGGCTTAGTAAAGCCTTAATGAAGGAATACACGTCAATTCCACCAGTGGGATCCTTGAGATTGAAATCGTAAGTTTCTCTCCCACATTTTAGGAATATAGATATCACAATTTAATATCATGAGGGATTGTGGAATTGTGGTTCCATTCATCGATGTAATGACAGACTCATAACATTTGCACCGGCTCATTGGTTCTTACCAACTTCAAATATCCATGAAGAAATCCAACCTGATGACCACTTGGTTAACTGCATCACAGGTTGTATCCTAGCTTTTGTTCTAAACAAAGCTACAATGTTTGTTTTCTTTATACCAGAAAATCAAGACCTTTGCCAATGGGTTAAAAATATAACCAGACATGGACTCCCTCTTGTCCAACTCACTATCCCAATAGGCAACTATACAACCATGCAGTTTCAAGATAATAACCGTACCACAAGAACGGTGTAACAAATGTTTTTGATGTACCCAAATTCCTCTTATTCACTTGCCATAATAGGGACACCCAGATAACTTTGGGAATCTGACTATGAGACCAACGGCGATCCATTTCCGATCTTATAAATCCGAAATTACAACATTTTATGCACGATGAAGATGTCATGTATTTTGTGCCATCCGGATAGAGTTGTAACTCTTAGGAATTGCTCTATATAAGGGAGATTGGAATCCTTGGTTGATCATCCAGAAGATCTGAGAGCATTCGTAGCGAGTTCGCAAGTTTACCCCATACTGGAACGCACAAGGTTCTCGGCGAGTTCTGTTCCGACACCCATCTGGGACTAACTAGTTCTTTCAGATATGATGTGTAAATGGGTGGGTAATCCTTTCAAATAAAAAGGAGATTATTTGATGGTTATTTATAGATTCTTCAACTTTTACTTCAACTTTAGCCTCTCTCGCAAAAAGATATTGCATAGAATCCCTATGAATTCAAACATGACCTTATAGGAAGAAGCAAGTAAGAGACGATAGAAGTTTATTTGTTACTTTAGGTTAATGAGTTAATTTGTGATTGTGAGAACAAGTTCTCTTTGGATAATATTAAATTTGTGTAAGCTAGTGTTATTAGTGATTAGAGGTTACTATTGTTTTGGGATTATATTTAGGTTTGCTAGTTAAAGTTAGCCTTGTTGTACTTTATAAATAGCCATGGGCTTATTCTCAATGAAAACAATGATGAAATATAGGAGTAATGATTTAACCATATAAAAAGACTGGTCTCATTGAAAGTTTCTAACCATTCGATAGAAGGATTGTAAACAAAGTTACTTTTTCTTTCCATTTATCGTCTAGTTTATTTTCTTTAACTTGTATAGTTGTATGGCTAGTAACATTTGATGAGACTAATATCTTAATAGAAAAACTAACAAATTCTCTTTTTCCTGGTGGACTAGTCGGTGGTACCTTCATGGCATGTGTCCCTTGCTTTTGTTAAGTCAAGGGAGGAGTTGGCTATACCTTGCACAGATGATCTCATTCTCGTTTCAGATTCAATCCCACCTTCAATTGCCTTCTCCACTGCAACCTAGAAGCCATATCTCCAGCACATACCCTCACATCCATCATCATTTTCTTCCTCGTCTTTCTAATCCACCTAAACAAATACCATCTTCATCTTTACAATCGTCAATGCAAGGCATTTTTTCTTTGTTTTCCCTATTCTTTCCCTCAGCTTCTCTTCTTCCCAGCCATCACCCTAACATCTCGACTTCCTGTATCTAGCATCGATCGTGTCCAGCACAATGCAAGATGACAGGCAAACGAGTAGATCTCCGCAACACATGAATTTAATTACGACATGTGATTTTCTCTTGTTTATTTTCTTCTTCTTCATTTTTTTGGAATGTTATTTTAATTGGTGTATTTCTCCAATATTAGCCTTTCTTTCGCTTTTATGTTTTTTTTTATCAGTAATGAAAACTCTCATTAAAGAGTGCAAAATAAAACGGAAGAAAACAAAGACAACAAAAGGAAGGGTACAAGAGCATTGTACCCCACCCAAAATCCAATCACATCGCCACACCCACCCAAGTAGACATCCTCTCTACTCCTTGCTTAGCTAAAGTATCCCGCCATTGAATTTGCCAATCTATTCTCATGGTGGAAGGCTCAATACCAGAGGCAAGCTCCCTGATTTCAATAAAAGAAACTGAAATTTCCAAAGGTTTACCTCATAGGTATCAATTTCATTTCATTTCGGATGAAAATTTTTTTTTTCAGTCATGAAGCTGAAATGAAATGCATGGTATTACCTACTGGTTTGATTTTCAGTCAATTTCAGTTGAAAACATGGATTTCGGCCGAAATTGACTGAGATGAATGAAATTTCCAAAATGGCTGAGATGTTATGGATAATGTGTCAAAACTTCAACCTTAAAGATTGTTAACTTTTATTATTAAAAGAAATTTGTTTAAACTTTATTGTTGTAAGAAATGTGGTTAAATTTTATATTTCTTTGTTAAATATTGTTTTATCATAATGAATTAAATGAATAAATTATATTTCTTTCTTTATTTTTCAATATTCTTTCTAGCATATATGTATGTTGATTTATGTATTTTTTTAAACATAACTCTGACACATTTCACAAAAATCTTGAACCGGCTGAAAGATTTCATTTTGGAGGGCAAACCGAAATGGGGTTCGAAACGAAATTAATAATTATACTTCACCTTCCGATTTAACACCCAAGCGATCTGTCAAATCCCGATCCCGAATTACCTTGGCCTAGGTTAATCTCCGAGGTGTGTCACACGTACTCCTGTGTGCTGTGCCCGTCTCGAGCCAAGTACAACACACGAAGGAGAGAAAAACAATTTTACATATATGCGAGTTAGAACTCACTAAAACACATTGAAGGCACTTAAGCATAGCAGAAGCTGTAATTCATTTATGTGAGGTATCAATTCCCATTCAGTCCATTTAACGTTCAAGTTTAATACAAAAGAATTATATAATGATATACATTGATTTACAAAAGAGAGTGTGTCAAAGAACCCTATACAAATATTTTCTCAAAGCTGTCTAGAATCCGCTACTCTGGCGCGAAGCACGGGTATCAGTTTTAAACAACCCTTAATCCCATGTAATGCGTTCCTAACCCTAGTATCGTCTGAAAACCCCATTTTAAATAGGAAAGCATCTCAGTATATCTTAAAATGCATATTTTTGAATTATACGAGTGCATTTTAATGCAGAAGACTAGTTCAGAATACCTTAAAAATGCCTGTGTACATGTTTTTAATGAAATACAGGCTATTAATTGCACAAATTACGTTCTTTATTAAGCCAGAAACGGCCTTGAATACCTTAATATTAGTTCTTTTGCCCTAATTTGTCTGAAATTCGTTTTACAGTAAAGGAATAACACTGAGTTTTCCAGAACACATCTTTCACTTGTGAACTGCGTGAAATGCAGTTTCATCCAACATTTTTCCAGACCCGCCTAGAATTTCCTACGAATTACCAGAATCATGATTTTAAGTTTTATACAACCCTTAACCCTCTACAATGCATTCCTAATCTTAGAATCACGTGAAATACATTTAAAAACAAAATGTATCTTAGGATATCGTAGAACTCTTATGTCTTCCCATAATCGTATGAAACACATTTCAGAGTAAAAGATTAGACCATTAAACCCTTAAATGCCCTGAAATTGTTCGACACGCATTTTCATCTAGATATAGGGTGTTGATTGCACGAAATACGATTTTTATTTAGAAATGGCTTAGAACCCCCACGAGATTAGTTCTTAAGCCTGGATTTGCTTGAAACACATTTTAAATGAAAAAGATATTTAAGACTTTTCTAGAGCGCGTCTTTCAACTGTGGATCGCGTGAAATGCAGTTTAGAGAACATTTTCCTAAAGCTGAATAAAATGCGATTTTAAATTAAATTAGCCATCGAACTATCCGAAGCACGAGTTTCGGTCTTAAACATCTCTAAATCCCATTGAAAGCGTTGAAAACTTAACAATCGTATGAGACCAATTTTAAAGCAGAAAAGTATATTAAGATATCTAAAATGCATGTTTCAGCATAAAATCGCATGAAACGAATTTCAAAGCAAAAGACTAGATCAGAATACCCTAACATGTCCTAAAATCTTCCTGCACGAGGTTTTATCTAATCGCAGGCCATTTATTGAATGAAATAAGTTTTTTGTCCGTTAGAAACAGGCATGAATCCCACGAGATTAGGTATGAAGTCCTCATTTTCCTTAAGTATGTTTTATGGTAAAATAGTATCACATAATTTTCTGAAGCGCATCTTTCAACCATAAATTGCTTTAAACGCGGTTTACACCCAAAATTTTCGCAGAAACAGCTAGGAATACCCATTCGAACTCCTTGAAGCACAGTTTTCAGTCTTAAACAACCTTGATCCCTTGCAATACATTCCTAATCCCAGAATAAGTAGAAATTCATTTGAAAGAAAAACATATATCAGAATATCCTAAAATCCATATTTCAGCCAAGAATCATAAAAAATACAATTCTAAGTAAAGAATAAACCATAATGTCCTTACAAGCCCTTTAATCCCCTAGCATACGTTGTGATTAAAATATTCGCTTTTAATCGCACCAAATACGGTTTGTTGTCAGAAGTCGCATAGAATCCCATGAGATTATGTGTTAAGCCCAAAGTTGCGTGAAACTCGTTTTAACGGAAAAGAAATATCCTAAAATTTTCTAGAGAGCGTCTTTCAATCGCGAATAGCGCAAAACGCGGTTTTAAGTTTACATTTTCCTTGAACCGCATAGAACGCGATTTAACATTAAAGAAGCGCTCAAACTGGCTGAAGCATGCTTTTTGGTCTTAGACAACCCTAAATTGCATGTAAAGCGTACATAACCCCAGACTCGCTTGAAACCCATTTTAGAGAGAAAAGGATCTTTGAATATTCTAAAATGTGTATTTCAGTTAGAAACGGATTAGAATTGCGTGAAATGTGATTTGGAGCCAATATTTAGCAAGAGTTGTCTAGAATCCCCTACTACCGGCGCGAGGTATGTGTTTCAGTCTTAAACAACCCTTAATCCCATGTAATGCATTCCTAACCCTAGTATCGCCTGTGAAACCCATTTTAATTAGGAAAGCATCGCAGAATATCTTAAAATTCATATTTCAACGTAGAATCACATGAGTGTGTTTCATTGCAGTATACTAGTTTAAAATTCCCTAAAATGCCTCTGAATCATTGAGTACGCATTTTTATTGAATTACAGACTATTGATTGCACAAATTACATTCTTTATTAGCTAGAAACAGTATTGAATCACATTAGATTAGTTCTGTTGCCCGAATCTGTCTGAAATCCATTTTAAAGTAAAGGGATATCATCGAATTTTTGAGAGTGCTTCTTTCACTTGTGAGCTGCGTGAAATGCAGTTTCACCCAATATTTTTCAAGACCCGCCTAGAATTCCCTACGAACTGCCTGAATCATGACTTTCAGTCTTATACAACCCTTAACCCTCTACAATGTGTTTCTAATTCTAGAATCGCGTGAAACACATTTTAAAATAAAATGTATCGTACGATATCATAAAACTCGTATTTCTGCCCACAATTGTATGACATTTCAGAGTAAAAGATTGGACCATTAAATGCTTAAATGCCCTGAAATCGTCCGGCACGTTTTATCATCCAAATATACGCTATTGATTGCACAAAATATGATTTTAATTCAAAAATGGCTTAGAACCCTCACGAGATTAGTTCTTAAGCCTGGATTTGCCAGAAACATAATTTAAATGGAAAAGATATTTATCAATTTCTTAGAGCGCTTTTTTCCATTGTGAATCGCATATAATGCAGTTTAAAGACAACATTTTCCTAAAGCCGAATAGAACGTATTTTTAAATTAAAATAGCCCTTGAACTATCAGAAGCTCGCGTTTTGGTCTTAAACAACTCTAAATCCCATTTAAAGCGTTGAAAACACTACAATCGCATGAAACCAATTTAAAATAGAAAAGTATTTCAAGATATCTAAAACGCATGTTTTAACATAGAATCGTATGAAATGAATTTCAAAACAAAAGACTAGACCAGAATACCCTAAAATGTCCAAAAATATTTCAACACGTGATTTATCTAATTACAGGCTATTGATCGCACGAAATAAGGTTTTTGTCCGTTAGATTCGGGCTTGAATTCCACGAGATTAGTTATTAAGTCCTAATTTTTCTTAAACATATTTTACGGTATAACGATATCACAAAATTTTCTAGAGCGCGTATTGCAATTATAAATTGCTTCAAATGCGGTTTACCTTCAATAATTTTGCAGAGGGCTAGAAAATCCCCATCGAACTGCTTGAGGCATAGGTTTCAGTCTTAAATGACCCTGATCATCCATAGAATCAATAGAAATCCATTTGAAAGAAAAACGTATATTAGAATATCTTAAAATGCATATTTCAACTAGAATCGTAAAAAATTGAATTCAAAGTAAAAGACTAAACCTATAAGGGTAGTAGATTCGACTTTAAGCAGATCAAGTGGGTCCATTTGGATGGCAAGCATTAGATGTATCTAAGTGGGCCCCATTAGAGGTGGGTGTGTAGAGAATCTACCATGTGTTATTGTCTTTCATAAAAATAAAATATATAAAACGTGACTTTAAGCAGGTTAAGTGGGCCCCATAGTGGTGTAGCGAACATCGGAAGCAGGTCATTTCTTCTCTTTATAAGGGTAGTAGATTTTCACATTTTTTTTCCATCTTACAATGAATGTTGGCATGTTGCTCCTCTAAAAGTAGATCCCAGCTCCACTAAAGCAAAGAAAAGTTGAAGCATCACATCACTGGTTTAAATCTTTGAATGAAAGCCCCCTTCTTTGAATGAAAGCCCCACATGTACAGATTTAGTAGGAGTCACCTGACCTTTATGATAAAGTAAACCTAGTATTATTAGTTTTCCCTGGCAATTCTCACTTAATTGTCCACGTTCGACCTTGGCAGGCCACCATCTCTCACTTGAGATCTTCTTACCTCATACAAGGGCTCAATGGGTCCTAGCCTGCCCTTCGTTAGGGTACGAAAAAAGTGTTTGAAAAATATGGGGGATATTCTCAAGTTTTGGTATTTTCTCTTAATATTATTAGCAAATTGAATTAGTCTCTTGAGAGATATCCTTAGAAAACAATATTAAGATTAATCCACATAGGTTTTTCTTCATTTTGATTCTTATCTCATGGTGATTTTCTGGTGATCTTTACAATTTTGAAGACATTTCACATGTCTTACGTTTGTGATGACTGGACATTATTAATTACTCAACTAGTGGTTTGCCGTCCAAATTGAATGTCCGGGGATTGGTTCAAATGTTGAAATCAGATGGTTGGGATTGTTGGATGGTGTGTGACCGACAGAGAAAAGTGGCGGGCCTTACTGTTGACCCTATTTATAACCAGAGCACCAGTGGTTGCCATCAACTATTCCAAAGCTAGCATTGTAAATCCATCATTGTGGGCTCATCTTTAAAATGCAGATTGCTCAACATCAATGTTGCATTGCACCTTGTGTGATTACTAAGCCAAAATTCACTCCAATCTGAATAGGGTCAACCATCAGATTTATTTTAACTTACCTTGACAGTTCACAGTTTATTTATCGCCTTGGATCATAGAACTGAAAATGTCAGTTGGACTTCGTAGATGGCTTGTACTCTCACCTATAGAGCACTTTTTATCACCGCAGTGCGCGTGCACCATTGCATTCACGTTCAACCATCACCATCCCTTTCATCCTTCTTCGTTTTCTTTTCTTTTCCTTTCTTTCTCCCTTCCTTTCCTTCTCCCTCTCCATCTTGTCTTCCTTCCTCCCTTCTCCCCCAGCACTCATTGATGCGCTGCCACTAAGCCTGCACCACTGACTCCACTGCCGCACCTACTCCCATTTCCTTCATTCTCCTTCATAACACCAGCGCTGCCACCTTCACTACATTGCCCACCACTACGAGACCATACCTACAACAACACCACGCTCATAACCCCACGACGCCCACAGCACCTGCGTGGTTGTCTTGGGGGTTGGGCGTAAATAACCCCACGACACCAAAGCACCCGCCCACAACTTGTTGATCCCCACTCTTTAATAGACTTCTAATTATCTCATCTAGCCCATCTAATACTTCATATCCCTTCCAGCCCATCTAACAATTATTCTAGGTGGTCTCATCCACCCATCTAGCCATTAATCTTCAAGTGTTCTGGTGGACCATTGGTGATCAACAAGTTGGTCTAGGTACCGCAAACTACAGTCCAACATTTTGGGCCTGTTTTATCTTGGAGGCAAATTTGCTGGTACCCATTTGTAGACATCTATCTGGTGTAGGGCATTTATTGCCTTAAGTAGAGCGTTCAGGCAATCCATCCAATCAAAGCCTATTATCATTGATAATTTTCTTCTAACAATCTTAAGGCAATAAACCTACTTTCGGATTGAGATGGATTTCGCCTTGGCCCAATCCATGATGATGATCAATCAAGATTTTGGGCGGCTTGAACAGTTTAATGGTCGCAATTTTCATCAATGGCAGCAAAAGATTCATTTTCTTCTGGCAACTTTGGGAGTGGTACATGTTTTAATAGAGGATCCCCCTGTTAGATCTGCAAATGACATTGAAGAACATATTAGTAACTTCAATCTTTGGTATTGGCATGTTACATTTGTCGGAACATCTTAAATGCAATCGTGGACACTCTTTATGATGTTTATCGGACAACCACGACTTCAAAGGAGCTATGGGATACTTTGGTGCAAAAATATCATTCCAAGGATGCTGGTAATCGTAAATATTTGGTGAGTGAAATTTTTTATTTCAAAATGGTTGATGGTAGACCAGTTCTTGATCAGGCCCATGATCTTCAAATTATCATCAACCATTTATTGGCTCAAGGTTGAACTTTCGATGAAGATTTCCTTGTTTCAACGATGATTGCAAAATTACATCCTAGTTGGAAAGATCACCGCAAAAATTTAAAGCATAAGAAGCAGTCTATGTCAATGCGAGATTTGTTACAAAATGTTAGAATTGAGGAGGAATATAGAATTCATGATTTGAAAGAGGACCATTCCGAAATTGTAGCAAAAGCCAATATATTGGAGTCAAATTTTCATTAAAAAAAAGCAGAAAAAGAAGAAAATTATTGATATTAATGAGAAGTCTAGGGCGGATTTTAAGAAATATAAGCCTAAGAAGGGTGAATGTTTCCATTGTGGCAAACCGGGCCATTTTAAACAGGATTGTCGGATTCTCAAACGAGAGAAACAAGCTAAATCTAAGAAAAATACTAAAGATCAAGCACATATGACTGAATAAAATTTTGCAGCAGTCATTTTTGAAGTTAATATGGTGGGAAATGATAATGAGTGGTGGATTGACACTGGGGCTACTCGTCATGTCTCCTATGATAAGACATTATTTGTATATGGTAAATTCGTCCACTTTTAAAGTGGTCGATCGGGTTTGGAAGGGTAGACATTAACTTGTCCTCCAACAAACTTCTCACCTTGAATGAAGTCCTGCATGTGCCCGAAATTCGGAAAAATCTAATTAGTGCCAACCTTTTGGTTAAACATGGTTTCAAATTGGTTTTCGAGCAGAAAAGTTTATTTTTATGAAAAATGGGATATATGTAGGCATGGTTATGCCACCAATGGAATGCTCAAAATTAATATCAATAATGAATCTTCTTCTTCTGCTTATTTGATTGTGTCTTTTGATACTTGGCATGCTGGGTTAGGTCATGTGAATGTTAATTCTATTAGATCTTTGATTCATTTAGGATTAATTCCAAAATGTGATCATAATAAAAATGATAAATGTTATATTTGTGTTAAAGCTAAAATAACTTGAAAACCTTTTCCTCTGTAGAAAGACACCCACAAAAATTAGGACTTATCCATTCTGATATATGTGAGTTAAATGGAATCATAACCAAACGAGGAAATCGGTATTTTATCACTTTTATAGATGACCACTCAAGGTTAACTTATGTTTATTTAATGCATACCAAAGATGAAGCTTTATCTAAATTTAATTCTTATGTAAATGAAGTTGATAATCAATTAGCCTTAAAGGTCCAAGCCTTAAGAAGTGATAGGAGAGGTGAATATACCTCTAAGGCATTTGATGAATTCTGTGGATCTAATTAAAGGTATTAGATATGAGACCACAGCCCCTCATTCTCCCCAACAAAATGGTTTTTGCGGAACGGAAAAATCGAACTTTAGTTGAAATGGTAAATTCTATGTTAATTAGTTCCGGCCTAAATAAAGAATTTTGGTGAAAGGCCTAATTAACTGCATGTTATATATTAAATCGAATACCACACAAAAATACTAGTCTCACCCCATTTGAGATATGGAAAGGAAGGTCACCAAATCTTTCATATTTTAAAGTTTGGGGCTGTAGGGTTCTAGTTAGATTACCAAATCCAAAAATTTCTAAAACAGAACCAAAGGCTATTGAATGTGTTTTTATTGGATGTGCTTTAAATAGTAACGCCTACATATTCTTAACATCAGAAAGTGTAGGTAGCATAGCTAAAAATATTATTATTGAGTTTCTTTCAAAAGAAACTTACTTGTTGACCCTTCAAACTCTGTTGGACCTAGTACATCTTCTTATAATGAATATAATAATGATATAAATATTGACAAGGACCATGAATCCCAAATTGAGATTATACCTAGGCGGAGTAAACAGGCCAAGAAAGATCCTTCATATAAGTTTGGCTCTGATTTTTATTGTATCTTGTAGCAGGAGATAGGTCCACTTTAAGGAACTCCTTTTTTATATCAAATATTGATAATGACCTCTTAACTTTTAATGAGGCAATGAGCTCTAGAGATGCTCCATTTTAGAAAGAGGCTATCAATAATGTAATGGATGTTATTATGCCTATTTATACATGGAAATTAGCAGACTTACCACTAGGGTCAAAACCCATTAATGGATTTTTAAACGCAAGTTAGATCTGATGGGTCAGTGGAAAAGTTCAAAGTCCGATTAGCAGCTAAGGGGTTTCGCCAAAAGGAAGGTATAGATTATTTTGATACATATGCTCTTAGAGTTCTTATTGCTATTGCCTCTATATATAACCTTGTAATACATCAAATGGATGTTATAACCACATTTTTGCATGGTGATATAGATGAATATATATATATATATATATATATATATGCATCAACCTAAGGGATTTGTTATGCCATGTCAAGAACGTAAAGTATGCAAGCTCATTAAATCATTGTATGGCCTCAAACAAGCACCAAAACAATGGCATAATAAATTTGATAGTATCATTATTTCCAATGGTTTTCAAGTAAATGAAGTGGATAAATGTGTTTATTATAAATTTTCACATGAAAAAGGTGTCATTATATGCATATTTGTTGATGACATGCTTATTTTTTGTACTGATTATGCTATTGTTTTAGATACCTAAGAATTTTTATCATCATGCTTTGACACATACATGAAAGACTTGGGGGATGCCAATCTTATTTTGGGCATAAAGATTTTGAGAAGAAAAAATGGTATTTCTCTTACTCAATCTCATTATATAAAAAATATACTTAATAAATATGATAGTGGTAATTCAAAGTTGGCCTCTACCCCAATAGATCCTACCATTAAATTGGTAAAGAATGATGATAGATCCATTTCTCAATTGGAATATGCTAGTGTAGTTGGCAGTTTAATGTATGCGATGCATTGCACTTGCCTGACTTTTCTTATGTTGCGGGGATATTGAGCCGATTTACCAGTAATCTAGGACACATGCATTGGAATGCTTTTAAAAAGAGCTTTGGTTAAATTTTTTAGACACAATGGAGTCAAGCAAGGCTTTGGCCAATTTTATAGACACTGTTAACATAGTCAATACAACATGGAAATCTCAATTTGAGGAGCTCGTACCAACTGGTACTCAATCTCTTCCTTCTCAGGTGAGGCCACCCAAACCTAAGTTGAAACCCCTTCCTTCTAAGATCCGATATGTATATTTAGGGGAGGATGACACGTACCCTATGGTTATTTCATAATACCTTAATAAGGATCAAGAGATCCAACTTCTAAATATACTTAAGCAGCACAAAGATGCCGTAGCATGGACTGTGGCTAATATAAAGGGCATTGACCCTTATGTGTGCACGCATCACATATATCTAGAGGAAAATGCAAAACCCTCTAGACAGATGCAACGCCGACTCACCCCAACTATGCAAGAAGTGGTTTGGGCTAATGTGCTTAAACTTCTCGATGTGGGTATAATCTATTCAATTTCGGATAGTCAATGGGTTAGCCCAACCCAAGTTGTTCCAAAGAAAGCCGGTGTCACTGTAGTCCTGAATTGAAATGATGAACTTGTCCTAACCCGAGTACCCACTAGTTGGTGAGTGTGCATTGACTACAGAAAAATTAAATGCGGTCACGTGTAAGGATCATTTTTACCTACCGTTCCTCGACCAAATCTTAGAAAGGGTAGCAGGCCACCCATACTATTGCTTATTGGATGGGTATTCCGGTTACAACTAGATTGAGATAGCACCGGAAGACCAAGAGAAAACCACCTTTACATGTCCACTTGGAACCTTTGCTTATCAAAGAATGCCATTCGAACTTTGTAATGCTCCAGCCACTTTTCAACGATGCATGTTGAGCATATTTAGTGATATGGTGGAGCGGATTCTTGAACTCTTTATGGATGACTTCTCGTTCTTTGGAGATTCATTTGAGGATTGTTTAAGTAACCTTGATAAAGTCCTTATCAGATGTGAAGAAAAGAACCTAGTGCTTAAGTGGGAAAAATGTCATTTCATGGTTCGCCAAGGAATAGTCTTAGGTCATATAGTTTCCTCCAAAGGAATGGAGGTCGATAAATCTAAGATAGATTTGATTGCCAATCTACCCTTACCCAAGACTGTAAGGGATGTAAGATCATTCTTAGGACCTGCTAGTTTCTATAGAGGGTTCATTAAGGACTTCAGTTCTATATCTAGACCCCTATGCAACCTTCTATTGAAAGATGTAGAATTTACATGGACTAAAGCATGTTAAGAGGCTTTTACTAAGCTAAAAGACATGCTGACAACTGCTCCTATTATGCAACCTCCAGATTGGAGTATGCCCTTCGAATTGATGTGTGATGCCAGCGACTATGCAATTGGAGTAGTCCTTGGGCTATGTAAGGATAAAAAGCCTTACATAATATATTACGCGAGCAGAACATTGAATAATGCACATATTTATTATTCCACTACTGAAAAATAATTACTGGCAGTAGTCTTCGCATTGGATAAATTCCACTCGTATCTAATAGGATCCAAAATCATTATTTTCATTAATCATTCTGCGCTTAAATACCTTCTTTCCAAAAAAGATGCTGAACCCAGATTGATTAGATGGATCATACTACTTCAAGCGTTTGATTTAGAAATACGAGATAAAAAGGGAGTAGAAAACGTAGCGGCAGACCATCTATCTAGACTTGTCATTTCTGATTCTTTAGAGCCTACACCAATACGTGACCAATAGCCTAATAAAAGTTTATTTTCTATTTCTCAATCCATATGGTATGCGGACATAGCAAACTATCTTGTTACGGGTACGGTTCCACAACATTACTCATAACAAGATAGAAAGAAATTCTTCACTGTAGTCCGAAATTTTTTCTAAGATGACCCTTATCTCTTGATCGGACCCCAAGTGTAGGGTGCGATTGTAGTAATAATTTGGTGAGTCCAAGTCCATCCACAGGGAGCAATGCTTTTTAAGAAACTTTCCAACTTTAACCTATCCTAAATAAACACTAAATCTACCTAAATAGAAACTAATTTAATTACATCAACTTTCCAAAAAAAAATAAAAACACTAATCTAAATAAAGAAAAACTAAGAAACTTAGTTTATTCAACCATATTCTAACTATAACCTGCAAAAGTAACAAACTCATCAAATTCAACCCTATTCTAACTATAACCTGCAAAAGTAACAAACTCATCAAAACAACCAATTTAATATAAGATAAATCAAAACAAAATTTCCTAACTAGATCTTAATTACCAAAATCACTTTTTTATGCAAATATGAATGATCTATAATGCCCTAAATGCTAACAATGCAATTTTATGCAAGTTTCTAAAAATCTGATACATGCTGTAAAAAATTCTAAGCATGGAAACTCTTGCACAGGCCCAATTTTGCTGGACTGTACGACAGGCCTAAGATGATATAAACCTAAATCTAATGGCTGAAATCATTACTCTTTTGATGCATGGACACAACAGAAAAAGAAGAATGGAAAAAGGACTTAAAACGAAAAAGATATGATCACCTAAAGATGCCTACTTGAACCAGTTATGTGTAGAAATCTAGTACAGGCTTTGTTGGGTACCCTTGTTTGTGCCTCTGGTTGACACGGTTCCCGAGGTTATTTTTGGCTGAAATTTTGGGGTTTCAAAGTCCTATTATTGTACTTTAAATTTGCTATTTTTCAGATAAAAACTTTCACGTTTACCTGGTTTTTAAATCACGCACTTTTGTAACATAGTTGGGTCAATTCTGCTGAAACTATGCAGAATTTTTCACTATGCACTACCAGGTCCGAATTTAATCTTTCTAATCAGTTATCAAAGATTGTGATTTCAGCAGCATAAGCCTATTCCAATGCAATTTCTAAATATGATGCATGTACAAAAACACTTTCCAACCATAGATTATGCAAGTAATAAAAATAGAAAGTTTTCACTAAACATGGAATGATGCAAGTTGAGGTTTCTAAATCAAGAATTTGCAAATAAAAAAATTATCATAATATTAACTTTACGTAAAAACTATTGGGGCTTTTTTGGTGCAATGAACATCTAAAATGATTCTTTCGATAATTTCCTCAAGAATATAAGGTTATAGAGGTATTTTGTTTCAGATTATTTTCACTGACAGGACTCCTGCATGGGTCCACCTTATAAGAATTTTGATCCAGCACAACCGCTTTGCATGGGAGTTTGATATGAAAATCCAACACCAATCACATGTGAAAATCCCAGATGCTTAAGACGCACAAGTTGACAAAGAACCTCATTGATATATATATATATATATATATATATATATATATATATATTGGAGATGCTCCTATGAGAGCATCTCTCACCTTAGTATGAGAGATAAAGTGGGGCCCTTCACATTTAAGTTGTTGGCATTTGATACGGATGTGAGGGCCCCCACCTTATCTCTCATAGTAAGGTGAGAGATGCTCTCATAGGAGTATCTCCATATATATATATATATATATATATATATATATATATATATATAACACTTTCACCAACTTGGTGAGAGATGGGTGGGGGCCCTCACATTTAAGTTGGGGTCCTTGTATTTAAGTTGGTGAGAGCGGATATGGAAGTAAGGGCCCCCACCAATTTCTCATAAAGTTGGTAAGAGTGTCTCTCATAGGAGCACTTCCCTATATAATAGAATCAAAATGACCAATTCGATAATATCAATTTATTATTGACTTCTGTACCATAATTAAGCCATTACTTTGTGAACATTTTAAATTTTACCAATGGGTATATAAATTTTCATTTAACCGGAAATAATAATTTTTAATTGAAAAAAATGTGTTTATACTCAAAAAAAAAAAATTGAAGAAAATGTGTCACTCTCTCACTAATTATCTTCTTATTTCGGTGGATAAAATAAATTATTGCTTAAATGTATGCCATATATACTTGGGCTCACACCAGTGTCTCAAATGAATGTGGGAAACTCCAGTTTTCTTGTTTTCTGGTTCCTCTTTTCCAATTGTAGAGTAGGATCAAAACTTAGAGCATAAAGACCTAGGTGATATAAATATATATATATATATATATTTTTTTTTTTTCTCTCACAATATCTAATTATCTAACTTTGGAAAAAAATTTAAAAAGTAAAAAACATTTGTCACAATTTCTAAGTACATAAAAATGTAAATATTTCAAAAAAAGTAAAAGTTTTTCACAATTCTTTTAATCAAGTCCTCTCCATAAAAGAAAAGTTATAAAAATGATTAAAATAACCTTTCCTTCTAATAGATTTTATCTTTTATTAACCCCTTTTCCTCCCCAAAACCAGCCATTTTGAGTTGCTGAAGTAGGCCCCCATTGGGTCATTTGGGTTGAACTTAAAATGATAATGAAGGGAAATTTTGAAAAATGACATAGGGATATTTCTATCATTTTCAAACAGTTGTCTTGGAGAGGACTTAATTGAAAGAAATATGAAAACATTTTGTATTCTTGAAATATTGAATTTTTCATTTACTTTTTTGAAAATGACACAAAAGTTTTATACCTTTATGAAACTTTCCCTTTAATTTTACTGGAGAAGTTTCTTGAAGCCTTTTCTTGTCTAGTACCAAGTTGGGTTCCTTTTTCATCACCAATTGACCAATCAGAGTTACATTCACAATATGAGCACAGCTGCTGCTAATTATACATCTCAGATATGTAAAAACAGGCACCAAATAGAACAGAAAGAATCATACTATTAAACACATTAAGCTGAATAGTCCTACATGTAAAGAAAACCAAAATCTGCACCGCATATATAATCAAATAGAAAACCGATGAACACTAAGACCTGCATATAAAGATGATCTGGGAGCATCTCAATATTACAGCAGATATGCAAGCCCCTTTTGATCTCTTTGACATCAAAAGCCCTGTACTGAGGGGATAACAGCTAACCTTTTTTCCTTCTTTACCTTTTTTTTTTTTTTTTTTTCTTAAGAGGCACAGAGAAAGAGCTAACTTAATTACAACTAAGTTTTCTGGTCTGGCAGAAGACTAAAATAAAATTAATCAAAACCCTGTAAAATTATCCAGACTGTTCTTCTGGCTAATCAATCATACATCCCCTCCTGCTCCCAAATGTCCACGAGAAAATCTACCATTTCCTGCAAGTGAAGCGCAATTGATAGTAAGCAACAGCCAGGACTAAACAGTCATATTGGCAGCCGAAAACCCTCAGAAACAATATGCATATATATGCAGGAAAACAAAGCCTTACAGATAGAGGGACTGGCTGTGGAAATGGTTTGTTTGTCCCAAGTAAACTCTCATAAGTTGCATTCCAACTGTAATTCAAGCAGGACCATCAACAAGGAAATGGTGTGAGAAGAACATCACTCAAAGTAAATTTTCAGGGACAAAAATCTTCGAAGCAGTCTCACAGTAGATCTTTTGCAGATTTTTTCTATTTTGAGGTCAATCTAGGCCTGTAAAATGGGTACAATAAACATTCCCACCACAGGTTTGGCATAGGTAAGGATTCTTGAATCATGGTAAGAATTCTAGAATATGCAGGGTTTGATCATATAACTTTTAAAACTAACCGGAATCAATCCTGGGCCCTCAACTTAGAAGTACTGCTGAACCAATTATCCAACTTAGCGAGAAAAAAAAAGAAGGGAGAAGGTAATCTACTGTTAATCATCACATCCACTCTTTGGGCTGTGAAAATCTCCTAATCAGGATACACTTACCTGTACAACATTAAAATTTCCTATAGTATTGGTAAGTCACGAAACTTGATAATATGTAAGGATGTATTTGTGTAGAGCCATGGAAGAGGAAACACATGTTCCTCTTCGGCGGCAATGTAAAATCCCACCCCCACCTATCGGAAATGACTTTTAGGAGGGGGTCTGTGTCAGTCCAAAAGAGTTTAGTATGAGCAGTTCTTTAGTCCAGTTTTCTAGTGTTTTTATTTGCAGGGAAGACAAGGATATACGCATTTAGAAGCCCACTGTTACAAAAAACCTTTTAGCAAGGCATTCCATTGAGTCTTAAGATCCTAGAGGGGCCTCGTCGACAGGGATGCAAATGAGTCGGATCTGTTGCATCTCGATTCTGGATTCGACATCAACTCTAAAAAAAAAAGAAGGAAAAAAAAGATCTTATAATGAATCCAGATCCAAAATAAGATGCACAGTGCATTAGTATAATCGGATAAAAGAGTTTCAATATAAAATTCCTAAATAGACAAGTGGAATTATTAAATGGTATATGATTAAAGCTAAGTAGAGTCTCAATATGAATATAACTCAAGCTATGTAGGCCCTTAAAACCTATAAACATTTAGTATGTGAATGAATTGTCCGGGCTCCAGATCCTCAGGTCGGAACATACAAGGATCCTGTTCTGGATTTTTTGAATATTTTGGATCCTATATACATGGATCAGGATACAGATCTGAATTTGGTGTTCAAATCCAAATCCGCAGGAGAAAATTTCACTATTCAAGATTATTGATGTAGGATAACCCATGCTCCCCATGGGTCGACCAGCCAATGGGCCCACCCAACCGATCTATCTCGACCAAGCCTTTGAGCCCCACCCATTCATTTTATATTATTTAGAGTTTTAATTATGTTTTAAGTTGTTTTTTAATTGGATGTTTTATTTCTGACCATCAATGTGTTTAGATGGTCAGGATTAGTTCTAAGGTATAAGGATGTAAAGCCTCTTGGCTTAGGGAATGGTTGATTATAATGAAAAATGAGTTTTCAAGGTTTTTCCCCAAGTACTCTTCCAAATCTTGTCGCCTACTGGATTGGAGTTCAGTGCGAGGCCAATTTTCAAATTCTAGCCGATCTAACCCCACCTCTTGGATTGGAGTTCAGTGCAGGGCCAATTTTCAAATTCTAGCCGATCTAAACCACCTCTATCTTGCCAGCCCTGCATCTACCCTCCATTACACATTAATTGGTATTAGAGCCAAAGATCAATCCATCCCCATCTACCGCTATCTCTCCACCCCTATCTTGCCCACCCCGCATCCCCCCTATTACGAATTAATTATTGTCTATTATGTCCTAATCTTCACATTTTTATGTTTGACTTCTAGCAACCTTCAATCAAAGGTCTAGTTTTACTGGCAGCATAGTTGACAGATTTGGTTCAGCTGAAATGGCCAAAGCCAAAGCCAAGCCAAACCGCATCTAAAATAATTTCTTCCCAGATTTCAGTTCATTTTGGTCTACTACGGCCATTTCAATCCATTTCAGCTTTTTTTTTTTTTTTTTTTTTCATCTCTAAACAAAATAACTGAAGTGAAGGGATCCTTTTGTAATTCTTTTTATAAAATATATTCAAAGCCCCCAACTGTAAGAATGGCCATTACCCCAGTGCAGGTTCCACTGAAGCTGGGACCTAGAAGGGTCCAGATTGGAGATAGACCTAACTTATGGCAATTTTGGACGAATTGGCTGCTTGCAAGTCTCTAACCTTAGTTATAACGCATGACACCTGAGACTTTTACCATTACACCAACGCAATCAAAGCCCCCAACTGTATGCAAACTACAAAATAATTACATGTCATATATGAGTTAAGATTTGAGAATGCATGTCTGGTGTCACATTGTTATCCATACATAGCTTATAAATTAAGCACTTGGAATGTGGAAATACATGTTAAACCATTGATTTAGTAGAATAAATTAAATGTATAAAATTCATATGTTACCTTTAAATTTTTGCTATTAGTAATATTTTTAAACTTAAAGATATTTTTATTTTTCATAACTTTTCAAAGAAAACTCCGAAATTAGGGGTGGCAAAACTTAACCTGACCAATATCTGATGCACATTTGACCTGTGTAACCGATCACATCATATGCGGGCTAGTCACGGGTCAGATAGATTTGAACTGCAACAAAACGGGTCAGGTTAGGGTTAACCCATATGACCCGTCCAAGCCACAACTGATTTTCAAACAAAAAGAAGAGGTAGTGTAGATTTGAAGGGACGTTTCTTCTATGTCAAAGCTATCGAAACAGTAAAAGGGATGAAGCAAAGCATGGCTAAAAGGAAATGGAGAAGCAAGTCTAGGATACTTGGACTCTCACTCGTGCTTATTCTGTGCGAGAAATACGAAACTCCATATGGGTCGCATATATTAAAAATATGAACCATTAAGTATGATCACCTCCTCTTCGATGAGATTTTTCTAAATTTTACTCCAACAAGTGTTGGACCGACCATAAGATAGAGCATGTATAAAATATACAAACCAAAATTCATGTGTTTTGTAAATATGCTCACAATTCTATTTCAATTGAAGTAAAATTTGGTAAAATAAAATTTAAGAAAAGTATGATCATCTTCAATGTCTCAGATTTTCAATGTGAGCCCTAGTTAAGAGTTTTACTTCACTCACTCACTCTCAAAGTGTGAGTAATGCACATAGAGCATCTACCTCACTACACTATAAAAGTGCCCTTTGCTATTGAAAATTGCACTGTCCTTGAGATGTGGCCCATCCCATGCGCCAGACGGCTTTGGGGAAAGATGAGAGAAGTGTCTAGCCAAATTGATGAGTGAAACAAGTAACATTCCACAATAAGTCCCACGTACTAAAAATCTAAACCGCTCAAAATGTATCCGATCAAGAGGGTTGTCCAAGTTTCACCCCATTAGAAGTTTTTCCCATTGTAAGATTAATAATATATAGAAAAACATGAATAAAATATAAAAATTCATGTTTTTAATACATTATTATACTCAATCTTATGTTGGGACCAACTCATTTTAGATTAAACTTTGGTGACATATCATACAAAAAGGAGGGCATTTATTTTAAAATATTTTAAATAAATGGACCCCACTGTGGAGTTCACTAGTCCTATAAAATCTTATGATGGCAAAGTTGAGATGATCTATTCCGATCTCATGTCTGACTATCGTGCTTCGCGCTATCTAGTCCAAACAATCTTTCTTGGAAGTTGCAAATCAGTACTGTCTCCTACAACTTGCAACTCAAAAGACCTTTGCACCATTGGCTTGCCACAGGTTTCTTTCAGCTAAAATGGGCGACATACCAGATTTTTCTGGTTTGACCGGGTTGAGGGATGGAACACCAGCATTAGATAAACTCTAAGTGTCATGCCTGTGGCCCCCTTGTAGAAGGCATTGGGTCTGGCAAGCATTCACCTAGAGATAGAAGGTGGGGAAACGCTAAAAGGTTGGGTATGCAGTGGTGCACAAGTCCCACATCGAAAACACACTAGTCCTGATCTTGGGTACATATGTGTGCGACTAGGCCTTAACTCCACATGAGACCTTTTAAAACCATGCGACAAGATTGGGTTGAAATCCCATGAGCCAAAGCAGACAATATCATGTGGATAGTGGGCCTGAGTCGTTACAGATGGGGTATCAGAGTTGAGAACGGCTATGTTTTCCGATGGGGGAGTATGTCTCGCCTTAGGCCCCCTATAGAAGGGCGTTGGGTCCGGCGAACATCAGCCTAGAGAGAAAAGGCTGGGAAAACTCCAAGGGGTCGTTTGTTTAGGGTGATTTACATACGTAAATAAATCGCATGGGTAATAATTACGTACCATCATGTTTTTTTGCGTTGATTTACACATCACATGTGTCAATGACATGTAAATGATGTGTAAATGCACCCGTTTTTGCACAGAAATTTCTCTAGCTCACATGATGGTCAAACATTGCACACCTTCATTGTGCAAAGGGGCTGCTACAATACTAATATGGGCAGTCCGCCTCTTCTAATTTTTTTTATTTTTATAGGCCCCACGTGTAACATCCGGACCGTTCATGTTCTTAAGAATCTCAAACACGGCCATGTGTCCAATTTTCAGCCGATGATGATGCCTGGGGGTTTAGATATCATCAACACAATCACAGCCGTTGGATTAATCTATTGTAACTAACATACCCAGCTTGCCTTTTATGATTTGTTTATTTTTCGGGGCCCCACATGTAACATCAGGACCGTTCATATTCTGCAGAAGCTCAAACATGGCCATGCGTCGAAGTTTCAACTATTGATGTTGCTTGGATGTTATATCATCAAAACATTACAGCCGTTGGATGTATATTGTAAATGGCACACCTCGTCCGCCTTTTCTAATTGTTTTTATTTTTGTGGGCTCCACCTGTAAAATTAGGACCGTTCGTCTTCTTCATAATATCAAACACAGCCATGTATCCACTTTTCAACCATTGATGATGCTTGGATGTTGATATATCATCAAACAATAATCGACCTATTCATAGATTCACATGTGAAATGTTATGCTAGTAACAAACGGTGGAATCTGATCAACATGTGAGTCATTTAGATATGTAAATGACTTGCATGTGGGTCATTTACACGTGAATCACTTTCACAGCAAACAAACGACCCCTAAAGGTTTGAAATTTAAAAAAAAAAAAAAAAAAACCCTCAAAAGGACTTGATATCCAGTGGTGCACAAGTCCCACGTCGGAAACACGCTAGTCCTCATCTTGGGTATATATGCGTGTGATCTGGCCTTAACTCGACACGATGCCTTTTAAAACCGTGCAGAAAGATTGGGTTAAAATCCCATGAGCCAAAGCGGATAATATCATGTGGACAGCGGACCCGGGTCATTACACTAGGTATCAATGGTTGTCCTTCATTTTCAAAGCCTTTGGTATAAATGTTCATCTTGTGGAGCTTCCTGTCCATTTTATTTTTGAAGATCACAAAATAGAACTAGTTGTGATTTGCAAAATACCACAGAAGATGCCATTATTGAGTTTCAGCAACTGCTGCTTCTTTCTTCTTCATTTTTCTTATTCTTCATCATCTTCTTCTCTGCTGTTGATGCAGGTTATGCGGGTCAGGTAAGCTGACCCAGACCGGGTGCAGGATGGCTTGACCCGTTTTATAAACAGGCTGGACACCAACAGCTTCTATTTACACCCATCCTAGTCAAGCCGACCCATTTTTGCCCACTGGAAATGTATCAAAAAATTCCAAATTGACCAAAACATTTCAGTTTGGAGCCAAATGAAATGCGGTCTGAAACAAAAGCGACAACTATGACTGATAGTGCTTGACCACATGAAAACATGCATATGATCAGTCTAAATACTGACTCAAGCCAATCTAGAACTAACTAGTATCAAGGTTGACAATCAAAAAAATAAAAAGAACCATTAAACTACCATTCAAAGGAGGGGGGAAAACCCAGTAAAACATACTAGCAATTGGAAGAAACCTACATTGACAAAGACCACGTTCGAACACAAATGAAATGCATATTGGAGATACTGAAAAAGAAATGTTCGTAATTCCATTTGTTCATTCCTATATTTACAGCCTTCTTTAATAGAGGCCAAGAGATTTCTTTCCAATAGTTTGCTGATTGACTCAGACCATGATATAATTTTTATAATGGATCATCAAGATCGAATAAAATTGCAGACCAATCTTTCTATCTTCACTGCTACAGTAACTGGGACACATTCAAACCATGCATCAGGTGGGGCCTTTTCGATCACAAGCCTCAATAATAGTTATGTCTCCTCATAAACTCAGGCTATAAGCAACCAGATATTCATACATTTGAATTAATCCTTAACCAAATTGAGCTCAGTTGAACCAACAATTGAACAAGTAATGAAAACACAAAGTTGGATAGAGACAAAAAATTAAGCAAATCTGCAATTACAAATGCAACCACCCAAACACCACAACATGCATCAAATTATTCACCTAAATGATAGAATTTTTCCCATTTAATTCGTAATTTGGTCAAACTTTAAGTAGATGAATTACACAACACTACGGGTGTACAGTTCAAGAGACAGAACTCAGCCAAGTTGGAACTCTGAAATTGGAAGGGAAAATTTGAACTGGTTCTGAAAATACACACTAAGACCAAGATAAAAACTTTAAGCAAATTCACAAATATGAAATCATCCAACCACTGCATCATGGTGAAGAGTACTCAACTCAATGCCAAAACTTTTACTTTATTTAAAAAATGGATATACTTGGATTGGTTGGCCAAGGTCAAGGTCAATGCTACCTTCGAGTTTGTTCATGGCTACTTTAAAAAATCTAGACATGTTTCAGAAGAACCCTTTTTTTTGTAGTTAAATGTTTTTTTTGTTGGTAGTTAATTGATATTTGAAGAGAATAATCAAAGGAAGATGAATGGACTATGTGGAATAGGATGAAGATGGCAAGATTTCCGGCTTTTAGTTTTCATAGAAAGATCTAATCATTCCTTCTTAGGGTTAGTAAAAGATAAATAAAGTCATTAATATGTAAGCACCATACCTTAACTTAGGTTCTTTAGCCTGCTGCACACGATTTTCCAGCCTTTTATTTCCAATCCACTGCTGCCTAGTCTGAGTCCAGAGAAGAAGACCTGCATAGTAAATAAATTATAACTTCATTAATTTTTATCTTCAAGGAAACAGTAGAAGTATGGGAAACAATATAAACAGATACACTTTCCATGATTTACAAATTCAGGGGGGTTGCTCGTGCTGCCTGCTCCGTGGGCATCAGAAATTTGGTTTGACGTGCTTATTGACGAGACACTTCTCTGAGAGTGAACTCCACTGTTTTCCATCTCATAAGTGCTGGTACTCCAGAAATCTTCTGATAAACTGGGCTTTCTCACAGTACGGCCTTGAATTTTCAGACCCTTTGACGGCTCATCCACAGCAATAATAGGCGTGGCTTTAGTACAGCAACCAAGACAACCTCTGCTCTGTTGCAAAACAGGTTTAACCATTAAAATGATTAGTACCAGGCTACTAATGTCTGCCTAATTTTCCATTCACCAATCCAAGTGATTGACCAAGAAAACATCGACTTCAATCTTCAATAACAATATCCTATCATATTTTTGTCATGGGAAGGTGTTTTTCTCTTTTGGGTGATCCATAAGCATATCCAATTCAGCAATATTCTTGGAAGTTATATAAAGTAAAGCACTTTTTCCGATCAGTAAGTAGACACACATCATGTACCTTGCCCAACAAAAATGTTGCAAAATGAGAAGTTTTATCACACATTTCTTGATATAGCAGCTATAATTTCTAAAACTTAAAAATGTAATGAAATCCTCAAAATCCTTAAAAGGTTTGGCGTTTTCTACCTTAGCAATGTAATAGGCCGTGGATGCAGATAAAACATGACTAGAGCTGATATGTAGAAAAAGAAAAGTTAATGGAAATATCTAGAAATTTTGAATATATTTGTAAATTGTATGATTCATAATTCAAATGTCATAATTTGAATCAGCTAATATCCCAAGTGATTGCAAAATTCCCTCCCTTCCTCACATTGTGGAGGCCGGCTCTCCTCAAAGTGAGCCCACATTATCTTTTGGAAACTCTATTTCTATCCATCACCCTTTGTAAGGACCACTTGTAAGATCCTGAACCTAATTAAGTGTATCACAATTAATTGTGTTTATAGTTAATTAAGTGGGATCAGTGACTAAGCAAGTCAGGCTAGGTGTCAGGCTAATGTTTGTGAGGTTTTGGTTAGGTTTAGAGTGAGTTTAGTACTTGTAGGGGGTAGTATGTAATTTAGGGAAAATTGTGAGGGGTTTTCTGCAGTTTTTTTAATAGTGTTTTCCATAGTTTCAGAATTCACCGATTTTGGGTCCGTTGGATAGATAATCCTATTCCCTAAACTTTTCGTTGAGAACCCACCACGATCCAGTCACTCAAATCCCTTCATTTTATCATTTTCAATTTTCAAGTCCCTCATGTGAGTCAAGGAACATTTTGAGATTTCATAAAAACCCCTCCAACAACAGGAGAGATCGACCCTTCTCCATTTTCACTTCTTCCGTTTTCTTCTCCCTTCTCTCCATTCCTCTTGTTCCTCCACCAATTCAAGCTCCCCATCGTCAGGCTGGCAGCCCCAAGCTCACCACTTCCTTGCCATCTTATTCCTTGAGCTCTTTTCCCTTATCACCCAAAGTTGGTAAGTGTATTCCCCCTTTCTTCTTCAAGTTCCAGCCCCTTTGAGCCTTGCTAGTTGCAAGCACCTTAGAATTCTCACTACATTTTGTGTTTGTGTTGTAGGTTGTGGGTTTTGGTTTGATTCTTAGATTTGGAGGATTTGGACGGGAAGAGAGAGCCTTGAGCTAGGGTTTCTACTTTCTTGTGCTTCTAACCCCAGGGCAAGTGAATAAATACATTTCTATGGGTATGAATGTTATTTCATTGATGATTCTTGTGTTATTAATTCCTAGCCACCCTCATTTAAAGCTCCTCTTTCTATATTGATGGTTGTGGCATGCTTATTAGCTTAGGGTTTTAATGATTGGCCTTTAATGTGGGTGGTTAAACATGATAAATAGAGCATGGAGTGCTCATGTAAAAGGATGCTCAAGTAGAATTCTGAAGTGGGGAGATTTTCCCCCGAATCTGAAGAGATTCAACTCAAGAAATTTGTTTCTGGGAGCTTACAGCTAGCCATAAGACTCCCTATGGCTAATTGTGGCATTGAGGATGTCAATCACCATTAGCAACACCAGAGTACTAACCTAAGAACATCAAGGCCTCCAAGACAATATAGGATTGAATGGTACTGTATTCCATACACGGACGGCAATTAAGGACTTGGAATTGGATTGTAATGATTCTTTGACTTGTGAACAATTGACACATTGGTGTATACTTTCCTTGTGATATTATCTACATGTCTTGAGCATGTTGGTTGCTGACTCTATGGGACACAAGATCAGTTTCAGTGGAAAGAAGCTGGGTGGATGTTTTTCTCTCTCAGTTCTGGTGGAAGACCTTCAGAATAATAAAAAAATTAGTTTTGACCTCAGTTTATGGTCCTAATAACAGCCATAGGAGGGAGGAGTTCTGGAGAGAGTTGGACATGATAAGGGGGAGATGGAGTGGGGCATGTCGCATAGAGGGGGACTGGAACATAATCAGATTCCCCAGTGAAAAATTGAGAGGTAAAAATATAACGGGAGAAATGAGGCGCTTCTCTGACTGGATCAACTATCATTCTTGGTGAACTTGCAAATGGGTGGAGCTTCTTTTACCTGGTCTAACCATCAGGCCACTCCTGCTATGTCCAAGCTGGATAGGTTCTTGATCACATTAGATTGGCTAGAAACCTACCCAGAGGTTACGCAACTAGCTTTACCTAAGCCAGTTTCCGATCACTGCCCGATTCTGCTCGACTTAGATTGTGATAGATGGGAACCTTTGCCCTTCCGCTTTGAACTTATGTGACTAGAGGAAGAGCATTTCACAAAGCTGGTTCAGAAGTGGTGGGAGGAGATAAAGGTGGAGGGATAGGCGGATCACAGGCTAGCCACAAAACTAAAACTATTGAAAATCAAAATGAAGGAGTGGGCAAAGGAGCACTTTGGGGATGTGAAGCAACAAAAGTCTAAAATTCTAGCAGAAATCCAATCTTTAGATGGTAAGGAGGAGAGTGTTCAGCTGTCCCAGGAAGAAGAAAAGAAGAGACTGGACTTAAAAGAAGAGCTACAAAGAATTCTGAGGAAGGAGGAGATTAGATGGAAACAAAGATCGAGATGCAATTGGCTAAAAGTAGGGGATAAAAATACAAAGCTCTTTCATGGAATAGCATCTTCGAGAAGAAGGGTTAATAGGGTAACAAGTATAATGGATGGGAGGAAAAGGTTGGAGAAAAAAGAGGAGATAATATCCCACATTATAGACTACTTCCAATCGCTTTACACTGATGAGGGTTGGGAAAGACCTAATTTGGGAAATATAGCCTTCGAAGTTATTGGGGGAATAAGAGGCGAATTGGGTGGAGAGGAATTTCGAAAAGGAGGTAGTCTGCCAGGCGGTCTTTGATCTAGCAGGGGATAAGGCTAAGGCCCAGATGGCTTTCCAATGGCCACCTTTCAATGCTTCTGGAAGATAGTGAAGAAGGAAGTGATGGACTTTGTAAAAGAATTCTCACAAAGAGGTAAATTGCCCAAAGGTTTGGGGGCATCTTTCATCACATTAATCCCGAAGAAGAAGGGAGAACTGGGCATCAAAGACTACAGTCCCATTAGTCTTTTGGGATGCCTCTATAAAAAGCCTCACCAAAGTTCTAGCAGGGAGAATACAAAAGGATCTACCAAAGATTATTTCCAATGAGCAAGGGGCTTTTGTAGAGGGAAGGCAACTATTAGATGACATCTTGGTAGCCAGTGAATGTGTGTATTCAAGACTTATGGAGAGGGTTCCGAGGATCATATGCAAGTTAGACCTGGAAAAAGCTTATAATAGGGTGGATTGGAAATTCCTTCAGTACGTGTTAGGCAGAATGGGGTTTGGGGAAAAGCGGAGGATGTGGATTCAAGAGTGTGTGGTTCTCTATTTTGGTGAATGGGTCCCTTAAGGGCTACTTCAAGGCTGGAAGGGGACTTTGACAAGGGGATCCCCTCTCTCCTTTTCTCTTCCTAATTGTAGTAGAAGCTTTGGGTAGAATGATAAAAAAAAGGCAATGAACGTAGGAATGTTTGAAGGCTTCAGAGTGGCCAGAAACTCCCTAGCTATTACCCACTTGCAGTATGCTGATGATACTCTTATTTTCTGTGGAACAGAAGAAGATCAGGTTAGAAATGTGAAAGCTACAATCCTATGCTTTGAAGCGGTGTCAATGCTAAAAGTCAACTTTTCCAAAAGTGAGGTGATTGGGATACGTACAGACAAGCGATTGCTCCTTAAATGTTCAGAAATTCTGGGTTGCAAAATTGGGATCTTCCAGTTTCATACTTAGGCATGCCACTGTGTTCGGGGCGGATTACTAAATCCCTTTGGAACCCAGTTGTGGAGAGGGTAGAGAGGAAGCTGTCTACATGGAAAGCAAATTACTAATCTATAGGAGGAAGGGTAACCCTCATCAAATATGTTCTCTCCAATTTGCCAGTCTATTACTTCTCCATTTTTAGATGCTCGACCTCCATTATAAAGAGACTTGAAAGACTGCAGAGAGTTTTTATGGCATGGTGCAAGTCCTAAGAAGAAGCTTCACTTGGTAGATTGGAAATCCATTTGTAAGTCGAAGGAAGAAGGAGGCCTGAGAGTTAGACCCCTAAAGAAGATGAATCAAGCCCTACTGGGCAAATGGCCCTGGAGGATTGGAGACAGTTCACAAGGCCTTTGGAGATAGGTGCTGGAAAGGAAATACAACCTACCTAGGCATGGGTGGGATGTTCAGGATCCCCCTTGGAACTCATCTGCTATCTGGAAAGGTATCCTTTCGGTTAAGAGACTTTCCTTGGAGAATATCAGCTACCAAATTGGGTCGGGGAAATGATCCTTTTTTGGAAAGATAGGTGGATTGGTGAGGGAGCTTTGTGCTCTCAATACCCAGACTTATTTAAGTGTGCACAAAACAAAGAAGCAACGGTTAGTTCTCACATTAGCACTATTGGAGGCCAGATGGTCTGGTGTCCTACTTTTAAAAGGAACTTAAAGGACAACGAAGAATCCCAGTTCATTGATCTCCTTAATTTCCTAAACAATTTAACCATTCAAAACGGCAGAGCAGATGATAGGGTGTGGACTGCCTCTAAGAATGGATCATTCTCGGTATCTTCTTTCTTCAAGACTATTCTAAACACTACTAGGGAAAGGAGTAGGCTGTATGGTATTTGGAAGATGGAAGCTCCCCGTATGGTGCTTGTATTCGGGTGGCTTGCTCTTTGGAAGAGGATCCCCACTATGGATCTTTTGAGGAGGAGAGGCATGCAAATAGTGAATGATTGCCCAATGTGCTTGAGGGATGAAGAATCTGTGGATCATCTCTTGCTCAATTGTAAATCAGCCCATACAATCTGGATGGCAATAATATGAGGGTTTGATTGTTGCTAGGTCCTTCCCCATTCTCTCCTCAAGCTTTCCATGCTTGGAAGATCCCAATAGGGAACCCTAGAGGCAAAGTGATGTGGCAGCTGTCATTTTTTGCGGTGATATAAACGATTTGGAAGGAAAGAAATAGGAGATGTTTTGTAGGAATTGCTTGTAATGAGAGTAGCTTGGTGGTGAAATCGAAGTTTTTAGTTGCTTTTTAGGTGTCTATTCTTCTTTCTTTTAGGGGATATTCATTAGATCAAATTGTGTATCACAGAAAGAGGTGGCCTTCTATATGGCAGGGCCTTAGGTGGCAATCTTTAGGGCTTCTGTTGTTTTCCTATTTTGCTTTTTGCTTTCAGTACTTCCTCTTGTACTATTTACTCCTTTTAATGAAAGTAAACATTCAAAAAAAAAAAAAAAATTGTCTTGAGCATGTTCCCTTATTGTATGGTATTTGTACAAGTTGTGAGTCTAATAAGAATGAAGGACCTAGAGTGTACCTAGGATCCCTGTTGTAGTGTCGATGATATTGATAGTTGTGTCTGTGGCTAGAGACTAGAATGGAAATGCACTAGCGAGGACTACTCAAGAATGTTCTTGATAGTGAAATCTTAGGAATCTTGATGACTTGGAGTAGTTCCTCGGTGTTGATGGTCTTGCTTACGTGAAAGAGACTAGTCAAACCATATGGTCTTGTTTTTCCCGGATCAGGCACCACTTAACAGTATTCAATTTTACCACAGTTAGGATCCTATGTGGGAAGAACTACATTTTTTATAGCGTATGTAACAAAGAAAAAACACTCGGACTTGGGACCCGACTCGGTCAGGGCAAGTCCAAGTAGACATGGGACTCGTCTGAGTCCCAATTTAAAATAAAAACTAGTTGGCCGAGTCTGACTTCACTGAGTCTCATGACCAAGTCACAAAATTTGGGTATGAGTCCCATAGGACCCAGCTTGTTTAGGGCCGAGTCCGATTTTTTAATCCATGATCTGCAGACTAGGCATATTATCATAGTGGGTAGGGGGCTTAGACATCATTCACGGGTGGGCACGGGGCATGGACACTTTTCACTGGAAGTTGGATCATAGGTGGCTTCGACATCATCATTATCATTTGCAGGTGGATTGGACACCGTCAGACATTGAGTTTTGGTAGGTGGCTTGGACATTGTCATTACCCTTGTGAGTTGGCTTGGAGACCCTTATTGTAGCTTGCATGGCATGTTTAATCGGTTGTTATCCCTGTATTTTAGCCTACATGGATGCCTATTGCAACGATATATCGATGTAAAGGTTATCATTTCATATGATTCCAGTTATAGATATATTAATGTAAATATTGCCTAAATTTCCTCTCATTGTTATTCACATGATTATTATTATTGCCATCTACTCTATGTTGATGCATCCTACCATTTATTTATATTTATTCGCCTGCCTGGCTTTTCAGCTTGACGATTCTACGCTGTGTTGTAGCTAAACCCACTCCTGATTAGCAGTAGGCTAAGGCAGTCTGGGAGGATCTGCAACCAGCAGAGTTCCACGAGTCGTGTGTTGATGACGTAGAGTAGCATCATCCTATCCAGCACATTTTTTTTTTTTTTTAATGGCTACTTTTATTAATAAAAGTAGGCAGTACAAGAGATGAGTACAGGAGATGAGTACCAACAAGTTAACAAGGAAAACAGGGAAACAAGAAGAAAAAACAAAGCCCCAGACTTAACACCTAAGACCTTTCTGAGGAAAAGGCAAACTCCTTCCAAATTAACATTATTTAATCTAAGGAGTATCCTCTAAAAGACGGACTAATGGACACCCAAAGGACTACTTAAAACTTAATTCTCTCCACCAAGCAATTGATGATTATTTCCACCCCTTCAAAGCATCTTGAATTCCTTTCCTTCCATAATGCCCAGATCACCACAAGAAATGTCAATCCCCACGGGGTTTGTTTTGGTGAGATATTCATTTTGTATATCTTTTGTTGATAGACTAGAATTTTTGGTGGGCATTTGTAATTAAACATACTTTCGGATCTTTCGCTGAAACTTTAACTCATAGAAATGAAAGCTATGCCTTTGCTTATTTAATTGTGCTCGTTTTTAGTACTTGCTTGCAATTGTTACATGTTCAGAAGCTTACACATTAAACATTTATAAGATTGTGGAATTTACTTAACCTCACTTCAATCCACAACACACAAATGTAACCTCACTTCAATCCACAACACACAAATGGGGGCCAATGATGTACAAACATTCGGGAAATTTTAATTGGCCCCTAATCTCGCACCCCGAGATCTGGTTTAATTCTTAATCGGGAGCGGGGGTGTGACACCATTCATCTTATAATTACATAACATTTCGTATCAGAGCCCAAGTTGATGATGACAGGTGGGACTCGGATATAAGGGCAAAATTAAAAATCTTATAAAAAAGGTTTATCAACAAGAACTCACTCTTCAAGAGATTCTGCAAAAATTATCCGCTCTTGACACAAAGTATGATTATGTTGCTGCAAGTGTCCACCGTAAAAGAACTTAGAGGTCCTAAATTCACCATTTCTAATTTGAGAAGGACAGTGAATCATCTTGTTCCAGAAAAAGTGGAAGCATTCAAACAAGACTAATTCATCTTGATTTTCCCCCTTTTTAGTGGCGAATATCCATGGCTGTATCGTGCAGGGCAATTCCTCTTACCACCATACTGATCTAGACCAGCATATGATTATCACTTCCTTTCAATAAGGAGAAGCCTTACAATGCTTTAGATGGATGAAGAAAACAAGTGGGCCCCAGTTGTGGCCATAAATTCCAACAAATTTGGTCCAACCAAATTGATGGATTTCAAAGTTTTAACAACCATGCGGGAGAGCTTTCAAAGTTGTGTTAGATTTCCACAGTAAGAGAGTACTAATCTTCACTAGAAAGGTTGGCTAATCAAATTGATGGATTGCCTAAGCCTTTCTTAGTTAGTTTCTTTGTCAATGGGGTTAAGAATCAAGTACACCTTGATGTTCAAACCAAAACTGCAATAACTTACATCGAATTAGCCTGTTTACAAGAGAAGTTGGCAAGGCAAAGGAGCATCCATGATAAGTCCAACAAAACTAGTGTCCAAATGGGCCTTTTAGGTCCAAAACCTCCAATTCCACCAATTAAACACCTCACTCCGTTAAAGATCAAGGATAGAAGAGATTGTGGTCTATGCTACAACTAAGATGAGAAATTCCACCCAGGCATCGACGGAAAATTCAGCAGCTCTTCCTCATGGAGATCCTATCAGACTCTTGTAAAGCCAGACACAACTAAGACCTATCAGATCCTATCAGACTCAACTAAGACCATATCAGACCTGATCCACATCTGGTCAGCCTGACCCATGACAATACACTCCAGTCAGGTCATTGTTGAATTCAAACAACAATGGAAAAAAAAATGCCTCCCAAGAAGCATGTAGAAGTGGAGTCTTTCTCCAATAATGATGATGATTTGAGGGGAACCGTTGCGAAATTACCGGCAAATGTTAATCAATTATCCGCAACGATGGTTCAAATGCAAGAAACTCTTGCAAGGATTGAAACCCGATTAACCAATTTGGAAACTAATCGGCGTGAGGATAATCATCGAGCTGATGGAGGACATAATCGGAATCAACGAGATCCACATGCAGTCAATGTTGATCGTGATTTGGGTATTAAACTTGTGATTCCCGAATATGATGGAAAATTGAAACCAGATGAATTTATGGATTGGTTAGTGTGCGTTGAAAATATTTTTGCGCACAAGCCCATGACGGATGGTCATAAGGTTACACTGGTGGCAACTCAATTTCGGAATTATGCTGCGATATGGTGGGCCGAGTTGCAAAAGAAAAAAAGAAATAAAAATATTGACCCCGTTGACACATGGATCGAGATGAAGAATTTGTTAAAGCATTCCTCCGTGTGAATTATTCAAGAGATCTTTGTTTAAGTTTTCAAGATTTGAAGCAAGGTTCTAAAATTGTTATTGAATATTCTGAGGAGTTCCTAACCATGCAAGCTTGCTGTGGCTTGAATGAAGATGATGATGTGTTGGTTGATCGATATTTTCATGGGTTGCGCATTGACATACAACATATCCTTACATTCAAGAATTTTGATAATGTTGATGAGATCATCCAACATGCCATCAAAGCTGAAGACATTGCTAATTATCATCCAACAGATCCTAACCATGCAAGCTTGTTGTGGCTTGAATGAAGATGGTGTGTTGGTTGATCGATATTTTCATGGGTTGCGCATTGACATACAACATATCCTTACATTCAAGAATTTTGATAATATTGATGAGATCATCCAACATGCCATCAAAGCTGAAGACATTGCTAATTATCAAGCTTCAAAGTTTAGTGTCTCTAAATGGCCTGCACAAAAGACCCTTGTAAAGCCAGACTTCAATCCAAGTGACAGTTCCTCAGAAAAGTTTTCCTCCAAGTTTGAAGATCAAAACAAGTTCACATATTTTCATTGTAAGCAAAAGGGTCACCGTGCATTTGAATGCCCGAAAAGAATAAATTTAATGGAAGGTGCACAAGAAGAACCAGAAACAAAAGATGATCCTAAAAGTGAAGAATACCGTGAAGTGGAGGAAATTGCAGCTGAAACAGATAGTGCACTTCTCTTGGTTCAACAAGAGTCTTTACCCACTGTTGAAAAGAAATGGTTGCGGAAAAATATTTTTCGTTCCACAGGTACAATACATCGGCAAAATTGTACAGTTGTGATTGATGGTGGAAGTTGTGAGAATATTATCTCGAAAACTCTTGTTGATCGCTTGAAGTTGAAGGTTTACAAGCACAATCGTCCCTACTTTGTTAAATGGCTAATGACAGGTGATGAAGCGCAAGTGCGACATACATGTCAAGTTACTTTTGCAGTTGGTAATGACTATAAAGATACAATTTGGTGCGATGTACTACCAATGGACAGTGGAGATATCCTTTCAGGTCGCCCATGGATGTATGACAAGAATGGCACTCATGGGGTACGTAACACCACGTATACCTTCATGCACAGTGGACAGGAAGTTACTCTCCATCCCAAGAAACCAGACTCACCAAAGACAAAATCAAGGGGCCATGTTACAAAGGAAGTGCTTCACGTATATTATATATTCAGAGGCAACTTGAAGAAGACTCGAGTTCGAGGTCGAACTCTTCTTTCAACCTGGCAGGAATGATGCAGAACGGGGGCTACCTTCCACCAATGGTCCCACCCAAAATAGTTTTAGGATATTTATTTTTTTAGTAGCTTCCTAATTTTATTGTAATTAGGATTAGCATTCTAATTTATCTGGTTTCATAGTTTGATTAGGATAGTTTCTATTATTAGATTAGGTTTTCTTAAGCCCTAAGTTTACTTTATCTATTTATATTGCATTGTAGAGATGATTATCTCAGATTTTGGAATAGAATAAAATTGAGATTTTCTCTTGGAGAGGTTTTCCTCGTGTTAGAAATCTCTGCGGAGATAATTTGAGGTGTCTTTAACACGTGTTTCGGCATCTACGCAAGCCCTAACCCTAGGGCCTGCATCAATGTGTGTGGATTATAGGCATGGTTTTAAATCCCGGTGCCGGTCTTCATGTCGGTTGGGACCGTGCCAAGTCCGTGCCGCCCGTGGCGAACCGGTACGACCACTCCGGCCCTAAAAAGTGTCAAAAAAATCTTTAAAAATCTAGAAAAATAGAAAATAATAGAACTAGTAAAAACATAAAAATTGAGCTATTTAACAATCATCCAATCCAAATATAGTGACGTCTAATGTTGTTCAGTACTAAGTTGCTGACAATGTAACATATAGCTACTAGTTTTTAAGAGGCAAGATATCCTTTTTATCTTTTAACTTGAGAGAAAAGTCATCTTTTAAAGATAATTTGGTCCAAAAAAAAAGACTAAAGGATCGTATAAATAATTTCTAATTTTTATGGATAAATGACATAAATGACTTTTATTAAAGCTTACATAGGGACCCACCTAAATTATAAATACTAAAGTAGCATATCAAATGAAAGGAGATGTGAATTAGGAATATTCAAATGATCTTATCCTTTAATTTTTTATGCTCAAAGTTTAAGGGGCAAAATCATCTTTTTATCACAAGGAAAGAATTATTTGAGTGTCTTTATAAAAATAAATAGGTTAAAAATAAAAATCTGAGTTCAATGTCACTATGAGTCGAAGATTTTAATAAAACTAGAATATAAAGTGGACCTTTTGAGAATATTTGAAAAGAATGGGCCCTATATGTCAAAATCTATTAGAAAGTAATAAAAAAGCCTTCAGTTAGGTCGGTTTCAAACCCTAGCAACATCAGAACAAGTGGGCTGCAGCACGCTTTATGTCATTTGCATCCATTATTATTTTATAAAAATTAAAGTTTTTTCCTCTGAAACAGCAATTTATTGGTGCCGATGCTCGACTCGTTTCGAACTTGGCTGGCACCGGATCGACTCGGACCAGTGCCGACGATGTCATCATTATAAAAAGTTTCCTATCCCTGTCATTCATGAATTGTTGCACGAGTTACACAAGGCCAACAGTTTTTGCATATAGGGTCTTAGGGCCAGCTACCATCAAATTTAAGTCGATTATGTTGACATTCACAAAAAAAGCCTTCCAGACTCATGTTAGTCATTATGAACTTCTAAGAATGCCATTTGGCCTCACCAACGTGCCATCGGCTTTTCAGAGCATTATGAATGAAATCTTCAAACCTTTCCTCCACAAATTTTATACTTTTCTTTTTAGATTCTCGTCTATGGTAAGATGTGCGAGGATCATCGTGAACTCATTTAACAATCATTACATTGCGGGTTTCGTCATGTCACCTATAAGGGGTGAAGAACTAAACAAGAAAAAGAACTAATAGTTTTGGAAAAGATAATTGATGTAGATAGACCTCAAGCCACATGTGTGCACAAGTAGATTTAGGATTTTTAATTCCGTAATTATATGTTAGTTTCTAATTTTATTGTACTTAAGATTAGACTTCCAATATTTTTTAGTTTCTTACTTTAGTTAGGTTTCTTAGGGCTTGAGTTTTCCTTTCCTATTTATATGGGGCATTGTAGACTTATTTTCAGAGTTTTGATTAATGAAAATTGGGTTTTCCCATTGAGTGCGTCCTCGTTATCAGTCTCTATGGCGACTTGTTGAAGTGTCTTCGAATACGTGCTTCAGCACCAATTGTGCTTCGGCACTTCCCGCAAGCCCTAACCCTAGGGTCTGCATCAATTTGGTATCAGAGCGAATATCCACATCGCTCTGACCAATCTCCGGTCACCGATCAGAGCCTTATCCATTCCATTTATGTCTGTCCCGGCGACATCTTCCTGACAACCAGCCAACTTTTGTCACACCCAATCTCCATCTTCGTCAAAACCAAAATCCCCGAACCCATCCATCCCAGTCATCAAACCCTCTCCACTTCAAATCCTAAAACCCAAAACCTTTCACCACCCCACAGCCAATCAGAACCCAATACCCAATCGAATCCAAAAAAAAAAAAAAAATCTCAAACCCTGACTTCTCCCCAAACGAACCGAACAAAAAAACCAAGCCCTCTCTGCTTCCTGAAACCCAAAACCATTCAACCATACCAGCCAAAAAAAAAAATCCAAACGTCTATGCTTAACCCCAAATCGACCCAAACCCCATCTGCATCCAAAAACCAAAATCCCAATCGACCAAAACCCAATCTCCCAGTTTCCCAAAAATCTAACCTGCCTCCTTCCAACTATTCCACCCGAACCAAACCCCATCCTTGTTCAAACCCCAACCCAACCCAGAAAGATTTAAAAAAAAAAAAAAAAAAAAAAAAGGAAGAAGAATAGCAAAGGAGAATGGCCGAATCGGAAACAAAAAAAAAGGTGCATACCTGAATCTACCACCGCACGACCGTCGTCCACCGACACCGTCGCAACATCGTTCTTCCTCTCATAACACCGAAAAGGTGAGGTTGATGCAGACCAAACAATAGGTCGGCCAACCCATTGGGTCCAATCTATAGGCCCAACGGGACATCCATTTAGTTAGGAAGTATTATTAAGTAGTTTGATTTTTTTAGGATTATTATTTGTGGGTTTCCTATTTAATTTTAGGCATTATTCAAATATTAGAAAGTATTGTTGTTGAGGGATTAAGCCAACTCCTCCATATAAGGATGTTAAGCCTTATTGTATTTAGAATGCATATTATCAATTGATCTTTTGAGTACGAGAGTTTTCTCTTCAGTTGTGGTGTTTTCTCCTCTTATGAGGGTGCCTTAGTAGCTAAATCCATCTTGGATTCGATCAATCCTTCAGGAGATTGATCTATTGCTCAATCGTAGATCCAGGCTGCACCAGAGGTCGTGTTCGTCTTTTCTCCATCGCACAAACAGAACTAAAGAACTTTGCCTTTGCTGTGCACTAAGGCACATGTCACGGCTCAAGCATCTCAAAGCACGTGACTCACTTTGTTTTTTTAATTTCATCATGACCTCTTCTTTTGTGGGCCACGGCGCAAATAGAATAGGTCTTACTTCGGATCTGTTCTAGATTGCTTGTCCTAAACCGCTTCAAGGAAGCTAGCATCAGAAGTCTGACCCAACTTTAAGAAAGAGCATCACACGCAAGTCAAGACAGGTCGGGTTGGACCCAAACCGGGCCAATCCTACCTATTAGCAGCATAACCCACCCCTATGAATAGTAGTGGTTGACGTCTTACCATCATAACAGTAGTCAACAATCAAGCTTTGCCTAGAATCAACGCCATGAACTTTTTTTTTGCAATTGTGGGGTCCTCAAAAGTCAGATTTTAATTTTGTTTTCACCTACGCGCTTGTGAAAAGTAGATCTCCAAAAAAGGTCAGTCCATTCATACAATATGAAATTCCATATCAGTAAATTCTACAATGCAATTCAAGAAGCCAAGCATGAACTTAAATATAGAATATGGTATGCTGCAAATGAAAACTATTTTCGGCAATTTCTTGATTTGAAACAAGAAGAATTGTCTGTTCTTGAATACTCTGACCAATTTTGAAGGCTCCAAGATGCATGTGGAATGGAGGATGATGAGGAACATGATTTAATTAGTTTTCTCAATCTTAGAGGCTTGAGAGCAAATATAGTGGAGAGAATGAATGACTGCAAGAATATTCATGAGGCATATTGAGAAGCAATTCGTGTAAAGCGCATACTTAAACAATCTAATTCAGGGAAAGTTACACTTCAAGAAGGAAAGTCATCGCAATAAACAGCAGACCATGTTGAGGAACTAGTGACAGAAGATATATTGACTGAGAAGCCAGAACAAGACACAGAAGATTCCACAACTCCATATGGCCCCGAATTTCATAATGGTGATCAAAATATACATGCAGATAGTGAATAAGCATCGGTTGTCAAAATTCCCCACATTAATTCTCACATTGATTTTGTTTGCGATGATTAGCAATGGAAACTTGGAGATGAATAGCACCTAGTTAGAGATTGTGATTTGATAGTGCAGATTCCACACATGAAGTGCGTAAAGGTTCAATCTCACGTCCACATAACATCCGGCCATCAAATGAAGTTATACAAGACGATGCATATGGAAGTAGCAAATCAACCGACGAATCGGCAGTTTGTTACATTGATCTTCGACCAAAGTGGAATTTTACCTAACTCGAGGTCAAGTTCTTTCCAAGCAGGGGAGAATGATGCAGATAGACCCCAAGCCACATGTATAGGGGCCAAGTAGATTTAGGATTTTTAATTCAGTAATTTTGTTAGTTTCTAATTTTATTGTAATTAGGATAGGTTTCCAATATTATTTAGTTTCCTAGTTTAGTTAGGTTTCTTAGGGCTTAAGTTTTCTTTTTCTATTTATTTTTCTTTATTTTTTAATAGTTCTTTTCCTAGTTATATGGCGTTATAGATGATTATTTTAAGAGTTTTGATTAATAAATATTGGGCTTTCCAATCAGGTGCGTCCTCATTATAGGTCTCTGCGGATAATTATTGAAGTGTCTTCGGATACGTGCTTCAGCACCGCTTGTGCTTCCGCACTTCCCACAAGCCCTACCCCTAGGGCCTACATCAATAATACTTTTGGGAGCTAGATTTTAAATCTTTTTCTTCCCTCAAGATGCACTTTTAAAAAAATGGCCTTATATTTTTTTTTATGCTTTAAAAAAAATTATTTCAACATTTAAAGATTAAAAGCGCAGAAGAATTTTAGATTTTTCAAGGTCCAAAGTCCTAGTGGAAAAGAAACTCTATATGTTTGTAACCAAGAATCAGGCTTCTCTTCCTTTTGCCAAATTAGGACTCGAACTCATGGACTCTCACGCACGCACCCACAATAGTTGGGGATGCCCATGAATCAAGTTTAGATTCTTTCATTTCCATACACAAAAAACACAAATATCCTCAACATCCATTTTATAAAAAAAATTAATAATTAGAGCATATTCATGTAGCTCCTATACATTATCTGGTTAACATAAAAATGCATTGCAAGCAAGCATGACTGGACAGTTAATTCATGGAAAAAAAATGGAAATGTAAAACATGAAATTGTTTTTCCACGAAGCTGGTGTCTTTGGGTGCACAGAAGGTAAATTTGTTTGCACTTTTAGCAGAATCGATTGTTAATTCTTTCCACTATGCCTTGTGTACAAGACATGAAAAGATTAGACAGGATACTGGTTCCCTACATTTTTTTCACCTTAAAGTCTATGTTAGTAATTGGTATAGTTTCAGAAGAGAGAATCCAGGAAATAAATACAAAAAATATCCAAGACATATAGTTTATAAATCTCGCTCTACTCAAGAGGGATCACAGAAAAAACCACCATCCATATACAGCCAAAGAATCAAACTTACATTTAATTTCTAGTGATTTAATCTACACATAACATAAACAAGGAAAAACAACCATCATTCCCCAAAAGACTTCTGATGGAAACACCTAAGAAAGCCTAATTTCACAAACAACTCCAGCAGAATCAAGAACTTCAATAGGCTCTCAACATTCTTCAATCACATAAGTCCAGTAAACTGTTTTACTTTTTTTCAAAATAAATAAATAAAATCTTCTCAGTATCTTACACTGAGAACTGAACTCCATCTTCTCTTGAATTGTCCGATCCAGCCATGTCCGAATGCACGCACGGAAAATAAAATAAGCTAAATCGTAGAAAAGAACTCAATTTGACTCATCGAAAAAATCACATTTTTTTCATATGCATGGAAAAGCACTTTCCATCTGTCTGGAAGCAGAATACCAGTTTTGCACGCACTCCCTACGAAAAAACCATTCTTTTCACCAAAGGCGAGTCATCGATCATCTAAACCCTCAAGAAAAAGCACTAAACACACAGGGAAACACTACAGATCATCGTCCATTTCTACTCCGGTTCTGCTTAGAAAGCAAGCAACACAAGATTCAACAAGATTTCGATCCAATTAACCCCAAGCAATACATTAACATCGATTTCTTTCTCAAAAGACCAAACAGAATTCAATAAAAACAGGATCTTGAACGGAATAGAGATGGAATCAACGACTTACCCCATACAGTCGAGAATCTGATGGATCCAAGCAACGAGAGAGCTCGTGAGGAACATTTAATCTCCAAATCCACTGTCAAAGCCGAGATCTCTGCCTCGAGACATCGAATCCAGTAAGGAAAGTTCTAGAAACCCTAGATATGGAAAGAAATCAAAAGGGAATTTAAGACAGCGAAAGAAGAATTTTGAGAAATCTCGAAACCCTGAAGTTTTCAAAAACCGACCTTTGGATATGCATTTCAATTTTTATATCTTTCCTTCCTGAAATGGATCGAGACACCCGTCCTTGAATCTCTCTCGCGAGGGGTTTTTCTGGCAATTTGTTATTATCGGAAAGAAGAGAAGAACGGATGAAGGATTTAATTGAAAATAAATAATATCCGGCGCTCGAGAGAGACGGATAGGATAATGCGAATGTAGGAGAAATGATATGGTGCTCTGACAGAGCACGGTGATTTTGTCCTCACACCGAATGTTATATACCACGTGCGGCTGAGGTCAAAAGTGAAATCACTATAGAGGGTGACAGTTTGGCCACGACAAAATGATGACCTTTGGGGAACTCCATCCTAACTAGATTTTGTTGCTATTTAAATGAAATGATAAAAGTAGTTGGGTCAATGCAACCCCTCATTTCTAATTAGGGATGTAAATGGATTTGTAATTGTTGATTACTCAAAAGTCTAACCCGGTAGAAACTGGGTTGGGTCCTTATTTAGTCCTTGATAAATAAATGGGTTCAGATCTGAATTATTTTTTTTTATTTTTTAACCATGATCGAATGGGTCGGGATCCAATTCCACCTTGAGTCCGAACCGTAGAATTGGGACCTGACGTATTACCTCAATTTTCAAGAATTCCTTCTAAACTAGGCTTTTTCCATATCATTTTATGTCTAAACCTAGGCCCTGGTTTGAACATGTCCCATATACGGAACTAGGAAACCAGTTCCAGCTTTGATTCCGTCTTCTCATTAAAAGTTTTGGTTTTGGGTTCATCATGGATTTGGACTGAAATTGATCCGTTTACATCCTAATTCTAATGCTCGTAGACGTAAGGTCCACCTTAATGCATGACAATTAGGACTTGAATTAAGGATTAAAATGATATTTGCCGGATCAAATGATTGAACACTAACGTGAGGTCCATGGTCCACCTGAATGTATTACAATTATACATTATGCATATTTGTGGAACAAAATTCAATGGTGTCTTATCTTCACATCAACTAGTGTTCATATCAATGTAAAAATATACGGCTTCATGTGATGTGATAGAGTGGATTTATAATAGGTGCATGTAACAAGATTATGTTTTATTTTACCCATATATAAAAGGGAAGAACTGTGCTGCTCAGTGAAATACTCTCCACACCTTTATAGGGCCCTTGATGTGATATCCAAAACCACATGGCTGGGTAGTGTTGGCATCTCGGTGTCACGCATATGCCCAGGGATAGATTTTGGCATCTTCAAATTTGACTTTTTCACTCTTAACCAATAGGTCAATCTAGCCCACACTATTAGAACCCGTTTGTCATCATTCCCGTGTTGTTCCTAATCTTGTGTTCAGATCAGATTGCGCTAAGATCGGGTTGTGCTGAGACTATACTCTGCAGAACTTGTTTGGCAACCTTACATTAAACCACTCTATTGATAATACGTTATACGAAACTTGTTTGGTAATATTATAAAAGTTTTGTTTCAAAAAACGAAAGCAAGAGAATCATAGTACTTACAATATGGGGCTCATTTTTTATTATTTCAACACTCTATTATTATCCTATATGGGACCCACCTATAAAAATTACAACGTAATACCCACATTTAACAATTAGAACACAAGGCTCATATTCATAGGATTTGCAAAGTGGGCCTACCTTTATAGAAATTATAATGTGGGGCCACCCTTTTGTGAATGTAAATATGAGACACACCTTTAAAAATCACAATGTGGCACACACCTTTAAAAAATAGAATATGGGGCCTACATTTATAGGATTTACAATGTGGATTCCACCTTTTGTGATCATGACCATATGACCCACATTTAGGAATTACAAAGTGGAGCCACATTTTTTGTGATTGCGGACACAGAACCTTCAAAAATTACAATGGGGTTCCCACATTTAGAAATTAGAACATGGGGCACATTCATAGGATTTATAATGTAGACCTACCTTTGCAAGAATTATAATGTGAGGCCATCTTTTTGTCGATTTTGAACATGGGATCCACTTTTAATAATTACAATGTGGTACCCACATTTAGAAATTAGAATGTGGGGCCACATGCATAAAATTCACAATGTGGCTCCATCTTTTTTTATTGTGACCATATGACCGACCTTTAAGAATTATAAAGCGGGACTCACTTTTAGAAACTACAATACGATGCCCACCTTTAGAAATTAGAACATGGGGCCCACATCCATATGATTCATAATTTAATCCCACCATAATAGGAATTATAATATAGGCCTACCTTTAGAAATTACAATGTGATGCCCATCTTTAGAAATTAAAACATAGGGCCCACATCTATAGGATTTATTATGTGGTCTCATCATTATAGGAATTATAATGTGGTCACACTTTTTGTGATTGTGACCATATGGCCCAGCTTTAGGAATTACCAAGTGGGGCTACTTTATTTGATACTGTGAGTCTGGGGCCCACATTTAGGATAAGTGAGAGGATTTAAAATCTTTAAATGATATCTTTTAAAAGGCAAGAGATAAGTATGAAACAACAGTGCCAGCGGGTTGTTTTTTTTTTAATTATTTTTTTCGTTCCAACTTCTTTAGGCTAGCGGGTATTTTGAGATTCCTTCCTGTGAGACCAAACTTCAAAACGGTGATTTACACATACTAAACATGCTTTTCACAACCTCATTCTGTGGGAATATGAGAACATCCGAATGGCACGGTGCCAAATGCACCCTTAATAGCATTCGAGTGAGTCTAGGAGAATGATTGATTGCAAGGCAGATCGCCCTTCCTTGGAAGAGAAAAACCTAGCTCCTTTGGTAGCCCTGCATCAAAATTCACTATACCATAGAATATAACATAACTAAAAGCAACCTCCCCATTACATACCTTAAATGAAGCATTCATGAAAATAACAACTTTATCCTAAATATCCTTGAAGACAACAACACGCTGCTCGGTTGGTTCACAACCCTGCATGCTTCTCAGCTGCTTAGGGATATATCCATATATAAGCCACTCTTCCCACTTGTGTGTGGGCTGTATTGGGTCTCAACCTCTTTGGCCAGGGCACCAAAAAAATATAAGAAATAAAATTTAACTCGAGGCTTATTTGTATAGTTGAAAGTAGGAGTAAAAATAAAGTGGGAGTCAAATCATGAATAAAATGAAAGAGTATGTAGTTAAAGTTAAAAAAAAAAAAAAAAAAACAGGCACTAGAAAACAAAAGTGTTACTTAACCGCAAGTTGTTACGCTTGGTTGAGCTTAAAAGAGAGGAGAAATAAAAGCCATGAGTGATGTCACATCCAACAGCTTTACTTCTCCCATTCACCTTTTTTTTCCAAACAGCAATGAGCTAAAATAGTTTCTCACTACTTCTCACTCTTTCATTCAAACAACCTGTAGTTTAAAAAAAAAATAATATCATGCCCTTTTTTTACTCATTTTTCAGCCAAGTTGAAATGCCATGGTTAAGGATATTTAAATTGAGATGGCAATCTCAATTTCTATTTTTTTTTTTGGCTTAGTTGTCGTACTTTAAAAGAGAACTGAGCACGGTTAAATATTTCTACCTATATCAACAATCATTTCAAGTCTTCCAAATGACCCACCATAACCTTGGACTACATTTTTTTAAAGATTTGCATCAATTTCTTTATTTTTTAGTTTTTGGTTTTTAGTCTTAGTCAATAATTCTCATTATCTTTATCATGGTTACATATTTTTTACTTCTTTTTCCTAGTGTTCATATCAATGTAAATATATGGCTTCATGTGACGTGATCGAGAGTGGAGTTATAGGTGCTTATAACGAGATTATATTGAACATAAATGGCTGAAAACTAGAAAGGGACAATAGAAAGAAGGGTGTTTAAATTGGATAAATTTTGTGATATGCTTGATCCTTTGCTCGGCCCACCCACTTGCTGTCTTTGGTTTCATATGTTGCTCTTACATATCTAATTCTCATTAATTCACACGTCTATCACATTGGTTAAGCTTAAGTTGGAGGGTTTTGGCTTTAATTTTGACCGACGGTTATGATTTTGATTGGTGGTTACTACTTTATTTTTAAATCTTTATTTTTTTTTCTTCCCCACTTACCAACTCCTCCATTCTTATCTCACTCCACCCACCTTATCTACCGCTCCTCTGTTTTAACCTTTATCTTATGTGACCACTCATTTAACTGTAATAAACTATATAAGCCTAAGCTTGATGGGTAGAATCTTAGGGTAGAAGGCCCATACAGGTATTATATTAAGACATGCCAAGCCTATTGCTTAGGTGAGAACAACGAAATCGAAAACCACTCTGATACCATATAATAAACCATATACCAGGCCAAAAGCTTAAGCTTCATTGGTGGAAGGCCCATACAAGTATATTGAGATATGCCAAGCCTATTACTTAGGCGATGTGGGATGTGGGACTTCCCAACAATAACTACACGTAACTACTCTGCATTTGAAGACTGGTTCGTCTTCTTTTACATGAGATGAAAAGGTTGGAGTTCTTAACTTCCTCGTCCTCGAAGAAATGGCGATGAAGTTCGAGGGTCTAGTTTTTTTTTCCATTAATTTCTTTATCATGATTCTCTAACCTAGGGTTATTGTAATTAAATTTGAAAACCTTCCATTTACATGATGTCTTGTATAATGCATTCAAGTAATATATTTAAGAAATTCTAAATCGCTAACTTTTTTCATAAATTTTTGTTAATTAATTATTTCTACCATGACTTTCACATTTTCATTGCTCGTGCTAAGCACGGGTATGTTTCGCTAGTATGATATTTATGTAAATACCTTCATATGTTGGATTTGATAATAAAAAACATCAAGTATTTAAAGTTGAAGTCTGGAGTCGACTCCATTAGTTTCATGTAATTAAATTCCTACATTTAAATTTTTTTTTTTTATAAAAGTAGTTTAAAATGAGTTTAACAATGGTGAATGTCCAAAAAATGACCATTGATTAATTTCTCCTTTCTAGCTTGTTTGTCTACATCAAATACATTATACATATATATATATATATATTAAAGCAATATGATTTGTTCTGCCACGACATCACCCATGGAGCTCTCATTTTAATTAAAAAATATCCGAAAAAAAATATAGGATTTGGCTTTGATGTGGGCCACTAGACCTCTCCATATTTATCTCATCTCATTATATCACATTCAAATCCATCCCCTAAAATCTCTGTCTATTTCCCCTAAAAATTTTTAAAATCTTGTCATTATCATGCCTATCCACTTCCACTCAACTGCCCCAACTATCAAACCTTCTAAATAGGACCCACGACATGAAGGATTGATCATCCACCTATTCGGTGGAACTAACTAGACAAAAGATCCAACCATCGAGCGAGCTTACCATGATGACTATCTAAATATTTCCCACTAGATCTAACTCACCAACTTCTCCATGCGGCACCCATGGGATGAAATATTCCAATCATACACCCAAATCGTCATGTATGACCTGCTAGATCAGAAGGATCCCATATCAGATTTTTTTTTCCAAAGGAGCATATCCAAAGTAACTTTTGCTACAACCATGTGGGACCCCATGATCAATCCAGCACCCACATACTCACTAAACTCCCATAGATTTTCACTTATTCTAATTTGGCACCAATCTGAATTATATTCACCATTGGATTAAATTTCATAAAAAAATCTGACATTTTCACATACTCACGAATTTTCACTTATTCTAATTTGGCACTAATCTGAATTATATTCACCATTGGATTAAATTTCATATAAAAAATCTAACTTTTTTTTAAACAGATAAAAAAAATCAATTGAAGAAACAATTAAAAGTTACCGCACCTAAATCACTGGATATAATGATTTGATTGAGATGAGTTTTGCCTAAAGTCATATCCAAGATGAGACCTTTCCATCACACCATCCTTCTATGAGTAGATTGCATCTAAGTGGGTCCCATAAGAGAAGATTAGAATTCTAATTCCTGCACATGTCGTGGGAGGTACCTCTTAGTAATAACAAAGCCTTATATGAAAGCATCAAAACTAGGCACAGCCCGTCAAGACCTTGGCCTAGCACGTCCCACAGGCACAGCCATGGGCTGTGTCCTGTCGGTCTATGCCCTCCACAGGACTATTTGCACAGAATTTTAACTAATTTATCAAATTTAAGAATAGTTTAAATCAGGTTATAGATTAGAGATTTTACATGCATTTTGATAGATTTCTTTTCTATATTTTTATAATATATAAAAAATTTACCGTAAAATTTTTTGGGTCCGGGCCTCTGTTATAGTAAGAATTAAATACATAGAAATTAATGGTCAAATGAGCTAAACTGAAGGATAATTAAAGAGATAAGGGGTGAAGAATATGAGTTGAGGGATGATGTAGATGTACACCTCACTTCCCTATAATTTAAACTACAAGGGTAGTGGTTATATATTCATTTCTCACCTCATCTTGATATATTTTCCATTAAAATTCACATTTTCCCATTAATTTTAGGCAATTTTAGATATTAAAGTCTTAAAACTCCTTTGTATTCAATTGCATGAAACAAACAAACCCCAAATCAACAGTGAACTTAGGAAGATGGGAAATGAATACTCCTAGGAAAGTAAAGGTCCCATATGTATCTCCATTTTATGTCCTTGATCCCTCACCTCCTTTTTGAATTTTTATGGGAAATGAATACTCCTAGGAAAGTAAAGGTCCCATATGTATCTCCATTTTATGTCCTTGATCCCTCACCTCCTTTTTGAATTTTTATGGGAAATTTTCTGTAAGGTAACCTACAGTCCTTGATTTCTCCCCTTTGTTACCAAAGTTGGCCATTTTACCCAGACGTTCTTCGTACAGTCCATATTGATGCGCAAACCAAAATGCTTGTTTTTAGTTGCGATATCGCAACAAATGTTGCGATATCACAATTTCAGTTGCGATATCGCAATTTATAAAGTTGCGATACCGCAATTAATGTTGTGATATTGCAAAAAAGACGTGAGGTTTAGAAGTCAACAAATACATTTCTGTTTATAATTTCTTTCTGTTTCGTTGCTTTCGTCTCTAGCTTGGGTTCTCTGCGTCCATACTCTGCAAGAATAACTCCGCATTTGACATAAGCCAAATTAGACAGCATGAGCGATAATTTTAGTTCCATCGAAACAAATTCAAGTAAAGTCAGATTTAACACAGCATGGGTTTCAATTCTTCAACTGATGCTAACGGGAAGGTCCATAGAACAATACAAGTAACACGCATGCTTACAAAAGAAGAAAGGGGTGGGGCAGTAGTTTTAATACTAGGGGCATCAATAAGGGGCCATTACCATTCTTAAAGGAATTCAGGCTTTGATCTGTGATCTGGGGCAATCGCCCCATATGCCATACAAGTGAGTCTGCCCCACTCTTGATGCTTGGATGATATTAGTGCAGACTCCAACTGTAATGCCCTACGCTATACCAATGCATGATATTGTCCGCTTTGGCCCATTGGCCTCACGGTTTTGCTTCTGATGGACCTCAACCCATCAAAAGCAAAACTGTGAGGCTAGTGGGCCAAAGCGGACAATATCATGCATGGGTATAAGGTGGGGCGTTACAAATAGTATCAGAGCTGACTCTTGACTAGTTCGAGTGTGGGTCCCTTGTCGTGGTCTGGTGCAAGTGGATGGGTCTCCATGTGGGCTGACCAAGAGGGCTGGCAGGCTACAGGGGCTGGCAGGCTACTGCATAGGGACGTGCAGCCCTAAGGGGGGTGGTGGAATGTGACGCCCCGGAGCCCCACATCGACTATAGAGAGGAAAGTGAATGGGGATAGAGCTTACACCCTTACCTTGTATGAGGCCTTTTGATGGGTTGAGGCCCATCAAAAGCAAAACCGTGAGACCCATGGGCCAAAGCGGACAATATCATGCATGGATATGGGGTGGGGAGTTAAATCAACAGCAGTTGATCGTCTCAGTTAGAAACCAGAGCATTTAGGGTTTTCTAAACCAACAAACAGAGATAAATAGAGAGAGGAGGAAAAGGAAAGAAAATACCAGATCTACCTAAAAGAGAGAGGGAATAAGGATTACCATGTTTAAAAGGTGCAGCAGTATATACTGTACGGAGAATGTTCAGGTAAAATGGCCAACTTTGGTAATAAGAGAGAGAAATCAAGGACCGTAGGTTATCGTACAGAAAATTTCCCAATTTTTATTAGAGCTTATTTCACCATGAGCCCCTATGTATTCAATTCCATACAAACGAAAGGGCCTAAGGGCATGTTAGTTTTTATACAATATATAAGAATTGAATTCATAGAAATTCATAACATAAGTGGTGAAAATTGAAGATCCAAATGGATATGCAAAAATGACTATCAAATAACCTCTTCTAATAGAAGGAAATCAAGGACAGATAAGGAAATATATACTAGTCATCACCCTAGTAATTCAAATCCTATAAAAGTCAAGGTCCAATCAATTTCTACCTTATATGCTTCACCCTTCATTTCATATCATTCATAATTCACCTCCTTAATAATAATGGGTTGGAGCTCATTTTGACCATGACCTACTATGTATTCATTAATTCGGATGTATTATAATGCAAACTAAAGGGCCCTCAACGATATTTGACCAAACTCTCGACTCACGTTTAGTTCGGTTAATCTATTTGAAATGAGGGAAATGCAATAATGGCTATGCTACCTATCTTATCTTAGGTGCATGACTATGAGCCGAGCCATTTATTGGTGACAAACAGGTTCATCTTCGCTGAGATCATATTGGTTATGATAAAACTCAGCTCCCATAATCCAAAACATAAAACAGCAAAACCATGGGTTATGATAAGAAAGGTCAGTTCTGCAATCCCCATCTTTCACCCACATCCCAAATCATGCTCGTGATAGGAAAAGCCATAGTTACCTAGTTCAGTTTGATTAATTCACATTCAAGTTCACAACTCGTATTTCAGTACTTAACTTGATAAAAATAAAAATAAATGGAGTAGGTTTATTTGATTTGCTTGTCAATTTGATTGGTTTAAAGTTCAAGTTTCGATAAAAGTCTGGTGAACTAATTCATCTGTGCCCATGCTATAAGTACATCTATATGTACATCATTAGGGCCCACCCACATAAAAAATTGAAAACAATCAAAATAATTGTTCTTTACATTTAGAGCCATGCTACTTGTCCCGTGGGACTTGTCCCGAGCCTGGCCCGACTCCACATGGGATGGGTATTTTGGTCATTTGCCAAATGACCAAAATACCCGTCCCATATGGAGTCGGGCCAGGCTCGAGACAAGTAGAGTTTTTGTTACATTTAATCTATGTAGAATTTTACTTCAAAGTTGGGCCCCACACTTAGATTGATTACATAAAATACATGATTACAATAAAAACTAAAGTAAAATTCAATGTTTTACATGTGATCAATCTTAAAGTGGGGTTGACGCCTATTGGAGTTAGATATAGATTAGCACTAACACGTGGGCGGGTAGAGTGCTTTTGAGTGGCTTGGAATTTTAGGTAGCCACAACTAATTGATTTAAAGGACTCAACTAGTACCATGTGATATTGGATCACTTAATGGTTCGCGAATTGAACTAGAAATTATCCAAAATGAACTTTTCGATTGTCGTACGAACAAAAGTAGGTAACCATGGGAAAAACACCCTAATCCAAGGTGGTGGATGAGCAGCAAGCCCTAATGTGAGGTAGGCGATCTTCACCATCCATTTGTGGTTAATCAGCATGCCTTACTACATCATATCCCCTAGTTGTGTTCATTTTGGTCAGGCACAACACCTCTGGTGGCTATATGGTTATGTGGGTTAAGTTGAATATGGATCGAGTTATGCGAGTCATGCGGGTTGTGGTGGTTATGAAGGTTGAATCAGGTTGATCCCTATCAGGTGCGTGCTGGAGTTACCAGGCCCAGTGTTGCAACCTGACCCAATTTAACCTTGTTTAATGCTAATTAAGTGTGTTTTAGATAAATTAATTATATTTAATTACTAATTATGGTAATTAATGTTAATTAGCCTCTATAAGTTGAGTTGGTTGGGTCTTGAGCCTTAGATAGTTGAGTTGGAACCGATTTGACTCGGTTGGTTAGAGTCGAGGGCTTTTTCGTAATTATCGATTTTCCCATTTTGCATTGTTTGCACGTCATTTTGGCATCATTTTGGCGTCATCGCGTGTATTTCGAAGAGCACGTCAATTTTTGTATTAGACTCTACATCATTTGAGCTATCATCGAGCATTTGGACCCCATTGACCCAAAATGAAAATATGCAATTTCAGTGGACTTTCTTGCAAAAAGGGGCATCTTTAACCTTTAAAGCAACTTTACCCATGTTTGCTATGTCACCCCTATCATTTCCTCTTCTTTCTACTATTCTTCCTCTTCCTCTTCCTCATCATCTAATTGGGAGTGATTGTTGTGCATTTAGAGGCAAGGAGTGGAGACCCCATCATCTCCTTCATCTTATTCATCCTCTCCATTTCCTTATAGCAAGAAACCACTTCCACCATCTCCTATCTTCTCCAAATTTGAAATCCTTGCTAGAGGTAGGCATCAAGCTCTTGTTGGTTAGGTTTTTTAGTTGAAATAGAGTCAAGAGAGTCATATTTGTGCATACATGCATATTCATTCCATCTTCCATGTGTATTTGTGAATAGGGTTTGGTAATTTAGGGGTTTTTGGGTTCTTTGAGTCAAGTGGTGAAGAAAGGGTTGGAAAGCTCTATTTTGAGGCAAGTATAAGCTTTCATTTGGATTTACATGTTGATTAGTTAGCATTTGATTCTAATGAAATTCTTTTTTAATGATTCTACCTCTTAATGAATGAATGGGTTGAATTGTTTTATGATTTTAATTGATGAAATTAGATGGAGGAGTTGTATATTATGTGTATGGGAGCAAGGAGACTCCATTTTTGTAGGTTGTATGATAGAAGAAGGATGGAAAGGGAAAGAGGGGAATAACACATGAATTTCGGAATTTAGGGATTCTGGAGCATTCGCTCGAGCGAACAAGGGTCTGCTCGAGCGAATCCCCCTCCTGGAACTCTCACTCGAGCAATCGAAAGAACCGCCCGAGCAATCAACTTTCTGGATGGAGTCCGCTCGAGCGAATAAGGGTTTACTTGAGCGAACATCCCTCTGAAACAACTGCTTAAGCGAACGAAATGTGTCGCATGACTGACCAACTCTCTGGATGGGGCCCACTCGAGCAAACCTGAAGCTATAGCTTAGGTTTCTTTTGACCCAATTTTAGGGTGAATTATCACTCTTAATTTACAATAAACCACCCTAATCACTTCTAATAAGTAATTATGGTGCACACCCTTGTTTCCATAGGGAGTTAGGATCTTTAAGAACCTCATGACCTTATACTGGAACCATTAACCTCATTAATTGGTCTAATGGACAATTTTGGTCTATAACTATGCCATGAGGGTTAGTTTTGGGAATTCGACGTATTTCCCATAACAAGTGACACCCAATAAGATAGTAGTACGTCGACTTTCTGGAACTACCTTACATTGGACGGTGAAGGACTAAGAGAAATAAATTAAGGTTGGCTAGTAAAAGACCTTGAATTCTCTACATTATTGCATTTCATATTGAAGTCAATCTTCCTTATTGAGATCATATTCAAATTAATTAATTAGTTGCATTATTAGTATTAATTTTTGGGTTCGAGTTCCTAATTCTAGTTCGTGGCTTAATTGTCGCGCAACTGTTTCGGTATTCGTTGAAATAGTGGATTGAGTAAGTATTCGTATGAATGAGTGTACTATTCAATTCGATTATGTACAAAAAGAAAATAGACTTACTCAAATTCGATTATTATTTGATTCAATCGAAGGCACTACTTAGCTTCGACCCTGTGTTACCCAATGGGGTTGAACTTGGTTTAGTTATTCAAGACTACTGCAGTAAGTTATTTGGAGCACTGGAACTCCAGACCTGGATAGCTAGCTAGCCTTTGGCCGAGCCGCTGGTGACATCCCAACTAGATTCACTCTCTTTTGAGAGGATGAGCTCAATGTAGTAGCCAATTAGTATGTTTTATTTTCCTTTGATTCCCAAGCATAAATTACTCGATTTTCACACAATTTGCCTAGTTATTACTTAACATTGACATCTGTTAATTTAATTGTCCTTTAATTCAATTTGTAATATTATGTATTTCCTTATTAATACCTATACTTGTTGAATCGTCATATTGAGATACTACTACTTGGTATCACAGTCGCAGGTGCAGCTCCCGGCCTTGAAGAGGCCCAGGAGGGAGAGGAGGGTACCAAAGAGGTTCCTCCAGGATTAGAGGAGTGGCCGAAGCAAGGGCCAGCATAGATACTTCCTCCCTAGGAGCACGTGGATGTACATTTTGAGAGCTTCAATAGTGTGTGGCTAGCCCCTTTTTGTGTGGGTCACATTTAGTTGTTTAGTTTTACTTTTGATTACATTTCTGGTACAGTTGTATAGGGTTCTTTTATTACACCCTCTTTTGTAAACAAAGTATATACTTGTATAATTCTTCTGTATTTAAATTTGAATGCTTAATTGGACTGAATGGGAAATGATACCTTCATATGTATGAATTACAGCTTCATTTATCAATTAAATGTCATTGGTATGTTCTAGTGAGCTCGGCTTTTGTGTAGAAAAAGTTGTTTTTCTTCTTCGTGTGTTGTATTTGGCTCGAGATAGGTACAGCATCAACGGAGTACGTGTGTCTCACCTCGGGGATTACCCTTGTCAAACCCCGTCCCGAGTTAATTAAGATTAACTCTAATTGATTAAGAATTGAGGCTAATTAACTATGTTTAATTAAGCTAATAATGGTTTATGAGCAAATGAAATTGAGTTAGCCTAAATTGAATCGATTAGGCTTAATGAACTAGTAATCACTGTTATTAAATGAATTCAGCTGGTTTTAGACTCAAACAAAGGAATTAAGAACTTTTTCGTAAATATGAACTTTCCCGTATTTTGTCGAATACGGAAAATCTTGATACCAACAGGTGTATCTCAATGAGTACGTTAACTTTTGTGAAGGACTCGAAGTCAGTCGATGAGTATTGAATCAAATGACCTTTCATTTTACTCGAATCGTAAATTAGAGAAGATTATGGGTTTAAACGCAAAAATGGGCTTATATAGCCTAAAATGAGCTTCAATGGGCTCATTTATCTTCATTCTCAAACCCTGGGCACATTTCTTCTCCATTTTTCTTCTTCTTCTTCTTCCATTTTCATCTCCATCAAGCACTAAGAGTGAGGTTTTGGAGTTGTTCGAGTGAAGAGAATCATCTTCTTCATCTTCTTCTTGGAGTTTTTCCTGAAGATAGAGCTTCAAGTTGATAAGTTTCCACTCAAATCCAAACTAAAGAAGGGGTTTTTCTTAATCAATCTCCAAATAGAGGTAAGTATATACATTTCAATTGATTTGTATTGTTATTGTGGTGATTTGAGTTCAAGAAGCTCAAATCCTGGATTTTGGTTTAGAATTCTGTGGCTTCAGAATTCATTTCTAGGAGTAATGCAGTGAGCCGCAGGGCTAACCGCAAGGCTAACCGCCGGAAATCCACAAAATGGTCAGTCTCTGGAAAGCTGACTGCCAGCCGACGACATATTTTGGTTAGCCGAAATTAAATTTTCGATTAGCTGAAAGGTAACCGTGGGCTAATCGAAATTGAGTTAGAAATTTCACAGAATGAGCTAGCTTTTGGAAAGCTAACCGCTAGCAACCGAAATTTAGCCGAGGGGTGACTGCCGAGATGACCGAACTAACTGAGTGATCAGAAGTTACATGGCTCTGGAAAGCTGAACGTAAGCTGACCGAACTTAGTTCGGCTAGCCGCCAATCAGATATTAGATTTCGGCTAACAGCCAAGGTAACCGCCATTGAGAGAAATTACAGATTAAATTCTGATTTGTCTAAATTGAAAGCCCAATCATTGAGACTAGGGTTAGGAATATCTAAACCTTCATGAGTGTGAACCAGGGTTATCATTATGCACGAATATAACTAAAGTAATGTCATCTACGGTAACACGTACATTGATAACAAATAATTCACTCAATTGTTTGGTTTAGCTAATATTATAGAAATGGGTTAGAAGTTTGAATAGAATGATTAATTTAATTTGATCTACAAGTCTGGCACTACATAGTGGTGTCATAAGCTCGTATAGAGCTACATTGAATCGGCATTGAATCAATACTGAATTGAATAATGAACAATTGAATAATGCAATACTGAATAAAGAACAGTACTGAATGTCAAATTTAATTAATAAACAATCCTACTGCAGTAGATGGAAATTGGGGTGTTCCGGAGCTCCGTGGTGATACTAGTGATCTTTGATCCAGACACTGGCATACCCCACACTATTTGGATCGAAAGGTCATATATTGAAAAGTCACCGATAAGCCACCATAAGCCACACATTGGACTAAAAAAGTCCCACTGATAAGTCATCTAATAAAGGCTTAATATAATTAATGAATCGAATATAAACACTGAAATGAATGTAAATGAGTGGAACTGACTGCTTCCTTTGGGAATAAACTAAACTGAATTGAAACCAATGCTAATGTAGTGGCCAATATAGTCATTGTCACTGATTATGCTATTGTACAGGATATGTCATAGAATTGTTAGTTTAATGAGTTGATAAAAATAACATGTGTTATCATAGAACTGTATATGCATTGTTGAATCGTCGTGTTCACGGTGTTACTGATAATGTTACAGGCCCAGTTGCCGTTGCCGGTCCCGCAAAGGCCGATCTTCCAGCAGAGATTGCCCATCCGATACCCCCAGGGGGCTTGATCGAATGGACTTGATTTGGAGTGCCAAAGGATAGAATATTTTGGAGAAATATTTTGATAAACACCTTGTATATTTATTTTGAATAGTAGTTAGATGTCGCTTGCATTGTATTTTAATATGCAGTGTTAACTTTGTTAGAAATGTATATTGACCTTACTCTTATGCAAAAGATTCGTTTAGTTTTTAAATGGTTGTCAATGTATACGTATATATATGTTTCTTCACAATTGTACATTGGCAGGTACATATATAAGATCCCTTGTGGACCTCGTCTTAACTTCGGTTAATTCGGGGTTTACGGGAGTAAGTATTATTGGATTCGCGACCCAGAGTTAATCCCAATTAATCTGATCTCGGGCTCGGGTTGTGACAACGCTAGGCCAGGGTGATTCAGGATCGAGATGTGACACCTAGGCCTGTTTCAGAAAAGGATTGAAACAAAGAGTTGGGCATCAACTTGTAGACACCCTTGATCGCCCTGACTCATTTTGACCCCACCCATTCTATTTGCCACCTTATAAAAATCTCTTCCTCTATCTTACACAAATTGAGCAAGCAAGAGTAGAAATATACAGGACTAATGCTCTTAAAATACTTTGATGGCAAGTAAAGAGAATAAACAATAGACCCAACAAAATATAAGGCACCAGTATCAAATTTCTTATGTGATGATGTAGTCTTCACCTTCCAAGTTCCAAGTCTGGATACTTCGATCATAAGCAAGAAAGTGGAGTGGAGCAACCAATACAATATGATTAAACGGATATTTTCTCCTTTGCCAAAAGCGTACGATCAACCTTTTTCCTTTTTTCTCATATAGAATTATTACACTCCTCTCCTTGCTCTTATGCATGATGAGATGAGAAGATCCTGCATAATGATTGATGTGAGGAGGCTAGAAGGACCTTTCAAACTCTCATTCATAGTTTTGCGGGTGATTCCCATCATGAAATCCTAATTTTACCAGGATTAGTACTTAATCCTATTTTAGGAAATTAAGAGTCCCAACCAGGATTAGTTATTCTCCTTAAAGTCCAAGTTATGTACAAAATGTAAGAAACGAGTAGAAACCAGGATCTCTAGATATTGCGTACAGATCACTGCGGAAATAACTATGGAAGAATATGATTAAAATCATACATGCGAGATCTCTCTGATTTGATCTCGGTCTCACAACAACCCGAAAATTTCAAGATGTTCTACTGTATTCCTGTATGCTCAAACTCGCACCGAGGAGTGGGCATCTTCTGCGAATTCTCCTTTTCTCTTCCAAAACGAGATTTCTCTTATTTTTCTTGTATCTTAACCTAGAGAGCAGTAGCGCATATTTATAGGCTACAATAAGGACCTTAAGAAGGCAATAAGGATAGGCTTCTTATGGAAATAGGAAACTCTAATTCGACCCAAATTAGACCCCAGTTCCATAAATTACAATTCAGTCCACTAAAGAGTTGTAATTGCACTCCTGTCCTTATTCTCAAAATAATATTTCGAGCTTATTATTATTAAATGCTTATTAATCTCCCCACGTTAAGATTTCAGATATCCATCGATTAAATAATTACTAACATCTATATTTAATCGATATCTTTATAATTACTTGAGACCTTACATTTAACTTATTTGATATGTCGGACACAAAGTCCACCTGCAGGGTTTGATATAATTAAAACTTAAAAGCTTCATCAAGGGGATATCATTAATCCCTATTACAGAACGTGGATTCCGTCAATAAACTAATATCCAGCATACACGTAGTGTAGTCATCCAATTCACTGAGATTGTTGACCCATAAAAGATCTCACTCCTTCGTAAATCAAAATGCCAAACACTAAATGTATGTGTTCATTATTTATGTCGGGATTAAGAGTACAAGCACTCATAATAACCATTTGGATGTTCATCATCTTATATAATTAGTATAAAAACAATAAACCCAAAAACTGGTTCTGTCCAATACACACAAAGTGTACTAGCATAATGAGTCGAAACTATACCGTTTCCCGCAGCCAAGAAAAGCCTGCTAAAATATCATGCTACAATCATATCGATGGTGTGTCCAAATCTATTTAGATTGTGAACAACAACTTATATTTTATAAGAACCGACAAATAAGTCTTCTGTGTGTAAGTAGAACTCTACATACCAACTTGTCTACTTTATAGAATAAAAGACACTCACATGCATAATAATTAACAATGCAACTAGTTATCCATACAAAATCTCAGTTAGATGAGAAGACAAAATATACTAAAAAGAATTAGTCAAAGACAAATATATAAAAGTATGTTTTTAATATAAATTCCCAACAGAAAATAGAAAAGATTTCTCTAATTACATGGTCTCCTCCATGTGGGGCCCTTCAAATGGGATGTTTAGTCATGAAAGACCATATGATCATCCAAAATGTGGGCAAACTCTTGCACTGGACTTTCACAAGAATATACTCGATCGGCACATAAATAATTCCAAACCAAGGCATGGCCTCCTCACTATACATGGAAGCATCACTCAACCGGACCAACTTCCCCGGCGACTTCACTTTGAGATAGGTCTTCCCGTTGTCAGGTTTACTTCTTTCTCTATTGTAGCTCTAGATCGGACTTTTTGACGGTTTTTGAATCTTGAGATACCTTCAGTTATGTGTTGACCTTCCATTCAATAACAATGCAAAGGTGGAGCAAAAGAATAATAAGAGAAATCATATAACAACAATAACAGCAACACTAGAAGCAGAAACAATAATAGTAGCAACAACAATGATAGAGAAATATTTCAATAAATCTTCTTGCATTCTGTATAAGTCTTGGGCAAATGCTGACCATGTAAACTGAGCGATGATCTAGTCAATCAAATTTAATAAAAAGTATATAAAGAATGAATCTTCTGCTTGGTACCGAACATTCTGGAAAATACATGTAACACCCGACCCCTAATACTATATTAATTATAATTAATTGCTTGTTAGTTAACTAAGTATGTTTAGGGTCTTAGCGAGTCGGGTTTGACGTGTGGATTGCACGTGCAAAATCTCGCACGATTCTGAGCGCCTATGGGTAGAGTATGGGGTTGGTTTGCAATTTCGGAAAGTGTTTAGGGGTTCATATGAGATTATGAGTTTTTGCTAGTTTGGGTGCATCGGATATTTCTTGACGTTTAATGAACTTTAGCCTTCTGTCGCGTTTCGATCCGACATGTTAAGGGGCCCAAATGATCGCTTTAGTAAACCCAAGGACTAAACTATAATTTCCACTCTTCCCTAACCTAATATAAGCCAACGATTCACATTCCCTTCATTGCTTTCTCTCTTTCTTCCAAACTCTCATTCTCTCATCTCCCTCACTGCTCCCCACCATTTCTAGCCACCGGACTCCGAAGTCGCTGGCAGGCACTCCCTTCTTCTTCCTCAAGCCTCTAAGACTTCACTCATCTCCTTTTCCAAGTTTCTCATTCACCACCCATTGAAAGGTAAGCTTCCAAAGCTTTTAGGTTTAGCTTTCCTTCATTCTTTTGCTTAGAAATGGATTAGAGGAGCTCAACCTATCCCATTGCATTCATTTTGTAGAAGGTTTTTGGGTTGTTTACTTCTTTTTCTCTAAGTTTGAGCTCAAAAAAGGGTTTTCCCCCAAATTTCTTCTTGGTTTTGTCAAGCTCTTCATCTAGGTAAGTTAATATGTATATTTATGTTTGGATATGTTTGCCTCTTATTGAATTGATGATTAGACACCTTATATGTTCATTACATGAAGTTTGATTTTGAAAACATAATAATTAGGATTTTTTTGGATTGAATGATTAGGAATGGATGGAATTTTGAATGGACTTGAGAAGGATGTCATTTGAGGTATTTGGAAAGGGCAAGGCCCTGTTGTTTTGTGTCTACAAATGTGGACGTGAAAAGGGAGGTGTTTTCCCAAAATCTGAACAAAAAAAAAATTCTATTGGCGAATTCTATAGCTTCACGGTTAGCTGTGAATTCGTAGCGGCTAGCCGTGAATGCCCCGTGTGGCTAACCACGAGGCAACCGTGGAGGTTCTGTCTTCAGCCTTTCGATCCAGGGTTAGCTCACAGTCAGCTTGCGGCCGACCGACCTGCGGTTCGGTGACCTAGGGGTCACATTTTCAGAGAACAACCTTTCAGGGTATTTTGCACACGCGGTCACCTCCGTGGCTAACTGAATTAGTCAGTTATCCACCAGTGCTGTTTATTTTCAGTTTGGAATCCCTTTTTGGGAAGGGGCTTTCTAACCAAGCTTGGACGGACCTAGGTGGAATTTTGGTTACCCATTTTGGACTCATTTGACTATACATGAGAATGTTTTGAGCCGATGTTTTGTCACGGTTATTCCGGCTATTTCGGGATTCAACCTAGGTCAATCATGAACGGCGTGGGGTAATGGGATATCCTCCTTTGTATCTATGCACGAAGATGATTTGTCTGGGTATCGCAAACCCTAATTCCTTTCGTTGACTGAGTATGGATGTAAGATGCTTTGGGAATAACATTGTACTTAGGACTAGATTGTCTATCTCTTCTGATTTTGAATTGTACTGTCTGGTACTTGTCTACATGCAATGTTCATGTTCTTTAGCTTCGTTTACTTTGTTTTGTTTTGGAATCATATGAAGAACTTAAATGGACTTCTGATCCCCTTTGATGTTTTGTTTGTTCTGAAGTTTGATTAAGATGTTAAGGCTTGATGGCTTTGATTGTAAAAGCTTGATGATGACTACTTATGATAGATGTTTTGAAGTAAGCTTGCTTGTTTGGTTTTGATTCGATGATGGAAAAGTAGTCTCTCTTTTGTTAATGGATCTTGCTCATGCAAGAAAGCCTAGCCCCTCACTATTGTATGTTTAAGACTCTTCGTGTTAGGCACCACTGTGCTAATAACGTCCAAAAAAGCTGCGGCACCATCATGTGCAAGGGTTTTGGAACTTTGGTCATCTGTAGTTCGGATTTTTATATTTTAGATGGATGTACACCATCGAATACCCCTTTGAAAAAAAAGTATTGAAGTTTGATTATGAATGGTGTCATTTTGATTGCTTGCCGGGCATTTTTTTTATCCCGTGTCTTGAATATCTTTACCACAACTCTATGAGAGTAAGGGAGGACGATGTTGAACTAAACACATGTGGACCACCTATCTTGCTAGATGTCTGTGTTAGATTATTTTATTCAAATACTATGCATTTCTTATGAACTTGCCTATCGTTTACTCTACTTCGTATTGCATATCTATGGATGTTATAAATAGCTTGCCGACCGTCGTGTTTGATGATGCTACTCTTGGTGCATAGGTACTGAGCCCTTTTACACCCAAGAGGAGACGATGCAGGAAGTTCAGGTAGATCAGCCTGATGACCGCCTAGATTATTATATGGACGGCGTTGTATAGTCGTACTATTCCCATACTAGAGAGCCTTCATGTTATATCTGGGATTAGATTAATCTTTTGGTTCTTTTGTCTTTTGATTAGGCCAGAGTTTTAGTGTGGCCTTTTGTGTAAATAATACTTTTGGTTATCTGTTTCAAGCTTGAACTCTAATTAATATATATTTCAGTATTTGCTCTTAACGATACGTCTTGAGATACCACTAGTATTTATGAAGCTTCCAATATACGTTTTATGCATTCGAGGAAATGTTTGTACCTCACAGCGGTCTTCGATCCATATGAGACATGATTGGGGCCACGCTGTATTGGTTTAATGTTGGAAAATTCTAATTGGCCCTAATCTCACACATAATCCCCGGTTTCATGATTGGGGGCATGACAATACAAGTCGACTGCGCTAAGTTTGGCCTCATTTTGAGGCGAGTTTGTTTGTAGGATATAAGAGAGTTCATATTAGGGAATATTTGAATTTCCTAAATGCTGCTCCTAATTAGATTCACAAATGCTCATGTATGCCAGGGATTTGGAGAATTTCAGAAGTCAAAAGTGATAATCCACATGGCTGGACCTTTGGAATCACACTAATTAAACATTAAACTTTAAATCATGATTGGGGAATTCTCATAAAAAATCACAAGATTTTGAATTCCCGTAAAAAATGCGCGCCCCTTAACACATTGTCTTTGATTTTGAATTTATATGCTTGCTTCAATTAAAATGGCGTCACATGGGTCCCCAAAAACTAGCAGACCACACATGGAGATGTAGTAGTACATTCATACCATCAGTATATGTTATTATCTTGCAGTTTCCATCTTTCTTTTTTTTACTTTCTTGAAAGGGTACATTAGGAACAAAAAGAGACCACAACAACAAAAAAAGACAAAAGAACAAAGAAAAAAAAAAAAAAACAAAAGCATTTTTCACAAAAAATTATAGAACTTAGGGTTAGTGGCCCTTAAATATCTGTCTTAAACATTCTGATTGGGGGCAACCAAGTCTTCCCTAGCCCTCGCGTCGTCCTTAGAAATTCTTCCTTCTTGAGAATATACTTTGTATACTAATGAGGATAGATATGTCACATCCCTGTCCCGAGATTAACTGGCCAAGGGTAATCCTCGAGGTGTGACACCCGTACTCCCGTGAAATCTCACCTGTCTAGGGTCAAGTACAAAATAAAAAAGGGTAAAATTATACTTTCCACATGTGAGACTTACTCACTAACACCTGTCATTCACAATTAATAGGGGAAGCAGCTTAAACATTCTCAAGTTGGTATCATTCCATGATTAGTCCACTTAAACATTTATATTTATACAAAATGAGTTTACAATAACTACATAAGTAAGGGATTGCAAAACACACCGTACATAGTTTTAGGATCAAGTTCCCAAAATGATTCTCCAAAGAGCAAAACAAAATGCACCAACTGTATAACTTCCACCCACACTCAATATGCTATAAAAAAAATCCCATGATGTTGTCCGGCAAGAGAGGACTAGACAAGACCCTTAGTTCTCTACTTTTCTAATCCTTGAGAAACCTCCTTAGTCTCCACCTCTCTCTCCTGGGCCTCCTCAGGGCCGGGAGTGGTACCTGCGTCTGTGATACCAAGTGATAGTATCGTGAATATGACAATTAAGCAAATATAGGCAATAATCATTTATCACATCTTGTATCAAATTCGAATTAATGACAGATAATTAAAAGAGATCTATATCAAGTTGAGTTAGGCAATTTATGCAATGATGAATAATTATGCTTTATGAACCAAACAAGAATTATACATTACTAGTTGGCTACTACATTTTCCCATCTTCTCAATTAGAGGGCGAATCTTGTTGGGATATCACCAGTGACCCAACCAAAGGTTTTCCTGGCTATGCAGTTCTGGATTTCCAGTGTTCCAAATGACCTACTGCAGTGGCGTCGAATAACTAAATAGAACTTAACCCCGTCGAGTATCGCACGGTCGAAGCTCAGTTGTGTCGAACCATTCGAATCAAATAATAATACACATATTCTTTAACTCGGTTTAAATTTCAAATCGGAATACCACAACGGAATACCACAACATTTGTAAAACAATTTGGAAAGTAATACAACTTATGCATATAATTAATTAGTTAGAAACTTGAGGTCAATGATAAAGTTCCTCCCAACATGCAATGTAATTGATTTAGAAGGATCAAGGTGGTTTACTAGCCAACCCTAGTCTTCTTATCCGCCGTCTCTCATTATTCAATCCAATGTAACTTTAGGAGATTCAATGTACCACTACGATATGAGCAAAGTACATTGGATTGCCTAAACTAACACATGAGGTGAAGTGCTAGATGAGCTAGATAAGGCACATGAGATAATTTCAGCCTCAATGATCTCTCATGCAATTACTATTACCATGGGACTATGTTAAATGGTCAATGGGTACCCTTTCTATGCCCTACAAGGTCTTTCCATGTCTCACAGTTCTAAAAGGTTAGTGTGTACATCATAATTATGCTCAGGGGTTAATTATGAAGAGTTATGGACCTCTATGATAAACCCAAATTTGGTCAAAAGTGGGTCCCGAGGCAAAAGTCTCCTTCACTCAAGCGGACCTAAGCAATAGGCATGCTTGCTCGAGTGAGCTGTCCAAAACTCCAATTTCGAGTTCTTGCACTCCTCTTCTCCTTCCGAATGAGTTTCTACATTGGAACCTCCTATTAACGCACTTCCAAATTCACATTCTTTTCAGTAAAATGAAACTCACACAACTCTTATAACTTGCCCCTTCCAACAGCCATTCCAAGAAAACCCAATTCCATTCAACATCCCATTCAAACAGAATTTATAATTTAGAGGCTGGAAATCACAAGATAATTGAATTCGTATAATCTCATTCAAGGAATTGACATCATGCATAAAACAACGTTACTTATACTTGCATCAATCAAAGCTTTCCAAAACCCTTTTCTACTCTCTTGGATCAAAAGTAATGAAACTCCAATTTTCACAAACCCTAACAAGAATTCATGCCAAATCTACAATGAGAATGCATGCATGTAAAAGAAAGGAGTCTCCTTGACTCAATTTAACCCAAATTCGTAATCGGTTTGAGGTTCTTACCAACAGCAACAAAAAGGACGTTGTAGAGAATGATTTCTTGCCCAAATCAGTTGTAGAGACGTGGGGAAGAGAGCGGAGGGAAAATGGAGATATAGAATCTTCTTTCCAATGGCACATACAAGCTCCCCTCCTTGCTAATTAAGAACAAAGAACAGAAAAGGAAAGAAGAGGTGGAGTCTCTCATGCAAATGGAAAACGATTGATGGAATTGAGTTTGTGTTGTTTTCAGTGTTAATTCTTTCCAAATTGCCAGAAAGCACAGTTTCTCTTTTACATTATCATTTTAACTCAAATAATGGTTTACCTGATTAATTTGTGGTCAAATGAAATGGAGTCCAATACGAAAATCGATGTGCTCGTCGACATGCTCGCGATGACACCAAGATTACTGACATATGATGAGAAATAGAAAAATCTCAAATTACAAAAAAGTCCTTATCTCTACCTAAACGGGTCGAATCAGGTTCAAACTACCTACCCTTGACTCACGGTCTCCACCGAAAACCTAAATAAGACTAATTAAAGTTAAAACAACTCAATTAGCGATTAAACACAATTAAATTTAATAAAATCAAGTTATTTAGTATTAATTAAGGTTAAATCGGATCGGGGTGTTACAAGATATGTGCAGAATCTTATGAAAAATCGGGTAATGAAGCTTAGCTAGCATATCAACCACCTTGTTTTTGTTCCACCTGCTGGTGATCTCTAAACTTTTGCATTTCTAATAGAAACTCTAGCAATTTTATCCAAGAGGGCATAAACTCCCAAGATGATGAATAAACTTTCTGAAGGTTCTCTACGAGGAGTAAGCAATCACCTTCTCAAAGTACTATTGTGAGCCCACTGGTTGACACAGCGTAACACCTTGGATCAAAGCTTGCAACTTGGCCTTCAATTGTTGAGAAGTATGAATTTTGCCGATATGTGTAAGAACGAAAATCTCCTCTCTGACATTTTAAGTACTATGCCTCCAACATTAACTGTTAGGGTACCTAGATTCGTTGATCCATCAAAGTGGAACTTGAAATAACCATTGGGCATTGGCTAGAGAAAACCATGATGAGTTTGGTGGAGCTGCAAGAAAATATGTGACAGGATAAAGGTGGGCAACATTCCATTCAAACATCATTAAAAAAGGGGACGTATGTCAATTTCACATATGATATGAAAATTGTCCACACGTGTAAATATTTCACATATAAGTCATTTTCATATGCAAATGAGTCATATGTGAAACACAATCCATTATCAGTTTCACACCTCTTCAAATGTGAATATGAGTGCATCCAATGGTTCACATGTGTTTAACAGTTTTTCATAAATTTTGAAAAATACAAGATGAATCAAGTGATGAAATTCGGCCCATTAGTAATTGTCGGCTTTCTGAAGAGGATCAATCACAAAAATTACAATTGAAGATCAAACAATATAGTTTAAAGATAATTTTATGATCTATGTTCAATCAACACCTAAAATCTGACCTCAGCCATACTTGGCCCATGTTTGGGAAATCTATTTCAAGCCTCTATTCTTCTAAATGTCTAAAACAGCTAGAGGACTGAAAAATAGAGGTGTTTGGCATATGATTTTTTCCTCTACCAACTTTAGACTTTTAGAGACAAACCCTCTAATTTGCAAAAGCTTCAAATCAGTGCATCTGGAAAATAGACCTGTTGGCCCTTAAAAATGTAGAGGCGGAGGCATTTTTTCAGACTAAAATGCCCTTAGACGGTGTTTTATTTCCACCAAAAATCCCTACTACAAAACCCTTTCGATCGTTGCTGTGAGACTCCCCCTAAACACGATTTCTGCTTTCGTCTCCTGCAAAGCCCACCCATTTCAGATCTCTACCTCTCTCGCCTAGAATTTCCAGCCCCCCCATCTTCCTCCATATCTCCTCTCTCCATCTCTCCTCTCCCATCTCTCTCCATCTTCCTCTTCCAGAGTCACGCAGCAGCCCCTGCCAGACACGCAACAGCCCCCGCCTCCACGCAACGCCCTCATCTTCCTCCTCTGCCCCATGCGACGTGTCCCTCTGCAGCACCAGCGCCGCCTCCTACGTGTAGCCAACTTCCCCTCCAAGGAGGCTTCCTCACTCCTCCCACACCCTGTTCAAGGCATCACCCATTCCACCCTCCACAAACACAACCTTCATAACCCCACAGTAAAAGTATTTTTAATCATCCTACCTCCTTTTTTTTTTTTTTGGATCTGTAATTGCTATGGGTTTGACTATTTTGGCAGGATGATTGGGTATATATCTATTTGGTTTTGCAATTGGGGAGGCATGATTTTTTCTTCTTGATTTCCCCCAAAATTTTCTGATGGAAAACCATCCATTTTGATTGAGTTGAATGTGATTCTTGTTCATTGAGTTGAATGGATAACCATCCATTTTTCTGCGATTCTTGATTTGGGGCACATGCAAATCCTTCGTTGAGAAATGAGTACCGGGCTTTTCCAATTGCTGATTGTAGTTTTCTCTTTTTTTTTAGGTACCGAGTATCTGTTTTGAGGCCTTTTTTAAGGTATTGATCTCTTTTATTTTGAATATGCCCTCCTTTGATCTTAAGGACTTCATTGTCTTTGTCCCATTTCATTTCATTAAGTTCTTTCTACCATTTGAGGCATCTGGTTCATTACTTTGCAGCTTTCTTTTCATTCATTGCATCTTAATAATTTATGCTTGTTCTATATTCTTGAACCTGTTTTATATATGCAGAGAGAGGAAGCCATTCCAAGCTTAGGAATGGAAGGGTCATCCCTCATGGGGACTTTATATTTGTTTCATCTTGGTTTGTGTATGAATGTTTTCTTTCAGGCTTCAATGCAAATCCTTAGCTCTTTTAATAACTTTATAGTTATACTTGTGCTTTCAGCTGATTTGGATGCCACATTCAGTGCATTTTTTTAGTGAACTGATCTGTATATTTAGCACAACAAAATTTATGGATTCCTGGAATTTGATTTTGTGAAATCATCATATTTATGTCTTGTGAGTTAATACTATTAGCCATGCTTATGAGATTGCCAACTTGATTCTTGTTGTTGCCCATACAAGTGAAGGTTTATTTGTAGTAATTAGGTGTGGTTATTATGACGGATAAAGGAAAATAAAAAGTGACAGATGACGTAGATCGTGCTCAATGGTCCGATGGCATGAGAAAGTGTCTCATTGACATTTGTTTGGAGCAGGTAAAATCTAGAGGTCGTCCGAGGATACAACTTAGCTCAAAAGCATGGAAGATGATTATAGAGAAGTTTACTCAATGGACAGGACACACTTTTAACCCAAAACAATTGAAAAATCAATTGGATAATCTGAAAAAACTCGACAATGCCTAGTTGCACTTGACAAGCCAAACTGGTATAGGCTTCAACCTGCATACAGGATGTGTGGAGATGGAATAGGACCGATGGACGGAATACCTAAAGGTATATGTATTTTGTAGTTGTTTTGGTATTTAGAGGATGGGTAAAAGTCTTTGACATCTATATCATTAAACTTCATTGCAGACCCATAAAGATGCCAAAGTATTTAAGTCCAAGCCCCTTCCTTTTCCTGAAGAGATGACTGCCTTATTTGATGGCACTTCAGCAAGAGGGGATGATAAATGGGCTCCAACAATGGATGGCGTGCCTGAAGATATTACAACTGATGTGGATTCAAGTTTTTTTTAACTTGGATCATTATAATGAAACTCCATCCCTGAACCGAACAAATTCCTAATCCACCTTGCCGAAAGATTCAGCCGCTAGTGATGTTGCTTCAGATGCCATGATGGAAAATATTAGGCGAAAGCGACCAAGGCCTCCTAAAAAGTAATCAATGGCAAGTAATGATGCGATAAATGCATGCATAATCGACCTCGCAGCCTCAATTAAGGCATCAACACAGGTAGCTACCATAGATGACTGCATTGATGTATTGCATGCCATGCTTGAAATTTCAGAGGCTAGCCCACTATATTTGACCGCTCTTATGTGTTTTATGGTTAAGGATAAAAGGACTATCTGTATGCGATTCAGGACAGATGAGGGCAAGATAGCTTGGCTCAAACATCAATTGCAATTAGAGAAGGGGAATGGTTCTGGAAGTGATAGTGGCCTTTAGTTGTTTAGGTTTATATTTGGGTTTAAAACATGGATGTTATCTCTCTTGGCTTTGAACTATGTTGGTTTGAAACATGAATTTCATCTCTCTTTCTGAAATATGGATGTTTGAAACATGTTATCTCTCTTATTTAAAGAATGTTCATTTAGTTGCATGTTGACTTGTCATACCCTATGGATACATTAAATTTTTTTTTTTGTCTGACATTTATACAATGCGTATGGATCAAATTTTACTTCAAAAAATTATGCTTATTATATTGTTGTACAAGAAGCGACAACGATGCTTGACTAAGGAACCATGTAGGAACTCAATCTTAACGGGATATGGTCATGTCCAAATAATTTTGAATGGTAACCCCATTATTTGTCATCAGTTACTACGTATGGAACAACATGTGTTTCGGCGTTTATGCATGTATTTTAGAGAAAATATGTTACTGAAAGACAGTAAATATGTACCCGTGGAGGAGCAGTTGGCTATGTTCATGATGGTCATTGCGCATGCCCATACGAATAGAGTGATACAAGATAGGTTTCAATACTCAGGGGAAACAATTCATAGACACTTCCGTCAGGTACTGATAGCAATGATGTTGTTTACAAAAGACATGATAAAGCCGCCTCCTCTAGATACAGTGCCTAAGGAAATTCTCTTGAATCCACGTTTTGAGCCATATTTTAAGGTATTGTTCTCTTTTATTCTTACAACTGATATGTTTTCTTTATTCTATATAACATTAAGTTTTCTCATTGTTGACATCTTTATCTTTTTATTTTTATTTTTTTATAGGATTGTATTGGTCCTTTAGATGGCACCCTTGTACATGCCATTATCCAACCAGAGAAACAAATCCCTTATAGAGGTAGAAAGGGGGATTCCATACAACAGGTTATGGCAATATGTTCGTTTGACATGCTTTTTACTTATGTGGTATGCGGATGGAAATGTATAGCTCATGATCAACGGATTCTCCTCGATACCATTTCTGATGAAAAGCTTAAGTTTCCACATGCCCCACCCGGTAAGATAGCATTTAAAGTGCTTTAATTTCCATCAAATTATTGCTACAACATGTTTTTCCATGATCTTTAACATTTATATATATTTTTCTTTAGGTAAATATTACTTAGTTGATGCCGGTTACACAAATATGCGAGGGTTTCTTTCTCCATTTCGAAATGTTCGTTATTGGCTTCAAGATTTTCAAGGTGTCACCATTCCTTGTACTAGAGAAGAGCATTTTAATAGATTAAATTCATCCTTGAGGAATGTGATCAAGCGCAGCTTTGGAGTATTGAAGGCTCGATTTCCCATCCTCAAGCGGATGGCTCGTTACTCATTTCCTGCACAACGGAGCATCGTGGTTGCTGCAATGGCGATGCATAATTTCATTAGGAAAGAGGATATGGAGGATCAATTATTTGCACAATTCTCAAGTTCCTATACACAAGTAGAGTGTGGCACTAACTTTGAGGAAGATCTTGGAGAAGACACTTATACTTCTGATATCACGGATATGATAGAGATGGATGCAAAGAGGAATTCAATTGCAGATGCCATTTGGCAAGATGCATCATCTTAAGTGTGTTTTATTTCGAATGTTTGATGGAAATGTTACAGGCTATACTTTGATTTTCAATGTTTGATGACAGGTTGATCCAAGATTTTCAGAAATGGGCATGGTTTGTCTTGTCTTTGCTTATGTGACACACCAATTACATGTATAAGAGTGTGTTCCCCTTAACTTCTCACTTTTATGGAGAACTTCACTAGATACTTGATCAGAATTTTGAAAGTATTTGTTTTATGGAAATGTTTTTGTTTTTTAGTCCTTCAATTGGAGATAACTAAGAATGCTTACAAATTATTTATGGTGTGTATCGATCATGGTGAGACCATTGAGATGAATATTGGTTCTTTCTTAAGCCAACAGTTTTATCTAGTTGTGTGTATATAAATGAAGGGCAGCAAATAGTTGGGTCTTTCTTAAGCCAATGAACCCTTTTAGAGAATTTCATCATTTCAAATGACAGGTTATTTCTTATTGAATGGGTCCATGTCTAGTGATATTTCTAGATCTAGATCTGTTCTAGTATCAAGTCTAGCTGGGACTGGAATGAGACGTAAAGGTCAAAGATTTTTCAAGAGGTCTGGACAACTGAACATGCTATTGCCTAATGCCGAGTATCCACCGCTTCTGCATTGATATCTAATCAAGTTTCTTTAATGGCTACACCTGATCATGTTCTCTCAGACATGTACTGTGTAAAGATTGATAGTGCTAATTAATGCCTTTACTTCTATGGGTAGGTGAATGAGATGGATCTGCACACAATCTCTCTCTCTCTCTCTCTCTCTCTCTCTCTCTGTCTCTCTGGTGTGAAATTGATTGCAAATTATCTGGCTGCATTCTGTGCAGTTTTCATTTGCAGATTGCCTATTTATCCAGTTAGTTTTGAACAACTCCACATATCTGACTTGCATATTTATTTTTGACTGGAACATGAACTAGTGGGGTGTGAAGGGTCTACGTATAAAATGTGGACAGATGATCACTTTTCTTGGATTTAATTATTTATTATTGGTTGTGATGGGTGATGGTTGGGTAATCAGATACAGGGGCTCCTCTTACGGGCCAGATTCAACAAAATGGACCCTCTAGAAAAGAGATGGCCCATACAAAAAATCAGTTTATAGCCGAGCTTGCTTGGGTTCTCTGAAAAGTGGCGACTCAAATGGAGTATGGATCTTCCTCATTAAGAAGGGTCTCAAGCCAATGAACCCTTTATTTTGCTAATTGATGAGGGTGATTTTGATAGTGTATCTTTCTTCAAGCATCAATATATTCAAGTTGCAAGTGGACAGGTGATGGACATGTTGATGAAGATTTCTGTGAATGTTGATTTTTCATTAAATAGATATTTGTATTGGCAGGTTTTGTCAAAGTATTAGATAGTAACATAAATACCCTTCTAATAAGAGGCAAATCCCTCTAAAAATAGGCAAATAAAGGACCTACCAAACGGTCTATTTGAAATAGATTTGTGTATTACCAAACATATTTTTTTATTTTAGCCTCTTCTTTGTGTGGTTCTATTTTTAATGACTCTATTTTGACTGGATCTTTCAAAAGAAGAGTAGACATACCAAACATGGCCTTGGTTTTCTGAAGAGGATTAACGGCTCGAATCATGAAAATGGGGCCCATAAAGTCTAAAAATGAAGATCAAATAGTATGGACTTCTTCAAACACTTATCACAATTTATGATGATCCAACTGTTGGAATTTGATGTAGTAGCTATCTTTGTCCTTTCTAACATGCTTATCGGTTCGGATCTTGATTTAGGGGCCCACTTTTATAATAAAGAAAAATTAAAAGGCATGAAGGGCGTTGATGCACTGTTGCACTCCAAAACCAAGCCTACATGTGGTTTGATTTCACACCTCCCGAGGCGTAAAAATTTTTCTGCACTTTTTCACACCAAGTTTACACACCACATATGTAAGTCTTGCAAACAAACATGAAATGTGTGTAATCATTGCATGCACATAAGGGTCATTTACATAAGTAAATGCAGTGAAACAATTACCCCTTAATTTTATGGATCACCCCTGTTGGGTATATAGGAGAATAACCAAACAAGTACAAGTATCGGCTTCTCATCATCCAAATATATATACCAAGCCAAGATGGATCCTGATTTTCTATTATTATTGTTTGGATGAAAACTAAAACCAAGCATTAAAGGATTGGGCCTTGAAGGGTCTTGGAACAATCTTGAGTAACTGATTCTAGATTCTGTTGACTATGGGGCGGTTTACCAAGAGATCGTCCACTATTTTATTTTGGGCTCTACAAAATGTACATAGTTTAGATGATTTAGCATTAATTTTTGGATAGCTTAGATGATTGAGCATTAATTTTTGGATAGCCCGGAAGACAATTTAATAGCACCCTCCAGGCTTGGGCATAACTAGAGGGGGGCTAGTGGGGGCATGGCCCCCAAAATTTCAAAAAAAAACTCCCTTTTCTTTATAATTTGTTTTATAAATTTTTACATATGGCCCCTCCAAAAAAATTCTATTCGAGCCCCTATATGTTTTAAAAACTACATTTATTTTTTATATGTAGCCCTCCCAAAATAATTTTCCTACGTACTGGCCCCCCGCAATGAAGAATTTTTGGGTCCGTCCCTGCCTCCAGGGGAACATTTGCAGTTTGGATGGAAGGTCTAACCATAGATACTGGAGACCCACTTGAATACTAGAGATATATATTTCTTTGATAGATCAATTTCTAACTAGTTTAGTTCTCTAGCTACTTGAATACTAGAGATATTCTTATATATTTCTTTGATAGATCAATTTCTAACTAGTTTAGTTCTCTAGCTAACACTTGACATCATCCTCTCTCAAAGGGATTCTGATAATATTATCAACCATGTCATTTTCCCATAGACTCCGGAGAAGAGTCTCATTCCACCTTGACCATGTTTCCCACTATCACAATAAGATCAAAGACCATTTTTAGGTTTAGGTTATCTATTGAATGTTGAGACTCTAATCTTTGAGGAACCCCACTAGGTCTCCCCATATCATGAACTCAGAAGATGTGGACCTTGGATCTGTTAGAGATTATCTATGATCTATTAATAAGTTTGTTAGGAGGTTAGTGATATTAGTTGATTATCCTTATCCTCAGGATAAGGTGTTTGTATTTGATTATAAATGTAGATATTTTCATTTAATAGAACTTATGGTGTAATTATAAGAATGTTTTGATTATTGAAATTTTATATGGTACAGAGCTTGAGTGTACGATCCTGCTTTTGCTATTATCACGGTCAATTTTTCTATTTCAATAAAAAAAACTGAGCATCCTCTCTTATCCATCCATCTAAGCCCTACAATCTCACTATCTTCATCAAAATCTCAAAATCGCGCGATTGAAGCTTTTGCGAGAAATCGCGACAGATCTGATCCAGTTGGCCACTAGTACCAACATACTAGAAAAGGAGCGGGTTGCGACAGTGATGGATCTACGAACAGACGAAAACCAAGAAGACATGAAGGTCGTTTATATTAAAATATTTTACAATTTATTTTTAAGAGATCAAAGAGTTATTATTTTTCATATTCACAATCATAGAAAATATCATGGGGAGGTTAGAGAATATTTATGATTTTTTAACAAGTTTGTTAGGAAGTTAGTGATGTTAGGATGGTGGTGATATTAGTGGATTATCCTTATCCTCAGGATAAGGTTAATTCGTATTTGATTATAAATGTAGAAGTTTTCATTTAATGGAACTTGAAGTGAAATTCTGGGAATGTTTTGATTATTGAAATTCTATAGGGTCTTGTCCCAATAACCCACTTTTGGCTGTCAAGGATCACACTTTTATTTTTAATGAGAGGTCTCAAGAAGCTTGAATCAGTGTTCTTCTTCTTATATTCAATGTAATTAGATGACATTAGGTATTTCTGAGTTAATAATCTGATACACCGGGCCTCTAAGGATTGTAGGAAACGCCACACATTGCGATTGTAAATTGCTTTTATTTGCTTCTAGATTCATTCTAATCCCAAGACCACCCTAAACTTTTACCAAAGTGGTTTGGTTCCATGAAACTGGAGCATATCTCCAACCACCATAATTTCTTCCATGCCAAAGAAAATTTCTTTGGACGGAGTCGATCACTTTCTACAATTTCTTGGGGATAGCAACATTGTCGATCCAATATATAGGGGATTAAGTAGTCACTTATTGGATGAAAACCTTTCTCCCAATAGGAGATAGTAGTTGACTTCAACTGGCCAATTTATTCTCAATACGTTGAGTAATTTTCTTAGCATTCTTTGGTTTGATGTGCGATTTAAGGTCAAGGTGCATCCTTAGTACTAGATGAGATTGTAGTTCGAGTGGGTTCCCAAGTTATCCTTAATCCATTAATCACCCTTCCTTTCTTATCGGCTGAAAACATGAGGGCAGATTTTTGCTTGTTGACCTTTTTGGTCTGCTTTTGAATCAAAATTAAAAAGAAGACTATTTATTCTCCTCGCATAAACCTTCTTCTCAAGAAAAAAGAAAAAGGCTCGAAGTAAACTAAATCTATCCCCTCTTAAAGCAATCTCAGGATGCGTTTGTGTAGAGGTCTTTTACATGGAAAGAGGAAACTGCCACATCAGATAAAGATAAATTTCATATGAAATAATTTTCACGGAGTATCAAATCCATGTTTGCTACGAAAGAAAAAATCTTCAATGAAATGGTAATTCTTTTGTTTGGTGCAGCTGTAGAAACCTTTTGAAAACCAATGACCCCCAACATTAAACTGTACGAGTGATGGGCAGAGAAATGCTCATCAACTGATCTAAGAAAAATGCAAAACAAAATCCCAATAAATCAATCCATGTGATGAGATTGTAGAGAGATCACACCAATCAAATTAAAAAAAAAAATTGCAGAGAAATAATGTGATGAGATTGCAACTGCAGAGGAAAATTAAATCACTTGCAGAGAAAGTAAAACTACCTTGGAAAGAAATTGTAGAGAAATGGCCCACTATCGATTGTCTAATGGAAACATCTTTGTTTGATACAAAACCTTAGCAACCATCAAACCGAGAAATGGCCCACCTTTGATTGTCCTTGGATAGTTCATCGACGGTAGAGAGATGGAGAGGGCCTTGAACCATAATCAAGCATCAAACCCTTGTAGAGGGTCTCTTGAATGGGTTTTGCACTTTGCAAGCAATGAAAGAAAGAGAGGTCTTCAATGGGTTCTGCAAGTTGCACCACGGGAAGAGAGGGAAAATGGGGAAGAAGAATCTGACCTTCCGAGGAACATTTGGTCCAACCAAAGGTGTTTTCTAATGGCTTGGACTATGAAGAAGCTAAACAAGGGCTTGGGGGCTCTGTTGAAGAAGGAGGGTTTTTTTTTTTTTTTTTTTTTTTTTTTTTTTTTTTTTTTCCGCTAGAGCTTTTTTTCGTCCACTTTTGAGGAACCAGCGAGGACCCATGTCCCCTCCTCCCTCTGCCTCTCCAGCACCTCACCTCCCTTCCCCTTCAAACCTCCCCCCTCTCCTAACCTCGCCCCCTCCACCACCCTTTCAGCCACCACCCATTAAGCCCCCTCCACCTCCCATTCAGCCACCGATACCACTGGAGTTTCAAGCTACCTCTGCCCCAGCCCATCTTCTCCCCCTGTCTAACCCAGCCCAAGGCTTACAGACTCAAACCTCTTCTGCCCTTCCGCCCCAGGTTCAAACTCCCCTATCCCTATCCCTTTCTCTTCCTATCCACTCGCCATTCAACCAACCTCCAACTCCTCCTTTTTTTCAAGTCCCTAATTTTCCCGCCCACCATCCCTCCCAGCCTAACCAAACACAGCTGCCTCATGCTCCATCCAATGTAGTCCAATCTTGCCACCCTCCCCCTCCCAGCAGCCAGCTGCCTCTGGACCACGGTCAACCTCCCACTCCCAGCAGCCAGTTGCCTCTGGACCACTCGGCTTTCCCACCTCTGTCCACAGTAGTTCCCTATCAGCCCTCTCCCCACCAGTCTTCCTCTTCTTTTGCAAACCTCTTCTCCACCTCTCAACCCTCCTACCTCATCCCCAACTACCCTCCCACCTCCCTCACCCCTCCTACCTCCGGGCAAAACGGTAGACCTTCCATTACCATCCCACAATCTATGCTTTCCTCCAGCAAGGAATCTTTTTCCTTTGCTGTCATTGGCAGATTTGCAGGTAAATGCCCATCCATGGAATGGGTGGAAGAGAAGGCTAAATCCTGGCCTCTTTCCAGACACTGTCTGGTCTCCCTCACTACCAAAGGTAACTTCATCTTTCGCCTCAACTCCCCGGCAGACAAAGCTCACATTCTTAGCCTCTCTCCCCTGTCTACAGCCAGGAAGAAACTGTTCTTCCTTCCCTGGTCCCCTGGTCAAGACGAAACGACCTGGCCCTCCCTTGCTCCAGTCTAGGTGAGGCTTTCTAGTCTTCCTTACCACTGCTGGAGTCAACATATCCTCTTCTCTCTAGCCAACTCATTAGCAAACCCATCAAGCTAGACAACATCACCTTATCCCAAAGAACCCTTGCCTTTGCCAGGGTCTTGGTTAACCTAGACATTTCCAAACCAAAACCACAACCCATACTAGTGAACCTGCAAGGAGAAAGAGAACTGGAAATTGGTATCTCTTATGAGCACTGCCCCTGCCACCTCTGCTTCCAACCTGGCCACTCCCATCTATCTTGCCCCCTAGCCTCCCAATCTGGGAAACCAACCTCAGGAATACAAACTGGCAACCTACCTTCTGGTAGCTCGAGCTCTGGTATTACCCAATCCCAAAATGCTCCTGTCTCAACTAACCTTCCACCAATCTTGAACCAGGTTTCTACTACAACCAAATCCCCTCTTGCCTCATCCAACCCCCATCTAGAGTCTCATCGCCCATCAACTCCACCAACCTCTAGCCTCTTAACAACGCCCCCTCTGGCTCTCCTTACGACCTCAGCTCAAGCTTCTACCCCCCCTCCTCCTCTGCCCCTCCTACCTCTGCTTCCCCCAACCACAGTCTGAGCTTTACCACTGACCAAGCCTCACCTTCATCCACCTCATACCGAGCTCCACCTACACCCTCTCCCACTGCTCCTAATCCCTCTGCCATCTCCAACCCATCCACCACCTCCCTTATCCTCAAACCTAAGCCTAACCATTCAACCAAACCCCCACCCCCATAGACTACTTCCAGTCCTCCTGTCAAACCTCACCCCAGAACCAAGTCCTTTAATTATCTACCTTATGATGTTGTCTCTACCATCCTAGAGAAAACCTCTTCTCGAACCATTGACACCTCCAATCCCTTTGACATCATGGAAAACTACTCTTACCTAGACCCAGCCACCAACCCAAACTTCTTTGGTCGCAATCTCTTGACCTTCACACAAGATGCCCCCTCTCCTCCCCTCCGCCCCGCGCCCCCCCTCTCCCCCCCCGCCAAGGAGCCCCCTCTTCTCTGTCATACCTCCTTTGAACCCGAGGTTACTCTTGAGCTCCCCTCCTCTTCCTCTGTCCCTAAGACCCCCCTTGAGCTCCCCCCTTCCCCCTCTGACCCTATCACTTCCTGTTCCAGCCCTTCTGATCCTAGGACAACTGCACTTCAATCCCACCCAATAGCCCTCCCTCAGGCTAAATCCCCTAAGAAAACTCTCAAGAACCTCTCCAAAGGCAAAGTGAACCCTTCCTGCCCATCCACTTCCATTGGTCCGATCACAAGGAGGTCTAGAAGCAAGCGCACCTCCCCCTCCCTTTACCAATGATTAAGGTCCTCTACTGGAATTGTAGGGGAATAGCTAACCCCCCTACCATTAGAGCCTTGGCTAACTTGGTCCGCAACCATCATCCTAATATCATCTTTGTCTCAGAACCAATGACCTCATTCTCATCCACCATATCCTTAGGCTTATCAACCTTTGGCTTTGATACATTCCACTCTAACCATCCATCTCTTTCTACTCCCAACCTTTGGTGTTTCTCCAAATCCTCCCATCACCTTATACCCTCTGTCTACAATTCATCCTCCCAACACCTATCTATTCTCCTTTCTAACCTTTCCTCTGGCATCAACTCCCTCATTACAGGCATTTATGGCTTCACCAACCCCACCCATTGGAAAGACCTTTGGAAAGTCCTGCTGGACACCTCCCACACCACCCTTCCTTGGTGCACCATAGGCGACTTCAATGCAATCCTGGCTCATCATGAGAAACTTAGTCTTCGCCAAGCCACCACTTCCTCCCTTAAAGACTTTCAATCTGTGGTGATGCAAGCTGGCCTCTCTGACATCCAGTTCTCTGGAAGTAAATTCACCTGGAGCAATAACAGAGATGGCCTCTGTTGAATCACGTGATCACTAAGAGGGGGGGGGGGGGGGGGGGGTGAATTAGTGATCTTTTCAAACAATAAGTTTCTATGCAGGTAAACAGGCAGTAGATCTTTTCAAACAATAAGTTTCTATGCAGGTAAACAGGCAGTAGATCACCACAAACACACCACCAAAACCACAGAGACAACAGTATAACGTGGTTCACCCGAAGGCTACATCCACGGTGCAAACGACTACCCGGACATCAATCCAAGGCTAGTCAACAATGTTATTGCACATCTCAAGTTCTGTAGCACCAACTACAAAGAGCACCAACCCTTGTTTAGATAGCACCCACTATCTAGGAAGCAACAACTCCCTTTACAATTTTTCTGCACCAACAGATGGGATTAAACCAACCCCAACACCCAGCACCCACTCGGTGTACTACAATGATGAAGAAGAACCCATTACAGAATTATTCTCACTACAGTCTCTCTCTCTCCGCCCTTACAATATAGATTTAATAATAAAGAGGAAACTGAGAGACCACTACCACTTATCTTTTGTTTTAAGAGCTAGACTTAGAAAGAACCCATTTTCTCTTGATGATCTTGTTCTTCTAAAATGGCTTGAAAAACAACCTCTGCAGCATCTTCAATTCCTTGAATACACCCACTCGCCTTTTTCTCTGAATAATCTCACCTCTTTTAAAAACACTCTAGCATTTGTTTATATAGATTTTTGGCAACCCTAAATCGTGATTGCATGTACTGGGAGAGGTTTTTGGAGACTCCCACATGGACTGGGTTCTCTTCCCCTGTTTTTTCGCACAGGTTTCCAATTAGAATCTGTCACGGCAAGGATGAACCAGCCTGACGTCATTGTGATCCAGTGGGCCAGAACGATGCGTCGGCAAAGTGTGGATGATCCCACCTTGAAACCCTGTAGCTTCTGTCACAAGTCAGCATGCTGGGGTGACATCTCCGACGAGCTGGTTGAGGTGATGTCTTGCCCCGGAAGGGTCCTCGTCCAGCTGCTGCTGCTTCTTCAATTGTTTGTTTGCAACGTGTGTGACAACATGTTGACAATAATTCCAACACATGATCGCTGTTCATAATGCTTCCGATCATCTCAAATTCCAACAATCTCCCCCTTTGGAATTGTGGGCAACACTTGGAACATGTTTACCACTCAAAGAGCTTTGCAAACAAGTTTCTGAACTTCTCTGAAATGTGCCTTTATGTCAGCCCCAATTTCCCCGTTAAACTCAACATCCTCCCCTGTCTTCATGCTTACACGGATGTTATTTCATACTTCTCCCCCTTTGACAACAAATCCAAAGGGACGGTCATGGGAGCAAAAAAATATTACTTGAACACTTGCTCCCCCTTACGCGAAGGTCGTCTACTTCTTTGGAGAGTGAGTAACTCCCAGCTTCTTCCGGAGACACTCAAAGATTTCCTTCAGTAATGGCTTTGTGAAGATGTCTGCTGCTTGTTTTGTCGTTGGGACGTACTCAAGCTTCACCTCACCATCTGCAACTTTCTCTTTTAGAAAATGATACCAAATTGCAACATGCTTTGTGCGGGAGTGTAAGACAGGATTCTTGGAGATGTGGATAGCACTTGTATTGTCGTAGAAGATCGGCGTAGGATCTGTCGTCGGAACTCCCAGATCTGAGAGCATTTGCCGCATCCATAATACTTGCGTACAGCAGGTGGCTGCTGCTATGTACTCTGCTTCCGCTGTCGAAAGCGACACCGAATCTTGCTTCTTGCTGTGCCATGCCACCAATCTTTCACCAAGATAGAATGCACCGCCACTAGTGCTTTTGCGGTCATCGACACATCCTGCCCAATCAAAGTAAGAATATGCAACAAGAGTGAAAGATTTACCTTTGGGATACCATATACCAACCTCCATAGTACCCTTTAGATATCGAAATATCCTCTTCACTGCAGTAAGATGTGCCTCCGTTGGTGATGCCTGAAAACGCGCCACCATACATACTACCTGTAGAATGTCCGGTCTTGCAGCTGTCAAATAGAGCAAGCTCCCTATCATTGATCAATAAGTTGTGTGATCAACTGATGGAGCTTTGTCGTCTTTGCTTAGCTTTATGTTCGTAGACATGGGTGTGCTCACTGGTTTGCTGTCCTCCATGGTGAAACGCTTCAATATCTCCTTGATGTATTTCACTTGAGCTATGAAGATACCGTGCTTCAGCTGTTGCACTTGCAGACCAAGAAAGAAACTCAGCTCTCTAAGCATTGACATCTCAAATTCATTCTTCATCTCTTCAGCAAAATTTCTGCATAACTCCTTGTCATTGTCGCCGAAGATTATGTCATCGACATAAACTACGACAACTAGCTGTTTACCTTGTTCTGCTTTGACATAGAGATTGCTATCAACCAGTCCTTTGCCGAAACCAATCTTGCGAAGATAGTTGTCCAGCCTTGCATACCAGGCCCTTGGTGCTTGTTTAAGTCCATAAAGAGCCTTGTTCAATTTACACACCAGATCTGAATTGTTGCTAATAAGAAAACCATCTGGTTGCTCAATGTAAACCTCTTCCTCAAGTACCCCATTCAAGAAGGCTGACTTCACATCCATCTGAAAAACTTTGAATTCTTTGTATGCAGCTAATGCAAGAAACATACGAATAGCTTCCAGACGAGCCACCGGTGCAAAAGTCTCTTCAAAATCTATGCCTTCAACTTGTGCATAGCCCTTACAGACCAACCTTGCTTTGTTTCTCACAACTTGACCATCTTCATTCAGCTTATTTCTAAAGACCCATTTAGTACCAATAACATTTTTATTAGTGGGTCTAGGGACAAGTTCCCAAGTTTTGTTTTTCTCAATCTGATCCAACTCTTCATGCATTGCCCTGACCCAACTGTCATCTTTACTTGCTTCTGCAACAGTCTTGGGTTCAACTGTGGACAAAAGAGAGAATAAACTGGTTTTCATCCTCCTAGTCTGTACTCCAACTTGTGGATCTCCAATGATATCAGTTTCGTTAATACCATGATAATTATGCCATCTGTCATTTTCTTTCTTCTCTTTTGAGTTATCGTCCGACTTTTCTTCCTCGTGACTAGGCAAGTCTTCAATCTCCTGATCAGGATTGTCATACGTTGGATACTCAATCTCATGAATATTCTTTGGAAGTCTTTTGTTTTCATCAAACTTAACATCTGTACTCTCAACTATTTTCTGAAGCCTTTTATTGTAGCAACGGTAAGCTTTGCTATGTGAAGAATAACCAAGAAAAATACCTTCATCAGCTCTTTCTTCGAACTTGCCTGGATTTTGTTCAAGCCGCTTTATGTAACATTTGCTGCCGAAAATCTTGAAATGCTTGACTGAAGCTTTCCTTCCAAACCATAATTCATATGGCGTCTTGTCTTCATGTCGCCTAATCATGCATCGGTTCTGAATATACACAGCTGTATGAACTGCTTCTTTCCAATAACGATCAGCAAGCTTGCTTTCCATCAGCATAGTTCGTGCCATCTCTTGCATGGTGCGGTTTTTGTGTTCATCGACTCCGTTTTGCTGCGGGGTTCTAGGAGCTGAGTATTGTCTTTGAATGCCATGATGTTCACAAAATTTAGTGAACTCTTCAGACGTGAATTCGCCTCCACGGTCAGACCTTAGTGTCTTGATACGCTTCCCAAGCATGTTTTCAACCTGTGCTTTGAACACTTTGAACCGATCAAGTGCTTGATGTTTATGTTTTAAAAATAAAACCCATGTCATGCGAGTGTAGTCATCAATACAAAGCATGAAATACTTGTCTCCGTTTGTGCTTTGAGTCTGCATTGGTCCGCAGAGATCGGTGTGCACAAGCTCAAGAGGTTTCTTCGTGTGGTGTTCCTTAGTCTTGAATACCACCCTTGTTTGCTTTCCCTTTTGACAAGAATCGCAAACAGGGTTGGATGGCTTCTCTATCGTAGACATACCTCTCACAGCTTTTGTGTTGCTTATCTTTAACAGATTGTCAAAGTTTAGATGCCCGAGTCACTTGTGCCACAACCAATTTTCTTGAGCCCGACTCATCAAGCATGCCCTCTCCGACCCATCAGACAAGGTGTAGAGATTACCAGCATTCTTGGACCCAGTAGCCACTGTCTTTCCCTTGCTATTGTTCTTGATGACGAACCCACTATTTGTAAAGGTGACCTTGTAGCCTCTGTCACAGATCTGGCTCACGCTTAGCAAATTGTGTCTCAGCCCGGACACATACAGTACATCATCCGATCTGATTTTGTTAGCCTTTATCTGCACCGTGCCTTTGCCGCAAATTTTGGCGCCATCGTTGTTGCCAAATCTTACAGACCCACCTTCATATTGCTGTAGCTTTAGGAATTTTGCTTTATCACCAATCATATGACTGGAACAGCCACTATCTAGGATCCATGGCGCTGCCTTTTTCTGAGCATTGAACGCCGTTTGCACAATTAAGGAGTCTTTTGATTCTTCTGCACTTGTTTTCTTTACCCTCCAAACCTTTCTCAGTTTGGATTCTTTTTTAACCTGAAATTGGTTAGTAATATGCAATTTACAGTCCCTAGCCAGATGACCATAATTATCACACTTATGGCACTCAATGTTGTGGCTTCTTATGACTGAGAAGAGGTAAAGTCTACATTCAGTTATTTTATGTCCATACCTATTACAATGGTAACAATGACCATAAAATCTGAACTTTCTTTGTGAGCCATTAGGCTTCTTCCTAGGCAGGGCTTTGGGCTTCACAACCTTAGAAGGTACAGTAGATTGCTTTTCAAACTTAGGGGGATTCATCATGACTTTTCTTTCAGTGGATGCAACGAAATCAGTTCTCACTTGGTTCTTGGATGAGGAATTCTTAGAGGACTCTCCAGGTTCAAATCTAAGACCAAATCTTATGTGAGAAGGCCTTTGAATTTCCAGCAACTTATTCAACCTTTTAGTGCTCTCATAGGCCTGGAGTTTGTCAAGTGTTTGGTTAAGCTTTAGGTTCACAGCATTGCTACTCATTACCTCACCTTCTAATCTCACAACCTCCTCAGTTTTGACGCTGATTTGGGTTTCTAGGACATCAATGGTCCTTTCACACTCTTCAAGTTCAGTTCTCAAAACAATGATAGAATTTTCAGCTTCAAGGAGTAGTTTCAGATTTTTCTTACCTGATTTTCGCTCCAAGCTTAATTCTTCAAGTGCTGTGATAAGTCCTCCTTCAAGATTGACCTCGGCTTCCTCATCTTCATCAGCTTCCAGCTCTTGCTCCTCTTCCTCTTCAACGGTGACCATGAAGAGAGCTTCCGTAGATTCTGTAGAGTCGTCATTGTCTGAACTTTCGGACGCATCATCATTGTATTGGCTGATGAAGCTTTTGTTCTTACCCACCTTGCTGAACCTTTGCTTTCTTTGATTCTTATCAGCATAAGAATCATCTTCGTCATTGTCCTTGAACGGACACTTCGCAGCAAAATGGCCAATTCCACCACAGTTGAAGCATTTAAGGGGCAGCTTCCCTTTGTACTTCCCATTGCTACCTTTCTTCAAGCGTCTGACAAATTGAGCCTCAAGCTCATCATCAGAATCAGCACCTTGATCAGTATATGTTATCTTCTTTAGCACTTGAAGGCCGCCTCTCTATCAAACGAAGATGTCTTGCCTATGCGCATCTCATAGGCTGTGAGTGATCCATGCAATTCGTCCATGGAGAACGTGTCCAGGTCCTTGGCTTCTTCAATGGCAGAGACTTTTGAGTCAAACCGGGGCTGAAGCGATCTCAGAACCTTTTTGACGATGACTGGTTCTTTGATTTCCTCCCCCAGTCCACGGATGGCGTTAATGACTTCATTTACTCGCTGCATATGAGAGTCAACGTTCTCGCTTTCTTCCATGCGAAGAGACTCGAATTGTGAACGATGAGTCTGAAGCTTCGCTTCTTTGATTCTGTCATCCCCTTCATGTATGCTTTGCAACTTGTCCCATACCTCTTTGGCGGTTTTGCAGGCCATTACCTTAACCAACTCGCTGTCAACAAGGCCATTGTAAAGAGCGTTCTGCGCCTTGGAGTCATTGTCTCTGCCTTTTTTGTAGTCGCATCGGTTGGTGTAACTGACGTGTTGTATCCGACTCGAACAGCCTCCCAAACATCAAAACCTAAAGACTTGATGTAAGCATGCATTCTCAACTTCCAAAAGGCATAATTAGTACCGTCAAACAGAGGTGCCTTAGTGTTCCCGGTGTTGGACTCCATGTGATTCAATTGAAGATCACCCTCAGCGTGTTAAGGCTTGCTAGAGGGACCTGGTTGCTCTGATACCAAATGTTGAATCACGTGATCACTAAGAGGAGGGGGGGGGGGGGTGAATTAGTGATCTTTTCAAACAATAAGTTTCTATGCAGGTAAACAGGCAGTAGATCACCACAAACACACCACCATAGCCACAGAGACAACAGTATAACGTGGTTCACCCGAAGGCTACGTCCACGGTACAAACGACTACCCGAACATCAATCCAAGGCTAGTCAACAATGTTATTGCACATCTCAAGTTCTGTAGCACCAACTACAAAGAGCACCAACCCTTGTTTAGATAGCACCCACTATCTAGGAAGCAACAACTCCCTTTACAATTTTTCTGCACCAACAGATGGGATTAAACCAACCCCAACACCCAACACCCACTCGGTGTACTACAATGATGAAGAAGAACCCATTACAAAATTATTCTCACTACAGTCTCTCTCTCTCTCTCTCTGCCCTTACAATATAGATTTAATAATAAAGAGGAAACTGAGAGACCACTACCACTTATCTTTTTTTTAAGAGCTAGACTTAGAAAGAACCCATTTTCTCCTGATGATCTTGTTCTTCTAAAATGGCTTGAAAAACAACCTCTGCAGCATCTTCAATTCCTTGAATACACCCACTCGCCTTTTTCTCTGAATAATCTCACCTCTTTTAAAAACACTTTAGCATTTGTTTATATAGATTTTTGGCAACCCTAAATCGTGATTGCATGTACTGGGAGAGGTTTTTGGAGACTCCCACATGGATTGGGTTCTCTTCCCCTGTTTTTTTCGCACAGGTTTCCAATTAGAATCTGTCACGGCAAGGATGAACCAGCCTGACGTCATTGTGATCCAGTGGGCCAGAACGATGCGTCGGCAAAGTGTGGATGATCCCACCTTGAAGCCCTGTAGCTTTTGTCACAAGTCAGCATGCTGGGGTGACATCTCCGACGAGCTGGTTGAGGTGCTGTCTTGCCCCGGAAGGGTCCTCGTCCAGCTGCTGCTGCTTCTTCAATTGTTTGTTTGCAACGTGTGTGACAACATGTTGACAATAATTCCAACACATGATCGCTGTTCATAATGCTTCCAATCATCTCAAATTCCAACAGCCTCTCCTATGTAGCTGCTAGATTAGATAGAGCCCTGGTTAACCATCACTGGTTGGCCAACTTCCCAGACCCTTCAGTCCTCCACTTCCCCAGAATTTCCTCTGATCACAGCCCCCTTTTGCTGACTCATTATACCCTCCCCCTCGCCCCTAAAGCGCCTTTCAAATTTGAAAACAAATGGCTACTTTACCCATCCTTTCTTGAAGTGGTCAAATCCATTTGGCAAACCTACATAGAAAGGAACCCACAGTTCATCCTGGCCCAAAAACTCAAGGCCCTAAAAAATTCTCTGAAATCCTGGAGCAAGACCACCTACGACCATGTCCACAATAACAACCTAGCTGCTGAAGCAACAATTTTGAACTGCTAAAAAAACTTCGATGCCTCCCCTTCAGAATCCCTTAGAAAAGACCTCCTGGCTGCCAAACTTAATCTCCATGAAGCCCTCAAAAGCACAGGAAATTCACTGGAAACAAAGGTCTAGGATATCTTGGCTTAAGGAAGGTGACAGAAACGCTAAATTCTTCCACCAATCAGCTAAATCCAGAAGCTCATTCAACAGAATCAAACACATTTCTATCAATGGTAGCCTCACTGATGACCCCCTCATCATCCAAGACCAAGCAGTGCATTACTTCTCTAACCTTTACACTCCCCACATTGGTCAGCTTAACCACACCCTCTTCCAGGCCAATAGCCCCAAGATCTCAGATTCAGATAATTCCTTCCTTGTATCAACTCTCACAGCTTCTGAGATCAAATCTGCAGTCTTTGCCCTTAAGAAAACAGCTCTCCAGGCCTTGATGGTTTCAATGGTGCCCTCTTCACCTCAGCTTGGGATATCATAGGTCAAACATTTATCAAAGCTGTGCAGCATTTTTTCTTCTCTAGGAAACTCCTTAAAGCCTCCAATGCCTTCTTCCTTGCTCTCATCCCTAAAACCAACTCCCCGACCACCTTCGCAGATTTTAGGCCAATAAGTTTGCTGAACTTTTCATACAAAATCATCTCCAAAATCCTCTCTTCCAGACTCTCCTCCCTCCTTCCCAAACTGATCTCCTCTCATCAGGCAGCCTTCATCTCTAGGAGACCAATCCGCCACCACTCAGCCTTGATATTTGAACTCTTACAAAAACTCAATTCAAAGCTCAGTAAAGGTTCTCTCTGCCTCAAGCTAGACATATCCTTTTCTTTTAGCAGCCATCAGATTATTCAAATTCTCTGAAGCTTGGATCTCCATAATTTAGGAGTGTGTCTGCTCATCCAAATGCTCTGTCTTGATAAATAGATCTCCCCAAGGCTTCTTCAGTTCCTCCTGTGGGCTAAGACAAGGAGACCCCCTCTCTCCATACCTGTTTATTATTGCTGAGGAAATCCTAAGCCTCCATCTTCAAAATCTTCACTCCCAAGGCATCATCCTTCTTTATCTACTGTTCCCAACACTCCCTGCCACCTCCTATATGCTGATGACATCATTATTCTCGTGAAAGGCACCACCTCTGGAGTTCTTGCTCTGTAAGATCTTTTAGACATTTATCAATCTTCTTCTGGCCAGTACATTAACCTCCAAAAGAGCTAGCTTTTCATTGGCAAATGTGGTAGCAGAAGAAAGGCTAGGATCTGCTACATCTTTGGCATGCAAGAGAGCCGGGACATGCTCAAATACCTAGGCTTCCCTATTGTCTTCGGATCCCCGAAGAGACTCCACTTCCTCCCCCTGTTGGACTCTGTTAACTCAAGACTAATAGCTTGGAAAGCTAGATTTCTCTCTTTTGCAGGTCGTTTGATCATCATCAAGCACGTCCTCTCTTGCATTCCTTCATACACAGCTTCCATCTTCCCCATCCCAATCTCCATTTGCAAAGACATAGAGTGCCTTATGAGGAACTTTCTATGGTCAGGCAACTCCTCCTCCTCCAAGATCCACTATGTCAATTGGCCCCAAGTATCCCTCCCTAAGCCAGAAGGGGGCCTTGGCATCAGGAAGATCTCTGCAATGAATGATGCTTCTATGATCAAATTGGGTAGGCAGGCCTGCACAATGAACACCATCTGGTCTTCCTGGTTCAAAAAAAGATATTTAAAAAACGACAGCATCTGGAGCACAGCTATCTCAAGATTTGGATCTTGCATTTGGAGGAAAATCCGTCGGCTAGCACACCACATCCACCATGGCAGCACCTGGGTTTTTGGCAATGGTAAGCACATCGACATTTGGCATAACACCTGGAGCTGAGACAAACCTCTCTCAGCTGTCTTCCCCAACCTCCAATTCCCTACGGACCAGAAACTAGCTTCCTTATTCCATTCCGGATCTTGGCACATTCCATCTTCTCAACCTCCTGCAGTGCAAGACTTATCTCATCTGCAACATCTCTGTTAATTCTAAACCCCTCCATCAGTGATCAACTGTTCTGGAAGGAGGCCAGTAGTGGACAGATTTCCCTATCCAGCGTTTGGAATGTAACCAGACCAAGGGGCATCTCCCTACAATGGCCTCCTCTGATCTGGAACGGAATTTCCCTCCCCAGAGTTAGTTGCTTTGGATAGCATCTGATGCTCAACCGTACACTTACAAACTCTCACCTGCAGCGAATTGGCTTCTCTTTAGCCTCCAGATGCAGCCTCTGCAAAGATGGAGAAGACTCATCCAACCACCTCTTCTTCTCCTACCCATTTGCTCGATCCATCTGGAACTGGATTCTCCAAGCATCGAAAGCTCAGCAGCCCTCCACCATCTCTGCTCCTTCTCTCTGGACTTCTCTTTCTTCAGGGAACGACAAAATAGGCCAGAAGCTCATGGTGTCGATTTTCCTCTCTGCAATATACTCAATTTGGAAAGCTAGGAATGCAGCTGTGTTCGAAAATCACCTTCTTTCCTTCAACCAAATCACTGCTCACCTCCAAGAGGAGTTCACCTTCTCCCTCAAGAAGATCTCCAAGCCTTTCTTCAGCCCTCAGTTCAGCTCCATCATCAATCTTCTGAGTCTTTCTAAGGATTATTTTTCCTTGTAGAGAATTTCGGCAGCTCTGGCTTTTCTTCTCTATTCGTTTCTCTGTTTTCTCCTTTTCCCTTTTAGGGGCTTTGTTTCTGCTCTATTCGTTTCTCTGTTTTCTTATTTTCCCTTTTAGGGCTTTGTTTCTCTGTTCCTCTCTCTTTATCAATAAACTTATCCTTTATACAAAAAAAAAAGGCTTATAAATGGACAACGGATTTTCTGTGGAACTGAAACCCGCAAACCACCCCCATATCGAACTTTAAATTCCGAAGTTTTTGAGGAAAATGTTGGTCCCACGAATTTAAATCTCCCTGAAAAACTGCCGCACCTACATGAGAAGACTTACTTTTTCCACGGAAAAACGTAATTTTTTTACGCAGAGTTTGGTTGCATAAATATGCCCGGGTGTTGAATTTTCCCCATTTTACTCGCACTCTCTGAGCACCTTTTAAGGCCCTCCCGACATATACGAGGTACTAGTACGGTGAATGAAAGACCCTTGCCTGCCCATAGTCAGGAATGATGGGTCTGTAAAGTCACCATTCACTTTAGTTGTGAATGAAATAGACTTAACACACTTCATTATTCTTTGAACCACACCAACTTCAAAACCCAAGCGGTGTAGACAAGCTTCTAGAAATTGCCATGAAACCATGCCACAGGCCTTCTGGATGTCTAGTTCAACCGCGCACAATTTCTTCCTTCTCCTCTTTTTGACCACCATATGTACCATCTCTTTCGAAATAACAATGTGGTGATTCCCCCTTTTCCCATAAGAGAAGTTCCATGATTCACAAAAATGAATTTAGATAGGACGGGCCTCAGTACGTGTAGTTGACAATATCAATCAAGGCCTGTATCCTGACTCTTATTGATAGAGAAGATAACTCTCTAGACCTCTTCCCCCATGGGAGTTTTCATTAAACTAGTACTGCGGCGCAACATTGGAGTTTTTATGGGATCTGAGGACCGTGCTGCTGCTTTAAGATGCATCACGTTAAGTTAAGACTTTTACCAAAAAGAAAAAAAAAATGTTAAGTTAATACTGGGCTTGACTTATAAGCCCAGAGATCTAGGCAACTATATTCGATGTGGGACTAGCGGAGGCTCTCCGTTGGAAGTCCATAGTCGATACACTTCATCCCATGATTAGGGGTGCCGTCCAGACCCAGTTCTCATAGCCTTTGTATGAAAAAACCTCGTATTCTTATCCCCTTATTTCAGCCAATTAATTCAAATTCCCTCTTCCTAACTCAATTTATTTTTTAGTATTAAGTTAGGAGAGTGCATTAATTTCGGTGTCTTTGTCTATATTCTTCTCCCTATCCTATTGGTCTCCTTAATGATATTACCAAATGAGTTTGTGTTCCAATGTTGGAGATGTTTAGCTGGCGCCCATTTAGCTTTTGACAGATGCTATCTAGGCTTGAATCCATGGAATTCTAAACGTCTGAAACAAGACTTCCGAAGTACTGGTGAAAATGCCACATATTTTCATATTTAAATGGTTGTGTTCGCTTAGATCTAATTTCAGAGTTTGTCCGCAAAATTGGGTTATGGTTCTATCCTTGGAAGATGAAAGACAGTGGTGCCACAGATAAATGCTTAACCAGTTCGTATTAGCAACAATTCTATCCAAACTTTCATGGAAGATCGACGTATTTAAAGTCCACCAGAATCATTTTCTCCAGGCATTTCCTGAATTCGTATTAGCCAGAGAGAACGGCTCACAGCGGGGTGTTATCTGATTCTATACACCCTTTGGACTTAATGGAATGGTGGAAGAACTCATGTTAGTACATTTCATGCCCTTGCAAGACCTGCAATCATTTGACTCATTTTGCGGAGGTGGTCCATGAGGTTTACACTTGGGGCCATCCTATACGCATCGAACTCCACGGTCATTACACGGGTCTTATCGGCGGCAATTTCACCATATTATTTTTTCAAGGCAACCTACATCTCCTTAGCCGTACCATAGATTTCATAAGTGGGAACCAATTCAAAATGTATACTACTCAGCATAATGTTGCGAGCAGCCCGATTATCTTTATCCCATTTTTCAAAATCATTCAATGTGGGCATAGGGGGGCATCATTTGCTAATTCGGATCGGGTTTTAATTGATTCCAAGGTACATGTGACCTCTTGTTCATCGAACAAGTAAATCATGGTCCGGTACCACTCATCATAGCTATTACCATCTAACTTATTTCCCTTATTAAGATCAGCAATGATATTTTTTGAAGCCATCACTGAAAAAAAAAAAAAAAAGATAAAAATATATGATGTTTAATGAATGCAGAACATTGGCAACGCACACATACGTATCGATTGCCCTTTTTGCACTCAGATCATTTCAAGAATTAGGACATTGTAGTGAAAACCCTTCATGCCTAGAGCTAATTCGGAGCAATAAAAAACAATTATCGTAATTACATGGGTGATTTGATAGCATCATGCAATTTAATACTTTGAATCTTATAAAGATGCGAAATAATACAACAAATAACAATTTTGGATGGTATGAATCCTTTTTGTAAGGGGTGAACACCCCCCACAGGGAGATAGGCGTCACCAGGGGGCCTCCCCAGGACTCGAACCCGTGATCACTCCCTTAAGAGGATTCAAACGGAGAGCCTGGTACCACTTGAGCTAGTAGCCCAAGTGGTACCCGGGGTTCACTCCAACCGAAAGGTTGCGGGTTCGAATCCCCGGAGAGGCCCCCTGTTGAAATCCATACAGGGACAAATAAACAATAGGCTTCTGACACCCCTGGTGACGAGCCAGGGAACGGTACCGTGGTGACGAGCCACGGGGGTTGAATAACGCCCCAGCCGGTGGTGACCAGCCCCGGGGGTTTCGGGAAACGCTCAGCCCTACAGAAGATCGGCCTTTTTGTAAGGGGTGAACACCCCCCACAGGGAGATAGGCGGGGCCCAGAGCCCCGGGCCTATTGTATACACTTCAGGAGACGGGCTCCCTAATCATGCATTTGTCCCTGGCCTGAACCAGGGGGCCTCCCCGGCAGGCTCTCCGTTTGAATCCTCTTAAGGGAGTGATCACGGGTTCGAGTCCTGGGGAGGCCCCCTGGTTCAGGCCAGGGACAAATGCATGATTAGGGAGCCCGTCTCCTGAAGTGTATACAATAGGCCCGGGGCTCTGGGCCCCGCCTATCTCCCTGTGGGGGGTGTTCACCCCTTACACTTTTAATAGGGAAAATTATAGTAAATAGTTTATTATCCCCCGCATATATTGGTGTCTATAAAGAAAAGCTCAATCGTTTGAAGATTGTACCTAAATCTCCAATTCGGTCTTATGAAACCAAATCGATCAGGTAAGCCCCCAGGAAAGTGGTGGGGTCACAATGGTCCCATTTAAAAACCACTTTCCTCAAACACAGAATATCTCCCTTTAGTGGGACAAAGCTTTTCTTGGAATCGGCTCGATCAAAGACCGCAATTGGTGCAACTCGGTAGTCTTTGTCCTATTAAGCTTGAAATCCCAAGGACATCCCATAAACACTACTACATTGCCCTTAAGATATATGTGGATCTAAATAATATGATGTAAAATAAAGAAATCTCATCATGAACACGTAACATGATACAAAAACTTATTGAACAAAACATGAACAGTAGGTGGGAGTAAGCATAGGCTTTTTTTTGAAATGATAATAAGGCATGCCCAGAAGCAGGCCCAAAACGGAACTTATAATTTGGGTTTAAAATCCTGATTTAAGCAAACCTTATACATATTGGGCCATCAACTATTGGTGATTAGTCACGAAGGCATGCCCAAATAAACTAACATGATCCATGTCAGGCCCTATAACCAGGTTGGTTAACACAGATTAAAACATACTTATAGATTAAACAACAATTTCGTTATCTTCTCATGTCAGGGTGTGACAAAAGAATGGAGCATCAAATGAACAAATATAAAAGGATTCGTTTAGTACACGTGCTTGGTTCCGTTTCGGGATTGAACATGCACGGCCTCTCTTTGTCACCTTATAAGTTAAGATTATGCTTGTTCCAATCTGGTGTACATAGGCTACATGTGTACATCGGACTTGCAGTTGATGACAACTTGCAGCATATAACCATACGACCTACCAATCCAATGATTAATACCATGCACAAACCCATCCAATTTCCCACACAATCTAATTTAATTGCCAAGGTTTTGGGTTACCTTTTTTGCAATAAAAATAAATCCAATTTTCGCGCGAGCACGCCAATATGTCTTTAATATCAATGAAAGTCGTAGATGCTGCGGAAGCACGGATCTAAATAAGTTGACTACTACAAACGCGATAAGAATTGCGTCGGCTTGAATCAGTCACTAGTTGTGAATATCTGTGACTGTCTACAAGAGATCAGTTACGTATAATTCACTCTTCAAGATCCAAGAACAAGGATGAACACCGTGGAGGTAGAAGATGATGACGGACAATTGTTGATCTAAAGGAAAGAAGAGGGTAATCTTGTATTAGAGGATGATCTATTGAGAATTCCTTCAACTGCTAGCTCTTTGGCTTATGGGTGATAAGATCTCTATTCATATTCGAATAGAGAGATGATAATGATAAATGGTTGGATCAAACTCTCTCAATTTGAATTTGAATGGAGATATGATAAGGATATAGAGTTGGATAAAACTCAGACTATTCCTATCCATGTCACCTAAGACTTCTTGTGCGGGGTGTCTCTTTGTGAGTGAGGCCCACCCACATGTAAACACAAGTGGGCCCCATCACAAATGCCAACACTTTCCAAAGGTCCTATAGGGATCTCTAACAAAGAAGACATTATAATCTTCTCAAATGTTGCCTTTAATGCTAAGGAAGGATACACTCACTTCGGTTTCGTTATAATGTTAAATGGTGTCATTGTGTATGAGGGTGCTATCCATATATGCCCAATGTTGTCTCTTCAAAGGAGGCCGAAGCGAAGACGGTCTTAGCTGCATTGGAAAAGGCTCAGAAGAATGGTTTGAGTAGGCTTCGTGTTTTGTTTGACGCTCAAGAAGTGGTCCATGCATTGAAGGGAGGCTTTGGTTGGTCCATTAACTCAATTATTCTAGACATTAAAGCTTTGGCTTCCTTGTTTCTTTTTGCAGACTTTGAATTTATCTCTAGGGCACTGAATGAGCAAGTTCATAGGCTTGCTAAGTTTTGCTTCTTGATTAGACATGATGTAGATTGGAAATGGGCCTCAAGTATCCTTTTGACTGGGGGCTAAGTTTTTTTCTCCCTCTTGTTGTTCTTTTGTTGTCCTTAATAAAATATCCTTTTTACCAAAAAAAAAAAAAACTTATTAGTGCATCCAGGGAGGGTTGGCCATGAGCCCCTTAGAATTTAAGAAAACTCCATATGGTCTTTCTTTATTTTTTTCTTTTTAACATTGAGGGCGCCCCCCGGACTGCAACCATATTAACAATGAACTCTCCCCCCCCAAAAAAAAAAAAAAAAAATTTGAGTATGATTAATAATCAAGTTGGGCAATGTGAAGACAATTGATCTGTTAGAAGTTGTTAGGATGTACATTAAGATATATGATTAAATAGATCTTGTAGTATAAGTACATAAAAAGGTCAGATAAATGTTTCCTGTATACCTTAACACTGGACTGGAGAGGTGTTGTAAACATGTACTGGCCGAATGGGTTGTCTGAGACGAACGTTTAAGATCCATTACTTTTATGAGGCCACACCTAAATTCTGAGTAAGCCAATTCTTGACGTGGCTCGCCAACCCGACTTGGTAATTCAGGGATCTGGTTGAAACTTTTTATTTTATTTTCCCATGATAATTTCGAACCAATTAATTAATGGGCCAGGTTCATGTTGAGTCTATTGTTGTTATTCAAGCGCCAACCTGACAACAAAATTCACTGTCACCCATGAACCCAACCCAAACCCTACACTGTTAACTATGGCTTTGGGTTGAGCCCCCATATATGCCATGCCACCAACAATGCTCAACCTGATCCTATGCGCCTACCTGACCCATTGACCCCCCTAATTCTGAGATTTAACCCAACTTAAGAATCAGGCCTTGATTAAATGAAAGCCTTCATCAGACAGACTTGGGCCTCCCCTACACCAGGTGCGCTCAGATCCATGTTCAAGGGTCTGTAAAACTCATTTTTAAAATCGGGTAAGACATGTGCCCATGTAAGTTCAGGCTCAATGCAGCCAGTTCACAGGCCTTGATAAATAATTATCTACTGTGTCACATCTTATCTTTTATTATCATTATGTATCATCTCTATTTTTATATTTATCCTCATTGTCAACATCAATGCACAAATACTGTACATCATGGTTATCATAGCTTTATCCCAATATTATGGCCGGCTTTTATACAAAACAGAGACAAACGAAAACTAGGATTTGCGCCCGCACATCGTTTGCGAGGTTAGGAAGGTGCACAGTGCACACAGCACACTTTCCCTTCTACCAGTCAGCGTTGAGACCATAGAATTTTTTTTTCTTTTTGGTATTATTCTATCTTACGGGGTTGGGACTTGAAAGAGCCCACATAAGTGAAAAGAGGAAGCTTGCACCTTAGAAAGAAGAGCACACACAAGTGGGAAGAGTGGCATACCCAGAGATCGATCCCTGTACAGCCAATAATATGCGGAGTTTTCCTATCTACTTTTACTCTCACAGATGAGAATGCATCTAGGAAGGCCCCACAAGCTAGACCACATTTAAGTAAATATGGTCCGGAGAAAATTTCCCACTGTTTATACTTTTAAATCCAATCGTTAATTCAATCCAACTATTTTAAGGTCCACAGTTGACCTCTCTCTCCACTCACACACATTTGACCTTATTTTCTTTGGACTTGGATTGATTACGCAAAATGTGCATAGTCAGTTTAAGGCCTGTTTGGCATTGTTCCTATGTTGAAAATTATTCCTGACTGAAGATAAATTTTTTGGTAAATAAGTAAAGATAAATTATACTGAGAATTTTCTCTTCTAAAAATAAGTCATAATGCCAGAATTAATCCCAATTAGAAGAACTAGCAGAATGGTGTTTGGTAAATTTTATGGTGGGCCTCACTTTGATTTCATTGGATCTTTCCACTTCTTTAAAAGTATACGGATCGGTGAATTCATGTGATCACATTCTTCAGTGCAATTGCTATGGGTGAAATTGCTTCCTCTCCTCTCTCTTATCGGAGTTCAGATTTCAATTCGTGCCATAAGGAAGCTTTTAAATAATGATGCCAAAATTTGGGAATTGTGAAACTCTCAGGCTCTCAAAACAATGGCTCTCATGATTAAATGGTTTCATTTTTCATTCACTTATATGGATCATAGAAAGACCTTTCAAATTACCCAGCTGAGTTCTCAGTAATGGTTAAAAATCAGTTCATTCTCACTACTGTCACAAACTTGGCACACTATACATTGCCCTATGCCGAATATGAATGACGAATGAAGAGAATGTTGCAGCACTGCTCAGCTCTGGCAATAGGTTTTTCAGGGACACACAATGTGTATATATTTGCTTTGTGATTTGCATATCAATATTTCTTAATCTCTCATCTTATATAGATGAAACTGTTTGGACATGACCTCGTCTGCAGGTGAAATGACACTACTTTCTCTCATGTACTGAGAAAATCTCAGACAAGTAATGAATAGGGATTTTTCTGGACGGTCATCTACAGTACGTGATATCCCCCCTTTATTACCAAAGTTTAACATTTTACCCAGACGTTCTCTGTACAGTCCGTACCACTGCGCAGTGCAGAAGTTGCTTTTTTTTTTTTTTCGATATCACAACACATTTTGCGATATCGCAAAACAATTAATTGCGATACCGCAAATTTTTTTGCGATACCGCAATTTTTTTAGTTGCGATATAGCAATATGTGGTGATAGCGCAAAAAACGATAGTTATAAAGTCAACGAATGCATTTCTGTTTGTAATTTCTTGGCGTTCCGTTGCTGCACCTCTGGCTTAGGTTTTCTCTTCACTGCTCTTCAAGTGCAGCTCCTACCATCTCCTGCCACATTCCCTGCATGTCAACCTGAGGCCATTTTCATATATAGCAATAAAATCTCTTGCCACATCTTTGTCTTAGGTATTTATTCCATATTTCCCACCTTGTTTATATCTCCCTCTTATTTATTGTATAATTTTTTTCTTCTTATGTGTCTTTTGAAAAAACGTTAGAATACAAGGAATCCTACTTGTAGAAACATTTGAAATATTTTGTGTAAATATTAATAGTGACCTTAGGTGGGACTTGTGGTGCCTCACTTTTTTATGAACATCCTGTTGTTGGTATATTAAAAAATCCATTTGTTCTCATCATGAACTACCAACAACTGGATTGGCTTGGACGTCCAGTCGCAAAAAACAATGTGGCATGTGTTGTTCATCCCGTCCTATGGTGGGCCCCAGCACAAACTCAGAATTTCCACATATTCTTTTAGCCTTTTCCTGTTATTGTGGCATTACAGACATCATTTTGATCATTATCTTAAACTGCTAATGATTTTTTAATGCTATTAATAAGTAAACAAACAATTAAATGGTTTAGATTCTTTAATAGTTATCAACGAATGGTTATATTTATTAGATGAACGATCTTGATTGATTTTACGATTGAGACCTGACTTTGTAGCTTGCTCAGATAATAGTTAAAGACATTTATGACCATCTAACATTAAAACCCCAAAGATGTGGCACCAGCTGACCAACCGCCATGTTGTCATTATTATTTTGCTTAAATGGGTGTTTTATGTTGTATATATATATACTTTTGCTAAATGTAGAGAATTAGTACCAATGAGATTTAAAATAAATTTGTTAGAAATTCTAAGTGTAGAATTGATTAAGATAATGCATTTATTTAATTTTTTTTAACGGATAATGCAATATTATTTGGCTGTTAAGGTTATAGAAATATGTAGCTTCACGATATCCTAAATGTCAATGCTTAGATATTAACTCTTTTAATTTTCCATGTATGCATAGAGTAGTTTTTTATTTTATATTTAACAACCTTCAAATCTTAGTAATTCCAAACATTCATCTTATTTATTAAAAAAATACTTATTCCGATATTTATTTTCACACGTTAAATCTTCATGGATTATAGAAATGTTTGTAACTTCAAAAATATTCAAAAGTAAATCTTATTATTCGAAATGTGTGTTCTCCTTCGTAGGATGGATGATATTGAGATATGTATAATATGCCATTTTAATGGTATATTAGACGTAAGCAATCCACTTCTAGTCTACAATGGTGGCGAGCATAAGGTAATATGGGTCGATGCTAATATAACTTTCAATCAACTACTGGGAAAGATAAACGAAGAAACTAGTTGGGAGCTTCATGATGAGCATATAAATATGCAATATCAGTATCATAATGGCCGAAGCTTCACGTTCATAACCATAAGAGGTGATGATGATCTCCATCGGATGTTCAGATTATTCCAAAATGGAAGTCAAGCTATATTTATGTATTTGCATATAGACAATGAAGTTTGGCCTTTTGATTTGAGAAGAAACCTAGCTTGCAATGAGGAAAAACCAAACAGATTTTGCAGTATTGGCATTGGTCTTATTTTATCCACTAGTAGATTAAGTTCATAGCTTAAGTCCAAATGATTCCACTGGCTTCTGCACTAGTTCTTGGTGTTGAAATTTTCTATTGTTAAAACCCCAAAACCTTCTGTTCTGCCTTAAATCCAGGTTCATCATGCTTGTGTATTTCCAAGCATATAATTGATGAGTTCTATTGATATTAAAAGCACTTGTAAACTATTTTCCATCTAATCTCAACTGATTGTTTGATTAAATCGACAGTATTTGAACTGGGTCCTGAAGATTCCAGTAAAAACATAGTAGAGATCATATTCCAATCAAGTTGGTTAAAGAAACAGTCCCCTGTCTGTAAGATAGACAGGATCCTCAAGGTTCACAATAGCCAAAAAACCATCACAAAATTTGAAGAGTACAGGGACTCCATAAAAGCAAAAGCTAATAAGCTCCCAAAGAAGTACCCCAGATGCATTGCTGATGGAAATGAGCTATTTCGATTCTACTGCACCACCTTCATTTGTTCTATTGACATCAATGGATCCTCAAACCTATCCAACTCGATTCCAAATTGTAACATCTGCAATATAATTAGAAATGGATTCAAAACTGATGGAGTTACTGGTATTTGCACCACTGCCACTAGTGGAAAAACACATGACAATGCGCAGTTATCATCGGAAGATGAGAAGAGGGCGATGTTGGTGTGTCGGGTCATCGCCGGAAGGGTAAAGAAGATTGATGACTCTGCAGAGGAGTTTGATTCAGTTGCTGGCAATGTGGGTATCTACTCGAATTTAGATGAGCTCTCTGTCATTAATGCCAGGGCTATGTTGCCTTGTTTTGTTGTAATCTATGGAGGTTTCTAATGTGTTATTACTGAACTGAATTGGTATTGCCTATAATTCCTGTTTCAGTATTCTTGTGCTATTACTAGCTTGATGCAAATAACTCTTTTCAACTGTTTTTTATAATCATCTTACCCAAAAAAAAATATATGTTTTTGGTAATCTTGTATCATGGTTAATGGATATAGTCTTGTATGAGAGCTTTCATGGTGAGATTTCTATCACCATCTGATCATGATCAAATAGTAATGGGAAATGGTTATATGAAACTCTTCAACTGTTCCACACTAAAATCGCATTGGGCTTTTGATGATGTAAGTTTTCTTCTTTCCCATGTTCATTTGATGTAGGATTTGTGATATATTGTTCTATGAACTTGTGATTTCAACCATCTGATTGGTGTAGCCAGAAAATCCAATATGAATGGAAATAAAGAATCTTTCTTTTTTTATGTGAGACTGTTTAATCATACAAAATTTTGGGTTGTTTTCATCCAGAGAGAAGATCCTCGAATCAATGACACTGATCAAAATGATTCTTGGGTTTAATTGCTGTACATCTACAATCATAGATAAATCAATAGTTTATAGAAGTGAAATTTTCAATCACCTAATTAGTCACAACTCTATTATGATCAAATGGGAATAAAACTTCACTAACCCCTGTCCATTTGGTCCCCTACATAGCCCACTCACCCTTGCAAAATGACATTGATCAGGGTGGGCCCCACAGTATTTTCAACCTCATTATTGCATCATAGCCACGCCCTATATCACAAAACTAAACTTACATTGATGACATCACAATCATTAAAGTAAGATTTTCTGTAACTCCTACTTACTTGCTAAGATGGATTAGTGTGGGCCTTTCGGACTTCATTTGCTTTTTAGAAATGAGAAAGTCAGTTGTGCATGTGCCTGGGACCATGTGTTCAAATGACCCCGGACATCTGGGCACATGTGGAATCTGAGGTTTGGAATGATGGCAAAATGTAAACTAGGTGAAAAAGAATGGGGAAATCTAGGACTCACAGTGGGGTTGCAGAGTACATAGAGAGATGTTGAGAGACTACCGTAATGTATGCCCTTGGAGAGCTTCAGCTTGCCATGGCCCAAGCCCTCATATATTGAGGGCAATCCGGGGACCGACTTCACTAGTGGATTTGTAAGGATGAATTTTCATTAAAAGAGAAAAACCCTCAATGGTAGCATTCATTGGCGGAGCATGGGAAAGGAAGCATCTTTGGGCACAGCATGGACATGGAGGTGTACTCTAGGAAAAAGTAGGAGCACACTTGGGCAAGACACCATTGGTATAATGGAGCATCCCAGGGATAATACCTGGATGATAGATTAGGCTACTTTATGATTATGATAGTTTATCATTCCTCTCAAATCATAGACAAAAGAAAGTAAATAATCAAAGAAGACTTGCAAGAAATTAAAAATATGATTAAAATTAAAACTACGCTGTAAGATTGGGCTGAAGACCGTTGGGTTCAAATCCCATGAGCCAAAGCCCACAATATCATGTGGATAGTGGGCCTATGCGTTTAAAGCTGTGCGGCCCGGAACCCATAAAAACTCCACATCGCACTGCAGTTCTCAAAGCCGAGGCTTAATCCTTTAATTTGTGGAGATAGGTGAAAAATTAAGGACAAAATTTTGGACGGAGAGCATATATTGGAAACTTTGAACCAAAGAAGAACCATGGGAAAAATATATCTCATGTGACTTCCAATTCATCCATTCCTGCCACATGAATCAGCTGGTAGAAAGCGTTAGGGACTGATAATTGATGTGTCAGAGATGTATATCCCCCCATTGTTTCTTTTCTTCTCTTAAAGAAGTATAATACAAATCAAAGAAAAAAAAAAGAAGGAAAAGGAATACCAATGTAAATGTTCATCATTTTGTCCTTGGAAGGTATGTGCCTGCACAATCTAATTTAGAATGTTTATATGAATGGCATCAGTCACTAAAATCACATCAGTCAATGTGCTGATAATGTTGTGATATATGAACAGCATTTTCATGTTAATATGTGAATCGATTGAGATCCCAAAAAATTAGAAATAACCAAGGAATGTTAATAGATATCTTCAGGACACAAACAAAATTAACCCAAAGCATGCTGAGATTAAAATGGAAACTCCTTTGATGTGAAGGCAAAGAATATAGAACAAGCTATGAAAAACTTCTAATGTAAACTGATGGGGGTACTTGGAATTTTTCACTTTTCCTTACAAGAGCAGTCACTAAAATCATGGAGAGACACGGTTCTTTAAGATCTTTCAAATTGGATTCGAAGAGGTGGAATCATCATTCAACCCTAAACCCTATAAAGAAACAGATGCATCCAACACATGAGAGAAAGTAAGAGATAATGTGATTGTATCCACCTCGTCCCTTTTATAGAAAACCCACAAACAGAGAGATAGAACGAAATAGAAAACCCACAAACAGAGATAAATAGAGAGTGAAACCATACCTGATGGAGACAATGGAGACGGTGAAGCTTCGTCGATGTCGAATGGACGTTGGGACCTTGGTATTTGCAAATAGGTTGGCAAGGAAGGAGGGAGGTGAAATTTGGCTGGGGAGAAAGTTACCGCAGGTGAAAATTAGGGATAGTCGAACAGGGAGGGATAAACAGAGATGAAAAGGGCTTTTTCGATTTGCGCTATCGCCACATATTGCGATATCGCAACTAAAAAAATTGCGGTATCATAAAAAATTTGCGGTATCGCAATTAATTGTTTTGTGATATCGCAAAATGTGTTGTGATATCGCAAAAAAAAAAAGCAACTTCTGCACTGCGCAGCGGTACGGACTGTACGGAGAACGTCTGGGTAAAATGTTAAACTTTAGTAACAAGGGGGGGATATCACGTACTGTAAATGACCGTACAGAAAAAATCCCTAATGAATATGTTAGTTGATTCAGTCAACTTATCATATAGGTCCTTCTATGACCACCTGTGTAGACTGTGCAGTCCCAATGGGCTTATTGTTGATTGTGCATGTAATATGATCTTGAGCTAACCATAGTTAGGCCCAACAGCAAAACAAAATTGTTCATAATATACATGGTATAATAATTGCGATTTGACTCAGGCCTTAGTCGGGTCTGTGTCCAGTTGGGGTCTATTGGACTAGATGACTTCTCCTATATATAAGACGTATGTCCAATTCAGGTCTGAGTCTAGCTAAACAACAAACCATTAACTGGGCCTAGATTCTTATCCATAACAGAGTTGACCTGCTTATGACCTTACTAAAATAGGCACAGGGTTGACCTCCAAATGTCTTTTAAATCTAACATAAACTCGGGATGATGAGTGGGTCAGTTTTTGGCAGCAGCTCTGTGAAAATAATCTACAAGAACCCAGCCCAGCTCATGCCTAAATTTGATGAGTTAAAAATATAAGATTCACCAATACCATCAGATAGTCTTCCTCTTGGATAGAAAATGATTCCTAGCCATCACCCTAAATTAAATTATAGTAAAGTGAGTTTTCATTTTGTTATGAATTTCATTGTGTTGGCTAATTCATAGGTTGAACAAAACTCTGAGTCCATTGAGTTGTAATTTTCTATTTCTTTTGGAATGGACTGTGGTTGTGTTACCGGAAGACCAGAAGCGAAGATAGAAGTATTTTGGAGCAAGAAAGAAAAAGTTCATAACACAGTCTCGCTATAGTGAGGTTGTTGCTCGCTAGAGCGAACTTGTATGAATCGGGACAGAATGTAGGCTTGCTATGGCGAACCTGTAATAGAAGCCCAGCTTGAGCCGAATTGCTATTTAAAGTTTGAGTTTACTTCCTATTCTGATTGGATTAAGCTTAGAAAACTCTTGCACGAATTTTAGGCTATAAAAAGAGTGTTTCTCTCAACCCTAAGCATGGAATTAAGTGATTCTTTCATTGTCCGAGGCAAGAAAATCAAGAGAGAGATTCCTTCTTCTCTAGAGCCATCAATGAGAGATTGGGCTGAAGATTTGCTCTAGAATGTTTGCTACTTCTACCTTCTCGTAGAAGATTTGATCATCTTGGTTCTCAAGGTGTTGTTGGAGGATCAAGTAAGGGGAGCGGTCCGCGGCGAGGAAATCGTGGTAGCGAGGAGTTATGCAACAACGAGTACAATCCTTAGGTCATCGGATAGAGTAGGAAACGGAGCTATGAGTATATTTTGTAACCGTTCAATAGTAATTGGTTTTTTTTATCGTGGTTTTTCTCTCTGGATAGGATTTCTATGTAAAATATTGTGTCTGCCTTCTTGTTATGTATGATTGGTAGATTTACTTGCAAGATTGCTTTGTTTTGTTTCTACTGCATTGATTATTGGACTAGCATCCATTCTAGTGGATAAAAAGGGCACTTTCACATCTACCGCCGTGTTGGCATTGACGGCCCCAAGCTCGGCTAATGGAGGATTAAAGTCAAGTTAGCACTCGGTGCCTAATGGGGAAGTGTAGAAAAAGAAATGACTTACTCTTCACACCCTAGGCAATGTAAGGCTCTCTCTACAAGGGCTTTGTCATGCCTCAATCTCGGCCCACATAGGTTGAGGGTAGGGCTAGGAAATCCTAGGCACAACCCATTGACAACACTAATGATGATCAAGGGAGGAATGGCCATGGGAAGGCTTGGATGGGGATTAGGGAAATATTTAATCCAATGAAGTGATAATAGTCCTTCATTTTAAGTCCTCAAAATTAATAGCTTTCTAGTGTATAAACTTCTTGCGGTGAAATCCAATGGTGAATAATGTCCAAAGCAGTGTGAAATAGAATCGTTTCCAATCAACGACAAATGAGAATGGGTTCGATTGATAAAAGGCGGGCCACCCTATATAAAAGCCTAAAAATGAGTGTTGAGATATAAAAGATGGATTAAGACTCCCACCAAGTCATCAATCAATTACACTCTTGTCCCAAGTATTGGAGAAGTGAATTCCATCCCTTGATATATAATATGTGGGAAATATGCATTTTCAACTTGTTACTAAAAGGAAAGACGTAAAATGCTTTTAAAATGGTGGGTGTGAAAGGTGGAGGTTAGTTAAAATGAGGTTTATTAAAAACACAAAATACAGGAGTTCTTTATTAGTCATGAGAAAATATAGGGACATATTTAAAAAAAAAAAAAAAAAAAAAAAAAAAAAAAAACTCAAATATCAACACAAAATAATGCAAAAGAATTCTTTCCTAAACCATTGTTATTCCTTGTGAAAAAGCTTCAACATACTCTCAAAATTAATAATGACAACAAAATAAAAAACCAACATAATGGACAAAAAACTAAATATTAAAAAAAATTAATTGTAACGGTGGCTATCAAAATTAGTACTTAATGGAGTAAATCAGTAATAACGAAAACCATTCCTTAACGACTGTTATTTTTAAGGTTTTTTGACATAATGCCCCCTGTATTTTTTACGTTTTTCAATTTAGACCTTGAACTATTAGATTTATCAATTTACCTCTTACATCAATCTATTTTATATTAAGTTGGCCCCTCCGTTTGGTAATTATTCAAATCAGAAATGAGGAGTCAAACGCCCTTCAAATCAATAACGGGCGACTAGACATTGATCTCCCATATGTCATTCGCTTGAGAGTATCCGTTTGTGTAGGGATTTTTGTATTTGTAAACTCGATTGAGGCAAACGAAGGAAGGCGAGGAAGAAGGAAGAGGGACGATGATCGAAGAAGAAAGGCGACGGGAAAAAGGGAGATGAAGAAGTAGGGCGAACGAAGAGGGATGGCGATTGAAGAAGGACGGCGACGAGGAAAGAGGGCGATGAAGAAGGAGGGCGAAAGCAAGGCCCTGCTGTTTGGAAATTGAAGAAACGCCCTAGTTTCTGGAGGAGGGAAATTAAAGAAACGCCCTGCTTTTTTAAGAGGGAAATCGAAGAAAGCTATTGGTTCGTGGAAGAGGAAATCGAAGAAATGGATGGGGAACATAGAGAATCAGCCGATGAGGATTTGCTTGGCTTGGATTCTCTTCCTTACGATAAGCAACATTTCTGATTTTGCTTAGAATGTTTTCATTTGTAAATTTAAGCTTTGTATCCACTCATATTGCAGACAAAGGGGATGGGTATTATACCATTCGAATGCATCATGGTAGAAAGATGGATCATTTTGATTTTTGCCACTCAGATAAGATGTCAGCCTTAGAACATTTGCAATAGCAGAGCAACTTGGTATAGGAAAGGACGAAGTTATATCTTTCCAGTATAAGTTGCAAGATCATGGATGGAAGAAAATAATTTCAGATGTTGATGCTATGGAGATTGGCCTATTTGTTGATTCCAGTAGAGTAATTGATCTTTATGTGAAAGAAAACAGTGTAAATGTGAATATACAGAGCCAGGTTCAATTAAATGTAGTGAGTTCTACTTCTCAACCTGAAGTTGATGCTGAATTTGAAGTTAATGTGGTGGATGGATATTGTGTCAATCCTGACAGTAGTGATTTGTACTCTCTAGATGAAGGGACTGATTCGGCGAATGGGACTAATGGTAGTTATCAATTGTCAAATGATTCCAATGTTGAGGATGATGATGCCTTACATGATGCAGCGATTGATCCTGAAGTTGAGTTTCTTGGGATTTGGAATGAGGATGAGCAAGGGACAGGGGAAGGTCAGACTGAGGTAACTTCAAAGGATAATATTGGGGAAGTTAATGATTCTGATGACCTAAGGAGTCTTAGTAGCTCATGGTGAAGAAGGAAAAAAATGAAAATCTAAGTAGAAAAAAATGTTTAAATATACAAGATTCAATCCAGCCACTGATATGGATGATCCAAAATTTAGCCTTGGTATGATTTTCAGCACAACAGAAGTGGTGAGGAATGCTTTGAGAAATTACTCAATAAAAAATGGAAGATATCACAAATACATTGTGAACAAGAAGTTTAGAATTCAAGCTGCCAGTAAAGATCCAAAATGTGACCGGTTATTCTTTGCTTCAAAAATGCAAGGTGAGTCATCAATGCAGATTAAGACTCTTAGGAAAAAACACAAGTGCAATAGGGCTTGGAAAGTCAGTAAGTTAAACAATGCATGGATTGTAGAAAATTACAAGCATGTGATTAGAACTAATCCTACATGGCCTGCACAGTCATTACTCGAGACAATCCAGTAGGAGACCATGCTTAAAGTTAATAAGCAAGCTATATACAGGGCTATGAAGAAGTCAACCATAATGATTGAAGGAAGCATGGTTGAAAATCTCGGCCTATACCAGTTCGTATCGGCCGATATGAACCGATATCAGCCAGTACCGGTACAATATTTTGATGGGAAATCAGTATCGCTACCGCCCATCAAAATATCACCAAAATATCAATCTGTATCGGCTGATTTTTTATAATATCGGTCATAACCGATATATCGGTCCCATATCGGTCGTAATGGTCTTTGCCAGTGTTGAGACCTTAGAAGAAATTTAACAAATATGTACAGTGAGTCAAGGAGAGAAGGAGAGGAGGAGAAGGATAGGGAGAGATAACAAATCTAAGAGAATATGTCTATCATCTATGCATATATATATATATATATACACAACGGAGAAAAGGAAATGAAGACGAGTTCAACATTCAGCAGTAACAGACACTCAGAAAAAAAAATGGAACTCAAAGTCGGAGGAGAGAGGGAAGGAGATGGGCGCACCTGGTTGGGGGTGGGGTTGCTCCATCACCATCTGCAGACACCACCATCGCCAATCATCGCAACTAACAAATCTGTGGATGCCCCTTTTCTCCTCCTCTTCTATTTCCTCTATCTCCTTCTTCCTCCTCTTCTCTTTCCTCTTCATCACCTTCTTCTTTCTCCTCCTCCCGGCCTCCTCTTCACTTTCCTCTTCCTCTGATTTCCCTCTTCTCCATTTTCATTTCCCCCTCCCTTTCCCTCTCGTTCCCTCTCGCTTTTCTTCTTTTTATTTTCTTTTCTACCCTAGGTTCTGGATTCTGAATCTCTAATGCGAATGGAAGAAGGGCAAAGCCCTTTCGTGTTTTTTTTTTCCTAGGTTCCCACGTGCAATGCATTTTACTTTTACGCTGTGTTTGGGAAGGGAGGAGGGGAGGGAAAATTTGAGGGGGAAGGAAAATGAAGGGGAGGGGAGGAAAAATTAATTTTCTCTTCTCTTGTTTGGGAAGTCAAAAAGTAGGGGAAGGAAAGTGAAAAAGTAGGGAGACAAAAACCATTTTATCCTTGCTTTTGAAAAAATTTCAAAAGGACAAAAAGGGCATTTTGGTACTTTCCCCCTCATTCCCCTCTTCCCAAACAAGGTGTTAAGGATCAGGCCAATCCATGGGTCCATAGTGGGGCCCACATATGGAAAATCTAACCCGCTTAAAATAACTATCTCTTCTTAATATGGGCCCTAGACAAGTTTTAGCCTAATAGGATCTTGTCCACTGTTAGATTGCTTAGTTGATTAATTTTAAAACATCAATCAATTTGACAGCACGCATCCAATTCAAAAGAAATTTGGCCAAAATCCATACAAAAAGAGAGAAATTATTTTTGAGTGGTTTAATTCCTTTTTTTTTTTTTTTAAGTTGAGTTCTTATAAAGTTTTCAAGATATCCTCACTTTTTCAATTGCATCCTTGATCCTACTAACGAGGTCCATTTAAAAAAAAAAAATCTATACTACTCTAAAACAAATTGTGTGTCCCAAACCTGATTAGAGTAAGTTTTTTACAAAGCTAATATAAGAGGTGATAGTTAAATCTAATTATTTGGAATTTTTATATGGGCTACATTGATGAATTCATAAATTATAAGGATGAATGCAAAGGTTAAACATTATAACTTTATATATTTAACAATAGCCGGTTAAACAACGATACATGATGTCATGACTTAAGGGTACCAAGATTTTGATTTATTGTAGTTACTAGTGGAAGAAGAAAAAACATTACTTTCCAACATTTTATAATAATCTAGGTTTTTTGGATATTTTTTTAAAATTTTTCTGGACTAAAAAAATAATCAACACTGCAACGACCGCGACCGATACCGATATCATATCAATTTGTTGGCCTGACCAATACCGTAATTTATGCCATGCTATGGGACAATTGTGAGGAAGTGAAGCGAAGTAATCCTGGTAATACTGTGGTGATGAAGACAACACCTGTTGGAGATGGTTCAAGTTTATTCAGGTTCAAAAGGATCTACATCTACTTTGAAGCCCTTAAGAAAGGTTTTAGTGAATATTGTAGGCCTGTGATAAAGGTTTTAGTGAATATTGTAGGCCTATGATTGGGTTGGATGGATGTCATCTAACAGGACCAAGGTCTGGTATACTACTTATAGCTATTAGCAAAGATGGAAACAATCAAATGTATCCAGTTGCCTTTGCTGTAGTAGAAGCAAAGAAAGCCAAAACTTGGAGATTGTTTGTGAAAAAGTTGAAGCAGGACTTGTGTATGGAAAAATCATACGGTTAGACAATCATATCTGACAAACAGAAGGTATATGTTTTGCATTGCTCTTTTCTTCCACTAATACTTTGTACCTTGATTTCATATGTGTACCGAATATAATTCATTACCCTAATTCAGAACATAGGTTTTGTGTGTGACACATGCTTAATAATTTCAAGTTGGAACATAGAGGATTAAGATTGAGAGAATTATCACTACTAAAATTTAGCTTTTTTGCAATGCGAAAAAAGCGTCGCAGATAACATAAAAACATCGCAATTACTTATTGCGATGCAAAAAACTAAGTGTCACAAAGGAGTCGCAAATAATGGGGTCGCAGAAAGATTAGCTACACTATAGACTGCAGCGTGGCAATTGGAAAGAGTACTTGCGACGGTTTCAAAGAGTTGCTAATTACGTATCAATTGCGACATATTATAAGCGTCGCAGATTATAATTTATTTGCAACGGCAAAATTGCATCACCAATAATATATTTTTGCGACGATTCAAAAAAGTCGTTAATAAATAAATAATGGCGACGCTCTTATAAAGTCGCAAAGAATCCTTTTTGCAACGCTTCTTTTGTGCCGTAAATAAACTTCATCTTGTTACATTTGATTATTTGCAACGCATTAAAAGCGCCGCAAATAATAATTTTTTAGAAAAAAATATTTTTTAATATTTTCAAAAATATATATTTTTCCTATTTTGATACCCTATCAATACAAATATAATCTCATCATCCATTCACAATCCATCAATTCACAAATCTTTAATGCAAAGTCATCCTTAGGTCATCACAATCATATATAATATATATATATATATATATAAGTAGCAATTGAGGTATGAAAATGACACTCCATCGATGTAAAAACATAAACTGGATTAATTCATTGAATTTGATTGCAATGAAACAGTTGTCCTCGTCACAAATTCTTATTGAAGATATTGATGAAATTATGTTAAACATAAATCTATATAATAGTTAGTCTTAATATAACATAGAAACAATAACTAAAAGGCAGTCTTCGATATGTATCACGGAGAGACAACGAACAATTTCCACGATAAAATATAGCATCCACAAATTGATCTGCGCCGTCCAAATTGGTACAAAAAATGTTGCTTGTTCTTATTTTCTCTTCATCTCCCATTTTGATCTGTAAGAAATAAAACAAGATAGATGTTAAAATCTATGAAAAAAAATTGAGACCATTGAGTCTGTTGGAAATTGAATTGTTGCACTCCTTTTCACATAAGTTAGACATTGCACCCAGGTGATGGTTGAACTCTTTTTTGATGGTATATTAAATCAAACTAATATCTGAGTTTTAATTGCGCCAAGTATTGAACAACCCATTGAAGCAGAATTTCACCACAAAGAAAAAAAAAAATAGAAGCAGGATGTGGGAACAAAAATAATAAATTCAAGTCACAACTCTAAATCTATAAAAGTAGCAACAAAATGTGATAAATTCAAATAGTTCACTTAGCTGTTGCTATTCTCGCCTAGCCTAGACCATGTGATTTGATCTAAGCATTGGATTGTAGGAGTCAAAGTGGAATTGTAAGATTTACTAGTATGAAAGTATGGAAATCTTTGTACAAATGCAAGTAATTTTTCACGTGTTCTGATACTAATCATGGGATTGGCATCCCAAATCCTAGGATTTTAACAACTAGAAATCTTGCTTCCTTGAACCAATATTTCAGGGACCTAAAGTATAAAGTAAGAAGTATGTGGGACCAGAACTTGATCATTGGAGACATATGGGACTATAGCGGGACTGATGAAGGGAACATTAAGCTTGTGTTCTGTATGAAGAAAGGCAGACCCAGACCTAGATTCAGATAATCACTTTCTAGGAGATTCTGTTTGTACATTAGATTTTGAGATGGTCTCAGTGAATCCCAAAGTGATTACTACAACCATTACTTCATAATCAGGAGGTATTAAGCCAAGACATGAAGTCAAGTGTAGGTCCCTAATGAATTATGAGAACAACCAATCCCCATCATCCCTCCTTTTCCCTGTTTCAATTGAAACTGAGTCTTAATAACACCGTTTCAATATTTTTGTTTCTTCTTGCACTTGGATTAATAAATTCTGTCTTTTTTAATAGTTAAAAGAACACCAAAAGTTTGGAAAGATTCTGCAGGTGTAGCACCAACAGGTTCCTAATACAAACAAATGTGCTCATCAGTGATTCCACTTAGTTACCAAATGTGCTCACCAACAGATTCCACATAGTTACCAGAGGGAGCTAGAGCAAATTCTAGACACTATCAAAGATTGGGTTGTGACCTCTCAAGGTAGTAGCTGAGTGAGACCTAGCCAAGGCCTTAGGGTCCAAGTTGCAACCAATTTCCCTGGTAAGATTTGACACAAGGAGGGAGAGCTTCCTTGCTTGAAATCATTTACTTGAAGAAAAGAGTGAATGCACTATCCACTATCCAAGTGACCTTCCAGAAGATATTCCTAGATCTGGTACCCACCCGTCTCAGATTTAACCCTACGAATGGGTCCCAAAGTTAGCAGTTTCCCACCAAATACTTAAGTGTCAAGCTTTTTATAAATTCATTCGCAACATAGAGAGAGAGAGAGAGAGAGAGAGAGAGAGAGAGAGAGAGAGAGAGAGAGAATGAAGCTCATGGAAAACATAGAATGCATTGACAGATTGTCTTTGTACCGAATACATACCTATCTACAGCAGTAACTTCTCTTTCATGGCCTTTCAATTCAACAGGACCTACTTCAAGGTTATTTACTTGGAAAAGCATTTTCCCCAGTCATATCCAAGCTAAAAAGAACCAGAATGAGAAATGTGTTCCGAAGAAACCAATATGAACCCGCCACATGTATGCATTTCCATCACTAGAACCACCTAGTATGTGAGAAGCATCAAGGCTGATAGCTGACTGCAATTGCATAATAGAAAAATAAGAAGCCAATAACATTTCATTTGTACCACCCTGTAACAGACAGCTGCTTTATTATGAATCTGCTAATTTCCCTGGATTTAAGGGATTACCTTTACATAAAATAACTCAATCCGGCTGCCTGAGAAAGTTCTTACAGGACCCTTGTCGGGTTGAAGCACATTGTATAAGTAAATTCTGAAGAAAAACAAAGAAAGTATTTGGTAATGTCCAAGACAATATATGCTACTTTAGATTTTAAACATTGGTTTGCACAACTATTAATGACCTGACAATACCTATTGTCCCTGCAAGAAGCTGCAAGAAACACACCATTCAAATCTTAGGATAGAGAAGATATTCCATGTAATCTTCTTTCCTGAATAGACGGTATTTGAACAAAATCAACATCAAGTATTTCAAAAATGCTATTACATAGTAGAGAATTCTGACAAACGAAGCACCAAGAGAGTAAAAAAGCGATGTCTTCAACAAAAGTAGAGATTTGTGCACTAGGGAAAAAAACGCACCCTTACTTCTTTTGTGGATGGCTCACAATGTGGATGTGTTTGAGTAATTGATGCTTTCAAGTTGCGGGTATCCCAGAATTTTACAATACTGAACAGTAATGAAATAGTGAAGCAGGTGAGATATAGGGCTCGTGGTAGTGTGGATTGATAATTTTTAAGACAGTTGACAAAGTTTCAGCACTAGGGGTAAATGCAGTCTCTGTTAGCTAAATAAATATTTTTAATTGAAAAATAATGTTGTATGAAGGTTCCAACCAACCTGTCCGCTACTCCTGCACTAGCAATGGAAATTTCATATTTGAGATAAAGAACTGATGTTATGCTCATGTTAAGTGCCTGCAAGTGACAAAATTTCATTGAACATTTCTACATCATAAAGTAGTGTTATCAATAATTTTTTATCACAAAGGCAGTTTCATGCAAACCTTGCCACACCTCACTTGTTTCCTTTGTGTGACTGAGCTCCTTTTACAACAGCAACTGACCTGAACAAATTAGCAATAAGTGAAGAAACATGATTGAGCCTCATGATTGAGCCTGAAGGTATAATTATAAATTCCAATTAAGGGAAGAGCGCAGATGCAATATAGCAACACAAGACTCACTTGAAGCATGCCTCCCTACATCCAGTTGTTGAACTAAACTTGTGTGGTTTTGGGTGTCACAAGGTATCAGGACTGTGTCAAATGAGGTGATGCCAGAGTAGATGAAGTTGGTTCTAGCTTGGGTGCCTTTCATGGCAAGGGCAGCTCTATCAGCTCTATCATAAGCCAATGCAACTTCTTGGGCAGTGTCAAAGGTTCCAAGCCAATGCCTCTCTTTGGTTGTGGGGTCTCCGATTTCAGCAGCATACTTGCCCAAGGCTGCCTCCTCACACCAAGAAACCTCCCTGGCTCTGGCTGCCTTTTCCTTCCTCTCCTCTCATTTGAGCAAGATGAGGATGCATTTAGTTGGGTTAGAGAAAACCCCATTTGAGAGAAGTGGGTTTTTTCATCTTTGGAGGTCTTATCTAAGGTTCTAGAAGTGTACATTGTGGGATTTGATTGAATGAAAAGAGAGGTGAAAAGAGGGGAGATTGTGGGGAGAAGGAAATGCTAGGAAGAAAAGGGACAGAGTTGAGTTTGAGTGGATTTGGTGAGAGGAGCAAGGGGATTTAAAAAGAGAGTGATTTGGTCATGGTGGAAAAGGAAAATGACACTTGAGATGGGATAGATGGAAATGTCAAATTTGTGTGATTATTTTGAGTCTCAGAGACAACAACTCTCGATAAACAGAGGAGCTTCGTCTGTCACACCATCTTCTGCAAGAAATGTGCTATGAGAAACCCATCTGCAATGGCTTCATGAGAGGCTAAGAACCCAAAGAACAGTACCAGAAAAGCAAAGGAACTAAAGACTACAAGACCCATTTGGATAAAACGGTTATCCGAAAGTAGATAACTGAAAAAAAATCACCATCCAAATGACCTATCCATCAAACTGGTTAGGGGTCTTAAATGACCGGTTTCTTTGCTGGAAAAAGAACACCATGCACACCATGTGAGGCCACCTTTCAAGTCCCTAAACAGGTCTTTGAATTTCACCCAGTCTCACACTACAAGACCCAAGGCCCACTTGCTTAGGAATTACTTTCATCATAGTATTGAGAAAATTTTTCATCATGCATGAATATTTTAAACCATGATTGGTTTTTCATTAAGGGAGGACCACATTTTATGGATCCAAATTCAAAGCCCATATGAGATGCCCAAGATGCAGAATTAAACAAGTTAACATGTGACTGCTACAAATCCAACCACCCCATTTCCATTCAAGCCACGTGACATCAGTGAATCAAACAAGTGCTATTAACAAATGCAACCCCTAAAACCTCCAATATGATTTTATCATAAATAAATTAATGCTCTTCTAACACACAACATCAGAGAATGGGCACTAGAATTTTTAACCACGAGAAGGAAATGAACATTTGTATACTGTATTCCCTTTAAAATGTCATTTTTTGTAACTATGTACAATTAATTAATAGAGCCAATTTTTCAATTGTCAAACACAATGTAGAGGCATTTTGACAAACACAATATAGGCAGTTCAGAATCAACCGAAAACTCAAACTGAACCCTAAATCAATAAGATAATAGAAGCATCAATTCATTACAGAAAATGCAAAATCAACAAAATACCAGAAAAGAAGACAATAAAAGCATCAGTCCTCTGTTGATTGAAACTCTGCATGTTCTTTGTCTTCTCCACCTCGTCCCCGGCATCGACGTCTGCCCCTACGTCCAAAGACTCGTCCCTCTACAACATTTCCGGATTCCGCCTCCTCTCCCCCATTCTCAGCATTCTCCCCTACGACGCCACCGACCGGTCAGAGCTCGGCATCTTCATCGACAAAAGACCCATCTCCATCGACTTCACCAACATCTCCAAAACTCGATCTTCTAATGGGATCTGACCGCTCTGCGTCGTTGAGCATCTGTGAAGGGTTTAGGCCGAGGCAATATGCGTTGCTGATGGAGTCATTGGTGGTGCCGAGGAAGAAGAAGAAAAAGACTTGCAGGTGGTGATGGAGATGCCAGCGAGAAGCGGTGGAAGTTCGTGGTTTGTAACTCCGATGATTGGGAGGTTGTTGGTGGCGGTTTTGTTGGGTTTACTGTGTGCGGCACTGGTGCAGGGGAAGAAGAAGACAGAGGAGGATGAGGGATTAGGGAGAATGGAGGGAACGAGTGCGGAATAAGGAATTAGGGCAGGCGAGTGACTGGAATGGAGGGAAAAACCGTGATATGGAGGGAACGTAGTGCAGTACGGTTTTAGTGATACAGAGGCATTTTTTTTTATTTCTGAAACAGTTTCTTCACCTAAAACGGGTCAAAACCATGGTTTAAAATCTCGGTCTCGGTCGCGGTATCGGCTGGGCCGAAAAACCGATATGATATCGGTATCGGTCGCGGATATCGGTCCGTCGCGGTCGTCGCGGTGTGAATTTTTTTTTTAATCCAAAAAAATTTGTAAAAATATCCAAAAAATCCAGAATATTAGAAAATGCTGGAATACAATACTTTTTTCCATTAGTAATAACAATAAATCAAAATCTCGGTCACCTTAAGTTATGAGTCCTGTCTGTGTCGCAGTTCGCGATCCTTTTTAGTATTTCATATAATGCAACCATTATTGATGCTCATGATCAATTTATTAGTGTAAAATATAAGAAAATAAAGATAACATATCAATCATGATTTAATGCTAACTCAATCATCAAATAAGTTGTGAAATTCAAGACCCTGAAGATGAAACATTAAAATCAGAATCATAATAGTGAGATAGATAAATCATAAAGCACTTGGACATCAAAAGGTTCATGGTTCACCTGAAATTAGAGGGGACTAGTACTAGCCTAGTAGCCTACTAGGGAGAGATTGATGAGTATGAGTGTATGACAGATTGACAGCCTAATTCCAAGTGGAATGTCGCCCTGGCTCGATATCATCATCATCATCATTTCTTCGGTATTGGCTAAAAAGATATGCTCCATACTGTTGCGCAGCACTACCATAGACATGACCATATTCATATTGGTCTTGATAAGATGATGAACTATCCTGATCTCCTGTGGATTGAGATGGCTGGTTGTAGTCAAATGGCATGAAATGGGCATGAGGGGCATATAAAGGTGGTTGCCTAACTGGTGGGTTAAGCCTCCCTTGCTCAATTAACATCTCTTCAATAGAAATAATGGGTGTTCGAGAAAGGGGTACCCAATTAGGGTCATATGAATAACCCTCATGTTGTCCATACATGGCACCTTCTTGGCCAACATAACCCCCATGCTGTCCATACATGACACCTTGGCCAACATAACTCCCATGATGACCATGAGTACCAACGCTACTACTACCCCCTGCCTCAGTCTGTCCAACATGTCTGACATAGCCACGGCGAGGATCTAACTCAGTAGCATCAGAAAAATGCTCAACTGTCTCATAAGTGACAGGCTCATCATCTCTATAATGACCCTCATCCCGGGGAGAGCCAGGTGGAATTCCTGCTGATGATGAAGAAGTAGAAATACTTGACTCACTCTCCTCGTCCACCTCCTTTCCCCTTGGCTCACTTGTATTAGGTGCGCGCCCCTGCTGCATTGTCAAGTTTATTTCTTCTATCCTTTCTGCAGCCCTCACTGGCTCAGGCCTATCCCCAGTCAAATCCTGCATCAACTCCTCAAACTCAGGGTCTTGGTCTAACAGCGGTTCTTCTTGTTCCTCCAGCCATTGACCTAACACAGTATCCTCATCTGAAAAGATATAGTCCAAATTAATTGGACAGAAATAATCTCGATGATCCTCAAACTGTCTTCTCCTTCTATTTCTACTCTGGAGCTTGAGGTTGTAGTGGATGTAGACCAATTTATTTAGCTTCTGCATTGTCAATCTATTTCTTGGTCTAGTGTGGATAAATGAGAAGGTGCTCCAGTTTCTTTCACAATTGGAAGACGATGTAGTTTGACTAAGGACTTTAATAGCAATCATCCTTAGTGCAGGAGCACTCTCTCCATAATTCAACCACCATTCAGCTGAAAAAAATAGAAATGATATTAGAGTTAATAAAATAATAGTAAGTCCTTGAGTAATATAGAGATGACATTACAATCAATACCAGGATAGGTCTGTGTGATAGCTCTCCGTGCAGTCGTCGTTCCAAAGCTTCCAGCACGTACGTTGTATATGTCAATCTGAAGACATTAATGTAGAAAAATAAATTAGAGAAATTACAATGTTATATACTTTTTTCCCTAATTATCCTACTTCCTACAATCCTACCTGATTAGTAGCCCAAATTGCTTCATCTGTACTCTCTGCCAGTCTTTCAATTACATTTTTTAGTCCCACACGGATTTCATCAGATATGTGTCCATCCGTAAATTGGGGATTAAAGAAGTATCCTGTAAAACCAATGAATCTTAGTCATTGATAAATTAATATAGTGAGGAGAGACTAGAGAGTTGAATACAACAATTCAAGTATTAAAGGAAATAGCCTTCACTTACCAGCAGTGTATAAATCATGTTTCAATTGTCGTCCCCATCGATCGTCGATGATCTTCCAATACTTTTTGTAATATCTACAATCTGCTTGAATAGCCAGCTTTGATCTCTCCATGGCCTCATGTAAGTCGCCCATTGTTGGCTTATCATCGCCATCAACCAATCGAAGAACCTTTATTAGGGGATCAAAAACATTCAAAACACCCTTCACATGAGGCCAAAATTTGTTGGACTCAATTATTTTACATACTTCAAGAGTAATGGGACTTGGCCTCTTTCCCCATTTTGAATTCAGGAACTCATGTGATTTTATCAATTGGAGAAGTCCTTCTCTATACTTGTAAACACTTTCGATAGCAATGAAGTGGGTGGCAAATCTAGTGATGCCAGGCCGTAGTAATTCATGGTTGTCTGTATATGTTTTCATCATGGAAATGAGTCTATATGACTGATAAAAAAAATTGGTAATCTTCTTTATCTTACCAATCACTTGCTGCATGACTTTTCCTTTTGCAATATCTTCAAGCATTAAATCCAGGCAATGTGCTGCACATGGAGACCAGAAAATCCTTGGCCTTTGTTTCATAAGCATCATTCCTGCAGCCTTCATGTTTGCAGCATTGTCAGTAACAACCTGAATTACAGAATCTGCCCCAACTTCTTCAATCACCTCATTCAATAACTTATTAATATATTTTGCATCTTGGACGTAATCAGTTGCATCAACTGATTTGATGAACACCGTGCCCATAGACGAGTAGACTAGAAAATTCAAGAGATGACGATGTGTGATGGTCGTCCACCCATCGCACATTAGTGTGCAACCTCTTTCCTTCCATGCCCATTTGAAAGTTTGCACCCAAGCTTGCAACTCTTCATACTCTTTCTCAACACAGACATGCCCAATCTCATAAGGGGTGGGTGCCTTTATACCTAGACCATGTTCTGCAGCTGCATCTAACATGGTGGTGAAATAAGGAGAAGATGCCTTGTTGGGTGGAATGCCTCCATCCAAAAAAAACTTCCCAGTGGCTCTCACTAGATTTTCTCTTGCTTTACTAAACTTGCCCTTTAATGCTTTCATAATGCTGGGCTGCTTTGATGTTGGTTTTCTATAAGCGAATGGGTCAGTTGGCCCCACCACATCAGGCCTACGAGGTGCATGTGTAGGAGGTCTTTCAATCTCCTCAATGTCTGGATCTTGACGCGGTTGTTTTTGACTAACTGCCCGTCGCAAACTCACTCCCCCAAGTCCGGATGACCCACCCTGCTCATATTGGCTACCTCTAGTAGATGCTTCATATTGCATTCTTCTCCTCTCTTCCTCCTCCTGAAGGGACCTCACACTTTCTCTCCTAGCCCTCCTCATTTCCGGGTCTTCATCGTCATCATCTGAGGAACCAAATACTTCTTCTCTGCATGCATCAAATTCCTCAGTTCTTCTTCTTTCTTGTACAACTTTTTTTTGTGCAGATGCATTAAGGAGCTCCTGCATTTCAACTCTCACATTTGGTGGCACTTTATTACATTTTTGCACCTGTCCTGATACATGTGCCAAATGTTGTTTCAATTGAGTAATCCCGCCATTGAGCACTCGTCCACAATAATTAAATTTTACTTTACTTTTACTTCCAACTGCTTCACCATGGCTCCATCCCGCATCTATGTTACGCACCATCTTGTTCCTACAAAATAAGAAATTCATGTAATAGAAATACTCTAACAACAATTATTTTTAGAAAACAAATTTAATAAAATCATTTTCAAAATCTTAAATATATAGATCTAGCATGAAAGTATGTAGATTAATCATTTACACACCATACAATGATCATGAATCATTAAAAGAACATATTTATGATGAAATCCCCAAAAAATGATATATTATAATTCAAATATTAAAAAATCCGAAAATAAAATAATTAAAATAAAAATCTAAATCATGTTTATGACTATGAGTAGATATAGATCTAATGATCTATCATCTACATTCTACACACTATTAATAAGCCTTTGATATGAGGTAACAACTAACAACTAACAAGTAACAACAATTATTTTTAGGAAAAGAAAATAATAAAATCATTTTCAAAATCCTAAATATATAGATCTAGCATAAAACTATGTAGATTAATCATTTACACACCATATAATGATCATGAATCATTAAAGGAACATATTTATGATGAAATCCCCAAAAAATGATATATTATAATTCAAATATTAAAAAATCCGAAAATAAAATAATTAAAATAAAAATCTAAATCATGTTTATGAGTCTATGACTATGAGTAGATGTAGATTTATCATCTACACACTATTAATAAGCCTTTGGTATCACAAATATTCTAACAAGTTACAAGTAACAACAATTATTTTTAAGAATTTTTTTTTTAATAAAATCATTTTCAAAATTCAAAATACATAGATCTAGCATAAAAGTTTGTAAATCAATCATTTATACACTATACAATGATCATGAATCATTAAAAGAACATAGTTATGATGAAATCCCCAAAAAAATGATATATAATAATTCAAATATCAAAAAATCCGAAAATAAAAAAAATTGGAAAAAAAAGTTCAAAATCATGTGTATGAGTAGATCTAGCATGAAAGTATGTAGATCTAACTTCTAAATGAAGAACACAAATAAATGACAAACCTAATGATTTCTATATTTCATCTAAAAAATTAAAAAAAAAAAAAAAAACCACATGATAAAATGCTTTGGTTTGATTTTTTCATACCTTGGATAATATTTTCTTCAAAAAATTAATGTGGGATCTTGAAATGTTGAAGAGGGAGTGGGTGGGCTGCTAGCTGCTGCTATGGATGGAGAAGAGAAGAGAAGAAGAGGAAGATGGGGAAAAAGTAGAAAAAATTAGGGCTTTTTTTCTTTATGTATCATCTCGGCCGATATTTTGAAAATATCGGCCGAGATATCGCTTAGGGCCGAGATGATATCATCTCGGCCGATATCTCGGCATTTTCCCGCGATATATGACCGAGACCGATATCTCACTGAGATATCGGCTCGGTCTCGGCCGATACCGAGTCATATCGGCCGATATGACTCGGTATCGGCCGATATTTAATTCCATGGTCAAAACCGCTTCATATTACGAACAGTTTTTAATCGCTATACCAGCATTTCTAATTTCGGATTTTGGTGCAGTGCGTGGAAGATGGAACAAATTGAAAAAATTAAGGTAGCGTTTGGTTTGCTGGAATGGTTGTAGTCAGGAATGGAATGGAGACCGGAATGACAATGGAATGGAATGAGGCAGGAATATAATAATATATTTCAGCGTTTGGTACACTGAGGAATCAACCCAGTAATGGAGTTCTGATTCCTATTCCTGCGTTTGGTACGCTGGAATGCTGCTTGGAATGAAATCAAATTTACATAAGATTGACCAAAATACCCTTGTTAGATTCTACTGTCACATTTGCATTGTTTGTGGTGGATAATTTGGGGATGTGCCCCATAAAGGTGTAGTGAAAAAGTCCGTAATTTCTCATAATAATATATTATTATATTATATTATACTATTTTGGGGGTGTGCCCCACAATGTGTAGTGAAAAAGTTTGCATTATAATATTTTGGGTGGGCCCCACAAAGGTGTAGTGAAAAATTTTACAATTTATCAAAATAATATATTCTTATATTATATTATAATATTTGGGGGTGGGCCCCACAATGGTTGGTTGAAAAAACCATGCAACATAGCCTCTTTTATAATAGTAGATAGATAGATAGATAGATATAATATTTTGGGTGGGCCCCACAATGGTTGGGTGAAATAGATATTATATTATTATTATTATGATATAATAATATATTATTATATTTTATTATAATATTTTGGGTGGGCCCCACAATGGTTGGGTGAAAAAGATATTATATTATTATTATTATTATATAATAATAATATTACAAGCGAGGGTATTTTGGTCTCAACAAAAAATTAGAAATGAATGGAATTGTGATTCCTTCCGTTCTTGGATGGAATGGTGATTCCCTCACATAAAGGAATGGGATTCCGGAGGTAATGGCCGTTCCACTCCTTTTTGGCGAACCAAACGCTGGAATGGTCATTTTGTTGGAATGACCATTCCATTCCGACCTCCATTCACGCGAACCAAACGCTACCTAAGACTTTTTTTTGCAACGCTATAAAACAATGTCGCTAATAAAATATTATCTTCGACGCAATTTAAATCCACGTCGCAAAAAACTCATTATCTCCTACATATCAGGTATATTGTTGCAACTAAATATTATGTGTGACGTCAAAATTGCATCCCAAATAAATGTGTAATTTTTTTTCATAATGGTGGCGGAGGGAAGAAATTAGTAACTTTTTTAGCGTAAATTTTTTATGACACCATATGATGGAAGTCGCTAATAATAATTATCTGTGACACAAGGACATTAGCATCGCGAATAAGATATTATGTGCGACGCAGAGGAAGCTGTTGCAGATAACCTTAACTTTTCTACAACATAACCCAGACTAAAAACTATTTGCGACGTGGGGATTGCGCCACAAATACAGACACTTATTTACGACATATAATTGTGTCGCAAATGTGTATCTAGCGTTGTGACTAATTTTACCGCTATTTGGCGCCAATGATTTTTTGACGCTTTTGTTTGCGACACACTATATTCATTGTTGAAAGAATCTATTTGCGACGCATGGAGTCTTGTGTCGCAAATACTTAACTTGTTGCGACGGGTCCAGTTTTATGTTGCAAAAAGTTTTTTTTTTTTTTTTTTTTTTTTTTTTTTTTTTTTTGCGACACTTTGGGTTGATCGCAAATATATTCGTCGCTAAAAATCCCATTTGTGCAAGGGCTTCTAGGGTTGTGGATTTTGAGAATGCAATGACAGAGATTAAGAAAGTTGACGAAAAAGCCTACACTTGGTTATGTAAAAGACTTCCTGTTAACTGGTTCAGATCACACTTTAGTTTTTTCCCAAAGTGTGATCTACAAGTCAATAACGTGTGTGAGGCTCTTAATGGGACAATCTTAGAAGCACGGGGATAGTCTATAATTACAATGCTTAAGAAGTTTAGACTGATGTTGATGAACATGTTAGTTGAACAAAGAAAGATCGTAGCAACGTCCACAGGCATTCTTTGTCCAAGTATTCAGACTAAATTAGAGAAACTGAAGGTTGAATCTGCATCATGCATTCCTCACTGGAATGGCGAAGACAAATTTGAAGTTGTGGGAATGCATGGAGATCAGTTTGTAGTGAATATTACTGATAGAACATGCAGCTGTCGACTGTGGGATATCACAGGGATTCCATGCAAGCATGCAATTGCTGGGATCAACCACTTTGGACACAATCCAGAGGATTACGTGCATGAGGCCTATAGTAAAAATACTTTCTTGAGGTGTTACAAGTATTTGTTAGAGCCAATGCATGGGAAGGACGATTTGCCAAAGACGGGTCATGCACCTTTACTGCCTCCTGAAGTTAATAGCCTCCCTGAGAGACCAAAGAAATCCAGAAGGAGGGAACCAGATGAAGCTCCCAAAGGGTCCAAGCTGAAAAGGAAACAAACCACTGTCAAATGTAGCAAATGTGGGAATGAGAGGCACAACAAAAGGAACTGTGGATCATATGGCAAAGGGCAAGACACTTCACAAGGCAATGTGAAGACTCCAAGCCAGAATACTACTTCTCAAAAAATGATAGTTGCAAGTCATAGACCAAAATTCACTATCAATATTTAAATTAGATTCCTCACTTCTTTTGTCTTTGTTCATTGTAATTGTTATTCCATTTGTCTTTGTTCATCTTTCAATTTTCATATCCATATATTCTGTCATGAACAGGTTATACCATCCCCGTTTAGACCTCCACTTCAATCCAGCTTTGTAAGTGGAATTGGAAGATCTGCAGTAAGTCCAAGACCACGTCCACCTGCTCAGATTCCAGTATGTCCAGTATAGAGAGGTCCACCACCACCTGGTCATATTTCAATAGGTCGAGTACCGAGGGCTCCATGTCCATCTACTCACATTCCAGTACGTCCAGTAGTTAAACTTTCACCTCCAACTACTTCAAGTTCAATGGGATTTTGTTCCAGTAGTACAAGTTCAACTCAAAGGGCAGTTGTTCCAGTACTCAGAGGTCCATCTCCCACCACACATTCGATGAGAGTTTATTCATCTACTTCTACATCAACGACACTGAATGTTGCAAGCCAAGTTTAACAGCCAAAGGGAGCACGACTCAGCAAAGAGGAACTGAGAAGGATCAGAAATCACAGTGAAAATTGAGAATGTGGTTTTTGTGTTTTGTTCTTTTTTGGAAAAGTTTTTATGTAAAAAGAAGACCACCACTTGTAGGTTAAGTAATGGGGAGGCCTGTGAAAGGCATACCTATTTCTAATGAGTTTTTTGGAGACAAACTTTAATGTTGTAGGGGTTGTGGTGTTTCTATAACATGGATGAAAGCATTTCGGTATTCTTCTTAACAGCTACATTGTATATTATGTGCTACAGGTTGTTTGTAGTGAACGTTTTTACATTAAGGACCACCATTGTTCATATTTGGTCATTTGTTTGAAATGAGATAATATAGGTCATTCCAGTATTGTCCACCTGGTGACATTCCAGTGGTAAGGAATTAAAATTTGAAACAAAATTCCAAAAATAGACAAGAGGAAAAACATGGAAATCTGCTTTCATGTACATTAATCATCAAAAGTTTCAACAACAAAATGGGCTTTGAATTACATTATACTCCAGTCAACTCTAAAATTACCCATTGTTACAGATTCCACTAGATTACACCAACCCAAAATCGGATTATAGTCCATATAGCCATTCACAACTCAATCACATACATTTCTCCCAAGAAATATTGCTGCGATCAATACCCATGAAAAGAACAAAGATACCCACAAATTCCTTTCCTCTGCTATGTTCCACTGGAGTTGATTCTCAAGCCCTCTCACCTTTCGCAGCAGTCCAGGAATAATCTGTCGTGAACGACTACACATCACTGGATCGGCCCATCGAAAGAAACCACATACTCGATCTTCACATGCAACAAATCTTTGCCCTGGATGGAGATCATTCCAAGATGTCTTATTCTCGGCCACCTTACCACAGTGACATACGAATTCCATGGTGATCAACTGCTTCCCACTTCAGATTACCTCTTTTCACCTTCCCATTACCTTAGTTGCCCACCCAAAATGGTCAACGGAGCTACATGACGATAACAAAGTTGCATTCCCAACCAAATCACGTTCAGGCTTCTTCAATCTTGACGTCGCCTTTAATCTTCGCCACCTTCCAGCATCTCTGTCTCCGTTGGCCGTACCTTTCGTCGTTTGACTCTCCCAAACGAAGAAGTATGACAAAATCCCTAATAAGAGGAGAGGGCAGTCACAAGCTAATATATTGGCCCATTATATATTGGGACGTCAACGCCTAGTCGCCCGTTATTTATTTGAATAGCGTTTGACTCCCCATTTCTGAATTGAACGGCTACTGGACGAAGGGACCAACTTAATACAAAATCGATTGATGTAAGGGGTAAATTGACAAATCTAATAGTTTAGGGTCTAAATTGAAAAACGTGAAAAACTACAGGGGGACATTATGTCAAAAAGCTTATTTTTAACCATTCAAACCATACACCAAACAAGAAACGATTACCTGGATTTTTAGGTGATTGGTTAACAGCTCCTCTTTTTTCTTTCAACCAAAATCTGGCATTGCAGAGAGAGAGAGAGAGAGAGAGAGAGAGAGAGAGAAAAAGCAACATAATCTGAAATTGATATTTCATTATTATAACTAAACCTCTTATCTTCTCATACCCTTTTTTACTCAAAAGCAACCCGTAAAAACGTAGGTTTCTTTCTAAATTAGGAATGGCCACAGAAGGATAAAAACAGCCAAATAGCTTGACAACCAATTTCAAAGGGGCTTATAATCATGGTTATTAAACTAATGAAGATACTTAAAGTTGATGTCTTACTCAAATGGTATATGGTTACAAGGCCAATAATTCAACAAAATGACAAGAAGGTGGCTGCATAGGAAGCTTACTTACACAAGCATCACCCACTTTTCTGACTCCATAGAACATGGCCACAGGGGGGACCACTTGGGAAGCACATAACTTTGGAAAAACACTCTCACAAGGGTTGAAATTGGTAAACCCTATTGGACACAGAGGCACATGGGAAGGGGAATCTGTGCAACCGCTGATTATGAAATCAGCACATGCCACCCAATTCTCCTGATGTGACCACTCATCACGCTGACGTGATAATAAATGGGTAATTAATCTGATGGGGGGCCCAAATCTCATGAAAGTAAACTTTTGTCTTCAACTCCTAATGAGCTTACCAAGTTTGATCCTTGGTACTCTTCCATGCATGTGCATATGGACTTTTCCCCATCATGTGTTGAGGTTCACTCCAGTATCAGTTGGGTCTCTCAAGGGTCTAACCATCTTGGCTCGTGAAAATTTCAAGTACTGATGAAACTCAGGTGCAACCTATGAATACTCATTGAATCTGACAAATGATTATCTCAAATTGTTTCTCATTATTAAGAAAGGGTAACAAAGATCAACTACGAGCTTGTTTTATAGCAATATTAATTAATGGGTGCTGTTTCAAAGTCAATATATTCACTCATCAAGATGATTGCTTGGACTAATGAAATGACTGCTTGGATTCATCCATGGTTATATATTTCTAAAATTCTTGTTCTTTCTTCATTTTGGACCCACTAAAAGAGGACTTCGATTTGTATATATTATAGCCCATGGGTTTGACAGTTATGCTTAGGTTTGTCAATGGGACGGGCCAGGCCTGGGCTTGAGATATCCAATCTCGTCCTGAAAATTGAACGGGCCTGTTGAGGGTTGTCCAATCTCGACCCTAAATTGAACGGGCCTACATCAAATCCCGTCCCGTACGGGCCCGGCCTGGGATAGGGCCGGGCCTGGGCTTAGCCCGATCCTTGACATGAGCAAAACATTCTCTAATTATTCCTATTGCCACCAGACACCTGGTGTGGACCGAACTTTAAACCCGATGTGAAGAGGCCAAAGTCTCTCTCTCTCTCTCTCTCTCTCTCTCTCTCTCTCTCTCAAACCATTTCAGTCAAACATCAATAATTTAGATAGGCACACAATCACAAAGTAACAAAGCTAAACATATACTGGAAACTTGTGTGTCTTAGCGTAGCATCTTAGTTGAAGATTGTTGAACATTTTTCATAATAGATTTGCCTAAATCAGCAGGAAATCTTAGGGTCTACAAGACTCAGTTTGTGCATGTTGAGTTGAAACTCCAGATGATCTTGTTAATCATTCATTAAACACAAAATAAACACCATTGAGGTTCTAAATTAAGGCAACATCCAAATAAAATTTGTGTTCAGCCACTTCTTTCTTTTACCTGTTTAAATTCCACCAAACATGTTTTATGAAACTTGAATTTCATGTTGTGCAGCATTTGGTGGACTCCTTTCTACTGTTACGTGGTTCCAATGGGCATTTCCACTGCTCCTATGTCTTCTAATTCATGCATGAATTATTATAGCATGTGAACGGTTTTTCTAGTTATAGACCGCCTCTCCAATTTCTGACGAAATGACTTGTGTTTGTCTCCCCAATAATGCAAAAGATTGGAGATTTGGGTGCAAAAGTAACAGATTCAAAGAATAACTTATTGATTTACCTTGACTTCAGGGTATGCGTTTTATAAGAGGGGAGGGCAAAGTTACAAAACTGCCCCTCTTAATTAGCCATTTTTTGTTGTTAGTGAGGGTTAGTTTCAGTAATCTATAAAATAATTAGTATAATGATCTTGCAGCGGGCCGGGCCAGGCCGGAACGGGTTAGGCTATTTTTGCCCAATCTCAATCCCATTTTGGCCGGGCTTTAAAAATATTGTCCAAGCCCAGCTCACTGGGCTCATATTTTTTTAAAAGCCATGTATTTCCGGGTCGGGCCGAGCTGGATACCCGTTTCAACGTGTCCCATTGACAGGCCTAGTTATGCTTAATTATGTCAAGCTGATCTTGTTATCTAATCAATCCTTCTTTTCGAGACATCCTGGCCTCATCTCTGCCACTGGCGGAACTAGCACCCGCGGCTGGGGGCCATGGGACCCGAAAATTTCTGGAAACCACTTTGGCACCTGGAATATTTTATAAATTTTCACATATCGCCCCCTCCCCTAAATTTTGAGAAAACCTATCCGGTGAGTTTATGTTCAGGGCTTGACCTGCCTGCCAAACCTAGTAGGACCCTAACTTGGACCATACTAGATCCATGGGAATAAACTAATTACATTAGAAAAATAAACATCAATATTATAGCCTTGAAATGCATTTTGTACATGCCAATAGCATGTACGATCATCTTCGGCGGTCCACCTCTAATCAATCCCATGTTGAAAAGCATTTCTACTACTTTTATTACCGCCTCAAGGTTTTGGTAGGATTGGTCAACGGAGAAAATTTAATATGGTCTCAAAGGCAATCGATTGCGAGTTCAAATTGCAGGAGAACTGGCTCTGCTTTGAAATATGTGTGTTGCGAGATGTGCTCCGACCAGATTCCACCTAAGAGGGAATTTGAAAAGCATTTTGCCACCTCTACTAACACCGCGAGAATTTGGTAGGATTGGTGAGCAAAAGGAGTATAATACCCCGCTTTCCGAAGGAGCAATAATCGTATATCCATAAAGATCTCAATCGGTATCTCTCATTCCTAACTATTTTGATTCTTTTCCAAATAATGGAAAAAACCAAAAGCAAAAAGTTCAAATGAAGACCAAGTTACAAGCTGAAAGGTACTAGTACCTAATCATTATTGAAGATTCTTATTGAGACAAAAAAAGATCTTCAATTGTGATACTCTCCTATCAGAATCACATATATCCATATTGATAGCGATTTTGTAAAGAAAAAAGAATGACATTAACAATAAAGTATTTAGATTCTAATTGAGGCTGATGGCATTGGATACGAATGTAAGGACTCTCACCCTCACTCTCATGGTACCGCGAGGGTTACTCTTATAGGAGCATCTCCCTTATTATTTATCAGTGAATGAATATTTACAATTGAATTTTTCTGGTGAATAAGATGTACGATTGGATTGAGTAACTTTTAAAGTTCACTTCATTAAATTTTAGGGGCCTACATCAATAGCCATAATAATCTATGTGAATTCTTTTAGTCAAACCTTATTTAGGTCGAGAGCTTTTCGTCAATATTTTTAGTAGGTCTCGGGTCAGTCTCACGAAGAAAACCAAGGCATTAATACGTCATATAATGGTGTCACTCATTTGTAATCATTAAACCTCAATAGTCTTATCCAAATTAGGTCTATCAAAGCAGCATTTTTTACCCTCAATTCCGGTGGCGATAGCTTCAGTTGGATCAGATTAAGCTTGTCATTTATGGGTTTAGTCTCAACCCAGAGTTAACCCTAATGCTGTGTTTGGGAAGAGGGGAGGGGAGGGGAGGGGAGGGAAAATTTGAGGGGAAGGAAAATGAAGGGGAGGGGAGGGGATGGAAAATTAATTTTACCTCCTTTTGTTTGGGAAGTAAAAAAGTAGGGGGAAGAAAAGTGAAAAGGTAGGGTTTTGTTTGTTTGTGAAGTACATGAAAAATTACCATTTTGCCCTTACTTTTATAAAAGTTTCTAAAGGACAAAAAGGGCAAAAAGGACTTTTTCCCTCATTTTCCTTCCCCTCCCTCATTTTCCCCCCATTTTTGGGGGGAAAATTTTTGCCACAAGAAGACAAAAATTTTCCCCCCACTTTCCTCCCCCCCCCCCTTTTCCTCCCCCCTTCCCAAACACCCCCCAAAAAGATTTTCCCCCCACTTTCCCCTCCTTTTTTTTCCTTCCCCCCTCTTTCCCCCCTTCCCAAACAGAGGGTAAAGCTTAGGAGGTTTAACTTGAATCTTCGATTAACAGGTGAGATTCGAGTTGGGTTGGGTTACATTAACAAGCCACTGCACAAATAGCTGAATGATAAGAATGGACCAAACCCAATCCCACAAATTTATTAGCCAAGTAAGAGATATGAACCAGAACTATAAAGTAAAAGAAATATGAAGATGTAAGTACAAAGAGAGCAACCCCAAGGGGTTCGCCGAGTAGTCAGGACCACGGTTCCTCCCTCTTTCGGAGCTAGAGGCATGGGTATTGACCTCCGGTTCCCCTTGGTTTCCCCCTCTTTAGGAACCAAAGGTTGAGTCCACTTGTGAGACCACCTAGGGGCCACAGGGGTTTTACTCGGCTTCTCTCTAGGCCCGGAGGTAATAGTCTAGCCCAAAGGTTTAGGAAACCTCCGTTAGCAAATAAAAAAAAAATTACAGAGTGAGTAGTACTCCTTTTCTTTTGTGCATCGATGATCTATATGAGTATGACTGGAGCCTATTTTTGCTTGATCTAACATGCTATTTCACATGTCTGTTGCGCAATCTCAATTTTAACCTAATGATCTCTTTTTATTAACGGTAACAAAATTTATTAAAGGAAATAGCAAATACAAGTAAACAAATCAAAGAAAGAAGGAAAATGATCTTAACAGTTGAATTCATTATGCATAGAAAACTTATAAGGCTGATTTACTTGCGGGATATCTAAAACTCTTTATTCTATGGGACAATTACCGTACGGATAGTCTTAAAGCTGACAAGTGCCCCAGAATAGCCGGAAAATATATATTTACCGCAGAACAGTTTGATCTGCAGGCTGCGATATCCTAGGGATGTAGGATACCCCATAATAAATACATGGACTGTTCAAGTGATTGTGGGATATCCTACATCCATAGAATATCACAAAGTGCGATATCCTATGGATCGAACAGCTCTGCGGTAAATACGCATCTTGGGGCTGTTCTAGGGCTAATGTCAACTTTAAGAAAGTCTGTACCGTAATTGTCCCTTATTCTATTGAAGGTATATCTGAATTATTTCGGTTAGCTAGATTCATAAATGCTTGGGTACCTCCAAACATTTTTGAAGCTGAAATTTGAAAAATCCTACGAGATAAAAGTTACAATTCACAGATAAGGAGATTCAGATACTGAAAGAATTACTATTAGAGAATTCCATTAGAAATTCCTTCAAATAAACATCCCCTTGGTCATGTATACTCCAATGCGCTTGAAATTAAGAAAATCACCTATAAATAAATTGGCTATAAATACATTGGTGAGAGACGTGAATAGCCAAAAGCAATTTTGGGTTGAGAAATGCAAGATACTCTAATGGCACAGGAGTGTTTGGATGAACGGTGAATTGATGTAAACAATGAAATATAGGGGGTTATAATGGTCTTTTGTATTTAATGGCTTGATAGGGAATCTTTTTTTACTTTTTGGGTAAAAATATGATATTTTTTTGTTATTTAGTGGAGGAATGAGGTTGCATTTTTAACTTTTTTTTTAAAAATGAGGAGATTTTGAATTTGTGTACTTTAATATGACCCATTGGACATTTTTTATCTTGATAATGGAGGCTTTACATCACTTTAAGTTTACTAGTGAAGTCCCAAACACATTAACCGCCAAGGATCGACCCCTCGCACAAGCAGAGCACATTTGCATAGTGTGGCGGAGCACAGAGCACTTAACTGGAACACGATGGTGGAAATAACGCAGGCAGAGCACAACGAAGGTAAGGAGCACCAAGGGCGGACCCAATAATTCTTTTTTGAAAACTTTAGGGGGCCATATGTAAAATAAGCTATTAAATTTTCTAAAACTTTAGGGTTTTTTTTTTTTTTTTTTTTGGGGGGGTGGGGGGGGGGGGGGGGGGATTGATATTCCTGTGTGCATTTCTATTAGTGTTTAGAAATTATATTTATATTTCAAACAATCAACAAAAGGGGCAGAATCGAATCAGATACATGGGTCTAAATCGGGAAGACATTCGGAGCAATAGTGATTTTGAGATTCAACAGAGCAGTTTGTTTTTTCATTTTTTTTTTTTTTTAATTCTAGGCCTATAAGTCACGATCCAAATTATTGAATAGATTCATAAGGTCAAACACGACTATGCATTAAAATTCCAGTTGTTGGATGATAGTATATTTTGAGATATTTTTTTAAAAAAATTTAGATTTATGTTTTTTTTTACTTTTGTGGGCCCCAAAAGAAAGATCCGAACTATTAATCCTCTTTGGAAGCCCCCAAAAAAAAGGATCCAAGCTATTAATCATCTTTGGAAGCCCCAAAAGAAAAATCCGAACATTTAATCCTCTTTGAAAGGCCAAACACGGCTATGACGTCAAATTTCAATGCTTGGTTCCTTGTGCATATCGAGAAATTGATGAAAAACTCTCAACCATCAATGTACCATACTTTATTTGACTAGGATTTGGACAGGTATTCATTCAATCCGCCATTTTACTTCTTCATTTTTTCCAACTGTAAGACTCTAAACTTAAGATTACTAAGAACGTCCATCAAATCAAATATCAACAGTTGATCATTCATCAACTTGAATTTTGCAGAAAAAGAAAAAGTGAATCACTTGATGTTTTTTCTGGACTTTGTGGGCTCCTATATTAAGATCCAAATTGTTGGTCCTCTTACGAATACTATAAATGGTGATGGGGTTAAGTGTCAGCCACTGATTCACTATATATATCAACAAAAAAAAAATTAAAAAAAACTTTCAGCCTTTAACTTAAAAGAGTATATTTCAATATATTTCAATCAGTTTTTAAGTGTTACTAAACATTCTTAACCCTACAACATCTATTTTAAATAGGGCAATTTGAAATAGATATAATTTATATACAAACAAAGATTTCCCAAATAAGCCCTTTGTTTATGACGAAAGCTTGCATTTCCTCCCATGTAATTGGAAAAATTATATACAATCTTCGGTTGGCACTTGGCACTACTCATGAAGAGTGATATATCAATTGATATAAACATGGTATGGAAGGCAACATAGAGATGTGTAACAAAAACAAAGAATAGAAAATCCTAACCCAAGCCATAACATAATAGCGGCTTGTTGTCAAAGAATAAAAAACCTCAACCCAAACAATAACTTACATTCTACCAAAACAAAAACCCATAACTTACTAGTGTGGGGCCTGATGTGTGACAAAAGTAAAGAATAAAAAATTCTAACCCAAACCATAACTTACTGGTGTGGGGTTTGCCTTGAGAAGGTGTGTCTGTACTTGCCACCCTTGAGACTACTGATAATAATAAGTCCTCCTAAGGCCCAAGTCCTACCTACCCCAGATATCCAGCAACTCACATGTGTCTTGTTTCTATGTTCTTCACGAGACCGCTAGTGCTATAGAGTCTAGAGGCCTCTTGCAGAGAGAAGGACCGCGACGCATGCGAGCACTGCAACTGTAAGCGCCCCACGTGGCCACCAAACTATGGTGTGAGTGTCATCATCCGTACTAAAGGTCATAGGTGGGCCCCCCCAACCCCAATCAATCGATCGCTTATACATGAAAGATCTAATCAACGGTCATTTTCATTCTAGAAGGCAGTGTTAGGAGAGAAGTGACAAGTGGCGACGACCCAACACTAGGAGGGAAGCTATCAACCCAACAAGTGTCATTACAACAGCACTAGCACTAGGACTTGCAAAAAGCAATTAAAATTAGAAGATAGGGTGTGAAATAGTTTGGTATGGTTTGGTTTCTTTATTAGTTTTCGGTCGAGAGTTTGGTTTGTGTTGGAATGGAAGCCAAATGTGAGAAGCATGGGTGGGTCATGGTCATGGGTGGGTGTGTGGCACTTTCTCTCCTGATGTGTGAGAGTTATATGGTGACGCGTAGCTCTCTCGTCCATGGCTCCAGCATCTTCACACAAAGACGTGGCACTAAGCTCCTTAGCTTAGCCAGTTTAGGGCACAGGCTGCACAGCACTGCTCCAATGGATAAATTTGAATTTATATACAGTAGTCACCACCTCTTTATTGGTCTCTCTCTTGTTTTCTTATATATGTATATAAATTTAAGGGAACCTTGTTTTATAGTCTCTATGTTTTGACTCAATTATTTAGAAGTTTGTGTTGTATCAACTGAAGAGCCTTGAAAATCTTGTAATTTATTTACTAGAGTATAAACTTCACAGTAAAAGTCTATTCGATGAAACTTACACATGCCCCCTTTGTGCTGAAAATGTTGAGCTTTTTAAAATCTTGCCTCATAAAACTATGGTTTTCAAGTTGGAAATTGTGCAACGGCCAACTCAACCAGGCTCAACCCTGTTAATTAAGGTTTTGCTTGAAGTACAATTAGTGGTTAGGTTGCAAGTTTGACATTTGTTACCTGATTAATGAGTAGGTTGCGTTTAAAGTTGATTTTGTTTTACGGGTTAAAATTTGATATTTGATACTTGATTAAGGAATGTCAACCCAGTTAAAGTCCAATATTTTAACTAAGAATTCAGGTAAGTCCTTAAAACTTTATAACTAAGTTCAAGACGAAAATTCCAACCTAATTAGTAAATATTTGGGTTGAGCCTATAATGCTACCCATGGTGGCAACTTGACCAAAACCCCAACCTAATTTGACTGTTGTCAAGTTAAGCATTGTAGGTTGTAGGGGTATAAAAGAAAACTGAAAAACCATCTAACCGAACCGAACTGCGGTTAATAACCGTATTTCATTGTCCAGTTATGATCTTTATCTTAACTCACGGTTATTAACGGGACCAAACCGAACCGTTAACTGTGGTTCGTTTAACCGTGTTCCTAAAACACACAGTTAACCAAACCATTTCGCTAATAAGAAAAAAACCTAAAGGTCTGAATGGAAATTACTTCTTTTTTTTTACAGTTTCATATTATGCCATTCTCCAACTATGTTTTTTTTTTAATTTTTTTTTCACAGTCAGTTTGATTGGTAAATGACAAATTTTTTTAAGTGACAATTAACCGTAACCGAACTGTTAACCGCAGTTCGGTTTTTCACGGTTCGGTTACGATTACGGTTTTTAAAAAAAAAAAAACCGTGAAACAAGATTCGATTAACGGTTATTCCAAAACCACGGTTAACCGAACTGTTACACCCCTAGTAGGTTGGGTCAATAATAATAAATCCAACTATGTTTTTTAAGGATGAAAGAAGAAAAAGAACGGAACCTTTCCACTATGGAGCAATGTTTTTGTTCTCTGGTAAATAGATTTTAACTAAAAAGACTTAAAGTTAGACACTACTGGCACGTTTGTGCAATGTCACGAAACACTATTTTTTTGAGAATGTTCTCGTTTTTTGCTAAAAAATCTTTTGTGACCTCCCTGCACTAAAATTGGTTTTTCATGAAATCACGAAGAACTACTTCATTCTTCAGATTTTCCTTAAGGAAAAGCAACTGCGCAAAATGTGAAATATTAAATGTCATGAAAAAAGCATTTTTAATTTTCAAGTATTTCTCATGGGAAAACTGCGGCATAAATATGCCCTAAAATAATTTTTTACTATGGAAATTCTTCCAAATATTTAAGCCAAGGGGTTCTTTTTTATCAAAAGTATATCAAATATCCCTATACCTTCAAAAGCATCCTTAAATACATGTAATGCCCAAAAGCATTTTAAATAGCATACACTGATTTTTTCCTGACCAAATTGCCCCTCCAACCCCTTTCTTGTGACATCGAAACTTTATTTTGCTACATCAAGACTTAACTTTGTACATTAAAGTATGTCGATTCTAGTTTAACTCCTTTCCCGTGACATGGAGACTTGATTTCGTGACATTGAGACTTGATTTGGCAACATTGGAAATATCTCGAGACTACTTCAGCCCATTTCTTGCGACATCGAGACTTGATTTGGTGCATTGAAGTATTTCTAGGCTTTTTTTTTAATGCTCGGACTTGCCAGTTTCCTTTTCCCTTTTCTCATTACCCATTAGATCTTCTGATCTTCAAGTTACAAACTTCTAAAGAGCAGATTTAAAGGCTTATGAGAAAAGGGGGAAAATCAACTAGCGAGTTCGAAAATTAAAAAAGAAAAGAAAAAAAAAAGAAAGTGTAGAAATACTTCAATGCACCAAATCAAGTCTCGCTGTCAAAATTAAGTTTCGACGTCGCAATAAAGGAGTTGAACTAGCCTCGAAATGCTTCAATATCCCAAAAGTCTTGATGTCGCGAGAAAGACGTTGAACTATCCTAGAAATACTTCAATATGCCATGCCAAATCAAATCTCGATGTTGCAAAAAAGGAGTTGAACTCCCTCAAAATACTTCAATTTGCCTGCCAAATCAAGTTTCGATGTCGCTAAATTAAGTCTAAATGTCATGGAAAAGGGGTTTAACTAGCCTCGAAAAACTTCAATGTGTCAAATCAAGTCTCCATGTCGCGAAAAAGCGGTTGGAGGGGCAATTTGGTTCGAAAATAATTAGCGTATGTTGTATAAAATGCTATGCTTTTGGACGGTACTTATATTTAGAAATACTTTTAAAGTTATAGATATTTGAGAATGCTTTTGGTAAAATTCCCTTTACGGCAAAAAGCAAGGTTTAGAGAATAAGTTATCTTAATCTCACAATCCCATCGTGATATTAGTTTGACGCTCATCCAATCATCATCCATATTAGAGTTAGCACTGCAAAATATGCCTGACACCAGCAAAAAGTGATGTGAAGCTTGACTCATGCGAGACTTTTGCAGTTTCTCTCTCTCACACAACCTCTCTTTTTTCTCTCTAAAATTCTGGCAAAGAATGCTTCTTCTCCCGGAAGAGCAGTTGGCTGTTGCTCAAATAAAGTTGGGAGAAATGGGAAAGACCGGTGGTTTGTGATAGTTGGAAGAAACTAACAAATCCACCGAAGAGAACTCCACAAAATGTATCCTAATTTTAGGTAAAAGACTCAATTACAGGTAATTCAGTCTTCTCACATAGAGGTGGTCTCAATTTTATATTGAATAGACAGTTTTTTTTAAAATATTTTTTATTTTTGATGATGTGGATTTCTGCGTGGTATTTGAAGTCATCCGAACTATTCTTCTAGACCCACATTTGGGCAGACCTAGGTGTTATGACGTAGGTGTGACTGTACGTGTGAGATTCAAAAAATTCCATAAATAGTATTTTAAAAAGCTTATTTTATTATTTTTTTAACTACTTAACTTGACCATTATCCGCACCACTCAAAATGAAAATCCTAGGAACGCCATTGGGCCCCCGCATGACCCACAACAGTTAGATAGTTATTAGTCCCTGGATTACATTTACACAATACAAAATCATTAAACTTTGAAGCCCTAAAAAAGGGAATAGGATCATTCAATAAAACCGATACTGGTTCAGCATAATAAATGTCCAGATGTATGCATCCTAAGTAACTCCCATGGGGTATTTTTTTATTTTTTATTTCAAACAATCTTGTTCCTTAAGGATGATATGATATTCTAATTTTTCTAATTATAGGAAATACAGAAAACTAGGACTTGAATAGTCAATTTGTGGAATGCAATGGGATTTTCTACAATTGCTTTATTCCCTTCCAAACCAAAGATGGAAAAAAATGTCTGTGCCCCCAGCTTTTACCCCATAAGAAATTTCGACAAACTTCATCACCTACCATAGAATTAGATAAGGTTGTAACATATGTATCAAATTCAATGAATGCAAAATTTATTTATCAACTTGAGCAGTCATACTTTATTTCTTCTAGATGATTTTCAAGGTCTGGTTTGACCTAAAACCACGATACAAATGAATCACATTTATTTTTATGAGATCCAAGGTGCAATTCACATTTTCCAAACAACACAAAATCACCGGAACACGTTTTGCTCTAACCATATTTGGAATAAAAAAAAAAGAAAACATACACTTGAATTACAATTGAATACATATCTTAATTATAAAAAAACCCTTTTAGATATATAAACTAGTGGACTATCTAATATATGGGTAAAATAAAAAATGAAGATTGAATGTGAGTTTCTAATAATGAACATCAAATAATATTTTCTTTTAGGTCACGTTTGTATGTGAAATCCTTGAAAAAAAGATTTTCGCTTTCCATAAAGTTATGAAAAATTCATATTTGGCAATTGTAAATGCTCAAGGATTCAAACCTATGGAATAAGGATGTGCACATCTCCCCAATAGGATTTGGAAATCCTTATTTGCATTGATTTGCATAGTTGAACTAATTTTTTTAGATATATGTATCGATATGCACTAATATCAATTGGAAATTCTCAACTATACAAATCCTTAAGGCCGGTTTGGTTAGAAGAATTTCTAATAAGGAACTGGACTTATTGGGGATTTATGACATTATGTGACATCTTGTCCCTTAGATATTTAAAATGCTCTATTTGATATAAGAATTTAGAATTTCAAACCAACTGAAAAGACACTTTTAGTCTTATGAATTTTTCAAAATTCTAAAATTTCAAATGCTAGAGGTTGGTTGAGCATTTGGAATTCTACTTTTGCCGGAGATTTGAAATTCTAAAAATTGTCCCAAACAAAAATTCTCACAATTCTCTAACCAAATAGCCCTTAAGAAATCCTATTTCGAAGGCAGTTCAATTCTCACCAGTTGACCACGAATGCTCATGGACAAATACAATCAAATGAAAACTTATCAGAATTACATTAAACTCAAAAAGATCTTACTCTTATAATCCCACACGTTTCCACTGCTTTTTAAGCACAATTCCCTTGACCCATATTAAATATAATCTTCTTCAACCACTAGAATTACGTTGGAAACAGAGACGAAATTTCCTAAACATGACTTCGTTGATCTTAATTCATATAGGTAATAGACATGCACGAAATTACGATGTCCCGTGGACTACCATATGAAGAAAGCTCAGGGTGCGCAGTGAGCACCGACAGGGCCTTTAGCTTGTGTCAGAAAAAGGAGTTTGATAAGACAAAATCTCCTCAAAGCAACAGTTCCTCTATTCCCCAATCAAAGGACGACATATATATATATATATATATATATATATATGGGGAACATTTATGTGCATCACCCTTTTTGGGGGTGTTTCAAGTACAAGAGCAGTACAAGAGGGGTACTTTGTACCTCCCTCTTATACTTGAAATAACCCCAAAATGGGTGTCCCTCACCATTTTTGGTGAGGGATAGATGCATATGAACATTTCCCTATATATATATATATATATTGGTGAAGGACACCCATTTTGGGTTTGTTTCAAGTACAAGAGGGAGGTACAAAGTACCCCTCTTGTACCACTTTTGTACTTAAAATACCTCCAATGGTGAGGGATAGATGCATATGAAGATCCCCTATATATATATATATATATATATATATATATATGAAGGAAAACGATAACCACGACTCTCTGTAATAGAATTTTCTCATCCAATAATACTCGGTCAAGCAAATGCTGCTTTCACAAGTCTGCAATTAATATAAAATTTGTACATTACACAGGAGCCTCTCTTTCCTTCCTTTCTTTTCTTTCCATGCTTGACTGAATCATGCTGAACTAGGGAATATGGATGACTAACCCCATGGTTTTAACTTGGTTTATTGTGGGTAGAGCTGCCATAGACCCCACATTCATTTGGAAAGGTCAAAGTTTTAGAATACTTTTTTGTAATATTTTTCTATAAAAAAGTAGACGATTTTTCACGGAAAATTCATTTTTCATACGTTTGGTGCAGAACAATTTTATGGAAATGCTTTCCTGCTTTATCAGCAATTTCCTTGCTAATACTGAAAATGAGTTTCCTAAGGGGTATGGGAAATTGTTTTTTTCATAAAACTTCTCCGACTTGTATAATCTCATTTCCTCACTCTTTTCCATTTCAACCCAAAACCCTACACTCTTTCATTTTTTTTAATTTCTTTAAATAAATAATTATTTAATGTTGAATAAATTATATACATGTTATATTATTTTTCTTTAAAAAATTATTGCACCAAACATGAAAATTTGATTTTTAATAAGGAAGCCACGGCCGCATTAAACAAATTAGCACCAATTCAGTGAGGAAAAAGAATTCGCACTAAACATGAATTTCTAAATCCCATGAAAATCATTTTTCGAGGTTATCATTTGTATGAAATTTGCAATTTCCTCTTTTCGTAGAAAGGGTGTGTACACAAGTGCCCTCAGTATTTTCCTTGCGCACTATACTAGAGCCATGTGATATTACATGCTTTGTACTGCACAATATCCTAAAGCTTGCAATCTCGTATATATTACTTTATGTGATATTCTAGGGCCATGGGATATTGCACTATTATTGTATGAAAATCTTTAAGAAAAACATTTAAATATAACCTGTTTTGGGGCAAATGTAAGATCTAAGTCCAGTTGTACGGTCAATATCCATTTTAAATGTTTGTATGGGAACTTTGTATCATATCGGTGGGTTGAAAGATTGACATGTAAGTAACGGTCATATTATATTTGATTTGGTGCATTGATTATGTCAATGTATTTTATTTTAAGCTGGAATTAATAAAATAAGATGATAGTTTGAATCGACCTATATTGGCTGTATATAGCAATTAAGTTCTAAAAATGGGTATCAGACCTTTAATGTCTTTTGTGGTTTTTATATTTTGAATAGTTGTTATGAATGGACACAAATGCAAGGTCTATTTAATTATAATAATTTGTTCATTCTTCTGGTAGTTTCATGCCATTGATATCATCCACCTTGATCTGCTTCTGTTGAGCTTCACAAAAGTGTGTCCGGGCACAATTTGTTACATGTCCGCTTTGGAGAGAGGTTGAAAATGTGTGATATAAATTTTGAAAAGAGAAGACATTTTAGTGGGGCATATATGTTTTGATGGAAAGGCAAATTTCTTGTTTTATTTTATACTTTATGCCATGAATACCATTCTGAAGAATGTTTTCCTAGGAGCAGCAGAATGTACATTATTTTCTTAGATGCATGTCAGTCAATGGGATTGTACATTATTTTCTTAGATGCATGTCAGTCAATGGGATCAGCCCCTCCATATATATTCTAGCATTTGATTTAAGGGTTTTAAAATTTATTAGTATTTTAGCTATACAATATTTTTAAAATTCAATTCAATTCAATGGTGAGTGAAAGTTTAATGAGTGTAAAATCAAGCCTCATGCCCGATCATAAGGTGACAAGATTATTAAAGGGATTCAAAGGTGGGCCGGACTGCACATTCATAGGAGGCCATTTTCCACGTCTTTCCATTAAAAGAATCCCAAAGTAAATGATATAATGTAGAGTAACAACGGTTCATCAAATGATCTCACATTCTCACTTTTTATAGAAAATGAGTAAATTCCTCTAATAAAATAAATATAGAAATGCAGCGTTTTTCATTTTAGACTCTTCGCCTATTAGTATTCTTTTCATAAAAATCCCCTTTGCCATGAAGTTATTTAAATTCAATACAAACTAGGCATATGGCCTCATAAAGGCAGTTGATTTGGCTAAAAAACCATATTTTTATCAGATAATTTATCATAAGTTCCAAGTTCTTTGGGGGGTAGTTTCCATAGATTATTAATCAGTCAATAGTTACAATAACGAAATGTCAATGTCAAATTTCAGGATCATTTTATACAAATTAGGGCCGCACTTTTTTGGAAAAAAAAAACCCATAGTGGTCAATGTCCATTTTTAGTGTCATAGTTTTAAAACTTTTAGTGAAGGTCATCCATCTTATTAAATGACAGAAACAAGTCATATCAAGGATCCAAGAATGATACATACCCATTTATTTTGGATTGAATACTTCAGGTAATTTATTTTCCAAAGAAGGGCATTGTATCAATATGAAAAGAATCATAAATGTATGAACAAATAAAATCTTTTTATTTTTTTAGTCGTTTACTCTATTGTTGCAATTTTATAGGAGAACTGTCTGCCACAAAAAATTCATCCAAACTGCCACATGGTATGATTTAGCATGCAAGTGCCTGTCTTCAACTTGTTTGGGCACAAGGAAACACACACGGATATTCACATGCATCATAGAGAGATTTTCAGACCCCCAAGCCTTTGGGACCCACATAAGCAATTTTCAATCCTCACCCTTCTCAATTGTACTCACCCCTTACGCTATGTTTGGGAAGGGAGTAAAATAAGGGGAAGGAAAAAAAAAGAGAAGAAAGTAGAGGGAAAGTGAAAATAAAAGGTGTTTGGGAAGGAAGGAGGAAAATTGGGGAAGGAGAATTTGGGGGCCAAAATTTTCCTTAAAAAATGGGGGAAAAGAGGGAGACAAAGAGGGGATTTTCCCTCCCCTCCCCTCAAACTAAACAAACAAGTCCTCTCCCCTCCCCCTTCATTTTTCTTCCCTCAAATTTTCCCTCTCTTCCCCTCTTCCCTTTCCAAACGCAGCATTAATTTAGTCGGGCAAATAGAAATAAGCATGCTAAGTTGCTAACTCTATAGCAAGGCATTCCAAGGGCTAAAATATAGACAACTTACACAAATTTTCTGTGATTAGATCAGTTTTTCAAGTAGAGATGAAAAACAAAAAGAACTTTCCAAGCCCTTATTCCATCACAATTCCCGTGCTTGTGGGTCTGACAATTTTTTTCTCCAAAATGGCATAAACCCCTTTGACCACATACACATAAATATCAAAATATGTAAAATTAGTAGCTATTGGATCCAACAATTGCCATTTTCTTGGAATTAGCTGTGCATATTCTTTTTTTCATTTAAGCCTTGATCCATTCCCAAGTTAGGAAAAGAAAAAACATATTTACGAAAAAAGAAAAACAGATTTATGGTACGGATCCAGACAAGTGGCTACTGCTCAATTCCTGCGTTTTCAAGCAGGGTTCCACCCTTTCCATCTGACCCACCAAGAAACCATAGAAATATTTACAACAAAAAGGTTCAAAAACCACAAATTCTCTTTAAAAAACCATAAAAATCAGCAATGAAAAATCACATATACACACATATCAATACGAGCATGTCATCCTTCGCAGGCGATCTTGAAGAATCCCATTATACAAAGCCATCCGATTCGCAGGCATTCTTGTTGGAATATGTTGATCAACAGACACCCAACCATGTTCAGATTCCACATCTAGACTATTATCCTCACTACCCATCTCCTTGTTGTCAGAATTTCTGATTGGATAGTGATGAACCACATCATCATCAGAGAAGTGGACCCTTTTCTTCTTTTTCTCTCCCTTCTTCCGATCTGCATTCAAGAACAAAAAACCCCATATAGAATTAGAGGCATGTGAAGGTCATGGATCATAGAACAAGTGAATAGTAGAAGACCCACTTACGAGATGATATGCAGGAGCGAAGATTGCAAGATGGTGGGGTTGGATTTTGACCCATTAGGAGCTGGGGACCCGAGAAAGACCTCTGTCTGCATAAGAAGAGAATTACAGTGCCTGAAACTGCCATGGCTGTGGCTAATACCATTCCTTGAGAGGTAAGTAAAGAAGACATGTTGTAGCGAGAGAGAGAGAGAGAAAAAGAATATCTGTCTGTGTCAAGGCTAGGCTCTGTTTTCTTGGAGAAGCAGGAAAAGAAATATACAGAAAGAGATGAATGGGAATTGGGTGTTGGAGGAAAAGAGATTATTTAAAGAGAATGGAACATGGGGTGTAAAAATATATATAGAGAGAGAGGGAGGGAGTGAGAGAAGACTCGGTTATCTTGAGGAGAAGAAAGAGGGATGAAAATAGAATCCGGACTTGTGAGAACATAAAAGAGAGAGAGATGAGGGATGGGGGTTGAGGGACCGGGAAAGGAGAGATATTAATATTGAGAGGGAGAAAGGTGTGTTCGTTTTCTAGAAGAGTGAATTTTAGATTACTGAAATGTCGTAAGCATCTGGAATTCTCCCTTGCTTCCAATGTACAGCACGGAAACTCTAGGGAGAGGGTTTTATAAAGTGACATCATTCAGCTTCATGACAGGGAAATGCAGAGGAAAAGGAAAGTTTCCGTTGCCATTAGAGGAGGGATGGTGATTTTCAAAAGTTGGCCCTCTGTTATAATTGATATTTACATATACCAAGAGTATCATGACAGATAGGGACCGATTTCTGGCAATGGGTATCCGATTATCTTGATGTTGGAGTATTTCTAGTATAAAAGGGTTTTGAAACCCAGATCACTGAATCAGAGAGAATACTGAATTTGGATCCATCTGTATGGGTAAGAGAATTTAGATGTAGAACCAAGTCCTGCTACATGGGAGTGACAATTGTTGCCATGACACACCAGTTGGGCCAAGTAATTCAAGGTTTTGAGTTGATAGTTTTTTAACTGCAGGATGATTTCTTGTTAACATTCTTCACCCAATTATTATATATTATAAAGGTGTTAAACTTTAAAGTGCATTTTCTAAAATTTCCTTAGCTCATATTTTTTTTTTTTTGTTGCTTTCCTTACCTTTTATTTTGAGTGTTGTAGTGAGGATACTAGGTAATTTTTTTTTTCCGTAAATGGGTTCTACTTGAAAAATGTGTGGATGACACATGCCCCCACCCCCTCTCTCTCTCTCTTAGTTCCATCCAACCACTTTTTCATCCTCCTATTATCCCGCATCATTTCCAATACATCTCATTACTTCTATTTAACGATTTCTCATCTTTCCCATGATCCTCCACTAATAATCATTCTTTTTCATGTAACCACCTCATTATGCTAGCAAAATCACCTATATGCATGTGGGTGGCCTCTTCAATCTAATGTCCAAGAAACTTAAGAGCAAGTAGCGAGGAGTGTGAAGTTACATCAACAAGTTCATATCTTGTGCAAGTGGTGGCCTCAAGCTATACTTATAATGTTTGTCTTTTAATGAAGTTGTTCTTTTCCCCCTTTATCTTTTAATTGTTCTTCTTCTTTCATCTTTTTGTGAGTCTTGGGCTAGTGTGATTGGGCTAGTGTGATTTTTCACAATAATTGAGAAGCAAAATTCTGAATATTTAGATTTCGTCTTTCCCCACAAAGGAAAAGGAAGGTAGAGGGTTTTGTATATGAAATATAGGATGTAGATGTGAGAATTGTCATTTTCTTCCTTCACTAGGTTTTAGAAGACATTGCATAAGAGCTCTTGGTAATGGAGATTGAGGATACTGTCATGAACAGGTTGGCGATAGTGTCAATGGGGTAATTTCATTAAAGAAAAATGCACATGCAACTCTCTCTTCTTTTTATGGTTTTTCTCCATAAAATTATTTAATTAAGATTTATGTTTGATTTTTTTTTCGTGAAAATCCCTATTATATATTATAAAGAAGGCTTTAAGTTTAATTATTATCGTTATTAATTTTGACTCTCATTGGACCCACATCAATCTATTATTATATATATTCTTACATTTTGTTCCTTTCAAAAAAATTTATTTACTTCTACAAATTCTGATTTTGTTTTCAGGGGATTTCTTATTCATTCAATTTGATATCTTATATTTTATATGGTTTCCTTATAACATTGAATATTAGCATTTTATAATTCTAATTATTTATCTTACTGGACTTTGTTTTTCTTTTAATTCATGCATTATAAAACATTGTAATATGCTCCGGGTCTTTTCTCCTTTGTCTTAATTGGATAGTTACTTTGGTTCCAATCTATATTTCTCAATGCACAAGTAAGTTTATTTATTCTTTATTTAGTTTCCATAGACTTTCCACTATTAATGTGATATTTTATAGTTTTTTTTTTCTTTTCTTCAAGAATTTGCTATCTTTGAATCAAACTGCTTGGGTCAAGATCTAAAAATACATACATTCTCTATGCCTAAAAAATCTATTGCCAAGCATAATAGCAGAATAGAGTAGATCAAGACGGGTCCCCCAAAACCTAACGCACCTTGAACACTAGATATGTCAAAGTCTAAAATCTTATATTCACCCAATAAACAACACGTACACCCACAACTAAACTCAACCCGAACCGGGGTAGCTCATTTGTTTGAACCGGCCGGTCCACTGCGATCCCCATAGGCTTGTCTTATATGAGCACCAAAAATAAAGAGGAAGAAATGATAGGAGAAGAAATGATAGGAGGTCCATGCACAGCTAAGAATAAGACTAAACAAGCTTATTCTCGATAGGTGTAGATTTATTTTTATACCTTAAAGTTGTACTATCAGAGAAAAAAAGGTTGATTATGGCTTCTCCTCAAGCCATATCCGCTGTAAAAGTTCTAATTAAATCACAATCTCAACTTAAATCCATATGATTCACTAAATATATATATTGGCCATCTTATTTTTACTTAAATGGTATTTACCAACATTGACCTGCTTACCCAACCTATCTTTCTCTCCACATGCATTGGACTCATCATCCAACCCATGCACCATTTTATAGAACCCACTTTTACGTATTTCACTTAGGGAGATACAATGGGTATGATGTGGGTCCACTGCCATTTAAGACGGCCCACTAACATCAATTATTTATGCGATCTGAGTCTAATTTTATCATTTAGATTGGCTATCTTAAAATTTGATTTGATTGTCAATCAAAGGACATTTAGATAATTTAGGAGTCATTTTCTCATACAAGTAGACTGCACATGGTTATAAGTGAACATTTTACTAAATATTCAAGTAGTTTAAGCAGGAAGAATCAAGATTTAATTTACAGATATTCAATCGCACATCATTGAAGTGCAATATATAGAATTAATTTCTAATAAATTATGTTATAATAAGAATTTCTATTCTTATGATTATACCAGTGAAATTATCATTCAATCAACTCATTTATTTATTTTTATTAATTAATTCCTAATTTTAATATATTCAATTTGCATGATAATTAACCCGTGCCATGCCTTATGCCAGTCGGCCTTAAAGATCAAGGGCGACAGAACTATTAACATGGGGTCATCTGACCATGTCTCTAAACAACAATGAAGTTTCATTGTAAACATATGATCACTTCTTAGTTATATAACCCACATGAACTAAGTTAAAATATTCTTCCGTTGGGTCCAATCATGAATCGCCCATGTCCAATTGTGTTTTTAATGTGTTACAAGGTTCAGATTCTTGCAATAGAGAAAAGATTGAAGGCCAAGGAAATTGGTGGATTTTTCTCAACTATACATTTTATTTCCTAGCTAGAAGTGCCTAGTCCTAAAACTAGGCTTGCGACCACGGTAAACACAGGGCACAAGACATAATGGTGTGCCTTAGTGGCCCCACAATTAAAAAAAAAAAGGTTTTGTTTAATGGTTGTATATAAAATAGAAAACCTTATCAAGTGCTGTTAGTCATTGATCAAAATAAGTAGAGACTATATATATATATATATATATATATATATATATATATTTATACATACATACATACATACTAGCAACAATGCCCCGTGTTTAGCCCGGGGCAAAAAATAAGATATTACATTTTAAATTTATGAGATATCAAAGTTAATTATAAGCATATATTCATGCATATTTATGTAAAAACAGTCAACACATCTTTACTCACAAATACAAGTGGTAAATATCAACAATAAATTATTACAAAGATAAAGCTAAAAAATTCCATTCAACAACAACATAAAAATAATAATAACAACAATAATTACTAAAGAAGATATAGAAAAGGGAATTTTGTTAATATATATAACATTAGTAATAAGAAATGCATTCAAGTTTTTGTTGCCTATTGATAATTTCAAAGCCCAATAAAACAAAGCCACCTCACTTGGACTTGTTTGTGCAACAAGAGGATTCTAGTTTATGCAGATTTTTATTTTCTCATGAGAATAGAATTTTGTATTTTCGTAGAAAATCAAAGTCCTCTCTATTAAGGAAAAATAATTCATTTTTTATTCCATGCAAGGAAAATACATCACACCAAACAACATAATATTGTTAACAAAGAAAATCATAAAAATGTGCAATCCTCTAGTTGCACAAATGCACCATTTTGTTTTTATTTTCAAATAGGCCAATGGTCATTTCAATCCCTTCGCACAAATTTCTTTTCTACCCCTTTGAAGTAGCACCAATACCATTTTAGAATTGATCAAACCATTTTTTAGCTACAGATTTAAAAAAAAAATGTATAAACATCTTAACTTTAAAAAGCAATAAATCATGAGACTTTAAAACCACAAGCTAGTGTTATTTGATCCCAGTAATAATTAGCCCACCTTGGATTAATGTATATATCTCTTAATTATGAGTCCTTGTAGGCCAACAGAAGTGTAATTTATGTTGGGCAAAACCTAGGGTCCATATGTCTATATAATCAGATCAGAAAAAGATGCCTATAAGATTCAACCAAAAAACTCTAACCTCAAAACATTTTTATCACAAGCCCATCTATGAGGTGGTAAAATAGAAGGTCGGGTCTGATTTTCGTTCACATGTGACAATCAAAACAACATAATATTGTTAACAAAGAAAATCATAAAAATGTTCAATCCTCTTATTCTATAAATGCACCATTTTTTTTTTATTTTCACGTAGGTCAATGGTCATTTCAATCCCTTCGCACAAATTTCTTCTCTACTCCTTTAAAGTAGCACTAGTACCATTTTAGAACTGATCAAACCATTTTTTAGCTATAGATTTTTAAAAAAATATATAAACATCTTAACTTTAAAAGCCATAAATTATGTGACTTTAAAACCACAGGCTAGTGTTATTTGATCCCAGTAATAATTGGCCCACCTATCTCTTAATTATGAGTCTATGTGGGCCAACAAAAGTGTAGTTTATGGTGGGCCAAACCTAGGGTCATATGTCTATATAATCAGATCGGAAAAGAATGCCTATAAGATTCAACCAAAAAACACCAACCTCAAAACATTTTTATTACAAGCCCATCCATAAGGTGGTCTATCAGAAGGTTGGGTCTGATTTTCATTCACATGTGACAATCTCTTAATCAAAACAACATAATATTGTTAACAAAGAAAATTATAAAAATGTTCAATCCTCTCATTGTATAAATGCACCATTTTTTTGTTATTTTCAAATAGGCCAATGGTCATTTCAGTCCCTCCGCACAAATTTCTTCTCTATTCCTTTGAAGTAGCACTAGTACCATTTTAGAACTGATCAAACCATTTTTTAGCTATAGATTTTTTAAAAGAAATATTAACATCTTAACTTTAAAAGTCATAAATTATGAGATTTTAAAACCACAGGCTAGTGTTATTTGATCCCAGTAATAATTGGCCCACCTTGGATTAATGTATATATCTCTTAATTACGAGTCCATGTAGGCTAACAGAAGTGTAGTTTATGGTGAGCCAAACCTAGGGTCATATGTCTATATAATCAGATCAGAAAAGGATGCCTATAAGATTCAACCAAAAAACAACAACCTCAAAACATTTTTATTACAAGCCCATCCATGAGGTGGTCTATCAGAAGGTTGGGTCTGATTTTCGTTCACATGTGACAATATTTGAATCGAAACAACATAATATTGTTAACAAAGAAAATCATAAAAATGTTCAATCCTCTCATTGTATAAATGCACCATTTTTTTGTTATTTTCACATAGGCCAATGGTCATTTCAATCCCTCCGCACAAATTTCTTCTCTATTCCTTTGAAGTAACACCAATACCATTTTAGAACTGATCAAACCATTTTTTAGCTATAGATTTATTAAAAAAAAAATATAAACATCTTAACTTTAGAAGCCATAAATTATGAGACTTTAAAATCACTGGCTAGTGTTATTTGATCACAGTAATAATTGGCCCACCTTGGATCAATGTATATATCTCTTAATTATGAGTCCATGTGGGCCAACAAAAGTGTAATTTATGGTGGGCCAAACCTAGGGTCATATGTCTATATAATCAGATCTAGAATAAGACGCCTATAAGATTCAACCAAAAAACACCAACCTCAAAACAATTTTATTACAAGTCCATCCATGAGGTGGTCTATCCAAAGGTTGGGTCTGATTTTCGTTCACATGTCACAATCTTTGAATAGAGTAGAGCTGTATTTGGAAATTAATAGAAAATGATATTTTTAATGAAAAATTTATCAGTATGAATTGTAGAAATGTGGGCCTCAAATATTAAAATAAAAAGATGACAATCTTGAGAGAATAGAAGATGTTGAGAGAGATAATAACTATAGCAAAATAGAGAGATTTTAGGTGATATTGATTGAGAGACTTTATGAGATAGAGGATATGGATAAAGAGATTTTTTTGGAGAAAAAATTGTAGCATGTAATGACATGGCACCTTAAAGTACTCTATGTTTTTTCTCCATATTTATTTAAAAGGAGAATAATTAGGTGGCACCCCTCACAACCCACCTCCCCCTTTAATTTAATATATATAATAAGAAATGAATAGTTCAAAATTACTTTATTTGATTGAATGACCAAAATATTTATTCTTTTATACATTACTAATACAGGAAACCTTCCTCTATATTTTTGAAGAAGTGGACCCCACCTATATGAAATGTTCTTAATATTCAACTATTGTTATGATAATCAAAGGAGTCCCTTTTGTATTATATAAAAGAATGGGCCTCTAATTTCTTTTTATGTTATTTTTTTAATAAAAATAATTCAATTGTTTTAGTGTCAATGTGTCATCATAGCATGCAAATGGTATGGTAGATATATTTGTCTGTATACAATGATGAAGAGGCAGTACAGTTATCTGACAAAAATAACTATCAGCTTAATCGTTTAGTTTGTGGGGCCCATTGACTACGATATAAAAGAGGTCTTTATGATTTAGTCATTATGTAAAAATCAGGTCCAGTTCATGTTTCCAATTATACAATAAAAACTATTGAATGAATGGTCAAAATAGAAAGTTTGCTTCTCATCAAAATAACCTTACATCGATAACTGGCGGTATCTTATATAATTGATTTTTTTTAAGAGAATTTTTTTTGAAGACATCTTTTTTTGAAGAGAATTTTTTTTTGAAAAGAATTTTTTTTTTCTTTGAAGATAACTGGCGGCATCTCATATAATTGAATTTTTATGCCGGTGGATCCTAAAGTTTGTTATATCTAGTAGGCCAGTACAGTAGCGGACCCAGAATTTTTATCTGAGGGGTGCATATCCTAATAGATAGTTTGGTTTTGAAGGCAACCTGAGAATTTTCATGTAGATTTTGAAAGTAGACCAACAATTTTTATTGGGTTTTTAAAAGTGGATCCAGAATCTTAATTTATATAGGTTTTGGAAGCACGCTGCGATTTGACGGGTGCGACTGCGCCCACATGCCGATACTTGGGTCTGTCCATGGGCCAGTGGACCCGCTGTCACAAGGGATTTACTATTGTAGTTTCTAAGTTTTCATAGATAAGAAAACTTAAATAGCTAATATGAAAAAGTAAGGACCCAAATCAACATAGGAACCCAATTGTATTTATCTTTAAGACGGTCTCAACTTGTTCTCAAAATAGGACTTCGTAGGTAATTGACCATATCAAATATAGAAGAATTTTGAGATATAGCAAACTAGAAATTAGGTGCTTGAAACCTTCTCAAAGGCCATGAAAAGGATGGTCAAAACTGAAACTTAGCCCTATGTCAAAGTATTAATATGTTAAGAACCCACTTAGATACATATTAATCATATGAGTTTAGATCCTCTGAGCACCTCACTTAAAGGATCCCGAGTAGAAGAATGATACTTGAAAGTGGGGCTTGCAGTGGCAGAGACCTAGGAAATTTGCTAAGGGCATTAAGCAAAAAGGAAAAAAAAAAATCTAGGGGATTAGTGCAAAAAAATCATACAACTTTGCATAATGCATAAGATGTTTTCAAAATTTCCTAGGGTGTCAAGGCCCCCACTGGGGCTTGTTCATTGAAAGTTTAAGTTGCTCAAAATAAATGCCCTAATTTTTAATGAGATGTCTTCAAACTCTATTTAATAGTTCATCCCACTATAAGATGGAAGATATAATTAATAATATTATCAGTTACATTTATCATGTTATAAATCAGATTAATTATACTCAATCAAATTAATCGTATCATTAATGATATGCTAAATTTGATGATAGGACCGACTACTCTTGGAATAAAATTTAAAAACATGCGATGCATGGTTAGGGAATTCATTTGAGCAGCTTGGATTTCAATAGGTTGCCCCCATCATGGAGATCCACTCCTTCCACTCACTGATTCTTTGTGAAAAAGTATTCTGACTCTAATTATATGGCAAGAGGAAATAAGAAGGTGGGGTTTGGAATAGGGGTTGACCAAATACTACTTTAATCAAATCATCAAATACTACTTTAATCAAATCAGCAAATACTCTTGATCTTAGAATCTTTGGTGCCCTTTGCCCCTTTTCTGCTTGGGATATGAAAATGGGTTTACATATGTAAAACTAGCGAATGGGATCCATTCCCAGCCCAATCCTTATTTAGTTTTGAAAATAGAAAGAATAACTTTTTAATATTTATTTCAAAATTAGAAGTCTTTTGGGATGGATATTCAGCTGATGATAATGGAGAAAAATACTTTTATTTGGAATAAATCGAAAAACGTTGATATAAGATATCAATATTCATTATAAATAAACCAATATACATATATAAACATATATGGAGAATCTGGCCACAGTAAAAAGTGCACTATACAAAAGGGCGATGCATAGAGGATGAGGTAGAAGGATAGATATTCAATCTACACCAATCTTACACCCAATACACCCCGTGTTAATCTCATTTATGGATAAAATGATCTTTTTTTTTTTTGCTATCGCAGGGTTCCCAATCCTTTTGGGCTAGACTAATCCCTCCGGCCACAGAGAGAAGCCGGGTAAACTCTCCTTTAGCCCTAGTGTGGTAGTGTAGTTTCAAACCTACAACCAGGGGCAGACTCACATATACGGGTGTAATTGGAAAAAATTCAATGAATTCTCTAAAGCCCAACTAGCCTAGCCCCCACTTAAAAAACTGTCCAGCCCCCATCTGTTTTCCCAAACTTTATTTTCCTCTTAAAAATCTCCAAATCAAAAGAGATCCTCAAATCACACTCTGTATTGGGCATTGGCAAGCGCCGTCTCCCTTTGCTAGCTAGGTATTCCTTGTGGCCGCCGTTGCTTTCCATTTTTTGTTTTTGTTCTCGAAAACCTCTCACTAGATAGGTACCCTCATTTGTTCAGTTTCTCTACTTTCATGTTCTGATTTCCAATTTGCTTATCTTTTGCTAAATCATTTTTATCTTCTTAACATCTAGATTTTGTCTTAATGACTAACATTTTCGTCCTACCATTTTCATATTTTTCCTAACTCCATCTCCTGTCACCGTACTGACATGGAGTCTTTGGGGGCACATTTGCCTAACATGGGGAAAATCACTTAAAATTTCTATGCGGCTCAATTTCCATTGGTTGGTGCAATAATTATCTACCTGTAAAAGACATGTTTTTAAACTAAATTTTTTTTGACAGTAGAAAGCAAACAATTGTAGATGAGCACAAATTGGGTGGCTCACTTCGAGATCTATAGTTGAGTGTTGGCTCTTTATCTTACATGGCGTTATAAAAAACTAGTATGATTTTTTTACTAGCTTTTAAAACTCAGCCGACACGTATCGGTTTAGCTATCACTAATTTCAAGTTATTGTTTTAAATAGAAAAAGATTATTTTTCAAGCCCCCTTTAAACGAAAATCCTAGGTCTGCCACTACCTTCGAGTGCAAACCGTGGTCCTAGGCCAACTAAGCTACCCCTTAGGGTTAATAAAATGATCTTTGGAAAACAGGTAATTGACCACTTCCAGTGAGCTAAATTTCCTAAGATGGGCCCAATTTCCAGTGAGCCAAATTTCCTAAGATGGGTCCTCTAGCAACACATGTAATTGAATTGAGAGATGGAGAGGCTGAATTTACCTAATTAAGATTGATGACTATGTTTCTACCAAAAAAAAAAAAAAAAAAAAAAAGGATGGGTGATTTTGATCCAATAAAATTATTCAAATTAATCGGTGAAAAGCAACAGAAGTTACAGGTAACAGTAAAAAAATACTGAGGGATCTATTTCATTGCCTACATTTAAGTAAGATTACCGAACCATTTTTTAAATAATGCATGTAAAAAGTCTTCAAGATAAAGGGCTAGAACATGACTCTACATCATTTATTTCGCATCGAGGAGATTTCGGAGGCTTTTTGGGGGCTTTCTAATGGAGAAGAGTGAAGTAAAGATTATTTTGAAGAATTAATAAAATATTAGTGGGTTATGATTGTATTTTATTTTTGGTTGTTTGTTATGAAAATTTTTTAAGTTTTTGTATAAAATGAGGAGTTCTTTTTTTCGTCTTTGCATGGAGAAATGATGCCTTTTTTTTTTTTCTTAAAATATGATCGAAAATTTAAATTAAAGTGCTTTTGATATGAATTCTTAAAAAAAAAAAAGGGATTCACTTTACTTCAATTTTTTTTTAGCAAGAAATGTTTTAGGGCCACTTGGACAAGTGAGAAGCCTATAAATTGCCACATGTCATTTTCTTATTCTTTGTTGGGCTCTAAAAACAATAATAATTTGCAGCTTTACACATGTGGATCACATCATCAGCTCAAAATGATATTTGCCCCGCCTTAGTCCACAGTGACAACTTCTACCCCATTACTACCTACATTAAGTGGACCCCACATCAAAGAATGGATTAAGTGACAACTTCTACCCCTCTGCTACCTACATCAAGTGGACCCCACATCAAAGGTTGGCACCCCAAAATTTGCAACTGCATCTCAGATGAACTTTCCTAGTGTGATTGAATAAAAATACTAATCCTATTAATGGGCCTTCAAGTCATTTACAAGGTTATTTTGGCCCTCCCGAAAGGTGCTCCGTATCTTCTCACACCAAGGTGGAGGGAAGTTTCTTAGAAAGGAGGGTCTTCACACACCAAGGTGGAGGGAAGTTTCTTAGAAAGGACGTTCTCATATGACATGACAATTGACATATGAGAGGAAAGGGTGGTGCTGAATGACGTTTCTTTGGAGAAAAATGAGGAAGGTTTCCTTTCATGGTTCACATTGTGCACTCTCTGTTTTATAATCGGGCGGTTGAGCTTTCTACAACTGTTGTCTTATAAAACTACTGGAAGAACATTGTTTAATCAATTGTACTGAGTGGATTCCTTTATTTAACTGTTGCACAAGGAGAAGACTTCTATGTTGATTTGGATTTAACTAAGTCATCATGTATGATTCAATGGGACAAACCATGCTTGATTTGGACCCCAAAGTGGGACTTTATTTTCTTAGGGGAAAGTCTCAAAAAAGTATAAACTCTATCACTCATTTTAAAAAAAAAGTACACTAAGATTTAAATATGGGAGCTGCAATATGTACATCCAGAGTTGCTCCCTGCACATCCATCTATGGAACTCTTGATGGACGATTCTGAAAAAGATGAAAACGCCCCCCCTTTCTTCTCTTCCCTCTCCCTCTCCCTGCTCGGCCGCCCAACTCCCTCCCTCCCTGTTTCTCTCCCTCTCCTTCTCCATCCTCTATCGCCGCCCAACTCCACCCTATCTACACCTCTCCCTCTCATTCTCCCTATCCCTCCCTCCCTGAGCACACCTCGGCCCTCTCTATTTGTCTCTTTGTAAATCGTTTGCTTTACGAGGTCTATACCTTCAGATGTGTCTCAATTTTGTGCACTATCTGCAAAAAACTAAAGGTAGCTCCACGCGTGATTTGGGTTCTTTGCCATGAACTCCCCATTGCACATCATTTCCACGAATTGACGTATTTATGGACTAAGTCCATCATAAAAGTGACCAATTGTGTTGTGCAATTCAAATTTGTGGTAGGGACATGCAATGAGCAATTCATTAAAGTGTTCCCAATACCTATAATAAGACTCCTTGTATATATATATATTTAAATTCATAATGTGCCATTTTAAAGTGTTGGTCTTATGTAATGGAAATAATTTATTCAAAAAATTCTAGGCCATGTTGGACCATAGAGCAATCGAATTGGGTTGTAAGGAGTGAAGCCATGCCTTTGCCTTATCTTTGAGGGAAAATGAAAATAAATGAGATTTAATCAAATCGTCCCTTACATTATTGAAGTGTAATGTTACACAACTTCCTCTAAGTCTTTTATGTGCAAGTATGCACTTTCTGATTTAAGTCCATGAAATTTGGGGAGAAGCTGGATTACCCCGGTCCGGTTTGATATCAAATTGACCCACACCCGCAGGTATGACCATGCACGATGGTGTCGTTTGTCGTTTAGGATGAAGGTACTCACGTAGACTCTTAAGAGGTTGATTCACCTCACCATTATTATTGGGTCCATTCCCATTACCATTCTTATTTTCGTTTCCATTTCTCCTTTCATCATTGTTACTATTCTCATCCGCCATATCGGAAATCTTAAGAGAATTAGGAGATCTAGATTCGTAGAATTCAATCAAGCTCTTTACAGAGGATTCCTTCATTTCTAACTGATTTGAGGTGTCCTTTTGCCAAAAAGGGGTGAGGGGGGTGGCTTATTTCTTTCTTTTTTTCCGAATTTTGAAAAGGTTTTTTTTTTCTTTTTTTTTTTTTTTTTTTTTTTTTTTTTTTTAAATGAAGAAACATAAAAAGAAAAACTACCTAAGGACCATTTTTAGATTTAAAAGAAGATTCCCAAATTCTTGCAAAGTCTTAATCTTAGAGAGTTTGATATCTCTAAGGAAAGTTCCAGCAAGATTTGATAACTCAAGTCTATGAAACTAGCCAACCAAGTAATCCCCAAGATCGGTGGTGGGGTTATAATGCGTTGCAAAGGTCCTACTTAAAACCACCATCTGGAATAAGAGACTTGTCGCCCTTATCGTAATGGGACAAGATTTGCCAAGACATTGAACCAATCAAGAAATGCAGTTTGTTTGGCTTCCAAAGAAATAACTAACATTCTTAAAAAACTTCCAGCAAGATTTCAAGAGTCCTTTTAAATTTAAAAACAACTAGAATAATTGAATTTCCAATGAAAGTTCTAAAAATTTTAGATTTTGGCAAGTTAGGTGGCTAAAAAACCGAATTTGCACGATCTACAACTTGCCTTTGTGAAGGAAAGTCTCAGAATTTTTTTGAAAACTTTAAAAACCTAAAAAGATGAAAAATAACTGATTTTAACACACTTTTATTAATCCTAACTAGTAACTAAAAAATCGACCTAAACTAGTCCAAATTAGAACAAATAAACTAGGCCTTCTTCCAAAATTGATGTGATTTTTCAAAAAAAAAAAAAAATAAGGGAAAATTAATTTTCTAGATCTGAATTATTTCCAATTTTAACAAAAATCAGAGATTAAAAACCATCTTTTAATGCAATCGGGCTGGTCTATATATTTTGTAATGCCCCAAAATTTGGGCGCCTCGAATCTCGGGGCACTACTGGAAAGTACTCAAGAGAAGCGGAAAAATCCAATAATATGGTCAACTGTGAATCTCATATGAGCAAGTAAATGGACAAAGCCCTATAAATTTATTTCACTTAAAGGAATTACAAGGTACTTTCCGTAATTAAACTAACTACAATCCTAGACCAACACGGCCGGCTACAAAAAAAAGGAAAGAATAGAGATCTATGTGATAGTCGCCTCTCGATGCACCAAGTGCATCGCTCTCCGAACTCTGCGGCAACGGATCAATAGCCAAGCAAACCACCAATCAAAGAAAACAGAAGAAAACATACTTGAAAACACCAAGGATTGGGTTAGGCTCGATGAGCCAGGCAAATATGCATGTTTAGATGGCAATACGCTATATTAATAGATATGGAAGAAGACCATACCTGATCTCGGCTATACCTATGAGATTAGTACCTCGATAATAATATAGAATATCAGAGTGCAACAGAAATGGTGTGGAGTGTAATGCGTTAATGAAAATTGAGATATTTATATGACAGATGTTTGATACAGCATATCAAGTAGATAAGAGAAGCCATCATCATCAAGATATCATACCAAGCACATCAGTGACACCAGTAATAGAAGTAACCTGCGAAAGTAACCTTACCATATCCCTATCTAGATCCAGCCGTATCAATGTCGGCAGTTAAAGACGCTAAGCAATGACATCCATAATATATAATATTTATACATCCAATATACATACATAGGAGCACAGAAAGATACGTCTACAGTTGAAGTACAAGGGACGTGGGGGGTCAGAGCCAGCCCGTCGTCGTCATCCCAACAACTGTCGATGGACATTAACCATGGGGGTCATAGCCACCCATCACTGTCGTCTCATCGAATAAGAGCGTACAAGAGTCCATCAATGTCCATAGCCACAACCAAGTCCCAGCCATTGATTTTACGTGCTATCTCAACCAACAATATCCATAGCTACGACTAAGTCCTAACCATTGGTCTTACTTGCTAGATCAACATCAATATCCATCCACAGACCCGGTCTGAGCGCCGGCAATCTCAGTATCCCTCCCACATGGTACATACTGTGTCATCCAAACAATATCTCAATATCAAAGTCCATGCTGGCATCATATCCCTCGGTAGACCAATCGTACATCCACAAATCCTACAGACCACTAGGTGGGGGTACTCCAAATTGGATCGCCTTATTGTCCTTGTCATGAGACGATGTCAGTCAAGGTATGATGCACGGAGTTCGGGTGTACTAATTCATCATCATGATTTTCAATAGTTAATAACGCATATCCTTGTAAACTCCGCTTCTCTATACACTTAATTAATATTATCTCATTATACAGTCCGTCTATTAGTATCTACTATTAAATTCGCAATATTACAGATCAAGACTTCAAGTGCAATGTCCTGACATTTCATCCAATACAGATAGCGATCATGGATCGGAGCCTAAGTGCAATGTCCTGATTTATAGTACCTCCCAAGGCTAACATCCAAGGTTTGGACCTATCAGCCATCTATAGTGTCAGTTCTCAACAATATAAGTATCACATGTCTCAATCTATTAATAATTGCTGCCCCTCTCTTCAGGTCCATGGTCCCACTTCACCTAAGACAGTGATCACGGAGTCCTAGAAGCTTATTAAGTATCCTTGGTGCTCTGTAGGTGTTTAGCATCATAGGACATCCATAATCATTGAATCAGGTTTCGTTTACAACCCAAGACCCTACTTAGGTAGCTAGACGGGTCAAGGCTAAGCCCAGCCCTTGACTCGTGTCTAGTGTGTCCCAAACTGTCCAAATAGAAGGTCAATGGGGCCCACACATGATCAGATCATAAAAGGAAACCAAATCTGGGAAATGGCTATCCGCAGTGTATCGGGTTGACATCATGGGTCTATGGGTTGACCTGGTACTCTGTGTAGGGGACAGTTAACTGGGAGTAAGAAAACTCGGTCCACGGTGTCCCCAGTCGACCTGGCACATTGCGAGCATTATATCAGAAATCTGGCAGATGGGGGAAATCCACAGTGTGGCCGATCGACCGGTACAATGGGTTCTGTACCCTGAGAGTAATTTCAGCTCCCAGCTGAGGGGAAGTCCCCTGTGTGCCTTGTCGACATCCTGAGTGACCAGGTCGACCAAGTACACATGAAACCCTGATTTTCAGGATTCTGTCCTCTTCCATTTTCCACCAAAACTCTAACAAATCCATCCCAGATCTACACCAATCACTTCCAAACATCAAACACACCTCCCACATCATGATCTCATCACAAATGGGCCATTGATATTTCAAATGGGGGATTCCCATCCTTCAATGGCCAAATACACAAAAAAGGCTTAGAAAGAGAAGGATATTTTCAAATGGGGGATTCCCATCATTCAATGGCCAAATACACAAAGAAGGCTTAGAAAGAGAAGGATATTTTCAAATGGGGGATTCCCATCATTCAATGGCCAAATACACAAAGAAGGCTTAGAAAGAGAAGGATATTTTCAAATGGGGGATTCCCATCCTTCAATGGCCAAATACACAAAGAAGGCTTAGAAAGAGAAGGATCTATATAACATAGCATCTATACAACCATCCAAAACTCTAACAAATCCATCCCAGATCTACACCAATCACTTCCAAACATCAAACACACCTCCCACATCATGATCTCATCACAAATGGGCCATTGATCTTTTAAATGGGGGATTCCCATCCTTCAATGGCCAAATACACAAAGAAGGCTTTGAAAGAGAAGGATCTATACAACATAGTATCCATACAACCATCCAAATATAAAATTCATGCCAAATAGCCATAAAAGACAGTAATTAACAATCTAAGCATATTAATCAATTTAATTAAAGAATCTAAGCATGTCTACTTGCCTAATTAGGAAGAAAGCTCCTCAAATAGCTTGGCTTCACTCCAATAACTCTAAGATTACCCCAATAGCTGAATTTACAATATCTACACCTATTCCCAAAGAGAGAAATGATAAGAAAGGGAATTCTAAGAGAAAGAACTATACTACAAGGGAATTGGAAAGAGGGGATGAGGATTACCTTTACTTGGAGAGGGAAGAGAGATTTAAGAGATGAGATGAGCTCCTTAGCTTATAGATGGTTAGATGTAGATGAGGCTCTTGCTTATAGTAATTGGAGGGCTAAGATTTAGAGAGAGAGAAACCCTAATATCTAACTTAGAGAGAGAGAGAGATAGGAGGGAAATTGTAGTGAAATGAGATGGAGAGATGAGAGGGTTTTTTTATCTTTATTTTTTTTATTATAGGAATTTGTTGGATTATAGTCTGAAATGCCCTCTCTTGCTAGTGTAAGTTTAGGATAAGGATGGGGGTATTCAGGGAAAGTTAAAATGGAATGACCAAAGGGCCCTTGGTTGTTAATAGAAATAAAAGATAAGGACCGGGTAGTTTTGGTATTTATATATAATGACTAAAGTATCCTCAAATGAGTGGTTGTGAATAAAGGATCCTAAGGGAAATAAAGGTAGGCTATTTATAATGACAAAAGTGCCCATGTTTACTTGGTTGACAATAAGGAGGCCAAGGTCATTTAAGATATTTAGATTTCCAAAAAGGAGGGAAAATGTGTGGTTGGAAGGACTAGAGTGCCCTCATATAATTAATGGGCTAATGGGTTAGGCCATGGGTAGTTGGGTTATTCTAAGATTAATTGCATAACTCTCTAAGGAAAACCTATCTACAATTAGGATTACAACTAAGGCCTCTAATTAGCTAATTAATTATAGAAAACCACTATTAATTTCACAAGGGTCTTAATCTTATAAACTAAGCTAAATTAATGGGAATAACTAACTACTCATGCTAATCACCTATTAATAGGATAACCTAGGGTTGACTTGGTTTAATTGGGTTCCACTAGGTATATCTAAGGACGGGTCCTTATACATTCCATGCACGCTACCCTTAGGGCGTGTTTGGCAACTTACTGCAGTAAAATGAAGTGGAGTGAACTGTCACATCAAAGAAAAGTAGTAGAATATTGAAAGTTGAGTTGACTTTGGTAAAAATGAATGTTGTGTTTGGATTCTTGTGGTAAAGTAAATGTCCTTTAACTCACTATGTTTGGGTCAATTTACTACTGTTTAAAGTAGAAAATGGTAAACTGTCACCTCAAAGTAAAGGTGAGGTAACTTTAAATTGAGTACAGATTGGGATGAATTGAATACTGTGTTTGGGTTTTACGGAGTGAAGGTAACACTTTGAACCTTACCATGTTTGGCATTGGCTTCCTACGGTTGCATGTGGGATTAAATGGCCAGCAGCTGAGTATAAGCATATTAAATTAAAAATTTTTTTTATAGACTCATAGCCAGAACAAATGATTCATCCTCTGTTACTATATCAGTTAAATGCTTGGGCTAGTATTTCATGTCTATTTTTTTCACAGGGTCCGATCACTGAACGAGTTGGGTCAGTGGGACACCGTATTAAATGGTTCATCGAATTTGGCAAGCTCCATCATATCTAACGCATACAGATTTGTATATGAAGAATTAGAAAAGGCCATCGAGCAACTTGTTTTCTAATTGGTGCATTAAAGCTACAATTTTTGGTGATAAAATACTATACTTCACGCAATTGTTGAACCCGCCGCTATCACTCATCTCGTGTGTAGGCATCTTAAAATAAACTCATAGTTCCAGGGAACCCACATTGAAAGTCAATAGTAAACCTAGCACTAGTTTGCCACTTTAATTCTTATTTCCCAACGATGAAATCAATGCCAATATACAAAAAACAGTATCAGATGGTGAAGTAACGGCTAACCAATCTCATACATACATCATTTGACAAATGGGATGAATTTAACTTTAAAAATGTCTTCCATAGTTACAGACTCAATTTACTGAATTCCTCCAGACTATATCATGCCCGGTAAAGATGTACAACATGCAACCATCCAACTCTCTCTTTGAAGAATGTACACTTCTGTTTCAAACTAGAAGCACCCCGTTATGTAGAAAGAGCATAGAATATTCACTCCAGATCAGCTGATGTATAATTTTGACCACATTAAATTGACTTTTTCCAAAAATGACTCTGCTGCAGGAACATAATGATAGCCCAAATTTGTAACAAACAATTGGAATAACAAAGTGTTGAAAATCTTAAAAAGTAATGATCATATACTGTTCTTTAATGAGTGCATAAGACAAATAAGATAAGTCAAGTTTGAATTTGGTATCAGACTGTTTGATAGATAGACTTGTAATATCTTTCTCTATTGAAGAAAGGAATATCATTGATTCCAAAAACTCCTGATTAAATCTATTACAGCAAAAACAGTGAATGCACAAATACAAAGATAAATAGATACTCACCATAAAATCAGGAAACCATTGTTTAATATATATGAAGCAGACTTTGCATGTTGTGCAGCCATTAAATTGAACCCAGAGCTTCTTGCAGAATTTGTCATAAATCATGTTCCTTATAGCTACATACATAATTCTCTGTTTCATCCTTGAAGGTGGCAAAAGGAAGACAAAAACTTATGCACTACAGAAAATAGGAACTTCAACTCAACATTGTGGCATCTTACTGTGCAGTAAATGGTATGACAAATTACGCACCTATATCCAGTCAAACGAGGGACCGAGCCACCCACACTACCAGCTGTAGTAATCTGGTGAAGATACCTGTTGCAAGCCTTCCATGCATCCATATCTGAAACACACAGTTCTCAAACAACCACATATGGCACTATAATCTAGTACATTATAGGGAGAATCCAATAAACTTGGTAATACTGCAATGGTGACTAAATTGATCCAAAAAGTTGGTCCTGATTTAATAGCCGGAAGATAAATATTGATAGTTGCCCTATTACAGTGGGAGTCCTGATTTAATTTGCATCATATAAAATTCGTTGTACATATTATAGAAAGAACCAAGAGATTAGTTCGCCTTTAAGCTGCACAAAATATTGCATCATCCATGGATGTTCATTAGAATAAAAACATAAGGAAGCCAGTTAAACAGAGATCCAAAATGGAAATGAAATATTAAACATACAGTGCCAGATAAACAACAAAGCTTAACAGAAAGCATATGACAACGAAAAAAAAATATAGTGAGCATAAGTAGTGTCTCTGCACGACTGGAATCCCGCTCCACTCTTGTTCTAACTGTCGAGGTGATGTTACGTGTAGGTGGCGGTGTAATCTGAACAAACCCAAAGTAGCTCCTGAAACTTTCCATTCCATTTTCAACACTGCTAAACCCCTTGAACAGGGCATTCGGAAACCCATGCACTTGTGCTTTGCACTCATTCCATGAGTGATAAACACCTGGGTGGCGTCCCCTATAAACCACATAACAATGGAAGCGGGGCATTTTCAATGACAGCAACCTACAAGTTAATATCAGCATTAATACAAATATTATGACACACATTTAACAAGATATCCTGCTGCAGTTGAGCATGAAGAAAAAGTTTAAATACCAATGCAGACAAATTCAACTAGTACATATAGAAATACCGCATTCAGCATGAAAGTTCATAGTTAAGTAGCAACATGATATTGAGATGACTTGACATTCACCTTGGAACAAGGAAAATATGTCCATATGGAAAGTACCTAAAGACTAGGGAAGCATATATAGTTTTACCAAGTAAAAACAGTCCTAACACCACATAATTAATTAATGCAGGTTCATCACAACTTCAACATCGAAAATAACCACATCTAAGGGAGATCACATTTGCAACTAAGGGACACAACATAGCCCATCCAAACTAATATGGCTGCGTTAGCTACAGACGCTCCGTACGAATCCTTGGCATCTGCCTCATAATCCATTCCTCCTTGTTGTCAGCGGTAATGAAGATAGTGGCCATATCTTGATGCACGGTCAGCCACTCATGAGCTAATTCGACATCCAGAGAATTTAAATTGGGGAAGCCACACAAGTCTGTCAGGATGAAAGTGGCATGCTGCTTCTTTGGCATCTTAATGCAGTCTGCGACATCACGAATTGTTGTTTGTAGACCTTCAGATGATCTCTCGATGCATGATATAATTTCTAGCAATTCAGAGTTTCGTTTGCGCCCATTAGTGCGCCTTGAAGAAGCTTCCCCACCGGACGATTGAATCCTACACCCCCCTAGCTAGTCAGTCAACCCCACGTCAGAATTAGCATTAGCAGGAGCGAAATTTGCAGCACCAGATTCAGTCGACTGACGACTGGGAGCAGTAGTGGCAGATCGTGCATACTGGCCTGTGGCCACATCCTTCCCAAAACACATGGTCAGTTTATCATAATCAATCGTAGAATTTTTAAATGGCCGCGCCTTTGGGTGACCTTATTTCAAGAGCAAGAGTGGAATTTTTTTTAATGACATATGATGGAAGAAAGCAGAGAATGAGTATTACTAATAATGGGAACGAACCTGGATCTAGTTAGCCCATACGTCGTCCAATGCAATGATGCGTTTCGTCGCATTATCATAACCAAAGCCCGAAGCATTGAGCATTTCAGTGACTATGGCGTAATTCCTCTTCAAGTGTTTGCAACAGTTCTGGATGGCTTGGCTCGTCAGTATGTAGGCCCCATCACTGTGTTCGGTCATTGCATCAGCGACATGCTTATACGCATCCATCTTAAACCCACGGCCAGCCTTCCTCCCAAGCAGGACTTGTTCATACATCAAATCTAACAATTCCTCATCCATGAGTGCATTGAACGTAACATTCTTCTTCTTCGGCAACATTGCTAGTTGATCGTAAAAAATATTGATTATTCTCAAGAAAATTTCAAACTGAAATAGTTGCAAATTGTATAAAATAGATTAAGCAGTCTTCTACAATGATGCATTTAACTGAAAAGATGTAATAGTTTAGTACACGACATGAGCACAACTTGTGACTCAACGCTGAAAGCACAAAACAACATAAGCTGGAAATCACTGCCTATTATAATTGCTACAGTATTCATTCCACAGTTTTGTTGCAATGCCATCCCTGAACCTATGCCAATGATCCCTTTCCCTTTGTGAGTAATACATCAGAGGGCGTGAATGGCTACCATTTGATTGTGTACCTATTTCAAGCAAAAGATCATCATCGTAATCATTTGAATCCGTATTGACCTCGTTATCATCCTCCATAGTATCTTCTAATCCATCAAGAGAGCCACCGCAATGTGCTCTGATGAAATTGTGCATGACACAGCATGCAACCACTATGAATACCTGATCTCTATACTCATACTGTGTGGCCATCTTCAAAATACCGAAATGGTTCTTTAATACGCCAAATGTCCTCTCTATGACATTGCGGGCTTGCGAGTGACGCTTGTTGAATAATTCCTTTTCATTTTGCGGATTCATGCCCCGGAAATCGCTCAAATGGTATCTTACTGCACGGTATGGAGCCAAAAAACCTGGAGCGTTCACATAGCCAGCATCTACTAAATAATACTTACCTAGTAGTATGGTTTGAATAACAAAGTGTTGTTAAAAATAATAGACATGAGCATAACTACAATTATGAGTAAACACTGAGAATTCATTTTGTTTACCTTGTGGCACAATTAAGGGATCTTCTCCCAACAGTGCATTTTGCAGGACCCGTAAATCAGCTGCGGATCCCTCCCATCCAGGCAGAACATATTGAAAGTTCATATCAAACCCACATGCACCCAGAACATTCTGGGATAATACACCCTTCCTGTTCCGAAAGGAACCATGTATTTCAGTCGGAACGTGAACCGGAACATGAGTTCCGTCAAGAGCTCCAATGCAGTCCTATTGTGAAATTCTTTGGATCAACAATTTCTTGATTCAAATATATTGGAAACAATAAAACTTAAACTGGGTCAGAGAATATACCTTAAAGCCATATGGACCTTCAGAGTGTGAGGACCGGCTTACACAAAATATTCAGGTGCCAATCTATTTATTGCGTAGAGAGCCTCTTGGAAGTGGCGACTTATGGTTTCCCCAGACCTAAAAAACCTGACACTATTGGTCCTGTTCCTAACACTATGTACAATGGTGTGCATGAACTCTGCCACAGACTCCTCAACACAAACCTGGCGAGTGTCTCTTAGTAGTTTCTTATCACGAAGGCTCTGACATAGCAATTTAAAGGTTGTGGTGTCCATCCTCAGTTGGCTTATACACTCACTGTCCCTCCCATTTATTAAGGTCTTGATGAATTCAGCTCTAGCAAGGTCTCTATTTCTTTTCTTGAACTTTTGCTTCGATGAAGCGTATTCAGTAGCTAGTAACAACATTTGTTCCCTCCATGCTAATACACCACCCCACAGTGTAGTTATAATTGCATGATTTTTGTTCTGGGTCTCCTCCTTGCTGTCACTAATATCTATATGAATAGACGAATCACTCTCCATGCTTTTTTTTTGGGTTGTATTGTTATTTGGAATTTTCACCAAATTTGGATACTTGAGCAAATTAGCTATCTCTCATTTATAGCATTCACAGTGCACATTAATATAAAGGAACTGAGTATTATGACAGTAGAATAAATAGATTACAGAAAATGGCACTCAACTTCAATTAATAACAGCGAATATAGTAGAATGAAAGATCCAAAGTATAGCATGGTAATAACATTGGTTCACTCTATAACTTACTGCATATATTCAACTTTTGAATAGAAAAATTACAAGCAACAATCTGGAGATTTATAGCACTTAAAAAAACGCATAAGCCTCTGTCTGCATAGCTCAGATACTAACCAAAAGGTGCAATGTTAATTGTAGTATGTATTAGACCATTATATTAGAAGCAATGTAAGATTCCAAGAGCAATTAAAAATTGACCTCAAGATAGACTGAATGTAGCTGGAGAGAAATCTTCTTTGCTGATCACTGTTATCATAATGGTATAATGACAAGGTGAAGAAAAGATTAATAGTAAGAACATAAAATTATAAAAAAGTATTTGACTAATTACAATGTTTGAGAAGAGGAGGAGAGAACACATTTAAAAAAAACTGTATAGTTCCATGATCCATCAGGGAGGATAACAACAATTTATTCTCATGCCAGAAAAAGAAATATTTTAGAAATGGGTGTAGAACGTGTAATTAGTGGAAATGAATTTACCAATCCCTCAAAATCATAAACACAGCTCCATCACCACAAATTCCTATATTGTGTTTACTGAACAAACTAGTCAGCTCCACACTTCTTGCTGTCCTCTAATACGATTCCAAACTCATTGTTGACACCAAAAATATCACTTTGCCTCTTCAACATCAAGAAAGCTGCATGAAGTCGCAACCTGTCATAAATAGGCAATGCAATTTCTCCAAAAAAATCAAATCTTGTCAGAATCAAACAAAAACTGCAAGATCCTTCAAGATAGCCAAGAGAAGAGTACACATGAAGTTTCGGGCCATTTCAGAATCATTTGGCCTAACTTCGCTTCTCCGACAGCTAAAATGGCGCTCCCGGCGGCGACATCATCGGAGACGTCAAAACTTCGATTAGAGCCTACGGATGACTCCAGCATGACTCAAAAGGGCTCCATGCCAAATTTCAAGTCAAACCGACAACGTTTGACCCTCCATCAATGCTCGAGCAGCAAAATCAAGCCTCCCAGCGGTGGGAACCACCGAAGCCTTCGCTCATCAAACCAAGTGCATGAGTGGCTTCAACATGCTTCCAAAAGGCTGCACGTCAAATTTCAGGTCATTCCGACAACGTTTGACCAGGTTTCGATGCTCCGAGAGAAAATCAAGCCTACCGGCGGCGGAGCAACCCGGGACCATGACATCCAAAACGGAGCCCATGGAACGTCTCAAAATGACTCCAATAGGCTCCCCATCAAATTTCAGGTCAATCGGACATCGTTTGGCCACATATCAAAGCTCGGCATTTTCCCCGCAGCAAAATCAAGTGAAGCATCGACGGGACCCCAAACGGCTTCAAAACTCAAACAAAAGCCTATGGTTGGTCTTATTTATTGCTCAGGAGGCTCCACCTCAAATTTCAGGTCATTCCGACATCGTTTGACCAAGTTTCAGCTTCTGGCGGAAAATCAGCAGCTCTATGCGACAAAGTCTTCGGCTTTCCCGGAAAATTGGAAACTTTGCACTCTAAAAATGCAAGGATTCTCATCAGGTTTTCTACAGGAAAATCAAGCCAATAAATGAGAGGAAATGTCAGGAAAAATACAGAAGAAAACGGCGACGAAAAAGACCGCAAAACGGACCAAAAAGGGGAGAAAAACCCCAGGGTCGCCGGCCCATGGTCGTCGGCGACCATGGAAGTCCGGGTCACCGGATTTTTCGTCGGTGACCCGTTTTTCCGTCCCTTTTTGCATTTCGCGTACTTTGGCCCCTGTGGTTTCCTGAAAATGTGATTTTTAGTGCTTGAAATTGACTCATATCCGACGACATCTCAGATCCGCCGTCAAAAGCATAAAATCATCAGTGATCGCTCCAAGATCGCCGACCGGTTGACCTAAAAAGTGCTTTCTGTCCGACCGATCGAGAAATCGACAAGACAGATGTCACCGGCCCGCTGCTAGCTATCAATGTCTGAAATTACGCGGTCATCCGATGTCGATCAGCATGTAGATCCATCGATGATCATCGCCAGAAGAATTCCAGAAGACACGGCATGGCCCGTGACTCTTCGACTGCTCGGCGACCATTTAATGCAGTTAATTGACTAGCTTTATTGCAGTCATTAATTCATTTCTTTGGACGGCCCAATCAGAAGCAAGCATCCAGGAGTTACAAATCAATTAAGTCATGGCATTCAAGCCATGAAACTCCTCACATTATGGTAATTAAGGTTATTAAAAGCCCTTAATCTCCATCGGCCAATCAGATTCAAGGAAAACGGAGTTACAAAATCAAGAAATAAATCTTGTAACTCCTCCCATTAAAGCCCATAAAAGGTCTCCTAAATGGCTACCAAAAGCCTATAAATAGGAGAGCATTCCATTGAAATGGAGATCAGAAAAAAGAAAGAGATCAGAGATCAAAAAGAATCCAGAGATCGGAAAAAGACGAACGGAAAACCGAAGATCGAAAGGTGCAGAGAATCCCGAATTCCAGACAGACAGAGTCTAGAGAAAGAGAGAAAATTCTGCAGAAATTCTACATCAAGCACCACTACAAGGTGACAAAAAGTCCCTTGGGGGGTACTCCCCCCCAAGGTCCTTGCCTTCTCCCGCTGCCTCCAATGGCTTAGACGTGGCTTTTCAGCCGGTCTACTTAGCTTTTTATTGGACATAGGACATTCTCTTGGTCTTTGTCCTCTAAAAATCTGAGGTTATAGCCAAGCCAAGCGAATCAAGAGCATCCTCTGTTCTCATCTGCATGGATGATGGCGAAGCCCATACATGGCTTGCGACCGTCAATCTGAACGAGTCCCCCACAATCTCCTGAGAAGTTAGATCCTCCTTTTCTTGCTTTTCATTGTAGTTTGTATTTTTCTAAAAGAGACAAAAATCACAACTCTTGTCTTTCATTATTGATGAGAATTGTAAATCGGCTATAAACGCCAAAATCGGCTATAAATACCAAACAAAATCGCCTTTCACGGCAAACCAAGAAAATGTCTCTTTTCTTAAATATTTGTGCAATGGAAAACTTGAAAGAAGTTGATTTCCTTTTTACTTGCGAAGGTCGATCTCCGGATTACCACTTGCAATTCCAAGTAAAATAGAAAATCTGGCACACCCACACAAAAAAATTTTGATGCACGCTTCAGCCCCCTGGGCGCGAAAGGGCCGGACCCGACGGACTCCCATGTCCGCCGACCCCGGTAGCACCCTCGGCATTGGAGCGCGTTCCATCAAGCTGGCACACCCGGTGGGACTCGTTCATTTGAGAACACGGTGCTCGGAAATGAAATATTTGCATATCATACTTGTTTTGCTCTATGCTTATACTTCTTTTCCGGATTCCTTGGCTACTTTCTAGCTGGTAGCCTATGTTGGATTTTGCATCCTAAAAAAAAATGAGATGGGATTTTTTGGAAATTTCTATTTCTTTGAGTTTGTTTCCACTCTTTCTCTTTTCAAAAAAAAAAAAAAATCAGTTTTCTTAGTTTGAATTCAAAATTGAGAAACTTTGATCCTATCCTATCGTTCTTTGGTGCTTGCATAAATGTTGAGCCCGTTCGACTAAGGTTTTGGGCCATCGTTTCTCTTCAATGAGTTCATTAGAGATTTCAAAAAAAAGATCAAAAAAAAATAATCAGTTTTCTCGTTTTGGATTCAAAATTGAGAAACTTTGATCCTCTCCTATGGTTCGTGTGCTCGCGGAAATCGTTGAGCCTGTTCGAAATGGGATTTGGGCCATCGTTTCTCTTCGATGAATCTGTTAGGGATCAATAAAAAATAAAAAAAAAAAATCAAATTTCTCGTTTTGGATTCAAAATTGAGAAACTTTGATCCTTTCTCTTCTGGGCATGTGTGCTCGCGGAAATCGTTGAGCCCGTGTTCGGATCGGGGATTGGGCCATCGTTTCTCTTCGATGAGTCTGTCAGGGATCTAAAATTTTTTTTTTTAAAATAAATAAATAAAAAGACATAGACCACTAAGGTTAAACCAATTGCGTTCTTTGATCACGATTGATTCAAGAAAAGCCTTGTCTAGAGTGTGGAGACAGCTTGACTGGTCTAGGCAAGGGTCCTCCAAACGGGTTCATTAAGTAATCCTACCCTTACCTGGGGGCAATTCTATCAATTGAGGTTTCATAAGACCGGGTTAGGAGGCCTATGTGTACTCTCTCGTCTTTAAATCTTAAAAAAATTAAAAAAAATCAAAATAAAAAAATAATAAAAAAAAGATTTAAAAAAAAATCTTAAACAAAAAAAAAAAATCAAAATTAAAAATAAAAAAAGTAAATAAAAAAAGATTTTCAAAAAAAAAATCTTAAAATAAAAAATCTTCAAAAAAAAAATAAAAAAAAATATTTAAAAAAAAAATTAAAAAATAAAAATAATAAAAAAAATCATTTCAAAAAAAAAAAAAATCTTCAAAAACTTGTCACTTTTGATTTCAGATCTGAGAAATTTTGGTTTCTTCTTTTCTGAGCACTGGCGCTCGCGGAAATCGCCGAGACCGTGTTCAGATTGGAATACCATTTGCTCTCCTTGATGGAACCAATCTTGACATTTCAAAAAAAAAAACTCGTCACTTTTGGATTCAGATTCGAGAAATTGTGGTCTCTTCCCTTCTGGGTACTGGTGCTCGCGGAAATCGTTGAGCCCGTATTCGGATCGGAATACCATCTGCTCTCTTTGACGAATCCATTTCTGACCTTTCAAAAAAGAGAATCCCATCTCATGGATGCGATCTCCAACATTTGTGCATAGCGGTACTAGTACGCCCTTTCAGGGTCTACTGTATCTGTGACCGGCACATTTGTAACTCCTACCTTATATTTTTCTTATCTCGAGCAAGCTCTGCTTCTCGATAAGTCGAATTTAGGTATACAATTGCTTCTAGCAGTCATTGGAACGCTCATTTCGAGCCTACCATGCTTGCAACCAGAACAATTGTACCCTCTATGGCTTTTTGCCTTCTTCATATTGCTTGGGTCATGTCCCTTGAGCGATTTGAAAAGACAAAATCATAGAATTCCCCATTTATGATCATTATATTCTTGTGATTACTAATGGATGTGGTCTTGTTCCAGAAATTTTGAAACTAACAATGGCAGCTTCACTGATCATCACCTTCGATGAAAACAAGCACCAGCTCATGCTTCAACAGAAGCAAACCGAGCGCACTTACAAGCGCCCTGCCAGCTGCCGAAGCGTCAACTCCCTCAGCAACTCTCTGAACTCCGGGTCGACCTCGACTCCCCGGACTATCTTCTTTGGGACGCTGGGACCATTCCCACTTCCCGAAGAACAAGCTGCGCCTGCTAAAAAGCAGAAGATCGCCTCTCAACGTGTCACTCCCGTGACACCAAAGGCGAGCGCCCAAAAGCCCGAAGCCCGCGGCACCCCTGCGAAGCCTCGACCCACAAACAACCAGGTCTATCCCAAGACTTGGTCTCCAAGACCTTCCCCAAAACAAAGAAGGTCTCAAACCTCCACCAAGCCAGCATACCTGGCCCCACTCAAAGAGAACCAGTTCTACCCTCTTGCCTACATGAAAGAGGAGAGACCTATCTCTAACCTGACTCCCAAGTCAACCCAGCATGAGCCGGCTCGTTCCTACAGGCCCAAAATCAGATCATGCATCACCAGGCCTCTACAAGCACCTGCTAAGGCCTACACTCCTTCGGTTCGACCCTTTATCTCTACAGGGGCCGAACTTGAAAAATTCAAAGCTTCGCTGCAACAGGCAAAGGACCGGGTCCGGATCCTGTCCTTGCCTAGCTACAAAGAAGACAGGCTCGGCTGCTGCGCCCGAGGGAGCACAACCTTCATCGTCAGAGCCCAGCCAGAGCTGACCGAAGCTCAAGCTGCTCGTCGAGCACGCTGCCGTGCGTCATATCGACAAAAGAGACTAGAGAAGCAACGGACCCAGCCTCCTACACTTCAAGTCTCTCAAAAATGGGTCGAAAAAGAAAGACCCGACCAAGTTGCTGCCGTCCATATGGTTGGAAAAACCAGAAGACGCCAAAAGTCAGCATCGAAAATCCATGTCCGACGTCCGGTGACCCGTAGCGTCACCAGGACACGAAGACATCCCGAAGAATCTCCTGCCCCTTCAAGCCAAGGACGGGAGAGTAATCCTTCATCAAGCTCTTCTTCAAAAAGAATGAGCCCCAACTCAGTCACCAGGACGGTTTCTTCGTTTGAATCCCGAGGAATGAACGTCCTGGTTACAAATTCTGAGCCACCACCTCAGAATCCACCTCAAGATGATGCGCTCACACGCATCCAGCAGTTGGAACAAGGCCAGTAGAGGATTGAAACTCTAATGGAAAACCTTCTCCTTGTTGTCCAAAATCAGGTGAACAATGAGCCTCCTCCGAATCATCGCAATAACGAGGAAAATCTTGAAGAAAATGAGTCACGCGCCCTTACCAAAAAGGACGTAGACAGTATCCTCGCCAAAGCAAAAGAAGAGGATATACTCAAGGAGCATGGGATCAAGCCACCATATCCTTTATGGATGGACTCGGTCCCGTTCCCCACAAAATTCAAACATCCTACTCTCCAAACATATACGGGGAAAGGATCAGCCAGACAGCACGTCATCCACTTCAAGATTTTGACGGGAGCTATCGCGGATCAAGATGCACTCAAGATCCGCCTCTTTGCAAGTACCCTAAAAGGTACGGCCTTCGATTGGTACTCCACTCTTCCGGAGGACTCCATCCAAAACTGGGCCATGCTAGAGACACGCTTCCTAACCCACTTCAAAGGTGAGGATCATTGTGTTACCATGGCACAGCTCTGCAGCCTAAAACAGGGAGAGAATGAGTCAACTTATGACTTCATTCACAAGTGGAAAGCAATGGCGTACAAATGCTCAGATGTACTGCCACAAGCGTCGCTAGTCGACATCTGCCGTAACAACATGAGAGCCAGAATACGCTCCATGATCATCGACAACAAATCAAAAAACCTGGGAGAACTCCTGGAAGCTTTTATGGAAGCTGAAACGGTGATTAAAGACCTCAACAGTCAGAAGTCATCAAGAAAAGAGCCAACCGCCATTGCAACCTCTAAACCAAAGAAGAAAGAGGTCCTCAATGTGCAAACCAAGTCAGCTCCTCAGCAACCAAAGAAAGCTGAAAACAGAGCTGCAGGTAAGAGACCTGAACTCTCTGATGCCTTCAAAGAGCGAGTAGAAAAGAAATACCCGTTCGATGAAGATGTTGACGAAATCTTCGGGGCTCTCGTGGCAAACGGCAAGCTCACCTTGCCTGAACCCAAAAGACCGGGCGATGTTGGCAAAACCAACGATCCTCGGTACTGTCCATACCACCAGATGGTCTCGCATTCTCTCAATCAATGCTTTGTTGTGAGAGAGAAGATAAACGAGATGTGGAAAAACGGAGTCATCACCTTTGACAAAAACTATGGGACTGCCTCCGTCAACATGGTGTCATGTGGACAAACACCAAAATCACCGAAGAAGAAGATCACTACTTCCTTCATGGTGATAAACAAAATTCAAGCGTCCGAGGAGCTGGTTCCTTTCCCGTCACCGGACGGACAGCCTATATGGGTACATCCTGATCTCCTGGAAGATGAAAACTGGGAGATCGTAAAAACAAAGCCGACAGCTCAACAGCGAAGGCAGGCTAGGAAACATCTCCTCAGGCTCAAACGGCAAGAGAAGACCCAGCCAAAACAAGAAGTCAATGAAAAGGCAGAGGCCTCCTCTACCACTTCACTCGGGGCAACAGAAACATCCCTTCCAGAGACTTCAAAGGCGGTAAGAAACTTCACTCTCAGTGATTTCATGCCACCTCGATTCAAAAAAGAAGCTATGCAGGGGGCATTATACTCTTGCAACTCGGTAGTTGGATTCTCCATTGATGGATACGAGTCCAGCAACACCGACGATGGATTCGAGTCCGGCTACACCGATGAGTGGGAGGAATCCCTTGAAACAGGAGAATATCTCTCCGATGAAGAATGGGTTCCTGAAACTCACCTTATGCCAGTAATCTGGTATAACCCTTTGCAACCACAAGGATCCTGGTCTGATGATGAAGAAGATCAAGTGGCTGCACAAGAAGATGCTGTTAACCTAGCACCTGTCATTGCTCTAGTGGAAATCAACTATGTTGAGCCACATGGAGAAGACGAAGAAGAGGATTTGGCTCCCATGCCTGATCTTGAAGAATATGCGAGGATCTTGCAGCATCTCGCTCTAGAACAAGAGCAAGACCACGTCAACGAGATTCCTCACAATCCAGAGCCGGAAGTCCCTGAAGCCCATCAGGTACCTCCTCCCTCAACTCCTGAAAATGGAGAAAATTGCTGGGTAGACGATCCTCTTACATCTGAGGATGAGTCTGACTCCGAGCAGACAACGTCTCCTTTAAGAGCTGCCTGTAATGTGATAATTCGGGATTATAGCTCTTCCGATGCATCATCTGATGAGATCACTTATACACCGGCGACACCTAGCACCATATCTTCTGGGGCTACCTCGTCCCGCGTGACTTTCACAGAGATGACACCCTCTCAGGCTTCGTCCCCTGAGACTATGACTTCAGAACTCACATTCTTCCCGATTGATCATCATGAAGAAAACCCAGATAATGATGCTTGGGATGATGAAATAGTCAACACAGAAGAAAAGCTGCTGGATGCTGTTCAGGACTCGCTCCCGGAAAATGCTCCATGCAACACAATCACTGAGGATGGCAATTCTGCTGCAGACGCATCCTCAGTAAATGAGAAACGACAGCCTCTTGATCTTGAGGACAATCTTCCAAGCGAAGACCCTTCTCAAGAAGCTCTCGAAGTTGGTAGAGGCACCCGCTCGGGCCGGGACTACCACAAAAATTACAACCAATCTTCCTTTACTTATGTAAATCCTTTGGGAAAAGATGTTGTAAGCGCCCCCAGTGGCAACAATGATGAACATGCAGGCCCTAAGGAGGCTTTCAAGTATGATTTGATCGAGCACTTCAAACACATACCTGCACGGCTGCACATCTTGGATTTATTACGAATGTCTCCACGCACTCGTGATAATCTCATCTCAGAATTACAAAAACTGAATGAGGATGTCGACAAACATGCCCCGCAAGTCCTCCAAATTGAAATGGACTACCGGGTCGAAAACCCTGAAACTTCCTCAAAGGGAGAAAAGAAAACTGAGGGATCATGCATTGAATGCCTTTCGGTGCAAAAAGCAGCCAGTGCAACCATCTCCTTCACAAAGGATGACCTCCTACTTGGCGAAGCAAGGCACAACCGACCCCTGTACTTCACAGGGTACATCAAGGAAATGCCTATACACAGAGTTCAGGTCGACCCAGGTTCTGCACTCAACCACATCTCCACTTCGGCTCTCGAAGAGTTGGGCATCCCACCCAGCAAGCTAAGCCACACATCTGTATCTATCTTCGGATACGATGGGAGTACTCAAAGGCCTATCGGTAAAATCAGGTTCAAATTGCAGATCGGTGATCTTATCTCTGAAGTCACTGTGTATGCAATAAAAACCCCTTCATGCTACAACATCCTTCTCGGACGCCTCTGGATACACGAGAATGGTGTTGTCCCTTCAACTCTACATCAATGCATTAAGTTCGTCGGCGACGACAGCAAGGTACATCGAGTGTTTGCGGACAGAAGACCCTTCAAAGGTAAAGAAGTCCACTTCGCAGACTCCCAAATGTATGAAGGCGAAAAAGAAGAAGAGGAAATAGCACCCCCTGCTGAAAATCTCCAGAAAGATAAAGGCAAGGCTCCTCAAAAATCACCGGAAGAAAACAAACCCTCCGGCAAATCCGAAGAGAGCAGTCAACCTCCCTTCGTCATCTCCCTCAAATCTTCAAAACCTTTGGTCATCACAACCAGAGTGAAGAAGACGAAACAAAAGTCTGGGGGCAAATTTGTTGTTTCTTTCGTGTCTATCATGCAAGACACAGACTCGGACTCAGAGCCAGAAAACGATGCATCGTCAAGCCAAGCTGACGCTCAGCAAGTTCAGCCTGCTCTCACTCCGATGGAGACACCTGCTGATGTAGAAGATCCTACGTCTGCTACCTTTGTTGTTCCGGCAACATCACCAAAGCAAAGACCGATCTTCTTTCATAGATCGGATGCTTCTTCATCAAGTTCGTTGCTTGAACCTTTCCAAAACGAAGGTATGCCTCAACTATCTCTATATAGTCCTGTGGCACAAGCTATCATGAAGAAAATGGGCTATGATGCTCAAAACCCAGTCGGTTTGGGAGAAAGACGCGGTATTCTCACGCCATTGGGGCCCGCCTTGACCAAAAGTCAGCTGGAAGATTGGAGACTCTACGGATATGTAGAAAAGTCTTCACATGGGTTAGGGTATGATCCCGACACTCCTCTGAGACAGTTGACACAAAAGCTTAAAAGTCGTTTTACCGACCAAGCCTCAACATCTCAAGTCCATGAAGACATCGATCTCCCTGAATATCGCTTTAAAGAGTTACCTGACAAAGATCCAGGAAGCTCATCCAATTGGTACGATTTCTCTGATGATAAAGAGGAATCGTCCGATAATACAGACTTATGCTATTCTGACCCAGAAGAGCCCTCGTCTCCAAAAGAAGTACCTTACTTCGACCCAGTTTCAACAGGCGATTGGGACTATCTCATAGCAAGCCTTGAGGAGATCACCAATCAAGAAAATCCATGGAAAGGAACAGAGCCTTGGTCTGGTAATGCAGTTGAAACTCCAGAAGGTTTCGTTGAGTTGGAAGCCTCCGAAAATATTGTGGAGGAACCACCTTCGAACCTTCCGACAGAAGATCCTGTTCAAAAGATAAACTTGGGAACACCTGAAAACCCACGTCCTATATTCATAAGCAAGAATATAAAGGATGATGAGTTACCCGAGTATATCGCTTTTCTTCGTGAGTTCGTTGATTGCTTTGCATGGTCCTACGCTGAAATGCCTGGTTTAGACCCCAAAGTAGCAGTCCACAAACTCAATCTTCAAGAAGACATCAAGCCTGTCAAATAAGGCTAAAGAAGATTCCGTCCAGATGTGATGGATAAAATTGAACAAGAAGTTCAAAAGCTCAAAAGCGTCGGCTTCATCCGTGAGGAACAACATCCAGAATGGTTGGCCAACATTGTCCCCGTGACAAAGAAAAATGGGCAGATCAGAGTCTGTATTGACTATAGAGACTTGAATGGCGCTTGCCCTAAAGATGAATTCCCGCTCCCCATACCAGAGGTAATGATTGACAATACCTGTGGATTCGAGCGAATGACATTCATGGATGGCTTCTCTGGCTACAATCAGATAAAGATGCATCCTGAAGATGGAAAGCACACTTCATTTCGGACTCCATTTGGCGTGTATTGCTATACTGTTATGCCATTTGGTCTGAAAAATGATGGTGCCACATATCAGAGGGCTATGATGAAAATATTCCAAGATATGCAGTACAAGCCGGTCGAATGTTACGTTGATGACCTCGCCATCAAAAGCAGAAGAAAAGAAGACCATCTCAAAGATCTTCGGGAAGTCTTCCTCCGACTCCGCAAACACAAACTGCAGATGAATCCTCTAAAATGCTTCTTTGGCGTCTCGTCGGGTAAGTTTCTCGGATTCCTTGTTCGGAAAGCTGGAATAGAACTTGACCCCATAAAAGTCAAGGCTATTCTAGAAATGCCCCCTCCAAGAACCTTAAGGGAACTAAAAGGGCTTCAAGGGAGATTGGCCTACATCAGACGGTTCATCTCCAATCTTTCGGGGAAGTGTCGTCCATTCTCTCGATTGATGAAAAAGGGTGTAGGCTTTGTCTGGAATGCCGACTGTGAAGCCGCATTTCAAGTTATCAAGTCATACCTAACCAAACCTCCAGTGTTAGCTGCCCCTGCCACTGGAAAACCATTCATCTTGTACACAAGAGCTCTTGATCACTCTCTGGGTGCTCTGCTTGCACAAGAAAATGATGAAAGAAAAGAAGCTGCTCTACACTACCTCAGCCGCATGCTAGTAGGTGCAGAGCATCGCTACTCTCCAGTCGAAAAGGAATGCCTTGCAGTGATGTTCACCGTACAAAAGCTACGTCACTATCTGCTTTCCAACACAGTCTACCTGGTCTCGAGGATCAACCTCTTGAAGGTCCTTGTCACAAAGGCCGGTTCTCTCAATGCCCGACTAGCAAAATGGTCCATCCTCTTGTCACAATTTGATATTAGGTATGTACCACAAAAAGCAATCAAAGGCCAAGCTCTAGCAGACTTTCTCGCAGAGCATCCATTGCCTAAAGATTCTCCACTCAGAGATGATCTCCCAGACGAACCTGTCTACAACGTGGAGACTTCCTCACCAAATGCCTCCTGGGACATGTACTTTGACGGTGCAACCAGGGCAAATGAAAAAAGAAAGCTGATCTCGGGAGTTGGCATCCTCTTTGTTAGCCCCGACAAATACATGATTCCACACGCTTTCTCGCTACTGGAACCATGCACAAACAATGCAGCTGAATACCAAGCTCTGATCCTAGGATTGGAACTCGCCATCGAATCCGGTATCACTATGCTGGAAGTCTTTGGAGACTCTCAACTGATCGTCAACCAGATGAATCAGATATATGAAGTCAAGAAGCCCGATCTGCTGCCTTATTACAATAAGGCACAATCGCTTCTGTAAAAGCTTGACATCTGTCACATCACCCACATTCTTAGAGGTGAAAACATCCGTGCAGATGCCCTGGCCGGACTTGCCGCATCAATGGCGATCCAGGAAGGGGAAAACATGCAAATCACAGTGTGCGAGAGAAGGATCCTCCCTCCTCTTAACACACACCAAGCAGTTGCTGAATGCCACCGAGTGGTTGGAAGTCGGATCTCTATCCTTCAACCTTCAATCGGCGACTGGAGGGATCCGTTCATTGATTACACTATGTTCGGAATCCTACCTGAAGATCCAAAAGAACGGGTAAGCATCCAAAGGCGAGCCCCAAACTTTCATTTGGATATTCCTTCAAAAATCCTCTACAGGAAATCCTTCAACGGAGTACTTCTACGCTGCTTGTCACAACAAGAGGCCGAAGAAACACTTAAAGAAGTTCATGCTAGTCTTTGTGGAGCCCATCAGGCAGGTCCTAAGCTCTATGATCAGATAAAAAGGTTAGGTTACTATTGGCCTACCATGGTAGCTGATGCAATGCAATTTGCCAAACGCTGCCAGCTATGCCAAGTTCACGGAGATTACATTCACATGCCTCCGGAATGGCTACACCCTACAGCAATCTCGTGGCCTTTCGAAGCCTGGGGTATGGACATCATAGGTCCTATTTCTCCCCCTTCAAGCAAAGGTCATCGCTTCATCTTCGCCGCAACGGATTATTTTTCCAAGTGGTCAGAAGCATTTGCGTTCAACGAAATGAAGACCTCATCAGTCCTTCAATTCCTACGCACCAAGATCATTTGTCGTTTCGGCATACCCAAAAGATTCGTCCATGATAACGGACCACAATTCCGGGATCATTGATTCTACAGGTTCTGCGACAAATACAAAATTCAAAGCTGTCCTTTAACTCCATACAATCCGGCAGCAAACGGATTAGCAGAAGCCTTCAACAAGACACTCTGCAAAATCCTCAAGAAAATGGTCTCTAGTCACAAAAAAGACTGGAGCGACAAGCTGTCTGAAGCCTTGTGGGCCTATCGAACCACCGTTCGAGGACCAACCCATAGCACACCATTCTCCTTGGTCTATGGATGCGAAGCTGTCGTGCCCTTAGAGGTACAAATTCCTTCTCTGAGGGTATCTCTACAAAATGACATGACTCAAGAAAGCAATGTCAAATTGCGACTCCATGAGCTGGACAATCTCGACGAGAGACGGCTCGAAGCTCGACAAAGCATTGAACTTTACTAAGCACGCATGGCAGGATCTTTTGACAAAAAGGTCAGGCAACGCGCCTACAAAAAGGGTGACTTGGTTCTTGCGGTAAAAAGACCAATGGTCTTCGCTCACAAGTCCAAAGGCAAGTTTGAGCCAAAATGGGAGGGACCCTACGTCATCGACAAGGTCTTCTCCAACGGCGCATATGCCCTCCTAAACATGGAAGGCGACAGATGTATGCTGCCTATCAACGGCAAGTTCTTGAAGCGGTACTACCCTTGAAGACTTACCCAACTGGGTAAGAGCAATGCCTGTATGGCCAAAACCTGTTCTCAGGTACTCGCTCGTCAAACCCACTCTCTTTAGAATTTTCATATCAAATGTCGAAATTTCTAAAGAAACTCAAAAAACAATGCTTACTTTCATCATTTCATTGTTCAAAAAAAAAAAAAAAAATCCAAGTTTAGGAGCCTCTCCCTGACTTGACCAAAACTTTCGATCCTTGAACCAAAATTCATGGTTTGAAACAAAAATCCGGATTCAGGGATTTCCACCCTAGTCCACCTTACCTTTTACTGCCAAATGGTTTTAGGTCAAAATTTACGACCCTCGTGTCTTGAAACAAAAAAATGGTTTTTCAAAAAACCGCGGGGAAGTGACACTTAGTCGATACTCGCAAAACTCAAAAAATCGGAAGGATGCGAACCCCATTCGATACTTCCAAAACCTCTAAAATCGTGGGGAACCGACATCAAAGTCAGTACCCGCAAAACAAAAATTTTGAAAAAAGCAAGGATGCGACATTCCATCGATACTTGCCCCCAAAATCGCAGGGAAGCGACATTTCGTCGATACTTGCAAAATCCAAAAACCGTGGAGACGCAACATATCAGTTGATATCCACGACCCAAATTTCAAAAAAGGTTCGAAAAAACCTAAAAATCGTGGAGATGCAATGTTTTGATATCCACAACCCAAAGGTTCGAGAAAACCACAAATTTCAAAAATCGTGGGGAAACGACATCAAGTCAGTACCCACAAAACCAAATTTTGAAAAAAGCAAGGATGCGACATTGCATCGATACTTGCACCCAAATCCGCGAGGAGGCGAAATTCCATCGATACTCGCAACCGAATGAGCAAGGATGCGACATTCCATCGATACTTGCAAGACCATTCAGCAGGGAGGCGACTCTTAGTCGATACTTGCATTTTTGAAAACCAAAAACCTGGCTCTTTTGCCAAAACCGGCAATCAATGCCACCAAATCGGCTATAAATGCCACACAAAAAAGAAAACCTAACTCTCATGTCAAAACCGGCTATCAATGCCATAAAAAATTGGCTTTCACGCCGACAAACCAAAACTTGGCTTTCAAAAAAACCCGGCTATCAATGCCACCAAACCGGCTATCAATGCCCCAAATTGGCTATCAATGCCACCAAACTGGCTGTAAATGCCACAAAAATCCGGCTTCCATGCCAACCCAAATTTTGGCTTTTACGCCATAAAATTTCGGCTTCCATGCCATCTCAAAATCGGCTTTCACGCCACAACCAAAATCAGGCTCCCATGCCAAAACAATTATTTGACAAAAGATTTTCACAAAAAGACAACCTTTTGATCAAATTTTCAAACAAACACCCCATTTAGCAATTGCTTTCATCACAAAAAGATTTGAGTGAGCGTAGGGAAAACAAAAAAAAAAAGAAAAGTACCAAAAAAATACATGTGGTACCAAAAAAAAAAAAAAAAAAAGAAAGTGTTCACAAGCACTACAAAAAAAAAGTACCAAAAAATACATGTGGTACCAAAAGAAAGAAGAGTAGTTTCTGCTATAAAAAAATCAAGAGCTCAGCCAAAACTGGTCTCCAGCCAAAGCTTCAGCTCCTCAAGCAAACTTTTGGCCTCAGCCGTCAGAGTTTCTAAGGCACGCTTCTTCAGGAACTTGCCAGAGATGCTGGCGAATGCCGTAACCCTTCTTTTACACCGGGAAGCTTTTCCCCAGCAGTTTGCCATTGTTCGTTTTCTAGAGTCCTCCTCTCGAGAACTTGACCGGCATCAGCAACCCTGCGAATCAGAGCACTCTCCCTGTCACGAGCCTCTGTTATAGCAGCCCACTTGGCAGCGACTTGCGCCTTCAAATGCTCAAGACGTTTCCTGGCCTCCTCAACTTCCCTATCAAGGACGTTAAGGTCATGCCTCAATCCGATGATGGCTAGCTCTTCCAAGTTCTTCTCCCGAACTAGCTGCTTCTTGCTTTGTGTAGCCTCATTCAGGTTAGACTTAGCCTTATCAGCAGGGTCTAAGAACATCTCCTTGAAGAATTGGTCGTCAAGGAAATCCATGGTCTCAAACCACTTGTCACCCAGTACAATGATCCTATCAACGATCGCCCTGGCACCTGTGACATCCAGACCAACCTCTTCGATATCAGTGAGAATCTCCTGTACATGTGGGATCATGCCAAATCCGGCATCCAGGTGTCCAGAAAAGAGAGTCTCGATCCAAGAACTCAAAACCCGAGCCAGCACCTTCTTCGCAAATTGAAGAAACGAACTGGATGAAGATTCACCTTTCTCCGTTGATCGGCTGCTAATGTCAGGTCCCATTGGAAGAGTAACAAAAGAACTCTTTCCACTTGGAGCCACTGGAGAAGGAACCTCAGCACAAGGTATCTCCTCTATCGCGTCAGGACTGGTTGTAGGAGTCTCTACCTCCGGATCAACCTCTGGCATCCCTTGCTCTGGTTCTGAAGAAAGCGATGGACTCTCTTCTGTCACTTCAAAACCTGCAAATGAAACACAAAGAGGTATGAATATGATCCTGTTAAAAAAAAATCATCAGGGTCATCACTACAAAGTACCTTCTTCGACGACTGGCGGAACACTCTCTTCCTCCATGAACTCATCGGAAGCATCATCAACATTTGCATCCATTGATGGTTCAAAGTCATCGGAATCCTGTGGCAAGTCAGCTGACAAGAAAAATGTTAGCAAATCAAGTCGCAGGCCAAAAAAAAAAAAAAAAAAAAAGAGAAAGCGAAAGAAGTTATACCAATTGGAGATTCTGGAATCATTCCAGAGTCCCTCGGCTCTTCTTCAGATGCCATAATCGGCTCCATCACCGCCTCATCGGTCGGAACCTCAGGCATCGCCAAGTCTTCATCCTCTGCTAAAAAAAAAGCAGCAACAGGGTGAGAAAACAAATCAGAACATGGAAAGCCCCATGAAAGAAGCAGAAAAAGAAAAAGGAAGAATCATACCTTCACCGATGGTCTTTTCTTCCCGGCTTCCTTCAAAACAGCGCCACCAATCAGCAGGAGGCAATCAGTCCACGACTTCCAATCGGAGTCAACACTGAAACGGCCACGAAGTCGAAAAGGCTTCACCCAGTTGCTGCCGTCACCGCTAAAAACGCCAAGGCCCACCGGTCCCAAATCGACCGACGGATAATCAGAGCCCTGGTAGCCGCTGGCTGGCATCAACATGTCCATTTGGGCAGGCGACTTCTCCGCATATCCGGAGGGACCGCCAACAAAAACCCCGGTCTTGATCACATTGGTCCTTTTCTCCTAGCTTGGAGGATCTTCCCTCTTAGAGCACGTGGGAGAAAGGCTCAAGATCGAGATGGTCCGATCAAAAGACGACCGGGTGGAAATAGTTCTCTCCTCACCATCTGCTGTGTAAGAGAACTGAAAACATCTCCTTTGGTATGTCAAGTCGTCAGGGACTGCATCTCCAAAGAAGAAGGTAGGCTTGGGCAAAACCCTCAGATCGTCCATAACCCAAGGACGGTTGCTTACCATGATCTTATAATACTCCTCATCCTTGAGAGCGATCAATCGCTGCCTCATCTCATCTCTGTTGAGAGAGTCGCACTCTTCCAAGTTTCTCTCAACATACTGGACCTTCTCTCAGGCCTGCTGAACGGCCACATTAGAAGATCTGACGGATCGACGAGGTACGCTTGTAGCAGGCTCTTTACCCTTGTTCGTTCTGGAGGAACCACCTGCAAAGGTTGGAAAAGAAAAAAAATATCATCATCAAAATGACAGGATTTCGCTAAAAGAAAATCTGGCGAAATTTTGGCATGGTTCTGGCGCAATTCCGAAGAAAAGGGAAATACCCCGAAAGAAATAGAAAGTCTGAAGATGGGCTCAACATCGCTGCGAGCTCCGAAACTCCAAACTTTCAAAACCTCAAAATCTCCGCAAAATCAAGAAGGGCTCAACATCGCTGCGAGCTCCAAATTCCCAAATTTGCAAAGATTTTCAGGTATGCTATCATGCTCTCAAATTTAATCTACAAAAAGTACATGCATGAACATCTAGATTTGCATAAAACCGCATTATCATGATAACAAAAAAAAAAAAAAAAAAAGGAGGAGAAAGAAAAAAAAAAAGAAGAAAGAAAACGTGTAAAAAGAAAAAGAGAAAGAAAGAAGCACGAAAAAAAAAAAAAAACAGAAATCACGTGGAAAAAGAAAAAAAGAGAAGAAGAATAGAAAGAAAAGAAAAGGAAAAAAAAAAAAAAAACAGAGAGAAACTTTCTTTTTTTACCATCCTATTCTCTACATGGAGTTTTCTTGAAAGAAAAAGAGAGAAAACTTACTTAAACCCATTGATGGAGAAGAAGAAGGAAAAAGCTTGAAGATCCTTGAAGAAGAAGAACTCTTGGTCTTGGAGCTCTCTTGAGATTGTTGCAAAAGAAAGCAATAAGGGCAAGAGATCTAGCCTCCTCCTTGCTTTTATAGAAGAGAGCAAATCAAAGAAGGAAACAAAAAAAAAAAAAAAAGGTAAGTGCTACTAATTAGTAACCTTACCAAAAGAGAAGGAATTAGAAAGATTCTTTCCCAAAAAGAAAGATGTCTTTTATAAAGATTTTCTCCCAAAATCAATCAATGAGAGATTCTCTCCAACAAAATAAGAGATTGAGTATTCTTTCCCAAAAAGAAAGATACCTTGAGATATTCTCTCCCAAATTAAGGATATATGAGAGATTCTCTTCCATAAAGATATTTTTAGATATTCTCTATCCAAATGAGATATCTTTAGATATTCTTTACAAAAATGGCCCCACATGAGATCTAAGCCATCCTAAAAAGCTTAAGGTCCCATGGGTTAGCCCATATGAGCCAGGTTTGACCACCTAGGCACTAAAAAAAAAAAAAAGGGCTTTTAGTGAGGAAAAAATCCCTCTTACCAAGAGCATACAAAAATGGTTCCATGCCTCTTTTGAGTTGATTGAACCATACAAAAAAATTCCAAGCCCATGAGCTTCCAAAAATCAAACCATCCAGCCTCATATACTAAATTGAGCCAAAATCTTGAAATTGACATTCCGCAAAAATCCAAACCACTCCAATGGACCCACACAGTCCCAAAGAGTGACCAAAAACCAAAACCTGGTCCCCTAACTTGCCACATACAGCTTGTTAAGTCACAAGACCAAAACCAAAAACCAAATCATGATCCCCCAACTTGCCACATGCAGCTTGTTGGGTCACAAGGTCAAAACCAAAACCCGACCCCCTAACCTGCCACATACAGCTTGTTAGGTCACAAGGTCAAAAACAAAAACCCAAATCCACATCCCTGATGTCATCTTCAAAACTTTGCCTCGAAATGGTACTTGATTTCTTTCATTACCATAAAATTCCCCTGGAAGCTCAAAGGCTACTCTACCAAAGGAAAGATTGCTCAAAGACTCTTGGTCAAGACTCAAGCTCTCCTTCAAAAAATCTCTTCGAGGCACATCGACTACAAAAGTCAAGCAACTCGTCGCTGTACCTCGAGGGGGCATTTGTTGACACCAAAAATGTCACTTTGCCTCTTCAACATCAAGAAAGCTGCATGAAGTCGCAACCTGCCATAAATAGGCAATGCAATTTCTCCAAAAAAATCAAATCTTGTCAGAATCAAACAAAAACTGCAAGATCCTTCAAGATAGCCAAGAGAAGAGTACACATGAAGTTTCGGGCCATTTCAGAATCATTTGGCCTAACTTCGCTTCTCCGAAAGCTAAAATGGCGCTCCCGGCGGCGATATCATCGGAGACGTCAAAACTTCGATTAGAGCCTACGGATGACTCCAGCATGACTCAAAAGGGCTCCATACCAAATTTCAAGTCAAACCGACAACGTTTGACCCTCCATCAATGCTCGAGCAGCAAAATCAAGCCTCCCGGTGGCGGGAACCACCGAAGCCTTCGCTCATCAAACCAAGTGCATGAGTGGCTTCAACATGCTTCCAAAAGGCTGCACGTCAAATTTCAGGTCATTCCGACAACGTTTGACCAGGTTTCGATGCTCCGAGAGAAAATCAAGCCTACCGGCGGCGGAGCAACCGGGACCATGACATCCAAAACGGAGCCCATGGAACGTCTCAAAATGACTCCAATAGGCTCCCCGTCAAATTTCAGGTCAATCGGACATCGTTTGGCCACATATCAAAGCTCGGCATTTTCCCCGCAGCAAAATCAAGTGAAGCATCGACGGGACCCCAAACGGCTTCAAAACTCAAACAAAAGCCTATGGTTGGTCTTATTTATTGCTCAGGAGGCTCCACCTCAAATTTTAGGTCATTCCGACATCGTTTGACCAACTTTCAGCTTCTGGCGGAAAATCAGCAGCTCTATGCGACAAAGTCTTCGGCTTTCCCGGAAAATTGGAAACTTTGCACTCTAAAAATGCAAGGTTTCTCATCAGGTTTTCTATAGGGAAATCAAGCCAATAAATGAGAGGAAATGTCAGGAAAAATACAGAAGAAAACGGCGACGAAAAAGACCGCAAAACGGACCAAAAAGGGGAGAAAAACCCCAGGGTCGCAGCCCGCGGCCCTGGCCCAGGGTCGCCGGCCCATGGTCGCCGGCGACCATGGAAGTCCGGGTCACCGGATTTTTCGCCGGTGACCCGTTTTTCCGTCCCTTTTTGCGTTTCGCGTACTTCGGCCCCTGTGGTTTCCTGAAAATGTGATTTTTAGTGCTTGAAATTGACTCATATCCGACGACATCTCAGATCCGCCGTCAAAAGCATAAAATCATCAGTGATCGCTCCAAGATCGCCGACCGGTTGACCTAAAAAGTGCTTTCTGTCCGACCGATCGAGAAATCGACAAGACAGATGTCACCGGCCCGCTGCTAGCTATCAATGTCTGAAATTACGCGGTCATCCGATGTCGATCAGCATGTAGATCCATCGATGATCATCGCCAGAAGAATTCCAGAAGACACGGCATGGCCCGCGACTCTTCGACTGCTCGGCGACCATTTAATGCAGTTAATTGACTAGCTTTATTGCAGTCATTAATTCATTTCTTTGGACGGCCCAATCAGAAGCAAGAATCCAGGAGTTACAAATCAATTAAGTCATGGCATTCAAGCCATGAAACTCCTCCCATTATGGTAATTAAGGTGATTAAAAGCCCTTAATCTCCATCGGCCAATCAGATTCAAGGAAAAAGGAGTTACAAAATCAAGAAATAAATCTTGTAACTCCTCTCATTAAAGCCCATAAAAGGTCTCCTAAATGGCTACCAAAAGCCTATAAATAGGAGAGCATTCCATTGAAATGGAGATCAGAAAAAAGAAAGAGATCAGAGATCAAAAAGAATCCAGAGATCGGAAAAAGACGAACGGAAAACCGAAGATCGAAAGGTGCAGAGAATCCCGAATTCCAAACAGACAGAGTCTAGAGAAAGAGAGAAAATTCCGCAGAAATTCTACATCAAGCACCACTACAAGGTGACAAAAAGTCCCTTGGGGGGTACTCCCCCCCAAGGTCTTTGCCTTCTCCCGCTGCCTCCAATGGCTTAGACGTGGCTTTTCAGCCCGTCTACTTAGCTTTTTATTGGACATAGGACATTCTCTTGGTCTTTGTCCTCTAAAAATCTGAGGTTATAGACAAGCCAAGCGAATCAAGAGCATCCTCTGTTCTCATCTGCATGAATGATGGCGAAGCCCATACATGGCTTGCGACCGTCAATCTGAACGAGTCCCCCACAATCTCCTGAGAATTTAGATCCTCCTTTTCTTGCTTTTCATTGTAGTTTGTATTTTTCTAAAAGAGACAAAAATCACAACTCTTGTCTTTCATTATTGATGAGAATTGTAAATCGGCTATAAACGCCAAAATCGGCTATAAATGCCAAACAAAATCGCCTTTCACGGCAAACCAAGAAAATGTCTCTTTTCTTAAATATTTGTGCAATGGAAAACTTGAAAGAAGTTGATTTCCTTTTTACTTGCGAAGGTCGATCTCCGGATTATCACTTACAATTCCAAGTAAAATAGAAAATCTGGCATACCCACACAAAAAAATGTTGATGCACGCTTCAGCCCCCCAGGCGCGAAAGGGCCGGACCCGACGGACTCCCACGTCCGCCGACCCCGGTAGCACCCTCGGCATTGGAGCGCGTTCCATCACTCATTTAAAAAAAAAAACTTCCTTCAAAGGCCACAGATTAAGGTGTACATGTCCAGACTACACCAAGATCATAACATATAAGTCTTCATACTACATGGAAAATCACTCCAGAATATTAAGAATTTTCACCGTCAAAGCATTTGAAACCCATATTTCGTTTGAGGGCCAACGCCTGAATATTCAAAGCTGCGGTGATAGCATTGCATACAACACCTATATTAAAAGGCGATGGTCCTCTAACTGGAGAAAACATCAAATGGTTTCATTGCATTCTAAGATTGGTTCAGATCAGTTTCACGAAGGCCTACCTCTGGTATGCGAAGTGCACTAGAACAACAACCTATGCTCTGGAGGCAACGATGGTTAATATGCGTTTCCCAGATGTGTGTGCCTTTATATAGAGGTTTACCATGCTTGGACCCTTGATGGAGGTTGTTGTATGCCTTTATTCCCTCACCAAACCTACAAGGGGGTTTCTTCCTGCAGTAACTTGTAGCAGTTTTAAGTCGGCACGCAAACTGGATTTGGAGACTGCAATGGTGAAGATCTGATTTAACTTCTCATGATGTACGGTGAGAATGGGGTACAATAAGCAGAGTCGAGCAACTTCAAGATCATTGTCATCAAGATGTAGATTAGCTGCAGAGATCTCTTCAATCGAACGATTCTAGTAGGATTTGCTCTCAGTGGAATGAGAAGTGGGACGGCATGATGGGGGTTGGGACGTCCATTCGGCCTTTACTCTGGGGAAGGGAGAAGGGATAAGGGAAGTGAATTTTCCTACTGTCAACAGAGTTTCTTCTGACCCGAACCATATCTTCTTGAGCCCGAAAAGTCACCATACAATCAAGACCATTTACGCCAGTTCAACAAACGCAGATGAAGTAAATCCACAACCCATATCTGTACGGAACTCACATGCATTTTCTATGAGTGGGAGTATGGTGGGATGTTCCTTACCATACAAGTCATACCTCGAGCAGTGAACCATCAAATGTGTAAGTTGAAAATCAACACGCCTCCAAACGTGGTATCAAATTTTTTTTGTCCGTTGGGGTACAGATCCACCTCAACTCATCACAAGATGAGTTGTCCAAACACCCCCTTAGATCTAGAATGATTACGGAATAGTGAAGGCACACCCACAAAACAATTAAAGAGATGGGTTGGAAAATTTACCTCAAGTGATGAAAAACTCCCTGGCAACGGCCCCAAAAACTTGATCTAATTGTTGGTCCCTAAGTGCAAGGCCATCAATTTTGTAGTTTTACCCTGTGAGTCGGGATTGTATCCACAAGGAGTTGTTAATGTCGGACGTGATTTCCGGACCCGATGTGGGTGGAAATACAGTGTTATATAGGCGATACTCGAAAGTAACAACCAATTTCAAGAATTCTCGACTAATCCTAGAAATGGTAAAAAAGTGTGATCGCCAGTCATGGTAAACGGCCGTGACTCCGCTTGATCGCCTTCATGCTGGAAATTAAGAGTCCCACTCATCACAACATTGCCGGCGATGCGTGATGGTCTCATCAATATTATTTTGGGTCATTATTATAGGGGTCAGTCCATCTTTAAGATTCTAGATGAGTAAGAAGACTAAGTTCCATGCATTTGGAAGAAAAGAAAGAGAAATAGTTGAAATATGAAATAGGTAACATAATCATGAATTCTATGGGTTGCTGAATGCTTGTTGTCCAGTTCTTAATAATTTTTCTGTAACTCAGATCAGTCTCAAATTTTATAGGGATTCAGTGTATGCGATGATAAAGTCCCATATTTAATTCTGGATTTTTATGGTTATTGGAACCTTATGAAATAATGCACACAAATCAGATTAAATATGCTGGAATTTCTGCACTGCAGAATTTTGTCCATGGCTTGGGTCCATTTTCCGAATTTTAACAATTTTTACAGACAATTTTAATCTAAAACTTTTATGAGAGTTAATAGACCCAAAGAGGAGTCTCCCATAAAATTTTCATGAAATTTGGATTAATAGAGTCCTTTGTGATTACGCGCACAAGACCAAGTTAACCTGCTGGATTTTTATGCACAGCGTAATTTGGTCCATGAGACAGGACCGCTGTCAGAATTAAAATTTTTTTTTTGTAAGATCGAAATCAGTTGAAACCAGATCTCAATGAAAGATAACTGACATGATAATATTAAAAAAAACAGTGAATCTCATTTCAACCGGAAAAGCATTGAAACATCGCTCTGGAATCAGTGGACAGGTTTTGAAAATTTGGTGCAGTGCAATGTGCGGGTTTTGACTAGTCTGGCTCAGAATTTAAAAAAAATCCATTTTAGACCGAAACTTCATGATTCTGGACTTATTGTAAAGGTGATTCAGATATACATGAGTAAAAAAATTAGCATGGCGTGATTTGATTTGAAACATAGTGACCTCTGACCATGAAAACAATAGAAGATCTTGGAATTCATATACATCAGAAATTCGGCCACACGCCAGATTTGATGCACAATTTGGTCCACTATAAAAGATTCTAATAAATAGTGCAGAAATCAGATCGCTATGATTTCAGGTCCTTATGAGAGCTCATTGATGTGTTCATTTATAGAAATTCTACCACGGACCAAGAATGCAGAAGACTATGTTTATACTATGCATTTCATATCATAAAAAAAAAAAAAAAAAAATCAGTTTTATAGAAAATGCAGTAACTTTTCACAGGAAAATCACTTTGGTACGTGGTAAGTTGCATGGAAAAGATGATTTTCATTTGAATAAATGAACGGTGATGATAAATACTCCGAATTGGGCATATATGTGATTAAAGGTGTAATCAACAGCTATACGCTCTAGCACATTCCCAATTCATCGATTTGCAACCCAAAAAAAAACTCAAGTATTGCTCATCTATTTCATTTAGCTAAAAAAAGAAGTACTAAAAAAATGAAAAAAATAAAATAAGATAGAAAAAGGGTTGAGTTCCAATATTCATTGAGGGGGATCAGCTCCGTTCACCGGATACCCTCTTCGAATTCCTTTGCGGGGAAATGGTAGGCTTTATTTGAAAACATGCATGTAAGGATGCTTGAAAAAGGGTCAAAAGCACATGCGACATGATGCTCAAAATGAAAGCCTAGGTGTCCACTACAACGTTGGTCTAAAGATGGGAGGACTAAGGCGCTTAGTCGATCTAGGGAAAGATCACCTAGAGAAGTGGATTATCGTCCGTTAGGCCCATCTTAAAACCAACAATTGCTTAGGGTACGTTTGGGGATGAATACGCACTTAGCTAACCTAATTTAGTAGAGAGCGAGGGACTTGTGTGCCACTGTCAATCATAGGGAGTCCGCTAGGAGGCTAGGGGAGTCACGTAAAAGGGTGGACGATGTCGCGGTCACTAACACCTAAGGGTCGGTGTTACTTAGTGCATTGAAGCGATAATGAAAGTACGGGTGGAAGATGGTTTTGAAAATATAGCATGTGCTGAAAATTCTTTTTCAAATATCAATGAATTCATGAATCAAGTATAGCCTACCCTAATAGGATGAAGCTCAATGGTGAAAATTGGTGGAGGTTGGATGAAGAAAAGAAATGTAAAATCTTTTTGATTTTTGGGATTTTCTGATTTTTTTTAGATTTTTGTAAATATAGGGCTAGAAGGGCCTAACTAGGGGTGTGCATGAAACCTAATCTAACCGTTCATCTCTTTTGCATTGGAATGCATAGATGGGCTGATCCCATGAAAGGGCCAGCCCGCCTACCGCCACTTTCCTTGGCCCTAAAAGGCTAGATTAATGAAGAGATGGATAACTCTGGTATTAAATGCAATGACAGCAGCAATATTAATGTGCAATGAGATGATAAGTGTTATAAGTGGGAGCCATGGTGATTTAGGCAAAATAAAATAAGATGATGGATGGAAATGATTAAATAAAAATAAGAAAGAGTGCACACAATTAAACTAACAATGCAACTAATGCAAATAAATTAGAATTGATGTGATGAATATTGGGCAGATTAGATGAATGATCCTTTTATATGCAAGTAATTATCTTTCATAAAGATTCCATCGAGAATATGTGAATAAATGGCATTATCTACAACATATTCAGGTTTAAAATGTGGGAATTGAGAGCAAAGCAAGCATGTTAACATGATTAAAACAAATTAGAATAAACATGGATGGATTTAGCTACTGCCACAATGCCCAAGCTTGCTGTTCAAAGAAAACTTGTTTTCACACTTTCTCTTAAATTGCACCAATAAGAGCCGCCTCTGGAAGTCCTGATTTGTCTTTCAAGGCGGGCCCACGGGATGGATGGAGAATCATAATGGGTGGAGTGAGCTTTCTGGGCTGAATAGGTTTTGGAGAGTGATTGGGCTGGCAGTTGCTTGGTTCAATAAGGGCTGAAATGTTATAAGTGGTTCAGTAGGTGGGTCCACAGGTTAAGTGGGTTGAGTGGTAAAATGAACAGGTTGGTAACTTGGCTGGGTCAATGAGTCTAGATGGATTGGAGCAGCAGGTGGGTATGGCTGGGTTTGATTAAGTAGGCTAAGTAGCAGGTGGGTATGGCTCGGTTTGATTAAGTAGGCTAAGTAGCAGGTAGGTCAAGAGGAAGAGGAGGAAGAGGAAAATAGGAAGAGGAGGAAGAGAGGAAGAGGAAGAGAGGAGAGAAGAGAGGGAGAGAGGGTGCAGGCGAGTGTTGCAGGTGTGGGTAGCGAAGGAGAGAGAGAGAGAGAGAGAGAGAGAGAGAGAGAGAGGGCGTGACAGGGAAATAGAGAGGGCCAAACGGAAAGGGATATCAGGGAAATGGAGAGGGGAAGTGCAAGGGGAGAGCAGAGAGGGAGAGTATGGTGATGGAGAGGCAGTGCAGGGGAGACGGAGAGGAGGTAACAGAGGTTGGAGGGAGAGAGAACATAGAGACAGAGCAAAGGGAGTGGAGGAAGAAGAAGGAGGAGGCGCATGGCGGAACAGAGGAGGAAGCAGGGGAGAAGGAGAGCAGGGAAAGAGAGGGAGAGGAAGAGAAAGGGAAGAGAAAGGAAGAAGACAGTTTAAGGAAGAGAGCGTCTGGGTGCTAGTGAGGAGGGAGGAGGCGGCGTCTGGAGGAGGAAGAAGATGGCGTTGGTGCTGCTTGTAGGGAGTGAGGCGGTGGTGCTGGCGTTGAGCGAGGGGGTTGCTGCGTGCATTAGTGTCACGACCCGGGCCCGAGATCCGGTAACCCCAAGCCGTGAGCCCATACTTACTCCAGTAAATCCCGAATTAACCGAAGTTAAAACGAAATCCACAAGGGATAACAATCTCAATAAACCTGTCAAATACACAAACTTGCGGAAAAAAATTATATTTAATAATATAAATTTACGATCTACATGTATACAAAATAATGTTCTTTATACATGTATCATTTCCATCGTTTACTTGTCAATCAGTGCATATCCAAAACATTGTGCAATGTCAATTAATTACATACCAAAATGATTATACAAAGTAATTTATCAAAATGCTCTTAAAAAATTATAATCCTTCTCGCACTCGGATACCCATATCAGATGGTATCCGGACCGTTCCACTCGTTCAGACCTCCTCGAGGAACCGGAGCGGTCTCATCTGCTCCCACCGGGGGCGCTGCTGTACCGGTAAGGGCAAACGGGCCTGTAATGCCATCAATAACACTAATGAACACAACGGTTCAACAATGTATAAACGAATCTTGCAATAGCATGTTAATCCATAAGTTAAACTTAATCAATCTATTAGTAACAATTCCAACTCTAGATAAATCTAGAAAGTTCCTCCAATATCAATATATGAACATAAAAGTTAATCTTGTGGACATGTATTGGGGTGGTCACTACCATAGCATTTATTTTCATTTACCATCTTCCCTCAAAGGAAGGATTCATCATTACCATTTTCCCTCAAAGAAAGGATTCCTCTTCCAAATGGAAGGCATCGATCCATACCCATAGATAAGATCGAAAATTAGTGGGACTTACTAGTGTCCGGGCCAGGGACAACTAGCATCACCACGGAGCTCCGGAAAGCCCCCAAATCCATCTACTGTAGTAGGATTAATCATTTGTTTCATTTATTAATTCCTTGAACTCATTAGAGTTCTCATACAATAGATAGATAGTGCCAGACTCAGGACTCAAATTGAATCAAATTAATAAACTCTATTCAATTAAATTTCTCTATCCAAAACTATTCATAATTCAAACCATTCATTTAGGTGTAACACTCGGTTATCTAGTGCACGTGTCATTTTCGATGGACATCACATTAGATATAATATGCATTAGAGTCCCCTTAATTATCACCTATGAAGGTTTGTAACAATGAAAAATTAACACACACCACTAAAATAAGGTTCAAACTCATCAATACTCCTTCTATAGTCCATAAACCTCAATTATACTATAAATAGTCTCTAGACTGATTTATAGACCTATTTACACTCATCAAATGAGTTTTTCTTATTCAATTAGAATCACCTTTGTTTGGACCAAACTTTGAGTTTTCCAATTACTAGGATATGTAGACAATTAGATTCTACGTTCCAAGAGCTTTCCAACGATATGTAGAAGTCCAAAATCCGACTTACGGTTCAAAAGTTATGGCATTTTGAAGTTGCCATTGTTGGGCACAATAGGCCATCTCACTATAGCGAGACCCCTTGCTATTTGGTCTCCGAAACAGCAGTCTGATGGTACTTTTTGAAGCCATTTTCACTCACATTCATTCTTAACTTGCACAATACATGGAACCTCCTGTTCCGTTCTAAAATACCATCTCCAAAACAACATCTTCCAATACATCAATTAATCATTTCATTAAGCATCTAATCATTCTATAAACAACTCAAGAACTCAATGGAAGTACATACAAATCCATGGAAACTCTATACATTTCTACAACAATTAACACTAATCACAAGTAATGTTTATACTTGCTTCTTAAAGATAATCCACTCAAAGCCCTCTTTTACTTAGCTTGGCTTGAGCTTAAAATCCCCAAATGAAACCCTAACTCCATGAAAACATGAAAACACCCAATCTTTAAGCTATCTATGCTAGAAACCTTTCCTCACAACTCAATAGAACTTGGAAATCCTAAGAGGAGGCCAACTACTTACTTGTATCTCCAGGCAAAGAGATTTTGGGTTCTCTCTCAAGCTCTACACTTCAAAAATGGAGGAATGGCTTGAGGAAGAAGATGAAGATGAAGCTCCCCACTCAAAATCACTTGAGCATTCCACCAAGGTCACTTTTGAAGATGAAGAATGGAAGGGAAAAGGAAAAAGATGGAGAAGGTGCCTAGGGTTTTGGGTGAAATGAGCTTATCTCTTCATTTCATTCTAATATAAGGCCCTCTTACACTATAACCCCCTCTTATTAAGCATTATTACATTTTAAGTCAAATGAAGTCTCACTCAGTCCATTTGAGGTCAAATAAAATCGCATCTATTATGGAAGTTAACGTAATATTCGAGATACACACATTGGTATCAAGAACTTCCGTATTCGACGAAATATGTAAAAACTTGTATTTACGAAAAAGTCCTTAGCCTACCTTGTTTGAGTCTAAACTCATTTTAACCAACTCAAACCCATTCAAATTCATTCCATTATGCTTAATGCATCATTTGAGGCTAATTTATCTCTCTTTGGTCTTTAACCTTCATTAACCCAATTATTAGCGCTTTATTAGCACTAATCCCAATTAATTAGCCTTAATCATGATTAGTTCTGGTCGGGGTGTAACAGTTAGGCGTGCGTCTGGCGGAGGAAGACGAATGTGGGGTCTGGAGGGAGATGAACAGAGAGAGGAGGGGAGATGTTAGAGATGGGTCTATGCAGGATGGAGAGGGTAGATGGTGGCAAGTGCAGGGTTGGACGATGGAGATGGCGAGGAGGGGTGGTGGTGGGGGCGTGGAGTCTGTGGGAATTTTTCTGAGGGAGACGAAGGACGAGAGATGAAGATCCTCGGAGGATCGAGAGGTCTGCTCTTAAGTTCTGATCGGGATGAGGGAGTTGGGAGAGATAAATAATGAGAGAGATATCGGGGAGGGAAAACAGGAAGAGAGGAGAGGAAGAGAAGGAGCGAGAGAGGGAGTGGTGTGCAGGGAGATAGGAGGATGGGATGATGTAGGGAGGATTGAGGGAGGCACGTACCTGTTCCGCGCATGGGAGGAGGTTGGCGACGGGGTTGCTATGAGCCGAGGTTGCTGGGGGAGGAGGCATCGCTGCATGCAGGAGAGTGATGATGAGGCTGTTAGTCAAACACTGACTCCATACTATTCCAGTGCTTTCTTTCTCCTTCTTGTTTTTTCTGGAATTGTTCTATGAAGAGACATCTAGGAGTCTCCCACCTCCTCACCTTTTCTAGAGGGTTCAAAACCGACATAAAGCAAGGAGGAAAAGTAGGCCACGTCTCCACCACATGGTCCATCACCGACTTAAGTAGAGTGCCTATAAATAGTAGTGCTCAGCCACTCTTTGAGATCATCAAGTGAGAATACAACTGAAGTGAGAATTGAAGAGAGGTGAAGTCTAGTGAATAGAGTAAGGAGTGAGACACACTGAAGTGTGTAGTGAGAAGAAGAGTGAGTGCTCCTTTGTAATGAGTGAGTGTATTGAGTAATTTATAGTGAGTGAGTCTTTTGCTTGTAAGAGTATAGGCTTAAAGTGTGTGTAAGGTGTAAGTTGTAAGTTGTAAGTTGTAAGTTTTGTAATAGTGTATCTGTGTAAAATTTATAAAGTGAGTTCTTGTTCTTAGTATAATTTGTATTTTGTAATTAAGCTGTAGCTAGTGTGTTTCTCCTATTGTCTAAGTTATAGAAGCCATCTTCCAACAGAAGTTGCTGCCTGAGATGATGGGCTGGGAGATGGAAGATGGCAATGGGCTGCTGCGTATGGGTTCTGAATGGAAGAGGGGTTCTGCGCCTGTGCTGGTGATGGTGGGAGATGGGGACGGCGGGGATGATGATGATAGGCGATGACAGGTGGAATGGGGAAGAGGATGGGTGAGATGCCGTGAGAGATGGGGTGAGAAGTGGGTATGGGCTGGAAGTGAAGGTGGGAGACGATCGTTGTGAGATAGGAAGATGAGAAGAAGAGGGGAGATGGAGAGATCTGGGGGAGAGGATGCTGGTCGATGGAGGAGGAAAGAGAGATCTGCCTGTATAGAGATAGAAACGAAAGAGTAATAGAGATAGAGAACGAGAGAGATATCAGGGGCGATGGGAGAGTCCAGATCTCATGGACTCTCCAACCTTATCCTGCGATGGGCCATGCAGTCTGGGTTATGTCGGGTTGGGCTTCAGGTTAGGTTACGGGTCAGGTTGGGTTGGAGTTAGGCTTAGACTTCAGAGAAGTGAGTTTGGGCCGAGTCAGGTCCAGCCTGGGTCTGGAGTGAGTGAGTTTGGGCCGGGTCGGATCTAGCCTGGATTTCAGAATTCGGGTCAGAGGTTTATGTTCGGGTTGGACCCAGGTTTGAAAGGAATAGGTGCGGACCTTGGTCCGGGCCATCATCACTGGGACCCAGGTTTCGCAGATTTTGATCTGCCCGACGGATTTTTGAGATTTGAGTACTGGTGGAGATTTCTCAATGAGTTGATTATATTGGTGTATGGGTTTGAGTAGTTTGGAGGTTAGGAAAAGACTTGATTTTAATTTTTTTTAAGGGGTCCAGGCCTGATTAATTTTGAAGACAAAAACATAACTTGGGATCTGACCATCAGATTTTAAAATCTCAGTATCAGTGGAAATCTCTTAGTGAGTAGGTTCCAATGATATATGGGTCAGGTCCATTTGAAGATCTATAAAATATATGAATTTTTGGAGTGCACACATATATTAAATTCGTAAAAAAAAGGCATATCTCTTGATCCGATCGTTGGATTCTTTAAATCCTTATATCACCAGGAAGCTTATTTAAGGTAGATCATCATCGAAGTGAGATCCGACTTGAAACATGAGAGTTGGTGAGATCCATAAAAAGAAAGGCCTATAATGATGCAACCTTTCTAGATGTGCATAATAATGAAGATTTTAATTTATTTACTAAAAATTCTCCAAATGGGGCAAAACCGGGGCATCAATAATATGAATATTAAAATTGTTCAAGGGGTGCCAAAATGAGGTATCTACAGTTACTTGTACCCGTCTAAATAAAAACTAGAACTAGCCTCTAAAAAAAATATATACATCAATTTGAACTAAGGAAATAAAAGTCTGAAAATTAAATTAATTACATCCCATCAAATAATTACTACTTTGAATCAAAACCCTAATCTAAAAATAACCTAGACTACACTAATACAAAAGACGGCAATAGAATAGATTGATTAGACCACCAATATTATAAAAAAAGATTAAAAAAATCAGAATTAATAAGAATGATATAACATAAAGACGGATCTAGATTCCCAATCTCTAACACTCAAACTCCGTGCTTAGGGCCATAAAATTAAATGAAAACCACAACATCAAGCATAAGCTGTCACTTTATGCAAACACGTTGTGGTGATCCATTAATAATCACTAATGCGACTCATAAATTTTATTTACTTCATGGGCCTCTCTAAGAACATCAACAAGAGCTTGAAAAATCAGAAATGCTAAATAAACTACTAACCTATTACTCTAGTTACGCGAAACATCAAGTCAGGGAGCATCCGACATGGAATACATCATTTCTTGAAGTCTTGACCAATACTAACTAGACCTAGGTGGTGGTTGAGAGAGAGGGAGGACGTGTGGAGAGAGGGAGAAGAAGTGGCTTCGATGTCCAATGTGTGGGGTGCTCCTCCTTAAATAGTTTTTGAGCTCTCTTTTGATAAGAGACGTCTTCTACTTGGACTCTCTTTCCTTTGCTTGATCCCTACCCGTTTGGCACTTTACTAATACAATTAAAGTCAAGTAAAGTCTCCATTTTCCAGACAAGATGTCACATCAAATGTACTTTATTCAAAACTCCCTCCATCTTTTTCATACAAAAAGTCAAAAAGCAACTACCTTTATCCACTAAAATACAAAAGAACTTCACTTTTCCATACAAAAGGTTAGAAAGATTCCATAACAAACAACTAAAAACAAAATACCATCATAACCCACTTATATTTTATTATTTCTTCAAAATCAACTTTACTTGACTTGACTATATTAGTAGAGTTACCAAACTGGCCCTAAGCAACAAGTTTAAATGTCAAAGAGACTTGAACACTTCATCTTCTCATATCACAGGATAGGTCTTCTAGAAGCTTCACATGGAAAGATAGATTGAAAACTCTCTTTGTACATCCAAGAGTGTGGGTCCAATTGCATTCCTGCATAAATGTCAGCAGTAACTATCGTGACCCCGGACGGGGTTAGCACCGGGAGTGCTCTCTTAATCTGGGATTGGGACTGTAAGGGTGGCAAGAATGAATATTTTCTTTTTTTTTTCTTTGGACACGTACACAGATCAAGAAAGAAGACCACATCCATGCAAGTGATTTCCGATAGGTTTCCACGGTGAGGATGTCACGCTCACAAGCAAATCATAATCAGAGTGTGGAAGCATGTAGCAAACTAAGTACAGAGAAAAAAACATTTCATGACAACAAGACTGATAAGACAATTCTATTTGACATGATGTCAGAATGAGAAGTGTTCATGTAGCATTCCCAAGGCATAAAGCTAAGTGTTTAAACAAAAGATAGGTTTAATTAGCATTCCCCAAAATAAAGGCCAACAAAGGCCAATACATCCCAAAAATCCAAAGTGTAATGATCACTATCCCAAAAGATGTGCCGCAACTCATAGTATGACCCCAATGTCTAAATGACATCGCCAGCTTGCCATTCACTAACATGTTGCGGCTCTCTGGCTGCCTCCTCTATCTCCTCCTCAAAGGCAACAGGATCTGGACCTGAGTACCAAAGTAGTGGATCGGACACGACGGTCTAGCAGATGGGTGAAGAGATATAAACAATATAATAGTTTATAAATCAACTGAGAACAACATTTAAAATCGTTAGAAACAATAAATGTCATGAAATACAATGCATACTTTACCGAAAAACACATGATCGATGTAAAACCTTAGTAGGTACCAATGAACAGGTAACTAGCAAAATGGCAACCACACAAAGCTAAATCCTCCATCACTAATGTGATAAGAGCATGCTAGAGGCGTTGGTCTCAGACACGCGAAGTGATGAGAGCCAACTAAATACATATACTAGATACCAAGAAACTTGGCTAATAGGCTAAACACCGGCTGCGGAACCATGGTTTAAAATCTTGGTTTCGGTCGAAATATCGACCGGGTTGAAAAACCGATATGATATTGGTATCGGTCGCGTTTATCGGTCCGTCGCGGTCGTCGCTATGTGATTTTTTTTAATCCAAGAAATTCGCAAAAATATCCAAAAAATCCATAATATTAGAAAACATTGGAAAACAATATTTGTTTTCATTAGTATGCATTATAACTCAAAATATCGGTCCCCCTAAGTCTAACTTTCTGTATTATTGTTTAATCTTTAATTGTTGAATATCTTAAGCCACACAATTTAATTTGGGTCATCCTTATCATTCATAAATCCACCAATGCAACTTCTATCTAAAATCCAGATCACTCAAGATAATTATCCACTTTTTATTAATTTTGTGAAAATTTTACCCCAATTAAAGTGGGCCCCTATTAGATGGGTACGAGTCAAAACGAAAGTCCAAATACTCCAAGTATGTAGTTTTACCATCTCACTAACAGCTATTAAATACTTGATTTTTAAAAAATATTTTATTCACATGTTATATTAATAATTAATGTAACAATTGGCCCCCACCTCAATTTGAGTAAAATTTATTCATTGCTCATTCAAAAGGGCATTATCTTTTAGTGCAAAATTTTCACAAGTAAACTGCATTAGAGTGTAATTTTTTAATTTAGATTATTTTAAGTGCAAATCTTTTTACTAGTGGGCCAAGTACTCATGTTTTAGTAAACTTTGTAGAATTTGAGTGGTTTCATCATGAATGTATCAAGTGGGCCCTTTTCTAAAAAGTGAGATTTGGCCAAGCTCATGAAATAGAGGAGCAACCATTTTGATCAGCTTTGATTTGAAAAAAATAAATGGGCCACATGCCTACATAGTGGGGCCCACCAATCCACGTGTGACGTGTCCACTCCCATACAATCTTTAATAGTGTATCTACAAAGTACTATCTAGGGCGCCTATATAAGAGCATTTTAGCTTGTTTTGCTTTGAGTTTTGAGTTTTGACCAAAACAAAAAACGGGGAAAAGGAAAAGAGAGAGAAGAGGGAAAGAAAAATGGGGAAAGAGGAGAAGTAGGAGGAGGAGAGAAGCAGACGGATCCAAATGCATGCACAGCAGCAGCACGGCAGACCCAGGCCAGGTGCCTCTATCTCTCTCTCCCTCTATTTTCCTATAGCAGCCTGAGCCCTGAAATATGTCTGAGATGAGATTGAGATCCTTCTTCATTTTCTTTATTTTGCTACATCGATCCTCTATGCTAGTTTCTCTTTCTTTTCTGTGGGAATGAAGAAGCTTCTGCCTATTTTTTGTTTTTTGTTTTTTGTAAAAATGGAAAAAAGTGGAATAAAATGGGTTGAAACAGCACTCAACTGATATTTTAAAGGTATCGGTCGAGATAGACCAATATTTTGAGAGACCAAATCCGAGACCGATAAACATCAAAATATAGGATCAGTATGGACCGATATCGGTTCGTATCGGCCGATACAAACCAGTAAGGGTTGATATTTTAAACTAGGCACGGAACTAGATAACAAGACATTCTAGAACCCAGACTGCAATTGGCACGAGTTATTATGGACCCCAAGTCGGTGGATCAAGCTGACAAGATTGCCCAAGCTTAGTGGTGCTGACACGTAGGTCACATGATGAAACCAAAGCATATATAGGTGTATAACACCAAAATAGGCTAAACTGGAAGCTTATCCACATGTATAACTTGCTAATAACTTGTCATGAATGCACAAGGCCAACTGGATGTTCAAATTGCATGATACAGTAGTTTTGAAGTAAAACTAATAATGATGCACAAGACTGGAGAGAAATCATATAATTTGAATAAAAATAGAAATACGATAGGCTTTCCACATGTATGCAGGACCACGTATTGGGGCTTTAAGGCTTAGTTTAATGCGTATAAGAACTCGTATGTCAATTGTTTTATTTTCCATGACTTGGTACTCCAGAAGATCAAGGTCATTCCAAGTATGCTATAGACATTGATAATTCAAGAATCCTTAATATGTTTTTGGAGTGAGATTTTTTTCTCAATTAGAATCCCATATAGTCCTTCCTACCCTAATATGAAGATAAGACTCGAAACAGTCCCTTCTTCCTCCTCAAACCCTCTTTCCAGGCTCCAAACATGACCAAGGCCAGAGAGGGGGGGTGTGCTCGAGTGAACCTGTGTTGCGCAGGATAAGCGGCATACAGAATGTCTACTTGCTCGAGCGGCCCTATATCCACTCTAGCGGACAGGCATTTTGTTGCCTAGGAGTGGTAGACAGAATGTCTGCGCACTCGAGCGGCCAGATGTCCGCTCGAGCAAGTAGTCATTTTGCTGCCTTGGGCCGTAGCCAAAAGGCTTGGCGCTCGAGCGGCCGGATGTCCGCTTGAGCAGGCAGTTATTTCTGCTGTCCGAAAATGGCCATTCTTGCCTCCTCCTTCTCTTTCTCTAAATCACTTTTCCTACATACAAATGGCCTTCTTGCCTCCCAATAATCAACAACCATCCTCTCCCAAACACACCACAATAATTCACCCAATCCATCATGCATGTGAATCATTAAAGTAATAAAATCTTATTAAACAAAACAACCTTTAACACTTCAAATGAGCTCATCAACAAAAAGAGAGAGAGAGAGCTTACTAAGCTTGTACTTGCAAAAACTAATGGAAATCATAGCATGGATTTCAAAGTAGATGAAGACTAGAAAAACATTGTAAAGACAATGAAACATCAAGAAATCATCCATGAAAGACTTAATAATAAAAATAAATCAATTCAACCACTTGCCTTGGTCTCCATTAGCACTAACAAACCTCCCAAAACCACTCTCAAGACAAAACCTACAAGCAGACCAAAAACCCTAAAAAACAAACCCATTTAGAACACTAAGTGCCAACATGGAGAGAAAGAATGGAAGAGCTAGCAATAAGAGAGTAGAATACTCTCTAGGGTTAGTGAAACACTAATCTAGGAGATGAGATGATTACTTACTTACAAGTCCTCAACTTGACAAGGCTTGCTCAAATGGAACCCTAGAATGGCTGGATTCCTCCTCAAAAGGGTATCAATAGAGAGTCCTCAGGGTGGGGAAGAAGAAGATGGAATCATTTTCTCTATTTGGGCAATAATTGAGGTGGATTGAAGGGAAGAAGCAAGAAGAAGTAGTGAAGGGGGAAAACCCTTGCTTGGCTTGGAAGCACTCTCCTTTAGCAAACATGAGAAAGAAAAGGAGAAAGGAAAGGAGTTCTCCTGATATAGGAAGTTCTTGTAGGTCCCACAAATAACAAGGCTTGTCAGGCTTAAAACATAGGTTTTCGGGCCTCGGATGACTTTGACAACGAAGAGAAAAATGTTCATAATAAAATCTTGTTTCCGAAAAGTACATATTTCAAAGGGTTTGGAGACATCGCAAAATGTGTCCAGATTTTATGTAGAAAGACTGAATTGCCCCAAAAGCTAGAAAAACTGAGTTTAGGGGCCTCGAACGGGAACGGAGTGAACATGAAAGTTGTAGGGGTTAACAAGATCTATCAATCGGAATGGAAACATGAATTTATTGAAATCACGGATAATCCCCCACACTTACGCGAAGTCACTAAAAGAACCCCCAAAGGGTCACACTAAGTCAAAAGGCTAAAAAAAAAACACCCCAACGCTATATAGAAGCTATTCTAATCCCAACTTAAAACAAAATCAACTAATCCCACTTAGAGCTAACACACGACTTAATTAGTACTAATTGCGGTGGTTCAGGTTGGGGTCTTACAGTAACTTTCAGAGGTAATATCTCCCCCATTTCAGCTCCGATTTATGCGATTTTAAGCTCCACGGCATTTACTTTAAAAAGGCTATCTATCGGTGGGTAGATTACGCCAATCCGACGGTTGGATAGAGAGTTATAGATGTCACAAGTTGCTGCCCTTTGGAAATTCGGGGATAACTTCTTTCCTAGTCCTCATCTCTTAGTTGACTTAGGTTTTATCTTCTCATCTTCAAACTCTTCTTGATCTTTCTCTCATACTCAAACACATCTTCGTTCTTTAATTTGAATTTGAATCATGATAGATGAGAGAGTCTCAAAACTTTATCACACAAGGAGAGGATAATTCTTGGAATTTTGCAAAAGGTGTTAAGTGGGCCCCCTCCTTGGGCATCCATAGGGATCCACACCCAAGGCATGGGGGTGGTCCCTACTTCTTTTGTATTTCTTTTCTTTTTTTACAATTCCTTCAAAGTGTGGGCCCCCTAGGTGTTAGTCTCTTACAAAATAATGAAAACAATGCAATTAATTAGTTTGTGTGAGACTTAATGAAAACCATGCATGGGACCCAACTAGGTTTTCAATGTGCCAAATTAAATCATAGTGCCACCAAAGAGTTTAATTGGTGGGATGATCTAGTGGCCTAAAACCCTAATTTCATGAAAACTAAGCAATTGAACCAATTTCCAATCATTTTGACATGATTTCCAATTTAATGCTCAAATGCATGAAATCATGGAATTTTATGCAATTGAATGTGAATTGACCTAATTAAGTCCACTAATGTACATGAAATGATGACTTTATGTGCTAATTTTGTGGACTTAACATAGTACTGGGCCTACTTTTCAGAATTGAGTAATAAATGGGCCAACTTGTTGGAGTTTTCTACCTCATATGGTTGGACCCTGATGATTTGTTTCATTTGGGTTATTCTTAAAAAAGAAGACTTTTCAGAGCAGCTGAAAGAAGAAAGAATGATTATTGAGTTTCAAAAGGTTATTTTTGTTAGGTTTTTGTGTGTTGGCTAATTCATGGGTTGGACAAAACTCTTGGTCCATTGAATTGTCATTCTTATTTTTAGAAAATGATTGTGTTTCTGCTTTAAAGATTAAAGATTGGAAAGACTAACAGAAGATAGTCTGGCAGAATTAAAAGTTAGAAGAACGAAAGGATTAAAAAGATAGAAGGCTGGGTGGAATAGAAGTATGCTAATGAAATAAAAAAATCAGATGGATTTAGAAGTGTGCTAGCTAGATTCCTGGATTCAAACACAGGGCCCGCTCAAGCGCCCACATTCACCCGCTTGAGCAGATGTGTAGAACTCCGTCATAAAGCAGCCCCAAACGCTAAACAGAATGATGCCTGCTCGAGCAAGCATAAAATCCGCTCGAGCAGGTGAGGCGGTATTGCCCTACGAAATTAGAATCAGTATTTCTAATTGTGCTTAAACTGCTTGTTTAGTCCTAATCAAGTTTGGCAACCTTAAGCACATCCTAAAGCCTATTTAAAATACTCATGGGCTATGATATTGACACACATCTCTCATTATTCTAAGTTGAAAGATCTAATTGAGAGAATACTTTTCTAGAGTTTTTTTTATTGAAGACTTGTGTTGAAGAGATCATTTAGCGAGAAATTTCTTCTACTTCCCTATTAGAAGATTATCTTCTTTCATAGAAGATTTGAGGAGTCAAGTGCCGGTTTGAATTTGTTGCAATCAACGATGTGAAGTCGTTGAGCCGTGAAGCTGTACAAGAGGTAATTGAAGTCCTTAGGTAGGCGATATCTGGGGAGGAATCTATGAGTGTCTTGTAATTGTGGGATTCATAGTGTTTGATTGTTGATCCAGTTCAGATCCATGATTTTTCACCTAGTTAGGATTTTCCACGTTACATTTGGTGTCCCTTGTGGTGTGTGCTTGTGATTTTATTTCCACTGCATAGTTTATTATTTTTTGCATACTATTGGGCTGACCAATCTAGAGATATATTCCCAAACTTTCAATTGGTATCAGATCGTGTTGCACAAATTTACTCCGTTTGATCCCAAGAGATTTTTAGTATGGTATTCAATCGAGAAAAGATATATCAACTTTTAAGCCTCCTTTGCTTGATGGTTTTAATTATGCTTATTGGAAGCAAAGGATGATTGGGTTCCATAAGTCCATTGATAATGATGTTTGGGATATCATTGAGGAGGGTTACTCCAAACCAACGGTTGTTACTGATGGGCAAACTGTTCCTAAACAAAAAGCCTAATGGACTAAGGATGAGAAGCATGCCTCCAATTGTAATAATAAGGCAATGAATGAGATATACAATGGAGTGTCTACTGAAGAGTTCCATAGGATTCCACATGCAAAACTGTAAAAGAAGCATGGGATGTTTTACAGACAGTTTATGAGGGTACAAATACAGTAAAGCAATCTAAATTGTAGAGGTTGACTAAATAATTTGAAACCATTGTGGTGAAAGAAGATGAGACATTCGATCAATTCAATGTAAAGCTTAATGATATTGCTAATTTTGTTGAGGAAATACCTGAAAACAAGATTGTAAAGAAGATTTTAAGGTCTTTACCTTCGAGGTTTGATTTTTTAAAATTGATATTAATGAAGAAAATAAGAATCTGGACGCTTTTAAGGTAAATCAACTGGTTGGAAATCTTCAAATGTTCTAAGCAAATCATTTGGATAAAGGAAAATCTAAAGAGAAAGGTATTGCTTTGAAAACTAGTACAGAATAAAAAATGAAACCTAAAAGAAAATCGAGTCTGATTTTGGATCTGAGGCTGAAGATGATATGGCTGAACTTATAAATTGCTTCGAAAAATACATGAAGTTAAAACAAGCCAAGTGGAAGAATTCTAAATATGAGAAAATGGATTCTGCGAAAGGGACAAAGTGTTTTGAGTGCCAAGGTTATGGTTACCATGCTAATGAGTGTGCCAACAAGAAAAAGAGTTCAAAGAAAAAGGTTTTCAACTCAACATAGAATGATGAATCTTCTAAAGAAGAAAAAGATCCTAAGGCTGATATGTCAAAAACTGTGATTGGCAAGTTTGTGGCTTTTATGGCTAAATCACTGTCTGATAATGATAGTGATGAAGATAATGATGTTGATTGTGTAAGAATGACCAAGTATGGCAATAAGATCACAATCAAGTTAAAGGCTACCCAAGAAGAAAACTCTGCATTGAAGATTGAGTTAGAGCAAGCAATTAAAAAGATTAGTCTCTTGGAAAGTCAAAAAAAAATGCATGGCTGAAAATTTTGACTACTGATGGTAAAAAACCTAATAAGTTTAAACAAGAGATAGAGAATCTGAAGAAGAGGTGTGGATTGTACACACAGAAAATAAAGACTTGAAAGGCATATTGAAGATCACTTTGTGTGATCTAGAAGTCAAACAAGCTTCTCTAAATAAGATGAATTCTGGTTTGAAAATTCTTAAAGACATCTTGTGCAGTTGGAAATCTCCTTTTGACAAGAGTGGTCTCAGTGATGATCATGGTGCATCTACCTTAATGAGCAAAGGTAAAACAATTTTTACTTCTAATGTTACACACACGACTCCACATATTGCACATCCAAATAATGTGTCGAGTGGTTTCAAGAAAAAGAATATGTCACGAACTGTACGCATATCCACTTGTCACCATTGTGGATTGAAAGGACACATTCGTCCCCATTGTAAGAAGCTTCAAAGTCTACCTAAGAAAAAGCAATAGTGGAAGAATTTCTCTCCACCCAAGACAACTCCAATTTGAGTTAGAAGGTCTAGTTTGCCAAAGGAAGTTCCTCACACTATGTTGAAAGCTCAAACTACACAAGTGTGGGTGGCTACATATAAAAATCCCTGATCAAGAAGATCAAGTTCCCACCCATAGCATTGTTACGAAGATACATTTAAGAGGAGTTGCTATTGAGGGAGGGCTATTGATCCTAATTGGCAAAATTGCTGCATATTGATATCTTGGCTTTATCAATGATGGACAAAAAGAGGGAGAAAGGTGACAGATCACGGGGGAGAACAAAAAGTTCAGAGAAAGCCAGAGACAATGCAGATCTACATGTGCTGATTACTAATTTTTAAAATTTAATGTATTTTGAGTTTTCTTTTGGGTAAATATGTTTGTATTGTCCTAGGGAGTTTTGTCCATGAATTGCCAAAGGGGGAGATTTTTAGGTTTTTGTGTGTTGGCTAATTCATGGGTCCGACAAAACTATGGATCCATTGACTTGTAATTCTTATTTTTAGAAAATGACTTTGTTTTTGCTCTAAAGATAGAAGACTGGAAGGACTAGTAGAAGATAGTCTAGTAGAATTACAAGTAAGAAGACTTGTAGGATTAAAAAGATAGTAGTCTGGGTAGAATAGAAGTATGATGATGAAAGAAAAGAAATCAGACAGATTTAGAAGTGTGTTGAATTACTGGACTCAAATACAGTGCCCGCTCGAGCGGATATGTAGAACTTCATCAGAAAGCAGCCCAGACGCTAGATAGAATGATGCTCACTTGAGCGAGCATAAAATCCACTCGAGTGGATGAGGCAGCATTGCCTTACAAAAATTAGAATTTATGTTGCTAATTGTCACAATGCCGATTACATCCAAAGCCACTACCAAATCCAAGCCTATCTGGGACACACAAGCACTAAGTAAATCGACTACATTGCTCATTGTGAGATAAATCTACTAAGAAACCTTGCATTGCTAGAATATATATGCTTCAACATTTTAGTATCGTAAAACATGCAAAATAAAATATGGATATACAAGCCCAAATGCCATGTTTCATCAATTACCAAAAAGTACTCATGGAGTCTCACACTATATATGTGCAGCTGACCAAGATGCTCATGACAAGTCATCCTCCAAAATGGCACACAATTGACTCAACAAGTTGAAACTTTTAATATGTAAAATAGCATACATTAGTGTAGCACAAACTAATGTATAATCTTAACATTCATCAGATATAGTGTTGTTTAACCAGGGCATTTTAATAAAAAAAATGGCCTTGTTTAGATAAGGCCTTCTGCTTTGTCCTTGTACAAACATCTCAGCTCAATGGGGAGAGTTATGAAAATACCAATTAAGCCAATATGAGCAATAAAAAAGGTTAGCAATTTTTCCCACATCAAATGATGTATAGAATTTTTGGTAATACGTCAGCTCAATGAACAATTCAACTTGATATGTTGTGTGTGCCTCCATTGGATCCTCATGTAGTATTGCGGTCATTGTCAAGTTAAAATGCAACCCTGATTGTTTGTTTAAAAATCTGATTTGCGTCTAATAGAGGTGGGTCACAATGTATCAAATCAACAAAAAGTACTCGAGGCAATTGTAGCAATGGTGACTGTAGGCAACTCACATGTGAACCAACTTAATGAAGATGTACTCTCTTTTTCTTTTTAAACATAGTAAGATGCTAAAAAGGTGAACATCGTTTCTTTCCTGGGTTTTGTTTTCATTACACTGAAATGTGATTTTTATCTCTACATAGCAAGATGGCAAACAGGTGAACATCCTTTCTTTCTTGGGTTCCATTTTCATTACACTAAAATGTATGTTCAATGAATTCTCGGCCTTTTGATGATTGAAAACATGACTTACAACTTGAATGGTTGGATCACTCAAAAATGGTCCACGTGTTTGAAAATCGAGAGCATGAAATATTAGGTTATATCTTGTATTCCAAGTTAATTGGTCTGGTTTATTTGTGGGTTATTTAAGATCTAGGTTTAGAAAAAGATAGTATTTGGTCATTTGCTCAAAAGAATTTTAGAATTTTTCTTGCACCCCAACCAAGGGCGCTAAGACCGTGAGATAGCCCACGAAGGAAGAGAGTTTGCACACATAAGGAATGTTTGGCAACATCCGAATCATTTATAGTTAAGCAACAAATATAACGAAAACAATAACTTCCAGTTCATCCTACAATGGAGAAATCTGGAAATGTGATTGAAAATATAGGACAGATCGAGATTGGAGAATGAAGGAAATCTGGAATGGGTATAAGCATAAAAAAAAAAAAACCAAATGCAGTATGAGTTGTGGTTTGACATTGCACGTGCCTTCCATGTGCTAGGCTTCACTAGTTATAATTCATAAATGATAAATATGTCTATTAGAAATTATGAATTCGGTATATCCAAAACTTAAAAAAAAAAGAAAAAAAAATAGAGAGGAATAGATAATTTGAGGCCTCATTTAGGATTGTCGCTTTAGGCATCAAATTTTCTTGAGTCATCCCTAAATGTTACCAATTGTTCATGATTTGAAACTGGATGCTCCCCACTTGTCTGTTGTTATGGTCGGCAGGGAGATGCTTGTTCTTTCTTTCATTTTTCTCTTTCCTTTTCTTATCTTTAGTGGGCCCCACAAGCAAGTGGGACATGTTGGTGTAGAGAATTTGGCAAGTAGCATGGTTCTTCCCTTTATAAAAGTTTATATATATATATATATATATATATGAGGAGGGCTCCCCTAAGCTGAAACGTGCCATATGCACGTGTGGAGCCCAAGTGGGGCACAAGTGAATCCCTCCAACTTCTCTATCTCTCTCTTACTCTCTCTTTGCTAGCCGAGGATCATTGCATAGCTTCAAAATGTTTTTTTTTCTTTTTAAAGGCTATTCTCCATGGAGAAAGTCATGGATGTCCCGATCGAATCCCTCGATCGAAGCCATGACTAACAATCGAAGCGGACGGAGGAATCCACCTGACGATTTGCCACCTCCTCCTCCGCCGCGCCGAAGAGACAAAGATTCGAGAGAGAGGCAAGTCAAGAGGGACAATCGTTGCTACCATGACCGGAACCGATCTCTTGGACCCGTTGCATCTTCTCGTGAATAGGATAAACACTACAAGCGGCGACTGAGCCCCAGCCCTCCTCCCAACTAACACCATCGGCATTCTTCACCGCGCTGCTCATTGCCGCCTCATTTCTTATGCATTAAATATGAGATTTTACGAAAATGGAATTGTTAATCTTTGAATTGTTATAGGGCTGAAATTGACTCTATTCGCATGTAAATGACTGTTTGGAACCCGTATGATGCTCAGGGTTAGTTCTCTCCACCTCTCCACTCCCCCTCCCCTCCAGGACCTGTCATGGTCAGGTTCGGATGTACTCAAAATTAGGTCATTAGGTCATCATTTCGTGAGTATTTGTGGACTTAATTAGGTTTAATTGCATAAATACACTCAATTTCATGATTTCATGCATTTGGAGTTATTTCTGGAAACATGGTCAGAATTGGTCAAAATTCATTGAATTGCATGACTTTTATGAAATTAAGGTTTTTCATCTCATTTATCACCCCAAAATCATTTTTATTTTGATTATGATAATTGAATTGCATTTCCGCTTTTTATTTTTTCCACCCCTTTTGTTTTTATTTTAAGTTAATATTCTGATATTTTTTTTTACTTGCAAATTCTTGATTTAGAAACCCCAACTTGCATCTTTCCAAGTTTTGTAGAAACTTTCTATTTTTATTGCTTGCATAATCTATGGTTGGAAAGTGTTTTTGTACATGCATCACATTTAGAAATTGCATTAGAATAGGCTTTTGCTGCTGAAATCACAATCTTTGATGATTGATTAGAAAGATTAAATTCGGACCTAGTATGTGAATAGTGAAAAATTCTGCACACTTTCAACAGAATTAACCCAACTGTGTTACAAAAGTGCGCTATTTGAAAACCAAGTAAACGTGAATGTTTTGGTTTGAAAAATAGCAGATTTAAAGTACAGTAATAGGACTTTGATACCCAAGAATTTCAGCAAAAAATAACATCCAAAACCATGTCAACCAGAGGCACAAACAGGGGTACCCAGCAAAGCCTGTACCAGATTTCAGCAGCATAACTGGTTCAACTAGGCATCTTTAGGTGATCATATCTTTTTTGTTTTAAGTCCTTTTTCCATTCTTTTTTTTTTTTTTTTTTGTGTTTATGCATCATCAGAGTATTGATTCCAGCCATTAGATTATTAGATTTAGGTTCATATCATCTTAGACTAGTCGTACAGTCCAGCGAAATTGGGCCTGTACAGTAGTTCCCATACTTAGAATTTTTCAACATGCATCAAATTTTTAGGAAATAGTCTATAATTGCATTTTTTTCATGTAGGATCTCATAAATCATTCACATTTACATTGTAATTTTTTTAGGAAGTTTTTTTTTATATTTATTTTATATTAAATTGGTTGTTTTGATGAATTTGTTACTTTTGCAGGTTATAATTAGAATAAGGGTGAATAAACTAGGTTTATTTACTTAGTTTAGGTTTTTTTTTTTATTTGGAAAGTTGTAATTGTTTATTTTCAACTTTTAGGAATTTTCTTGTAATTTGATTAGTTTCTTTATTAGGTTGATTTAGTTTCTAAATTAGGACAGGTTAAAGTTGAAAAGTTTCTTAATCAACATTGCTCCTTGTGGATCGATCTGGTCTCACCAGATTATTACTGCAATTGCAACCTACACTTGAAAGTCGGATCAGAACACCCGATCATCTCTCTACAGAAACCTCTATTTCTACACTACAACACTGATTTTTGCAACTTCGATTTCAAACGAATACTTCGGATCCTCTGCTATTTCTTGAAAAATAGGGCACTGTACTACAACAAATACAGACCCACAACATCATTTTGAAGCATGTTCAATCAGATCTCAGAAACTGGATCTTCTTCTCTGATTCATCTTATTCTTCAACAAGAGAATGGATTTTGGGCTATCATCTTCGATTTTGATGGCTAAATCCCAACATCAATATGGGTTATGTAGCTTAGGTTCAGTTCCAGTCCAGGTTCGGGTCGATCCAACCCGTATGTAGAAGCCCACCAGCTTATGGTATCTTAAGCTGTAGATTAGGAGCCCCCCCCCCCCCCCCTCCCTTTCTATATATAATAGATAATAGATAATGGGTTTAGGGCTTGGGCCTAATTGGTTTTGGTTAGGTTAAACCAGACCTGGCCTAGCTTTAAAACTAGACAAATGTGAAGGACTTGTACTAGATTAGGCCGTAGGTTGACCTGAAATAGCCTAAACTATAGTTGGGGGGGGGGGGGGGGGGGGGGGGGTGTGGGTCCGATCCAACCCGGTGGTGGTGTGGGTATAGGCAGGTGGTTGGTTGCACAAACCCAGTCCAATCCAACCTGTTGCTGCTACATGCAGCTTTGCACACCATACTCAGTCTGCATTATGTACAATTGCATGCAGAGGAGCATTAGAAGCTCCGATGGAGTGTTCTTTTTTTTTTTTTTTTCCTTCTTTAACAAAAAATGACCTTTCTAGTTCGAGGACATTATTGTGTATGACAACCATGGAATGCCGCTAAATGGAATAATCTAGATGAGAACTACCAATTTGAGAGTTTTCAACTCCATTAGATCATCCTAACCTCTTGATTTATGGCCCCAAGTTTAAAGGTTTTGTAGGCATCACTTTCTTGTGATTTCAATCGAATGATGAGTACAAATTGGATGAATGTTGAATTTGGGCTTTATACAAATTCATGGGGATAGTATGTGTGAAATGATTGGATTGGCTCAAGGTGGGCTTCACGCCCTAAAAACATAAGGTAGCAAAAATAGGACTTTTAAAATGGAGATTTTCTAAGAATTCCTAGAGTATATATATCAGAAATATTCAGGTGAGGACTAGTTTTCACCGTGCTTCCGTTAAAACTATTTGTGGGCCCACCTAGCAACACATCTAAAACGTGCACAAATTGGAATCCCCCTGTCACTAATCCTAAGATTTAGCATCCATCCGAATGGACTAGACCGTTGCATGGAGAGTTGAGGGTTTTTTTTTAATATAAAGCCATTAAACTTGTGTGCCCCAAATGAAGGGGTAGGAGCATTCGATTGAGGACTGTTAGTTATTTTTTCTGCCTCACAATGGAATGCTTGGGATGTATGTAGTCGAACATAAGAAATAGAGAATGCGAAGGGGAGAAAGGAGGAAGGTGCAACCTATCTTACTTTCATCCAATTTTCTTCTTCGCAATTTCTATATAACCCTTCACATAAAAGCATAACTCCTTCTAAACCCAAATATTCTCTTTCTTTTCCCTAACACTATAATCTGATCTCATTTCTCATAATTAATAGTGTCACATCCCGATCCCGAATCACCCTGGCCTAGGGTAATTCCCGATGTGCGACACGCGTACTCCCGTAATATTATACCTGTCTCGAGTCAAGTACAACATTACGAAGGAGAAAATTTCTCTTTCCACCTGTGAGTCTAGCTCACTAACACCTATCAATCACATTTAATAGCGGAAGCATTTCAAATACTACACATGAGGAACCATTTCACTGAACAGTCCTATTTAAAGTTAACGGTAGACCTGAAACAAAGTTCGTAGAGATGTGTTCCCATTTCCATTGAGGAATAAACAAAGGGTGCAATAAACCTGGAGGCTTTCTATGTTCAAACTTCACACGTTGAGAAGTATAACACTCAGACATAAATTCTACAATTTCCCTTTTCATGTTATTCCACCAAGATCTACCCTTGAGATTTCTGTACATTTTTGTGCTCCCAGGGTGCATAGCATATGTGGCATTATGTGCTTTTATCGTAATTGGGTCCATCAGCTGTTGAGTTTTCGGTACACACAACCAATTTCTGAAATACAAAATGCCATCTAATAACTAAAAATTTGGTTTATCAGCAATATGATCTCTTATCTTTGCTAGATTAGGATCCTCAAACTGTTCATCTTTAATTCGATTCATTAGTATAGGTTCGCACATTGACATGGCAGCTAACATCATGGAGTCACTAACCAATCGAACCTCCACATCTAGTTCCTTGAAAACATCTAACTTGAACCACATCACTCATAGCTGCAACAAGGGAAGATTTCCTATACAAAGCATCAACCACTACATTTCCTTTTACTAGAATGTATTTGATTGGAAAGTCATAGTCCTTTATGAATTCTAACTACTGCCCCTGTCTCATACTGATATCTTGCTGAGAGAATAGAAATTGCTAACTATGATGATCTGAATGTACTTCAAATTGTTCCCCATACAATAATGTCTCCAAAGTTTTAGTGCAAAAAACAATAGCAACTAATACAAGATCATGGGTGGCATAATTCTTCTCATGTTTTTCAATTGCCTTGATCCATAGGCTATAACATTGTCATTCTGCATAAGTACACACTCTAAGACAACTCTAGTTGCATCTAAATATATTACAAAACCTCCTGTACCCTCAGGTAAAGATAAGATTGGGGCGGTTGTCAATTTTTCCTTTAAAGTTTGAAAATTGGATTCACATTCCTTAGTCTATATGAAGGGTACATCTTTCTGAGTCAACTTTGTAAATGAAGCTAAGATCCTTGAAAAATCCGTTTACAAATCTGCGGTAGTATCTTGTAAGACCTAGGAAACTCCGAATCTCTGCTACTGTCCTCAGACTATGCCAATTTGTAATTGCTTCTATCTTTGCAAGATCCACTCTCAGACTATGCCCCCAAAATGCTACTCGCTCAAGCCAAAAGTCATACTTCTCAAGTTTAGCATACAGTTGGTAAATCTTCAATAGATGAAGCGATACTCTCAAATGATCTGCATGATCTTCCATTGACTTTGAATACACTAAGATATCATCGATAAAAACCACAATAAATTGATCCAGGTATAGAGCGAAGATCCTATTCATCAACGTCATAAATACAGCCGATGCATTGGTTAAACCAAATGGCATCACAAGAAATTCATAATGGCCTTACCTTGTTCTAAAAGTTATCTTCTTAATATCTTGCTCACGTACTCTTAACCGGTGATATCCGGATCTAAGATCAATCTTCGAAAAGTAAGCTGCACAACTCATCAATTCGAGACAACGGATACTTATTCTTTATTGTCACCTGATTGATTTACCTGTAGTCTATATACATCCGAAGAGTACCATATTTCTTTCTCACAAAGAGCACTGGAGCTCCCCATGGTGAAATACTAGGGGGTATGAACCCTTTATCTAACATTTCTTGCAATTGTTCCTTCAATTCTCCGAGTTCTGCATGAGCTATTCTGTACGCTGCTTTAGATATTGGAGCAGTGCCCGGTACTAAGTCAATAGGAAAGTCCACTTCCCTAGACAGAGGTAATCCGGGAATTTCATCCAGAAATACATCTGGAAATTCGCACACTACCAGAATATCTTTTAACACCTTAGGTGGTTTCTTCTCGTTACTAAAAGCAAAGTAGCCTTCACAACCATTTTCTAGAAGCTTCACGACATCCAATGCTGACACTAATCCAGTGTTGGACTTCTTTCTCCGTACACCCTCGAATATCACATTCGTTTTGGATTCCACCACCTAGAAGGTGATAGTCTTATGGAAACAATCCACACAAGCCCTATACTTTGCAAGCCGATCCATCCCAAGGATAACATCGAAGTCATGCATCATCAGAATTATCAAACTTGCTGGCATTAACAATCCATCGATCTGAACACTACACTTATGATAGTAGTTCTCGCAAGCCACTCATTTGCCCACTGGGGCAGTCACCATCAATACAAATGGTAGCAACTTAGGTGGTTGCTGAAGTTCACAAGCAAAATGAGGTGCCATAAATGAATGTGTAACCCCAAATCAAGCAAGGTCTTAGTATTTCTATCACAAATCAAAATAATACCTTTCACAACATTCCCAGCTTCTTCTGAATGCTCATGATCCATTGCATATACTCTTCCTACTTGCTACGGTCATTGTCTGGTCTGTTGACACTGCTGTCCTTCCCTTCCTTATTGTTGCTGTTGCTGTGGTCTCGGTGGTGGTGCTGGTAGTGCCAATCGCTGTGGTGGGGCTAGAAGTGCTAGTCTAGCTTGCTGTTGAGGAGGTTGCTATTGAGGTGCCCTATAACCTCCTTTATCTCTAGGACATGCATCCACTCGATGCTCCATCGATCCACATATAATGCATGCCCTTGTGTTCCTCCAGTACTTTTCAGTCAAGTGCCATTTTCCACAAGTATCACACTTAGGTGCACTAATGACTACACCTCTCTGCCGTTTCTGCTAGAAGCCCTTCCCAGTCTAAACTAAGCCTCTATTAGGATCTGCATTTCTTTTCATGATAGCCATTTCTTCTGTGGTATAAGCTCTATCTACCGCATCATCAAAAGTCTCTGGTCTCTTGTACATCACAACATGTTCTTCATACATTGGATGGAGTCCACTAAAAAATCTTTTTACTTTCTTTTCCTTAGTATCAACTAAGTCCTTGGCAAGCTTGGAAAATTGGAGGAATGCGTGTATATACGTCGCCATTGTCATTTTATTTTGCTTCAAAGCTACAAACTCTTCTTCTTTCTTCCGGTATACATGATCCAGAATAAACTTGCGGCAGAACTGCTCTTGAAATGTTTCCCAAATGGTGGCATTGGCCATGACTTTCAAAGCATCCCTCACGCTTTTCCACCAAACAGTAGCAATCCCTCGAAGCATCAAAGTAGTGAGTACTAAACGTTGCTTGTTCTCATAGATAATCGTTTCAAAGACTTCTCCTATGTGCTCTAGCCATTCATTAGCTTGAATTGCATCTTACTTTCCCTAGAATTCAATAGCTCCTCTTTTCCGGAACTTTTCATACAAGGTATTCGGGTCATGCTCTTTAGATTGGATGACGACTTGGGTTCCCATATTTGGTTGTGCTTGATCTTGCTTGGCCATTAACATTGCTATATTTTCATTGGCCTGGCGCATTTGCTCCATTAGCATCATCATACGAGCATCCATCGTGGGAGGGTCGTTTTCAATCAACATGAACGGATCATCATTGTGGGATTCATTGTTCCCGCTTCTACAACCGGATGCCATTTATTTGTCAAAGATTTCAAAATCAAGTTAGAAGTGACACTCTAACTCTTCCCCCTTAAAAACTAACAATTGACTAAGCTGACAATCCTATACTCTTATTAGATTCTAATGTATTTTCACAACATTTCTAAATGGTTTCTAAGTCTTCTAGAAAGACTTTTAGTAGCTCTGATACCATACTTACGTATATCATATCCTGGTCTCGAATCACCCTGGCCTTGGGTAATCTCCGAAGTGCGACACGGGTACTCCCGTAATATTATACTTGTCTTGAGTCAAGTACAACATTACGAAGGAGAAAATTTCTCTTTCCACTTATGATTCTAGCTCACTAACACCTGTCAATCACATGTAATAGTAGATGCATTTCAAATAATACACATGAGGTACCATTTCATTGAACAGTCCTATTTAAAGTTAAAGTGTCGAGTTTATACAAAATATAATTACACATTAGAACCAAAGTAGGGATTACAAAAATCACCCTACAACCCTATACAAAACATATTTCCAAATGTATATTCTGAATCTATCTAGGGTGACCCGCACAAAAGGAGTCAGTCACACTCCAAGTAACCTCTCAAAAGAATTATTCCCAACACTTTCCGTGGACCAGACTACATAGGCCCATTGTCTGGTAATTTCTCTAATCCTGGAGAAACCTCTTTGGTATCCTCTTCCCCTTCCTGGGCCTCTTCAGGACCCAGAGCTGCACCTGCATCTGTGGCACCAAGAATAGTATCTCAATACAATGATTTAGCAAGTATCGGCATTAATAAGCAATTACAAAAAGAATCAAATCGAATTAAATGACAATTGATTAAAAAAAGATGTCAATATAAAGTAATAACTAGGCAATTGTGCTAAAATTGAATAATTCATGCTTTACGAATCAAAAGAGGAATAAACATACGAATTTGGCTATTACATTGAGGTCAACCTCTCAAAAGAGAGCGAATTTAGTTGTGATGTCACCTGCGGCCCGGCCAAAAGCTAGCTGGCTACCCGGATCTGGAGTTCGAGTGCTCCAGATGACTTACTACAGTAGTCTTGAATAATAAACCGAGTGTAACCCCGTCGGGTATCATAAGGTCGAAGCTAAGTAGTGATGACTCAATCGAATCGAGTAATATTGAATGTGAAGAAATTTTCCATTAAATATAATCTCAAACCAATCAAATAATATTGAATGTGAAGAAATTCTCCATTAAATATAATCTCAAACCAAATCAAATCGAATAATAACTGTTCACATTCATAATTGTTTCAAAAGAGATCGACTCTGAATAATAATCGAATTAAAATACACCAATATGTCATGCAAAGATAAACCAACTTTGGAGTCAATGGTAATATCCAACTCAATATGAAATGCAATGAATTTAAGAAATCAAGGTAATTACTAGCCAAACTAAGCTAATCATTCGTCTTTCATCGCAATCCAATACATTATAACATTATAGCAAACAATGTAACGTTATTCATTAATCAGTGTCACATTATACATAATATACATTGAATCACCATAACTTAATAATGATGGCATGAAGTGAAATGCACGAATTAAACATGTGAAAATCTTTGCCTCAAATTTTTCCGCGTTAAAGGTTTTCCAGTGATCAATATGACTAAAAGGTACCAATGGGTAAGCCCTACCAAGTCTTTCAAAAGTTTCCTAAAAATTCCGAATTTTTTGGGCAGTCAATCAACCCTCGGTTAGCCGTCGGTTAGCCGAGTTCGGTTAACCGACAGCTGACCGAAGTCAAACAGGGTACAGAGAGAGCCATCCAGTTATTCTGACCGAAGAGATTCAGTTAAGGTTTAGTAGAGTGTCGGTTAACGAAATTTGTGAATTCGGTTAACCGAATTCAATTTTCTACATTTTTTTTTTATTTTGGATTCGGAATTGAATTTGTGTCGGTTAACAGACCCTCGACCAAATTCTGCATGCAAAACAGGAATTTGTCCAATTAAGTTATTTTCCAAACTCTTTCTAATTTCCTTCCTTCCCTACTTCTAATACCCTTCCTTTCACCACAACCTGCATAAACCTAGAGTCTCCTTGCTCTCCTTCACACAACCAATCCATTTATCACACTTACCTCTCAATCAACCTTAAGAGAAAAAGGAATTCAAACTCATTCATATTCATGTCTAAAATAAGAGGCTAGCATTGTCAAATAGAATGATTGAATCAGTCAAAGGAGAATCCATATGTAATTCAAATTAACACTTATACTTGCCTCAAATTAGCTTTCCAACTTCTTCTCTAATCTTGGCTCAAAAGACTCAAAACCCCCAAATTAATATCAAACCCTAACCACAAATCCAAATGAAAATGCTAATGAATGTTTATGTATGACTACATAAAAGTCTCTTGACTCTATTTCAACTCAAAAACATGAATAACAGGGGTTGGGTTCTTACCTATAGCAAGAAATCCGAAAATGGAAGTTGTAGGGGATGATTCCTTGTCAACAAAGGGTATGGAAGTGAAGAGGGAGTGATCAAGAGACCCAATCTTGCTTCCAATCACACATGCAACGAATCCTTAGCTGATTTGAGAAGAAGAAAGAGGAATTGAAAGGAAAAAGAGGAAGAAGGCTCTCTCTCCCTTTCTCAAGATGCAATAATCGAATGAAATGGATGAGTGGAGTGTTTTGAAGTGATAAGGATGCCCATTTTGCAAGAAAGTCCATTGGTTTAGCGTATTTCCATTTTCAGTGAAATGATGACCCACTTACTCAACGTAAGATCAAATGAGGTAAAGCTTAATACGAAAATCGACATGATCGATAAGATACACGCGATGATGCCAAGATGACGTGCATATGATGCAAAATGAGAAAATCCTAATTTATGTAAAAGCCCTCGACTCAGCCCAACGGAGTCAAATCGGTTTCAAGCTACCTATCCAAGACTCAAGATCCAACTAACTCACCTATAAGGAACTAATTTACACTAATTACCATAATTAGTAACTAAGTATAATTAAATTCACTAAAACATAATTAATTAGTACTAAATAGAATTAATTCGGATCGGTGTGTAACAAATAGACTGCCCAATCCCTAGAAATCTGATAACTTCATAAGCCCTAATAAATATCAGATTTGATCACAGAACATAAATTTATCATTCAGTTCTAAATCCTAGATTAGTAAAAGTCAAGTAAAGTCTTCATTTTTAAGACAAGGGGTTACATCAATAGCACTTTAATTCAAAATTCCTTTCATCTTTTCCCAAAAAAGTAAAAAAACAACCTCCCTTTTTCCACTAAAAGACAAAAAGCCAAACTTTTCTATACAAAAAGTAAAAAATATTTCATACCAAATAACTAAAAATAAAATATCATCATAACCCCATTATATTTTATTCTCTCTTGATTTGTTGCTTTACTACTTATTTTACATCTAAAATTACCAAATGAGCCCTATAGAACCACGTGCTCCTTATACCACATGTTAACATATTAATTGGATGTACTTATATTAGGATAGATTTGAGTACGCCAGGCATAAATCTATTGTAGAATATTAGCTGAACCCCAATGAATAATCAACTTCGCTTAATTTGGAGAATTGTCAAACTTGTCTTCGTTTTTCGTTAATACTGATACAGATGGAGCAATAAGTATTGCTGAAGGAGGGAAGTTGTAACCTCTAAAACTGTTTTAAAGAATTCTCTTCCCATCATTGAATCCTTCTCATAATGGCTTATAAGATCCTCTAAGATTAGTACTTTCTGATGATGCACAAAAATGGATTTGCACACCACCGGTCAAGTATGAGTAAAAACTCTGGTTTGGACACCACCACTTTCCTTACTACCAAAGATATCCCTTCGAAAGATATATAAACAATATAAAACATCTATAAGGTGTGTGGACATAGGCGCCATACTTCAAAGTCCAACATACTCTCCCCATTGCTTGACTCGAACATCCAAGTTAGAGAGACATATATTTGTAAGGGAAAGCTTTTTTTTTTTTTTTTTTTTTTTTCTGCTTTTAAGGTAAATTATATTAAAAGGAAAAGGAAACATGGGCTGAGTAAATCAGGCCCCAAAACAAACAAAACATCTTAGTACTCAACAAGTATAGCCCGATATAGATACAACCAAAATGAAAGGAAGAAAATAAGAAAGCATTCAGCTAAAGGAGAGCTGAATACATAAGGAGATAAAATATCAACAAAACCCAACCTTCCTTCTGCTTCTACCAGTGCCGACTTTGAGGCAGATGAAATCCATAACCTTGAACAGAGACATCAGAAGGTCTCCTGGAAGCTGTGGCAGAGGTCAGCCCCTTAAATTCCTTGTAGTAGGACCTGAAGCACCAGCTGCTTCCTTAAATTTGGCTCTCTTAGATTTCATTGAAGAAGCGTTGGAGACTAGGGCAATGGAAGATTGGCTTTGGGGAGGGTCATCACACTGCTTGTATTGAGGAGAGCCTAAGGAGTTTAGTCTTATAGAGATTGATGGAAAAGGATGGTACGGTGTTTTACCAAACAAGATTTAGGGTCCTTATGAGTGTAGTAATCTAGGATGGAGAAAGGATTGCTTGTTTCCATGGTGGAAGCATGTAGAGATTCCTTATCAATTTTGTGTAAGAGGGTTGCGGTATGGAGCCAAAGAGCCCTGTAGTGTCTTAATGACTAAGAGAGGCATCGGCCGGGGAAGTAGGTACTGTATCATTAGCAAATGCAGTGACTGAGATAGAAGCAGGGAAAGCTTAAGAAAGAAGTGAATCAAGGAGCTCTCTCGTAATAATATAACTCTTCGTCCAAGGTGACCATCTTATATTTAAGTCATGCTTAGTAAATAAGGTTGATCTCTTGCGGACAATGTCAAACATCCACAAAGGTTGCTTGATCGTGTACCCATTTGCAACTTGTTCTTCACAATCTTAGCAGACTCATCTCAACTTACCCAAAAGCTTCCACAATGGAAGGCTTACATTCTTTGGAGGATTTATCATTACTTGACATTTAAGGCAAAGGATAACCCTTTCTGAAAATCTGATTTGAATCCTAGATATTATCTTAGTTTATATCAATCTTTGGCTCTGATTAAAATACTCACATAAGGCTACAACTGGGGATCAATTTCTGGATGTTTCTATGGAAATGGAGATATCTTACCTCAAGGCTATTAGTGGATTCGTGAAATTCAGATATTTTAATCCACCCATGATCTAATTGATCACAAAAGACGACGGAAAGGTATTAAACTGGATAAGTCCACACAAGAGTGGTCATCAAGCAGCCATCCAAGCCTGTGAATCAAAAGAGGTGAATGCACAAGGTCGGTTCTGAATTCTGACAGTGAAACTCTTGGATCTACTCCTTTGAAGCTATAAACGAGAAACAAAGCGTGCGTTTGGTATCGTGCCCTTTGGATATTCCCATGAGATAAGGGGGTAGAAAACATGTTTGGTATGTGTAAATGATTGTTCCGAATTTTATTTTTATGAAAAGGAATCTCAAAATCTTAATCCGCCGGCATAAGAAAGTTGGAACAAATAAACTTTATTTTTTTAAGAAACAACTTGGTGGCACAATTGTTTATTTCTTATCTATTGCCTTTTATATAAGGGAGATACTCCGATAAGAAATATCTCTCACCTTAAATGAGAGATTGGGGATGTGGGAGCCCTCACATCCATATCTAATACCAATAACTTAAATGTGAGGACCCCAACTCTATCTCTCATATAAGGTGAGAGATATCTCTCATAGGAGCAGCTCCCTTTAGAGAATATCATTTGAAGATTTTAAATCCTCTCACTTATCCTAATGTAGTCCCCACGTTCACAATCCAAAAGGAGGGGGACCTCCTATATAATTCCTAGAGACGGGTCACATAGTCACAATTACAAAAGGTGGGCCCCTATTATAATTCTATAATGGTGGGACCACATTATAAATCATTTATAAAGGTAGGCATCATGTTGTAATTTCTTTAGCTGGGTCCCGTGTCCACAATCTCATTTTAATGGTGGCCCCATGTTCAGATTTCTAAATGTGGGTACCACATTATAATTTTTTAAAGGTGAGTCCCGTGTTAACAATTAACAAAAGGTATGGCCCCACATTTTAATGATAGCCTCATGTTAGGATTTCTAAATGTGTCCCGCATTCATAATTAACAAAAAGTATGGCCTTATATTATAATTCCTATAAAGGTGGGCCAACATTGTAGATTTTATAAATGTGCTATCCCCATGTTCTAATTTTTAAATGTGGGCATTACATTCTAATTTATAAAAGGGGGCCCCATGTCTACAATTATAAAAAATGTGGCTCCACTTTGTAATTCATAAATGTGGGTCACATGGTCTCATATACAAAAGGTGGACCCACATTGTAAATCCTATGAATGTGAGCCTATATTCTAATTTCTAAAGGTGGATCCCATATATACATTTACAAAAAGTTTGCCCACATTCTAATTCATATAAAGGTGGGCCCACATTATAAATCCAATGGATATGGGTTCCATATTCTAATTTTTAAAGGCGGGACCACGTTGTAACTTCTACAGGTGGGTCCCATATATGATAATAATAGTATTGCAAACAATAAAATGTGGGGTCCCACATTGTAAATCCTATGTTTGCTCCTTAGATCAAAACTTTTATAAACAACATATATTTCGTAGAGTAATTTAATATAATGTTGTCAAACAAGTTCTGCAGAGTACAGACGCAGCACAACCTGATCTCAGCACAACATAATTCGAGCACAAAATTGGAAACAACACAAGAACGATGTCAGACAGGCCCAAAGGGTCCAACATTTGTCGTAGAGTGATTGGCCAATCTGCCTTCTTCCACAGCCATCTATCTACTACAGTTTTACCACTATTCTTCTAGTAACGAGTACACACTCCTCACCTCCTGATTGTCATTTATTGGAGACAATCAAGCCAAGAGTAACATTTGAGAGAGCCAAGAGTATAACATTTGATAGTGAAACTCATGGATCTCCTTATCTAAGGCTTCTAACTGAGAAACAATGGGATGCAAAATTTGTGGGAGAGCAATTAGCCAAACCAACTTCCACAGCCATCTTTTATTATTTACCACTCTTCTTCCGGCAACTTTCTTTCTTCCGATTGCCATTTATTTGAGAAAATGATGCCAGTGAATAAACTTTTAAAAGGAGTAGAAATTTGAGAAAATGATGCCAGTGAATAAACTTTTAAAAGGAGTAGTGGAGAGAGAGAGAGAGAGAGAGAGGGGCATCATCACCTAGTGAAACCATTGTCACATCTCACAAATATTGTCCTCTGGGAAGTTATCATCCCAAGAAAATGTATCAAATTTGGGGTTTCCTTGGGACGTTACCAGGAAACTTTTGCAAAATTAATTCATAAATAATCAACCTACAGCATAAACTTGAAAATGATTATATTCTACTTTTAAAAAGGGGGCTTATATAATTTCCTTTTAAAGATCATAATTTTACATGACTCTCATGACCATGACATTTCGTTTTTAAGATAATTTGAAAATAGATGCGTCCAGATACAGGTCCATAGTTCGGGCCCGATTAATAATTAGTTCCTTTTGCCAAAAAAAAAAAAAAATTCCACTCCGGCGGCCACGTCCAGTCGGTCCATATCCAAGTACTGTGTACTCAAATGTATAATATATATTATACATGTTTATGTCAAATAGAAAGTATATTTATTTCATATATAGTATAACATGCTCAGGTTTTGAGTCAGGCCCAGAGTTGGATTTGGGCAAAGAGTACAGACCAGGCTATCACCGTGGGGATCGGGTCCTTTACATTAGACTGTTTCGGGTATGGGTTCATTGGATCCACTTACATTCACAATCCAGATGACAGCATGACATACAGCACTCTATAACCTCTGAAAGATACCTACACTATCAACCAACAAGCAGATAACTCAAGGCTATAAACGGCACAAGGGGTATAACCGTATAACTGACATTCTGATTTAGTCTACCCCAATAAGGACCTGCCTCTTTCCATAGTGTACTTACAACCAAACTACATTTGATTTATTTTCCATCCCGGCTTTACTTAAGCTAAAGTACCAGGAGAGTAGTGAGCATGACAAAGGATTAATCACATTACTGATTGTTACCTGTAGTCAGGTGGTGAGTATAGGTGGTAGGTAGTCAGACTTGGTGCCAAGAATGCGAGCCTTGGTGTCAGGGAAGAACTCTGTTCCTGGCAGCTGTGACACGTGGCCGTCATTAGCAACTCGAATGGGATAGCTGAGCAGGTGCCCTGGGAGGTCACGCTCCATTGTCTCACTTGCGTAGAGGTCCCAGTACTTATCAGCAATCTTGTTCACCTTGCGGACACATTCCAAACTCTCTGGCCGGAGGAAGGAGTTGTCAATCATGCCGAGATGCTCATACCACAGTGCCATCCGGAAGCCATGAATCTGTCCACGTGCCGGCTGCCTGGTTGCTAGGTGATATGGCTGAAACGCTCCCATGGCTATCTCAGAATCCCTTGAGCCATCCATTGATCTCTGGTTGATGTTTGCTGACCCAATGATTATGTATTCATCGTCAACTGCAACCACAAGTATCATAGATCAATACATGAAGAGAGTCTGAAAAATCACTGAAACTGAAATTTAAAAATCGAATGGGTGCTCAAAGAATTCAATCAAAGTAGGTCCACTCCAAATTAAAAAGCGGTGAAAAGAACTCAACCTAATAGTCAAAAACTGCAACTTAAACCCACAAAGCTTGATTACTGGACTCAATTTCCACTTTGTGCTAGGGAATGAAGTCTGTCTCAATTCAAGTTGAGATCTAAATTGGCATTGGCGGAAAAGGAACTCCTAACTTACATCTAGTCCTGACAACTGGAACCCAAAATGAACAATCTCAGAAGATGCAAAAAAGAAATTAAGACGGGTTAAACTCTAATTATCTGAGACCTGGTAAGAGGCTTAAACCATTGATCATGTATACCTATGAAAAAAAGTAATAATAATTAAAGAAAAAAGAAAAAAGATAGTGGATTTGTTAGTTGCAAGAAAGACTAGTGTGTGGAGTTAATGAGTACGTAAGAGATAAATGGGTGGCAGATCAATGAGTATGTATAAATCCCATTCCAGATGTACGTTTGGGGATGTAAGCTGAAGATCTGAAATGTCACAAGTTCAAGGAACTAGCAGAAGTGGAAGGACAATTACAGACATGGGATGTAGTAGTGAGTGTTAAATGGGTTACTGGATCTGGGTCAGTGGGTCACAGCCCGGGACAACTAAAGCCCAACTTGTGGTCAAAACAAGTCACGTGTGTACAACTATGTAATTTTATTCCTTGCCTTATTAGGAGATATGATTAGATTATAATTAGATTAGAATGGCTGTAATCTAGATAATTGCTACAATCACTGTAACTTATATAGCAACAATATATCTATATAATGAAGCATTGTGACCCTCAAAAGGGATCATCGAATTCACAAAGCTATTTGTCTCTTCTTCCTCCTTCTGGCTTTGACATGGTATCAGAGCCCTGAGTGAAACTAAACTCTCTACAGAGTTTATGAGTGGATCTTCTTTAAGCATTGGAAGACATCATAGTGTCTGCGTGAATCTCCTTCATCTTCCAAGCATTGGAAGTCGTCAGATCAAGGTGTGATCATACGTGGCCCACCCCAGATCCGCATCATCAAACCTGGAAATTGCAACCACCCTGGTCGCCTGAATATTCTGGTGTTTATGGACATTTTTTGAGGACTTTCTAGGATTTCTATCCTTTCTAGTGAAATCGCAGTTTGTGCAGTATTATTTCATCGCAGCCGTCCAAGTTTCTGGATCTGGCTTCTTTTTGCAAGCAATCTAGTTTATTCGGTGCGAATTTTTATTCTTCACCAGTCTATGATGACTGATTGATCATTCAGATCGGTTTTCTGCTGCTGTACTCCATTCTGGGTAGAAAATTAAGGTCGCCTAGCACTATTTTTTTCTGGAAAATCTGTTTTGCTGCAGTGTTTTCAATTCTGATTGCTCAGTTAGAACATTTGGAAGTCTTCTCCTCTCTGTCTTGCATCCTTTCTCAGTTTCGTTTAGCACAATGAGAGTTTCTTATACATTGTGATAGTTCTACTGCAATGGAAAAGTATGACATTGCCTTGATCAAATTTAATGGAAAGAATTACACTTCCTGATCATACCAATTTCAAGTATATCTTGAAGTAAAGGAAATGTGGGGACTTGTTTCAGGATTGGATCTATGACCTAAGGAAGATGAGAAAAAAATACTATCTTGGAATACAAAGGATGCCAAGATCAAGACCTGGGTTCTTGGTTCTGTTGAACCACAATATATCCTGAATCTCAAACCTTACAAGACCTCCAAGGAGATGTGGGAATATCTAAAACAAGTGTATCACCAAGGGAGCTCTGCCTGTCAATACCAACTTGAACTGGTGATTGCTAAGTATTCCCAAGGCACCTCTTCCATCCAGGATTATTATACAGGTTTTCTCAATTTATGGGCAGAATATGATGAAATCAAATACCTCAATGTATCTGAGGCAATTCTTTCGAAGCTTCAAAAGTTACAGGCAACTTCTCACAGCGACCAGTTCTTCATGAAATTGAGATCTGAATAGGAAATCATTCGTTCCAATCTAATGACCAGGGTTCCATCTCCATCCTTGAATGAGTGTCTAAATAAACTCTTGCGCGAGGAACAAAGTCAGTTCACTCAGCATGTTCTGAAGCAACAGTCCTCCGGAAACTCTCCTGATGTAGCATATGCTGCCACTACCACCCCTGGTGTCTCTCGCGGTCCGGGAGGGATCATTTATCATAACACTTCTGCGGCTAAAGGACAACCCCTTGCAAGTGATCTAAGCAAAATCCAGTGCTTTGGCAGCCAGAGTTATAGACACTATGCTTTATAGTGTAAGACCAAGTTTTATAATTACTACAAATCAAATGGTCATGTTATTACTGACTGCAAAAGGCGGCCACAAAATCGTACTCCACAAGCATATCATGTCAACATTGCAGATGCTACTACTTCTAATGATAGTTCTTTAGCACCGGTCATGCCTTCACCACCTCCTGCCTCCAATAATGCTCCTCAGGTCACCCCCGATCTTATTCAACAAATGACCATGAATGCCTTCTCTGCACTTAGCATTTCAGGTAATCATCAATCCTCTTCCTCCATTTGATTCTGGAGCTTCCAATCACATGACCTCCTCCACCACTCATCTATCTAACCTGCAACTATTAAATGGAAATTTGCAAGTCCATACTGTTGATGGTCAAAAGATTCCTATTACAGCTACTGGGTAATATTATTCATTCATTAGCTCTCACAAATGTCTTTCTCTCTCCTCATCTAACTACAAACCTTTTGTCTGTCGGCCAACTGATTAATGATAATTGTAATGTTTCCTTTTCTCGGTCTGTTTGTGTTGTATAGGATCAAGTGTTGGGGACGGAGATCGCGAAGGGGCCTAAGTGTGGACTCCTGTTTCCTCTTGTTATACCTATCTTTCAGAATAAACAGATCTCTGCTTTTTCTTGTTGTTCTCCTCAAAATGTTTGGAGGCTCTGGCATAATAGATTAGGCCATCCTCATTCAAAATTGTTATATTTGATGTTGAACACTGATAGCATTAATGAAAATAAAATTTCTTTTAGTCACATTTATGATGAGTGTTTTGTTTGCAAACTTGGAAAAAGTAAAGTCCTTCCATTTTTTTCCAAATCTACTATGGCTTGAAACTGCTTTGACATTATTCATAGTGATGTCTTGGGGTTACTCCTGTAATCTCTCATACACATTTCAAATATTTTGTCACATTTATTGATGATCTTAGTAGATTCACATGGGTATATTTCTTACATTCTAAATCTGAAGTGTTTGATGCTTTCCAAAAATTTATGGCTTATGTTGAAAATCAGTTTTCTACTTGCATAAAAATTCTCAGGTCTGACTCCGAAGGGGAATATATGTCCTATCAGTTTCAAACTTATTTGCAGAAACACGGATTTTATTGTAGCGATCATGCACTTACACTCCTCAACAGAATGGAGTGGCTGAACGAAAAAACAGACGTCTCCTCGATACCGTTCGTTCTCTTCTTTTAGAATCATCCGTTCCAGCAAACTTCTAGCCTGAAGCTTTAGCCACTGCGGTTCACTTAATCAATTGCTTACCATGCTATCACCTCACCAATCAAACACCATACTTTTGTCTATTTCATACAAATCCTACTTATACCCATCTGCGTATTTTTGGATGTGTGTTTTGTTCATCTTCCTCCTACCGAAGTACCAAATTAACTGCTCAATCAGTTCAATGTGCGTTCCTTGGCTATGCATCTCACCAAAAGGGGTATCTCTGCTATGATCCTGTGCTTAACTGCCTTCGCATCTCCCAAAATGTCACTTTTTTTTAAAATCAAAGTTTTTTTCTACCCATTCCTCGCCTTTACGTTCTTTTTCTCATCTACCTGCTTTTTCTGACACAATCTCTTCTCCACTCATTGTTTATGAACGACAGCGTCATAAGGATGTTCCACTATGTCTCCCCCTCCGGATCCCTCACCAGCACCTGATCTTACCCCTACTACATCACATACTGCTTCACCTCCAGTTCCGCTTGGACGCTCCACTCGTCTCTCCAAGCCTCCAGAAAATATATGGGTTCACTCACACATCCTTGCTTGCTACCCTTTCCTCCATTACTATTCGTACTTCTTACTCATAGGCGGTGAAGCATGATTGTTGGCAAAAGGCTATGCACGATGAATTAGCTGCACTACAGGATAATCATACCTGGGATATTGTTCCATGTCCCTCGTTTGCAAAACCTATTAGCTGCAAATGGGTTTTTTCAACCAAACCCAAGGCCAATGGCTCGTTGGATCACTATAAAGCACGGTTAGTCGCATTGGGCAACCGACAAGAATAAAGCATCGACTATGAAAAAACATTTGCTCCAGTTGCAAAAATAACAACAATCCGTACTGTTCTTGCTATTGCTGCTTCTCACTCATGGCCTCTTTACCAATTTGATGTCAAGAATGCCTTCCTTCATGGATCTCAAGGAAGAAGTCAATATGCGACTTCGCCAAGGGATTATGGGTGCCTCGGCAGGAGACTATGCGCGCTTACGACGCTCTCTATATGGTCTTAAGCAAGCTCCGTGCGCTTGGTTTGAAAATTTTAGGGATGCTCCCCTTATCTTCAGTTCACTCAAAGTGCCTATGATCCCTCTATGTTCCTTCATCACTCCTCAAATGGGATTACTGTCCTCTTGGTTTACGTGGATGATATTATCATATTTGGGACAGATTTTGGCATGATCACCCATCTACAGGCATCCTTACATGAATCTTTTCATATGAAAGATTTAGGGCCACTCACATACTTCTAGGCCTTGAGGTTCATCATGCAGAGAAAGGTCTCATCCTCAATCAACACAAATATGCTATGGATCTCATTGAGACGGCTGGCTTCAAAACTCAAATCCTGTAGATACACCTATTGAGGCCAATCTTCAGCTCGCCCACGATATGGGTGATCTCTTTCCTGATGCCACAATGTTTCGCCGTTTAGTTGGCATCTTGATCTACTTGACTATCACTAGGCCCGATATCTCATATGCAATGAATCTGGTTAGTCAATTCATGTCTTCATGACACAACCACGCCATCTCCATCTCGTTGTTGTTCGGCGCATTCTTCAGTATGTTCTACATACACCATCTCTTGGCCTTTTCTTTCCCATGGGCAATTCGACTTCTCTCACTGCTTAGATTCTGACTGGGCCGGTTGCCCTGATAGTAGACGGTCCACCATGGGTTGGTGATGCAACCAAGGAAGAGGACCAATCCACAGCAAGGATTTGGCTAAATCCAGATGGATTCACAGCCAAGAACTCACGCACAGAGTAAATTAACCGAATCAATATCAAAATCAGAACTCAAATTTTCAATTCAATAATAAGATGTCGTAAGGATCTCTAAAGGGGATTTACATATTTATAATGAAGTTCCCACTATAACATTCAAATTAAAGAAACTACTACTTTTTTAAAATACTAAAATAATTAGAAGACAACTAAAAATAGGATTACTAAAGTAGGATAGTTTCCCACAACAGTCGGTTCAAACTCATTGGATTTGTGGGCTTTTCCAATGGGTTGGATTTGGATCTGATTGACCCAATAGCTCACAGGCTAGGTCCAAGGGACTTGGGTTTGGCTCGATTTGCATCATTTCTCCCTCCTCCCCCCCCCCTTAGAAAAACTCGACTCCAGCGAGTGTATAGCTTGATAACGTTCGTACAAGTCTGGATTGAGTCGCTGGAAATCAGGAGCAGTGATCCATGATGCATCTGAGATGGGGTTATTCTTCCACTGGACAAGAAATTTCTGAAAACCTCCGCGACGTGTAGATACGAGTTGATCATCAAGTACATCTACAATTTGATCAGACGGAGGAGTAGGCGGTAGAGATAAGAGGTGTTCTTCAATGCCTTCATCTGTATGATGTCCACAGTAGAGAGTCAAGTCTTCTACATTAAAAGTGGAACTGATCCCTAAGTCTGCGGGCAGATCAAGAACATATGCATTGGAACTTATCTTCTTCAAGATCTTAAAAGGGCCCGAATTCCGAGGATGCAGCTCTTATTTGCTTTGGGAGGAAGGCGCTCAGGACGTATTCTGACCATGACCATGTCACCTTCTGCAAACTCAACAAAACGGCGACGTGCATCAGCATGTTGCTTGTAATTGTCATTACTAATGGCGATGTTAAGTCAAACCTCATCATGTACATGCTGCATATGTCGGATAAAATCTTCAGCTTCTCCACTTGGTCGCGTTTCTAGTGGCAATGGAACCAAATCAGCAGGTAAGCGCGGCCGTACTCCGGTCACAGCTTGGAATGGTGACATCCCAGTAGATCTGTTAACTGAGTTATTGTAAGCAAGTTCATCCATGGGTAAGACCAGATCCCAGGATGTAATGTGATCTCAAACCAAGCACCTCAACAGTTTGCCCAAACTGCGATTCACCACTTCTGTTTGATCGTCTGTTTGCGGATGATAGGCACTGGAAAAGTGCAACTTTGTCCTAGTGGCCAACCGGAGTGTCTTCCAAAAATAGCTCATAAACTTCGTATCTCGGTCAGAGACAATCGTCTTAGGAAGTCCATGAAGACAAACCACTTCTTTGAAGAATGATTGCGCAACTTTGGATGCGTCAAAAGACTTGGAACATCGTATAAAATGAGCCATCTTAGAAAATCGATCTACCACAACAAATATAGAATCAACTTTCCGTGCTGTGTTTGGTAGACCCAGAACAAAGTCCATGCTGATGTCTTCCCATGGAGCATGTGGGACGGGAAGGGGCTGGTAGAGTCTTGTATTCTTTTTGTTACCCTTCGCAAACTAACAAGCCTTGCATAAATCACAAATTTTAATGATATATGATTTCATCTTAGGCCAAAAGTACCTGTCACTAACAAGATCAAGGGTCTTGTCATAGCCTAAGTGTCCGCTACATCCGCCACCATGTAATTCTCACACAATATGTTCACGGATGGAAGTAGCCGGGAGACATAATTGTGTACCGCGAAACAAATATCCATCATGAATACGGAAGTGCGGGTGTTGAGCTTGATCGCCATTGAGAAGAGCGGGGTAGATGTGTCCAAAATCTTTATCCGTAGGGTATTCGAGGCGAATTTCTTCGAAGCCCGGAACAATGATAGACATGTTTGTCAATAAATGCTTGCGGCGGCTCAAAGCATCTGCAACTTGATTTTCTTTGCTGGCCTTGTGGCGAATGACAAAAGTAAATTCCTGAAGATAGGAGTTCCACCTTGCACGGTGTGCGCTCAATTTCTATTCAGAATGTAAATGCTTGAGGGCTTCATGATCAGAGAATAGAACAAACTCTCTTCCAATTAAATAATGTCGCCAATGACGTAGAGTCTGTACCACAGCATATAGTTCAAGATCATAGGGAGAATATATCTTCCGGGACTCATTCAGTTTCTCACTATAGAAGGCGATAGGATGACCTTCCTGACTAAGCACACCTCCAATACCAACATTAGATGCATCACAATAAACTTCAAAAATCTGATTGAAATTTGGGAGGCGCAAACCTGGAGCTTCTGTCATCTTTCGTTTAATCTGCTCAAATGCACGGGCGGCGGCACCAGTCCATTTGAATGTCCCCTGCTTCATGCAGTCAGTAATAGGAGCCATGATGCTGCTGAAATTTCTGATAAAACACTTGTAGAAGGTCGCAAGCCCATGGAAACTTCGAGCTTCAAATATGGTTGTTGGAGTAGGCCACTCAACAACAGCATTGACTTTGGCGGGATCCGCCTCAACACCTCGAGCAGTAATGAAGTAACCTAAGAAAAGCACAGAATCAGTCATAAAAGAGCACTTCTTGAGGTTGATATAAAATTTATCACGGCGTAGGGTGTTGAACACACACCTCAAATGATCAAGATGTTCTTTCTTGGACTTGTTGTATATCAAGATATCATCAAAATAAACTGCAACAAATTTGCCAAGAAAAGGGCGCAATAACTGGATCATCACGTGCATGAAAGTACTTGGTGCATTAAACATAACAAATGGCATCACTAACCACTCGTAAAGGCCATCCTATGTTTTGAATGCTGTTTTCCATTCGTCACCTGGTCGGACTCGAATCTGGTGGTAGCCGCTGCCTAGATCAATTTTGGAGAAAATAGTAGATCTATGCATTGTATCCAACATATCGTCTATCTGAGGAATAGGAAAACGATATTTGACCGTAATTTTGTTAATGGCGCGATTGTCCACACACATTCGCCAGCTGCCATCCTTCTTTGGTGTTAGGAGGGCTGGAACAGCACAAGGACTTAAGCTTTCCTTGATATACCATCTTTGCAATAAGTCATCAACTTGGCGCTTCAACTCAGCATGTTCACTTGGGCTCATCCGATAAGCAGGCGGATTTGGCAGGGATGCTCCAGGAACTAAGTCAATAGCATGCTATATATTTCGCATAGGAAGCGGCGCTTTCGGTAATTCTTCAGGGGTCAAATCAGAGTATTCATGAAGGAGGGCTTGAGCTTCTGTGGGAATGCGAATGTTAGGAGGCTCCTGCACTTATTTAATGACTAGTGCGAACATCACATTTTGCTCTTTGGTTTCTTCTTCAAATTTTCGCATAGTGAGAACATGTGGATCGGATGGGGTAGTGGAAGTCGCTGGAGAAAATGCTATTGGTGGCATTGGAAGAAGGTCCACTATTTGTCCTTTCCACTTAAAAGAATGCATGTGCTTCTTTTGATCCGTAATTACCTCTCGATCAAAGAGCCAAGGTCGATCAAGAAGTATGTGAGCAATATTCATAGGAATTATGTCACACCATATGTCATCTTCATAAACGCCAATTTTGAAAGTAACCAAGCAACGGCGGGTCACAGGAATGGAATGATCATTCACCCATGCCACTTTGTAAGGTTTCGGGTGTTTTTCAGTTGGCAATTTCAGTTTATCAATCACTTCCTGCGCAACAATATTCATAGCCCTTCCGCCATTTATGATTAAATTACTAAGCTTACCTTTGCATCTCACACGTGTTCGGATGATGGAAGTTCTCTGCCAGTCTTCTTCTTCTTGTTCATTGGTATTGAGAAGCCGACGTATGATAAGCAAAGGACCACCTTCTTCTGCAGTGGTGGTGTGGCTCTAGGAATTGGATCTAACCGTTCTTCTTACTGAATGGTTTCCTATGCTTCCCCTTGTGGATCTTCAGGGGGCGGCTCCATCTCAATATGCTCATATATTGTCATCATCATAATAGGCCTCCTTTTCACAATAGTACAGATTTCGAACCTGTGGGCAATCATTGGCAAAGTGACCTGGTTGACCACAACGCCAACAACCGTCATTCCGCCGATCCGGCCTTGGAGGTCCACGTCCCTATGGTACTGCGCCTCGCTGGTTTGGTGCAAAAGGACGCTGATTAGGCTGGTTGGGCTGCTGTTGCCGTTGTGGTGGACGATAACCTTGTGGAAGAGCACGGTTATTCTGAAATTCTGTAGCTAAGCGATAACCTTGTGATTGAGCACGGTTATTCTGAAATTCTGGAGCTCTACGAGGCATGGGTTCTCCGGTTGGAGCACCAAAGCGTCGCACATTTGGCGACCGTAATTCTAGTTCAACTCTTTTTGACTTGTTATAGATCTCATCAACTGTATCAAAGTCATGCATGAGGACTTCGTGCTTAATTTCTTGGCGCAAACCAGTTCGATAACGGTTGACAAGTTCTCGATCATCTTCTCGACTTTTGCATCGAATGACATAATCATTGAATTTCTCTGTGTATTCATCTAATGATAAAGTGCCCTGCCTGAAGACAAGAAATTCTTGTTGAAGTATATCCAAATAGTTAAGAGGTCAGATACTTACTTTCAAGCTTTTCGCGCATGTCGTCCCACCGGTGATAGCGGGACGTCCCATGACGAAATTGTTATGATCAACACCGTGCCACCATGCTCTTGCCAAACCTTTAAGTTTGACTTTGACAAAGGCCTCATGGTGTGCATCATCCATGCGGTACCAGTTGAAATAATCTTCAAGAGAATTGAGCCAATCAATAAAAGCATGTGGGTTCAAGCGTCATGAGAAATCAGCCACTTTGACTTTGACACATTTGGTAATATCATCAACTTTGGGTGCCAGCGGCGCATCTTCATGGCCTTTTTCAGTAAAAAGACGCTCAATAAAATCATGAATAAACTCATGTCTATTGGCATCACCTGGGTGAGGTATAATTTGTGGAATACCTGTACTGGACGATGCGTCAGTTGCTGATTTTTGCAAAGCTGCAAACCCGGTCTCTAATGCAAGTACCCTGTCAGTAAGTCCGGTCTCCAATGCATGAACCCGTTGAAACAATTCAGATAGCAGAGTATCTCGTTGATTGTCAGAAAGCTTTCCTCGAAAAGTTTGACCGCTGCGAGTAGACATTCTTGAGTTTTTTTTTTTTTTTTTTTTTTTTTTTTTTTTTTTTTTGGCTGGAAGTGGGCTGGGTCGGGTTCAAACGCAGACCAGGCCCAGATTGCAGGTCAGCCCTTGACACGAACTCAAAAGAGAGAAATATTGGATTGTAATTCTATATCTCTATTTGAGATTTCCATTCAATATATAGACATTACATGCCTTTACACATGGATATGACCTATACAATCTTTGACTATATCCTACATATATTACAGCTAGGCTGGATATCATTGGGCCTGGGTTTGTACAATAAGAGAGCTGAACCGGGCTTCTTGACATTCCCCCCTCAAATTGATGTTGTTGAGTCAACAAGCAACAATTTGCCAACCAAGAACTGATGACGTAGTCGTGGTAGGCTCTTGGTAAAAATGTCTGCAACTTGAAGTCCAGATGATATATGTGGAAGGCTAATGGTGTCATTTTTAAATTCATCCCGGATATAATGACAATCCACCTCAATATGATTTGTACACTCATGAAAAACAGGATTCGAGGTAATTCGAATGGCACTAGTATTATAAGCATAAAAGGGTGTTGGAGATGTTTGGGGAAAGCCAAGCTCAGAAAGCAATCCACGAAGCCAGACGATTTCTGAAGAGGCCGCAGACATAGCACAATATTCAGCTTCGATGGAGGATTTGGACACTTTATCCTGTTTTTTACATTTCCAAGAAAGCAATGAGTCCCTTAAGAACATGCACCATCCCGTCGTTGATCTCCTAGTATCCGAACAACCAGCCCAATCGACATCAGAGTATGCTGTAAGAGTAAGTGTGTTGCCAACGGGAACGAACAAACACGAGTCGGAGTGCCAAGAATGTAACGAATAATGCGCCGGACAACAATTAGATGTAAATGACGTGGTTGCGTGATAAACTGGCTAACAAGGTTGACAGCATAAGAGATATCAAGCCGGGTAATTGTGAGATATACCAAGCTGCCTACTAATTTCCGATATAAGGTAGCATCCGAAAGAAGATCTCCCGTATCCTGAGACAATTTAACATTAACTTCAAGATGAGAATCAACCGGGGTAGAGTTCTGTAGACTGGCCATCTCAATAAGGTCCAAAGCATATTTATGATGATCAAGAATTAAGCCTTTTTCTGAGTGATGGACTTCCAAACCCAAGAAATAGGTAAGGGGACCAAGTCCTTCATATGGAATGATTCATTAAGTGAGGCTTGAAGCTGTCGAATCATCGATGAATCAGTTCCAGATATGATGATATCATCCACATAGACAAGTAATAACACAGTAATCTCAGCTGACGAGCGATGAAGAGAGAGAGAAGGGTCATATGGACTCTGTTGAAAATGAAGTCGAAGAAGGGTATCTCGAAATTTTTCGAACCAAGCTCTAGGTGCTTGTTTGAGACCATAGAGGGATCGACGTAAGTGAGCAACTTCATCACTGGAAAAACTGGAAATGCCAGGTGGAAGTATCATATAGACTTCCTCTTTGAGATCCCCATGCAGAAAGGCATTCTTGACGTCAAATTGATAGAGAGGCCATGACTGTGAAGCTGCAATCGCTAACACAATGCGAACCATAGTCATTTTTGCGACCGGAGCAAATGTCTCATCATAGTCAATACCATATTCTTGGCGATTACCAAGTGCGACTAGGCGTGCCTTATGACAATCCAACGAGCCATCAGGTTTAAGTTTGATGGAAAAAACCCATTTACAACCACTGGGTTTTACTTGAGATGGACAGGACACAATATCCCATGTGTGATTTGCCTAAAGAGCATCTAACGCTTCCTGCATTGTCTTCCAACAGTCATGTTTCACAGCCTGTGAATACGAGTTAGGAATAGTAACAGTAGATAAGGCAGCAAGTAAAAGAAGTGTGAGTGAAGCCATATCTGTCAGGGGGACGAGTGTGGCGAGTGGATCGCCTAAGTCGAATCGATGATGGAGCAGGAGCAAAAGAAGGATCGGGTTCTGGAGGCGGATCAGGCGGCGGGGAATGATCCGTAAGGGATGGCAGCTGTGGAACATCTTTGTGACGATGCCTTTCATAGACGAAGAGAGGTGGAGCAACGTCATCAGTAAAATTGGGTAAGAGGGAGATAAAAGGAAATGAATCTTTGTGATTTGGAAAGAAAAGCTGATTTTCCAAAAAAATAATATTCCGAGAAACTCGGATGCGATGAATAACTGGATCATAACAAAGAAAGCCCTTTTGGTGAGAAGCATAGCCCAGAAAAGCGCACTTCGCGGATTGAGCTGTCAGCTTTGTCCATACAATCGGAGGTAGATGAACAAAGTACACACAACCAAAGGTGCGCAAATGAGTGTATGTCGGCTGGGTGTTGAAAAGTCTATAATATGGAGACTGATAAGATAGCATCTGTGAGGGGAGACGATTGATTAAGTGAACAGCAGTAGCTAATGCTTCTGGCCAAAACTTAGCCAGAACCGATGATTCTAAAAGAAGGGAACAAACGGTATCAAGAAGATGCCTGTTTTTTCGTTCGGCAACTCCATTCTGTTGAGGAGTATATGGACATGATCTCTGTGATAAAATCCCTTTGGTTTGCAAGAAATTTTGAAACCGTTGGGACATATACTCCCCCCCCGGAATCAGAGCGAAGAATCTTGATACTTGTAGAAAACTGATTCTCAACATAAGCAAGAAATTTTGTGAAAACATCAAAGACTTCCGATTTGGAATGCAAAAAATACACCCATGTGAACCGACTATGATCATAGGAATAATGTCAACATAAATGTGACAAAATATTTGTAGTTAGTATGAGAAATTACGGGAGTAATGCCCCATACATCACTATGAATAATGTCAAAACATGCAGAAGCCATGGAATGATGCATAGGAAAAGGAAGTATCTTACTTTTACCAAGTTTGCAAGCTTCACAATCAGTAGAACGAAAAGAGACTTTATTATTATGAATGATCCCATTATTCAACATGAAAGATAACATCTTAGCATGAGGATGGCCTAATCTGTTGTGCCAGAGCCTCCAAACATCCTGAGAAGATAAACTAGAAAAAGCAAAAACATTTTATTAGGAGTGTGAGAAGACAGGTGAACAGGAAAAAGACGACCACATTTAGGCCCCTTCGCGATCACTCTCCCCGACGCTTGATCCTGCACAACACAACCAGAGCGAGAAAAATGGACATTATAATCATCATCAACAAGTTGTCCCACAGAGATAAGATTGGTGGTTAAAGATGGAGAAAGAAAAACATGTTTAAGAGGTATAGAATTTGAAGCATCACCAATGGCAATAATGGGAAGATGTTCACCATCCACAGTATGAATTTGGAGATCACCGGTATACTTTTGAATATTAGAAAGATGAGCGGGAGATGAAGTCATATGATTGGAAGCACCGGAATCAAAATACCATGGAGTGGATGCAATCGGATGATTACCTGGAATTCCAAGAGCTGAAAAAGCATTAATGATCATTTGTTGGATAGCCTCAGGAGTGATTGAAGGAGGGGGGCTAGAAGCAAGTGGGTGTGAAGACATGCCTGGTGGAGAAGCAATATCATCGGAAGAGACAGTTGCAGTGGTAGTATAATATGCTCGAGAAGTGCGATTTTGTGGCCTCTTTCTGCATTCAGCAATAACATGCCCATTGGCTTTGCAGTAGTTGCAAAATTTCTGTTTGCACTGTGATGCATAATGACCAAACGCCTTGCAACCATAGCACTGAACTTTGCTTAAGTCGCGTCCCTGAGAATTTCCTTTAGCAGCATAGGCCACTTGATCTGAAGAAAGGCTATCAGTAACATAAGCAACCTCGAGAGGAGGAGTGGAGACATGCTGTTTCAATGCATGTTGAGTTATTTGGCCCTGTTCTTCTCGCAGAAGTTCATTAAGACATTCATCTAAGGAGAAGGGACCTTGCTAATAAGACTAGAACGGACAGCTTCATATTCCGGTCTTAATTTCATAAGAAACTGGTCGCGATGACTGATGTTCTGTAGTTGCTGAATCTCTAAAAGTGTTGCATCAGAGACTTTAGCATATTTTATTTCATCATATTCAGCCCACAAATTTAGAAAACCGGAGTGATAATCTTGAATGGAAGATGTGCCTTGAGAATATTGAGCAATCTCAAGCTCAAGTTGATACTGACGGGCATAATTCCCCTGATGATAGACTTTCTTCAAGTACTCCCACATGCCCTTGGAAGTTTTGTACGGTTTGAGATTGAGTATATACTGAGGTTCCACAGATCCAAGTATCCAGGTTTTGATTTTGGCATCTTTAGTATTCCAAGATAATTTTTTTTTTTCATCATCTTGGGGCTTCGGATTTGTTCCAGATGTATGTCCCAACATTTCCTTGCCTTCCAAGTAAACCTGAAATTGGTAAGACCATGAGGTATAATTTTTCCCATAGAACTTAATTAGTGTATGTTCAGATTTCTCCATTAGTCTCAATAGATTAAGACAAAACCACAATAAACAATCTAAACAAATGAAACAAGAGGCTGTCGATATAAATCTGGCAAGAGAAATAGCAGCAGCAGAGCCAAAATATCCACAATACAGTTCAGAATAGCAGAAGAATGCACAGAACAGTGCAGAACACCCGAAATGAGCCTTGTCGTCAGTGGAAGAATTTCCACCTGGGCCCCACCAAATGAAATATGGACAGATCAGAGGTTGGGGATGGAAGGGCAGATGATTTTCGCAACTACTGGAAGAAGTCCCACTCAAAACGGATCAAAATCCACAATTTTGAACGGCTGTGATGAAAACTTTGGGACAAAACTGAAATGCCAAAAAAAATGGTAGATGGCCTACCTCTGATGAGCCAAAATTGCTGGAAAAATCACCAAAAATAAAAGGAAGACCAGGCGACTCTCATTGGCTTATGCCGCTGTTGCCGTGAGGTTGACCTCAGGTGGGCCACGTTTGATCCAAGATGATCGGAGATGATAAGCGATGATCAGACTAATGAGAGGCTTCTTCGAAAGCTTCCAGAGATGGAAGATGAACTAGGAGGGATCTATGGACCACTATATCTTGAAGAGAATGAAACACTAGACCATACCAATGTTGTCAAAGATGGCGCTGATACCATGACACGAACTCAAAAGAGAGAAATATTGGATTGTAATTCTATATCTCTGTTTGCGATTTCCATTCAATATATAGACATTACATGCCTTTTCTAGGCTATAAATCAGCAATCATAATCTAATTTACACATGGATATGACCTGTACAATCTTTGACTATATCCTACATATATTACAACTGGGCTGGATATCATTGGGCCTGGGTTTGTACAATAAGAGAGCTGAACTGGGCTTCTTGACAACCCTAAACGCAGGCCCAAATCAAGTGAACCCCAATCTGCAGAAAGCACGTGGGTTGTGGTTTTTTTTTTTTGTTTCCGCCTCGGGTGCTATGCGCTGAAGGAAAATAAGAGGTATTATCCTCTTACCTGGACAACTCGAAGAAGAAAGACGAAGGGCAATGGCTGCAGTGAGGCAATGGGCAGCGACTGGAGAGGATGTTGCGCTGGAGAGAGCGATGATGCCGCGGATGGCTAGCGATGACGAGGGGTACTGCTTGGGTTTTTTTTTCTCCCGGTGTCAGGTACTCGTCACAACTCAGACTTCTTCGGTTCTCTGCTCTGTCTACTTCGTCTGTTTCTTCCTTCTTTCTATCTTTTATTTTCTTCTTCTAGGTTGGGGATTGGTTGAGCAAGAAGGGAATAGGCTAGGAGAGGGAAGGGCTTCGCTGGGAGGTGGCTTGTGGGTTTCGGTAGGTTGGGTCTGGCGGGGTTCTAGGGATTTGGGGTTTTGATGGATGGGAGGGTTTTGGTAGGGATGGTGGTGGAAGGCTCATAATGGGTTTTGGTTGCGGTAGAGGGATCTGGGATGGGTATAGGGTTGGGTGGATTGCTGGGATGGGTTTAGGGTTTTCGGTTTGGTTAGGTGAAGCTTATCGGTGACGTGATTAGGGGGTGGATGGGTTCTGTTGGGTTGGGCGCAAGTAGGGAATATGGTGGTGTGGATTTCATGGATATGGATTGGTGGGTCTGGTAAAGGAGATGGGTTTGGGGTAGGGATGGGATGAAGATCGGCAGGGATGGGGGACTGAATGGGGTGATGGATGAATGGACGGTGGGGCTGTTTCGAATTGATGATCGGAATACAGATCCAAGATCAGATCTGTGCTCTAATACCAATCTGATGCAGCCAGGGAAGAGAACCAAATCCACAGCAGGGATTTGGCCGAATCCAGATGGATTCACAGCCAAGAACTCACGCACAGAGTAAATTAACCGAATCAATATCAAAATCAGAACTCAAATTTTCAATTCAATAATAAGATGTCGTAAGGATCCCTAAAGGGGATTTACATATTTATAATGAAGTTTCCACTATAACATTTAAATTAAAGAAACTACTAATTTTTTAAAATACTAAAATAATTAGAAGACTACTAAAAATAGGATTACTAAAGTAGGATAGTTTCCCACAACAGTCGGTTCAAACTCATTGGATTTGTGGGCTTTTCCAATGGGTTGGATTTGGATCTGATTGACCCAATAGCTCACAGGGTAGGCCCAAGGGACTTGGGTCTGGCTTGATTTGCATCGGTTAGTGCATGTTCTTAGGGGACTCGTTGATATCCTGGAAAAGTAAGAAACAAGATAAAGTCTCCAAATCATCCACAGTAGTAGAATACCGTGCTATGTCTGCTGCCACCTCTGAAATTGTCTGGCTTTGTTGTCTGAGCTTGGATTTCCTCCATCTGGTCCTACACCTCTATATGCCGACAACACTAGTGCAATCCGGATTACTGAAAATCCTGTCTTCCATGAACGCACCAAACATATTGAAGTGGCCTATCATTACATACATGATGAATTTGTGCATGAAGCTATTACTCTCCCTCATGTTCCTACCAGACTTCAAATTGCAGATATTTTTACCAAGGGACTTCCTCGGCCACGGCACCAATTTTAAGTTGGCAAATTGATGCTAGCTGATTCACTCGCCTCAATTTGAGGGTGGGGGTGGATGTTAAATAGGTTACTGTATCTGGGTCAGTGGGTCACAGCCCATAACAACTAAAGCCCAACTTGTGGGCCAAAACAAGTCACGTGTGTACAACTATGTAATTTTATTCCTTGCCTTATTAGGAGATATGATTAGATTATAATTAGATTAGAATGGTTGTAATCTAGATAATTGCTACAATCACTGTAACTTATATAGCAACAATATATCTATATAATGAAGCATCGTGACCCTCAAAACGGATCATCAAATTCACAAAGCTATTTGTCTCTTCTTCCTCCTTCTGGCTTTGACAGTGAGAAAAGACATGCTGGACGGAGCTACAAAGATATGGTTTTAAACAGGGTTCGAGTGGAGAAATAGAACTTAGACAACCTCATGATGCCACAAGGCTTTAATGTCTTTCTCAGGAAACCAAACAATTCAACAAAATTGATACAAGAAGAATGGCCACAAAAATGGAGAAAGAGTATTGTGGCCCCTTTCTTTAAGAACATAGTGATCAATGTCAGGGTCAGAGCGGATCAAACTCAAAGTAGTCCTAATCTTATTCAGGAAGTTACGATGAAAGAACATGGGCACCACGATAGAAACGTGAGCCCCAAATATTAAAAATTCCAGCAAATTACAGAAATTCCAACAATTTGTTATTCGATTAAGTAGTTAAGCTGCCAAAAATAATTGCTCATACCCAAATGGCACCAGCTGGACGTGGTTTTACCACAATATCTGCTTTCAACGTTAGCATCCTTGCATTATGTTTGAGAACGGTGAGTCGCAGATTTCACAACTGCATGATGAACATATACATACTCACAGGAGGGCAGTGAGAGGGGCCTTCAATAGGACAACCCAACAGTCAATCGACAAGCTGTTTTACTCATGAAAGTGGTTGTTCCTCAAAGATATAGAATCATTATAATTGAAGCCTTGTCCAGCTCTGTGCGTTCTACTTTGAGTGAAAAGTAGAACTCATATTAAGTAACAAGGTTTTTACAGCCAACTACCTATTTTGGCACTAGCTGTCAAGGATACGTAATCTTTTTTTCCTATTACTTTTTAGGGCTTATTGGTAGAATCCAAATTCATGCTGTCATAAACAAGTTCAGGTGCGGATTCCCAAGCAATATGAAGTTGTTCATGGCAAAAGCAGCCTCACCACTTAATGAACAAAAGGAACTTTATTGCCTAGTAAGAGATTCCACTGTCGCAGAGTAAATCAGTTGACAAACCAAAAGCAGGATCCAGTCTTCCTATGTACACGCACACATGGCTTCCCACCAAGGAAATGAGTCTCAAGCAGCAGGTTCATAACTGTCCCTAGGTCTGGCACAAGGGCAAGACCAGATGCAGACATTTATATGAGAGCTGGTAAATATCATGTGAGAAATTAGCTCATTGGATCGACATCTTGTTTAGGAAGTTTGTTTATATGTTAGATTTGTCTTGAATGATTCTTGTTATATTCTGTTTCTACTCTCCCATAATCTTGCATCGTGTACACTTACCTTTGAACTCATAAGATCATCCCGTCTTTAATTGTGTTTTGAGACTGTATGGATTATTTTGATGCTATGCTTGCTAGGTTTTTGTAGACCTAACACATTCCCTTGGCACTTTGTTGGTGAAGAAGTAGAACCTATCCCTGAGGATGATAATGCTATAGAAAAGGGAACCTCATGAGCTTAAAGAGTGGAGTGCAGATGATGTAGAATCTAGATTCATCAAAAAAACACTCTATAAGAACTTTAAGTTTTGATTTAGTTTACATTTGATTTAGACAATTAGAAGATTATTAATGAAATTGATTTAATATTACTTGTGCTCTACTATGAATGTCTAGCATTTGATGTTTAAAAAAGAAATTCCCCTGTGATTCAATTTCATCTAATCTCATAAATATGGAAAAATCATATTCACTGTATGAAAGGCGAAATTCTATTGAAATCCAGGTTTTAGGTCATGACAATCCTACACTTTATAATTTTCTAATTTTCTATGTATAAAATCCGTGTCCCAGCCATATCACGGGCATGTCTCTGCCATAGCCATTTCATATCTAGACATCATCCTAGTATGTAGTTTCTTTTAGTGATTATTATTTAGGCATTTTAGCAGTGACAGTTTGAGGTTGTTTAAGATAGTTACTATGTAATTTCTTTTAAAGTTCTAAGGATTTTACACATGAGGGACAAATATGAGTTGGAATAATATTTTGTTATTTGATTGTCTGCACCTGCGAAACATCTTGGAAGGCTTCATTCATCAAAACAGTATTTCCATGTATGATTCCCTACCAATGTACCCATCACCTGTCAGATCTCAGATTTCTGGTTGAGATCTGCACCTTTGTTTTCCTTGAATGGTTATCTCTAACAGCTTCACTTACGCACAACATCACTACTTGTGACCCGGCTAGCCTTGGATTATCAGCCCCTATATGCTCAATACGTGTGGATGTTTATGCAATTAAAGATCCTGAGATATTGAGTCTAATTACAACTTGGAAGCAAATCCTCCAAACCTTGGGCTCAATCCATGTTATGTGTGGAGCCTGATTACACCCGGGTCAGACTGTTAACTCAGGCCCACTGTCACGGATCCAAAGAGTAAGGGTATTTCCCTAATATGATTACCCTGCGTCTTTATGTAACTCTAGCATAGCCGCCACAGATCTTGTATCTTGTATTCTCATCTTCTGCCTTTGATCATAGTGAAATTGGTGTGATCCGTGGACATACCTCAATCTCGAGGGAACCACGTAAATCTGTGTCTTCTTTGTGTCGTTTGGTTGCATCTTTGTTCTTACTTTCCTAACAATCCAACCATGGCAGGCCCGATTTTACCTTCGCACTGCAAACAAAATTGCTGACCTACTAACAAAACTAGGATCATGATGCAAGATAGACCTCAGGCCACAAGTGTAGGGCCCAAGTCAATTTAGGACTTTTTATTTCACTAATTATTTGTCATTAGTTTCTGATTTTATTTAAAGAGTTGTAATTAGGATTAGGTTTCTAGTTTCATTAGTTTCCTAGTTTAATTGGTTCTTAGGGCACAAGTTTTCCTTTTCTTATTTATATGGCATTGTTGAGATGGAATTATTAGAGTTGACTAATAGAATTGGGTTTTCCATTTGAGGTGTGTCCTTGTTTATAGTCTCTACGGAGACGTGTAGTGTCTGGGAGACGTGCTTAGGCACCGCTATTATGCTTCGGTACTTCCCCACAAGCCCTAACCCTAGGACCCGCATCAAGTCACTACAGCTTATTGCCTTCTCTTCATCCTTGCCATGACATATTTGGTTTATGCATTGGAAATTGGTTCACATGTACCTAGCATGAGTTTGGATGATGATGCGGATGACGGATTCATTTGTGGGGTGGGCAGATGGAGAGACTAGAGATGGAGGGTGGAGGGGTAGGTCAGGCTTTCGCCTGGATAATTGGCCTCACACCATACCTTTCATAAGAAAGAGAAGAGAGAACAAAATGCACTCAATCTTTTCAGTCATCAAAGTCTAAAGAGCCAATGAGGCTTACAAAGCTTTAAATAGAGGAAAGACTAATCCTAGAACTAATTGATAAGTGCTTAAATGTTTACAATTTAAGCCCTAATATTTGATTTATCTTGTGTTAGTTCATTGTTATTTTATTTGTTTTTACATTGTCTTTTTATTTTTCATGGAAAGGTCAAAAGGAGCCAAAAAAGAGAATCTAAGCAAAAGAGTTAATTGAGAGATTGTTGGCATGAAAGAGGGAAGCTTTAAGATCAGATTTCAGCCTAAAAGGACGGAGGAGACATTCAAAAGTGGGGTCCACCATTGATAAAAAAAATTGCACACGTCCAAAGTGGTCCCATCATGTGTTCATAGTTTGAAACAAAATTTTTAGAATCAGATTTGGGAAGTCAAAGCCAAGGTCCCACTCCATGGAATCTTCCATCATGTGCAACTTTTGGAATTTTTGGAAAGATCTCCCTCCCAAGTCATGATGTAATCTTTAAGAGAACTTTAAGGAGACTAAAAGGAAAGAAGTGCACACCAAGACATCCAACGCGGCAAGAGAATCTCCTATAATTTCTAGTTGTTTCCTAACTAAGAAGTTTGCTTGAAAGCCAAGCTAGAGGTCTACATATCGACAATAGTACAGACTACGAGCCATCAAACGTATAAGTTCAAAGATTAACCATTTAGGGATGGTAGAGCCCCTACAAAGAACAGTTTCGCAAATAAAAGTAGGAAAATGGGAGATCAATGAAGATTTTGAATGAAGCAATTGAAAGTAACATGCTAGACAGTGGAATCTTTCTATGTATATAAAATATTAATAAATATACCTTCACATACAAAAATATTAATTTGTGGAGTGCAGAAAAAAATAGAGCTATAAAGAGACAAGTGAAAGCACAACTCACGAAACCAACCCCAATAAATGGGATAAGGCTTCTATGACACTGATGAAGCTGATGAACTCTGCATTCTCTAGGATACGAGTTTTATAGAATAGATCATATTCCACAAGTTCAAAGTTGAATTTGGTCAATTCAGTGACTCCCACTAATTTTAACAAAAAAAAAAAAAAAAAAAAAAAAGAGAAGAACTCTAGATATGATACTTATGGACTGAAGCAGTGAAGCTTAGTTGACTCAGAATGTTTCAAGTTAATGAACGATATTCTGAACATCAACGAAAAGCTTCATAAGATACATATAATTCTGAGACCAGAAACATTTAGCAAATGAAAATGAGAAAATCTAGATGTAGTACATTTCCAAAGCTAGTCATCAAACCAATTTCCATAAAGAAGACAATTGAAATCGTGAGACTAATGTCAACCACAAAATTTCAATATTACCAAGTAATAATAATTAACATTAGAACCCCACCCATCCAAAACATGTAGTATCTACACAATTCTGGCATACCAAAACCATCTAAAAAAAATTAACAAGAAGAAAAAGGGCTTGGCATACCAAAAGTGGTCAGAAGTAGTATTCAAATGTCCATATTTATTATGAATAAAGGACCAAGGCAGTGATAAATCCAGATGACACTCAGGCCTCGTATTTGTACCCAAAACTCTAGATTCATTCATTTTCATTATTAAAACTCTCAAGAGCTCCTTTTTTGGACATGCCAATTTAATAATTCGGGCCTTCGGGCTTTAGGGTTCTGCCGTTTGGAAATCCCACACCTCTTTACCATGTAACCCCTTCACTTTCAGAGAGGTAATGGCAACTGTAAGTAATTTTAATACCCAGTTACACATAGCTGGGGTTCTCTAGAAAAAGCGAAGAACTTTCACATTGACATGAGGGTTACATGAAAACTGTACAGTTTGACAGTAACACATAATGCAATCAACAAGTTCTTCACCAACTCAACAGGTAGAACTGAGGATACAAAGGCCCAATTAATTTAGTAAAGTTGAGTTAAATTGCATCAATATTCCAAGGAAATAACTTACCAATCATCATCTTGGAATGAACATAGATCATGAAGCGCCTGGCCTGCTGGGCTCTACTATAATCTGAATTAGGCTCCGGTCGCTCCCGAGGTGAATACTCCCCGCTTTTCTTTACTTCTCGATTCGCTAGACAGAAAAATGTCAGGTATTCTTTAGGATTCGCATCAAGACCTTTTACACGCAGGGCCAAGGCAATGTCAGAATACATCATCTCCATGGTTCTCCGCTGCCAATCCAGTATTGCTTGCACAGATGCAGATTCTGGCTCCCCTTCCGGCCACATTGGAACCACCACATAGACAGTAAACCGTTGACCAGCTTCGATTTTACTGATAATCTTCAATGACAGCTCCTTTGGAACAAGATGTAATGCACCAATGTCCTCGACCTTAATGCCTTCTGCTGCCCAGCAAAACGAGCTACCAAGAAAATACTGGTTTTCGATGTAGATAAAATCCTTAGCTCGGCGAATGGCAGTTATGTAAGCATCTTGAATGCTCCTATCAATGATGTTATCTTTCCCGCTGACAAGGCCTGCTTGAGCAGCACCCTCGGGTTTCTCAGGGAAGCCAAAAGCAGCTCCTCCATCAATAGAACGGAAAAGTTGGACATTCCATATTTCTCTATCTTCTGGGAACATAACAGGAGAAGGGGGGATGATGATATGAGCAAGATCTTTTAGATGAACAAGCAGATCCTGCCCACCTTGCTTCCTCCATCTCTGTTCAAAATTGAACAGCACATCCCAAGCAACAGGTCCTTCTAGCTGGCAATGAATGTCATGCCAAGGCTCTCTTGGGCCACCTTTTGTAATTGAAGAACCAAGGAAATTAGGTTGATGGAAATCACTGTGGTGAGCAGTGTCCAAAGTTCTGAAAAGAGAGTGAAACTGTGTGTCATATCTCCCATCACAAAGATCAATGCCTCCAACAAAACTCACAATCCTCCTCTTCTGTGACCGCTTGTTAGGCATCTCACTATCAACCACTACAATCTTTTGATGGTGAGTGAACATGGTAGAGATCTGCAGGTTCTGAACTACACTTCCTCCATTGTCTGGATTACGGGGGCACAAAACACAGTGCACATCCGTGCCATAAAAGTAGTTTGCAGTTTCTTCATCATGGGTAGCCATCAATCCAGCCTTCTTCAGTAAACCCCCAGAGGTTCTGTCATCCCAAACAAGCATCAAAACTCTAACACCCTCTCTTGCCTTCCTCTTGAGAAGCTCTCCAAGAGTCACATCTCCTCCTGGTTTCTGCCTTCTTGAGTCCATTATCAAGGTGGTCTCAGTGTATACAGACCATCCAGTGATGTAAATAAGGTGCTTTGCATTTGTAATTGCATCAAAGATATCCTCCCAACATCTAGATGGCTCATAATACTTCCCATCAGCAAGAGGGATTCTTGGAATGAAGTCGTCGGGCACATGGGAATCTTGGTACAGTGAGACTCTGCATCCCTGTCTCTGTGAGAAGAATGTATAAGGAACACCAGGGAATTTAGGACTTCTGATGCCCCTCGACCAGTTGAGTTCTCGTGTAATATCAAAATATTGCAGTTTCACATGGATCCTGGAACCCCCACCAATAGGCCGACGGTTATCATTGCATATCTCCACCCACCTATCCACTTCCTCACCATTCAGGATTTCCTTGACAGGTATGTAAGCTCTTCCAATCAGTGTTGCCCCAATAGGATTATCTTCTTTGATTGTGAAAATAACATAAGCAGCCATATGGGCACAATAGATATGAAAAGACTCATACCAACGAGGATTAACAGGCTCATTTTGAATTATGCGTGTTCGCCCGACTCTAGCCTTCTCTAAATCAATAGTTGCATATACTCTCGTCATTCCTTTCCCAATGCCAACAGTCTCCTCAATGTTTTCCACAAGCTACAACAGAGATTTGCAGGATTAAAACACAAACTGATAAAAAAAATGGAACAGAGATAAAAATAAAACAAAAAACAAAAAGAAAAGAAAAGAAAAAAGAAACAGTTAAGTTGATGGTAAAAGTCACTTTTGTGAGACTTATAGAATCAGAGATAAGCTATGATATCCAGATACTTGTACAGGCCTAACATATCCATATCAGAGCGATACGACACTTCAATTGCTACCTAATACTACACCGATACTTCTAAGGAACAAGTTTAACATATCCAACTTATAAAGTCCTTTATTTCATATATTTCTTTTAATATTTTTACTTCTCATCACAAAATATGCTAGAAAGGAGTGAAAACAACGATAATTTCAATGATTTAAAAGTGATTTAAATAAAAAATTAGGACACTCGTATCCGTATCCGTGTCCTACATTTTCTATAGTGACGAGTAGTATCCCCGATCCCCATATTAGTGTCCGTATCCATATTCATCTCCGGGCATCATAGGAGATAAGCCATGCGGAAGGAGTATTCAATACTACAACAACTGGTGCCTTGATGTAAGTATTAATATATAAAAAAACATACAAGTTGATGAAAATTTTCAAGAGAGAAACATGCCAGTTTTAGGAAGTCTAAGGCAGAGCTAGTTATGATCAATTTGAGCCCTTCACACAAACACAAAACTATCCCCATGTAATGATATATGTCTCAATTTCATTTGATGCAGCTGATATTGGTCTAACACTTACGAAAAATCCGAGCCCTCCACACACAAACACACAACCATAGGGATCTTAAAATATATAAATACAGTGGTGATTCATTGCTGCCGCGCAAATGGAAATCACCCTGCGCACTTCTCTGTGGGGTCCACCAGGGGATGGGACCAGAAGATTTATGTAGGCCCTACCGGTGTATGGAATCGGGAGCTCGCCTCATGATCCTAACCCACAAGTTTCACCCCTTTAAAAAGTGTGCACAGTCAATCCAACACTTTGGTCAATTCGGATAGGTGAAAGGCCAGGGATACGGTGACATATGGGGGGTCCCTCTGCGTGCTCCATTCAGATAGGCCATCCGGTGGGCCCCACTTCAAGTGAGCACCAAATCACCCAAGGAAAAGGTGGGCACTTGATAATTGGTGTGTATATACTATAATATAATGTACATATATATAGGGCTATATTTTTCTAAGAGGTACCTTTCACGGATTTGTGCGAGAGGTAACCTTTTTACCACCATAAAGGGACACCCATGACAACCCTCACTCACTAACCCCCCACGAGCATTCACACTAAATTGAATCTAATCTAAATAATAATCATTGTTGGATTAAATTCCATTAAAAAATGTAACTTACAGTTGGAATTTAATCCAGTGCCAAATTAGGGTGACAACTGACAATGTGAGTGCTAATTCATGGGGAGATCAGTGAGTGTGAGGGGGTTGGATTTGTTATGGGGTGTCCCACATGATGGTAAAACGATTACCTTTCAAGAAAATCCATGAGAGGTACGTCTTAGAAAAACATCCTATATGCACTATGTTCTACCAAGCAATACTTTCATGGATTTGAATGAGAGGTAACCTTTTAGCCCATGACAAATCCAACCCTTCACACTCACTAACCTCCCATGAATTAGCCCTCACCCTAATTTGACACTAATATAGATAATAATCACCATTGGATTAAGCTCCATTGAAATAAAATTTACAATGGTAAATATGAGTGATTTTAGTCCTACCTCTAACTCACATCAAGAACTGCCCATCCTTCCTACCTCATGATTGGCATTCACCAAAGTGGGCCCACCAAACGGATTTCAAATTTGAAAAGTGGAGAATGGTACTCCCTGTATCTCTACATGCAAGGAAAAACAAAGAGCACTTTCCATTATTTGAAATGCTATCCTCCACATTGTTTGACAAACTCCATCCTCTCAATGTTAAGAATAACCACTCCATTGTAGTGGATTGTTATTCATTATTAGTCATTGTGGTAGGTTGCATTAGACTCACAGTCACCATATAAAAGTCCACTCATATGAAGAAGTTCAATGTATAAGCAGTATATTATTGCAATGCATGACCCCACATTATGATGGAGTGCAATAAAAGCACCACAAACATGTGGTGGGAAAACAACAGTGGCCAATTATGTCCCCAAAACACTGATGGTCAAGCCACTAGTTAAATCGTTAGCCATGTGTATTATAGATACACATAAAACATGTACTTAGTTTTAAAGCTTTAAGTATTCATGATGATGTTGGTGATGATGATATGTCTTCCAAGATTTTCCCAATTTCCTTACATTGTTCATGTAAGTTCATATAGAGTCAGAGATTATTCATAACACAATGTAGGCAAAAGCAGCAATGAATGCAAATCTTGAACACACTAGCACAATTAAAGTTGAAAATGTTGTCTCAAAGTATAAGTATTTTACATAAATAAGTATCTATGTAAACATAATTATCTAGACTCTTCATTACTACCCATCTTTTCTTGTTTGCCATATCTTCTCTGGACTTGAAGCATTTCCGTTTGAGCCTTTTTTCATACAATCATGCTACTCCAGAATGGCATTGTCTCTATTCCACCTGTGCCTTGCACACATGCTCCACAGTGAAAAGTAAGAGCATCTTCTTCTTTTCAACACAAAAACACCACCAAAAAGAGAGAAGGAAACCCACACATGACCCTTGTTGCTAAAAAGCTTTTTACACATTACTCTCTCTCTCTCTCTCTCTCTCTCTCTCTCTCTCTCTCTCAAATTGGCAAAAGACTCCTTGAATTTTTGTTTCCTCTACAGTACAAACAGAGGAGATAAATACAGCAAAAGTTGAACAAGGACATTCCTATACAAAATACGGTTGAGTTACCTTTATATAATAATTTATAGACATTAAATACTAATTTCAGGATCACTGGAATATTCCCAACATGTTTGAACCTACTCTCTAAACATTTAAAGGAACCTGTTAGAAATTTTTGGACCAATCTGAGGACCTTTGGAATCTGTTCCTTCATAACATATTGTCACCATTTCTGGAAGTTGACTCTGAAAATAGTTCGCTTTGTTGCATTTACAATTTTATTTGGCCACTATGAGAAAACTAAAATTTGACCAGTTAAGTTTGATGGAAAAACTACTTTTTTTCTTTTTCATTTTTTTTTTTTTTGGGTAAGGTAGAAGCCATTCAAGCTCCTAGAGAAAACAAGACAAAAGCACCCATAACAAATACAAACAACACAGAAGCGCACACTCATGCTACAAAGAGGAGCTACCAAAAGAACTTAACACCAATCTCGTATAACCCCCTATTTAGCAAGAGAATCAACATCCAAATTAGCACTTTGCTTAACAAAGAAAAGAATCATCAAGCCACCTCGCCAAATCCATATTTTTTCCGTCACGTTAGCAGGTTCCAAGGAGTACTACTACTTCCATCAGCCCATCGGATGCACAGGAAGGATCGCCTTTAACTTGGAGATGAAGTCCTATTATTCTTTCTTCACGAAGACTGGTCCTCAGGGCTAGCATTACCTTATTGACCTAGCAAGTGCCTGCAGGACCCGTAAAAGATAGGATCATCCTAGCTTCAAACAATACTGCCCACTCTAGCTAAACCTAGATTGCCAATAGCACTCCCATTGAACTTCAACTTAAGACAACCTAAAGGCGGAAGGATCCATCTAGGTTGGGGATGTTGATGGTGAAGAGAAGCCACCTCTTCCCAATTTCTAATAATAGAGCTTAAAGGAATGCCTTTAAACAAAAGGTAAAAACCCAAGATGCTACCAAAAACTTAAATCTATCTACTAAGGGAACTTCCAGAGAAGAAGATCCCTCAAAGCATCTCTTGTTTCTCTCTTTCTAAATCACCAAAAGAGAAGCCAAGAAGTGAAACTTTCTACATTATCCTTCTCCTAGTTGCACCCAATGACCACCTCCAGTCCTCAAAAAGCTGTTATGACCTATTAGGGAATACCCAACTGAAGTCTGGAACTGAACCATCTAAGAATAGAACTCTAGATCACTTAAGCGAGGTCGCAATTTATAAGAAAATGATCTACTGATTCAGTTTCATCAAGCAAAAATAGGCAAGCATTCACTACTATCATCTTTCACTTCTAAAGGCTGTCAATCACCAGGATGCTACCTTGACTGGAAAGCCTTGCAAATGTGAGGACTCTCTCAGTCGCAGGTGCTTTCATTTTTGAAAAAGAGGACAAAAAAATAGGAGCTAAGGAACTGCACATAACTGCAAAGAATCAGAGCTATGCCATGAGGCTGGTTGTCTATACACAGGTCGTACCTTATGCGACTTTCTCGGGGATTCTCCCGTAGAATGGAAACGTAAGAAATAAGATAAAGTATCCAAATCCTCTACAAAGGCTGAATATGGTTTGATGTCTTTTGTATGCTCAATAATTGTGTGGCTACATGGATTACTACAAGAACTTAACGAACATGTCTCCATATCCACACCACTATGCAGATGATACGTGATATCCAAATTGCTTCCGGCCAAGTTGTGAATTTGTGGAGAATGAAACCATTTTGCTTTCCCACATGCAAACCAACCTAAACTTGTTAATATATTGACAAAAGCCTAACAAGACCATTTCCTACTTTGCAACCTGATGGTTCTCAACAATCAACATCAAGTTGAGAGGGAGTGTAAAAGGGTATATCTATGGAGTATCGCAAGAACACTGGAGATATCCTTAATGATACTCATTGCGCCAAATCAAGGAAGCTTGTTTGTAGACTGGATGTAGTCTATATACAACTGTTGATAACAAGAAGTAGAAGGATAAATCCCTTGTATGTCTATATCGGTAAGTTACCACCATGATATAAATATATATACAAATGATTTAACAATCAGATCAACCTTGTAATAGCAAACTCCTGCTTTAAAAAAAGAGGAGAATTTAATTACCTATAAAAGCGGAACTAGCAAGAGCCAAATCGACTTTTCTTTAGTTAGAAAACATGACCGATTTGCTTGTAAAGACTGTAAGGTTATTACAGGAGCATACCATTCAAAAAAAAAAAGTTATTACAGGAGCAAGTTTGACTACACAACATAGGCTAGTAGTTTTAGATATTTGCATTAGAAGTAGAAAGAGAATGGTATTTGAGGAGGGCGAATGAAATTTTGAGGGAGAAACTACAGCTATGTAGAATCAAATGACTAACTGTATTAAGAAGATTGCTAAAGAGGTGCTTGGAGAGTTAAAAGGAAAAAGACACTATAATAAAGAAACCTAGTGGTGGAGTGTAGCGATTCAAGAAGCTATTTGAGAGAAAAGACGTTATTAACGTTATTACAAAGTTTGGCAGGTGACTAGAAATTTGGAAAATTATGAGATGTATAAAAGGGCAAAGAAAGAAGCTAAGAAAGTTGTAAGTGATGCAAAGTTCAAAGCATATGAAGACCTATATAATAGGTTGGGAAAAAAAGAATGACAAGAATATTTTTAAGCTGGCAAAACTAACAGAAAAAAAAAGTAGAGACCTAGACCATGTCAAATGTACTAAAAGAAAAGGCCAAAAGGTTCTAGTGAAAGACAACGATATCAAAGAAAGGCGGAGAGAATATTTTAGCAAGCTTTTAAATGAAGACTATGTAGAAGACATAGAAACAAATGATGATGCTTTGTTAGTTGAACATACTATTTCCCGCAGAATTAGGGTGGAAGTGAGGAAAGTGTTGAAACAAATAAAGATAGGAAAGGCTACAGGTCCATATGACATTCTGATAGAGACTTGAAAATACTTAGAAGAAGTTGGGGGGTATTTGGTTAACTAGTCTCTTCCATAAGATATTAATGACAAAGAAGATGTTGGATGAATGGACAAGAAGTGTTGTAGTACCTATATATAAGAACAAGGGAGATATACATATACAATATTGTACCAACTACCATGAGATTAAACTTATGAGCCATACTGTGAAGCTATGGGAGAGAGTAATGGAGCAAAGACTTAGAGAGAGACCAAAATATCTAACAATCCATGAAAGCTATCTTCTCACTTAAGCAATTAATGAAAAAATATCAAGCGAAGAGGAAAAATCTGCATATGGTCTTAATCGATCTAGAAAACGCTTATAATAGGGTACCTAGAGATTTAATTCAGAGGGTTTTAAATAAAATAAATGTTCCAATAGGTAATATTGAAATTATTAAAAACATGTATAAAGGAGCAATAACGAATGTGAGAACTACTTGTGGAGAGACAAATGAGTTCCCAATGACCATAAGTTTAACGACCAGGATCTCCCAGTATGATATTGTCCTCTTTGGCTCATGCAACTCGGGCCCCGTGGGCTGTGGCTCAATCTTGCCTCAAGGTTTTGTTTTTGGAGCCCATTAAACTCCAAAAGGCCTTATACTAAGTCACACGGTGTCCTCCATACTAGCCCAGTCTCTGAGCCTCATAAGCGATGTAGGATCTTACAATAAATTTGCATCAAGGGTCAACCCTAAGTTCTTATCTCTTTGTATTGATTATGGATGGGTTAACTACTCATATTCAGGAGGAGGTACCTTGGTGTACGCTATTTGCAGAAGATAGAGTGTTAGTGGATAAGTCAAGAGATGGCGTGAATGCAAAACTCGAGAGATGGTGAGAGCCTTTGGAATCCAAAGGTTTTAAAATAAGTCATATAAAAACATAATATATGGATTGCAATTTTAGTGGGTATTTACAAAGAGCTGAAACTATTGTAAAAATTGAAGCCCATGAGATTCCACAAAGAGATTTTTTTCCCGTTATCTTACGATAATTAGCAAGGATGAGTAGTTTTGATGAAGATGTCGAACATAAGATAAAAGCGGGATGGTTAAAGTAGAGATTTACTTTTGGAGTGCTTTGTGACCAATGAATGTCAACAAAATTGGAGGAATATTTTATAAGACAGTGATTAGACCAGCTATAACATATGGAGTAGAATGCTGGCTAATCAAAAAACAACATATGCACAAAATGAAGGTAGCAGAGATGAGAATGTTGAGGTGGATGTGCGGTAAAACTAGGAAGGATGAAATTACTATAGAACGTTTTCGAGAGCATTTAGGGGTAGCATCAACAGGAGATAAGATTAGAGAAAATCGTTTGAGATGGTTGGACACATCCTACGCATGCCACCCACGTCGCCGGTAAGAAAAGTGTTTGGGTATGCAAGTTAATGGTGCACCAAGGGGAAGGGGTATGCTGAAAAGGATGTGGATGAAGGTAGTAAAATAGATTTGAAGAAGTACAACTTATCTGAAGATTTGGCTCATGATAGATCGGAATGGAGAAATAGAATTCTTGTAGCCAACCCCAATATACTTGGAACAGAGCTTTGATGATGACGACGACAACGACATAAAATATAAGAGGTTCCTCGTGGGAAAATGTGAAAACCACAAAATCTTTTCCCCTCTTTTCATTCCTTTCTTGATACAACATGCCATAAAAGAAAATAAACCAGCATTTTTTCCAATCAGATTTAGCAGCAAAATTTGTAGCATATTCAACAAAAAAAGAGAACTTCAATACACACGCAAAAGCGTGAAATCCCAGATACATTGTACCCAGACTTCCGAACAGCCAGAAATTCACTTTTACACCCTCCATATCTGAAAAAAAACACATGCATTCCCAAATGCAAGTAATGTCAGCCATAGATGCACAAATTAGGGAAAACTCAACACACTTTCTACACGATTCACACCTCTTCTACAGATACCATTAAGTTCGTCCAGGACTCCCTCTCTCTCACTCGAATCCACACCGAATCCATATACGCTATCTTTATCCAGGCACGGCAGAAACAGAAATTCACTTCCCTCATTCGACATCTGAAAACATTCTCAAATTCCAACAATTCCAGCCGCAGATACACAAATTAGGTCAGATTCAACACATTTTCTACAAGAATACCTAAATTCCATAATCCATCTCTCTTCAAAACCTTACCTTTCTAAGGAATTTCGGCGCAGTGCCACTAGCTCTGTTAGGATTCGACAGGGCTTCGGCCTCAAAGATGGTAACGTTGAGAGTCCCGTGGAGTAGAATCTGCGCCATCTGCTCGAACAAATACCTCAAGAACAAGATCTAAACCAATAATATATACAAAATCAATGGCAATCAGAGCTTCTTAGAGAGAAATGCAAGAGCTTTGAGATGGAAGATCGTGCTTCAAAGTAATAGAGCTCTTGAAATAACAAAATCTCTAAGCAGAGAAGAGAAGTCTCGGCAAGAGATTCGGTGTTCTGGAGCCGAATGGAAGGAATGCTATGACATGTGAAAAAGAGAATAGAGATCGGATGGTTGAGGATGAGAAATAGAGATTGTTTTAAATGCTAAGAGGAGAAACGCAGTGAAGACGAAAAACATTTATAGGAAGTGTAATGTTCACATGAATGACGAGGAGAACCCGATAAAGGTCCGAACTGCCGGCGGGTTTTCCTTTCTTTTGTCCGGTCTTCTTTATTCCAACTTTGAAATGACACTAACAAGGCTGCCTGAAATGTCGTTGCTTTCTGGAAATCCGGATCCGAATCCGTGTTTCGTCCAATCAGATGACGCGCGGGGCATTCCTCTTTCCTCCGCCCCATTTTGCCCACACATGTGGCGACTCCTGATTGGGAGGATATGTCCGATTCCTCTATCACGGATGATATAAGCTCAGCATGAGTGGACCAACCAATTCATGCCACGTTGGTAGAAAACCCAAGTAGGCTGCCACCCAATTTCTTTCGAGAAATATATTTATAGATAACAATGAAAAAAACAAGGCTTTTCATAAATAGAAATTTCATCCAGCAATACACAAGCAGCCTTTTAGGACTAGTTTAATAATTTATTATTAAAATAAAAGTAATACAAAATATCAAATCAAGAGAGAATAAGATATAATGGGGTTATGATGGTATTTTATCTTTAGTAGATTAATAGAGAATTTTTTTTACTTTTTATGTAAAAAGTGAGTTTTTTTTATATTATTTAGTGAAGAAAGGAAGTTTTTTTTTTTTTTACTTTTTTTAAAAATAAGAAGGAAAGAATTTTGGAGATGTATACTTTTGATATGACCCCTTGTCTAAAAAATGGAGGCTTTACATTACTTTTACTAACTAGTATATTGTGAAGCACGCCCTAAAGAGTCTGTTTGGTAAACTTGTTTGTAGGGCCAGTTTCTTTACTAGAATTTCAGAAATTTCTATTTGGAGAATTTCTGAATTCCCAGAAAAGGTGGAATCACTAGATGCTCCTTTGGACTTGGGCATCCAGAACTTCCACCAAAATGCAAAGAGGGCGGGATTCCTGAATTCTCAAAGGTTAATTGGAACCGTTCATATGGCTAGAACTCATAAATTCTTGACAAGAAACAAAGGATTTGGAAATGCCAGGGGACATGGCATCATGTCCCAAAACCCCAACCACTAAGATTCCTGTCAAGAGTTCTACTAAAGAAATAAGTCTATAGGGTTGCGAAGTGAAGCCCAAATCAAGAAAGAATAGAATATTAGGGGGTCTAATCCTAATATGATGAGGTTTTATTTTTAGTGGCTTGATAGTGAATCTTTTTCACTTTTTGAGTAAAAAGTAGGGAGTTTTGTCTTTTAGTAACTTGAGAATGTTGATTTTTAACTTTTTTTTATTTTAATGAAGGAGAAATTTTGAAATTATGTACTTTTGATATAACCTCTAGTCTTTTAACGCTTTCCTCTTCCCTAAATTTGCAGAGGATATGGAGGTGATCGAATAAATGCAACGCCAGGTCTCTCTTCATCTTCCACTCTTTCTTCCATATATTCTTCTTTCCCTCTTTTTTTTTCTCAGGTTCTCAATGCCTTCTTTTGTCCCTCTTCGCTTTTCTTTTTTTTTTTCTTTTACATAAATATCTTTTATTGCATGTTGTATGGGTTTCATAGAATCTATGGAAGTGAAATACTACTCATTATGTATCCATATGAGCGCTCTCTCTTTGTTATCTCTTTCTCCTAATTGATGATTGTAACAAATGCGAGAAAGACAACCTTATTACCCAGAGGGCCTCACGTGATGCTTGATGAGTGTTAAATATTGCATATTTTACCCATCATTAGTCCGAATTTTATCAGCATTTCATGTGCATATCATTAATTTACTTTACACGGAGATCTTATGCTTCTAACGAATTATTGGATTGTCGGATTATAACCGCTTATAACTTCGTTTTAACTCGTAAAATGACGTCATTTATTTGCACCATTGGTCGGAGGCGGAATTCTAAGCAAAATCGGCTACTCATTTGTATTCATATGAGTTCAGATGAGGGAGATACGAAACGGCAAAGTTTTCATTCATAAATCTGATAATTATTTATTGTGCATTTTTATGTAATTTCTCTTGTGTAGGTGGACTCCACGACTACCCCAACTCTAACATCTCCACCAATTAAAAGCTTCCCAAGTTGTAACCAATCAAATTGAAACAATCTATGTGAAATGAAATGAGCCAATCAAAAACCTCCAAATTGAAGGACTACATGACACAAATGCTTTTAGAAGGAAAGTTTGTCGCCACCAATCATATTGAAGCAATTCATGTGAAAGGAAATGAGACAATCAAAAGCCTCCAAATTAAAGGACCACATGAGACACAATGCTTCTAGAAGGAAAGTTTGTCGCAACCAATCAAATTAAAACAATCCATGTGAAATGAAATGAGTCAATCAAATGTCCTCAATGTTTTTATAAATTAAAATATATTTGTAGAGAGAGATATCTTTTGGCAATTTTATTTTACCTTCTCTACACTTTTATATTGTAATTAGGAGCTTAATTTTAACTAATCTAGAGAGTGTGTAATTGAAGATCATTAATAAAGATTTGACAAATCTCTTTCTTTTTGTTTAATAGCTAAAGTTCTTGGATTAGGCTTTCATTTTGAAGTTAAGTAATGTAATTAGTTTAATTCCATGCATGTTTTAGTTTAAATTCCCTAATTGTGTTTGATTAATTAGTAGATTTTAGATTTAATTGTGTTAATCTCTCTCATTTCTTATGCTCTATCTCTACACTTGATGCTTGGATAATCTCAATTGATGCTTTATAATTCGATTAAGTTCTCTCACATAGCATACTCTAGATCCCTTATCTTTGATCTTTTGTAACTTAATTTTGGTGCTTAATTGTTAGGATAGCTAGATGACGATCTAAAATCTTGGCTTTTGATTTAGTTTACTTTGATCTTCATTGTTATATTATCTAATCCAATGAGGCAAGAGATTGCTAATTGGATTGTAGATTTGAAAGTTGAATTAGAACATGCATTAATTGGATTAATTACATACTTAGTGGATTTTGGATTGCCTAATCTCTTATTTTGATTGTTGTTAATTTGAATCCTTATTTGCTTTGTTATTTTCACTTCTAAATTGTTAGATCTACATTTCACATCACTTGTTTTATAATCTTACAAAATTTACATCACATTTCACCTTAAAGTTTTCATTTCCACCACTATTCATCCACTAGTTTAGTGTAGCTTGTTAGATTTAACTTAGATCTTATTAATTTTGTATTTTAGATTGTTAATTAAAGTAGTTTAGTTGCTATTCTACATTCCATTTGGTTTGATTTCATTTTTCACATCATGTCCATATGTAGTTTGCACACTAATTGGCACACTAGTTTGTTAATCTAGTTTAATATCTTGTTAATCCTAGTTGTTGGTTCCAATTAATTGTTTATACTAGCAGAAAACCCAGGCTAATTATGGGTATGCATAAAGAGATAGGATTCTATATATGTTGAAAATGGAGAAAATGGGAGTCCGTAAGTGGGATAAGTATATTAGAGGAAAGTGAAGAGAGAGTATGTTAGCATTGTAAAAACTGAAAGTAACTTCCAATCAAAATTGGATCCAAAATCTTCTAGCTTAATAGATTATAATTGCATAGTGTTAGATTATATGGTCTCAATCCAGTGGATGGTGTAAACAAATTGATTGATTCCTTAGTTAATTTATATAATCATGCTTTTATTCGTGTGATGGATAGTATATTTTTAATGAGATGAATATTATTTTATTTTATTCCATGTTTGTACATGACCAATACAAAATGATGTAATGGTTCATGAGATGAACCAAAGCTCACAAGTATATTAGATGCGATCCATATGTTTGAATGAGATTCGCATACAGGAGATATAGATTTCAAATCTTATACTTGAATTGATTCACAACCAGTGATGGGATTGGGCATATCATCTGATAAGGTTGCAGCATTATGATCACTATGAAATTATGTGGTTTGTCTCAATCCTTAGAGTGTAAGACTCTGGATCATTTTGTGGGTACATTTGGATGTACTGAAGGACCATGAGTTGCACCTTATGCAAATATGTCTTTAATTTAAAGACTGCTCTCATAATTCCCTAGCAATGGGTTCTTAATCCTGAGAGATTAATGAACTCCAGTTTCTATTATACATTTACTTTGAGTCACCAATGAGTGAGACCAATTATAAGTCAACACAATGGTATCTTGGGTACCTGGTAGTGGGACTGTGGGAACATATAATTGTCAAGATGTAATATATCCTCTAATAGATATATACCCTTGTGTTAATTAATGAATTTATCATTGGTAAGTGCGCATCCATCTTAATTTAGAGTTAATTGGATGGTACTAATGATCATTGTGATTAATTGGGTCACAAGGATAATAAGATATGTATCTAATTTAGTTGGACAGATTTTATCCAATTGATCCATGGATATAATTGATAGAGAGACCTACTTGTAGTAATTGGATAGTTTAGGGTCTTCTTGAAATTTATTCCTAAGACTGGAGTTTAATTGCATTTATATATTGGAGTAATTTACAATTAATTATGGATTCGGAGTTCACATGACATGTGTGGTCCAGATTCCCTGCTGGAGCAGGTTTCTAAGGAATCCCTAGTGGTCCCATGCTAGCCCTAAGAAGATATTGTTTCTAATCCAATTGGAACTCTTAAAGGAATGAGGAGTTGGCACTTGCTCATAATAGAAGTGAGACTTCTAATTATGGTTGAAGAGGTGGCTTTACTCAAACCTATAGAAGAAAGAGAGAGGGGACGTCTAAGAGCATTCCCACGCCCAAGGTTGGACTTCCCTCCCTCTCTCCCTCTCTTTCCCCTTTTTTTCTCTGGTTCACCCTAGAGAGTAGGGTTTTTCTTCTTCCTGGAGATCCCACCATTCTCCATGAGGAGATCTCTGTAAGATGGTCATAGCATGGAAGATCATGAGGTGTAGGATATCTTTCTTGTTCTGGCAAAAGAGTTTCTCATCAAGCCAAGCGATCAACTCCTCGATTAGAGCACAATCCGGCTCCCAAGGATCTAGATCATCTCTTTTGTATATTATTATGGTTGCTTGTTGCTATTGTTTTCAATCTTCCAGATAGTGTATCTTCTTATTCCAATTCATGAGAATGAGGTTTTTGGATCCTAGATTGGGTTTTTGGCCTTATGGGTATTTGATCCCTACATTAAGTGGGTCAAAAGTTTTGAAAACCTATCCACGAGGCCCACCTACTTCCAACACATAGTTTAGTAGTTTTAATTGTTCACTTCAATTGTCCATATTAGCTATATCTTAGTTCAGTTCTACTTTAATTAGATTTATTACTTGTTCCATCATTTCTCCGTGGGATCGATAATCCAGACTCTTTAGTTATTTGCTACTTGATGATAGTGTAGTCATGCGGTTGCACATCTTAGTATCGATCAATGCTTTAGTGGGAGAAAATGTAAGACTCTTAATTAAGACATGAAGAAGAGCATTGGATATGCAGAAGACATTGACGGATTTGAAGTACTCCATATTCTATATCTCTATAGTTTTGATGGGTTATTATCTGTAAAGTGATTGTAATTGGGATTTTTTTTAAGAGGTTGATGGGTTATTGTCCTGTAATGTGATTGTTTGTTGTAATGGAATGTCAAGTTGGTTCCTACTATAATGAATTTTTATATAATTCTTCCTTTTGATTCAATTTTAAATTAGGAACTAGTTTTTTATGGTATGGCATTGTCTATTTGTTAATTTTGATTTTTGCATTGATTAGAGCAGAAAGCGCAGGAAGGAAGGAATGACTTGCCAGCATTCCGTTTGTTGAAGCTTCGCATCCCAATACTCTACTTCAATTTTAAGATTTTTAAAAGCATGTTGTGAAGAGAAGGATGAGTAAAAGAATAATTAGAAGCAGGCATTGAAAATGTTTGCAAGGAGAGAGAAAAGAAGAGGAAAACAGGACTTTCTATTTGAGAATAGGAAGCATGCAGGGTGAATCTTTGACCGGGAAAGGACTAATTTTAATATGATTTTTTGGAAAAAATCGTTTCAATCATATCTGATGGACCCTCGGAATTTCTGTCCTCTCCTTCCGCACCCCGGGGGCTGACCTAGGTCTCAGCGGAGGAGGGAAAACGCGGGTATCAATATTTTTGTACGAGTATGCCAGATTTACTTTCTACTTGGAATTTGGAATGGTGATGATCCGGAGATTCACCTTCACAAGTGGAAAGGAAATCAATCATTTTTTCTAACTTTTCAAATTGCATAAATATTAAGAAAATAGACAAGTTTGTTTTTTAGAATGCCGTAGGAGGCGTTTTTTGTTTGTTTGTCGTGAAAGGCGATTTTACAAAACTCATCAAATGTGAAAGATAAGAATTGTGATTTCTTTTTGTCTCTTTAAAAAATACAAACTACAATAGAAAAGGAAGAAAAGGGATCTAACTTCTCAGGAGATTGTGGGGACACGTTGAGATCGACGGTCGCAAGTCATGTATGGACTTTGCCATCGTCCTTCAAATGAGAACGGTTGATGCTTTGATTCTTCGGCTTGGCTCCTGACCTCAGGTTTTTAAAGGACAAGGACGAAGAGGAGGTCCTATATCTAATGAAAAACCAAGTAAACGGCTGAAAAGCCTCGTTTAGGCCATGTTGGAGAAGAAGGAGACCTTGGGGAGGGGGGGGGGGGGGGGGTGGGGTGGCCCCCCAAGGGACTTTGATCACCTTGTGGTGTTTCTTGCAGCAAAGCAGCAGGACTTCGTCTGGCTTTCTTCGGGAGAAGTGCAAAATTTCAAGTCGATGTGTGTATCGATTTGTCGATAGATTCGTCGATGACCCCCTCTCTTGGAAATGGATCTCCTTTTATAGGCTTTTGATAGCCATGAGGTGATTATGGGCATTAATAGCCATGATGAGAGAATTGATGAGGAGTTACAAGTTGATTTTGTAACTCCTTTTTCATGGCTTGTGATTAGCCGATGAAGGTAGTGGGCATTTAATTCCCTTTAATCTTCATGATGATAGGAGTTTCATGGATTTAATGCCATGATTGCTTGGATTTGTAACTCCCAAATGCTTGAATCTGATTGGGCTGTCCAAAATAATGAGTTAATGACCGCATTAAGTTGTCATAAACGGGTCAATTAACGTCATTAAGTGGTCGCCAAGGCATGTGAAGAGTCGCCGGCCGCGCCGTGTCTTTTGAGATTTTTCTTGTGATCATCACAGGTGGATCCACACATTGTTTGATGTCGGATTGTGATGCACTTTCAGACATTGATTGATGTTGGTGGGCCGGTGACATCTGTCTTGTCGATTTTCCGATCGGTCGGACAGAAAGTATACTTTCTTGGTCAGCCGGTTGGTGATCTTGGAGTGATCGGTGATGATTTCATGCTTTTGACGGCGGATCCGAGATGTCGGTGAAGATTAGTCGTTTTCAAGCATCAAAGATTGGATTTTCAGAAAATCACAGAGGCAGGAATGCTCGAAATGCGAAAAAGGTCGAAAAACGGGGCATTTGGTGCAAAATCCGGCGACCCGGATTTGTAGGGTCACCGGCAACCATGCACCCAGGGTCACCGGCGACCTTAGGCCAAGGTCGCCGGTGACCTTAGGGTTTTGCCTTTTCGGTCACCGAGCTTTGTTTTCGGCCGATTTTCAGTCTTTTTTGTTCCTTTTTTCTTCTGTATTTTTCTTGACATTTTTCCTCAATTATTAACTTCATTTTCTTGGAGAAAACTTGACGAGAACCCGTGCAAAACCGGAACACAAAGTTTCCCATTTTTCGGGAAAGCCGAAGACTTTGTAGCCGATTTTCGGTCAAGAGTCGAAACTAGGTCAAACGATGTCGGAATGACCTGAAAATTGAGGTGAAGCTTCTTGAGCAGTGGATAGGACCAACCATGGGCTTTTATTTGAATTTTGAAGCCGTTTGGGGTCCCATCGATGCTTGACTTGATTTTGTTGCTGGGAAAATGCTGAGCTTTGATATGTGGTCAAACGATGTCCGATTGACCTGAAATTTGACGGGGACCCTATTGGAGTCATTTTGAGATGACCCATGAGCTCCTTTTTCGATGTCATGGTCCCGGGTCCCTCCGCCGCCGGTAAGCTTGATTTTTTTTCGGAGCATCGAAACCTGGTCAAACGTTGTCGGAATGTCCTGAAATTCGACGTGCCGACTTTTGGAAGCATGTTGAAGCCACTCATGTACTTTTTTTTATGAGTGATCGGTTCGGTGGTTCTCGCCGCCGGGAGGCTTGATTTTGTGCTCGAGCGTTGATGGAGGGTCAAACGTTGTCGGTTTGACTTGAAATTTGGCATGGAGCCCTTTGGAGACATGCTGGAGTCATCAGTAGGCTTTGATCAAAGTTTTGACTCTTTGATGATGTTGCCGCCAGGAGCGCTTGTTTGTTATCGGATCAGTGAAGTTAGGCCAAACGATGTCGGAATGGCCCGAAACCTCAGCTGTACCCCTCTTTTGGCTACCTTGAAGGATCTTTCAGTTTCCGTCTGATTCTGACAAAATCTGATGCTTGAAGTAACTTTGCTTGTTTTGTAGCAAGATGCAGCTTCAGGAGGCTTTTTGATGTTGAGGACATAGTGACTTTTTTGGTGTCAACAAATGCCCCCTTGAGGTACAGCGACGAGTAGCTTTTTTGGAGTCGGTGTGCCTCGAAAAGAAACTTGGAGGAGAGATTCCGACTTGACCAAGAGTCTTGAGCATTTTTTTTTTTTTGAATAGCCTTCTGAGTTTCCGGGGGAATTTTATGGTAGTGAGAGGAATCACGTACCATCTCAAGGCAAACTTTTGAAAATGACATGGGATATTTGGTTTTTGGGTCTTGGATTTTGGTTTTTGACCTTGTGACCTAACAAGCTGTATGTGGCAGGTTAGGGGGTCGGGTTTGATTTTGATTTTGACCTTGTGACCCAATTCAAGCTGTATGTGGCAGGTTGGGGGGTCAGATTTGGTTTGTTGGTTTTGGTTTGGTTTGGATTTTGATTTTGGTTTTGGTCTTGTGACCTAACAAGCTGTATGTGGCGAGTTAGGGGACCGGAATTTGGTTTTGTGAAATGTCAATTTCAAGATTTTGGATCAATTTGGTTCGTGAGTTTGGATGGTTTGGTTTTTGGAAACTCATGAGGCTTTTTTTTTTGAATGGTCCCATCAACTCAAAAGAGGCATGGGACTTTTTTGCTCTTTTTCTTTTTTTTTTGTTCTTGGTAAGAGGAATATTTTGACTAAAAGCCACTTTTAGTGCCTAGGTGGTCAAACCTGGCTCCTTTCCATGGGACCTTAGGCTTTGGAGATGGCCTAGATCTCATATGGTGTCATTTTTGTAGAGAATATCTAAAAATATCTCTTTTGTGTAGAGAATATCTAAAAATATCCTTTCTTGGAGGGAATTTCTCAAGATTCCTCCTTTTGTGGAGAGATTTTATCAAAATATCTTTCTTTTTGGGAAAGTAACTATTTTTAGTACTTACCTCCTTTCTTTTCTCCTTGTTTCCTCTTTTGGCTTGCTCTCTTCTATAAAAGAAGAGGGTTGATTCTTTTGCTCCATTGCTTTCTTTGTTTGCAAGAAATCTCCAAGAGTGCTCCCCAAGATTAAGAAGTGCTTTTGCTCCAAGCTTTTCTTCTTCTTCTTCATCTTCGGCTTCAAGTAAGTTTTCTTTCTCTACAAGAATCTCCATTGTAGAAATAGCTTCCTTCTTGCTTTGCTCTCTTTTTCTTTTTCTTTTCTTTTCTCTCTTTTTTTTTCCTTCTTCTTTTCTTTTCTTTTTCCCTAAGCACGTTTTTTTTTTTTTTCGTGCTTCTTTTTTTTCTTCCTTCTTTTTTTTTCCACACGCTGATTTTCTTCTTTTTTTTTTCAGCGATTTTTTTTTTGTTTTCATGCTGTTTTTTTTTGTTTCTGTTTTTTTTTTTCACGCTGATTTCTGTTTTTGTTTCACCTTTTTTTTTTCTGTTTTTTTTTTTTTTGCACGTTGATTTTCCCTTCTTTTTTTTTTCAGCGTTTTTTTTCTTTTTTTTTTTTCTGCTGTTTGTTTTTTTTTTCTGTTTTTTTTTTTCTTGGCTACATGGACAGCATGCCACGTGGCAGTGGGCCACGGCCTGTGGGCCAGCAATTTTTTTTTTTTTGCTGAGATTTTTTTTCTCTCTCTCTTTCCTTTTCTTTTCCTTTCCTCCTTTGTTTGCTCATCATGATAATGAGGTTCACGCAATTTCAATATGTTTATGCATTTTTTTTTAGATGCATCAAGATAGAAGGCTATGGTTTCTAGGTCAAGCCACCATGATTTTTGACTTGGACAAAGTTTGATTGATTTTGACCAAATTGGGTTGGAATTGGTCAAACCTTGGTCAAGGTTTTCCTAGCATCTAATGCATGATGATATTTTTTGATGCATGAGTTTTTGTAAATAGTCTTGGAAACATGATGATACATACCTGAAAACCTTTTGCAAGTATTGGGATTTTGAGCTCGCATCAATGTTGAGCTATTTCTTGGTCTTGCTGGATTTTGAGGAACTTTGCAATTTTTGGATTCTGAAGCTCGCAGCAATGTTTGAGCTCTTTTCCAGATTTTGCAGGAATTTGATGAGATTGGCTCGTTCTCGCAGCGATGTTGAGCTCATCTTCAGGCTTTCTGTCTTTTTCGGAGTATTTCCCTTTTCTTCGGAATTGCCCGGAACCATGTCAAAATTTCGCTAGAACTTTTATAGGAAAATTCTGTCATTTTGATGATGATTGATCTTTTCTCTTCCATCTTTTGCAGGTAGTTCTTCTAGAACGAACAAGGGTAAGGGTCCTGTTACTGATGCACCTCGTCGGTCTGCCAGATCTTCCAATGTGGCCCTTCAGCAGGCTTGGGAGAAGGTCCAGTTTGTCGAGGAGAACTTGGAAGAGTGTGATTCACTCAATCGTGATGAGATGAGACAGCGATTGATCGCTCTCAAAGATGAGGAATTCTACAAGATCATGGTAAGCAGTTGTCCTTGGGTTATGGACGATCAGAGCATTGTGTCCAAGCCTACCTTCTTCTTTGGTGATGCAGTCCCTGACGACTTGACATACCAAATGAGATGTTTTCAGTTCTCTTACACAGCAGATGGTGAGGAGAGAACTATTTCCACCCGGTCGAATTTTGATCGGACCATCTCGATCCTGAGCCTTTCTCCCACATGCCCTAAGAGGGAAGATCCTCCGAGCTGGGTGAAAAGGACCGTGTGATCAAGACTGGGATTTTGTTGGCGGCCCTTCCGGTTTTGCAGATAAGCCACCTGTCTGTATGGACATGTTGATGTTAGCCAGTGGCTACCAAGGTTCTGTCCATCCATCGATCGATTTGAGGCCGGTGGGCCTTGGCATTTTTCGGGGTGACGGCAGCAATTGGGTGAAGCCTTTTCGACTTCGTTGCCGCTTCAGTGCTGACTCGAGCTGGGAATCATAGACTGATCACACCCCGAGAATTGGCGACGCCGTTCTTCGGGAGGCCGAGATTTTTTATGCGGTTCATGCTTTTCGGCAAACCGTCGTTTTCTCCGATGAGGCTTTTATGGCCATGCTGGAGTCATTCCTTCCATAAACCAACACCTTCATTGGGACGAATGGTGAGATTGGTTTTTCTTTGAAGGAACTGAGCGCCATCACCAGATTACCTATCCTTGGCAAACTCTAGGAGGAGTTCATGCCTATTGACAGCGTCCTTGAGGAGCAGTCTGAGGAGTTCAGGTTTATGTACTTTCAGCTCGTTGCCTTCTATGATTTTTTGAAGGAGAAAGAGGGCTCGAAAGTTAGATACAGCAGTTGGAGAAGTTGCAGCTCCAACTTTTTTGACAGCAGGGATTCTTCTGATGGCATGGCCCAAGATGCTATGGCTAAAGCATCAAGTTTGAAGAAGATCGCTGCTATGCGAGAAGATTTAAAGAAGTTCTTCGCAAGCACAGATGCCATTTGTTCCGACATTGCGTTGCGGAGAGATCTCTCTGTTTACCTCACTTATTGGCTGGCTGAGGTTTTTTTTGCTGGAGGAGATGGAACGCACATCAGGCCGTACTGTATTTTTCCAGCTTGTCAAATGACGTTTGGAGAGCGGCTGGCTTTAGTACCTGCTGTTTACTCCTATTTGTGTACCGAAGTGCAGGCTGCTGCTTTCCTGGTTCGGCTTGGGCTTCCCATGAACAGGGTATTTTCTGCCCACATCTTCTATTCGTGGTATGTATACCACTGTCCTAGCTTCCATCGTTTAGGAGTTGCACAGGATGAAGATCCCTTTATGATTCGTTTGGCTAGAGGGACAGCCGTTCTTGAATCGCTTTTGTCTCCCCGTTTGAGGATCCGACGATTTAGGGACGTCGAGATTGGGCAGTCTTCAGTGAAGCTTTCTCCGGGTCTGCGGAAGAAAGCTTTTGACTTTGGTGTCTCCCGTGATAAAACCAGGGCAGGGTCGGGAAGACACTACGCTTTGACAGACGCGAAGAAGAGATGACTCTTCAACATACGGGTTGGTATGATGGTGTACCGTAGACATCTTTTCGTCGATATCCAGCCGTATGTCCCTTCGCGTTTTGCATTGCAGCTTGGCTTCTCTCAAGGCGTTGTTGGAGCGCCTTCGAGCATGGTGAAGCGTTTTGGAGGTTTGCAGGATGGGAGAAATGCATGGGCTTTTTATAGTGCAGAGGACACTACTGCCATGATTTCCTATCCTGAGTTGCCCACTTTTCGGACTGCTGGCTTCACGAAGTGGTTCGTAGAGAGCTTCTCAGTGTACCGGGGCCTTTCCAAGAAAGAGCTCGATGTCAAGCAGTCTCCTGGGAAGGGTCTTGGCAGATCAAATGGTGTCCGTCGGGAGGAAGTTTTGGCCTTCCTTTCTGGAGAGAAGCACAAGATAGGCTTTCTCAATGAGCAGGATATCATCAGATCAGGAGCTGCACAAGGAATTCCTGGTGAGGTCTTGAGATAGCTGGAGGAGGAGGAGGCCGAGATCGATGCTATGATATAAGCAGAGCATATGAAGGCTTCCATGGAGTCTACTGAAAAAAGTAGACCATCCAGTGAGGACTCTAGTGAGAGGCCTGATGTTGATAGTGGGGCAGGATCGTCGAGCAGATTGACCCGCCGAAGCAAGAGGAGGAGAGGACAACGCCGTAACATGAGACGGCACGATAGTCCTTCTTATCTTGAAGTTCCTCTCACCATTGTTGAGGAAGTGTCTGAGGAGGCTGACGAGCCTCCAGAGAAGAGGAGCAAAGAAGAGGAGACAGCTGGTATGATCCTCTTTCTTTCTTTTGTTTCTTCTTTTTTCTTGTGAAAGATTTTTTGTTTCAATCCCCTGTTTTTTTTTTTTTTTTAGCAGAGGACGATGACTTGGTGATGCCCTAGGTTCCTGCCGATGAGCCAATGACGGATCCAGTCGTGGCATCTGAGGAAGAGCCCAGGGACTCTGGAGTGGTTCTAGAACCTTCACCTGGTATGATTGCTTTGGCTTCTTTTTTTTCTTCTTTTTGTTTGTGCTGTCATTTGCTAACATGTAGCCTTTGTTTTCTTGACTTGCCAGAGGATTCTAACGATTTCTAGCCATCCATGGATGCAACTTTTGATGATGCTTCGGATGAGCTCAGAGAGGCAGAGAATACTCCGCCGGTCGTCGAAGCAGGTATTTTTGCAATAATAATCTTGATATATTTTTGCCAAGATTATATTCATACCTTTTTGTCTTTTCCTTAGCAGATTGTGGAGCAGCAGGAGAGGTTCCTCTGTCTTCCTCAGAGCCAGAACAAGGGATACATGCGGCTGATGCAGGAGTATGGGATTCTTCCACTTTCAACGAGTCAGCTTCTTCAGTTGGAAAGAGTTTATTGATTACTCTTCCAATGGAGCATGACATGGGCAATCGGGGCATCAGAGCATGTCTAATCCTCATTTGCACCGCACTTTCAGTATGCAAGGAAGGTGTTGAGACTGTCTTGAGCTCATGGGTTGAGACTCTTTCTTCAGGTTATTTGGAAGCTGGCTTTAGCATGATCAAGCATGTTCAGGACATTCTTGCTGATAGCAAAAAAGTCGGTCTGGACATTGCAAGCGCCAAAGACTTTGTTGAGGAAATCATCGCCTTGGGGAACAAATGGACTGGGACCAAGAGTTTCCCAGATGGTGACTTCTTTGATGAGATGTTTATGAAGCCATCCAGCAAAGTCAAAGCTAAGCTGACTGAGGTCACGAAGACTCGGAGGCAGGTCGATCGGGAGAAAAACGTTACCCAGTTATCCATTATGGGGTTGAAGCAAGACTTAGACTACCTTGATAAGGATGTTGTCGAGGCTAGGCAGCGTCTTGAGCTATTAGAGGAAGAAGCTGCTGCCAAATGGACTGCCATTGTGGAGGCTCGTGACAAGGAGGGAACTCTCATTCGCCAGGTTGAGGAAGCTGAAGGTAATGTCCGGAGGAAGACTCAGGAGCATGAGTAGTGGCAGGTCCTCTGGGAAGAACTTCCTCGTGCTGCAGATGGGTTGCGGTATTCGGCCGCATTTTATGGAAACATTCTGAAGAAGCGTGGCCTAAAAACTTTGGAAGTTAAGGCCAATGGTCTGCTTGAGGAGTTGAACCTTTGGTTGAAGACCATGCTAGATTGAGCTCCTGAGTTATAACAAACTCCTTTCTTCTTTCTTGTGTTTTTTTTTTGGTTCCTCCATGTATAAACAATTTTGGTACTATATTTTGTATCCCCTTTTTTTTCACTTAAATCATTCTTTGATGGAAACACATTTGAGTAAAAGTTAATGGGAATGTTTGTTTGAGAATTTGATCAAAAGGTTGTTATTTTGTGAAAATCTTTTGTCAAAGGTTTGTTTTTAGGCATGAAAGCCAATTTTTGTGGCAAAAAGCCTGGGTTTTGATGGTTTGAAAACCAAATTTTAGGTGGCATGAAAGCCTAATTCTGTGGCGTAAGAGCCAAAATTTGTTTTGTAGCATAGGAGCCAAAAATTTTGAAATGGCATTAGAGCCAAAAATTTTGAGATGGCATGAAAGCCGAATTTTAGAATGGCATAGAAGCTGAATTCTAATTTGTGGCATGGAAGCCAAAAGATTTTTTTTTTTTTTTGTGTGGCATGAGAGCCAAAGTTTTTTGGATGACGTGAAAGCTAAAGTTTTTGGATGGGGTGAAAACCAAAGTTTTTTTTTTTTTTTTGAATGACATAGGAGCCGAATTTTGTTTTGTTTGTTGTTTGTTTTGTTTTGGCATGGAAGCCAGATTTTTGAAAACCAAGTTTTGTTTTATTGGCATGAAAGCCGGATTTTGGCGTTTATAGCCGAATTTTGGCGTTTATAGCCGATTTTGACATTTATAGCCGATTTTTGGCATTTATAGCCGATTTCTGGCGTTCATAGCCGATTTTTGGCGTTTATAGCCGACTTTAGCGTTTATAGCCGATTTTGGCATTTATAGCCGAGTTTGTTTTCAAAATGCAGGCATAGACTAAATGTCGCCTCCCCGCTGAATGGTCTTGCAAGTATCGATGGAATGTTGCTTCCTTACTCATTCGGTTTGCGAGTATTGATGGAATGTCACTTCCTCGCGGGCTGGGTTTTGCGAGTATCGATGGAATGTCGCTTCCTCGGGAATTGGGGTGCAAGTATCGACTAAGCGTCGCCTCCCTGCTTTTCCCAAAACTTTTGGTTTTGCGGGTACTGACTTGGTGTCGTTTCCCCACGATTTTTGAAATTTGAGGTTTTCTGGAACCATTTGGGTTGTGGATATCAATTATTATATTGTGTCTCCACGGTTTTGAAATTTGAGGTTTTGCAAGTATCGAATGGGGTTCGCATCCTTGCGATTTTTTGGTTTTGGAAGTATCGAATGGGGTTCGCATCCTTCCGGTTTTTGGGTTTTTGGGAAGTATCGAATGGGGTTCGCATCCTTCCGATGTTTGGGTTTTACGAGTATCGACTAAGTGTCGCTTCCCCGCGGTTTCTAAAAAACCATTTTTTTTGTTTAGCGACACGAGGGTCATAAATTTTGACTTAAAACCATTTTGGTTGTAAAAGCCGAGGCGGACTAGGGTGAAAATTCCTGAGTCCTGGTTTTTGTTTCAAACCAAGAATGTTTGGGTTCAAGGATCGAAGATTTTGGTCAAGTCTGGGAAGAGGCTCATAAACTTGGATTTTTGAATCTTGATGATTTTTTTTTTTAACAATGAAACGATGAAATTAAGCATTGTTTTGAAAGAATTTTTTTTTTTGGAAATTTCAAGATGAAAATTTCAAAAGGGGTGGGTTTGACGAGCAAGTACCTTGGAAATAGGCTTTGGCCGTGTAAATACCGCTCTGACCCGTTTGAGGAAGTCTTCAAGGGTAGTACCGCTTCAAGAACTTGCCGTTGATGGGCAGCATACATCTGTCTCCTTCCATGTTTAGAAGAGCGTATGCGCCGTTGGAGAAGAGTTTGTCGATGACGAAGGGTCCCTCCCATTTTGGTTCAAATTTGCCTTTGGATTTGTGGGCAAAGACTATGTGTCTTTTTACTGCAAGAACCAAGTCACGTTTTTTGTAGGCGCGTTGCCTGACCTTCCTGTCAAAAGATCTTACCATGCGTGCTTGGTACAACTCAGTGCTTTGTAAAGCTTCGAGTCGTCTTTCATCGAGATTATCCAGCTCTTGGAGTCTCAATTTGACATTGCTTTCTTGCGTCATGTCATTTTGCAGAGATACCCTTAAGGAAGGAATTTGTACTTCCAAAGGGACAACAGCTTCGCATCCATAGACCAAGGAGAATGGTGTGCTATGGGTTGGTCCTCGGACAGTAGTTCGATAGGCCCACAAAGCTTCTGGTAGTTTGTCGCCCCAGTCTCTTTGGTGACTAGAGACCATTTTCTTGAGAATTTTGCAGAGTGTCTTGTTGAAGGCTTCTTCTAGTCCATTCGCTGCTGGATTATATGGAGTCAAAGGACAACTTTGGATTTTGTACTTGTCGCAGAACCTATAGAATCTGTGATCCCGGAATTGTGGTCCGTTATCATGAACGAATCTTTTAGGTATGCCGAAGCGACAAATAACGTTGGTACGCAAGAACTGAAGGACTGATGAGGTCTTCATTTCGCTGAGCCCAAATGCTTCTGATCACTTGGAGAAATAATCCATAGCGGCGAAGATGAAGCGATGACCTTTGCTCGATGGGGGAGAGATAGGACCTATGATGTCCATACCCCAGGCTTCGAAAGGCCATGAGATTACTGTTGGATGTAGCCATTCTGGAGGCATGTGGACATAATCTCCATGAATCTGGCATTTTTGGCAGCGCTTAGCAAATCGCATTGCATCAGCTACCATGGTAGGCCAATAATAACCTAGCCTTTTTATCTGGTTGTAGAGCTTAGGACCAGCCTGATGGGCTCCACAAAGACCAGCATGTACTTCTTTAAGAGTTTCCTCAGCTTCTTGTTGTGACAAGCAGCGTAGAAGTACTCCGTTAAAGGATTTTCTGTAAAGTGCTTTTGAAGGTTTATCTAAATGAAAGTTCGGGGCTCGTCTTTGGATACTTACCCGCTCTTTTGAATCTTCAGGTAAGATTCCAAACATGATATAATCAATGAACGGATCTCTCCAGTCGCCAATCGGAGGTTCAAGGATGGACATCCGACTTCCAACCACTTGGTGGCATTCAGCAACTACTTGGTGTGTGTTAAGAGGAGGGAGAATCCTTCTTTTGACACACTGTGATTTGCATGTTTTCCCCTTCTTGGATTGCCATGGATGCGGCGAGTTCGGCCAGGGCATCTGCACGGATGTTTCACCTTTGAGGATGTGGGTGATATGACAGATGTTGAATTTTTGTTGAAGCGATTGCGTCTTATTGTAGTAAGGCAGCAAATTAGGCTTCCTGACTTCAAATTTCTGATTCATCTGGTTGACGATCAGTTTAGAGTCTCCAAAAGCTTCCAGCATGGTGATGCCGGATTCAAGGGCGAGTTCCAATCCTACAATCAGGCTTGGTACTCAGCTGCATTGTTTGAACATGGTTCCAGTAGCGAGAAGGCATGTGTAATCATGTATTTATCGGGGCTTACAAAGAGGATGCTGATTTCCGATATTTGCTTTCCTTTTTCATTTGTCCTGGTTGCATCGTCAAAGTACATATCCCAGGAAGCGTTTGATAAGGAAGTTTCCACGCTGTAGACAAATTCGTCTGGGAGATCATCCCTGAGTGGAGAATCTTTAGGCAATGGGTGCTCTGCGAGGAAGTCTGCTAGAGCTTGACCTTTGATTGCTTTTTGTGGTACATGCCTAATATCAAACTGTGATAGAAGGATGGACCATTTTGCCAGTCGGGCATTGAGAGAACCTGCTTTTGTGACAAGGACCTTTAAGAGGTTGATCCTTGAAATCAGGTAAACTGTATTGGACAACAGATAGTGATGTAGCTTTTGTACGTCGAATATCACTGCAAGGCATTCTTTTTCGACTGGGGAGTAGCGATGCTCTGCACCTACCAACATGCGGCTAAGGTAATATAGAGCAGTTTCTTTTCCGTTGTCATTTTCTTGTGCGAGCAGAGCACCCAAAGAGTAGTCGAGAGCTCTTGTGTACAAGATGAATGGTTTTCCAGTTGTGGGGGCAGCCAGCACTGGAGGTTTGATGAGGTATGCTTTGATTTCTTGAAATGCATTTTCACATTCAGCATCCCAGACAAAGTCCACGCCTTTCTTCATCAAGCGAGAGAATGGATGTCATTTCCTTGATAGATTAGAGATGAACCGTCGAATGTAGGCCAACCTTCCTTGAAGCCCTTTTAATTCTCTTAGGGTTCTGGGAGATGTCATTTCTAGGATAGCCTTGACTTTGGTGGGGTCAAGTTCTATTCCAGCTTTCCGTACTATGAATCCGAGGAACTTACCCGATGAGACACCGAAGAAGCACTTTAGTGGATTCATCCGCAACTTGTGTTTGCGAAGTCGGAGGAAGACTTCTCGAAGATCGTCGAGATGGTCTTCTTTTCTTTTGCTTTTGATGGCAAGGTCGTCAACATAGCATTCGACCGTCTTGTGTTGCATATCTTGGAATATTTTCATCATAGCGCTCTGATACGTTGGACCAGCATTTTTCAGACCAAATGGCATGACAGTGTAGCAATACACGCCGAATGGTGTCTGAAATGATGTATGCCTTTTGTCTTCATGATGCATCTTTATCTGATTGTAGCCAGAGAATCCATCCATGAATGTCATTCGCTCGAACCCACAGGTGTTGTCAATCATCACCTCTGGTATGGGGAGCGGGAATTCATCTTTAGGGCATGCATTATTCAGGTCTCTATAGTCGATACAGACCCTTATCTGCCCATTTTTCTTTGTCACAGGGATGATGTTGGCCAACCATTCAGAATGCTGTTCCTCGCGGATGAAGCCAATGCTTTTGAGTTTCTGAACTTCTTGTTCAATTTTGTCCATCACATCGGGACGGAATCTTCTTTGGCCTTGTTTGACAGGCTTGATTTCTTTTTGCAAGTTGAGCTTGTGGACTGCTATTTTGGGATCCAAGCCAGGCATTTCAGCATAAGACCATGCAAAGCAATCAACGAACATACGAAGAAAAGAGATATACTCAGGTAACTCATCATCCTTTATATTCTTGCTTATGAATACAGGACGTTGGTTATCAGGTGCTCCCAAGTCTATCTTTTGAACAGGATCTTCTGTCGGAAGGTTTGAAGGTGGTTCCTCCACAATATTTTCGGAGGCTTCCAATTCAACAAGATCTTCTGGAGTGCCAAAGGCATTTTCAGACCGAGGCTTTGTTTCTGTCCATGGATCTTCTTGATCAGTATCCTTCTCAAGACTTGCAATAAGATGGTCCCAATCATTTGCTGGATCTGGGTTGAAGTAGGGTAGTTCTTTTGGAGACGATGGTTTTTCTGGGTCAGAAAACTGCGCGTCTGTGTCATTGGGCAATTCCTCTTTATTATCAGAGAAATTATACCAATTGGAGGAACTTTCTGGATCTTTGATAAGTGACTCCTCAAAGAGATATCCAGGGAGATCAATGTCTTCATGAGATGTTGAGGCTTGGTCGGTAAAGCGACTTTGCAGCCATGGTGTCAACTGTCTCATAGGAGCGGTAGGATCATACCCTAACCCATATGAAGACTTGCCTTTATGAAGGTGCATTTTCCAATCTTCTGGTTGACTTTTGGTCAGGGTGGGTTCCAATGGTGTGAGAATACCACGGCCACCTCCCAAACCAGTCGGATTTTGAGTGTCGTAGCCCATTTTCTTCATGATAGCTTGTGCCATCGGACTATACAGTGATAGCTGAGGCATACCTTCGTTTTGGAAAGGTTCAAGCAGAGAGTTTAGTGGAGATGCTCCTGATCTGTGGAAGAAGATTGCTTTTTCTTTTGGCGAAGTTGCCGGAATAAGAAAGGAAGTCGACGCAGGGTCTTCTATGTCAACAAGTGTCTCCAATGGAGTGAGAGCGGGCTGATCTTGCTGAGTATCGGCTTGGCTTGATGCTGTATCATCTTCTGGCTCTGACTCCGAATCTGTGTCATGCATAATAGACACAAAGGAGATAGTGAACTTGCCTGCAGTCTTTTGTTTTGTTTTGTTTGCTTTGGTAGTGATTACCAAAGGCTTTGGAGATTTGATGGAGATGACGAAGGGAGCTTGACCGCTTACTTTGAGTTTGGTGGAGGGTTTGTTTACCTCCGATGATTGCTGAGGAGTCTTGCCTTTATCTTTCTGGAGACTGTCGGCAAAGTGAATTGTTTTTTCTTCTTGTTTTTCTTTTCCATCTTTATACATCTGAGCATCTGCAAAATGGACATCCTTGCCTTTGAAAGGCTTTTTGTCTGCAAACACCCGATGTATCAAGCCATCGTTGCCAATGAACTTGATGCATTGATGTAGAGTTGAAAGGAAGACACCATTCTCATGTATCCAGGGGCGTCCAGGGAGTATATTGTAGCATGAAGGGGTCCTTATTGCATACACGGTGACTTCGGAGATAAGATCACCGATTTGCAATTTGAACTTGATTTTGCCGATAGGCCTTTGAGCGCTCCCGTCATATCCGAAGATGGATACGGACGTATGACACAACTTGCTGGGTGGGATGCCCAGCTCTTCAAGTGTCGAAGTAGAAATGAGGTTGAGTGCAGAACCTGGATCTATCTGAACTCTGTGTACCGGCATTTCTTTGACGTACCCTGTATAGTACAAGGGTCGGTTGTGCTTTGTCTCGCCTAGCAGGAGGTCATCCTTGTCGAAAGCAATTATTGCACTTGCTGCCTTTTGTACCGAGAGGCATTCATTGCTTGATCCCTCAGTTTTCTTCTTTTCTCCCTTTGAGGGTGTATTTGATTTTTTGACCCTATAGTCCATTTCAATTTGTAGGACTTGTGGGGCATGCTTGTCGACATCTGCATTCAGCCTTTGTAATTCTGAAATGAGACTATCATGAGTTTGTGGAGACATTCGTAATAAGTCAAGGATGTGTAGACGTGCATATATGTGTTTGAAGTGCTCAATCAAGTCATACTTGAAAACCTCCTTCGGGCCTGCATTTTCATTATTATTGCCACTTGTGGAGCTTACAACTTGCTTTCCTGAAGGATTTACATAAGTAGAAGAGGGTTGATTGTAATTTTCGTGGTAATCCCGGCCAGAACGGGTACCTCTACCAACTTCAAGAGCTTCTAGAGAAGGGTCTTCTTTTGGAAGATCACTCTCAGGATCAAGGGGTTGATCCTTGTCATTTGCTGGAGACGTCTCTGTAACAGTATTGGCATCATCAGTGATTGTGTTGCACGGAGCAATTTCCGGGAACAAGTCCTGAACAACATCCGACAACCTTTCTGTATTAGTCCAGACATTGCCTGTGAGATCGGGTATCTGGGACCAATCAACTCGGTTTTCGTTGAAGAAAATTTCATTAGCAAGAGTATGATCAACCGGGAGAGGCTTGAGCTCCAATGTCACAGCTTCAGGAGACGAGGGCTGAGAGGATGATATCTCAGTGGAAGTCATCTGAGAAGATGTAGCTCCGGAAGATACGCTACCGGTTGGGGAGTACGTGTTTTCAGAAACTTCAGAGGCACTATCATCCTGAGCTATCGCATTACATGTTATCCTGACAGGAGATGCCCTCGGTGTAGACTGTTGGGAATCGGACTCATCCTCAGATGTAAGAGGATCATCAATCCAGCTGTTTTCTCCATTTTTAGGGGTTGAGGGAGAAAGTTCCCGTTGATTTTCAGGGACTTCCGGTTCTGGATCATGACGAAGATCATTAATGCGATCCTGCTCCTGCTCTATGCAAGATGTTGCAAGATTCTTGCATATTCTTCAAGGTCAGGCATGAGAGCCAAATCTTCTCGTCATCTGCTCCTTGTGGTTCACCGATGTTGGGTTCCACTGGAGCATTTGCTGGTGCTGGATCAACAGTATTTTCTTGAACAGCGTCCTAGTCTTCTTCATCATCAGACCAAGATCCTTGTGGCTGTAATGGGTTATACCAGATTAGAGGCATAAGATGAGACTCAGGAATCCATTCCTCGTCGGAGAGGTATTCTCCTATTTCAAAGGATTCTTCCCACTCATCAATATCACTGGCAGTGTCACTGGACTCGTATCCATCCATGGAGAATCCAACCACCGAATTGCAAGAGTATGATGCCCCCTGCATAATTTCATTTTTGTATTGAGGTGGCATGAAATCATCAAGGGTAAACTTTCTTACCGCCTTTGAAGTTTTGGGATGAGATTCTTCCGTCGCCCCTAGTGAAGCAGTGGAAGAGGTTTCTGCCTTTTCAAGGACTTCTTGTTCTGTTTAAGACTTCTGCTGTGGTTTGAGCTTGCGGAGTTGTCTATTGGCTTGCCTTCGCTGTTGAGCGGTTGGCTTTGTTTTTACGATCTCCCAATTTTCATCTTCTAGGAGATCAGGATGCACCCATATGGGTTGTCCATCTGATGTTGGATAGGGAACCAACTCTTGGGATACTTGAGCCATTTTAATCACCTTGAATGAAGTAGTGGTCTTCTTCTTCGGTGATTTTGAAACTTGCCCACATGACACCATGTTGACAGAAGTGGAGCCGTAGTTTTTGTCGAAAGTTATGACTCCGGTTTTCCACATCTCATTGATCTTCTCTCTCACAATGAAGCATTGATTGAGAGGATATTAGATCATCTGATGGTATGGACAGTATCAGGGATCATTAGTTTTGCCAACATCTCCCGGTCTTTTGGGCTCTAGCAAAGTGAGTTTGCCATTTGCTAGGAGAGCCTCAAAGATTTCTTCAACATCTTCATCGAACGGATATTTCTTCTCTACACGTTCTTTGAAGGCGTCGGAGAGTTCAGGCCTTTTATCTATAGCTTTGTTTTCAGCTTTCTTTGGCTGCTGAGGAGCTGACTTAGTATGCACATTGAGAACCTCCTTTTTCTTTGGTTTTGAGGTTGTAACAGCAGTCGGCTCTTTCTTTGATGATTTCTGACTGTTGAGGTCTTTGATCACCATTTCAACTTCCATGGAAGCTTCGAGGAGTTCTCCCAGGTTCTTTGATTTGTTGCCAATGATCATGAAGCGAATTTTTGCTCTCATATTGTTACGGCAGATGTCGACTAGCGACGCTTGTGGCAATACATCTGAGCATTTGTATGCCATTGCCTTCCACTTGTGAATGAAGTCGTATGTTGACTCATTCTCTCCCTGTTTTAGGCTGCAGAGCTGAGCCATAGTAACATGATGGTCCTCACCTTGGAAGTGGGTCAGGAAGCGTGTCTCCGGCATAACCCAGTTCTGGATGGAGTTCTCTGGTAGAGTGGAGTACCAATCAAAGGCTGTACTTTTTAGGGTACTTGCAAAGAGGCGAATCTCGAGGGCATCTTGATCCGCAATAGCTCCCATCAGGATTTTGAAGTGAATGACATGTTGTCTAGCTGAACCTTTCCCCATATATGTCTGGAGAGTAGGTTGTTTGAATTTTGCAGGGAACGAAACTGAGTCCATCCATAGAGGGTAGGGTGGCTTGATCCCATGTTCCTTCAATGTATCCTCTTCTTTTGCTTTTGCGAGGATATTGTCCACGTCCTTTTTGGTAAGGGCGCGTGACTCATTATTTTCTGCATTGCCCTCGTCATCTTCATGATTCGGAGGGGTTTCATTGTTAGGTGGTGGGCGCTGTAGAGTGAGAATAAGGTTTTCCATCAGAGCCTCAATTCTCTGTTGTCCTTGCTCCAACTGCTGGATGCGTGCAGTTACATCATCATGCTGTGGAGGCGGCTCAGAACTTGTAGCCAAGACGTTCATCCCTCGGGATTCGATATGATATGTGGTCAAACGATGTCCGATTGACCTGAAATTTGACGGCGACCCTATTGGAGTCATTTTGAGATGTTCCATGAGCTCCGTTTTGGATGCCATGGTCCTGGGTTGCTCCGCCGCCGGTAGGCTTCATTTTTTCTCGGAGCATCGAAACCTAGTCAAACGTTGTCGGAATGACCTGAAATTCGACGTGCAGCCTTTTGGAAGCATGTTGAAGCCACTCATGTACTTGGTTTGATGAGTGATGGCCTCGGTGGTTCCCGCCGCCGGGAGGCTTGATTTAGCTGTTCGAGCGTTGATGGAGGGTCAAACGTTGTCGGTTTGACTTGAAATTGGGCATGGAGCCCTTTGGAGAAATTCTGGAGTCATCCGTAGGCTCTGATCAAAGTTTTGGTGTCTTTGATGATGTAGCCGCCGGGAGTGCTTGTTTAGCTTTCGGAGAAATGAAGTTAGGCCAAACGATGTCGGAATGGCCTGAAACCTCAGGTGTACCCCTCTTTTAGCTCTCTTGAAGGATCTCTCAGTTTCTGTCTAATTCTGACAAAATCTGATGCTTGAAGTAGCCTTGCCTGTTTTGTAGTAGGATGCAGCTTCAAGAGGCTTCTTGATGTTGAGGAGACATAGTGACTTTTTTGGTGTCAACAAATGCCCCCTCGAGGTACAGCGACGAGTAGCTTTTTGGAGTCGATGTGCCTCGAAGCGAAACTTGGAGGAGAGATTCCAACTTGACCAAGAGTCTTGAGCATTTTTTTTTCTTTTTTGAATAGCCTTCCGAGTTTCCGGGGGAATTTTATGGTAGTGAGAGGGATCACGTACCATCTCAAGGCAAAGTTTTGAAAATGACATGGGGTGTTTGGATTTTGGGTTTTGGTTTTTTGGTTTTTGACCTTGTGACCTAAAAAGCTGTATGTGGCAAGTTAGGGGGTCGGGGTTTGAGTTTTTATTTTGACCTTGTGACCCAACAAGCTGTATGTGGCAGATTGGGGGGGTCAGATTTGGGGTTTTTGGTTTTGGGTTTGGTTTGGATTTTGATTTTGGTTTTGGTCTTGTGACCCAACAAGCTGTATGTGGTGAGCTAGGGGACCGGAATTTGGTTTTGTGAAATGTCAATTTCAAGATTTTGGCTCAATTTGGTTCATGAGGTTGGACGGTTTGGTTTTTTGGAAACTCATGAGGCTTTCTTGTCTTTTTTTTTTCTTTTTTTTTTTTGAATGGTCTCATCAACTCCAAAGAGGCATGGGACTTTTTTGCTCTTTTTCTTTTTTTTTTTTTGCTCTTGGTAAGAGGAGTATTTTGACTAAAAACCACTTTTAATGCCTAGGTGGTCAAACCTGGCTCATATGGGCTAACCCATGGGACCTTAGGCTTTTGAGATGGGCTAGATCTTATGTGGTGTCATTTTTGTAAAGAATATCTAAAAATATCTCTTTTGTGCAGAGAATATCTAAAAATATCTTTACTTGGAGGGAATTTCTCAAGTTTCCTCCTTTTGTGGAAAGGTTTTCTCAAAATATCTTTCTTTTTGGGAAAGTAGCTAAATTTTAGTACTTACCTCCTTTCTTTTCTCCTTGTTTCCTCTTTTGGCTTGCTCTCTTCTATAAAAGCAAGAGGGTTGGTTCTTTTGCTCCATTGCTTTCTTTGTTTGCAAGAAATCTTCAAGAGTGTTCTCCAAGATAAGAAGAGCTTTTGCTCCAAGCTTTTCTTCTTCTTCTCCATCAATGGCTTCAAGTAAGTTTTCTTCCTCCGCAAGAATCTCCATTGTAGAAGTAGCTTCTTCTCTGTTTTTTTTCCAAGCACGTTTTTCTCTCTTTCTTTTTTTTTTCGTGCTTCTTCCTTTTTTTTTTTCTTTTCACAATTTTCTCCCCCTTTTTTTACCGTGTACTTTTTTCTTTCTTCTCTTTTTTTTTTCTACACGCTGATTTTTTTTTCTGTCAGCGATTTTTTTTTTCTGTTTCTGTTTTTTTTTTCCGTACGCTGATTTTTGTTTTTTTTTTTGTTTCAGCGTTTTTTTTTTTTGTTTTTTTTTCTGCACACTGATTTCCTTTTTTTTTTTCAGCGTTTTTCCTTCTTTTTTTTTTGTTTTTTTTGCTGTTTTTTTGTTTCTTTTTTTTTTTTTTGTTTTTCTTGGCTGTACGGACGGCCTACCACGTGGTAGTGGGCCACAGCCTATGGGCCAGAAAATTTTTTATTTTTATTTTTTTTTTGCCGAGATATTTTTTTCTCTCTTTTTTTTTTCTTTTCTTTGTTTGCTCACCATGATAATGAGGCTATGCAATTTCAATATGTATGCATTTTTTTATGCATCAAGATAGAAGGCTAGAGTCTCTAGGCCAAGCCAACATGATTTTTGACTTGGACAAAGTTTGATTGGTTTTGACCAAATTGGGTTAGAATTGGTCAAACTTTGGTCAAGGTTTTCCTAGTATATAATGCATGATGATATATTTTTTTGATGCATGATTTTTTGTAAATGGACTTGGAAGTATGATGATGCATACCTGAAAATCTTTTGCAAGTATTGAGATTTTGAGCTCGCAGTGATGTTGAGCTCTTTCTTGGTCTTGCTGGATTTTGAGGAAGTTTGTAATTTTTGGATTCTGAAGCTCGCAGTAATGTTGAGCTCTTTTCCTGATTTTATGGAAGTTTGATGAGATTGGCTCGTTCTCGCAGCGATGTTGAGTTCGAACCTTCTTTGAGAATTCTCCACTGACCATGAGCTTGCAGCGATGTTGAGCTCATCTTCAGGCTTCCTGTCTTTTTCGGAGTATTTTCCTTTTCTTTGGAATTGCCCCGGAATCAGGTCAAAGTTTTGCTAGGATTTTTGTAGCAAAATTCTGTTGTTTTGATGTTGATTGATCTTTTCTCTTCCATCTTTTGCAGGTAGTTCTTCTAGAACAAACAAGGGTAAAGGTCCTGTTACTGACGCAGCTCGTCGGTCTGCTAGATCTTCCAATGCGGCCGTTCAGCAGGCTTGGGAGAAGGTCCAGTTTGTTGAGAAGAACTTGGAAGAGTGCGATTCCCTCAATCGTGATGAGATGAGACAGCGATTGATCGCTCTCAAAGATGAGTTCTATAAGATCATGGTAAGCAGCCGTCCTTGGGTTACGGATGATCAGAGCGTTGTGCTCAAGCCTACCTTCTTCTTTGGTGATGCGGTCCCCGACGACTTGACATACCAAAGGAGATGTTTTCAGTTCTCTTACACAGCAAATGGTGAGGAGAAAACTATTTTCACCCTGTCGACCTTCGATCGGACCATCTCGATCCTGAGCCTTTCCCCCACGTGCACTAAGGGGGAAGATCCTCCGAGCTGGGTGAAGAGGACCGGTGTGATCAAGACCGGGATTTTTGTTGGCGGCCCTTCCGGTTTTGCAGAGAAGCCCCCTGTCCATATGGACATGTTGATGCCAGCCAATGGCTACCAAGGTTCTGATCATCCATCGATCGATTTGAGACCGGTGGGCCTTTGCCTTTTTCGGGGTGACGGCAGCAATTGGGTGAAGCCTTTTCGACTTTGTGGCCGTTTCAGTGCTGACTCGAGTTGAGAGTCATGGACTGATCACACCCTGAGAATTGGCGGGGCCGTTCTGCGGGAGGCCGGGATTTTTGATGAGGTTCGTGCTTTTCGGCAAACCGTTGTTTTCTCCGATGAGGCTTTCATGGCCATGCTGGAGTCATTCCTTCCACAAACCAACACCTTCATTGTGACGAATGGTGAGATTGGTTTTTCTTTGAAGGAGCTGAGCGCCATCACCGGATTGCCTATCCTCGACAAACTCTATGAGGAGTTTATGCCTATTGATAGCGTCCTTGAGGAGCAGTCTGAGGAGTTCAGGCTTTTATACTTTCAGCTTGTCACCTTCTATGATTTTTTGAAGGAGAAGGAGGGCTCGAAAGTTAGGTGTAGCAGTTGGAGAAGTTGCAACTCCAACTTTTTTGACAGCGGGGATTCTTTTGATGGTATGGCCCAGGATGCTAGGGCTAAAATATCAAGTTTGAAGAAGATCGCCGCTATGCGAGAAGATTTAAAGAAGTTCTTCGCAAGCACAGATGCCATTTGTTCAGACATTGCGTTGCGGAGAGATCTCGCGGTTTACCTCACTTACTGACTGGGTGAGGCTGTTTTTGCTGGAGGAGATGGAACGCAAATTAGGCCGCACCGTATTTTTCCGGCTTGTGAGATGGTGTTTGGAGAGCAGCTGGCTTTGGTACCTGCTCTTTACTCCTATTTGTGTACCGAACTGCAGGTTACTGTTTTTCTGGTTCGGCTTGGGCTCCCCATGAACAGGGTATTTTCTGCCCACATCTTCTATTCGTGGTATGTATACCACTGTCCTAGCTTCCATCATTTGGGAGTTGCACAGGACGAAGATCCCTTTATGATTCGTTTGGCTAGAGGGACAGCCGTTCCTGAATCGCTTTTGTCTGCCCGTTTGAGGATCCGACGATTTAGGGATGTCGAGATTGGGCAGTCTTCAGTGAAGCTTTCTCCATGTTTGCGGAAGAAGGCTTTTGACTTTGGTGTCTCCCGTGATTCGACCAGGGCAGGGTCGGGAAGACATTATGCTTTGAAAGACGCGGAAAAGAGATGGCTCTTCAACATACGGGTTGGTACGATGGTGTACCGCAGAAATCTTTTCGTCGATATCCAACTGTATGTCCCTTCGCATTTTGCATTGCAGCTTGGCTTCTCTCAAGGCATGGTTGGAGCGCCTTCGAGCATGGTGAAGCATTTTGGAGGTTTGCAGGATGGGAGAAATGCATGGGCTTTTTACAGTGCAGAGGATACTACTGCCATGATTTTCTATCTTGAGCTGCCTACTTTCCGTACTGCTGGTTTCACGAAGTGGTTCGTGGAGAGCTTTTGAGTGTACCAGAAAGAGCTCGATGTCAAGCAGTCTCCTGGGAAGGGTCTTGGTAGATCAGATGGTGTTCGTCGGGAGGAAGTTTTGGCCTTCCTTTCTGGAGAGAAGCATAAGATAGGCTTTCTCAATGAGCAGGACGTCATCAGATCAGGAGCTGCACAAGGAATTCCTGGTGAGGTCTTGAGACAGCTGGAGGAGGAGGCCGAGATCGATGCTATGATTCAGGCAGAGCATTCGAAGGCTTCCATGGAGTCTACTGAGAAGAGTAGACCATCCAGTGAGGACTCTAGAGAGAGGCCTGATTTTGATAGTGGGGGAGGATCGTCGAGCAGATTGACCCGCCGAAGCAAGAGGAAGAGAGGACAGCGCCGTAATATGAAGCGGCATGATAGTCCTTCTGATATTAAAGTTCCTCTCACCATTGTTGAGGAGGTGTCTGAGGATGCTGACGAACCTCCGGAGAAAAGGAGCAAAGAAGAGGAGACAACTGGTATGATCCCCTTTCTTTATTTTGTTTCTTCCTTTCTCTTTGTAAGAGATTTTTGTTTTGATCCGCTGCTTTCTTTCTTTTAGCAGAGGATGTTGACATGGTGATGCCTGAGGTTCCTGCCGATGAGGCGATGAAGGATCCAGTCGTGGCATCTGAGGAAGAGCCCAGGGATTCTGGAGTAGTTCCAGAAACTTCACCTGGTATGATTTGCTTTGGCTTCTTTTTTTTCTTGTTTGTGCTGTCATTTGCTAACATGTAGCTTTTTTTTTCTTGTTAGCTGACTTGCCAGAGGATTTCGAGCCATCCATGGACGCAACTTTTGACGATGCTTCGGATGAGCTCAAAGAGGAAGAAAGTACTCTGCCGGTTGTCGAAGCAGGTATTTTTGCAATAATAATCTTGATATATTTTTGGCAATATTATATTCATACCTTTTTGTCTTTTTCCTTGACAGATTGTGGAGTAGCAGGAGAGGCTCCTCCGTCTTCCTCAGAGCCAGAACAGGGTATATCTACGGCTGATGCAGGAGTAGGGGCTTCTTCCACTTTCAATGAGTCAGCTTCTTCAGTTGGAAAGAGTTTATTGATTACTCTTCCAATGGAGCATGACATGGGCAGTCGGGCACCAGAGCATGGCGAATCCTCATCTGCACCGCACCTTCAGTATGCAAGGAAGGTGTTGATTACTGTCTTGAGCTCATGGTTGAGACTCTCTCTTCAGGTCATTTGGAAGCTGGTTTTGGCATGATCAAGCATGTGCAGGACATCCTTGCTGATAGCAAAGAAGTCGGTCTGGACATTGCAAGTGCCAATGATTTTGTTGAGGAGATCATCGCCTTGGGGAACAAATGGACTGAGACCAAGAGTTTCCCAGATGGTGACTTCTTTGATGAGATGTTCATAAAACCTTCCAGCAAAGTCAAAGCTGAGCTGACTGAGGTCACGAAGACTCGGAGGCAGATCGTTCGGGAGAAGAACGTTACCGAGTTATCCATCATGGGGCTGAAGCAAGACTTGGACCGCCTTGATAAGGAGGTCGTCGATGTTAGGCAGCGTCTTGAGCTTTTAGAGGAAGAAGCTGCTGCCAAATGGACCGCCATTGTGGAGGCTCGTGACAAGGAGGGAACTCTCATTCGCCAGGTTGAGGAAGCTGAAGGTAATGTCCGGAGGAAGACTTAGGAGCATGAGCAGTGGCAGGTCCTCTCGGAAGAACTTCCTCGTGCTGCAGATGGGTCGTGGTGCTCGGCCGCATTTTATGGAAACATTCTGAAGAGCGTGGCCTAAAAACTTTGGAAGTTAAGGCCAAGGGTCTATTTGAGGAGTTGAACCTTTGGTTGAAGACCATGTTGGATTGAGCTCCTGAGTTGTAACAAACTCTTTTTCCTTCTTCTCTTTTTTTTGGTACCTCCATGTATAAACAGTTTTGGTACTATATTTTTTGGATCCCATTCTTTTCACTTAAATCATTTTTTGATGAAAACAATTTTGAGCAAAAGTTGATGAGAATGTTTGTTTAAGAATTTGATCAAAAGGTTGTCATTTTGTGAAAATCTTTTGTCAAAGAGTTGTTTTGGGCATGAAAGCCAATTTTGTGGCAAAAAGCCTGATTTTCAATGGCATGAAAACTGAAATTTTGGTGGCATGGAAGCCTAATTTTGTGGCGTAAGAGCCAAAATTTGTTTTGCGGCATGGGAGCCAAAAATTTTTTTGAGATGGCATAGAAGCCGAATTTTGTTTTGTGGCATGGAAGCCCAAGTTTTGTTTGTGGCATGAGAGCCAAAGTTTTTGTTTGTGGCATGAAAGCCAAAATTTTGTTTGTGGCATGAAAACCAAGGTTTTTTTGTTTGTGGCATGAGAGCCAAGGTTTTTTTGTTTGTGGCGTGATAGCCAAGGTTTTTTTTTGAATGGCGTGAAAGCCGAATTTTAAGATGGCATGAAAGCCGATTTTTGGTTTGTATGTTGTTTGTTTTGTTTTGTCATGGAAGCCAGATTTTTTTGAAAACCAAGTTTTTGTTTTGTTGGCGTGAAATCCGATTTTGGCGTTTATAGTCGGATTTTGGCGTTTATAGTCGAGTTTTGGCGTTTATGCCGAGTTTGGCGTTTATAGCCGATTTTGGCGTTTATAGCCGAGTTTGTTTTCAAAATGCAGGTATCGACTAAATGTCGCCTCCCCGCTGAATGGTCTTGCAAGTATCGATGGAATGTCGCTTCCTTGCTCATTCGGTTTGCGAGTATTGATGGAATGTCACTTCCTCGCGGGCTGGGTTTTGCGAGTATCGATGGAATGTCGCTTCCTCGGGAATTGGGGTGCAAGTATCGACTAAGCGTTGCCTCCCTGCTTTTCCCAAAACTTTTGGTTTTGCGGGTATTGACTTGGTGTCGTTTCCCCACGATTTTTGAAATTTGAGGTTTTCTCGAACCATTTGGGTTGTGGATATCAATTATTATATTGCGTCTCTACGGTTTTGAAATTCGATGTTTTGCAAGTATCGAATGGGGTTCGCATCCTTGTGATTTTTGGGTTTTGGAAGTATCGAATGGGGTTCGCATCCTTCCGGTTTTTGGGTTTTTGGGAAGTATCGAATGGGGTTCGCATCCTTCCGGTTTTTGGGTTTTGCGAGTATCGACTAAGTGTCGCTTCCCCGCGGTTTCTAAAAAACCATTTTTTTTGTTTAGAGACATGAGGGTCATAAATTTTGACTTAAAACCATTTTGGTTGTAAAAGCCGAGGCGGACTAGGGTGAAAATTCCTGAGTCCTGGTTTTTGTTTCAAACCAAGAATTTTGGGTTCAAGGATCGAAGATTTTGGTCAAGTCTGGGAAAAGGCTCCTAAACTGGGATTTTTGGATTTTGATTTTTTTTTTGAACAATGAAACGATGAAAGTAAGCATTGTTTTGAGAGTGTTTTTCTTTTCTTGGAAACTTCAACATGAAAATTTCAAAAGGGGTGGGTTTGACGAGCAAGTACCTTGGAAATAGGCTTTGGCTGTGTAGATATCGCTCTAACCCGTTTGAGGAAGTCTTCAAGGGTAGTACTGCTTCAAGAACTTGCCGTTGATGGGCAGCATACATCTGTCTCCTTCCATGTTTAGAAGAGCGTATGCACCGTTGGAGAAGACCTAGTCAATGACGAAGGGTCCCTCCCATTTTGGTTCAAATTTGCCTTTGGAATTGTAGGTAAAGACTATGTGTCTTTTTACTGCAAGAACCAAGTCACCCTTTTTGTAGGCGCGTTGCCTGACCTTCGTGTCGAAAGATCCTGCCATGCGTGCTTGGTACAACTCAATGCTTTGTAGAGCTTCGAGTCGTCTTTCATCGAGATTATCCAGCTCTTGGAGTCTCAATTTGACATTGCTTTCTTGCGTCATGTCATTTTGCAAAGATACCCTTAAGGAAGGAATTTGTACTTCCAAAGGGACAACAGCTTCGCATCCATAGACCAAGGAGAATGGTGTACTATGGGTTGGTCCTTGAACGGTGGTTCGATAGGCCCACAAAGCTTCTGGTAGTTTGTCGCCCCAGTCTCTTTTGTGACTAGAGACCATTTTCTTGAGAATTTTGCAGAGTGTCTTGTTGAAGGCTTCTGCTAGTCCGTTCGCTGCTGGATTATATAGAGTCAAAGGACAACTTTGGATTTTGTATTTGTCGTGGAACCTGTAGAATCTGTGATCCCGGAATTGTGGCCGTTATAATGGACGAATCTTTTAGGTATGCCGAAGCGACAAATAATGTTGGTGCGCAACAATTGAAGGACTGATGAAGTCTTCATTTCACTGAGCGCAAATGCTTCTGACCACTTGGAGAAATAATCCGTAGCGGCAAAGATGAAGCGATGACCTTTGCTTAATGGGGGAGAGATAGGACCTATGATGTCCATACCCCAGGCTTCGAAAGGCCATGAGATTGCTGTTGGATGTAGCCATTCTGGAGGCATGTGGACATAATCTCCATGAATCTGGCATTTTTGGCAGCGCTTAGCAAATCGCATTGCATCATCTACCATGGTAGGCCAATAATAACCTAGCCTTTTTATCTGGTTGTAGAGCTTAGCACCAGCCTGATGGGCTCCACAAAGACCAGCATGTACTTCTTTAAGAGTTTCCTCAGCCTCTTGTTGTGACAAGCAGCATAGAAGTACTCCGTTGAAGGAAGTTTCCACATTGTAGACAAATTCGTCTGGGAGATCATCCCTGAGTGGAGAATCTTTAGGCAATGGGTGCTCCGCGAGAAAGTCTGCTAGAGCTTGGCCTTTGATTACTTTTTGTGGTACATACCTAATATCAAACTGTGATAAAAGGATGGACCATTTTGTCAGTTGGGCATTGAGAGAACCTACTTTTGTGACAAGGACCTTTAGGAGGTTGATCCTCGAAATCAGGTAGACTGTATTCGACAGCAGATAGTGACACAACTTTTGTACGGTGAACATTACTGCAAGGCATTCTTTTTCGACTGGGGAGTAGCGATGCTCTGCACCTACCATCATGCGGCTAAGGTAATTAAGAGCAGCTTCATTTCCGTCGTCATTTTCTTGTGCGAGTAGAGCACCCAAAGAGTGGTCGAGAGCTCTTGTATACAAGATAAATGGTTTTCCAGTTGTGGGGGCAGCCAGCACTGGAGGTTTGTTAAGGTATGCTTTGATGTCTTGAAATGTATTTTCACATTCAGCATCCCAGACAAAGTCGACGCCTTTCTTCATTAGGCGAGAGAATGGACGGCATTTCCCTGATAAATTGGAGATGAATCGAAGAATGTAGGCCAACCTTCCTTGAAGCCCTTTTAATTCTCTTAGGGTTGTTGGAGACGACATTTCCAGGATAGCCTATACTTTGGTAGGGTCAAGTTCTATTCCAGCTTTCCGTACTATGAATCCGAGAAACTTACCCGATGAGACACCGAAGGAGTACTTTAGTGGATTCATCCGTAATTTGTGTTTGCGAAGTCGGAGGAAGACTTCTCAAAGATCATCGAGATGGTCTTCTTTTCTTCTGCTTTTGATGGCGAGGTCGTCAACATAGCATTCGACCGTCTTGTGCTGCATATCTTGGAATATTTTCATCATAGCCTTCTGATATGTTGCACCTGCATTTTTCAGACCAAATGGCATGACAGTGTAGCAATACATGCCAAATGGTGTACGAAATGACGAATGCCTTTCATCTTCAGGATGCATCTTTATTTGATTGTAGCCAGAGAATCCATCCATCAATGTCATTCGCTCGAACCCATAGGTGTTGTCAATCATCACCTCTGGTATGGGGAGCGGGAATTCATCTTTAGGACATGCATTATTCAGGTCTCTATAGTCGATACAGACCCTTATCTGCCCATTTTTCTTTGTCACAGGGACAGTGTTGGCCAACCATTCAGAATGTTGTTCCTCGCTGATGAAGCCAACACTTTTGAGTTTCTGAACTTCTTGTTCAATTTTGTTCATCACGTCGGGACGGAATCTTCTTTGGCCTTATTTGATAGGCTTGATTTCTTTTTGTAAGTGTTGAGCTTGTGGACTGCTACTTTGGGATCCAAGCCAGGCATTTCAGCATAAGACCACGCAAAGCAATCAACGAACTCACGAAGAAAAGAGATATACTCGGGTAACTCATCATCCTTTATATTCTTGCTTATGAATACAGGATGTGGGTTATCAGATGTTCCCAAGTCTACCTTTTGGACAGGATCTTCTGTCGGAAGGTTTGAAGGTGGTTCCTCCACAATGCTTTCGGAGGCTTCCAACTCAACAAGACCTTCTGGAGTGCCTGAGGCATTTTCAGATTGAGGCTCTGTTCCTGTCCATGGATCTTCTTGATCAGTGTCCTTCTCAAGGCTTGCAATGAGATGGTCCTAATCATCTGCTGGAACTGGGTTGAAGTAAGGTACTTCTTTTGGAGACGATGGTTCTTCTAGGTCAGAAAACCGCTCATCTGTGTCATCGGGCAGTTCCTCTTTATCATCAGAGAAATTATACCAATTAGAGGAGCTTTCTGGATTTTTTGACGAGTGACTCCTCAAAGAGATATCCAGGGATATCAATGTCTTCATGAGATGTTGAGGCTTGGTCGGTAAAGCGACTTTGCAGCCATGGTGTCAACTGTCTCATAGGAGCGGTAGGATCATACCCCAACCCATATGAAGACTTGCCTTTGTGAAGGTGGATTTTCCAATCTTCTGGTTAACTTTTGGTCAGGGTGGGTTCCAATGGTGTGGGAATACCACGGCCACCTCCCAAACCAGTCGGATTTTGAGCGTCGTAGCCCAATGGTGTCAACTGTCTCATAGGAGCGGTAGGATCATACCCCAACCCATAGGAAGACTTGCCTTTGTGAAGGTGGATTTTCCAATCTTCTGGTTGACTTTTGGTCAGGGTGGGTTCCAATGGTGTGAGAATACCATGGCCACCTCCCAAACCAGTCGGATTTTGAGCATCGTATCCCATTTTCTTCATGATAGCTTGTGCCATGGGACTATACAGGGATAGCTGAGGCATACCTTTGTTTTGGAAAGGTTCAAGCAGAGAGTTCAGTGGAGATGCTCCCGATCTATGGAAGAAGATTGCTTTTTCTTCTGGCAAAGTTGCCGGAATAACAAAGGAAGCAGACGTAGGGTCTTCTATGTCTACATGTGTCTCAATGGATTGAGAGGGGGCTGATCTTGCTGAGTATCAGCTTGGCTTGATGCTGTGTCATCTTCTGGCTCTGACTCGGAGTCTGTGTCATGCATAATAGACACAAAGGAGACAGTGAACTTGCCTCCAGCCTTTTGTTTTGTCTTCTTTGCTTTGGTAGTGATTACCAAAGGCTTTGGAGATTTGAAGGAGACGACGAAGGGAGCTTGACCGCTTACGTCGAGTTTGGTGGAGGGTTTGTTTACCTCTGATGATTGCTGAGGAGCCTTGCCTTTATCTTTCTAGAGACTGTCGGCAAAGTAAATTGTTTTTTTGCTCCTGTTCTTCTTTTTCATCTTTATACATCTGAGCATCTGCAAAATGGACATCCTTGCCTTTAAAGGGCTTTTTGTCTGCAAACACCCGATGTATCACGCCATCGTCACCAACGAACTTGATGCACTGATGTAGAGTTGAAGGGACGACACCATTCTCATGTATCCAAGGGCGTCCAAGGAGTATATTGTAGCATGAAGGGGTCCTTATTGCATATATAGTGACTTCAGAAATAAGATCACCGATTTGTAATTTGAACCTGATTTTGCCGATAGGCCTTTAAGCGCTCCCGTCAATTCCGAAGATGGATACGGACGTGTGACTCAGCTTGTTAGGTGGGATGCCCAGCTCTTCGAGTGCCGAAGTAGAAATGAGGTTGAGCGCAGAACCTGGATCGATCTGAACTCTGTGTACTGGCATTTCTTTGACGTACCCTGTAAAGTACAAGGGTCGGTTGTGCTTTGTCTTGCCTAGCAGGAGGTCATCCTTGTCGAAGGTAATTGTTGCACTTGCTGATTTTTGTACCGAGAGGCATTCATTCCTTGGTCCCTCAGTTTTCTTCTTTTCTCCCTTTGGGGGAGTATTTGTTTTTTTGACCCTATAGTCCATTTCAATTTGTAGGACTTGTGGGGCATGCTTGTCGACATCCGTATTCAGCCTTTGTAATTCTGAAATGAGACTATCACGAGTTTATGGAGACATTTGTAATAAGTCAAGGATGTGCAGACGTGCAGGTATGTGTTTGAAGTGCTTAATCAAGTTACACTTGAAAGCCTCCTTCGGGCCTGCATTTTCATTATTATTGCCACTTGGGGCGCTTACAACTTGCTTTCCCAAAGGATTTACATAAGAAGAAGAAGGTTGGGTGTAATTTTTGTGGTAATCCAGGCCAGAACGGGTACCTCTACCAACTTCAAGAGCCTCTAGAGAAGGGTCTTCTTTTGGATGATCACTCTCAAGATCAAGGGGTTGATCCCTGTCATTTGTTGAAGACGTCTTTGTAGCAGTATTGGCGTCTTCAGTGATTATGTTGCACGGAGCAATTTCCGGGAACAAGTCCTGAACAACATCCGACAACCATTCATGATTAGTCCAGACATCGTCTATGAGATCGTGTATCTGGGACCAATCGACTGGGTTTTCATTGAAGAAGATTTCATTGGAAGGATTTTCTCCGAGATGATCAACCGGAAGAGGCTTGAGTTCCGATGTCACAGCTTCAGGAGACGAGGGCTGAGAGGATGATATCTCAGTGGAAGTTTCCTGAGAAGATGTAGCTCCGGAAGATACGCTACCGGTTGGGGAGTACGTGTCTTCGGAAGCTTCAGAAGCATTGTCACCCTGAGCTATCGCATTGCAGGTTATCTTGACAAGAGATGCTCTCAGTGTAGACTGTTGGGAATCAGACTCATCCTCAGATGTAAGAGGATCATCAATCCAACTGTTTTCTCCATTTTCAGGAGTTAAGGGAGAAAGTTCCCGTTGATTTTCAGGGAATTCTGGTTCTGGATCATGACGAAGATTGTTGATGCGATCCTGCTCCTGCTCTATGGCAAGATGTTGCAAGATTCTTACATATTCTTCAAGATCAGGCATAGGAGCCAAATCTTCTTCGTCATCTGCTCCTTGTGGTCCACTAATGTTGGTTCCACCGGAGCATTTGCTGGTGCTGGATCAACAACATTTTCTTGAATAGGGTCCTGGTCTTCTTCATCATCAGACCAAGATCCTTGTGGCTGCAATGGATTATACTAGATTACTGGCATAAGATGAGACTCGGGAATCCATTCCTCGTTGGAGAGGTATTCTCCTGTTTCAAGGGATTCTTTCCACTCATCGATATCACTGGCAGTGTCACTGGACTCGTATCCATCCATAGGGAATCTAACTACCGAGTTGCAAGAGTATGACGCCCCCTGAATAGTTTCATTTTTTTTATTGAGGTGGCATGAAATCATCAAGGGTGAACTTTCTTACTGCTTTTGAAGTTTTGGGAAGAGATTCTTCTGTCACCCCTAGTGAAGCAGTGGAAGAGGTTTCTGCCTTTTCAAGGACTTCTTGCTTTGGTTGAGACTTCTGCTACTGTTTGGGCTTGCGGAGTTGTCTCTTGGCTTGCCTTCGCTGCTGAGCGGTCGGCTTTGTTTTGACGATCTCCCAATTTTCATCATCTAGGAGATCAGGATGCACCCACATGAATTGTCCATCTGGTGTTGGATAAGGAACCGACTCTTGGGATGCTTGAGCCATTTTAATCACCTTGAATGAAGTAGTGGTCTTCTTCTTCGGTGATTTTGAAACTTGCCCACTGACACCATGTTGACAGAAGTGGAGCCGTAGTTTTTGTCAAAAGCTATGACTCTGTTTTTCCACATCTCATTGATCTTCTCTCTCACAACGAAGCATTGATTGAGAGGGTGTGAGATCATCTGATGGTATGGACAGTATCGGGAATCATTGGTTTTGCCAACATCTCCCAGTCTTTTGGGCTCTGGCAAAATGAGTTTGCCATTTGCTAGGAGAGCCTCAAAGATTTCTTCAACAACTTCATCGAACGGATATTTCTTTTCTACACGTTCTTTGAAGGCATCAGAGAGTTCAGGTCTTTTACCTGCAGTTTTGTTTTCAGGTTTCTTTGGCTGCTGAGGAGCTGACTTAGTCTGCACATTGAGAACCTCCTTTTTCTTTTGTTTTGAGGTTGTAATAGCAGTTGGCTCTTTCTTTGATGATTTCTGACTGTTGAGGTCTTTGATCACCATTTCAGCTCCATGGAAGCTTCGAGGAGTTCTCCCATGTTCTTTGATTTGTTGCCGATGATCATGGAGCGAATTTTTGCTCTCATATTGTTACAGCAGATGTTGACTAGCGACGCTTATGGTAGTACATCTGAGCATTTGTACGCCATTGCCTTCCACTTGTGAATGAAGTCGTATGTTGACTCATTCTCTCCCTGTTTTAGGTTGCAGAGTTGAGCCATAGTAACAGGATGATCCTCACCTTGGAAGTGGGTCAGGAAGCGTGTCTCCAGCATAGCCCAGTTCTGGATGGAGTTCTTCGGTAGAGTGGAGTACCAATCACAGGCTGTACCTTTTAGGGTACTTGCAAAGAGGCGAATCTTGAGGGCATCTTGATCCGCAATAGCTCCCGTTAGGATCTTGAAGTGGATGACATGCTGTCTGGCTGAACCTTTCCCCGTATATGTCTGGAGAGTAGGTTGTTTGAATTTTGCCGGAAACGGAACCGAGTCCATCCATAGAGGGTAGGGTGGCTTGATCCCATGTTCCTTCAATGTATCCTCTTCTTTTGCTTTTGCGAGGATATCGTCCATGTCCTTTTCGGTAAGGGTACGCGACTCATTATTTTTTGCATTGCCCTCGTCATCTTCATGATTCGGAGGGGTTTCATTGTTAGGTGGTGGACGCTGTAGAGTGAGAATAAGGTTTTCCATCAAAGCCTCAATTCTCTGTTGTCCTTGCTCCAACTGCTGGATGCGTGAAGTTACATCATCATGCTGTGGAGGCGGCTCAGAACTTGTAGCCATGACGTTCATCCCTTGGGATTCGAACGAAGAAATCGTCCTGGTGGCCGAGCTGGGGCTCATTCTTCTGGATGAAGAATCTGAGGAGTGGTTACTCCAGTGTCCTTGGCTTGGAGGAGTGGAAGATTCTTCTAGATGTGTTCTTGTCTGAGAGACGCTGCGAGTCACTGGACGTCTAACACTGATTTATGTTGTTGATTTCTGGCGTTTTCTGGTTTTGCCAACCATATGAATAGCAACAAATTGGTCGGGTCTTTCTTTTTTGACCCATTTATTTGAGACATAGAGAGTAGAACGCTGGGTTCTTTGTTTCTCAAGTCTCTTTTGTCGATATGCCACGTGGCGGCGTATACGACGATCAATTTGAGCTTCAGTCAGCTCTGGCTGGGCTCTGGCGATGAAGGATGTAGTCCCTCGTGCACAGCAACCGAGCTTGTCTTCTTTGAAGTTGGGCAAGGACAGAATCTGGACGCGGTCCTTTGTCTGTCGCAATGAAGACTTGAATTTTGCGAGCTCGGCCCCTGTTGAGATGAAGGGTCGACTCACGGGAGTGCAGGCTTCAGCATATTTTTACATAGGCCTAACGATGCAGGATTTGATTTTGGGCTTATAGGAGCAAGCCGGTTCATGATGATTTTGTTTGTTTTTTGGGTGGAGGGTAAGTTTTTCCTTTTTCATGTAAGAGAAAGGGTATAACTGATTCTCCTTGAGAGGGGCCAGGTATGCTGGCTTTGCAGATGTTCGGGACCTCCGTTGCTTCAGTGAAGATCTCGGAGACCAGGTTTTGGGCCAAACCTGGTTTCTTGTGGGTTGAGGCTTCGTACGAGCGCCACGGGATTCAGGCTTCTTGGTGTTCACCCTTGGTGCCATTTAGTGACACGTTGCGGGGCGATTTTCTGCTTCTTTGTAGGTACAGCTCCTTCTGCGGGGAGTGGGAATGGTCCCAACGACCCGAAGACGATGGTCCGGGGAGTTGAAGTTGACCCGGTGTTTGGAGAGTTGTCGAGGGAGATGACACTTCAGCAACTGGCAGGGCGCTTATGCTTGTTTTGCTTGTCTTGAAGCATAAGCTGGTACTTATTCTCATTGAAAGTGATGGTCAATGAAGCTGCCATTGTTAGTTTTGGAAAACTTCTAAAACAAGACCAAATCCATTAGTAATCACAAGAATATGGTGATCATAAATGGAGAACAACTATGGTTTTGTCTTTTCAAATCACTTGAGGGGACATGGCCCAGCCCAAGGAAGATGAAAAAGGCAAAAAGCCATAGAGGATACAATTGTTCTAAAATGCGAGTGTGGTAGGCTCAGAGCGAGCGTTTCAGTGACTGCTAGAAACAATTGGAGGCCTTAATTCAAATTACCGAGAAACAAGGCTCACTCGAGGTAAAATGATATAAGGTTGGAGATACAAATGTGTCGGTCGCGAATACAGTAGACCCGAAAGGGCGTACTAGCACCGCAGGCACAAATGTTGCAAATCGCATCCTTGAAAAGGACACGAGATGGGATTTTTTTGAAAGGTCAAATTTGGATTCATAAAGGAGAGCAAATGGTATTCCAATCCGAACCACAACTCAACATTTCTGCGAGCGGTAAATCCGAAAAGGGAAAGAACCAAGATTTCTCAATTTTGAACTCAAAAGTGACGGAAGTGTTTTTTTTTTTGAAAGGTCAAGATTGAATTCATCAAAGAGAGTAAATGGTATTCCAATTTGAACAAGGGCTCAACATTTCTGCGAGCGCTGAATCCGAAAGGGAAAGAACCAAGATTTCTCAATTCTGAACTCAAAAGTGATGGAAGTGTTTTTTTTGTTTTTTCTTTGAAAGGTCAAGATTGAATTCATCAAAGAGAGCAAATGGTGTTCCAATCCGAACCACAACTCAATATTTCTGCGAGCGTTAAATCCGAAAAGGAAGGAACCAAGATTTCTCAGATGTGAATCCAGACGTGACGGAAGTTTTTTTTTTTTTAAGGTTTAAGATTGAATTCATCGAAGAGAGCAAATGGCGTTCCAATCCGAACCACAACTCAACATTTCTGCGAGCGTCAAATCCGAAAGGGAAAGAACCAAGATTTTTCAATTCTGAACTTAAAAGTGAAGAATTTTTTTTTTTTGAAATGCACCTAGGTTTTCAATTCGATCTTATGAAATCTTAGTAGATAGATCAGCTCCCAGGTAAGGGTAGGATTACTTAATGAACCCGTTTGAAGGACCCTTGCCTCTAACAGTCAAGCTGTCTCCACACTCTGGACAAGGCTTTTCTTAAATCCACTTTAGTCAAAGAGCGCAATTGGTGCAACCTTTGTGGTTTTTTTTTTTTGAAAAGTTTCTAATGAACTCATCAAAGAGAACAAGTGGTGTTCCAATCCGAACCACAACTCAACATTTCTACGAGCGTTAAATCCGAAAGGGAATAACCAAAGTTTCTCTGTGAATTTGAATTCAAAAGAGAAAAGACTTTTTTTTTTGAAATTATATATATTTTTTTGAAATCTTAATTGGACTCATCAAAGAGAAAAGATGGCCCAATCCCTGATATGAACGATAGCTGCAAACATTTCTGTGAGCTATCAAGTTCGAAGAGGGGAGGATCAAAATTTCTCAAAGTTGAGTTTTTAAGAAAGAGAGATGATTTTTTTTTGAAAGAATTTAAAATGAAGTTTTTCTTTTGAAATCCCAATTGGACTCATCAAAGAGAAAAGATGGCCCAATCCCCGATATGAACGATAGCTGCAAACATTTCTGTAAGCTATCAAGTTCGAAGAGGGAAGGATCAAAGTTTCTCAAAGTTGAATCTAAGAAAAGTAATCAGATTTTTTTTTTTTTTTTTTTTGAAGTGAGAAAGAACAATTGAAATCCCATCTCATGTTTTTTTTTTAGATGCAAAATGCAACATAGGCCACCAACTAGAAAGGAGCCAAGGGATCAAAGCATCACATTCTCAAGTCAGCGGTGTCCCACCGGGTGTGCCAACTTGATGGACCCTCGGGATCTTCCATCCTTTCCTTCGGCACCCCGGGGGCTGACCTGGGTCTTGGCGGAGGAGGGAAAACGCGGGTATCAACATTTTTGTACAGGTATGCCAGATTTACTTTCTACTTGGAATTTGGAATGGTGATGATCCGGAGATTCACCTTCACAAGTGGAAAGGAAATCAATCCTTTTTTCTAACTTTTCAAATTGCATAAATATTAAGAAAAGAGACAAGTTTGTTTTTTTTATTGCCGTAGGAGGCGTTTTTGTTTGTTTGCCGTAAAATGTGATTTTGCCGTGAAAGGCGATTTTGCCTTGAAAGACGATTTTACAAAACTCATCAAATATGAAAGACAAGAATTGCGATTTCTTTTTGTCTCTTTAAGAAATACAAACTACAATAGAAAAGTAAGAAAAGGGATCTAACTTCTCAAGAGATTGTGGGGACATGTTGAGATCGACGGTCTCAAGTCATGTATGGACTTCGCCATCGTCCTTCAAATGAGAACATGTGATGCTTTGATTCTTTGGCTTGGCTCCTAACCTTAGTTTTTTAAAGGACAAGGACCAAGAGAAGGTCCTATATCCGATGAAAAACTGAGTAAACGGGCTGAAAAGCCGCGTTTAGGCCATGTTGGAGAAGGAGGGGACCTTGGGGGGTGGCCCCCCCAAGGGACGTTGATCACCTTGTAGTGCTTCTGGGAGCAAAGCAGCAGGACTTCGTCTCTCTCTTGAATTTTCTGGATTTTCAGAGCTTGCACCTGGGATCCTTTTTTTCATGCATTCTTCTTGGAATGGACCTCCTTTTATAGGCTTTTGATAGCCATGAGGTGATTATGGGCATTGATAGCCATGATGAGAGAATTGATGAGGAGTTACAAGTTGATTTTGTTACTCCTTTTTCATGGCTTGTGATTGGCCAATGAAGGTAGTGGGTTTTTAATTGCCTTTATGCTTCATGACGATGGGAGTTTCATGGGTTTAATGCCATGATTGCTTGAATTTGTAACTCCCAAATGCTTGAATCTGATTGGGCCGTCCAAAATAATGAGTTAATGACAGCATTAAGTTGTCATAAACGGGTCAATTAACGACATTAAGTGGTCGCCAAGGCATGTGAAGAGTCGCGGGCAGCGCCGCGTCTTTTGAGATTCTTCTTGCGATCATCACAGGTGGATCCATACATTGTTTGATGCTGGATCGCGATGCAATCTCAAACATTGGTTGATGTTGGTGAGCCAGTGACGTTTGTCTTGTCGATTTCACGATCGGTCGGACAGAAAGTGCACTTTCTTGGTTAGCCGGTTGGCGATCTTGGAGCGATCGGTGATGATTTTATGCTTTTGACGGCGGATCCGAGATGTCGACGAAGATCAGTCGTTTTCAAGCATCAAAGATTGGATTTTCAGAAAATTACAGAGGCAGGAATGCTCGAAACACGAAAAAGATCGAAAAACGGGCAATTTGGTGCAAAATCCGGCGACCCGGAATTGCAGGGTCGCCGGCGACCTTAGGGTTTTGCCGTTTTCGGTCGCCGAGCTTCGTTTTCGGCCGTTTTTCCGTCTTTTTCGCTCCTTCTTTCTTCTGTATTTTTCTTGACATTTTTCCTCAATTATTGACTTGATTTTCTTGGAGAAAACTTGACGAGAACCCGCGCAAAACCGAAACACAAAGTTTCCCTTTTTTGGGGAAAGCAGAAGACTTTGTAGCCGATTTTCCGTCGAGAGTCGAAACTAGGTCAAACGATGTCGGAATGACCTGAAAATTGAGGTGAAGCTTCTTGAGCAGTGGATAGGACCAACCATGAGCTTTTATTTGAGTTTTAAAGCCGTTTGGGGTACTATCGATGCTTGACTTGATTTTACTGCAGGGAAAATGCCGAGCTTTGATATGTGGTCAAACGATGTCTGATTGACCTGAAATTTGACGGGGAGCCTATTGGAGTCATTTTGAGATGTTCCATGAGCTCTGTTTTGGATGCCATGGTCCCGGGTTGCTCCGCCGCCGGTAGGCTTCATTTTCTCTCGGAGCATCGAAACCTGGTCAAACGTTGTCGGAATGACCTGAAATTCGACGTGCAGCCTTTCGGAAGCATGTTGAAGCCACTCATGTACTTGGTTTGATGAGTGATGGCCTTGGTGGTTCCCATCGTCGGAAGGCTTGATTTAGCTGCTTGAGCGTTGATGGAGGGTCAAACGTTGTCGGTTTGACTTGAAATTTGGCATGGAGCCCTTTGGAGACATTCTGGAGTCATCCGTAGGCTCTGATCAAAGTTTTGGTGTCTTTGATGATGTCGCCGCCGGGAGCGCTTGTTTAGCTGTCGGAGAAGTGAAGTTAGGCCAAACGATGTTGGAATGGCCCGAAACCTCAGGTGCACCCCTCTTTTAGCTGTCTTGAAGGATCTCTTAGTTTCTGTCTAATTCTGACAAAATCTGATGCTTGAAGTAGCCTTGCCTGTTTTGTAGCAGGATGTAGCTTCACGAGGCTTCTTGATGTTGAGGAGACATAGTGACTTTTTTGGTGTCAACAGTCTTAAAGCATAAGCTGGTACTTGTTCTCAACGAAAGTGATGGTCAATGAAGCTGCCATTGTTAGTTTTGGAAAACTTCTGAAACAAGACCAAATCCATTTGTAATCATAAGAATATGGTGATCATAAATGGAGAACAACTATGGTTTTGTCTTTTCAAATCACTTGAGGGGACATGGCCCAGCCCAAGGAAGATGAAGAAGGCAAAAAGCCATAGAGGATACAATTGTTCTAAAATGCGAGTATGGTAGGCTCAGAGCGAGCGTTCCAGTGATTGCTAGAAACAATTGTAGGCCTTAATTCAAATTACCGAGAAGCAAGGCTCACTCGAGGTAAAATGATATAAGGTTGGAGATACAAATGTGTCGGTCGTGAATACAATAGACCCGAAAGGGCGTAGTAGCACCGCTAGGCACAAATGTTGCAAATCACATCCTTGGAAAGGGCACGAGATGAGATTTTCTGAAAGGTCAAATTTGGGTTCATAAAGGAGAGCAAATGGTATTCCAATCCGAACAAGGGCTCAACATTTCTGCGAGCGCTGAATCCGAAAGGGAAAGAACCAAGATTTCTCAATTCTGAACTCAAAAGTGACGGAAGTGTTTTTTTTTTTTTTTTTAAATGTCAAGATTAAATTCATCAAAAAGAGCAAATGGTGTTCCAATTCGAACAGGGGTTCAGCATTTTTGCGAGCGCTGAATCCGAAAGGGAAAGAACCAAGATTTCTCGATTCTAAATTCAAAAGTGACGAAAGTTTTTTCTTTTTTATTTTTTTGTAAAGTCAAGATTGAATTCATCAAAGAGAGCAAATGGTATTCCAATCCGAACCACAACTCAACATTTCTGCGAGCGTTAAATTCGAAAGGGAAAGAACCAAAATTTCTTGATTCTAAATTCAGAAGTGACGGAAGTTTTTTTTTTTTTTGAAAGTTTAAGATTGAATTCATCAAAGAGAGTAAATGGTGTTCCAATCCGAACCACAACTCAACATTTCCGCTAGCGTTAAATCCGAAAGGGAAAGAATCAAAATTTCTCAATTCTGAACTCAAAAAGTGAAGAAATCTATAAAAAAAAAAGTGCACATAAGTTTCCAATTCGATCTTATGAAACCTTAGTAGATAGATCAGCCCCCAGGTAAGGGTATGATTACTTAATGAACCCGTTTGAAGGACCCTTGCCTCGAACAGTCTAGCTGTCTCCACACTCTGGACAAGGCTTTTCTTAAATCCACTTTAGTCAAAGAGCGCAATTGGTGCAACCTTAGTATTTTTTTTGAAGGGTTTCTAATAAACTCATCAAAGAGAACAAGTGGTGTTCCAATCCGAACCACAACTCAACATTTCTGCGAGCGTTAAATCCGAAAGGGAATAACCAAAGTTTCTTTGAATTTTGAATTCAAAAGGGAGAAGACTTTTTTTTTTTTTGAAATTATATGTTTTTTTTTTTTAAATCTCAATTGGACTCATCAAAGAGAAAAGATGGCCCAATCCCCGATATGAACGATAATTGCAAACATTTCTGTGAGCTATCAAGTTCTAAGAGGGAAGGATCAAAGTTTCTCAAAGTTGAATCTAAGAAAAGAAATCAAATTTGTGTTTTCTTTTTTTTTTTTTTTTTGAAATGAGAAAAAACAATTGAAATCCCATCTCATGTTTTTTTTTTTTTTTAGATGCCAAATGCAACATAGGCCACCAACTAGAAATGAGCTAAGGGATCAAAGCATCATGTTCTCAAGTCAACGGGTCTCACCGGGTATGCCAACTTGATGGACTCTCGGAATTTCTGTCCTCTCCTTCCGCACTCCGGGGGCTGACCTGGGTCTCAGCGGAGGAGGGAAAACGCGGGTATCAACATTTTTGTACGGGTATGCCAGATTTACTTTCTACTTGGAATTTGGAATGGTGACGATCCGGAGATTCACCTTCACAAGTAGAAAGGAAATCAATCCTTTTTTCTAACTTTTCAAATTGCATAAATATTAAGAAAAGAGACAAGTTTGTTTTTGAGAATGCCGTAGGAGGCGTTTTTTGTTTGTTTGCCGTGAAAGGCGATTTTACAAAACTCATCAAATGTGAAAGACAAGAATTGTAATTTCTTTTTGTCTCTTTAAAAAATACAAACTACAATAGAAAAGGAAGAAAAGGGATCTAACTTCTCAGGAGATTGTGAGGACACGTTGAGATCGACGGTCGCAAGTCATGTATGGACTTCGCCATCGTCCTTTAAATGAGAACAGTTGATGCTTTGATTCTTCGGCTTGGCTCCTGACCTCAGTTTTTTAAAGGAAAAGGACGAAGAGGAGGTCCTATATCCAATGAAAAACCAAGTAAACGGGCTGAAAACCAGCGTTTAGACCATGTTGGAGAAGGAGGAGACCTTTGGGGGGGGGGGGGGGGGGGGTGGCCCCCCAAGGGACTTTGATCACCTTGTGGTGTTTCTTGCAGCAGAGCAGCATGACTTCGTCTGGCTTTCTTCGGGAGAAGTGCAGAATTTCAAGTCGATGTGTGTATCGATTTGTCGATAGATTCGTTGATGACCCCCTCTCTCTTGGAAATGGATCTCCTTTTATAGGCTTTTGATAGCTATGAGGTGATTATGGACATTAATAGCCATGATGAGAGAATTGATGAGGAGTTACAAGTTGATTTTGTTACTCCTTTTTCATGGCTTGTGATTGGCCGATGAAGGTAGTGGGCATTTAATTCCCTTTAATCTTCATGATGATGGGGGTTTCATGGATTTAATGCCATGATCGCTTGGATTTGTAACTCCCAAATGCTTGAATCTGATTGGGCCGTCCAAAATAATGAGTTAATGACCGCATTAAGTTGTCATAAACGGGTCAATTAACGTCATTAAGTGGTCGCCAAGGCATGTGAAGAGTCGCGGGCCGCGCCGCGTCTTTTGAGATTCTTCTTGTGATCATCATAGGTGGATCCACACATTGTTTGATGTCAGATTGCGATGCACTTTCAAACATTGATTGATGTTGGTGGGCCGGTGACATCTATCTTATCGATTTCACGATCGGTCGGACAGAAAGTATACTTTCTTGGTCAGCCGGTTGGCGATCTTGGACCAATCGGTGATGATTTCATGCTTTTGACGGCAGATCCGAGATGTCAGTGAAATTAGTCGCTTTCAAGCATCAAAGATTGGATTTTCAAAAAATCACAGAGGCAGGAATGCTCGAAATGCGAAAAAGATCGAAAAACGGGGCATTTGGTGCAGAATCCGGCGACCCGGATTTGCAGGGTCGCCGGCGACCATGCACCCAGGGTCGCCTTCGACCTTGGGCCAAGGTCGCCGGCGACCTTAGGGTGTTGCCCTTTTGGTTGCCAAGCTTTGTTTTCGGCCGATTTTCCGTCTTTTTTGTTCCTTTTTTCTTCTGTATTTTTCTTGACATTTTTCCTCAATTATTGACTTGATTTTCTTGGAGAAAACTTGAGAGAACCCGTGCAAAACCGGAACACAAAGTTTCCCATTTTTTGGGAAAGCCGAAGACTTTGTAGCCGATTTTCCGTCAAGAGTCGAAACTAGGTCAAACGATGTCGGAATGACCTGAAAATTTAGGTGAAGCTTCTTGAGCAGTGGATAGGACCAACCATGGGCTTTTATTTGAGTTTTGAAGCCGTTTGGGGTCCCATCGATGCTTGACTTGATTTTGCTGCTGGGAAAATGCCGAGCTTTGATATGTGGTCAAACGATGTCCGATTGACTTGAAATTTGACAGAGAGCCTATTGGAGTCATTTTGAGACGACCAATGAGCTCCGTTTTGGATGTCATGGTCCCGGGTTGCTCTGCCGCCGGTAAGCTTGATTTTCTTTTGGAGCATCGAAACTTGGTCAAACGTTGTCTGAATGTCCTGAAATTCGACGTGCCGACTTTTAGAAGCATGTTGAAGCCACTCATGTACTTTGTTTGATGAGTGATGGCTTCAGTGGTTCTCGCCGCCGGAAGGCTTGATTTTGCTGCTCGAGCGTTGATGGAGGGTCAAACGTTATCAGTTTGACTTGAAATTTGGCATGGAGCCCTTTGGAGACATGCTGGAGTCATCCGTAGGCTCTGATCAAAGTTTTGACGTCTTTGATGATGTCGCCGCCAAGAGTGCTTGTTTGGCTATCGGAGCAGTGAAGTTAGACTAAACGATGTCGGAATAGCCCGAAACCTCAGGTGTACCCCTCTTTTGGCTACCTTGAATGATCTTTCAGTTTCCGTCTGATTCTGACAAAATCTGATGCTTGAAGTAACTTTGCCGTTTTGTAGCAGGATGCAGCTTCATGAGGCTTCTTGATGTTAAGGACATAGTGACTTTTTTGGTGTCAACAATATCTTCACAACGATTGTATTTTAAAGGATTATGATACAGATTACAACTTCACACAATTTAAACTTTTGCTATTTGCCATAGCTGCTCCAAAAGGGCAATTTAATTAGAAAATCCCAAACCCTCCCCACTTTTTTTTTCTTTCTTTCTTTCTTCAATAACAATAACAACCCATCAAGAAGAAATCTCCAAAAATCCATTTCACTTGTTTTTTCTCTCCAAAAGTCCATATCTTCCAGAAGACGCCCTAACTAAGTGCAAGATGTGGAGCGAATCGAACTCGGACTTCAAAGTCAAGAATTGCTCCCATTTCCTGCCAAAATTTTATCAGCACTACCTCTCTATGAAGTGACCGGAGAGATATTGCTTGGCACCTATCAGCGACTCGACATTATGGTAGAGGAGTTCGGTCAAGTATTTCGTCGAACAAGTGGTCAAGTTGGCGGAATGGAGTGCGTCCACAATTTAAATCATGTCCTCATTGCCATAAAGGATGTATTAGTGGAACATTTGTAATGAAATTAATTGCATATTGTTTTCCAGCAGGCTCAATATCCTCTACAAATATGGGGGAAAGGAAAGGGTTTAAAGTGTGAGGAAATAGACGGCTTCTGTTTTGAGAGTGGGTTTCTTATTTATGAAAAGCCCCCTGCACCTTTGTTTTTAATTATCTGTAAACCTATTTTTTGGAAGAAATTGAGTGGGCAACTCACGTGTGTTAGACACTAAGTTGTGTTTGCAATTTGATGTCCAACTTTTGCATCATATTCTTCTCATCTCTTTAAACACTCATTTCACTATTTTTATCTTGAAAATCATTCCTTTAAATTAACCTACACATGTTTTATTAAAACTACTTTATGGTTAATTTAAATTTATCTTTAATATATTTTCTTGATGAATTAGTTTGCCAAAACACCTTTACATTCTGTGTTTCAAAATATTTCAAAAGTTAGATTTTTTTCTTGAATCCTCAGATCTTCAGAAAACAGTTCGACCATACTGTCGGTCAGCCTGTTGGTCAGGCGTCGGTTAACCGACCTTGGACCGAAGCCTAACCGAACTCACTCGGTTAGTTTTTCTGGATGGTGTTTTTGATGTCGGTTAGTGTGTCGGTTAGATGTCGGCTAACCGACCATAGAAAATGAACTAACCGAACACCTTGTCTGTTAGAATTCCAGAGAGCTGCATTTTCATATATTTTTCTGTCGGTCAGCATGTCGGTCAGGGCTCGGTTAACTGACCTTGCTTCTGAACCTGATCGAAGCTCTCTCGGTTAGAATTCCAGAGAGGAGTTTTCTGACCCAGTTTACATTGTCGGTTAGGGTGTCGGTCGGGCCTCGGTTAACCGAAATGTCGGCTAACCGAACCATTCTTTATGGTCAGTAAATTTTCGAAAATATGACCGTTGGCCTGTGACCGTTGGGGGTGTCGGTTAACCGACCCCTGGATGTCGGCTAACCGACATATAGCCGTTGGCCCAAAATTTCTATAAAAACAAAGTCTTTCCATGGCCAAAATTGATGATTCTTGATGATCTAAGAAGCCCTCTTTGACACACATTAAGACCAAAGAAAGGGAATCAAGCCAAGGAAAGCTAAGGGCCATTAAGGAAAGCTAAAGCTTGGATCAATGAAGTTAAATCTCCGAGTAAGCTTTACTTAATCTTAAACATATGTTTTATGCTTTGACTAAAACTATTAGTAAATATTTTCTAGCATATAAACTATGTTGTGTTGAATTCTAAACCATTTAAACCTTGATTTAAAACTTTGAATTCTTCACCTTGATTTCAAAACAAGTTTGCTTTAAAAACTTTAATACATGTTCTGTCAAAATCTTGGATTTGTTTGATAACATGTTTTGTTGAACTTGTTTGAATCATCCATGTTGTTTTCACAATCCTAAACCTTTGTTGCACTAGTTTTTGAAAACAACAATTAGCATGCTCACTTGTCAAAACCCTAATTAGTTACAAGTGACTTGCTTTAAACTTCAATCAAATCCTTGTATGCATTAAACCTTTGAATGCTTCTTAGCATACGTTGATTGTTCTTAAACTTTTAATATTGATTGAAGTTTCCACACACTTACTTCATAAGCATACATCTTTGCATTCATAGTGTTTGTGTGAGTTTGATTTTCACCTTCATATTTGCCTATTGTAGAGGCATTTAAATTGAGCCTAATTGTATTCTCTTGAAGTGTTTTGAAGACACTAATCTTGAGAAGAAAACCCCTGTATGTAAAGGTTGTTGTTTAGCCTTGAAAAACAACATTGTAAGGTTATTGCTTATCCTTGGAAAGCATAGTGTAGAGGTTACTGCTTAGCCTATTGAAAAGAACAAATAGTGGAAATCCGGTGGGGTGTAGATTCACAAGCCGGTAGTGGATGTAGGCATGTTGGCCGAACCACTATAAATCTTGTGTTGTGGTGATTGCTTCTTGTGGTGATTGTTGTTTAGCTTCCACATTTAGTTTGTTAATCATCATAAGTCGTTAATTGTTTTAAAGAAGTTTAAAATTGACATAATTAGTCAATAACTTGTAGCTCACCCTATTCACCCCCGCCCCTCTAGGGTTAGGATTCCGGACTTTCAACGTGGATGAAAACCAATGTGGCAACAACTGGTTGGTTCCCTCACGATGAGTGTATGCCATCCAGAATCGGGAACCTCTGAGAGATTTGATCCATGATGCGGTGATGTGGCAGACCGTGATTGGTCCACTCCACAGTGACCGTGGGGTAAAGCCTCACAAGATCCGGACTCATGTCATATGCGATAGGGGATCCATACTCAAGGAGGACATAAGAGAGCCCTGGATCAAAATCGCTCGTTCCAACCTGAATCCAAATCCCTTGAGCCAACTTTGTTTGTATCAAAGAGACATGAATGCATGGTGAAATAAACTCTACCCAACGATTACTAAAATGTGAAGGGACAAATATAAATGATATGAAGTGAGAAGCAAATTATATAAGGTGTAGATATAGGTGAGACCTTAAGCCGTGTTACTTTATTAGAATTTCAAGCATTCATGAATGGAGAATCTTAAGTTCTCCAAAAGATGTCTTAAGGGCCAATTTCTTTACTAGAATTCCTAAACTTCATGTCTGAAGGTTGTCTAGGAATTCCAAATCCTGGAATTCTAAAATGCCATTGAATTCTGTCATTTATGAATTCTACGTTTTATTTCCATTTGAATTCTTGCCTGAGAATCTCTAAATTTCTAAATTTCATAAACATAAATTCTAGACTGAAATTACACATTTTATGCATTGTACTACATGGGACCCACCCTTGTGGTTGTAAACTTGGGACCTAACTGTAAGAAATATAATGTGGACCCACCTCAAGTATGTGGTATATGGGCCCATTGTTAGATTGTATGGACTCAATCCATCAGTTGATGTGATAAATTAATTAATTTCTTTATTTATCAATAAAATCATGCTTTACTTTCATGAGATGAATGTTATTTTATTACTTCATGCACATGACCAATACATATGATATAATGGTTCATGAGTTGAACCGGGTCCCATTAGTATATTAGATGTGATATATGTGTATGGATGAGATCCACACACGGGAGACATACGTCACAAATCTTATACTTAAATATATTCACAACCAGTGATGAGACTGGGCATCTCATTTGATAAGGTTGCAGTACTTTGATCACTATGAGATAGTGTGATTTGTCTCGACTACCAGAATATAAGATTCTGGATCATGGTGCTGGTACATTGGATGTATTGAAGGACCATGAGAGGCACTTTATGGAATTCCGTCTCAATAATAAGGTATGCTCTCATAATTCCCTAGCAATAGGCTCTCAATCCTGAGACATTAATGAACTCAAGTTTCTATCTATTCATTTGCTTTGAGTCACCAATGAGTGAGGCCAATTGTAGGTCAACACCTCGGTGTCTTGGGTATGTGGTAGTAGGACTGTGGGAACATTGAATGATCAAGATGGAATCTATTTCTATTATCCCCTTGTGCCAATTAATGGAATTGTCATTAATAAGTACACACCCATCTTGATTAAGAGTTAATTGGATGATATTGATGATCATAGTGATTAATTGGGACTCAAGGGTAATAAGATGTGGAACTAAGATTAGAAGAGACAGATTTATTCCAATTGATCCATGGATATTGATAGAGGAGCCTACTTGTGGTAATCGGGAAGTTTAGGGTCTTCATTGTAATTTATTCCTAAGACTGGAGTGCAATTGCATTTATATAGTGTTGTTATTTGCAATTAACTGTGGGCCCGGATTGCACATGAGATGTGGGGTCGCATGCCCTAGTTGGAGCAAGCTTTCTAAGCAATCCCTAGTGGTCCCCACGTTAGCCCAAGTTATTAGAAAGATACTAATCCTACTTGAACTCTAAAAGGAAGGAATTAGAAAGTTACTATTTCTATTTGGAGTAGGACTTTTAATAATGGTAATAGTATACTTACTAATTGTTGTGGAAGTAAGACTTCTATTCAATTAAGAAAAGAGGAGCATTGAAAGGTTATAAAAGGGAATAGAACCCCTCATGGACGTCCATCTATTGGAGTAAAAAACGTCTAGCTTTTTTTTTTTTGTGCAATTGTTGCACTGCTCTCTCCTCTTTTCCTTTTCTAGTTCCTTGGAGTTTCGAGTTGGGTTTTGTTAGACCCCGACCCAGACCAACTCGATTAGTACTAATTAAGTAAGTGTTTAGTCTTAAGCGAGTCTTAGTACTAGTTGGGTTAGAATGTGATTAGACGTAGTCTGAATTATAGCTTTGTGGATTTTGAGGACGTTAGTATGAGTCAGACACGCTCAGGGACGCCCTGAGTACACGTGTAAGAGTCGGCTTCATTCTAGATATCTTTTTTGATTGTGATTTCTATTTCTCTCGAATGGTTTTATTATTTGTGGCAACTTTCGTTTTTAACTTGCATGCATTTGAGGCCCAGAAACCCAAGTTTTGGCCCAATAAGGGTAAATCTGACTATTCATGCTAAATCTGGGCACACTTTTCGAAGTCATGAAACTATATCAAAATTATATTTTTCCGAAACTAGATTTTTTTACGATCGTTTTGTTCTCCTTCGTCGTTTCCATCCGGGGTCCACAAGACCATGTTTTAACCATTTCAAAGTTCAGCTGGAAAGGGACCCACCTCTTAACCCATATAAAAGCTCTCCTATTCTCTCTCCTCCATTCTTTTTTCCCCATTTTCCTGCAACGGTCTTGACCTAGAGTGGAGAAGAGAAGAAAGTTTCTCTTTGGACTTTTCCCCTTGGAATCATCTAGCAAGAAGGCTCAAATCTCAAATCCAACTCCGCCATTCTCTTCCTCTCTTCTCAAGCTTCAGCTAGACACGTTTTTGGAGCCAATCCCCGACACTATTCATCATCTTCAACCTCTCTTCATCTTGTTCAGCTAGCTCAAGGTTAGAGCTTGGACCCATCTTTTCATTTGATGTTCTTTAGCTCACTTAGAGCTTGTTTTACATGTTTTCAAACCCATTTTCAAAATGGGGGTTTGTAGTGACCAAAATGGTGGTTTTTGTGTGCTCTATTTTGGGGGTTTTGTGTAGATTCCGTGGACCTCCCATCCTTGTTGAGTTTTGTGAAGATTTCCTTGACATTGGGCCAAGGCAAGTAAACATTTTAGTTCTTCCTAGTACATTGCAAGTTTTAGGGCATTTTACATTGGGAAATGTTGTTTCATCATCAAGCTTGTCTTTTCTTTCATGTTACTAATCTATTTTAGTTTGTTTAATCTTGTTAAGCATGGTTGCTAATTACTCTATCTAATCTAGAAGTTTTATCTTGAATGGAAGCTTGTTTTTCAATGGAATGCTTTACAAGTTATTAATACATGATTTGAATGTGAATGGGTTAGTGATTTTGATGTTTTGAATGAAATGTGAATGGATTTTGATGTGAAATTATCCCTTGGAAAGCATGTAGGCTTGGGGAGTGTAGGTGGTGAAAGTGTGGAAGTGAAGAAGGGGAAAGAAGTGTGAAAAATCTGCACAGAAATTGCACTGCCCGTGTCTGTCGGTCAGGTGTCGGTCGACTGACAGCCAACCGAGGACCTATCGGTCTGAATTCCAGAGAGCTCCAAATTCTGGGCTGGGATCTGTCGGTCAAGCCGTCGGTCGACCGACAGATCAACCTCGGTTTACCGACAACAACCGAGGGTTGACCGAAAGTGACTAAAAGTGTTGTTTTTGAAGAATTTTGCGACAATGAAAACTAGACTAGGTTTTAGACCTTTTATTGACTTTGTGCACTTGAAATTCCAAAATGTACTATAACTTCTGGGGCACCAACCTTGTGAAAATTCCGACATTTGGGTTTCAACTCCACAAGGGTCAATGAATGGTCTTAGCCTAAACTTGATAGATTTCGTGTTTGGACTATTATTTTGATGCTTCGTGCATTATCGTGCATTTGCTCGAATTTCAAGTATAAGCTCATTTTAAGATGTGTTTCAAGAATAAGAAAAAGGGAATCATTTCTTAAGTTTGTTAAGCATTTATACCTTGTTTTTTTGCTAGTCTTGTCGTGTTGTGTTTGATAAGTGATTTCCTACTTGTTTTGTCGTGTTCTCGAACGTGTATCGCCGTGTTTTGTGCATTCATGATATAAGTGAATACCACTGAGCTTGGACTGCTCTTTTAGCTTGATCCACTACCTGGGGGTCCTTAAACATGTGGACTGTCTGCAGACTAGTCGTGTATTGTATAACACATGGTGCGTGTTCGTGATCCGGTTCCGCGGCCGATTCCCCGTCTACCTTGTGTGGCGTGGGATCGTGTTTTTCGTGTCGTGCTTGTCGCGCGTGCTTGCTCTTGTCATCATGTATGACGGAGAAAGGATGAGCTCAATGTAGATTTATCTTTTCATGATATTATAAGTATTAATGCTAGTTTCGTAAACTTGAAACGTTTATCTAAATCTTGAACTGTTTTAGCATTATTTCTCATATTCATGCCTAAATTATTTATTTGTCAAACCGTCGTGTTTGATGCTTGTTATTTTGGTGTCCAGGTGCCGGAGGTCTCACGCGTGACGAGGAGTGCCCGGAGGAGGCTATTGAGACACCCCCAGCACAGGAGTGGCAGGCCAACGACGACATCTAGACGCCGGTCGGGATCTTGATTTCTCGTTCACTTAGTTGGGATATTGTTTTTGGGATCTTTTGTTGTATTGGCCTTTGTTGGCCTCTCTTGGTTATGTAACTTGAACTAATGTACTTTTGTCTAACTATGAAACTTTAATTATGATAGGAATGCTATGTTGACTTTCTTTTTTGATACCTAGTCTCGATATTAAAATTTCTCTTGCATCTTGTTGTTTTTAAGAATTGTATGACTCGTTTTACTACACGCTTCCGCATACCCATTTGTGTGAGCTCGACCCGTGTCTTCTGATCCTCACCGCGGAAACCTGTGGGAAAACAGGCGGTATGTTTTATGTTAGTTAATCATATCGCTGCGTCGCGGTCCCGGGTCTCGGTCCGGGGTCGCGACAGGACTGGTATCAGAGAGGGACTTGTTTCAGGCACTTAAAAGAAACTAGAAATCTTAGGAACGTGGCGAGGATTCGTGAGTTCGCTAGAACGTTTTTGTCTGGACCAAGTTGACCAACCCAATTGTGCTTATTTATGTGCTAACAAATTATTTTGCAGCATCATGCTTCCAAGAAAAGCCCCAAATCACAATGCCTCGGGTAGTAATCATAATGAGACAGATCCGTCTGAGAATCCTACTGCTACCCAATTCCAGGCACTAATGCAAGCTATGTTAGACCAACAGAAACAGGCTAATGAAAATCAAGCCTGAATCCAGGAACAAATGGTAAAGAAGGATGAGGAGATGGCACAAGTTCAGAGGCAACTTCTGGAAGTCCTCCAAAACAGACCTCAACATCAAGCTGCACCAAATGTGGTGTACCACAATAGGGTTGATGACATCAATGTTCTTTTCGAGAGATTCCGGAAGAGGGGACCCAAGGAGTTCTTAGGTCAAGAGGACCCTTTGACTGCAGATGATTGGCTCACGAACACTGCAAAGATTTTTGATGTTTTCACTTGCACGGGCAGGGAGAGGGTGAACCTCACAACTTCTCTATTCTATGGGCTTGCTGACTCTCGGTGGCAGACGGTTAAAGAGCCGTACCAGGTCATGGCAGATGAGATAGCTTGGACGACCTTCAAGACACACTTCACCGACAAGTATGTCCCTTCACATGTCAAGAGGCAGAAGGCAGTCGAATTTCAACAGTTGAAACAAGGAAACATGTCAGTTTTGGAGTATGTTACTAAGTTTGAGAGGCTTGCTCGCTATGCTACCGAGTTGATTGATACGGAGCATAAGAAGATCACCAAGTTTTTGGAAGGGTTGAATCCCATTCTCAAGAAGGATGTTACGGGAGTGATTCCACCAGCTACCTTTGATGAAGCGGTTAGTCGGGCGTATAAATTCGAAGAATTCAACAATGAGATTATTTAGGATAGGAAGCAGCACTACCAGCATCATAACCAAAGGCAACAAAGTGGCAAGAAGCCAAGACAGGAACAGAACCAAGCTAGACAGAGTGGTTGCAATCATTGTGGCAAGAATCACCCTACCCATGAATGTCGCAAGGCAACGGGTGCTTGCTTCAAATGTGGAGTATTGGACCATGCAATCAAGGATTGCCCACACCTTCAGAGTCAGGCCAACAAATATCAGCAGCAAAGGCAGACAACACCACGGAATCAGGCAATACCAGTTCAGAATCAAGAATCAAGCGAGGCCACCACCGCAACAGCAGCAGCAAGGCATGCAAGTGCAAAATCAGAATGCTTGTCCACCTCAGAACAGGAACAATCAGGGCAGGCAGAATCAGCAACAGAATAGGCCAAACCAGCAGGGACGCGCGTATAATATCAACCGTGTTGACGCTGAAGCAGTAGGTGACGTCATAGAAGGTAAACTTCTTGTTTGTGGAATAGAAGCACAGATTTTATTTGATCCAGGATCCACACACTCCTCTCTATCTCCTTTATTTGCAAAGAAGATTGATGCATAGTATGCAGAATTCGATTACATTTTGATTGTCACTACACCAGTAGGTAGACAGGTTGTTTGTACCACGTATTACCCTAGATGTCCGATTTTGTTAGGAGATATCAGTTTACCAGCCAACCTCATAATTCTAGACATGCATGATTTTGATATTATCTTAGGCATGGATTGGTTAGAGACCTACCATGCTACCATGGATTGTTTTAGTAAGACCATCACATTCAGATTGCAAGGGCCACAGACGGAGTTGATGTTTCAGGGCAATAGGAAGAAATCTTCCAGCAGTTTCATTTCAGCTTTGGAAGCTAATAGATTGGTGGGCAATGGTTGTGAGGCATTTATAGCATTTATCATGGAGGATAAACAGTCCCAAGGGGTGGAGGATATCCCCGTAGTGTGTGAATTTCTGGATGTTTTTCCAGAAGAAATCTTGGGTTTACCACCAGTTAGAGAAGTTGAGTTTACTATTGAACTCCTTCCAGGGACTGCACCGATCTCAATTGCACCTTATAGGATGGCTCCTGCAGAGTTAGGTGAATTGAAACTTCAGTTGCAAGAATTGTTGAGCAAAGGCTTTATTAGGCCAAGTGGTTCACCGTGGGGAGCGCCAGTTCTTTTTGTGAAGAAGAAGGATGGAAGTTTTAGAATGTGCATCGACTATAGAAGATTGAATCATGTGACCGTCAAGAACAAATACCCCCTGCCATGGATAGATGAATTATTTGACCAATTACAAGGAGCAGCACACTTTTCCAAGATAGACTTGAGGTTAGGGTATCATCAGTTGCGGGTTAGATAATCTGATGTGGCGAAGACAGTTTTTCGAACGAGATATGGGCATTATGAGTTCTTAGTGATGCCCTTTGGCTTGACAAATGCACCCCAGTCTTCATGGCTCTCATGAACAAGGTTTTTGCAAAGTTTTTAGATCACTCTACAGTAGTGTTTATTGATGATGTCCTCGTGTATTCTGAGTATGGAGGAGCATGAAGAGCACATGAGGACGTCATTACAGCTTTTGAGAGACCACCAGCTCTATGCGAAGTTGAACAAATGTGAATTCTGGCTAGAACAAGTTGCCTTTTTAGGTCATATCATTTCAAGAGAATGATTAGCAGTTGATCCAGCCAAGATAGAAGCAGTTATTGAGTGGAGGAGGCCTAGCAGTGTGACAGAAATCAGAAGCTTTTTGGGGTTAGCAGGATACTATCGGAGATTTGTCCAAGATTTTTCGTCCATTGCAGCTCCATTGACGAAGTTGACCCGGAAGAATGTACCTTTTATTTGGACCGATCAGTGCGAAGGTAGTTTTTAGGAGTTGAAGAAAAGGTTAACCATAGCCCCAATCCTCACATTACCATCGGGCAGTGGTGGATTTGTTGTTTTTACGGATGCGTCCAACGTGGGATTAGGCTGTGTATTGATGCAAGATGGCAAGGTAATTGCCTATGGCTCAAGACAGTTGAAGAATCATGAGGTTAATTATGCAACTCATGACTTGGAGTTGGCAGCAGTGGTTTTTGCTTTGAAGATGTGGAGGCACTACCTCTATGGAGAGAAATTTGAAGTTCATTCCGACCACCGAAGTTTGCAGTATTTGTTTTCACAGAAGGAATTGAATATGAGGCAGAGACGGTGGATGGAGTATATAAAAGATTATGACTTCCCAATCAAGTATCATCCGGGCAAAGTGAACGTTGTAGCAGATGCGTTGAGCAGAAAATCAGCAGTTATGGCTAGTTTGAGAGGAGTTAGTGTTTTCCAACAGTTTGAAGAACTTGGAGTGGAGGTACAACACTTGAGGAGAGGTGTTTTATTGGCAAATATGACCATGTCGGAGCCTACCTTCATCCAGAGAATCAAAGATGGTCAGTTGCAAGACCCGGAATTGGCCAAGATTGTAGATCAGATTTCGGAACGTCCAGATTTCAGAATTTCAAAGGGAGTGTTGTATTTTCGTGACCGGTTGTGTGTACCAGATGTTGATGATTTGAAGAATGAAATTATGACTGAAGCCCACCATACTAGATACTCTATACATCCGGGTAGCACGAAGATGTACCATAACTTGAAGAACAGATTTTGGTGGAATAATATGAAGCGAGAGATAGCAGCTTTTGTGTCTCGTTGCTTGACTTGTCAGATGGTCAAGGCAGAACACATCACTATGGATTTTGTCTCCTGGTTTGCTACAGCCTTTAGAGATTCCAGAGTGGAAATGGGAGCACATCACTATGGATTTTGTCTCCGGTTTGCCTAATACCAAGAGGGGAAACAATGCGATTTGGGTTATAGTAGACCGTCTTACGAAGTCTGCTCACTTCCTTCCGATGAAGACTGGGAATATAATGCATATGGCACCACTTGCAAGATTATTCATCGATGAGATCGTTAGTAAGCATGGCCAACCCGTCTCCATCACTTCCGACAGAGACAGCAGATTTGTTTCGAGATTTTGGAAATCTCTTCTTGAATCCATGGGTACCAAACTTCAGTTCAGCATAGCGTATCATCCTCGGACAGATGGTCAGTCCGAGCGGACGATACAGACTCTTGAAGATATGCTACGTGCTTGTGTATTGGATTTCAAGGTTCAGTGGGATGAGAACCTACCTCTTTGTGAGTTTACGTACAACAATAGCTACCATTATAGCATTGGAATGTCACCTTTCGAGGCACTCTATGGTAGGAGATGCAGAACTCCAGTTTGTTGGGAAGAAGTTAGTGTCCGTAATTTTCATGGACCGACGATAGTTGGAGAGACAAGCGACAAGGTTAAACAGATTCAAGACAGATTGAAGATTGCTAGAAGCAGACAGAAGAGTTATGCTGACACTCGTCGGAGAGAATTACAGTTTGAAGTGGGTGACAAGGTATTCTTGAAAGTCTCTCCGGTCAGAGGCACTCTAAGATTTGGAAAGAAAGGAAAATTGTCTAGCAGATACATTGGTCCATATGAGATTTTGAGCAAGATTGGAAATGTTGCATATAGACTTGCTTTACCGCAGGAACTCTCCGGGGTACATAATATTTTTCACGTCTCTATGCTCAAGAAGTATGTTCACAGTCCTTCTCACATTATTCCACACGAGCCTTTAGAGATTCGAGAAGACGCTTCATATATGGAGAAACCGGTTAGAATCATCGACACCAAAGAACATGAATTGAGAAATCGGACTATCCATTGGGTTAAGGTACTTTGGGAAAACCACGAGCCAGAAGAAGCCACATGAGAATTGAGAGATCAAGTCCAGAAGAAGTATCCACACCTGTTACCAGACGTAAAATTATTTATATTTGGTGGACCAAATATCCTAAGGGGTGGAGGATGTTAGACCCCGACCCAGACTAACTCGATTAGTACTAATTAAGTAAGTGTTTAGTCTTAAGCGAGTCTTAGTACTAGTTGGGTTAGAATGTGATTAGACTTAGTCTGGGTTATAGCTTTGGGGATTTTGAGGACGTTAGTATGAGTCAGACACGCTCAGGGACGCCCTGAGTACACGTGTAAGAGTGGGTTTCGTTCTAGATATCTTGTTTGATGGTGATTTCTATTTCTCTTGAATTGTTTTATTATTTTTGGCAACTTTCGTTTTTAATTTGCATGCATTTGAGACCCAGAAACCCAAGTTTTGGCCCAATAAGGGTAAATCTAACTATTCATGCTAACTCTGGGCACACTTTTCGAAGTCGTGAAACTATGTCAAAATTATACTTTTCCGAAACTAGATTTTTCGACGATCATTTTGTTCTCCTTCGTCGTTTCCATCCGGGGTCCACAAGACCATGTTTTAACCATTTCAAAGTTCAGCTGGAAAGGGACCCACCTCTTAAGCCATATAAAAGCTCTCCTATTCTCTCTCCTCCATTCTTTTTCCCCCATTTTCCTGCAACGGTCTTGACCTAGAGTGGAGAAGAGAAGAAAGTTTCTTTTTGGCCTTTTTTCCTTGGAATCATCTAGCAAGAAGGCTCAAATCTCAAATCTGACTCCGCCATTCTCTTCCTCTCTTCTCAAGCTTCAGCTGGACACGTTTTTGGAGCCAATCCCCGCCACTATTCATCATCTTCAACCTCTCTTCATCTTGTTCAGCTAGCTCAAGGTTAGAGCTTGGACCCATCTTTTCATTTGATGTTCTTTAGCTCACTTAAAGCTTGTTTTACATGTTTTCAAACCCATTTTCAAAATGGGGGTTTGTAGTGACCAAAATGGTGGTTTTTGTGTGCTCTATTTTGGGGGTTTTGTGTAGATTCCGTGGACCTCCCATCCTTGTTGAGTTTTGTGAAGATTTCCTTGACATTGGGCCAAGGCAAGTAAACCTTTTAGTTCTTCCTAGTACATTGCAAGTTTTAGGGCATTTTACATTGGGAAATGTTGTTTCATCATCAAGCTTGTCTTTTCTTTCATGTTACTAATCTATTTTAGTTTGTTTAATCTTGTTAAGCATGGTTGCTAATTACTCTATCTAATCTAGAAGTTTTATCTTGAATAGAAGCATGTCTTTTAATGGAATGCTTTACAAGTTATTAGTACATGATTTGAATGTGAATGGGTTAGTGATTTTGATGTTTTGAATGAAATGTGAATGGATTTTGATGTGAAATTATCCCTTGGAAAGCATGTAGGCTTGGGGAGTGTAGGTGGTGAAAGTGTGGAAGTGAAGAAGGGGAAAGAAGTGTGAAAAATCTGCACAGAAATTGCACTGCCCGTGTCTGTCGGTCAGGTGTCGATCGACCGACGGCCAACCGAGGACCTCTCGGTCTGAATTCCAGAGAGCTCCAAATTCTGGGCTGGGATCTGTCGGTCAAGCCGTCGGTCGACCGACAGATCAACCTCGGTTTACCGACAGCAACCGAGGGTTGACCGAAAGTGACTAAAAGTGTTGTTTTTGAAGAATTTTGCGAGAATGAAAACTAGACTAGGTTTTAGACCTTTTTATTGACTTTGTACACTTGCAATTGGAAAATGTACTATAACTTCTGGGGCACCAAACCTTGTGAAAATTCCGACATTTGGGTTTCAACTCCACAAGGGTCAATGAATGGTCTTAGCCTAAACTTGATAGATTTTGTGTTTGGACTATTGTTTTGATGCTTCGTGCATCATCGTGCATTTGCTCGAATTTCAAGTATAAGCTCGTTTTAAGATGTGTTTCAAGAATAAGAAAAAGGGAATCATTTCTTAAGTTTGTTAAGCATTTATACCTTGCTTTTTACTAGTCTTGTCGTGTTGTGTTTGATAATTGATTTCCCACTTGTTTTGTCGTGTTTTCGAACGTGTATCGCTGTGTTTTGTGCATTCATGATATAAGTGAATACCACTGAGCTTGGACTGCCCTTTTAGCTTGATCCACTACCTGGGGGTCCTTAAACATGTGGACTGTCTGCAAACTAGTCGTGTATTGTATTACACATGGTGCGTGTTCGTGATCCGGTTCCGCGGCCGGATTCCCCATCTACCTTGTGTGGCGTGGGATCGTGTTTTTCGTGTCGTGCTTGTCGTGTGTGCTTGCTCTTGTCATCATGTATGACAGAGAAAGGATGAGCTCAATGTGGATTTATCTTTTCATGATATTATAAGTATTCATGCTAGTTTCGTAAACTTGAAAAGTTTATCTAAATCTTGAACTGTTTTAGCATTATTTCTCATATTCATGCCTAAATTGTTTATTTGTCAAACCGTCGTGTTTGATGCTTGTTATTTTGGTGTCCAGGTGCCGGAGGTCTCACGCGTGACGAGGAGTGCCCGGAGGAGGCTATTGAGCCACCCCCAGCACAGGAGTGGCAGCCCAACAACATCATCTAGATGCCGATCGGGATCTTGATTTCTCGTTCACTTAGTTGGGATATTCTTTTTGGGATCTTTTGTTGTATTGGCCTTTGTTGGCTTCTCTTGGTTATGTAACTTGAACTAATATACTTTTGTCTAACTATGAAACTTTAATCATGATAGGAATGCTATGTTGACATTCTCTTTTGATACCTAGTCTCGATATTAAAATTTCTATTGCATCTTGTAGTTTTTAAGAAATGTATGATTCGCTTTGCTACACGCTTCCGCATACCCATTCGTGTGAGTTCGACCCGCGTCTTGGGATCCTCACTGCTAAAACCTGTGGGAAAACCGGCGGCATGTTTTATGTTAGTTAATCATATCGCCGCGTCGCGGTCCCGGGTCTCGGTCCGGGGTCGCGACAGGTTTTCTCTTAGAGATTCCACCAATCTTCTTGAGAAAGGAGATCTTATTCGGGTCATAGCGTGGAAGGCTAAGAGGTTGGAGATTCCTATTTGACAAGTGAAAGAGTTTCATCATAAAAAAAAGGACGCAACTTCTCCATTAGAGCACAACCGAGCTCCAAAAGTATAATCTACTTCGTTGCATGTTGTAGATTTTATGGATGTTTGTTGGTTATTGTTCTATCTTCTTGATAGGTTTATTTATTGATCATGATTGTTGAAATTGAGGAAATGGATCCTGGATTGGGTTTTTGGCTTTATGGGTACTTGGTCCCTAAGTCAAGTGGGTCAAAAGTTTTGAAAATCTATCCATGAGGCCCACCTACTTCCAACACCCATCTTATATAAAAGAAAGTGTGGGACCCAATTTTAGAAATTTGAACATGGACCCATCTTGATAGGAATTACATGGGCCCAATATTTATAATTGTGAATATGGTGCCCACTTTATTGTTGGTAGGAGGGTTCACAATTCGGTGCCGGAGTTTCAACCAAACTTTTCGGAGTTCCAGAATTCTGAAATGCTCTTAGAGTGGCTAGCATTTTGAAATTCCACTTTTTTGGCCTTTGAGAATTCCGGCTACCTTGAATACTGGGAATTCCATTAAATGAACATTGAATTTCTAAAGGAAATTCTGGAATCCACAGATAGCCTGAATTCTGATCATTATTGCTTGTAAAGAAATAGGTCCTACGCTAAATTCATAAATCCTTCCCTTGGATAGAGCATTTGAAATCCCAACAACAAAATGTAAGGAGATTGGAATCTTAGAATTTTCAAAAGGTCATTTAAACTTTTTTAGGTGGTTGAAATTGAATTATGCAAAAAGAAACACGGCATTTCAAATGTCATGGGACAAGTCATTGCATCATGTCAAAAAAAAAAAAAAAAACTTCACACATCAAATTGTTGTCATAAATTCTAGTAAAGAAACAAGTGGTCTCTATTAGATATTAATTACTAGGATGATGAGTGGGTATTCATTTCTTATATTGCCTTTATTAAGTTTTAATTAAAGGGCTGATTATTTGATAGTCCTTAAGAATAGGGGGCTTTGGTCAGAGGTCCCACAAAGTGTGACTTTAAGGCAAACAGTCTACAAAAAAAAAAAAGACATGTAGCCAAAGGTTCTTTACACACATTCCCATACCTGAAATGTCCAATTTATCCTTTCATTCATTGTTGCCTTATTCAAATAACGCCAGCAAATGCGATATGAATAAAATCTAAAAACTTTGGAATCTTCTCAAAGAAGGAACCTTCGACGAAAATGGCGCCGTTTTGTCTCTAAGATTGCATGCAACGAAGAAGAACTGATTAGATAAAAATTTCAAAAACTTTCCATAGATTTATTGTTTCATTGCAAGTTAGTGTCTACAGCGACAATATCTTCGATTTCGAAAAGAATAAATACAACAAAGAAGAGATCCAAACCCTAGTTGCAGACGCTGGTTGTTTAACTGTAGAAGTGTTTGCAAATGCATAAACTATACTTCAAACTACTGATTTCCCCTGTAAGTTGAATATTTCTCCCTCTTCAAATCATCATCGTTTCGAAACCCTGTGTTTCTGTTAATCGCTATTTGGAATGTTTTCGCTTCATTCTCCCTGGTTCCTTTTCTAATAACGACAACCTATTCAATAAATGGCGAGAATGAAGTCTTCCATACTTTCAGAACGCAAGAAGCAACAGCAACTGGAAATAGAAGGTATCTAAACAGTTTTCTCTTTTCCTTTTACTATCTGTAATTTTTGTAGAATGTTTTTGTATATGTTTGAAATGTTGAACCAAATGTCGAACAATCATTGCTACTTTGTAAATTTGAATTAAGTTGATCTTAGTTTTTTGAGAAAATTTTCAACTCTGCAATATATGTTATCTGTCTCCATATAACACTATTGGCTTCTGAGTTCTTGATGAATTTTAATCAATTTATGTTGTCTTTATCTGAGATTGCATGGTTGGAATGAAAATGCATATGAGTTTGGAATGAAAATTACTTGAAATTATAATGAATCTATGTGTGACTAGGATGAATTTATCTGTTCTTGATGAATTTGCCTGAATTTGTCTTAGTATTTAACTGAGTTTGTTTTGGCTTTAAATTAAGTTTATTTGATTTTAATTGGGTTTGTGAGTTAATGACTTAAATATATGAGTTTATTCCAGTTTGTAACCAATTGCTAATATTTTCATCTGAGTTGTATACAAAACTTATCAGTCTTTTTTGTCTCCATGTAATTGAATCTATTTGCATTCTGAATGAAATTAAATCAATTTCTGTTGACTTATGGGATTACAGAAAATGCATCTGATTTTGGAATGAAAATTCACTAAAATTATAATGTATTTATATGTGCCTGAGGTGAATTTATCTGTTCTTAATGAATTTGAATGAATTTATGTCACTATTTAACTGAGTTTGTTTGGTTTTGACTTAACTTTACTTGATCTTAATTGAGTTTGTGAGTTAGTAACATAAATAAATGACTTTATTTCAGTGTCTAACCAGTTCCTAACGTGTTTTTCTGAGTTGTATACAAAGCTTATATGTCTTTTTATTTAATTTATCTAAGTTTCTATCAAATGTATCTATGTGTATATGCAAATTATTTAAGTTTGATCCAATTTATCTGAATTTATATTCAATTTATCTACGTTTTGTGCAATTTATCTGTTTTTTGTATACAATTATCTAAATTTTAGATAATATGAATCTGAGTTGTTTTACTGTATGCAGCAAGAAACTAAAAAAAGCGAAAGAGGATACATGATAAACCATCAAAGAAAACATCAGTGAATAAAAAGAAGAAGGCTGAGAAGCCTCTCACTCACTACCAATTCAGATCGAACTTGGTGTCAACTATGACACTAGTTCAAAGCGTAAAGCAGTTGGTAACTGACGTGCATAAAGTTGAATTAAGGAAGACCCCTTTATGGAGCCTAATAGAGTGCATGTTGGAGGGCACAATCTCAGAACAGATGTGTAGGAAGTATGACAAGGACATTATGTTGATCTTTGATACATACAATAGCCAGAGGAGGAGGTTCAGACTAGGGAAATCCTATGTGCTGTTCACTGCAAAATAACATATCGCTCATATTCGACATACCGAATGGCACAAGAGAACTTGATCTGAAGTATGCAAAGAGGAAAACTTCTGATTATATATCTAGGAGATTCCAGGGCAATCTAAGGGTGTTGGCTCCACAGATAAAGCAACAGCTCCATCTAGCATTGAATGGAGCATCAAAAATTGACATTGTTGATGTTGCTAGGCTACTGTGCCTGCATATCCTTGTGGTAATCTTTTTTACAACCCACGGCAACACAATAGGATGGGCATACATGGCCAATGTTGAAAACTACATGAATATGAAGCACTATGTCTGGGTTGAAGAATATCAAAATTTCTGATGGAATCGGTTCACAGTAGGAGCCATGGTTCTGATAGAGTTATTGGTTGCCTTATTGCATTACCGGTACGATAGAAAACTACCTACTTACATATGTGAATTTGAATTTACAAAGAATGAATGATTTCAAAATGTCTTGTCTAATTTTATAATAGTATTGACTGTGTGAGCACACAACTATTATCAGCTCAAATGATTCGGTGCATTTCCCAAGGATACTAAAGTGGAATCTAAGGGCAGTCAGTATGGCACTTAAGAAAAGACAACTTCATACACTACTAGCTAATGAGGTAATTATCTCAATTTTCACTATATAATTTTATCTAAGTTTTTAATCTAACTTGTTCGGCCTAACACTGTTACCAAATACAGGTCCTCAGTGACAAATTAGATAGCACGCTACTTGAAGTGCAATGATTCCTGTCCTTGTTGGACAGTGGCAGTCGTGATGAGGGGGGCATAATGGAGATAGAAGGAGAATAAGAAGTAGAAGAAAAAGAAAATGGTGAAAGAGAAGAGACAGTGGAAGAAGATGAAGATGAGGAAGAAGAAACAGATGAACAGGAAAGAGATGGTGGAGGCATAGTAGAAGAGGAAGAAGGAGAAAATGAGGATGAAGGAGAGGATCAAGAGGAAGGAAATAAAGAAGAAGAACAAGAATTGGAAGAAGGAGAGGAGGAAGTAGAGAATAAAATGGTTGACGCCACCCAGCCGGATACAGACATAATGACAGAGACATTGGTCGTGTCCGAGTTGGAAGAGCAAATAGAAAATAATAACAGTGAAGAAATAAATTTCACTGGTGTTGCGACATAGTCTATCTCCTTTGGTGTGGAGATGGCTGATTATGAATAGATGTCCTTACAAACAGATCTGGTGGTTGCAAACATCTTCGCTGACATAATTGGCAGCACCAGCGACGCAGTATATGAGGTGCCATCTGAAACACATTGTGGATCAGAACCAGCTGATGGTGATACCGTGCCTTGTCCTAGACACCCATCACAATCCGTCGAAAATAACAAGCTTAAGAATCTTTCTGAAGAGCGTGACAGGGCAACTTCATTAGTCAAATAACTCACTAAGGAGAATACAAAATTACAAGCTCAGATCTAAAGGATGGCTATTGAACTTAAAAGGACGTCGGTAGAAAACAACAGCATAAAAAAGGAAAGGCTTGAAACTGAAAAAAGGATCGCCAGTTTGATCATAGAAAGGGACAATGATCTATTGTTGGTCGAGCAGTTGATGAAGGAGAAGACTTCCTTTGAAACACGTAATGTGGACATCGATCAGACTGTAGAGGAGTCTTCTCGACTGGTCAGCTCCCTCAAAGAGCAGTTGAAACATACTATGAGTGTGTCAGATGTACAGTCCTTGAGAGCTGCAAAGGCAAAAAATGAGGTGAAGGGCTTGAAGAAAAAGTTGATAAATTTGGAATCAAACAACTTGAAATTGCAGCAGCTCTTGAAGGAAATGACAATTGATTATATAGAGAAGGGATTGGAATGCGCTGGAAAAACATTAGATGATATCTTCCAGCCTTAAAGAATACAAATTCACAACAAAAATGGTTTAGAATGGCAGAGAAAGCAACGGAAGAGGCTGCAGCTGATCAAAACGTTGAAAGAAAATGTTTATGAGGTAACTCAGTTACACGTCCATGTTTGTTTTTATAATTTTTGTTTGAATTAAATTCATGTTTTACCTGAGTATCTATCAAATTTATCTGACTTATGGGTGAACTTATAAGAGTTTTCATTAAATTTATTTGACTTCTATGTGATTTTAACTGACTTTCCATCAAAATTATCTGACGTTAGATTGAATTTATCTAACCTTGTATATATTCCAATTTATTTAATCTATATTTGTTTATCTGAATTATTGATCAGATCATGTCATCTGACGCGCCATCGAAGCCGATTAAGGAGGTGAAACAGTCCTCCATGATAAAACGAATTAAAAAAAAAAAAAAAAAAACGGTGATGACGAAAATGTACCCAACAGCTGCCCTCTTCAACCTCCCTAAAAATGCAGTCACTAAGCAAATGAATGCGTTCGACGTTGAAAAGTTCAAGAAGATTTATGATGTTGAAGGCAATGCGTAAGTTACAAACCTATGCAACTAAACAACACAGCTGTTGTTATAAAAGAAAACATTAATCAAAATGTTGACTAATTGAGCACTTTGTACAATTGCATTTGCAGGGTGCTGGTTTAGGAGGTGAGGGGATACAAGCTGTATCTTACGAGGACATAATTGCAGTTCTCAGCAGAGCGGAATTGTCTAACACCGTAAGCATCCCGACACAGAACCATTGACAGACTATTGCTTTATTTTAGATATATACACAAATTGGTCGTGTTCACACAATATGCCTAACATTATATATTTGGAATTGAATATGTTATTGACTGTTATGCTGAGTTGCTATATAGAGAACATGGAGAAATCCAAGAGCAACTCATGACTGTCCATTAGGAAGGCCTGCTGCCTTGAGAAAAATCATACTTCGTAACGAGTTTATGCTGGGCAAAAGACAATAAATGTGTTAACCGTGTCACCATTTATTTTATTTTAATATATCATAAACAGTTACTAAACTCGTCTTAATGTAGAAATTCATTACTGCCCCGACATCGGAAATGAGGGAAAAGATTATGGAATTAATTGGAACGGGAGATGGAAATAATTGGAAAGTCAGTTAAAATCCTTAACATGAAAATCATTTTGAATTGACTTTAGTATTTTGGATTCTTCACCTTGATTCATACCAATTAGTTTCAAATTCTCTTTTCTTCGAATCATGCTTTGCCAACACCTTTGAAATCTTTTGTAGTATGATATTTACACTTGGTTGAATCTCTAGCTAGTTGTTTTCCATATCTTGAAATACATAGTTAAACTAATTTATTTTTGGAAACAACAAGCTCATAAATCACATGTTTGGTTTTGAAATTTCACACAACTTGTGAGCCATTGATAATCATATCATTAGAAAGTTATTTTTGAAATACATGTGATTAGTATTTCACTTCAATCAAGTCTTTTTGTGATTTAAATTTTTAAATGTTTTAGGCATACATTTAGGAGCTTCCATTTTAGATTTTATTGCAGGCATCATAGATACACCAATGAGCTTACATATTTGCATCCATAGAGTATATGCGTTGAGTTGTATTTTCATTTTCATATTAGCCTGTTCTGTGGGCATTGTATTGAGTTTACATTGTATTCATCTTGTGTATTTCAGAAACATTATAGGGAGAAAAGTCATAGAATTGTAAAGGTTATTGCTTAGCCTAGAAAAACATATTGTAAGGCTATTGCTTAACCTAGAAAAGAATATTGTTGACATTATTGCATAGCTTATTGAAAAGCATATCCTAAAGGTTATTGCTTATCATATTGAAAAGAATAAATTGATAGTGGAATTCTGATGGGGTGAAGGTGTTGGAAGTGGGTGGGCCTCGTGGATAGGTATTCAATAACTTTTGACCCACTTGAAGCAGGGACCAAATACCCAGAAGGCCAAAAACCCAACTTCCTTGATCTCATGCATTAAGATCAAACATTTATTAAAAGATAGATCAAGAAACAAATAAGCATAACAAGATCTGCTAAAACAAATAAGACAATAGATCTATACCATTGGAGCTTGGTTGCGCTCAAATTGAGAAGTTGAAAACTTGATCTTTACGAAAACCCTTTTTGAAGATTTTGATCTTCTTTGCCTTTGTGTTCATCCACGCTATGACCCTCTTAGAGAACTTGTCAAGGAGAATGGTGGGATCTCCAAGTAGAAGAAAACCCTACCACTCTAGTAGGAAACCAAAGAAAAGCGAGGAATTTGAGAGATTATTGTGTATAGAGATCTCTAACCCTCACCTCTTATTTATAGTTTATGGAGCACCTCCTCTTTGCCTAGAATTAGAAGTCTCACTTCTATTCTTAGTATGTGTTATAAGAGCCCAACCTCTTAACCCTAGGATTAACACTAATTAATTATGTGGTTAGGACTACTAACTGGGATTAGAGGCCAATGTAGTGTTTTCTGTGTTAGAATAGTTATTGAACAACTTTCGGGAGTTTTGAGAGCCTTAGAGTCTAGTTCGACCATTTGGAGCCTGTCTATAATTTCTAGTGAGATTGTGGAATTATTCATAAATTCTGACAAATTGTTATTCTGAGCCCATTAAATCGAGATCACCATTTTGGATAACTTTTGTATTCAACTCGAGTCGGTTTGAGGCCCTGAAATCCTTCAATTGACAAATTTCGTCATAAATTGTTAGACTTTGACCAAACAGTTGAGTTCTCCCTCGGAGCCCTGAATCGCATCATTCTTGGGCTCGAAAATTAGATCTCGGCCTGCCTGATAATTTTCATGTTCAACCCGAACTCGTCTGAGGCCTAGAAAGCCCAGTTGACCCCTGACACACTTTTAGAGGTGTATACTGCAGTTTGGAAAATTATAACTTTTGCCAGTGACTTTTGAAAATTATGACTTTTGGCTTGTTGGAAAGATCTCTGTATGAGCCACAACTCTTTTTCTTGATCCGATTTGTTTGAGATCCAAAAGACCCTCGTTTACATATTTCAAGTTTGGGTAAAGTGTAGTAAACTCACAAACTACTCTTTTAAAAACATCATAACTACCTCACCTACTAAATTAATACTCTCACCTACCCCACCCAGCACCATAACTCTCCTTTACTCCTCATTTTCGTCTTGGGAAATTCTATATGCACCACTGAAATTGATGAATACACCCACACTTAAGTTTTTTTTTAATTACCAAATTGCCCTCTAGTGAAAGGACGAAATTGCCCTTCACCATCAACCTCCTCTCATCTTCCTTTGGTTCATCTGCAGTGGGGGTGAGCCGTCTCATCTCCTATTCCTCCTCTTCTTCTTTTTCTTCTTCTTCATTCTCCCTTTCATCCATTGTTTCGTAACCGTTTCCCCGCACTCATTCATGCCCATTGATGTGCATCTCTTTCCTCATCATCTTCTTCAACCTTTTTAAAGTATCCATAAGTCTCATCATCTAATTCAACCCTTGAAAGTACTCATCTCCCTGGGACACATTGTCTACTGAAAGTAGGCATTTTCAACATGGACAAGCAACTGACAATCTACGAAGAGGAGGTATATTCTCTGACTTCGTTTCCAGCTTGTCATTCAGTTTTCCTTCGATATGCACGGTATTCCAGAACCGTGCAAAACAATTCTGCACGGCACATTGCAACCGTGCAATGTTTTTTTGCACAGCCACACTGAACCGTGCAATATAATATTGCACGGTTGAAATGTGACGTGCAAAATAATAATGCACGGTTGCAATGTGCCGTGCAAAATTGTTTTGCACGGTTCTACAGGACTGTGCACTAATAAACTAATAATTTTGTGATCATATTTTCAGGAGATTGACTCAACTGGTGCAAGTTAGTCCTCTCTCGATTTTACCAATGTCTTCACAACTGACACGATATTCAGAAGCTGAGAGGATCTAATCCAATGGACACGGGATGTTGGAAAGAAACATGGCTTGGTAATTGTAATCAAAACTTCAGATGCTGGTGGAGATGGTAGGAAACCGAGAATAGTTTTAACTTGTGAGAGAAGTGGTTGTTACAGGGCTTCATCGAAGATCTACGAAAAGAAAAATCCTAACAAGGCAACGGGAACAAAGAAGTGTAATTGCCCTTTCACTTTGAAGGGTCGAAAGTTGGCAACTAACGATGATTGGATGTTAACAGTGGTTTATGGGGTACACAATCATCCAAACGCACAACATCTCGAGGGGCACTCGTTTGCTGGGAGGCTTTCTACGGAAGAGATTAATGTTTTGATTCATATGTCTAAGAGTCTGGTGAAGTCAAGGAACATCCTTCGAACACTGCAAGAAAGGAATGTGCACAACACCACTACGATGAAGAGTATCTACAATACTCGTCAGAAGTTTAGGGTGACAGAGATGGCCGGTCGATCACAGATGCAGCAACTCATAATGCATTTGGAGAAGAACAAGTACATTGAGTATCACACTAGCAATGATGCTATAGATGCTATCTTGGACCTATTCTGGGCACATCCGTCATCTATTCAGTTACTACGTGCATTTCCAGAAGTTTTGATAATGGATTCCACGTACAAGACCAATAGATATCGACTTCCATTGCTTGAGATTGTTGGTGTCACATCTACCCAACTGACGTTCTCCGTTGCCTTTGTGTACCTTGAATCAGAGAAGGAGGCCAATTATAGATGGGCTCTGGAGAGGCTTAAGGATTTAATGGATGGATGCATTATGCCACGTGTGATTGTCACAGACAGAGAGTCAGCGCTCATGAATGCAATAAAAGTTGTATTTCCGAATGCAGCAAACTTATTATGCAGGTGGCATATTTCTTGGAACATCTTGGCAAACTGTAAGAAGTTTCTTTGAGACCAACGACGGATGGGATGCATTTATCTCTTGTTGGAACATGTTGGTAGTCTCTCCAACTGAAAGTTACTATATTCAACTTCTAAGTGCTTTGGAACGGAATTTTTGCGGGTATCCACATGCTGTTGATTATGTGAAGAACTCGTGGTTGAATAAGTATAAGGAGCAATTTGTGACTATTTGGACGGATCAAAATATGCACTTTGGCAACGCCACTACTAACAGGGCCGAGAGTGCACACGCAAAATTAAAGAGACACCTGGGTACATCAAGCTGTAGTTTTGATTCGTCCTGGCAGGTTATCCATGCCCTACTTGAGTTGCTATTTACTGAAATAAAGGCTTCTTTTGAAAGAGTTTGAACACCGTGCAACATAAGTTCAAACCGGCACTGTTCCGTGAGTTGAGAGGATTTGTATCAAGGAATGCTTTGGATATAGTGTTAAATGAGTCAATAAGAGCTGGTGATATTGGTTCAGATTCGGAAGCATGTGGGCGCGTCGTACGACGGACCCATGGTTTACCATATGCACATGAAATTGCAGAGTATATAAGGGAAGGTTCTCATATACCGTTGAGATGTGTATATCAATTTTGGCGGAAGCTCAATTTAGAGAGCACTAAGATGAACGAACCCCCTGAGTTGACCACAACTTCTGAGTTTGACTTGATCGCTAAGAAATTTCGGAGTAGTGACGAGGCGGGAAAAATTCAATTACTGAAGAAATTGAGAAAATTAGCTAGTCCTTCATCTACACCTCTTATTGAACAGGACGTTAAATTGAATACTCGCGGTCATTCATCATCGAAGAAGAAGAAGTTGGATCGGTCTACAACCCGTGAGCCGTCTGCTTTCGAATATGCAGTGGGGATGAAAGAGAGTGTTCCTATTGTATTAAGTAGTACAATTGTAACGAAGAAGAAAGAGAAGATTAGTGTCCGTCGTACTCGATCAATTACATTTTTTCATTTGCTCCCTTAGTCTTTGAGACCCTACATCCTCACTATTAAGGATGTCGCAGCTGATGGTAATTGTGGTTTCAGAGCTATAGCTGGTCTTCTTGGCATGGGCGAAGACAGTTGGAGGCAAGTTAGATTGGACTTGAGCAGTGAATTGCAGATGTATCATTATTATTATACATTGGTCTATGGAGGAGAGGACCGAGTTGGAGAGCTGTACTACGCATTGTCTTACTTTGAAAGTAATCCTTCATTTGATCGGTGGATGACAATGCCGGATATGGGTCACTTGATATCTTCATATTATAACGTTGTATTGGTCCTTCTTCCATTGCAACAGTGCTTGACTTTCTTGCCTTTGATGTCATCCCTGATTCCACCAAGTGATCGCAGAATCATCGCGATTGGTTTTGTCAATGGAAACCATTATGTTCAGGTTTTCATGAAACCAGAAGCACCCATGCCTCCCATTGCAACAAATTGGCATAGACATCACCATCCTGATGCAGACGAATGGCAACTCCCATATGCAAAGAGCATCGAGCAATTCAGAGAAATTTTTGGAAACAGTGTAGCAACACAAGAGTCGGTGAATCTTGATAGCGATTGATTAGAACTGAATAAAATTTGATGTAATTAAATGAATTATATAATGGAACGTTGAATGTTGGTGATTACGATGATCAATTTATTTATTAGTGTTATTTTGTTATCTGATGGCTATTGAATTGTACATGCTCGGTTTAAAAGTGCATGTGCAAAACATGTTCTGCACGGCCAACATGTAATGTGCAGAACCAGTTCTGCAAGGCTAACATGTTCTGTGCAGAACAAGTTCTGCACAGCCAACATGTGCCCTGCAAAATATGGTCTACACATTACATGTTGGCCGTGCAGACCATATTCTGCACATTACATGTTGGCCGTGCAGACCATTATCCCTTTCATTCCATTTTGCCTAACTTCTAGTTTATGAAAGCCCACAAAATTGCATACAAGTGTATATACTATACAATCATCACAAAATATGAAAATTCATCCATTATAGGAGAGCTATCAAAAAGGATCCTTAAATTCATCCATTTGAAAAAAAGTACATAGGTATTTAAAAGTGATCATTTACATAAAAATGGGAATTATATCACGGCTATCAAAAAGTAGCCTCAACCTCATACAAGTACGTCATGTTTCAACCAAAAAATTACAAACTCCAAAATTCTTCATTAATGTAAAGACAAAATCTAACAACACCAAGTGATATCACGGCTGCGTACGTCGTCAGCACGTCACCGGTACGACATCCAGGATCTCCAGCGTGGTATGCAATGCTCGGTAATAAAAATCAGCAGGCTGACCGGGTCGTGCAATTGCAGCTCGGATACTATCCCTCGCTCGACGGATCTGTAAGAAACAACTAATTGTGTCAATACTTAAAAGAATCAGAACTTTTAAAATGGAAACATAATGCTACTTTGAAAACTCAAACGCTCACCACTGATGGAGTCGGGTCATCTTGATCCTCATTAGGATGATAATGGGAGTGACGATCGGGATTCTGTACCCGGGGATGTGAAATCCTAACAAACCACTCCATGTAGTCGGGTGCGCATTCCCATGCATGTTGCACTCGATGGCCGCGGTGTGCTGCGGATAATGCATGATCCTCCCAAGACTCCCAATACTGGTCAAGGAATTTGTAGGATACCTTGTATTGCACAGCTAAAGATCCACGAGACGCAATAATGTGGCGCGAGCAGTGCTGGTGGAATGGTCTGAATATATCTAAACTGACGAAGAACCCTCTGTGGGTGGTAGGGTTCAATCACATCTAGTGCCCTCAAGCAACCATAGAAGAAAGAACTCTGATGGAATGGATGCTGGGTCCTGGCACCAATATACGGTTCCCAAGCCACCTATGCCAAGTAAATGAAACAACTAATTAATATTATATTAAGGACTAGAGATCCTTGAAAAAACTTAAAATAGATACCAACATATCTATTAGCATCTCACCTCACTCGGATGTAAGTCATCCGGTCTCTCCCACAGCAGCTTGACATTCTCCCTTGCAATCCCGGAATCTTGACCAGGATTCCACCGAGCTGCATGAGACATTGCAGGTTCAAATCCCCATGAAGCAGGAGGACGGGCAAATGAGAAGTGCTCGTACACCCAAGACTGCAAAAAGATAGTTATTATTAATTATACAAGTTTGTAATATCGTACGAGTATTCAAAGGGATTTACACATTTGCCGTGAGCAGTGTCAGATAACCAGCAATCTGTCTCACATCTGCCCTTGTAGCGGTTCCCAGTTGGCGATAGAGATACGCAAGTGCGGCAGCCCCCCATGCATAATGACGGACCTGTCCCAAGTCCATCAGTAAAGATAAGTAGGCAATGGGGACTCAGGTGGACGACTTATCGGTGAAGAGTGTGCAGCCTAACAGATACAGGAGATAGCCTCTAGCTACACACTCTATCTGCTCAACAGATGACCTTGGAGTCACATCGCCGCACACCCGTTTAATCCAGGACATCCTCACTACCCCACCACGCGCCACCCTCAACTCAGCTGACGCAGTCGCCCTATCCACTCCCAATCCACACTCAAGTAAATCAACCTGTTCTGTAAATCCCATACTGGTCGATGCGTGGACGGGCAGTCCCGTTACCGGGATGCCAAGGAGAGTACCCACATCGTCTAAGGTGATCGTCATCTCACCAAATGGCATGTGGAAGGTATTGGTCTCGGGCTGCATCATCTCTACGAAGCTGGATACTAGAGGGCAGGAGATATATCGGTAAGACAAATCCTTCAGCTCTGCCAGTCCAGACTCTTCTATAATCGCACGAAAGCGAGGAACTTCGACATCGGCCCCATCCCCGGGCCGAGGTATGTACCAATCCTTTAGCCCTCGCCAATGATTGATACACTTGAGCGGATCACGATCCTACACATTACAAATAGAATTCTTCATTAATATAGCTCAATTTATAGAATTCAATACATCTCATTTGAAAAACAATTAATTCAAACATTAACAAAATGTAAATGTACCTCCCCGTGCCATATGGGTATGGCTACGTGCGACCTAACACTCGGAATTACCGATAAATCGACCGGACCGCCGGGGATGGGACCATCCCCCGCCACTGCTGTGGGAGGACTGGATGGTTGTGCCTGGTCTGATGAATGGTCCTCCCTTGCTGCCGCTGCAAGAGGAGTGGATGGCCGTGCCTCCTCCTCTGAGAAATCCTCCTCTGACTCCTCCTCTGACGACTCCGGGAATGGATCCTGTCGCAATTTATGTCTTCGTTTAGATGCCGTTGGTCGTTGACGAATGACAGTCGAAGTACTAGCGTGAACACCTCGGCGACGCGGTGGTCGCGCGACACCGATCTTCGTCCTAACTCTAGATGGCTCGCTAGAAGAACTAGCCCGTCCACCTATCGAAAGTGAGCTGCCACCGCGACGAGCAGGTCTTCTAGGCATATTCTAATATGTTCAAAATGAAAATCAAACAGTGTTATAAAAAATATATTACTATTGCTCGGTTAATATAACTGTGCAGATTCATTCTGCACGGCATATTAATACCGTGCATTTAAATTTCCCGTGCATATTTACTTTGCAGGCCGTGCAAAGTAAATATGCACGGGAAATTTAAATGCACGGTATTAATATGCCGTGCAGAATGAATCTGCACAGTTATATTAACCGAGCAATAGTAATATATTTTTTATAACACTGTTTGATTTTCATTTTGAACAGATTAGAATATGCCTAGAAGACCTGCTCGTCGCGGTGGCAGCTCACTTTCGATAGGTGGACGGGCTAGTTCTTCTAGCGAGCCATCTAGAGTTAGGACGAAGATCGGTGTCGCGCGACCACCGCGTCGCCGAGGTGTTCACGCTAGTACTTCGACTGCCGTTCGTCAACGACCAACGGCATCTAAACGAAGACATAAATTGCGACAGGATCCATTCCCGGAGATATTACTATTGCTCGGTTAATATGCCGTGCAGAATGAATCTGCACACTTCTGGTTTGCCGAGCAGTTCGCGTACGAGAAAAAGAAAAAATGGGAATGAAAAAAATTGTAGTTTGAAACTCCCATCCATATTTTGCAAAAAAAAAAAAAAAAAAAAAAAAAAAAAAAAATCCCATACAAGTGCTCTAACTAAGTAGGTGAAAATACAACCTAAATGCATAAATTACAACCTAAATGCATCCATTAAAACCTAAAAAAAAGGTGAAAATGAATGGAAAACTGTAACGAAGAAGAAGAAGTCAACCTTACCTTTTTATGAACAAGAAGAAGAAGAAGAAGGTGAAGCTCGCAGTGGAGAAGAAGGTTGTTTTCCGTCGACGAGGGAATGGAGAAGAAATTGCTAGGGTTATGCCAAATTTGAAACAAGTCGACGAGGGAATGGAGAAGGAGAGGTGTGGCGGGGCAGTTTGGGTATTTTGGTGGGTGGGCTCAGCAAAACGGTTTTAAACATAAAATGTGTGTGGTGTGTTCAGAATGTGGGTGTATTCATCAATTTCAGTGGTGCATATAGAATTTCCCTTTCGTCTTGCAAGCTCCGATCGGCTAGTCGACTCCCGTCATCTACTACGCGACATAATATTTTTCGGTGCAAATCCACCGGGGTAGCCCCTTCTTCCACCACCTTCTTCTTTCTTTGATCCTCTAAGCGGTAGGCCTTCTCCCTCATGGTTTAGAACCCATCTTGTTCACCATGGTGTTTATTGTTTTGGGTTGGATTTTGACAGTAAAATGGGTTTTTTGGTAGGGAGTTTTGGAGGTTTTGTTGGGAAGAGGAATCTCTTGGTTGGAACTTGGATTGACTGTGGTTTGAGAGTGGATTTGGTTCTTGGTTAGAGGCCAGTACCCAATTAATTGCATAACTTGTTGGTGTTTCTAACTCTAGCTGATCCTAGATTTAATGATCTTGTTAAGGTGGAAATGAACTCTTGTTAATCATGTATATCACAATGAATGACTGTCTGTAGCACTGCCTATCAGGGGATTTTATGAGCCCCTTTTTAATCACCACTTGATCAGTCAGTTAAGCACTGTTAGGCAAATTAATGGATGGCTTATGCTTGAATTTTCGGGCTTGAAATCTCTTGAATGATCAGCCGTGGACCCTATTAGAGATCTGGCATGGACCATGCCTAAAACTCCCAACTGTGGGCCCCACACCAGCCCTGTCCCTTGATGAAACCCACGGCAAGCACCATTCCCAGCGGCTAGTTGCTGCAAGCTTTCCCCACTCTTGGATCCCGGCAGCTACCCAGCCACTTGCACCACTCCCAGCGGCCAGGATCCCCACTGCCACCTACCCCAGCCTACCTGCGTAACTCCCTCCCAGCTGCCCAGCATCACCACTTCCAGCGGTCGGTACCTACCCTTCCTTTGGACCCTGCTACCAACTGCCAGCACCCAACTCCAAGCAGCTGTCCAAGCTTCTCCCAGCAGCTGTCCAAGCTTCTTCCAGTAGCCAGTCCAAGCGTTCAGCAGGCAACCATCAGTTTGAGCCCAGCGGCCACTAATTTCCCATCTCCAGCAGTTGTTTTTCTTCTTAGTACCCAGTGGTGGACCCAGGATTTTCATTTTAGGGGGGCTGCCAATGGTTGATTGAAAAAGGTCTTCAAGGTTATCTTGACAACCCACCCGGAGAAGGAAAATGTCAATGAAAAACAACCCACTTAAGAAACATCTAGTTGAGGGCCATTTAAAGCAGAGAAAACGCACAAACTAAACTTCAACATTTTTTTCTAAGAATAAGTTAGTTCTTCATTTCTGAGAAAGTAATAGAGTACAGAAAAGGAGTTCCAAGACCCAAAAAGATCTCAGAAACTCCAAATGGGGCATACCCCATAAAATAAAACAAACCAAATAACCACTAGGCTAATCCCAATAATTCAAACAAAATAGATCATTGCCCACAGCCCGGGTGCAAGCACAAACGAAAGAAATATTCCCTTGTAAGAAGTCAATCCCTAATCTCGGGTAGAATTATACAGCTGCTCAATGTTACCAATATTTATTGGAAGTGTTCCAATATTTCTACTAATGGATTTGTTGATCCTGATAGTCTTTGGATGTAATAATGAGAAATACACCTGCTGGAAGCTCTTCACAACTGCATGTAGTTTCCTAGCTTGGAAATGCTCAAACCAATTCGAATGGGATGGGTCTAAAAGAATAAGTTGGAGAGATAGGTCAGTCTCAATGGTGATGGATTGAACATTATTTGGGATGAGCTGCAAAAGCTGAAAGACGCCTTCATAATAATCAAACATTTGCACAATTCGGCCATGCTGCGGTTGATGTATGTTGCTCCACAAAATTCCAACTAATACATGGTTAGTTGAAAGTATTGATAATCTCCACCCTGTGCGCCTTTCAACAACCAAATGAGGATGAGTCGCACAGACATGTGGCGGACATTCCAATGGCAGTGAATTCTATTTGGTAAGCTAATACCAAGATAGAGAGTTCGGGTGGTCACTACTTGAAAATTTTTCTGCATAATTGATTCACGTGTCCTTGATATATTCTTGAAGATTCTGCCATTTCTTTCTGCCCAAATACGCCAAACATAGGCACTGAAGAGTAGTTTCCCAAGGGTTAAGGCTCCTTCCCCTTGTTGAGCTATCCGAGAGGTGACTGATTCCAACAATTCAAGCACAGTACTACAGTTGATTGCCACCAAGTTCAGTTTATAAAGCAAGAAATTCCAAATTGCTTGAGAACAAGGGCAGTAAATCATGAGATGAAAAGCCGTCTCCCATAGTACACAACATGAGTCACAATCAACATTCCTTTGAAGAAGGAAGTCCTTGGTTTTGAGTCTGTTTCGTAGAACCATCCACGCACAAACTGAATGTTTTTGGATACAACCTTTAAACCAAATTGCGGCAGGCCACTGAAGTTGCTGACTAGGGAAATTACATATAAAATTGTAAGAGGATTTTAGAGTAAAATTCCCATGATCTTCGAGAGTCCACACAATCTCATCATCAAAATTAACCCATGGTTGGATTTCATTAAATATTGTTTGAAAAATATCCATCATGTTATTTGAAATTAGGGTAGGAAAATTCCAACCTTCATTCTGAATAAAGTAACTGACCTTGATGTCATTACCCATTCCCATAGCATAAATTGGCCGAGCAACATAGCAGAGCCAAGGATCAGTTCAAAAATGTGTTAGGTGACCATTCCTAATTAGGAATTTAATATGAGGTAAGGCAATGTGGCGAAGTGCTAAGACCTTTCCATCCCCACGAGGCAGAGTCTAGGAGAAAAGCATCCCAAAGGGAACACCCATGCAGATATCTTACATTAACCCAAATATTCCAGCAAGTTTTTTTATTGGTGACAACATTCCACACTTGCCTTAATAATGCAGCTTTGGCAACCCATAAATGGATCGAATACCAAGTCCTCCCAAAGCAATGGGCTGGCATATGGAATCCCAGGCTATAGGATGAATATAATGAGAAGAACAATAATTCCAAAAGAAATCTCTAACCTGGCGATCTAGAGCATGCAATGTAGCTTGAGGAAGAAATTTTAACATAGAGACATGAAATACATAAAAGAATAAAAAAAATTTAAAAGATGCATTTTACGGAGGAAACACACATTGAAAATCGAACTTTTCAATTTAAAATAGGAGTCTTTTCTGAACTTGATAATAGTGGAGAAGAATCTAAAATGTTATTAAGGAGTGGGCTCCACTTAAGGGGGAATATTGAAAAATATTTCTGCTGCATCTACTAAAGCCTCGAGGTTTTGGTATGAATGGCTAGCTAAAGAAACTTAATATGGTATCAGAGCCAACCGGTCACGAGTTTGGCGCACTTTTCGCGATACTTTTTTTTCAACGCCGAGTCTTTCCTCTTGAGATTCAAATTCGCGACCGGTTGACTATGATACCATCTTAAATTTCTTTAGATAGCCATTCATAACAAAACCTCGAGGCTTTAGTAGAGGCAGTAGAAATACTTTTCAATATTCCCCTCAGGTGGAGCCCACTCCTCAATAAAAGAGAGTAATATGTGTAGAGGATTGTTTGAGTGGAGAATTGAGAGAGGGAAAGAGAGACTAACATAGAGTTTTTTTTTTTTTGCAATGGAAGAACGGGGGACTAAGGGCTTCTTTAAGTAGGGGCTGGCCCAAATCAGCCTTATAGCCCTTTAAGCTTTTTTCAGGTTGGTGTGGGTTGAAGCCCCCACCCATATATGTGAGTCCGCTCCTGCTAGTGCCCAGCAGCCATTAGATGAGGCTAGCGGCCAGCTTTGGCTCCTCACAACTAAAGGTGGCAAAATATGACCCGACCCGCCAACCCGACCCGACCTGACCCGCGTATTACCCGCTTAACCCGACCCGTTTGATAGGCGGGTCGGTCACGGGTCAAGTATTCATGACCCGCAATTAAGCGGGTCGGGTTAGGGTTGACCCGCTTGACCCGCATAACCCGCATTAATTCTTGTATTTAAGTCTGTTTAAGATTACCAATACTTAATTTAAGGATGGTGCATTACAGAATTTTTTAATATGACAATGATTTTATATTTCATATTTGTTATAGTAGGACTAAGTAACATTATGCTTACCATGAGTCACACAATTTAGAGTTATTCATCCTACATGGATGGTTTTTTTTTTAAATGATTTGTGAACTACGATGTACTTGTCTTGCATGAGCCATGCTTCTATTATTATTATTTTCTTTTTTCTTGTAAAGAAACTTATCACTCAATTCTATAATATCTGTTTATTTTGATATGATATTTTTTATTTTTATGAAAAAAATGTTTATTTTTAACATTTTTTTCTTGTAAAAAAACTTATCACTCACTTATTCAAGTATACGGGTCGACCTGACCTGTATAAGCTGCAATAGTTATGCGGGTTTAAGTGGGTCGGGTCGGGTTGACCCGTGGTGGGTGCGGGTTAAGGGTTTCCGACCGGTTTAATAAACGGGTCGGATGCGGGTTAGGCTTGTCTAACCCGTTTAATAAATGGGTCCGACCCGTTTAGCACAACCCGACCCGATTGCCACCTCTACTCACAACAGCCAGTCCATAAAAAATTCCCATAAGCTAGTCCTCTGAAAATTCCCAGCAGCCAGCTCCTTGGAACTCAGCAACTTGCCCCCTAGCGGCCATCACCCCTATCAGCTCACTGACCAGCCGCTGCATGCAGCGACCAGCGGATGTGCGGCTGCCAACTGTTGCATGCAGCGGATGTGTGGCTGCCAGCTGCAGCGCGTAGTGAGTCATACAGCAGCCGGAGGACCTAACCTCTGGGACCCACAAACTTGCTTTCACATGAATTTTCGGTCTCATTTAAACTGGTTTTTAACTTAATCAACCTCATGAGAATTTCTAAGTTTGAACCAAAATTTTATTGTTTTAACCAAGGTTTAGGGAAAATGTAAAAGAGGGTATTTTCCCTTGAAAAAGAGACCTAGACCTGTACTATGATGGACCTGCGCCCCAAACTTGCCCATTTTAACTTTTTATCTTAAACCCGAATATACAAGGAAGCATGTGGAGCGCGGTGACTCGCATTTTTATCCGAACTTAGGGGTTGGATATTCCAACCTTCCGAATGCATCAAGTGTATGAAAATACACCAATATCCATCCCTTTGAGCGTATAATTTTGGGAATCACCGTACTTGCATGTTTATGACTATTTCCATCAAATTGTTCGCATTTTATCATGCACCTTGTAAACCTGACCTTAGCATCTTGCCACACGGGACTCTTGAGATCTTAGCACACGATTTTTCGCCTTACTTGGCAATGGGATGTACCGGGATCCTTAGAGGGTTCTCGGTTTACGTACGCGCATTTAATTGCCCTGCCCTTCTAAGTTACTCGGATCGCCTTGCTTTTCTGCCACCCGTTTTGGGTCCCTTGTTTCTACCCGAAATGCCGCCCGTTTTTCCATAGGATTTTTCGGACTTAGAAACTATTGTTTTAAAACATGTCTCAAATCAATTTATTATCTTACACCTGAATTAACTTGGTTTACTGGTTTAAAAGACGAATCAACAATGTTCCCGTTTTTAAGCATTCTAAGTATCTGTTTTCCCCTGTACCTGCACATATGATTCTTGGGATAACAAAATCACTCTTAAATTCCTTATTAAGCATTGAACCCTGCATTCTGCATTTATTCTCAAGTCGGCACCACCAAGTTGTTATTCTAGTATTTATTTTATATATATATATATATATATATATATTGCTCGCTGTAGTTTGTAGTCTTGTATGTGACCGGTGTCACTAAAGTACCTATCCTGCTTGGGCTAGACCAGGTACCCCGTGGCAGGGCCAAAGATTTCATACAGCTATAAACTCCCGAGTGAGTTCCAAGGTACTATCAGTCAATTCGGTTGGGGCAAACGTGGTTGCCATTTAGAATATAATTACCTTTCTGCTATTATTGGGTCTATTATTTTACTCATGCTACACAGACCTTCCCTAGACATATTGTTACCTGACCTCGGATTAAATAACTTGTCATTTATATTATACTTTGTACATGCAAACTATGCGTTTTATTTTGGATACTTACTAGGCATTTTTGTCTGATCTATGCTTGATGTCGTAGGTATGATTTCCCGACCTATATCCTAGTACAGTTTCTGAGGAAGCAGTTGCTGAGCCGCAGGTGGCGAGTGTTTTGGTGTAGAGGTTGCCATGTAGACTCCATTCCTTGCACATGAGACGTGAAATACCTGAGATTTTTATTTTGGGTTTTGTATTTTGTTGTACTGGTCTCTTTTGGCCTTTTCTTTTGGGAAATGTAATTAATATATTTTCTGTAATTATAACCTGAATCATGGGAATGAATTATCCTGTTTACTTGTCTAGCTCTACTTATATCCTGTTTATGTTACACCAGTCTGAGGATGTATTGTGCAGTTAAACGCAGCTAATTAGACATTAGTGATGCAATACAGAATCCGATGAGCTCCGGACTTTGGGTTGCAACACAATGCAAGCTTCCGCTAAATATTCCATAATAGTGATGGATCTTGATATTCTCACCCGTGCGGATCCTGTAGGAAAAGAAAGATTATGCTATAGTAATCCCCTAATCACGACCCCTTAATCCTACCCCCATTTTGGGGTTGTGACATGTGTCATACTCCTCCTTTCCTTAAGAGTTTCAATAGGATTAGTAATATTCTCTTATTAGGGCTAGCATGGGGACCACTAGGGATTCCTTAGAATCTAGCTTAGATTGGGAATCTGGACCCCACATCTCATGCGAACTCCGAACCCATAGTTAATTGCAAATAAGTTTACTATATAAATGCAATTGCACTCCAATCTTAGAAATAATTACGAGAAGACCCTAATCTTCCCAATTACTACAAGTAGACCTCTCTATCAATTATATCCATAGATCTATTGGAATAAATTTATCCAACCAAATTGGATCCATCTCTGACTATCCTTGTGACCCAATTAATTATAACAGTAATCATCAGTACCACCCAATAAAATCTTAATTGAAATGGATGCGCACTTACCAATGATGATATCGGCATAAAGGGATATTTAAGGGATAGATTCCATCTTGAGAATTATATGTTCCCACAGTCTCCTACCATGTATCCAAGACATCGAGGTGTTAACCTACAATTGGCCTAACTCATTGATGACTCAAAGTAAATGCATAGTAGAAACTTGAGTCCATTATTCTCTTAGGTAGCGTTTGGTTCGCTGGAATGGTTTTAGACATGAATAGAATGGAGAGCGGAATAAGTTTGGAATAGAATGAGGCAGGAAAATCATTTCCATTCCAGCGTTTGGTACGCTAAGGAATCAACCCAGTAATAAAACTCTGGATTCCTATTCTTGCATTTGGTATACTGGAATGATGTCAGGAATGGAATAAAATTTACATAAAACTGACCAAAATACCTTTGTTAGAATTTTGGAATAGAATGGCCTTGTTAATATTAATATTAATTATATTAATAATATAATATTAATATATTAATAATAATAATAATAATATAATATTAATATATTAATATAAATTTATAATTATATTATTATATAATATATTATTTATAAATATTATAATTTATTAATATTTATATAATTAAAAATAAAATTATTTATATTTATAATTATATAAATATTATAATTATATTTAATATAATAATTCTATTATAATATAATAATATAATATTATTAATAATAAACATTATTAATATATTATAATAATAATTATTATTATATTAATATTATAAATATTATATTAATAAAAAATACCCTTGTCTGGGGCATTTCGGTCTCAACTAAAAAACATAAAGGAATGGAATGGTCATTCCTCTGCCTCCCCAGTGGAATGACCATTCCTCAATTTAAAGGAATGGTGATTCCCGAGGTAATGGTCATTCCGCCACTTTTGTGCAAACCAAACGCTATAATGATCATTCCGTTGGAATGACCATTCCATTCCGACCTTCATTACAGCGAACTAAACGCTACCTTAGAATTAAGAGCCTATTGCTTGGGAATTATGAGAGTAGTCCTTAAATCAAAGACAGATTTGTATAAAGTGCTACTCATGGTCATTCAGTATATCTAATGCACCAGCACAATGATCCAGAGTCATACACTCTGATGATTGAGACAAATCACATTATCTTATAATGATCATAATTTGCAACCTTGTCAGATGAGATGCCCAATCTCATCACTGGTTGTGAATCAACTCAAGTATATGATTTGTGATATATGTCTCCTGTATGTGAATCTCATCCACACATATGGATCACATCTAATAAACTTGTAGGCTCCGGTTCATCTCATGAACCATCATGTCATTTTATATTGGTTATATGCAAACATATAGAAGAATATCATTCATCACATGAATCAAATATGAAAATATAAATTAATTAATGAAATAAATCAATTTATTCAGATCATCCACTGGATTGAGGACATACAATAAAACAGAAAGAACACAAGCTAGGAATGGATGTAGGCAATTGGCCAAACCACTATATATAGTTGTGTTATGGTGAATGCTTGTGGTGATTATTTATTTTGATAGCTTCCACACTTTATTCATTGCATAATCGTCACTTGTGCCTAATTGTTTTAAAGAAGTTAAGATTTGGCATAATTGACTAAAAATTAAGATCACCCTATTCACCCTCACTCTAGGGTTCGGATCTCGGACTATTAATTGTATCAGAGTTTTGTTACTCTTGATTAGGTGTTAAAACCTATAGTTAGAACCTTAGTGACGTGCTTTTATGAAGATCATCAAAATGCATTGTATTGGATAGTGTAGATTCCCCTTCTAGCCCAGTCCCTCCAACAAATGGAGACAAAGACATTAAAATTAATGAATCTCAATTTGAAGTGAAAGAAGATGATGAAGATAAGGATTATAAAAAAGCCTTCTTTGATTTGTTTGAATATAGTTAAAATCTTTCTAATAACAATGATTCATTAAGGATAAATCTAAATCATCTTAAAAAATAATTAACCTCAACAAAGGATCAACTTAGAACTCAAGAAAAGGTAATAAAAAGTTAAGAAATTAAGTTGACTAATTATGAAAACATACTATCAAATGCTCAAAGTGATTAAAAAAAAAAGAATTAAAGATAGGTTGTGACAAGCTTAAAAAGAAAAATTCAGAATTAAAAGAGGTTAATGAGATTTTAAACAACTTTAAGGGAATTGAAAATGAACTCATAAAAGTTAAAACAAAAAATTCAACTCATAAAGATCAAGTCACTCGACTTGAAAGGTATAAACAAAATTTTATCCAAGGTGAAGAAAAATTTGAAAAACTATTTAGATCGGGTAAATCTCAAAGAGATAGTAGTGGCGTTGGATATGATAGGTATACTACTCGTCACCCTAGCACCTCCACAATACTTGATAAGTCCACAAAACTAGGTCATTAAGTCATCATTTCATTAGCATTTGTGGACTTAATTAGGTTCGATTGCATAGAATTGCATTTAATTTCATGATTACATGCATTTGAGGATATTTTTGGAGAAATGGTCAAAATTGGTCAAAATTCATTGAATTGCATGAATTTTTGAAATTAAGTTTTTCTCATCTCATTTATCACCCCAAAATTAGGCTTTTGGTTTCATCAATGCATATCTTGCTATTTTTGGCACCATGTGCTATTTTTGGAAAGTTGGTCATTTTTGTGCATTACTAGGAATGTAGGGTCCCATACATGGTTCATAATTATTTTCTTACATATGATTAATGTCAAAATTACCTCTTTCAGTTTGTAGGAGAAATCAACTTGGGACCTACATTGATGAAATTTGAGAAGAGAGAAGTCAAATAAGCAAGCAAAGAGAGAGTCCAAGCATGCTTGGAAGTCCAACATGGGCCCCACACACCCCATTGCATGCCAACATAGAAGCTTCCATTTTTGCACAATTATTCCCGGATTTTTCAGGGGCAGCAACTTAAAATGGCCATAACTCTCAAACCGAGTGTCGGATCGGCGCAATCTAGCCACTGTTGGAAAGCTCTTTTCGAGTAGATATCCGTGGAGCCCAATATTGCCAAAATCAAAGCTATATTGAGGGAGATATGACCTCGGGAAGTTGTCTGCTATAGTTTTAGGCTGGAATTGCAAGAAATCTCAATATTTGGAAAGTTTATTCCCTTTACATCATCATGCAATTTTTAGAGATATTATTGGAATTGTACAAGGAAAGTGTATGCATCAAGAAACCTAATAAGGCAAAGAGATCTCTCAAATTTAAAAGTCTTTCCAAAGAAAGAAGTTAGCTTGGAGAACAAGAAAGAATCCGTACAAATAAGGAAAAAAGAGACCTAAAAGGATGGTACTTCTTTACTAAAAGGGGTTTGCAAAAAGCATAAATGGAGGCATGATGGAGACCCATAACATATTCCATACGTCCAAAACAGCTCTCCCTCTCTCTTATTCCTTTCTTCTTTTCCATTAGTTTATTTTTATTTTTGGTAGCCTTGGTGTCGCGACCCCGGACCGGGTTCGGGGAACCAAATCCGGGATCGGGACTGTTTGTGATGAAGCCAATGATGAGGTGATCATATGGAATGATAACAATAATTAAAGGTGTGTTTATAATCAAGCGTACACGGGTTACAAAAGAACACTCCTTGCCCGTGCATGTGATTTCCCACAGGTGTCCGCGGTGAGGATATTCCAACACACATAACCATTTAGTCTAATTGCGGAAGCGTATGGTAAATCATGCATGTATTTCATTCCCAAAATATCAAGGCTGATTACATTTGAATACGAGTATCAGAATGAGCAATGTCCTAAAGCATAACCCAAGAGTACATATTCAAGTTTAATCAGAAGATCAGTTAATTACAATTCCCAAAAATAGAGGCCAATAAAGGCCAATATAAACAAAACAATAACCAACAGAATACTATCCAAACAATCCCCCAAAATATTTCGCAACTCTGCAGCCCGATGTTTACATAACATCGTCAGCACGCCACTCAACTAGCGGCTGCGGTTCTCCGACCGCCTCCTCTGGCTCCTCCTCGGGATAATCGACAACGGGACCTGAGTACCAAAACAAAGGGTCAGACACGACGGTCTGGCAGGTAGATGAAAAGATATGAATATTTAATAATAAAGACCTTTACCTTGGAAAACATGTAAACCTGTTAAATCAATGGCTTTCAAAAGTAAATGAATCCTTTCATTGAAAACACACATGCAGTAATAAAATATGCAAGGTAACCAAGGAAGTCGGGAAACAATCAAGATGGCATCCACAAGAAGCTAAATCCTCTATCACCGAAGTGACGTGAGTATCGGGTGTTGACCTCGGTCACCGAAGTGAGGGGGGTGCAACCAAGTTACATATAGATATACAATAATACGGGACGGGACCGCGGTAGCAAACCGGGTATCGGGAATCACGGTAGCGAACCGGATATCGGGAACCACGGGAGCGAGCCGGGTATCAGGACGGGACCTCGGTTAATAAACCGGGTATCGGGATCCAAGCTGCAGCTGGCGGGACGGGAAGGGATCTCCAAGTCGGTAGATCAGACCGACAAGGTTATCCAAGCTTAGTGGTGCCGACTCATAGGTCAAATCGCATACATCGAGACATGTATAAAACAAATCCAGTGCAAAGCTATAAACGGGCAAGACGGGGTGCTCAAGGCACAGCTATCACATCAAGTCTGTCATGTATATCAAAGCTAGCAAAACGGTACGAGTATTCTTTGAAAAGCCAAGACAATGTCAGGTTAAAACTAATTCAAGTGAATAGGGATCCCGTATGTCCGTATAATAAAGGAAACTTGGTACTCTTTGAATTTGGGGGACATTCCGGGTTCCTTATACACTACAATAGCCTCAATGCTTAAATGAATCTCGATGATGTAGTTTCTCTCCCTAACGTACTACCAACGAACACTTCACTTGGGTTTCGAGCACGATCCCGGGTGAGTGGTGCCCATTGCTCTCAGAAAGGTTCACAAGCAATGGGGTGAAAACTCCCTTCAATCCTTCTTTTATTCACAGAATTCAGGGAATTTCGGTTACCTTGAGGTCAGGTGGCGGTTAGTCGCCAGCGAATGCGGCGGTTAACCGCTGGCTGACCGTGAGGCTGACCGTGGAATTGCAGCTCTCTAGAAATGCGACCGCTATAATCCGGTTGGCTGGCGGTTAGCCGCTGATGGGTTAGGCGGTTAGCCGCTAGCTGACCGCGGAGCTGACCGTGAGACTTCAGCTCTCGGGAAAAGTGACCGTAACTGTGCGGTTAGATGGCGGTTAACCGTCGATGGACACGGCGGTTAGCCGCTAGCTGACCGCCAGTCACGGGAATTTCTTCCCTGGGTTCAGATTCAAGCTTTTCCTTTCCCCAAACCCATTCCTTTCATTCTCCATTGGCATTCATACAATTACTAAGGGAAGGAGGACAACCAACATCACAAGGATTCACTTAGGCATTGTACAAAAGATGAACTCAAAACTACAATCCATGATTTAAAGACAATGGATGAAACAAAAGCTAGAAATCATGTTTCAAGACAATAAAGATGCTTACCAACTCTTTTCAAAAGCATTTAATAGCATCATGAATGCAAGTGAAAGCTCATCCTAAATGATACAATAAATGCAAACATTTAATCATGGAAATCACTTTTAAAACTAAACATCCACTTGCCTCAAGGTCTCTAAGCCAAGAAATCAAGCTAATAATCTCTTCCTCCAAGCCAAGAATGCTATCTACACAAAACCCCCAAATCCAAACCCCAAAATGGGTCAAACAAGGAATAGAGAGAAGGAAGCTTCAATAATGACAATAGGGCTCCTCTAAAACTAGAAGAACACAAATCTAAGAGATTGGAAGGGAAAACTTACTAGGAAAGTCCTCAAAAGGCAAGATGAGCTTCAAGAGAGTTCTATAATGGGTGGTTTCCTTCCACCAATAGTATCAATGTATAGCCCTAGAAGTGAGGAAGAAGAAGGTGAAATCCGTTTCTTGATTGATGCAAGGTGGGTGGTGCTTGATGGTGGAGAAACAAGAAGAAGAATAGAAAAAGGAAGCCAAGAAACCCTAGGCTGTTGTTGCTCTTTGTGCTGGAAAAGGAAATGGAAGAAGAGGGTTCTTCTTATATACAAGTGGGTGTGGGTCCCAACTCTAGGAAATCTTTGGAGGCTGAAATCACTAATCTCGGGACCTCGGATAAAATCGACGGAGAAGAGAAAAGTGATCGTCGAAATATCTAGTTTCTAAAAAGCACATGTTTCGCGGGTTTCGAGGATATCAAGTTTTGGGTACAGATTTCATGTAAAACAGACTGTTTTGCCCTCAAAGCAAGAAGATCGGGTTTCGGGGTTCCGGACGGTCACGGGCTTAACACGAGATTCGCAGGGATTAACGAGACGAGTAAAACGGAATATGAATGCAATTCACTGGAATACGAACAATCCCCCCCCACACAAGTACAGCCAACCAAAAAGGGAACCCCCAAAGGGTCCCACCAACACAAAGCACTAAAACTCTCCCAAAACCAAATAAGAGCTATACTAGTCCAAGCTTAGTCAAAAATCACAAATCGAGCTTAGCACTAATACGCAACATAATTAGCACTAATTGAGGTCACTCGGGTCGGGGTCTTACATCCTCCACCCCTTAGGGCATTTGGTCCTCCAAATGAAATATAAAACTCACCTCGGGTAGGAGGTGCGGATACTTCTTCTGCACTTGATCTCGCAATTCCCACGTTGCTTCTTCCGGCCCATGATTCTCCCAAAGTAGTTTCACCCACTGAATAGTCCGGTTCCTCAACTCTTGTTCTTTCGAGTCTATGATCTGAATGGGCTTCTCAACATAAGTGGCATCTTCCCTGATCTCTAACGGTTCATGCCGGAGTACATGTGAGGGATCGGGGACGTACTTCTTCAACATCGACACATGGAAGACGTTGTGTACACCGGATAACTCGGGTGGTAAGGCTAATCTGTAAGCCACATCACCGATCTTGCTCATTATATCATACGGTCCAATGTATCTCCGTGATAATTTGCCTTTCTGCCCAAACCTCAATGTTCCTCTGGTCGGTGACACCTTCAAGAAAACCTTATCTCCTTCCTTGAATTGTAGATCCCTGCGGTGAGAGTCTGCATAGCTCTTTTGTCTACTCCGGGCTACTTTCAAACATTCTTGGATCTGTCTCACTTTGTCCGTAGTCTCACTCACTATGGACGGTCCATGGAAGCTGCGAGTGCCGACTTCTTCCCAACAAACAGGTGTCCTACACCTTCTGCCGTACAAAGCCTCAAAAGGCGCCATCCCAATGCTCGAGTGGTAGCTGTTGTTGTAAGCAAACTCACACAACGGTAGGGTTTCATCCCACTGAGTCTTGAAGTCCAATACACAAGCACGGAGCATGTCCTCGAGTGTCTGAATCGTCCTCTCTGACTGACCGTCTGTCTGAGGGTGATAAGCTGTACTGAACTGTAGTCTCGAACCCATAGACTCATGTAGGGTCTTCCAAAATCTCGAGACGAATCTGCTGTCTCTATCGGACGTGATGGAAACTGGCTGTCCATGCCTACTGACGATCTCATTGACAAACAATTCTGCCAGGGGTAACATGTGCATCTTCTTCCCTGTCCTCATGGGGATAAAATGACCTGATTTGGTGAGTCTGTCCACAATCACCCATATCGCATCATTGCCCTTGCTAGTCCTCGGCAGTCCCGAAATAAAATCCATGGTAATGTGCTCCCACTTCCACTCCGGGATCTCTAATGGCTGCAACAAACCTGGAGGCTTCTGATGTTCTGCCTTAATCAACTGACACGTCATGCAACGAGATACAAACGCTGCAATCTCCCTCTTCATGTTGTTCCACCAAAATCTGCCCTTCAAATTCTGATACATCTTTGTGCTGCCTGGGTGCATGGAATACTTTGCACTGTGAGCTTCTGCCATGATGTCATTCCTCAAATCTTCGATGTTAGGCACACACAAACGATCACGGTAGTAAAGAACTCCCTCAACAAAACGAAAATCAGGACGTTCTGCTATGTGATCTACAATCTTGGCTAACTCTGGATCTTGCAACTGACTGTCCTTAATCTTCCGGATGAATGAAGGCTCTGACACTGACATGCTGGCAATTATAGCACCCTTCCTTAGTGGCTGGAGGTCTATCTTCAACTCCTCAAACTGATCAAAAATACAAGTACCACTCAAATTTGCTATGCCCACTGACTTCCTACTCAAAGCATCGGCAACGACATTCGCTTTACCCGGGTGATACTTGATTGGAAAATCATAGTCCTTGATATACTCCATCCATCTCTGCTGCCTCATGTTCAACTCCTTCTGAGAAAACAGGTACTGTAGGCTGCGGTGATCGGAATGGACCTCAAACTTCTCCCCGTAGAGGTAATGTCTCCACATCTTCAATGAAAAGACGACCGCTGCCAACTCAAGGTCATGGGTCGCATAATTCTTCTCGTGATCTTTCAACTGCCGGGACCCATATGCTACAACTCTTCCTTCTTGCATCAACACACAACCAAGTCCAATGTTCGAAGCATCGGTAAAGATGGTGAAACCGCCGCTTCCGGAAGGCAAAGTAAGGACCGGTGCGGTAGTTAATCTCTTCTTCGGCTCTTGGAAACTAGCTTCACACTGATCTGTCCACACATAGGGTGCATTCTTCCTTGTTAACTTCATCAATGGCGCTGCAATCGACGAAAACCCTTGCACAAACCTCCTGTAATATCCTGCCAACCCAAGAAAACTCCTAATTTCTGACACATTCTTCGGTCTTTCCCACTTCACTACTGCCTCAATTTTGGACGGGTCTACTGACAAACCTTCCTTGGAGATTATGTGTCCCAAAAATGTGACTTGCTCTAGCCAAAATTCACACTTGTTGAGCTTCGCATACAACTGATTCTCCCTCAAAAGCTGTAATGCAATCCTCAGATGCTCTTCATGCTCTTCTCTGGTCTTGGAGTACGCCAGAATATCATCTATGAACACCACTATAAACTGATCTAGATATTGCGCAAAGATCTTGTTCATCAAAGCTATGAACACTGCCGGTGCATTAGTCAACCCAAATGGCATCACTAGGAACTCATAGTGGCCATATCTTGTCCGGAAAGCTGTCTTCAACACATCTGATTCCCTAACTCTCAGCTGATGGTAACCGGATCTCAAATCAATCTTCGAAAAGTATGAAGCACCTTGTAACTGATCAAACAGTTCGTCTATCCTTGGCAATGGATATTTGTTCTTGATGGTCGCTTGGTTCAATCTCCAGTAATCGATACACATTCTCATCGAACCATCCTTCTTCTTAACAAACAAAACCGGAGCTCCCCACGGTGAAATACTAGGTCTCACAAAACCTTTGTCCAACAACTCTTGTAACTGTATCTTCAACTCTCCCAATTCCGCCGGAGCCATTCTATATGGTGCTATAGATATCGGAGCGGTCCCTGGTAACAACTCAATGGTGAAATCAATCTCTCTCATGGGTGGTAATCCCGGAATCTCCTCCGGAAATACATCCGGGAACTCCCAAACAATAGGGATCTCCTCTACCCCTTGGGACCGTTTATCCTCCGTGATAAACGCCAAATAGGCTTCACATCCACTTCTCAAAAGTCTATCAGCCTTCAACGCTGAGACAAACCCTGCACGAGGATTCCTCCTCTCTCCCTGGAATAACACCCCTACTGGTGTCTCATCCAACTTGAATGTGAGGGTTTTATGGAAACAATCCATTGTGGCATGGTACCCTGCCAGCCAATCCATCCCTAGGATGACATCAAAATCCTTCATCTCCAACAGAATAAGATCTGCGGGTAACACAACTTCTCCTATCCGGACTGTACAACTAGGGTAATAAACCGTACATACAACTTGTTTTCCTACTGGTGTAGCTACAGTCAAGGTGTACTCAAGATCTTTACCATGCACATCAATCAATTTAGAAAATGCATGGGATATGAATGAATGCGTAGACCCAGGGTCAAATAATATTCTAGCTTCAATTCCACTGACAAGAAGTGTACCTTCCACAACATTGCCTGCTGCCTCTGCATCAGCTCTGTTGACCGCATACACTTGTCCTCGCTGTTGTGGCCTTATCGGTGCCTGTTGTTGTCTGCCTTGCGGGGCATTTCTATTCTGTTGCGGTGGACGCTGAATATGCTGCTGTCCTTGTTGATGGGCCTGCTGCTGCTGCTGGGGCCTATACTGCTGCGGTGGTGCCTGTTGCTGAAGTGGCCTTGCCTGATTCTGCACTACTAGTGCATTCTGTGGCGGTGTTGGACGCGGTACTCCTTGAGGCTGCTGATTTTGCCTATTCGGTCTTGGGCAATTTCTCATCTGATGATCCATGGAACCGCATCTAAAGCATGCCCCGATAATGGTACGACATTGGGCACTCTCATGGTTCTTGCCACAGTGGATACAAACGAGTTGTACATTCGGGTCTTGCCTCTGCCTCTTGTTCTGCTGGTTCCTTTGCTGATGATGCTGCTGCTGGGGCTGCCCTTGTCCCTTGCCTTGAGATCTAAGGACCTTGTGGTGGAAGTTCTCGAACTTGTAGGCCCTCTTGATTGCCTCTTCAAAAGTGACTGGTGGTATAACCCCCGTAGCATCTCTCTCGATGATGGGATGAAGTCCTTCAAGGAACTTGGTTATCTTCTTCTCCACCGTGTCTACCAATTCTGGAGCATATCTTGACAACCTCTCAAATTTCGTGAGGTATTCTTGGACGGTCGTATTGCCTTGGACAAGCTGTTGAAACTCTACAGCCTTCTGCCTCCTGATGTGCGTGGGCACATACTTGTCACGAAACTGTACCTTGAAATTTTGCCATCCAACTGCGTCGGCCATCGTCCTATACTCTTCCCTTACAGTTTTCCACCAGATATCTGCCAACCCGGTGAATAGGGACGTTGCCAGCTTTACTCTCTCACCCCCTGTGCATCTGAAGACTTCGAATATGTTTTCGGTATGGTCCAGCCAATCATCTGCAGTCAAAGGATCTTCAGAGCCAACAAAATCCTTGGGTGCCCTTTTTCTGAATCTCTCAAATAAAGCATTGGGGTCATACTCTCTATGATTGATGACAATTGCAGGTTGAGGCTGGACTGGCTCTGGCCTTCTTTGTAACACTTCCAACAACTGCCTCTGCATCTCTGCCAATTCTCTGGCATGATCATCATCCTTCTTTAGCATTTGTTCTTGAAGTCTAGCCTGATTCTCATTAGCTTGACGCTGTTGATCGAGCATAGCTTGCATCATCTGTTGGAACTGATTTGGGATAGCATTTCCCACTCCATCTTCCCCAACCGGCCCTGTATTCTCAACTGGTCCTGTATAATCACTGTTACTCGCTGTGGGGTTGCCATTTACCGGGCGTTTACGTGGTGGCATGATGCTGCGAAACAAATTGTTAGCACATGATAATCAAGAATAGGGTCACACATTGCTCACGCGATTCTAACTAACGGAAGATCTAACGAATCCTCGCCACGTCCTTAGGATTTCTAGTTTCTTTTAATTGCTTGAAACACGTCTCGCTCTGATACCAGTCTGTCGCGACCCCGGACCGGGTTCGGGGAACCAAATCCGGGATCGGGACTATTTGTGATGAAGCCAATGATGATGTGATCATATGGAATGATAACAATAATTAAAGGTGTGTTTATAATCAAGCGTACACGGGTTACAAAAGAACACTCCTTGCCCGTGCACGTGATTTCCCACAGGTGTCCGCGGTGAGGATATTCCAACACACATAACCATTTAGTCTAATTGCGGAAGCGTATGGTAAATCATGCATGTATTTCATTCCCAAAATATCAAGGCTGATTACATTTGAATACGAGTATCAGAATGAGCAATATCCTAAAGCATAACCCAAGAGTACATATTCAAGTTTAATCAGAAGATCAGTTAATTACAATTCCCAAAAATAGAGGCCAATAAAGGCCAATATAAACAAAACAATAACCAACAGAATACTATCCAAACAATCCCCCAAAATATTTCGCAACTCTGCAGCCCGATGTTTACATAACATCGTCAGCACGCCACTCAACTAGCGGCTGCGGTTCTCCGACCGCCTCCTCTGGCTCCTCCTCGGGATAACCGACAACGGGACCTGAGTACCAAAACAAAGGGTCAGACACGACGGTCTGGCAGGTAGATGAAAAGATATGAATATTTAATAATAAAGACCTTTACCTTGGAAAACATGTAAACCTGTTAAATCAATGGCTTTCAAAAGTAAATGAATCCTTTCATTGAAAACACACATGCAGTAATAAAATATGCAAGGTAACCAAGGAAGTCGGGAAACAATCAAGATGGCATCCACAAGAAGCTAAATCCTTTATCACCGAAGTGACGTGAGTATCGGGTGTTGACCTCGGTCACCGAAGTGAGGGGGGTGCAACCAAGTTACATATAGATATACAATAATACGGGACGGGACCGCGGTAGCAAACCGGGTATCGGGAATCACGGTAGCGACCCAGATATCGGGAACCACGGGAGCGAGCCGGGTATCAGGACGGGACCTCGGTTAATAAACCAGGTATCGGGATCCAAGCTGCAGCTAGCGGGACGGGAAGGGATCTCCAAGTCGGTAGATCAGACCGACAGGGTTATCCAAGCTTAGTGGTGCCGACTCATAGGTCAAATCACATACATCGAGACATGTATAAAACAAATCCAGTGCAAAGCTATAAACGGGCAAGACGGGGTGCTCAAGGCACAGCTATCACATCAAGTCTGTCATGTATATCAAAGCTAGCAAAACGGTACGAGTATTCTTTGAAAAGCCAAGACAATGTCAGGTTAAAACTAATTCAAGTGAATAGGGATCCCGTATGTCCGTATAATAAAGGAAACTTGGTACTCTTTGAATTTGGGGGACATTCCGGGTTCCTTATACACTACAATAGCCTCAATGCTTAAATGAATCTCGATGATGTAGTTTCTCTCCCTAACGTACTACCAACGAACACTTCACTTGGGCTTCGAGCACGATCCCGGGTGAGCGGTGCCCATTGCTCTCAGAAAGGTTCACAAGCAATGGGGTGAAAACTCCCTTCAATCCTTCTTTTATTCACAGAATTCAGGGAATTTCGGTTACCTTGCGGTCAGGTGGCGGTTAGCCGCCAGCGAATGCGGCGGTTAACCGCTGGCTGACCGTAAGGCTGACCGTGGAATTGCAGCTCTCTGGAAATGCGACCGCTATAATCCGGTTGGCTGGCGGTTAGCCGCTGATGGGTTAGGCGGTTAGCCGCTAGCTGACCGCGGAGCTGACCGTGAGACTTCAGCTCTCGGGAAAAGTGACCGTAACTGTACGGTTAGATGGCGGTTAACCGTCGATGGACACGGCGGTTAGCCGCTAGCTGACCGCGGAGCTGACCGCCAGTCACGAGAATTTCTTCCCTGGGTTCAGATTCAAGCTTTTCCTTTCCCCAAACCCATTCCTTTCATTCTCCATTGGCATTCATACAATTACTAAGGGAAGGAGGACAACCAACATCACAAGGATTCACTTAGGCATTGTACAAAAGATGAACTCAAAACTACAATCCATGATTTAAAGACAATGGATGAAACAAAAGTTAGAAATCATGTTTCAAGACAATAAAGATGCTTACCAACTCTTTTCAAAAGCATTTAATAGCATCATGAATGCAAGTGAAAGCTCATCCTAAATGATACAATAAATGCAAACATTTAATCATGGAAATCACTTTTAAAACTAAACATCCACTTGCCTCAAGGTCTCTAAGCCAAGAAATCAAGCTAATAATCTCTTCCTCCAAGCCAAGAATGCTATCTACACAAAACCCCCAAATCCAAACCCCAAAATGGGTCAAACAAGGAATAGAGAGAAGGAAGCTTCAATAATGACAATAGGGCTCCTCTAAAACTAGAAGAACACAAATCTAAGAGATTGGAAGGGAAAACTTACTAGGAAAGTCCTCAAAAGGCAAGATAAGCTTCAAGAGAGTTCTATAATGGGTGGTTTCCTTCCACCAATAGTATCAATGTATAGCCCTAGAAGTGAGGAAGAAGAAGGTGAAATCCGTTTCTTGATTGATGCAAGGTGGGTGGTGCTTGATGGTGGAGAAACAAGAAGAAGAATAGAAAAAGGAAGCCAAGAAACCCTAGGCTGTTGTTGCTCTTTGTGCTGGAAAAGGAAATGGAAGAAGAGGGTTCTTCTTATATACAAGTGGGTGTGGGTCCCAACTCTAGGAAATCTTTGGAGGCTGAAATCACTAATCTCGGGACCTCGGATGAAATCGACGGAGAAGAGAAAAGTGATCGTCGAAATATCTAGTTTCTAAAAAGTACATGTTTCGCGGGTTTCGAGGATATCAAGTTTTGGGTACAGATTTCATGTAAAACAGACTGTTTTGCCCTCAAAGCAAGAAGATCGGGTTTCGGGGTTCCGGACGGTCACGGGCTTAACACGAGATTCGCAGGGATTAACGAGACGAGTAAAACGGAATATGAATGCAATTCACTGGAATACGAACAATCCCCCCCCCACACAAGTACAGCCAACCAAAAAGGGAACCCCCAAAGGGTCCCACCAACACAAAGCACTAAAACTCTCCCAAAACCAAATAAGAGCTATTCTAGTCCAAGCTTAGTCAAAAATCACAAATCGAGCTTAGCACTAATACGCAACATAATTAGCACTAATCGAGGTCACTCGGGTCGGGGTCTTACACTTGGGCTATGTCCAAGGATTTATCTTGAAGGAGAATTTGTGAAGGAGAAGTTGTAAAGATGCAATTTTTAACGATAAATCAAGAAGCATTCTTTGCAATGGCGGGCTAATTTTCTTGATTAGAGTTATGGATGAAGGTAAGTAATTGTCTTCGTGCCCTAGGCAAATCTCTATTTTTATTTCTAAAATAAAAATTAGTTTTTGACTACTTATGCTTAGGTTTGATAGGCCATGCTTAGGGTTTAGATCTTTTGATGGTTTATGCTTACTTTTGATCGGTGGTGCTTAAATTATTTTTATTCTTTTATGAGATGAAGGAAGTCTTGAGTTTTGAATTTTTATAAGTAAAAAGGGATTTTAAAAGTTAGATTTTCCAAATTAAAAACATTGATTTGTCTTTGATTTGAAGTAAAAATTGGAACAAGTTAGGGTTACTTGATAAATAATTGGTGGATGCTTATTGGATTCCTATGCTCTAATCATCTTCATTAATTAGTAGATTTGAATTTCTAAATTAGCTGCTTATTTTTTTTATCTAAGAACTCAAAACTTTTCTTAATTGTTAGTTAATTAGTTTTCTTAATTTAAAAGTTTCTTTAATTAGCTTCCTGTGGGTTCGACCCGTTCTTGCCACTGTCTCATCTAGACACCCGTGCACTTGCGGTATTTTATGATTGATATTGATCACATCAGTACTTGTGAAAGGTGAATCCTCCTTCTCTAGTACTGGCTCATCCTTGCCCAAAATTACATTTCATTATTGTGTTATTGTAGAACATTTTAGGTTGAAAGAGCTAATGAAGGCTAGAAGGTCATTGGAAAGCTAAAGCTTGATTCATTAGTTAAATCTTCTAAGTAAGCTTTGATTTCCACATCATATGTTACATGCTTTGATCAAATTATTGGTAAATCTATTTTAGTATGATAACTATATTTAATTTGTTGAATCCTTAACATGAAAATCATTTTGAATTGACTTTAGTATTTTGGATTCTTCATTTTGATTCACACCAAGTTAGTTTCAAATTCTCTTATCTTTGAATCATGCTTTGCCAACACCATGGAAATCTTTTGTAGTATGATATTTACACTTGCCTGAATCTCTAGCTAGTTATTTTCCATATCTTGAAATACATAGTTAAACTAATTTATTTTTGGAAACAACAAGCTCATAAATCACGTGTTTAGTTTTGAAATTCCACACAACTTGTGAGCCATTGATAATGAAATCATTAGAAAGGTATTTTTGAAGTACATGTGATTAGTATTTCACTTCAATCAAGTCTTTTTTGTGATTTAAATTTTTAAATGCTTTAGGCATACATTTATGAGCTTCCATTTTAGATTTTATTGAAGGCATCATACATACACCAATGAGCTTACATATTTGCATCCATAGAGTGCATGTGTTGAGTTGTATTTTCACTTTCATATCTGCCTGTTCTATGGGCATTGTATTGAGTTTACATTGTATATCTTCTTGTGTATTTTAGAAACATTTTAGGGAGAAAAGTCAAAGGATTGTAAAGGTTATTGCTTAGCCTAAAAATGCATATTGTAAGGCTATTGGTTAACCCAGAAAAGAATATTATTGACATTATTGTATAGCTTATTGAAAAGCATATCGTAAAGGTTATTGCTTAGCCTATTGAAATGCATAAATTGATAGTAGAATTCCAGTGGGGGTGAATGAACACAAGCCGGGAGTGGATGTAGGCAACTGGTCAAATCACTATAAATAGTTGTGTTATAGTGAATGCTTGTGGTGATTGTTTATTTAGATAGTTTCCACACTTTATTTGTTGCATAATCATCACTTGTGCCTAATTATTTTAAAGAAGTTAAAATTTGGCATAATTGGCTAAAATTTAACCTTTGATCTTTTGATTCTATTTGTGCTCTTCATGGACGACCTTTGCAACTGCGGATATTTTTATGGACCACTTTCCATCGTGTGATCTCTGCTACTCAATTCCAGCACTAATCTGCAATGATTCTGGGCTCCTGAGATTCATTCGATCCGATGAATCTTCCTCAGTGGATCCGATCCTTCGTTGATCGCTTGCGACAGCCCTAGCCTTGCTCTGATACCAATTGTTGAGGAACCATAAGAAATCACACGACACAAGAGATTTACGTGGTTGGGCCATCAGGGTTTCACTATATGCAGGAATTGGGCAACTCGTTTTAAGGATTCTTCCAAATTAACTCTCTAACGTACACTTAACCTGCTCTCTTTCCGCATGTTTCAATCTTGCTCTCACGTTTACCTCCTTCCGTGGTTAGGAACCACAGGAGAGAGCTCTCTCACTCATCAATTATATCAGTATATAATCTCTTCTGTCTTGCCCCCAAGAAAGCCTCGATACAATGATCAAAATACCCTTGACCCTTAACTTGGCCATTGGTCAATCCAATCAACCAATCCGGTCTAACAGGAATACAAAACATAAACCCAGTAAGGTGCGGCCAAACATTCTTTCTTGTTTTTTTATTTCGTGGAAATACGAAAATATTCCCAAAGAAGGATGCCAAATGGGCTTAAGTGGAGGCCAAGAGAAACTACAACGTTTTTCAGAAGTTCGTAACATGGGAAAAGAAGTAACTAGTGTTGCACATGGGCGGTTCGGATCGGTTTAGAGGGGAAACCATAAACCAAACCGAACCCATCGGTTTTCTATTTTCCCAAACCGAACTGCCTATGTGCTCAAACCAAAACGAACTGAACTGAAAGGAACCAGTTTGGTTCTGTTACATTTTTTTTTTAATTTTTTTCATAAAGAAATGGCAATTCAATTGGTGAGAGACATTAGACTTCAAGTAACGGAGTAAGGGTTTGAGTCTTCTTCAAGTAATTTTTCATATTCCTTTATATATTTTATAATTATATACATAATTGGTTCGGTTCGATTCGATTTGAGCGGTTTAACCGTACCTTCAAACCGAACGGAACGAAACGGTTTGAAGGAGATCCGAACCGTGACCGAACTAATCTACTACAAAACTATCGCAACCCCGGACCGAGACCCGGGCCCGCGACTGCGGCGATATGATTAACTAGCATATAAAACATACCGCCGCTTTTCCCACAGGATTCCGCGGTGAGGATCCCAAGACACGGGTCGAGCTCACACGAATGGGTATGCGGAAGCATGTAGCAAAACAAGTCACACAAGTCTTAAACAATGAGATGCAAGAGAAATTTATAATATCAAGACTTGGTATCAAAAGAGAATGTCATCAAAGCATTCCTATCAAGATTAAAGTTTCACAATTAGACAAAAGTACATTAGTTCCAGTTACATAACCAAGAGAGGCCAACAAAGGCCAATACAACAAAAGATCCCAAAAAGAATATCCCAACTAGGTGAATGAGCAATCAAGTTCCCGACAGGCGTCTAGATGACGTCGTTGGGTTGCCACTCAGGTGCTGGGGGTGGCTCAAAAGCCTCCTCCGGGCACTCCTCGTCAAGCGTGAAACCTCCGGCACCTGGATACCAAAATAACAAGCATCAAACACGACGGTTTGGCAAATAAACAATTTAGGTATGAATATGAGAAATAATGCTAAAACAGTTCAAGATTTAAATACACGTTTCAAGTTTACGAAACTAACATGAATACTTATAATATCATGAAAAGATAAATCCACATTGAGCTCATCCCTTCTCCGTCATGCATGATGACAAGAGCAAGCACGCACGACAAGCACGACACGAAAAACATGATCCCACGCCACACAAGTTAGACGGGGTATCCGGCCACGGAACCGGATCACGAACACGCACGATGTGTAATACAATACACGACTAGTCTGCAGACAGTCCACATGTTTAAGGACCCCCAGGTAGTGGATCAAGCTAAAAGGGCAGTCCAAGCTCAGTGGTATTCACTTATATCATGAATGCACAAAACATGGCAATACACGTTCGAGAACACGACTAAACAAGAGGGAAATCATTTATCAAACACGGCACGACGAGACTAGCAAAATAGCATAATATAAATGCCTAACAAACTTAAGAAATGATTCCCCTTTTTTATTCTTGAAACACGTCTTAAAACAAGTTTAAACTTGAAATCCAAACGAGAACACGATAATACATGAAGCATCAAGTCAAGAGTGTAAACGAAATCCGTCAAGCATAGGCTAAGACTGTTCATTGACCTTTGTGAAGTTGAAACCCAAATGTCAGAATTTACATAGCTTGATGTCCCCGAAGGTAAGGTACATTTTGGAGTTCCAATTTATACAATGTTAATTAAAAGTCTAAAGCATAGTCTAGTTTTCATCAAAATTCGGGTAGCTGGCGGTCACCTGGCGGCTAACCGCACTGGGGTCTGGCGGCTAGCCTCTAGCTGACCGCTGAGCCAAAACAGGGGAAACACATCTCTCAGGAAAAGTAGCCGAAATGGCTCACGGTTAGCTGGCGGCTAGCCGTGAACTGACCGTGAGGTCACCGTAGACTTGGGCAAATTTTTGCAAGCTACTGGAAAAATAACCGCCCAAAGCAGTTGGCTGGCGGCTAGCCGCCGTGGAAAAAGGTGGTTGGCCGCTGGCTGACCGCCAGACTCGGGTTGGGTGAATTTCAAGTCAGAACTTGTATTTCTTTCCTTCTTCACTTCCACACTTGAACCACCTGCACTCCCCAAGCCTACATGCTTTCCAATGGATGATTTTCATACCAATATCCACTCACATTTCAATCAAAACATCAAAATCACCAATCCATTTACATTCAAATCATGAATTACTAACTCGTAAAGCCTTCCATAGAAAAACATGCTTCCATTCGAGACAAACTTCTAATTTAAATGAAGTAATTAGCAACCATGCTTATCAAGATTAAACAACTAAGAGAGATTAATAGCAATGAAAGGAAAAGCAACTTGAAGATAAAGAAACAACATTTCTCAATGTAAAATGCCCTAAAACTTGCAATGCACTAGGAAGAACTAAAAGGTTTACTTGCCTTAGCTCAAAGTCAAGGAAATCTCCACAAAACTCAACAAGAATGGAGATCCACGAAATCTACACAAAACTCCCAAAATAGAGCACACAAAAATCACCATTTTGGTCACTACAAACCCCCCATTTCGAAAATGGGTTTGAAATCAAGAAAAACAAGCTCTTGGTGAGGCAAAGAACATCAAATGGAAAGATGGGTCCAAGCTCTAACCTTATGTTAGCCAAACAAGAAGAAGAGAGGTTAAAGATGATGAATAGTGGTGAAGGTTGGCTCCAAAAACGTGTCCAAACGAAGCTTGAGAAGAGAGGAAGAGAATGGCGGTCTTGGATCATGGATTGAAGCTCTCTTGCTAGATGATGTCCAAGGGAGAAGACCAAAGAAAACTTCTCCACTCACTTGCTCTAGGTCAAAAGTTGCAGAGATTTGGAAAAAAATGGAGGAGAGAGATTAAGAGACTATATATATGGGTTGAGAAGTGGGTCCCTTTCCAGCTGAACTTGAAACACTTAGTATATGGTCTTGTGGACCCCGGATGGAGTCGACGAAGAAGAACAAAACGATCGTCGAAAAATCTAGTTTCGGAAAAGTAAAATTTTGATATAGTTTCACGACTCCGAAAATTGTGCCCAGATTTTGCATGAAAAGACAGATTTACCCTTATTGGACCAAAACTTGGGTTTCTGGGCCTCAAATGCATGCAGGTTAAAAACGAAAGTTGTCACAAATAATAAACTCATTCAAGATCAATAAAAATCACAATCAAACAAGATATCTAGAATGAAAATCCATTCTTACACGTGTACCCAGGGCGTCTCTGAGCGTGTCTGACTCACACTAAACGTCCTCAAAATCCCCAAAGCTATAATCCAGACTAAGTCTAATCACATTCTAACCCAACTAGTACTAAGACTCATTTAAGACTAAACACTCACTCAAATAGTACTAATCGAATTGGTTTGGGTCGGGGTCTAACAAAAACCGATCTGAACTCCCCAGTCCAGATCAATTTAGCGGTTTAGTGGTTTTTTTGTGCACCCTTAGAAGTAACCGAATGGTAATGGTGACGAGTTAAGTGACTGCATGTGGGAGTAATATAACCATAATGAGAGAGGGTAAAAATAATTGGGTTGGGTCAAAATCAAATTAGATTGAGAGAGGTTGAAATCAGTTTCTTTCATATATTATATTATTATTATTGATTATATTATACAAATTATTTATATTCAAATGGTTACACAATGGATTTTTAAATTACTAAATTTATGTGTTTCATATTTATTAATATTTAATTTGGATACTAATTTTAACTTATTATTCAGTTTCAAAAACTGGCGATTACAAGGGCTTGTCTGTTGCCATGTGTGTAAATGTAAAGATTTGGTCCATTAATCAGGTGAAGCACATTGAGGCTAAAGAAAACGGCTAAAAACTAGGCTGGCTAGTCTCTATTAATAAGGCCATCCCTATTTTAAAACAGCCAACTCATTATGAAATGGCCCCGAACTTGTTAATATGTAATTTGGCAATGCTAATTTTAAAATCATTAAAACTTCTTAAAATTTGGAGGATTGTTTGATTCTTTTTGATTTTTTATGATATCCAGAATTCAACAAAACAGGGACTAAGAGTAATTTCAAATCTCAATAAAGTAAACTCGTCAAAGACTAAAAATCATTTTTCTAACTATAAAATAAAATCATTACCAAAAAAACTATAAAACAAAATGGGTCCCATAAAATAAACCCTGCGATTTACTATCAATAAGAATCCACGCTTTAATTAGTGAAATCCTAATAAAAGGAATGGAACTCCACAGTAAGACAGACTATTGAAATCCCCAAACCATTAAAAGTAAATCCCATAAGGTAAACTAAGCAAAATGCCCCCGTGCTTAGCACGGACAATAAAAGTCATAATATGAAATATTTATAAAAATATTGATAAAATCATAAAAATAAAAAATAATGCTATCTTTATTGAGATGTTCAAAAATTGTAATAAAAACTAATTAATATATATATATATATATCTATGTAAGATTTGAAATTTATGATCAACACTATAGACGTTAGTTTCATTATTCATGTATTCCTTAGAAATGTAATATTTTTCAGGCTTCAACCCTTGTTTAAGTCGGATAGAGAAAGTCAATGCACTATTAGAGTCAATATACATATATATTTTCCAAAAAAAGAAATAAATTTTGATGCAACGTCCAACATGATACTTGAAATCTTGAATGAGACCCAGTTACAAATGAATGATAAGCCTAAGACTCTCACCAAGCATGTGCTATAAGACAGATATATAGAATGATGTTTATTGCCACTATTTTTTTTTTTCATTCATTTTAGCAAAGATTATGGACCGCTTTGGGAAGTCATACAAAAAAATAGTTTTCAATTCAATCTATGGTGTGCCTATATTGCATAACTGTCACTTTAGCCATGAATAATCTAACACATACTATCATTCTATTTACTTCTTCTTTATTTTATAATATTAATAGTTTCCAGTTCTTATGTATGTTTTTTTCTTAGTGTTAATTTTGGAGCATAATCATTACTGTTATATATACTACCACCTCCACGCCACTACTACTATAATTGTTATTATTCTTTGGATATTTGAGGGTTACAAGGATGTGGTTTGGAGCCCCAAAGTAAATGGCACTTTTTAGTATGGTTTGGGGTGGATTGTTGCTTTCTAATTTGTTAAATATTCAAATATTTTATGATAGGTGTTTCATAAGAGTACATGTCCGTTACTATTCTCCCATTAGCCTTTAAGAAAATAAACTAAAATAACTAAAAAAATGAAACTATAAAAATAATTATAAATAAATAAAAATATAATGACGTTACAATTCTTTGTTTCATGACACTATTGCTATATTAAGAAATGAAATTACGAGGAGAACTAAGAAGAGAATTATTTTGAATTAAATGACATAGACGTGACCATTTTTTATTGGAATACATTTAAGAAATGATATTAAGAAAGGAAATACAAGAGAATTAAAAAAAAATTAAGAAAATAAATTATAAAATCAATTAAAAAGATTAAAAAATGAAATTGTTGAAGGTAATAAAAAAAATGATGAAATTGGATTTGGTGATCAAAATTAAATTCCAGAATAATAAGCTATAATATAATACAATGGTTAAAAATTAAGAGGACTAAAATATAAAATAATAATAGTCAAAGAAATAAGATCAAAGAAAAATGTATATAGAATTACATAAGCATGGAATGGCATCCCTATCTACCCAAAAGTAGTTAACCTAAATCAACACAAGTCACAAATACGTCTAAAAAAACAAAAAAAGTCACAAACATATCGGACATCCTAACACTCCACACCAACCATAGCTTGTTGCATGTGGCATTTTCTCAAACGCAAGAAAATTAATCAAAAGTAGATAAATGAAAAGAAATGTAGGAAACACTGTAAATCATGTTGCTTGTATTACGAATAAATAATATAAAGAAATATATGTAATATATGAAAGAAAAATATTAGATGACAATTTAAAATCCAATTTCGGTGACTCAGAGATGCATAATTCAACTCACAGAAAAGTAAGGGGTACCCAAAGAGTGTGTACAAAATCGTAATGGATTGGAAATCACCACTAGAAAATCTCGATTTTGATTAAAAGGGATATTTGTAGAAAAAAAAGCTTGAGTGAATTTAGAAGATGCAGTTGAACTCTAATAATCTAATCATTTGGTGATACACTTCAGTCAAAGTAGAACCTCACACAAATCAAAGACTACCATTGTGCATCTCATGGATAGTTTAGATCTCTCGAAAGATTAAGTCCTCATCGATAAGAAAAAGCGGGATCTTAAAACAATTGCATGCCTACAGGAGGAACTTCGAACTGCGAATCCTCACCTTCACATTTGTTTTTGTTTGTACAATCGGGATCAAGTCTTGAATTGATTCACCATCGTTAGTGTTGGGAATTTTAAGAAATTTTCAATTCAATAGTTGGATTCTGATTTATTTGAAAATTGTTTTCATAGTCTTGCATTTCTCTTGTAAGTTTCATGAAAAACAACACTTTTGAGCCTTAAATATGGGATTAAGGGTTTTTTTTTCTTGTTTTTATTTGAGAGAGAGAAAGTACTTTGGTTAAATGAAGAATATCAATATAAATATATTTGTAAAAAAATGGATTGTTAAACGAATGCAAAATAGAGAGTAAGAAAAGAAAATTGGGGAACCATAAAAGACCTAAAAGAAATCAGAGAAATACTGATTTTGGTTAACTCAATAATGCGAGTGGTGTATTTGAATCAATGGCCAGTATAGATCACGAGCAGATGTGATGGACCCGGCTTTCGTACTCTCCTTTCCCCCAGGGCTGCCGGGGTCCGGCGGAGGAGAAAAGCGGGTATCAATATTTTTTGTACGGGTATCCCAGATTTTATATTCTACTTGGAATTCGATGTGGTGATGATCCGGAGATTCACCTTCACAAGAAGAAAGGAAATCAATCCTTAATGAACTCGTTTGGAGGACCCTTGCCTCGAACAGTCTAGCTGCCTCCACACTTTGGACTAGGCTTTTCTTAGATCTACTTTGGTCAAAGAATGCAATTGGTGCAACCTTAGTGTTTTTTTTTTTTTTTTTTGAACTTTTTTTTTTGAAAGATTTCTAATGAATTCATCAAAGAGAGCGAATGGTGTTCCAATCCGAACATAGGCTTAAAAATTTCTGTGAGAGCTAAATCCGAAAGGGAAAAACCAAAGTTTCTCAAATTTGAATCCAAAAGAAAGAGAACTGATTTTTTTTTAAATGATATTTTTTTTTTTGTTTTTGAAAATCCCTATCGGACTCATCAAAGAGAAAAGATGGCCCATTCCCTGATATGAACAATAGCTGTAAATATTTCTATGAGCTATCAAGTTCGAAGAGGAGAGGATCAAAGTTTCTCAAAATTGAAACCAAAAAAGAGAAATCCGATTTTTTTTTACAGAGTTTGAAATGAGAGATTTTGTTTTGAAAACCCCTTTTGGACTCATCAAAGAGAAAAGATGGCCCAATCCCCGATACAAACAATAGCTGCAAACATTTCTGTGAGCTATCAAGTTCGAAGAGGAGAGGATCAAAGTTTCTCTTAAAATTGAATCCCAAAACAGAGAAATCATAATTTTTTTTTTTTGAAATGAGAAAGAGAATGAAATCCCATCTCATGTTTTTTTTTTTTTTTTTTTAAGATGCAAGATCCAACATAGGCCACCAACTTGAAAGGAGCCAAGGAATCAAAGCATTACGTTCTCAAGTGAATGGGTCCCACCAGGTATGCCAACTTGATGGACCCAGCTTTCGTCCTCCCCTTCCGCCCCAGGGGCTGCCGGGGTCCGGCGGAGGAGAAAAACGGGTATCAATATTTTTTGTACGGGTATGCCAGATTTTCTATTCTACTTGGAATTTGAAGGGGTGATGATCCGGAGATTCACCTTCACACGTATAATGGAAATCAATGCTTTTTTCTAACTTTTCAAATTGCATAAATATTTAAGAAAAGAGACAAGATTTTTTGAATGCCGAAGGAGGCGATTTTTTGTTTGTTTGCCGTGAAAGGCGATTTGGAGCCGTGAAAGGCGGTTTTGCCGTAAGAGGCGATTTTGCCGTGAAAGGCGATTTACAAATCTCATCAATAATGAAAGACAAGAATTGTAATTTTTTTTGTCTCTTTAAAAAAAATAAAGTACAATAGAAAAGGAAGAAAAGGGATCTAACTTCTCAGGAGATTGTGGGGACTCGTTCAGATCGAAGGTCCCAAGTCATGTATGGATTTCGCCATCGTCCTTCAGATGAGAACACATGATGCTTTGACTCTTTGGCTTGGCTTGGACCTCAGTTTTTTAGAGGACAAAGACCAAGGGGAGGTCCTATATCCAATAAAAAACCGAGTAAATGGGCTGAAAAGCCGCGTTTAGACCATGTTGGATAGAAGGAGAGGAAGAGCTTTGCCTTGGGGGGGGGGGGGGGGGGGTCACCCCCTAAGGGACTTCGATCACCTTGTGGTATTTCTTGCAGCAGAGTAGCAAGACTTCTTCAGAATTTCTCTAGTATTTTCTAGACTTTGGCCTTCTTGTTGTGGATGTGTGTTGGTGTGGACGTGTCTCTAGGTCTCTCTCTTTGGAATGAACCCCCTTTTATAGGCTTTTGGTAGCCATGGGGTGGTTTATGAGCATTGATGACCATGATGAGAGGTTTGATGGCATTGATGCTCCATGATGGGAGGAGTTACAAGTTTTTATTTCTTGATTTTGTAACTCCTTTTTCTTGGCTTGTGATTGGCCGATGGAGAATGATGGGCATTTAATCGCCTTTAATCTCCATGATGAGGGGAGTTTCATGGCTTTAATGCCATGATTGCTTGGACTTGTAACTCTCATTTGCTTGCTTCTGATTGGGCCATCCAAAATAATGGGTTAATGACCGCATTAAGTTGTCATAATACGGGTCAATTAACATCATTAAGTGGTTGCCGGGGCATTTGAAGAGTCGCGGACCGCGCCGCGTCTTTTGGAATTCTTCTTGTTACGATCGCCGATGGATCCACATGTTGTTTGATGTCGAATGGCGATGTAATTTCAAACATTGATTGATGTCAGTGGGCCGGTGACATCTGTCTTGTCGATTTCTCGATCGGTCGGACGGAAAGTGTACTTTCTTGGTCAGCCGGTTGGCGATATTGGAGCGATCAATGATGATTTCATGCTCTTAATGACGGATCCGAGATTTTGGCCAAGATCAGTCGTTTTCAAGCATCAAGAATTGGATTTTTGGAAAATCACAGGGGCTGGAACTCCCGAAGTGCGAATAGGATCGGAAAACGGGCCATCCAGTGTAAATCTGGCAACCCAAATTTCCAGGGTCGCTGGCGACCATGCCCCTTTCCCCATGGGCTATGGTCGCCGGGGACCATGGGGATTGGTCCCCTTTCGATCGCCTCTTTTCGGCCGTTTCTTCGTCTTTTTCGTTCCTTTTCTCTTCTGTATTTTTCTTAACATTTTCCCTCAATTATTGACTTGATTTTTCTGAAGAAAACTTGACTAGAATCAGCGCAAACCTGAGCACAAAGTTTTCCATTTTTTGGAAAAGCCGAAGACTTTGTAGCCGATTTCCCGTCAAGAGTCGAAACTAGGTCAAATGATGTCGGAATGACCTGAAATTTGACGTGCAGTCCCTTGAGCAGTGGATAAGACCAACCATGGGCTTTTATTTGAGTTTTGAAGCCTTTTGGAGTCCCGTCGCTGCTAGACTTGATTTTGTTGCGAGGAAGATGTTAAGCTTTGATATGCGGTCAACCGATGTCCGATTGACCTGAAATTTGATAGGGAGCCTATTGGAGTCATTTTGAGACGATCCATTAGCTCTGATTTGGATGTCATGGTCCCGGGGTGCTCCGCCAGTGGTAGGCTTGATTTTGTTTCGGAGCGTCGAAGTATGGTCAAACGTTGTACGAATGACCTGAAATTCGACGTGTAGTGCTTTAGGAGCATGTTGAAACCACTCATGTGCTTTATTTGATGAGTGATGGCCTCGGTGGTTTTCAGCGCCGAGAGGCTTGATTTTGCTGCTCGAGGGTTGATGGAGGGTCAAACGTTGTCGATTTGACTTTAAATTTGACAAGGAGCCTTTTGGAGGTATTTTGGAACCAACCGTAGGCTCTAATCGAAGTTTTGATGTCTTCGACACTGTCGCCGCCGGGAGCGCCTGTTTAGCTATCGGATGAGTGAAGTTAGGCTAAATGATGTCGGAACGGTCCAAAACTTCATGTGTACCCCTCTTTTGGCTGTTTTGAAGGATCTTGCAAGTTTTGTTTGATTCTAACAAGATCTGATGCTTAAAGTAGCATTGCTTGTTTGTAGTAGAATGCAGCTTCATGTGGCTTCTTGATGTTGAGGAGGCAAAGTGACTTTTTTGGTGTCAACAAATGCCCCCTCGAGGTACAACGACGAGTAGCTTTTGGAGTCGATGTGCCTTGAAGATAAACTTGAAGGAGAGCTTCTGACTTGACCAAGAGTCTTGTGCATTTTTTTTTCGAATAGCCTTTTGAGTTTCGGGGGGAATTTTATGGTAGTGAGAGGGGTCACGTACCATCCCAAGGCAAAGTTTTGAAAATGACATAGGGGATTTGGATTTTTGGTTTTTGGATTTTGGTTTTTCCCTTTTGACCTTGTGAACCTAAAGGCTTTATGTGGCAAATTAGGCGGTCAAGAAAGGCTTTTTTGGTTTTTGACCTTGTGTCCTAACAAGCTGTATGTGGCAGGTTAGGGGGTCGGGGTTTGGTTTTTTATTTTAACCTTGTGACCCAACAAACTGTATGTGGCAGGTTTGGGGGTCAGATTTGGTTTTGACCTTGTGACCTAACAAGTTGTATGTGACGAGGTAGGGGGTCAGGATTTGGTTTTTGGTTTTGGTTTTGGTCTTGTGATCTAGCAAGTTGTATGTGGTGAGTTAGGGAACCAGGGTTTGGTTTTATGTGGGATGTCAATTTCAAGATTTTGGCTTAATTTGGTTCATGAGGTTGGATGGTTTGCTTTTTTAGAAACTCATGAGACATTTTTTTTTTGAATGGTCCAATCAACTCAAAAGAGGCATGGAACACTTTTGTTTGCTCTTGGTAAGGGGGACTTTTTTGACTAAAAGCCACTTTTAGTGCCTAGGTGGTCAAACCTGACTCATATGGGCTAACCTATGGGACCTTAAGCTTTGAAGATGGCTTAGATCTCATGTGGTTTCATTTTGTAGAGAATATCTTAAAATATCTCTTTTGGGTAGAGAATATCTAAAAATATCCTTACTTGGAGAGAATCTCTCAAGTTTCCTTGTTTTTGGGAGAGATTTTCTCAAAGTATCTTTCTTTTGGGAAAGTTGCAAAATTTTAGCACTTACCTCCTTTCTTTTCTCCTTATTTCCTCTTTTCGTTTGCTATCTTCTATAAAAGCAAGGGGAGGTTGGATCTCTTGCTCCATTGCTTCCTTTTTGCAAAATCTTCAAGAGTGCTCCAAGATCAAGAACTACTCTTCTTCTTCAAGGTTTTTCAAGCTTTTCTTCTTCTTCTCCATCGATGGCTTCAAATAAGTTTCCTTTCTTCACAAGAAACTCCATGTAGAAGTAGGAAAAGTTTCTTTTCTTTTCTTTTCTTTTTCTTTTCTTTTTCCTTTTTTTTTTCTCTTTTTTTTTTCTTTTCTTTTGTCAAGCACGTTTTTTCTCTTTTTTTTTTTGTGCTTCTTCTCTTTTTTTTTTCCTTTTCTTCTTCTCTCTTTCTCACGGTTTTTCTTTTTTTTTTTTTTTTACCTTTTTTTTTCACGGTGTCCTCTTTTTTTTTTCATCGTTTTTTTTTCTTGGCTTTATGGACAGGTCCGTACGGACTTGGCCGTACTGCCACATGGTAGTGGGCCACGACTTGTGGGCCCAAAAACATTTTTTTTTTGACGAGGTTTTCTCTTTTCCTATTTTTTACTCATATCATGATAATGAGGTTATGCAATTTGAAGATGTTCATGCATTTTTTTTTTTTTTATGCATCAAGATAGAAGGCTAGAGTCTCTAGGTCAAGCCAACATGATTTTTGACTTTGACAAAGTTTGATTGATTTTGACCAAGTTGGGTTGGAATTGGTCAAACTTTGGTTAAGGTTTCCTAGCATCTAATGCATGATGGTTTTCTTTGATGCATGATTTTTAGTAAATTGACTTGGAAGCATGATGATGCATGCCTAGAAATCTTTTGCAAGTATTCGGATTTGGAGCTCGCAACAATGTTGAGCCCTTCCTTAGCCTTGCGGGATTTTGAGGAGCTTTGCAAGTTTTGGAGTTTGGAGCTCGCAACAATGTTGAGCCCTTTTCCAATTTTGCGGAGATTTGATAAGACTGGGCTGATCTCGCAGCAATGTTTGAGTTCAAACCTTCTTTGAGAATCTTCCACTGACTATGAGCTTGCAGCGATGTTGAGCTCATCTTCAGGCTTTCTATCTTTTTCGGGGTGTTTCCCTTTTCTTCGGAATTGCCCCGGAACCATGTCAAAATTCCGCTAGAATTTTTTGAGCAAAATTCTGTCATTTTGATGATTGATTTTTGTTTTTCTTTCCATCCTCTGCAGGTAGTTCTTCCAGAACGAACAAGGGTAAGGGGATTGTTACTGAAGCACCTCGTCGGTCTGCCAGATCTTCTAATGTGGCCGTTCAGTAGGCCTGGGAGAAGGTCCAGTTTGTTGAGAAGAAATTGGGAGAATGTGATTCCCTTAATCGTGATGAGATGAGACAGCGATTAATCACTCTCAAGGTCTAGGTTCCTGCCGATGAGGCGACGATGGATTCGGTCGCGGCATCTGAGGGAGAGCCAAGGGAATCTGGAGTGGTTCCAGAACCTTCACCTGGTATGATTTCTTTTGTGTTTTCTCCTTTTTTTTATTAGCGCTGCCATTTGCCAACATGTTGCTTTGTTTTCTTGTTAGCTGACTTGCTAGAGGATTCTGGCGACTTCGAGCCATCCATGGATGCAACCTTTGACGATGCTTCGGATGAGCTCATGGAAACAGAAAGTACTCCACCGATCGTTGAAGAAGGTATTTTGTAATAATAATCTCGATATTGATTTTTGATAAGATCATATTCATACCTTTTTGTCTTTTATTGATAGATTGTGAAGCAACAAGAGAAGTTCCTCTGTCTTCCTCAAGACCAGAATAGGAGATACTTGCAGCCGATCCAGAAATATGGGCTTCTTCTACTTTCAATGTAGCAGGTGTGAAACCTTATGATGAATCAGCTTCTTCGATTGGAAAGAGCTTATTGATTAGTCCTCTAACGAGGCATGACATGGGCAGTCAGGTGCCGGAGCATGGCGTATCCTCATCTGGGCCGCACCTTCAATATGCAAAGAAGGTGTTGAAAAGTGTTTTGAGCTCATGGGTTGAGACTCTCTCTTCAGGTCACTTGGAAGCTGGTTTCGGCATGATCAAGCATGTGCAAGACATTCTTACTGACAGCGAAGAAGTCGATCTGGACATTGCGAGTGCCGAGGCTTTTGTTGATGAAGTCATTGCGTTGGGTAACAAGTGGACTGAAACCAAGAGTTTCCCAGATGGTGACTTCTTTAATGAGATGTTTATGAATCCTTCCAGCGAGGTCAAATATGAGCTGACTGAGATCTCGCGGACTCAGAAGCAATTCGTTCACTAGAGGAACGTTACCGAGTTTGTCATCATCGAGCTAACACAAGACCTGAACCGACTTGATAAGGAGATTGTCGAGGCTAGCAGCGTCTTGAGCTTTTGGAGGAAGAATCTGCTGCCAAATGGACCGCCATTGTGGAAGCTCGTGCTAGAGAGGGGGCTCTCATTCGCCAAGTTGAGGAGGCTGATAGCAATCTCCGGAGGAAGACTCAGGAATATGAGCAATGGCAGATTCTCGGGGAAGAACTTCCTCGTGCTGCAGATGAGTCTCGGCGTTCTGCCACATTTTATGGGAATGTTTTGAAGAAGCGTGGCCTAAAAGCTTTGGAGGCTAAGGCCAAGAGTCTGCTTGAGGAGTTGAATCTTTGGTTGAAGACCATGCTAGACTGAGTTCCTGAGTTGTAACAAACTCCTTTTCTTTTTCTTTTTTTTTTGGTACCTCTATGTATAAACATTTTTGGTACCATATTTTTTTGTATCCCCTCCTTTCACTTAAATTATTTCTTGATGAAAAAAAATTTAAGCAAGAGTTAAATGGGAATGTCTGTTTGAAAATTTGATTAAAAAGTTGTCATTTTGTGAAAATCTTTTGTCAAAGGGTTGTTTTGGGCATGAAAGCCAAATTTTGTGGCAAAAGCCTTGTTTTTGATGGCTTGAAAGCTGAATTTTGGGATGGCATGGAAGCCGAAGTTTTTGAGATGGCATGAAAGCCGAATTTTTGGAGATGGCATCAAAGCCGAGTTTTGGAGATGGCATGAAAGCCGAATTTTGTGGCATAAGAGCCAAAATTTGTTTATGGCATGGGACCCAAAATTTTGAATTGGCATGAGGGCCAGATTTTTTTGAAAACCAAGTTTTGTTTTGTTGGTATGAAAGCCGATTTTTGGCATTTATAGTCGATTTTGGCGTTTATAGCTGGATTTTGGCGTTTATAGCCGATTTTTGGCATTGATAGCTGATTTTGGTGTTTATAGCCGATTTTTGGTGTTGATAGTCGGATTTGGCGTTTACAGCTGGGTTTGGTGTTTATAACAGGGTTAGGCATTGATAGCCGATTTTGGCATTTATAGCCGGGTTTGACATTGATGGCCGATTTTGGCGTTCATAGCCCGATTTTTTGGCATTTATAGCCGATTTTTGGCGTTGATAGCCTTTTTTGGCGTTTATAGCCGAATTTTTGGCATTTATAGATGGATTTTGGCATTGATAGTCGGGTTTTTGGTTTTCAAAATGCAAGCAAGTATCAACCAAAGGTCGCCTCCCTGTTGAATGGTTTTGCAAGTATTGATGGAATGTTGCTTCCTTGTTTATTCGGTTGCGAGTATCGATGGAATGTCGCTTCCTCGCGAATTGGGGTGCAAGTATCGACTAAGCGTCGCTTCCTTGCTCTTTTTTCAAAAAAATTAGTTTTGCGGGTATCGACTGAATGTCGCTTCCCCACGATTTTTGAAATTTAAGGTTTTCTCGAACCATTTGAAATTTGGGTTGTGGATACAAACTGGAACGTTGCGTTTCCACGATTTTTTTTGAAATTTGAAAATTTGAAAGTATCAATGAAGTGTTGCTTCCTTGCGATTTTGAGGTTTTAGAAGTATCGAATGGGGTTCGTATCATCCCGATTTTTGGTTTTGGAAGTATCGAATGGGGTTCGCATCCCTCCAATTTTTGGGTTTTGTGAGTATCGACTGAGTGTCGCTTCCCCGCGGTTTAAAAAAAACCATTTTTGTTTACAGACACGAGGGTTGTAAATTTTGACTCAAAACCATTTTTGGTTGTAAAAGCCGCGGCAGACTAGGGTGGAAATTCCTGAGTCCTGATTTTTGTTTGAAACCATGAATTTTGGGTTCAAGGATCGAAAATTTTGGTCAAGTCTAGGAAGAGGCTCCTAAACTTGGACTTTTGGATTTGATGATTTTTTTGAACAATGAAACGATGAAAGTAGGCATTGTTTTGAGATTTTTTAGGATTTGACGAGCAAGTACTAAGGAATAGGCTTTGGCCGTATAGGCATCGCTCTGACCCGTTGGAGGAAGTCTTTAAGGGTAATACCGCTTCAAGAACTTACCATTGATGGGCAGCATACATCTGTCACCTTCCATGTTTAGAAGAGCGTATACACCGTTGGAGAAGACTTTGTCGACAATGAAGGATCCCTCCCATTTTGGTTCGAATTTGCCTTTGGAATTATGGGCAAAGACTATGGGTCTTTTTACTGCAAGAACCAAGTCGCCCTTTTTGTAGGCGCGTTGCCTGACCTTCTTGTCGAAAGATCCTGCCATGCGTGCTTGGTACAACTCAATGCTTTGTAGAGCTTCAAGCCGTCTCTCGTCGAGATTATCCAGCTCTTAGAGTCTCAATTTGACATTGCTTTCTTGCGTCATGTCATTTGCAGAGATATCCTTAAAGAAGGAATTTGTACTTCCAAATGGACAACAACTTTGCATCCATATACCAAGGAGAAAGGTGTGCTATTGGTTGGTCCTCGAACGGTGGTTCGATAGGCTTACAAAGCTTCTAGTAGTTTGTCGCCCCAGTCTCTTTTGTGACTAGAGATCATTTTCTTGAGAATTTTTTGAGTGTCTTGTTGAAGGCTTCTGCTAGTTCGTTCGTTCCAGGATTATATGGAGTCGAAGGACAACTTTGGATTTTGTACTTGTCGCAGAACCTGTAGAATCTGTGATCCCGGAATTGTGGTCCGTTATCATGGACGAATCTTTTAGGTATGCCGAAGCGACAAATAATGTTGGTGCGCAAGAATTGAATGACTGATGAGGTCTTCATTTGGCTGAGCGCAAATGCTTCTGACCACTTGGAGAAATAATCCGTAGCGGCGAAGATGAAGCGATGACCTTTGCTTGATGGGGGAGAGATAGGACCTATGATGTCCATACCCTAGGCTTCGAAAGACCATGAGATTGCTGTAGGATGTAGCCATTCTGGAGGTATGTGGACATAATCTCCATGAATTTGGCATTGTTGGCAACGTTTAGCAAATTGCATTGCGTCAGCTACCATGGTAGGCCAATAATAACCTAGCATTTTTATCTAATCGTAGAGCTTAGGACCAGCCTGATGGGCTCCACAAAGACCAGAATGCACTTCTTTGAGAATTTCTTCAGCCTCTTGTTGTGACAAGCAGCGTAGAAGTATTCCGTTGAAGGATTTTCTGTAAAATGTTTTTGAAGGAATATCCAAATGAAAGTTTGGGGTACGTCTTTGAATGCTTTCCCGCTCTTTTGGATCTTCAGGTAGGATTTCGAACATAATATAATCAATGAACGGATCCCTCCAATCGCCGATCAGAGGTTTGAGATCGAGATCCGATTTCCAACCACTTGGTGGCATTCAGCAACTATTCGATGTGTGTTGAGAGGAGGGACAATCCTTCTTTGACACATTGTAATTTGCATGTTTTCCCTTTCTTGGATTGCCATATATGCGGTGAGTCCCGCCAGGGCATTTGCACGGATGTTTTCACCTCTGAGGATGTGGGTGATGTGACAGATGTTGAACTTTTGTTGAAGCGATTGTGCCTTGTTGTAGTAAGGCAGCAGATCGGGCTTCCTGACTTCAAATTTCTGATTCATCTGGTTGAGAACAGTTGAGAGTCCCCAAAAGCTTCCAGTATGGTGATGCCGGATTCGAGGGTGAGTTCCAATCCTACAATCAGGGCTTGGTATTCAGCTGCATTATTTGAACATGGTTCCAGTAGCGAGAAAGCGTGTGGAATCATGTATTTGTCGGGGCTTACAAAGAGGATGCCAATTCCCGATATCTGCTTTCCTTTTTCATTTGTACTGGTTGCGCCATCAAAGTACATGTCCCAGGAAGCATTTGATAAGGAAGTTTCCACATTGTAGACAGATTCGTCTGGGAGATCATCCCTGAGTGGAGAATCTTTAGGCAATGGGTGCTTTGCGAGAAAGTCTGCTAGCGCTTGGCATTTGATTGCTTTTTGTGGTACATACCTAATATCAAACTGTGATAGAAGGATGGACCATTTTTCCAATCAGGCATTGAGAGAACCTGCTTTTGTGACAAGAACCTTTAAGAGATTGATCCTCGAAACCAAGTAGACTGTGTTGGACAGCAGGTAGGGACGTAGCTTTTGTACGGTAAACATCACTGCAAGGCATTCTTTTTCGACTGGGAAGTAGCGATGCTTTCCACCTACCAACATGCGGCTAAGGTAATATAGAGCAGCTTCTTTTCCCTCGTCGTTTTCTTGTGCGAGTAGAGCACTCAAAGAGTAATCGAGAGCTCTTGTGTACAAGATGAATGGTTTTCCAGTTGTGGGGGCAGCCAACACTGGAGGTTTGGTGAGGTATGTTTTGATGTCTTGAAATGTGGCTTCACATTCAGCATCCCAAACAAAATCCACACCTTTCTTCATCAAGCGAGAGAATGGACGACACTTCCCTGATAGATTGGAGATGAACCGTCAGATGTACGCTAATCTTCCTTGAAGCCCTTTTAATTCTCTTAGGGTCCTTGGAGATGGCATTTCCAGGATAGCCTTGACTTTGATGGGGTCAAGTTCTATTCCGGTTTTCCGAACTATGAATCCAAGAAATTTACCCGATGAGACACCGAAGAAACATTTTAATGGATTCATCCGCAATTTGTGTTTGCGAAGTCAGATGAAGACTTCTTGAAGATTGTTGAGATGGTCTTTTTTCCTTCTGCTTTTGATGGCGAGGTCGTCGACATAGCATTCGACCGTCTTGTTTTGGATATCTTGGAATATTTTCATTATAGCCATTTGATATGTTGCACATGCATTTTTCAGACTAAATAGCATGACAATGTAATAATTCACGCCAAATGGAGTCTGAAATGATGTATATCTTTCATCTTCAGAATGCATCTTTATCTGATTGTAGCCAGAGAATCCATCCATGAATGTCATTCGCTTAAACCCACAGGTGTTATCAATCATCACCTCTAGTATGGGGAGTGAGAATTCATCTTTAGGGCATGCATTATTCAGGTCCCTATAGTCGATACAGACCCTTATCTGCCCATTTTTCTTTGTCACGGGGACGATGTTGGCCAACCATTCAGGATGTTGTTCCTCGCGGATGAAGCCAACGTTTTTGAGTTTCTGAACTTCTTGTTCAATTTTGTCCATCACGTCAGGACGGAATCTTCTTTGGCCTTGTTTGACGGGCTTGATTTCTTTTTGCAAGTTGAGTTTGTAGACTGCTATTTTGGGGTCTAAACTGAGCATTTCAGTATAAGACCATGCAAAACAATCAACGAACTTGCGAAGAAGAGAGATATACTCAGGTAACTCATCATCCTTTATATTCTTACTTATGAATACAGGACGTGAGTTATCAGGTGTTCTCAAGTCTATCTTTTTAACAGGATCTTCTGTTGGAATGTTTGAAGGTGGTTCCTCCATAATATTTTTGGAGGCTTCCAACTCAATAAGACCTTCTGAAGCATTTATAAACCGAGGCTCTGTTTCTGTCCATGGGTCTTCTTGATCGGTACTCTTCTTAAGACTTGCAATGAGATGATCCCAATCACCTGTTGAAACTGGGTCGAAGTAGGGTACTTTTTTTTTAAGACAATGGTTTTTCTAGGTCAGAAAACCGCGCGTCTGTGTCATCGGACAATTCCTTTTCATTGTCAGATAAATTATACCAATTGGAGGAGCTTCCTAGATCCTTGACAGGTGACTCTTCAAAGAGATATCCAGGGAGATCAATGTCTTCATAGACACGAGATGTTGAGGCTTCGTTGGCAAAATGACTTTACAGCCTTTGTGTCAACTGTCTCGGTGGAGTTTCGAATCTTCCGGTTGACTTTTGGTTAGGGTGGGTTCCAATGGTGTGAGAATACCACGGCTACCTCCCAAACCGGTTGGATTCTGAGCGTCGTAGCCCATTTTCTTCATGATTGCTTGTGCCATTTGACTATATAGGGATAGTTGAGGCATACCTTCTTTTTGGAAAGTTTCAAGCGGAGAATTTGGTGGAGAGATTCCCGATCTGTGGAAGACTATTATTTTTTCTTTTGCCGAAGTTGCCGGAACAACGAAGGAAGCAGATGTAGGATCTTCTACATCGGCAGGTGTCTCCAATGGAGTGAGAGCAGGTTGATCTCGCTGAGTATCAGCTTGGCTTGACAATGTGTCATCTTCTGGCTTTGAGTCCGAATCTGTGTCATGCATAATAGACACAAAAGAGACAGCGAACTTGCCCCCAGCTTTTTGTTTTGTCTTCTTTGCTTTGGTGGTGATTACCAAAGGCTTTGAAGATTTGAAAGAGACAAAGACGGGAGAAGACTGCTCTCTTCTGATTTGCTGAAAGGTTTGTTTTCTTCCGACGATTGCTGAGGAGCCTTGCCTTTATCTTTCTAGAGATTTTCGGCAAAAGGTGCTATTTCTTCCTCATTTTCTTCTTTTCCATCTTTATACATCTGAGCATCTGCAAAATGGACATCCTTGCCTTTGAAGGGCTTTTTGTCTGTAAACACTCGATGTATCAAGTCGTCGTCGCCAACGAACTTGATGCACTGATGTAGAGTTGAAGGGACGACACCATTCTCATGTATCCAGGGGCGTCCAAGAAGGATATTGTAGCATGAAGTGGTCCTTATTGCATATACAGTGACTTCAGAAATAAGATCACCAATTTCCAACTTGAACCTGATTTTGCCGATAGGCCTTTGAGCGCTCCCGTCATATCCGAAGATGGATACAGACGTATGACTTAGCTTGCTAGGTGGGATGCCCATCTCTTCCAGTGCCGAAGTAAAGATGAGGTTAAGTGCAGAACCCGGGTCGATTTGGGCTCTATGTACTGGCATCTCTTTGACGTACCCCATGAAGTACAAGGGTTGGTTGTGCTTTGTCTCGCCTAGCAGGAGATCATCCTTATCGAATGCAATTGTTACACTTGCTGCCTTTTGAACCGAGAGGCATCAATGCTTGATCGCTAAGCTTTCTTCTTTTCTTCCTTTGAGGAAGCATTTGATTTTTTGACCCTATTGTCCATTTCAATTTGTAGGACTTGTGGGGCATGTTTGTCGACATTCGCATTCAGCCTTTGTAATTATAAAATGAGACTATCACGAGTTTGTGGAGACATTTGTAATAAGTCAAGGATGTGCAATCGTGCAGGTATGTGTTTGAAGTGCTCAATCAAGTCGTACTTGAAAGCCTCCTTCGGGCCTGCATTTCCATTATTGTTGCCACTTGGGACGTTTACAACTTTATTTCCCGAAGGATTTACATAAGAAGAAGAAGGTTGATTGTAATTTTTATGGTAATCCCGGCCAGAGCGGATACCTATACCAACTTCTAGAGCTTCTAGAAAAGGGTCTTCTTTTGGAAGATCACTCTTGGGATTAAGGGGTTGATCTTTGTCATTTGCTGAAGACGTCTCTGTAGCATCATTGCCGTCCTCAGTGATTGTGTTGCACGGAGCATTTGCCGGGAACAAGTCCTGAACAACATCCAGCAACTTCTTTTCTTTGTTGAGATGTATTTCTAATAGAAGGATTAAAACACAATCTTCTTAGTATAAGCCAATTGTGTGACAAGGGAAACAAAGTAGTCTTTGACAGTCTTTCATGCAAAGTGGTTAATGACAAAAACAAGCAAGTCATTCTTACTGGATCAAGGACAAAAGGAAACATTTACATTATTGAAGAATGTGATGACAATGAATCGAGGTGCTTGATAACCAAAGATCAAGAAAATTATTTATGGCATCAAAGGATGGGTCACATAAATCTCAAGTTGATGAAAATGTTGTCAAAAAAAGAAATTGTGAAAGGTATACCCAAGTTAAGTGATGAAAGATCAGAAATATGCAAAGCTTGTCAGTTGGGTAAACAAATCAAGAAAAATTTCAAAGGTTTAAAGGATATATCATCTTCTCGTCCTCTTGAATTAATCCACATGGACTTGATTGGACCTGCACCTGTGCAGAGTATTGGAGGAAAGAAGTTCATATTGGTTATGGTAGACGATTATTCTCGTTTTGGATGGGTTGCATTTCTTCATGCAAAATCTGATGCTGTAGACAATATTATAAGGATTTGCAACAAGATTCAAATTGAAAAGGATTGTAAAAATCAGAAAATTAGAAGTGATCATGGAGGAAAGTTTGAAAATGAAAAATTCGCAAATTTTTGTGAGAATCATGGAATCAATCATCAATTTTCAGCTCCTAAGACTCCTCGACAAAATGGAGTGGCGGAAAGGAGAAATAGAGTGATTCAAGAAATGGCGAGGACCATGTTAAATGAAAAGAATCTTCCTCGAAATCTATGGGCTGAAGCTGTTAATACTGCTTGCTATCTTATAAATAGAGTTTATCTCACCAAGAATACCATCAAAACTCCCTATGAACTTTACTTTGAAAGGAAACCTAATTTGGGGTATTTGAAAGTGTTTGGAAGCAAATGTTATATTCTAAGAGATAGGGAGCAGCTGGAGAAATTTGAGCCTAAATCCGATGAAGGAATTTTCTTAGGATATTCTGAAAAAAGCAAAGCATATAGAGTATTCAATCATAGAACCATGACTATTATGGAATTAGCTCATGTGGTTATTGATGATATGAATCAAGTTGGAAGAAATCTACAAGAAGATGATGAAGTCGAGATTGAGTGTGAACAAACATCAACTGTTCTCATTTGAAGGACGATGGCGAAGTCCATACATGACTTGCGACCGTCGATCTCAACGTGTCCCCACAATCTCCTGAGAAGTTAGATCAATTTTCTTACTTTTCTATTGTAGTTTGTATTTCTTAAAGAGACAAAAAGAAATCGCAATTCTTGTCTTTCATATTTGATGAGTTTTGTAAAATCGCCTTTCACGGCAAAATCGCCTTTTACGGCAAACAAACAAAAACGCCTCCTACGGCATTCTAAAAAAACAAACTTGTCTCTTTTCTTAATATTTATGCAATTTGAAAAGTTAGAAAAAAATATTGATTTCCTTTCCACTTGTGAAGGTGAATCTCCGGATTATCACCATTCCAAATTCCAAGTAGAAAGTAAATCTGGCATACCCGTACAAAAATGTTGATACCATCGTTTTCCCTCCTCCGCCGAGACCCAGGTCAGCCCTCGGGGTGCGGAAGGAGAGGACGGAACATCCCGACGGTCCTTCACGCACAAATTCCGATGATATTGGGAAGACCTTTCTTGGCTACATCAAATGCATTGATAAACTGCCGGAACGGAATAATGAAACTTTCTTTTGGGAACATGACAATTGAATTAAATATATTAATGTTTGCAAACAAATGCGGGATGATGGTCCTGATGTCGAACAAGTAGATCTCATTGAATCCATTGTTCAAGAAACCCTTGAGGAGTTCTATGACTCAAATTTTTTAGACACAATGGAATCAAGTAAGGCTTTGGCCAATTTTATAGATACCCCGGATCACACTGTTGACATAGTCAATACAATATGGAAATCTCAGTGTGAGGAGCTCGTACCAACTGGTACTCAGTCTCTTCCTTCTCAGGTGAGGCCGCCCAAACCTGAGTTAAAACCCCTCCCTTCGGATCTCCGATATGCATATTTAGGGGAGGATGACACATACCCAGTGGTTATTTCATCACACCTTGATAAGGATCAAGAGATCCAACTTCTGAATATACTTAAGCAGCATAAAGATGCCATAGCATGGACCGTGGCTGATATAAAGGGCATTGACCCTTACGTGTGCACGCATCACATATATCTGGAGGAAAATGCAAAACCCTCTAGACAGATGCAACGCCGACTCAACCCAACTATGCAAGAAGTGGTTAGGGCTGAAGTGGTTAAACTTCTCGATGTGGGTATAATCTATTCAATTTCTGATAGTCAATGGGTTAGCCCTACCCAAGTTGTTCCAAAGAAATTAGAAAGCTTAAGGGACCTAGGCATTAATTGCACAGTCACATGTGTGTGTTAAAAAAAAAATAGAAAAGAGAAAAGAGAAAAGAACAGAGAGATGTATCTCGCGGCCTTTGAAAAAACAGTAGTGCGAAAGCCGTCATAGTAGCCTTGAGAGGAGACTTGCATTTACTCTGAATCTACGAAAGTTGGAAATTCTAAGGGGGAATTCTGTTTTCATGGCATTATTATAAAACATTTAAAAATTTTGATTTGATGTATACACTTGCACAAGGCACCCAAAGTTTTGGTAAAATTTTTGAAAATATTTGAAAACAAAAACGTGAACCGGATTTTGAAAAGTCTGAAATCTTGATTATTCGAGAATTCAAGGCATCCGACTTGACTCAATCGTCTTTTGAGAAACCTTCCGTTGATTCTTTTTTTTAGGTGAATGAATTTTGTGGGCATATTTACTGCAAACCCTCACGAGGCACAACTCGTCCACTATGGGTAACCTAGGGGTTTAAGGGCTTACTGCATACGCTAAATGCAGTCGAGAGTGCCAGCGAAAGTGGTTTTTATTTTCTAAGGTTAGATTTGATTAGATCAGTCAACTTCACCTTTCGTATCTTTTGCTAGGGACTAACAAGACACTGGTTGGGGGGATGTGATAAGTCCACAATATCACATATTTAATTAATTAATTCATATAAATTTGTGGACTTAATTAAAATAAAATGCATTGAATTCATAGACTTTCACAAAATCATGCAATTAAACTCTTTTGGTTAAATTTAAGTGAAATTCTCATAAAAATGCATGTCTTGGTGAAATGATCAAATTCTGCATTTTTTCGGCCCCATGCATAACATCAATCCTTTTAATAAAAAATATTGTTCTTGAATTAGTTTTAATTGTTTTGCAGAAATTCAGAAATCAGGGCCCGCAAGAAGAGAAAATTTCAGAGTTTCATTCCAAGTGGCCATCTCAAATTCAAGGGGTGCACCTCATTATGGGGCCCATCTTCATTCAATTTATGCAACAAGTTTGAATTTCAGAATTCTAAAGATATTTTCAAAGCCAAGATGTGGGCCCAAGTGTGGATATTTGCAAGATATGAAGAGTCCTAAATATGGAAGGTGGGTGCACTAAAGAGTTTCAAATTTCAAAAAGACACCACAAGGAGTCCAAGATCCTATTATCAAGGTTCCCAAATGCCACCAAAGTTTGCATCTCAATCAAACCAGTTTTTAAAGATTTAATATTTTAAAATCGTGCAAGGATTGCAATGAGATATGGACGTGAGTTTTTTCCTCCCCTAACTTTTCTCTCTCTTTATTATCTCCCTCTCAATCTCTAACTCCCTCATCCCTATTTTTTCTCTCTCACACAACCCCATGACCACCTCACGTTTTCTATTTTTTTTATTACTCTCTCTTTCCTCACTCCCATCTACACTCTCACATGAATCTCTCTCCCCTCCTAAATTCTCCCTTTCATTCTCTCCCATTTACTCTTCTTAAATATCTCTCTCTCTCAACTATAAGCCCACACGTCCCATCTCTCTCCTTCTCTCCCTCATTATTTTACTACTCTTCATCTCTCATTAATTCTCTCCATCATCTACATCTCTCACTCACCTATTATACGAGGCAAAGAGAAAAAATTGATGTGAGAAGGAAGAAGAAGAAGGATGGAGGGGTAGATTTGCTACTTGTAATCTAAGGAGAAAGGGTGTAAGTTGATCTATTTTAATTGATTTTATGGTGAATAATTTTAATGCAAAATCTTATTTTCAATTTATTAATCTATTTTCTTTATTTATGTCTTTTTGATGCCTTTTTTTTTAATGCTATATTGCATGCTTAAAGGCCGCTAAATACTGAAAACAATTGAAGGAGACTAGAGTCTTTATCAAAATTTCTCAAATATTAATAAATCTGATTTTTTCTGATTTTGAGTTCTTAATGAAATCGCCCATATTTTCAGTATTTAGAATACAACTGAACCTTGACCCTTAGATTGCAAGGCTCTCATTCAATCTTGAATTTTAAATTAATTATTTCTGAATTTTTAACATTTCCAATTGGTTTTCTAATTATTTCTATGGTGGATGCGGTTTTTAGTATAGTTAGACTAGGTTTCTAGTTTAGTAATTTTTTTATCTGGTTGTAATTAATTTTATTCAGATCTGTAATTAATTTTTAATTAAAGTAGTATTTGTGATTTTATTCGATTTTTGATAGGTTAGAACTAGTTTTCCAATAGGACAGGTACATCGCGATCATTAGCTCCCTGTGAATTGACCCGGTTTCACCGGTTATTACTATAATCGTGACGACCCTACACTTGGGGCACGATCATGTTCGCCCTTAGTGCCATGTTAGTGACACGTTGCGGGGCGATTTTCTGTTTCTTGGCAAATACAGTTTCATCTACGGGGAGTGGGAATGGTCCCAGCGACCCGAAGACGATGGTCCAGGGAGTAGTAGAGGTCGACCCGGTGTTTTGAGAGTTGTCGAGGGACATGACGCTTTGGCAACTTGCAGGGCGCTTATGAGTGCGTTTGTTTTGCTTGTCTTGAAGCATGAGCTGGTACTTGTTCTCATCAAAAGTGATGGTCAATGAAGCTGCCATTGTTAGTTTGGAAAACTTCTGAAACAACACGAGGAGGCAGTAGGACCTCCGTTGGAGCATGAGTGGCAACCAAATGATGTCATGTAGATGTCATGTTGGATTTGGAGCTTCAATAACATCTTTTGGGGAGTGACTTTATTTTATTTTGGGAACTTTGTTTATGGCCTCTGTTGGCCTTGTTGGTTGTAAAACTTAATCTACTTTCTGATCCTCACAACTTTAATCTTAATTTTGGGCTACGCTCGTATGCATATATTTCTCTTTTTATACTAACTTGTGCACTATCTTATGTTATATTTGATTTTTAAATTTTGCTACACGTTTCTGCATACTATTATTCGTTGTGAAATTAACTATTTGGTTGTGACGGATTGTTTGGAATCTTCACCGAGGAATCCTATGGGAAAATAATTAGGGTGTGTGTGTTGACACCAAAAAAGTCACTATGTCTCTTCAACATCAAAAAGCCTCGTGAAGCTGAATCCTGCTAAAAAACAGGCAAAGCTACTTCAGGCATCAGATCTTGTCAGAATCAGACAAAAACTGAAAGATCTTTCAAGGCAGCCAAAAGAGGGGTACACCTGAGGTTTCGGGCCATTCCGACATCGTTTGGTCTAACTTCAATTCTCCGACAGCTAAACAAGCGCTCCCGGCGGCGACATCATCAAAGACACCAAAACTTTGATCAGAGCCTTCGGATGACTCTAGAATGTCTCCAAAAGGCTCCATGCCAAATTTCAAGTCAAACCGACAACGTTTGACCCTCCATCAACACTCGAGTAGCAAAATCAAGCCTCCCGGCGGCGGGAACCACCGAAGTCATCACTCATCAAACCAAATACATGAGTGGCTTCAACATGCTTCCAAAAGGCTGCACGTCGAATTTCAGGTCATTCCGACAACGTTTGACCAGGTTTCGAAGCTCCGAGAGAAAATCAAGCCTACCGGCGGCGGAGCAACCCGGGACCATGACACCCAAAGTGGAGCAAATGGTTTGTCTCAAAATGACTCCAATAGGCTGCCCGTCAAATTTCAGGTCATCAGACATCGTTTGACCACATATCAAAGCTCGGCATTTTCCCCGCAGCAAAATCAAGTCAAGCATCGATGGTACCCCAAACGGCTTCAAAACTTAAATAAAAGCCCATGGTTGGTCCTATCCACTTCTCAAGAAGCTTCACCTCAATTTTCAGGTCATTCCGACATCGTTTGACCTAGTTTCATCGCTTGACGGAAAATCGGCTACAAAGTCTTCGGCTTTCCCGAAAAATGGGAAACTTTGTGTTCCGGATTCGCGCAGGTTCTCTTCAAGTTTTCTCCAAGAAAATCAAGTCAATAATTGAGGAAAAATTTCAAGAAAAATACAGAAGAAAGAAGGAACGAAAAAGACAAAAAAATGGCCGAAAACGAAGCTCGGCGACCGAAAAGGGCAAAACCCTAAGGTCGCCGGCAACCCTGGCCCAGGGTCGCCGACGACCCTGGGTGCATGGTCGCCCGGCGACCCTGCAAATCAGGGTCGCTGGATTTTGCACCAAATTGCCCGTTTTTCGATCCTTTTCTCGTTTTGGGTGTTCCTGCCTCTGTGATTTTCTGAAAATCCAATGTTTGATGCTTGAAAACGACTGATCTTTGTCGACATCTCGGATCTGCCGTCAAAAGCATGAAATCATCACCGATCGCTCCAAGATCGCCAACCGGCTGACCAAGAAAGTGCACTTTCTGTCCGACCGATCGTGAAATCGACTAGACAGATGTCATCGGCCCACCAACATCAATCAATGTCTGAAATTGTATCACAATCCGACATCAAACAATGCGTGGATCCACCTGTGATGATCGCAAGAAGAATCTCAAAAGACGCGGCGCGGCCCGCGACTCTTCACATTCCTTGGCGACCACTTAATGTCGTTAATTGACCCGTTTATGACAACTTAATGCGGTCATTCACTCATTATTTTGGACGACCCAATCAGATTCAAGCATTTGGGAGTTACAAATCCAAGCAATCATGGCATTAAACCCATGAAACTCCCATCATCATGAAGCATAAAGGCAATTAAAAGCCCACTACCTTCATCGGCCAATCACAAGCCATGAAAAAGGAGTTACAAAATCAACTTGTAACTCCTCATCAATTCTTTCATCATGGTCATCAATGCCAATAAACACCTCATGGCTACCAAAAGCCTATAAAAGGAGGTCCATTCCAAGAAGAACGCATGAAAAGAAAAAAAAGGATCCCAAGTGTAAGCTCTGAAAATCCAGAAAATTCAGGAGAGAGACGAAGTCCTACTGCTTTGCTCCCAGAAGCACCACAAGGTGATCAAAGTCCCTTGGGGGGCCACCCCCCAAGGTCTCCTCCTTCTCCAACATGGCCTAAACGCGGCTTTTCAGCCCGTTTACTCGGTTTTTCATCGGATATAGGACCTTCTCTTGGTCCTTGTCCTTTAAAAAACTGAGGTTAGGAGCCAAGCCGAAGAATCAAAGCATCACATGTTCTCATTTGAAGGACGATACGAAGTCCATACATGACTTACGACCGTCGATCTCAACGTGTTCCCACAATCTCCTGAGAAGTTAGATCCATTTTCTTACTTTTCTACTGTATTTTGTATTTCTTAAAGAGACAAAAAGAAATCGCAATTCTTGTCTTTCATATTTGATGAGTTTTGTAAAATCGCCTTTCACGGCAAAATCACCTTTTACGGCAAACAAACAAAAACGCCTCCTACGGCATTAAAAAAAAAAACAAACTTGTCTCTTTGCTTAAGATTTATGCAATTTGAAAAGTTAGAAAAAGGATTGATTTTCTTTCCACTTGTGAAGGTGAATCTCCGGATTATCACCATTCCAAATTCCAAGTAGAAAGTAAATCTGGCATACCCGTACAAAAATGTTGATACCCGCGTTTTCCCTCCTCCGCCGAGACCCAGGTCAGCCCCCGGGGTGTGGAAGGAGAGGACGGAAGATCCCGAGTGTCCATCAGTGTGGGCGAAAATTTTAGACCCGTCACGCCACGTCCCCCGAATTAAGGACTTGATTAACAGGGCCTCGGTCCGGGGGCGTGACAGCTATTGGTATTAGAGCGAGAAATATGTCGGGCAATTAAAAGACATTAGAAATATAGGGATGTGGAGAGGATCCGTTAGAATTTTCGTTAGTGAGTATTGCGTGGGGATTGTGGGTATGTTTTTCTTGGTTTATTTCATTGTACTAACAAATGGTTTTGCAGCAAAATGCCTCCACGCAAGGACCACTCGAACACAAATCCTTCTTCCAGCAATGCTCATACTGCAAGCTCCTCTGGAGATAATCCATTTCAGAAATTTATGCGGAGGATGATAGAACAGCAACAGAAATCCAATGAGATGATGATGGAACAACAGAGGAAAGCCAATGAGAATCAAGTCAGATTGCAAGAGCAGATGGCTAAGAAAGATGAGAAATTGGCACAAGTACAGAGACAGTTATTGGAAGTATTGGGTAAGAGACCAGAACCTTTACAACCTCAACACATGGGTCCTTAGATTTTTATCAATGACCGTGATAACAACCCGAATGCATGATTTGAATGCTTCCGGAAGAGTGGTCCAAAAGAATTTACCGGGAATGGGGATCCTTTCAAGTAGAGGACTGGCTAACTCACACCGAGAACATCTTTGATCTTTTTCAATGCACAGGCAGACAACGAGTTCTCCTAGCAGCATCTATGTTTATCGGCTTGGCCGACATTTGGTGGAAAACGCTCAAGGATGGCTATCAGGACATTGCAAATGATATCGCCTGGGCTACCTTCAAGGAGCAGTTCACTGAGAAATATGTGCCCACTCATATCAAGAGACAGATGGCGGTGGAGTTTCAGCTACTCACACAAGGGGACATGACAGTCCTTGAATACGTTACAAAGTTCGAAAGACTGTCCGGTATGCACCAGAGCTCGTCGATATCAAGGAGAAAAAGATTATCAAATTCCTGGATGGACTGAACCCCGTTATTGAAAGAGATGCTTCAGGTGTTATCCTACCTGCCACATTCCAAGTGGCAGTCAAGAGAGCTTATAAATTTGAAAACATCAACAACAAAATTATTAAGGATGCCCAGATGAAACGTCAGCAGCAAGGACAAAAATCCTATCAAGGCAAGAGGTCAAGGCCAAATCAGAACACCCAAAGGCAAGGTGCATGTGAACATTGTGGCAAGAATCATCCTTCCCACCTATGTTACAGAGTCATGGGTGGATGTTTTAAGTGTGGCCTTACAGATCACTTGATGAAAGATTGTCCAAACAATAGGAACCAAAGCAACAGGCCTCCTCACCAACTCAGACCAGTACCGCAGCAAAATCAGCAAATAGTTCAGAACCAACCAAGGCAGCCACAGTAGCAGAATCAGCAACAGCAGCCCGGTCAACAACCTCAGAACCAAAACGCCAGTCCACCTCAGTAGAACAGGAATACGCAACATGGGAGACCGAACCAAAATCGGAATAGACCTCAACAACAAGGACGCGCATATCATTTGAATCAAGTGGACGCAGATACAGCGGGCAACGTGGTTGAAGGTATACTTTTTGTTTGTGGAATAGAAGCTAAAGTATTGTTTGATCTTGGATCCACACATTCATTTCTATCTCCCAAGTTTGCTAAATTGATTGATGTGCCTGTTAGTGAACTAGATTTTATTCTAACTGTCATAACACCAGTAGGGAAACAAGTTGTTTGTAGCATATATCACCCTAGTTGCACAGTTAAGATAGGTGATGTCACATTCCCAGCAGACCTTATCTTGTTAGACATACATGACTTCGATGTCATTTTGGGGATGGTTTAGTTGTCTAGACATCATGCTAGTATGGACTGTTTTAACAAAATTATTTCCTTCAAGTTGGATGGAGCATCATCAGGAGTGGAATTTCAGGGAGAGAAAAAGGTTTCACAGGCTAGTGTTATTTCAGCATTGTCAGCAGTTAAACTATTGATAAGCGGATGCAAGGGATTCATAGCATTTATTACAGGGGACAAACAGTCCCAATGGGTGGAGCAAATCCCTGTAGTGTGCGAATTTCCAGATGTATTTCCGGAAGAAATTCCAGGATTGCCACCAGTCAGGGAAGTGGAGTTCACCATAGAGCTTATGCCCGGAACAACTCTTATTTCCATTGCACCGTACAGGATGGCTCTGGCAAAATTGGGTGAATTGAAATTACAGTTGCAAGAGTTATTGAAGAAAGGTTTCACCAGACCAAGCATATCACTGTGGGGAGCTCCGGTATTGTTTGTCAAGAAGAAAGATGGAAGCTTAAGAATGTGCATAGATTACAGAAAACTAAATCAAGTAACTATTAAGAACAAATACACATTGCTAAGAATATATGAGTTATTTTATCAATTGCAAGGAGCAGGGTATTTTTCGAAGATAGACTTGAGATCCGGATATTATCAGCTGAGGGTAGGAGAATCAGATGTACCGAAGACAGCCTTCCGGACAAGATATGGGCACTATGAATTTTTAGTAATGCCCTTTGGACTGACGAACGCACCAGCGGTGTTCATGGCTCTAATGAACAAGATCTTTGCACCCTACTTGGACCAGTTCACCGTTGTCTTCATTGATGATATACTAGTATATTCCAAGTCTAGAGAAGAGCATGAGCAGCTCCTGAGGGTAGCGCTGCAGTTATTGAGGGACAACTAGTTGTATGCAAAGCTTGAAAAATGTGACTTTTGGCTTACACAAATTTCTTTCCTCGGTCATATTATTTCCAAAGAGGGGTTAGCAGTTTATCCGGCAAAGATAGAATCAATCATCAATTAGGAGAGACCAAAGAATGTAACCGAAATCAGAAGTTTTCTGGATTTAGCGGGCTACTACAGAAGGTTTGTGCAGGGATTTTCATCTATTGCAACACATTTGACCAAACTAACCCGGAAGAATGTGCCATTCGTGTGCACCGATCAGTGTGAAGCAAGTTTTGAAGAATTGAAAAAGAGATTGACCACAACTCTAGTTCTCACCTTACATTCAGATAGTGTAAATTTTGTAGTTTATACGGATGCTTCGACTGTGGGACTTGGATGTGTGTTAATGCGTATCGCTCAAGGCAGCTGAAGGAGCATGAGAAGAATTATGCGACGCATGACTTAGAATTAGCAGCAGTTGTATTTGTACTGAAGATGTGGAGACATTATTTGTATGGAGAAAAATTTGAAGTTCACACGGATCATCGTAGTCTCCAGTATTTGTTCTCCTAAAAGGAATTGAACATGAGGCAGAGAAGATGGATGGAGTATATCAAAGACTACGACTTTCCAATCAAATACCATCCAGGAAAAGTAAATGTTGTGGCAGACGCATTGAACAGAAAGTCTAGGAGCATGGCTAGTTTGCGAGGAATGGTATTCTCCAACAGTTCGAAGAATTGAGAGTTGAGTTTCAACCATTAAGACAAGGTGTTATGCTAGCAAACATGTCAGTGTCTGAGCCTACTTTCATTCAGAAAATCAAGGAGACCCAGCTACAGGATCCAGACTCAGCAAAGATTGTGGAACACATTTCAGATCGCCCAAATTTCAGAATTGTGGAGGGAGTATTGTACTTCCGCGACCGATTGTGTGTCCCGAATATTGATGACTTGAGAAATGAGATCATGACTGAAGCCCATAGGACTAAGTATTCTATGCACCCGGGGAGTACAAAGATGTACCATAATTTGAAGAGCAGATTCTGGTGGAACAATATGAAAAGAGAAATTGCAGCATTTGTGTCCCGATGCATGGCTTGCCAGTTGATTAAGGCAGAACATCAGAAACTAGCAGGTCTTTTGCAGCCATTAGAAATTCCACAGTGGAAATGGGAACACCTTACAATGGATTTTATCTCGGGTTTACCGACGACTAGTAGAGGAAACAATGCCATATGGGTTATAGTTAACCGACTGACGAAGTCTTCACGTTTCATTCCATTGAAGACGGGAAAGAAGATGCAAATGTTATCACTGGCACAAACGTTTGTTAACGAGATCGTCAGCCGACATGGTCAACCAGTCTCCATCACTTCAGACAGAGATAGCAGATTTATCTTGAGATTCTGGAAGACTCTACATGAGTCCATGGTTGTAAAACTCCAATTCAGCACGGCGTATCACCCACAGACAGATCGACAGTCAGAAAGGACCATCCAAACGCTGGAAGACATGCTTAGGGCATGTGTGCTTGACTTTAAAACTCAGTGGGACAAAAGTCTACCTCTTTGTGAATTTGCATATAACAATAGTTACCACTCGAGTATAGGGATGGCGCCTTTCGAAGCACTATATGGAAGGAAATGCAGAACTCCAGTGTGTTGGGAAGAGGTCGGAGAACGCAGCTTTCATGGACTGACATTAATTGGTGAGACCAATGAGAAAGTTAAACTCATTCATGAACGTTTGAAGATTGCGAGAAGCCGACAGAAAAGTTATGCAGATGTTCGGAGGAAGGACCTACAGTTTCAAGTAGGAGATAAAATATTTTTGAAAGTGTCACCGACCAGAGGGACATTGAGGTTCGGTCAAAAGGGAAAATTGTCTGGTAGATTCATTGGACCGTATGAGATCCTGAGTCGTATTGGTGAAGTGGCTTACAGACTCGCCCTACCGCCAGAACTTTCGGGTGTGCATAATGTGTTTCATGTATCGATGTTGAAGAAATATGTTTCCGACGCCTCACATGTACTACGACATGAACCATTGGAAATTCGGGAAGATGCCACTTATGTTGAGAAACCGGTTAGAATCATTGATACGAAAGAGTAAGAATTGAGGAACCGGACGATTCAGTGGGTAAAAGTGCTTTGGGAGTATCACGATCCAGAAGAAGCTACTTGGGAATTACGTGATCAGGTTCAGAAGAAGTACCCGCATTTGCTACCAGAGGTTAGTGATCATTTGGAGGACCAAATGCCATTAAGGGGTGCAGGATGTCACGCCCTGACCCAGGTTAAGTATATATTATTATTATTTTTAATCGTGACTAGTCTCTAAGGGGGATTAGAGGACAATTAGCTTGGACTTTTAGTTAGATTAGAATTTTGAATAGCTTTGGGGAATTTTGAGCGCGTTGAGTCGGGTTTGACCAGGCCCGGGGTGGCCCGTGTGACGGGTGTTAGTGTGGGAATTTGATTTATTTGCTTTTTGAAAAATATGGGTTTTGACATTTTGAATTTGTTATTTTGATCCCAGCAACTTTCGTATTTGTTTCGTTTGCATTTGAAACCCAAAAATCGCATTTTTCGAGAAAAAGGCAAAACAGTCTTTTTGCACCCAAATCTGTGCATAAATTTCGAAATTTGAAAATCATGAGGAAAGTATACTTTTTGAAAATTAGAGTTTTTGAAATCATTTTTCTCTTCTTCGTCGACTCCATTCGAGACCCATAAACAGAAGTTTTAAAGCCCTGAAGTTTTAAGACCAAATGGGCCCCACAACTACCCATTTAAAAAGTCAAATGGTCTTCATCTTCCTCACCTTTCTCATTCGTTCCTGTAGCAGCTGAACCAGAGAGTTTTCTCTCTTTCATCCCCACCTCTTTTCTTCTTGCATGCTATAACAAACTCACCCAAATTGAAGAAAAAATTTCACCAATCTTCTCTCCATCTTCCAAGCTATCCATTGATACCATTTCTAAGAGATTTCAGCTGGGTTCATCATCTTCTCCAAACTCCCCTTCTTTTTTAAAGCTTCTCAAGGTTAGCTATGGCTATTTCTTTCCCAAATCTTGATTTTATTAGATGGATAGAAGGCTCTTTTCATACATGCATGGACTTCCTTGTGGAACTCCATTGTTTTCCAAATGTTGTGGATTTTGAAAATGGGTTCTCCATGGATTTTATTGTAGGCCTGCAGCTGGGTGTGTAGGAGTGTTTGGAGTGAACTTGAGGCCCATTTCATTTGAGGCAAGTGAAAAATTCAGCTAGGAATACATGTGTTTGAAATGGGTGTTTTTCTTATTGAGTTGATATGAAAGAAAACTCTATTTCATTTGATTTGTTTCTTGGTTATGTGTTGCTCATCTCATAAAGTTTTATGTGCAGGATAGTGTGAAATGTGCATGCCTAATGTTAAGTCTTTTATAGCTGAGATAACTAGGAGTTTTGAGAACTCATAAGAATGAAAATCTGATTTGTTAGAATTCCAGCAAGTTCATTCATGCTGAAGTTTAATTTAGTTGTAAATGATCTGGGAATGAGATTGGCTTCTTTTGTGATTGAGATGATGTTGTTGGATGTTGGGAGTATTCAGAATGTTGCTGAATAGATGGAAAAGTGAATGAAGGAGAAAATGGACAAAAGCTGGGAATGAACAGCAGAAACAGTGCTGCACAGAGCTGGGCAAAGCAGCAGCTATGCCCGCTCGGCTCGCTCTAGTGGGCCTTGCCGCTGTGACAGCCCGCTCGAGCGGGCCTGGGTCTGGCCCAGATTGTTTTTTTATGCATTTTTTTGGGCCAGTTGAGTAATTTGAGGCCCGGTTTGAGTATAAAAGCTCCCTAATGACTTATTAATCATCGGGAATTAAGAATTTGAGCCTGAATCACTTTGTTTGAACAAAACAATAGAGAAAGTTAGTAATTAAATTACCCGGGAATTTTCTTTAAGTCTCCATGTACACTTTATACCCTCAAATGTCGGAAACCTTCAGAGACACCAATTTCTTCACTTATAAACAGACATTGGGACACTAAGTGTGTATTGAGACGGCCTTGGTAAGCCCATCAAACACTACTAATCATCTCATTCCAAGCTAGAATAATTCTATGTTTTCTCATGAATTGTTTAGAAATGATGTTGATTGGTTTGCCACGTTTGAAAAAAAAAAAAAATATTGATAAGGCTACTCGTCTGATTTGTCCGTATTTATTTGTTTGTATTTGGTTAAGAGTAGTCCTTTTTATCGATGGGAATGTACTTTGATAGCTTAATTATATCGTTTGAGATTATCGGTAAGACTACTCATTTGATCCGTTCGATTCTATCCGTTTGTATTTGTTCGGAGTAGTTCTTCTTATCGATTTTGAAATGTATTATTATGATTTGATTTGTATTAATGCAGATTTTGGTTTTGAAAGGCACCACTAAGCTTAGGTCACCTTGTCGGGTTGATCACCCGGCTTTGGATCTTTAAATTATCTGCCAACTGCAATTTGGACTCTGTTTGCTCCGGCCATGGCAATGGTTCTGTTTTCCGGTCCCACGAGTAGTGGCAACCGTTTCTGTTTGTTCCAGCCATCTCGTATGGCAACGGTTATCTGTTCCGGCCATGTCATATGGCGACGGTTATTTATCTGTGTGCTCTTGTTACTTCGGTAATAGGAGAATATAGCTAAATGTGGTTTGCCAACATTTTAATTATCTATCAGTCAGTTTGAAATATTTTAAATATGCAATTCTTTTATTTGTACAGAAATGGTCCAATTGATTTACTCTTTATAAATGTTTCGTTTCAACTGCATTTTTTTATGATTTTAAATATGAAATTTATAAAACTTGTATATCATCTGTATTATTTACTTGCCAGACCGTCGTGTCTGATACTTTCTGTTTGGTGTCAGATGTCGGACCCACAGCCTTTGAGGCGGAGTGCACGGAGGAGGCAGTAGGACCTCCGATGGAGCATGAGTGGCAACCAAATGATGTCATGTAGACGTCATGTTGGATTTGGAGCTTCGATAACATCTTTTGGGGAGTGACTTTATTTTATTTTGAGAACTTTGTTTATGGCCTCTGTTGGCCTTGTTGGTTGTAAAACTTAATCTACTTTCTGATCCTCACAACTTTAATCTTAATTTTGGGCTATGCTCTTATGCATATATTTCTCTTTTAATACTAACTTGTGCACTATCTTATGTTATATTTGATTTTTAAATTTTGCTACACGTTTCTGCATACTATTATTCGTTGTGAAATTAACTATTTGGTTGTGACGGATCGTTTGGAATCCTCACCGCGGAATCCTGTGGAAAAATAATTAACGTTTGCGGGCGAAATTTTTAGACCCGTCGTGCCACGTTTCCGGATTAAGGACTTGATTATCAAAGCCTCGCTCCGGAGACGTGACACCTTAATAGATAGATCAGCTGCCAAGTAAGGGTAGGATTACTTAATGAACCCGTTTGGAAGACCCTTGCCTCGAACAGTTTAGCTGCCTCCACACTCTGGACAAGGCTTTTCTTAGATCCACTTTGGTCAAAGAACGCAATTGGTGCAACCTTAGTGTTTTTTTTTAGCTTTTTTGTTTTGAAAGATTTCTAATGAACTCATCAAAGTGAGTGAATGGTGTTTCAATCCGAACATAGGCTCAAACATTTTTGTGAGCGCTAAATCCTCAAGAGAAAAACCAAAGTTTCTCAAATTTGAATCCAAAAGAAAGAGAACTGATTTTTTTTTTTTTGAAATGATATATTTTTTTGTTTTTGAAAATCTCTATCGGACTCATCAAAGAGAAAAGATGGCCCATTCCCCGATATGAACAATAGCTGCAAACATTTCTGTGAGCTATCAAGTTCGAAGAGGAAAGGATCAAAGTTTCTCAAAATTGAATCTAAAAAAGAGAAATCAGATTTCTTTTGAAAGAGTTTGAAATGAGGGATTTTTTTTTGAAAACCCCTATTGGACTCATCAAAGAGAAAAGATGGCCCAATCCCCGATACAAAAAATAGCTGCAAACATTTCTGTGAGCTATCAAGTTCGAAGAGGAGAGGATCAAAGTTTCTCAAAATATAATCCAAAAAAGAGAAATCATATATTATTTTTTTTAAATGAGAAAGAGTGAATGAAATCCCATCTCATATTTTTTTTCTTATGATGCAAGATCCAACATAGGCCACCAACTAGAAAGGAGCCAAGGAATCAAAGCATCACGTTCTCAAGTGAACGGGTCCCACCGGGTATGCCAACTTGATATTCCCGGCTTTCTTCCTCTCCTTCCGCCTCGGGGGATGCTGGGGTTCGGTGGAGGAGAAAAACGGGTATCAACATTTTTTGTACGGGTATGCTGGATTTTCTATTCTACTTGGAATTTGAAGAGGTGATGATCCGGAGATTCACCTTCACAAGTAGAAAGGAAATCAATCATTTTTTCTAACTTTTCAAATTGCATAAATATTTAAGAAAAGAGACAAGATTTTTTTAATGCCGTAGGAGGCGATTTTTTATTTATTTGTCGTGAAAGGCGATTTGGAGCCTTGAAAGGCGGTTTTGCCGTAAAAGGCGATTTTTTTACCGTAAAAAGCAATTTTTGCCGTGAAAGGCGATTTACAAATCTCATCAATAATGAAAGACAAGAATTGTGAATTTTTTTGTCCCTTTAAAAAATACAAAGTACAATAGAAAATGAAGAAAATGGATCTAGCTTCTTAGGAGATTATGGGGACTCGTTCAGATCGACGGTCGCAAGTCATGTATGGACTTCGCCATCGTCCTTTAGATGAGAACATATGATGCTTTGACTCTTTGGCTTGGCTTGGGCCTCAGTTTTTTAGAGGACAAAGACCAAGGGAAGGTTCTATATCCAATAAAAAACTGAGTAAATTGGATGAAAAGCCGCGTTTAGGCCATGTTGGATAGAAGGAAAGGAAGAGTTTTTCCTTGGGGGGGTGGCCCCCCAAGGGACTTCGATCACCTTGTGGTGTTTCTTGCAGCAGAGTAGCAGGACTTCTTCATAATTTCTCTGGGATTTTCCAGACTCCGGCCTTCTTGTTGTTGTTGACACCAAAAAAGTCATTTTGCCTCCTCAACATCAAGAAGCTGCATCCTACTACAAACAGGCAATGCTACTTCAAGCATCAAATCTTGTCAGAATCAAACAAAAACTGCAAGATTCTTCAAGACATCCAAAAGAGGAGTATACATGAAGTTTTGGGCCGTTCCAACATCTTTTGGCCTAACTTCACTCCTCCGACAGCTAAACAGGCGCTCCCGGTGGCGACAGTATCGAAGACATCAAAATTCGATCAAAGCCTACGGATGGTTCCAAAATACCTCCAAGTGGCTCCTTGTCAAATTTTAAGTCAAACCGACAACGTTTGACCCTCCATCAACCCTCGAGTAGCAAAATCAAGCCTCTCGGCAACGAGAACCACCAAGGCCATCAGTCATCAAACAAAGCACATGAGTGGTTTCAACATGCTCCCAAAGCACTACCGTCGAATTTCAGGTCATTCCGACAACATTTGACCAGACTTCGATGCTCCGAAACAAAATCAAGCCTACCAGCGGCGGAGCACCCCGAGACCATGACATCCAAATCGGGGCTAATGGATCGTCTCAAAATGACTCCAATAAGGCTCCCTATCAAATTTCAGGTCAATCGAACATCGGTTGACCCTATATCAAAGCTCGACAACTTCCTCGCAGCAAAATCAAGTCGAGCAGTTACGGGACCCCAAAAGGCTTCAAAACTCAAATAAAAGCCCATGGTTAGTCTTATCCACTGCTCAAGGGGCTGCACGTCAAATTTCTGGTCATTCGAACATCGTTTGACCTAGTTTCGACTCTTGACGGAAAATTTGTTACAAAGTCTTCGGCTTTTCCAAAAATCGGAAACTTTGTGCTCAGGTTTGCGCGGATTCTCGTCAAGTTTTCTTCAGAAAAATCAAGTCAATAATTGAGGAAAATTGTCAAGAAAAGTACAGAAGAAAAAAAGGAATGAAAAAGAAGAAGAAATGGCCGAAAAGCGGCGACCTTTCAATCCCCATGGTCGCCGGCAACCATGCATGGTGGATATTCGGGTCATCGGATTTCCGCCAGATGGCCCGTTTTCCGATCCTCTTTGCGCTTCAGGAGTTCCAGTCCCTGTGATTTTCCAAAAATCCAATTCTTGATGCTTGAAAATGACTGATCTTCGTCAAAATCTCGGATCCGCCATCAAGAGCATGAAATCATCATTGATCGCTCCAAGATCTCCAACCGGCTGGCCAAGAAAGTACACTTTCTGTCCGACCGATTGAGAAATCGACAAGACAGATGTCACCGGGCCACTGACATCAATCAATGTCTGAAATTACATCGCCATTTGACATCAAACAACATGTAGATCCATCGGCGATCGTCACCTGAAGAAATCCAAAAGACGCAGCGCGGCCCGCGACTCCTCAAATGCCCCGGCGACCACTTAATGCTGTTAATCAACCCGTATTATGACAACTTAATGCGGTCAATAACCCATTATTTTGGATGACCCAATCAGATTCAAGGAAAAGGGAGTTACAAAATCAAGAAATAAAAATTTGTAACTCCTCCCATCATGGAGCATCAATGCCATCAAACCTCTCATCATGGCCATCAATGCTCATAAATCACCCAAGGCAAAGCTCTTGCTCTCCTTCTATCCAACATTGCCTAAACGCGGCTTTTCAGCCCGTTTACTCAATTTTTTATTGGATGTAGGACCTTTCCTTGGTCTTTGTCCTCTAAAAACTGAGGCCCAAACCAAGCCAAAGAGTCAAAGCATCATGTGTTCTCATCTGAAGGACGATGGCAAAGTCCATACATGACTTACGACAGTCGATCTGAACATATCCCCATAATCTCCTGAGAAGTTAGATCCATTTTCTTTCTTTTCTATTGTATTTTGTATCTTTTAAAGAGACAAAAAAATCACTGTTCTTGTCTTTCACTAGTGATGAGATTTGTAAATCGCCTTTCACGGCAAAAAAATCGCCTTTTACGGCAAAACCGCCTTTCACGGCACCAAATCGCCTTTCACGGCAAACAAACACAAAATTGCCTCCTACTGTATTAAAAAAATCTTTGTCTCTTTTCTTAAATATTTATGCAATTTGAAAGGTTAGAAAAAAGGATTGATTTCCTTTCTACTTGTGAAGGTGAATCTCCGGATCATCACCACTTCAAATTCCAAGCAGAATAGAAAATCTGGTATACCCGTACAAAAAATGTTGATACCCTCTTTTCTCCTCCGCCGGACCCCAGCAGCCCCCGGGGTGGAAGGAGAGGACGAAAGACAGGTCCATCAGTTGTGGATGTGTGTTGGTGTGGATGTGTGTCTCTAGGTCTCTCTCTTTCTAATTAACCCCCTTTTATAGGCTTTTGGTAGCCATGGGGTGGTTTTATGAGCATTGATGCTCCATGATGGGAGGAGTTACAAGTTTTTATTTCTTGATTTTGTAACTCCTTTTTCTTGGCTTATGATTGGCCGATGGAGAATGATGGGCATTTAATCGCCTTTAATCTCCATGACAAGGGGAGTTTCATGGCTTTAATGCCATGATTGCTTGGACTTGTAACTCCCATTTGCTTGCTTCTGATTGGGCCGTCCAAAATAATGGGTTAATGACCGCATTAAGTTGTCATAATACTGGTCAATTAACATCATTAAGTGGTTGCGGGGCATTTGAAGAGTCGCGGACCGCGCCGCGTCTTTTGGAATTCTTCTTGTTACGATCGCCGATGGATCCACATGTTGTTTGATGTCGGATGGCGATGTAATTTCAGACATTGATTGATGTCAGTGGGCCGGTGACATCTGTCTTGTCGATTTCTTGGTCAGCCGGTTGATGATCTTGGAGTGATCAATGATCATTTCATGCTCTTGACAACGGATCCGAGATTTTGGCGAAGATCAGTCGTTTTCAACCATCAAGAATTGGATTTTTGGAAAATCAGAGGGGCTGGAACTCCTGAAGCGCGAAGAGGATCGGAAAATGGGCCATCCGGCGACCCGAATTTCCAGGGTCACCGGTGACCATGGGGCAAGGTCGCCGGCGACCATGGGGATTGGTCCCCTTTCGGTTGTTGCTTTTCGGCCGTTTTTTCGTCTTTTTCGTTCCTTTTTTCTTCTGTATTCTTCTTGACATTCTTTCTCAATTATTGACTTGATTTTTCTGAAGAAAACTTGATGAGAATCCGCGCAAACCTGAGCACAAAGTTTCACATTTTTTGGAAAAGCCGAAAACTTTATAACCGATTTTCCGTCAAGAGTCAAAAGTAGGTCAAATGATGTTGGAATGACCCGAAATTTGACGTGCATCCCCTTGAGCAGTGGATAAGACCAACCATGGGATTTTATTTGAGTTTTGAAGCCTTTTGGGGTCCCATCGCTGCTAGACTTGATTTTGCCACGAGGAAGATGTCAAGCTTTGATATACGGTCAACCGATGTCTGATTGACCTGAAATTTGACAGGGAGCCTATTGGAGTCATTTTGAGACGATCCATTAGCTTCGATTTGGATGTCATGGTCCCGGGGTGCTTTGCCGCTGGTAGGCTTGATTTTGTTTCGGAGCGTCAAAGTCTGATCAAACGTTGTCAGAATGGCCTGAAATTCGACGTGTAGTGTTTTGGGGGCTTGTTGAACCCACTCATGCGCTTTGTTTGATGAGTGATGGCCTCGGTGGTTCTTGTCGTCGAGAGGCTTGATTTTGCTGCTCGAGGGTTGATGGAGGGTCAAAAGTTGTCAATTTGACTTGAAATTTGACAAGGAGCCTTTTGGAGGTATTTTGGAACCATCCATAGGCTCTGATTGAGGTTTTGATGTCTTCAACACTGTCGCCACCGGGAGCGCCTGTTTAGTTGTCGGAGGAGTGAAGTTAGGCCAAATGATGTCGGAATGGTCCGAAACTTCATGTGTACCCCTCTTTTGGCTGTTTTGGAGGATCTTGCAGTTTTTGTTTTATTTTGACAAGATCTGATGCTTGAAGTAGCATTGCCTGTTTGTAGTAGGATGCAGCTTCATGTGGCTTCTTGATGTTGAGAAGGCAAAGTGACTTTTTTGGTGTCAACAATCTCCCTGCAATGTTTGAGTTCAAATCTTCTTTGAGAATCTTTGACTGACTATGAGCTTGCAGCGATGTTGAGCTCATCTTCAGGATTCATATCTTTTTCGAGGTGTTTCCCTTTTCTTCAAAATTATCCCGGAATCATGCCAAAACTTCGCTAGAATTTTTTTAGCAAAATTCAGTCATTTTGGTGATGACTGATCTTTGTTTTTCTTTCCATCCTCTAAAGGTAGTTCTTCCAGAACGAACAAGGGTAAGGGGCCTGTTACTGACGCACCTTGTCGGTCTACCAGATCTTCTAATGCGGCCGTTCAGCAGGCCTAGGAGAAGGTCTAGTTTGTTGAGAAGAACTTGGAAGAGTGTGATTCCCTCAACCGTGATGAGATGGGACAGCGATTGATCGCTCTCAAGGATGAGGAATTCTACAAGATTGCGGCAAGCAGCCGTCTTTGGGTTACGAACGATCATAGCGTTGTGCCCAAGCCTACCTTTTTCTTCGGTGATGCAGTCCCTGACGACTTGATATACCAAGGGAGATGTTTTCAGTTCTCTTACACGACAAATGGTGAGGAAAGAACTATTTCTACCCGGTCGACCTTCGATCGCACTATCTCAATCATGAGCCTTTCTCCCACATGCCCTAAGAGGGAGGATCCTCCGAGCTGGGCGAAGAGGACCAATGTGATCAAGACCGGGGTTTTTGTTGGCGGCCCTTTCGGTTATGCAGAGAAGTCGCATGTCCGTATGGACATGTTGATGCCAGCCAGTGGCTACCATGGTTCTGATCATCCGTCGGTTGATTTGAGACCGTTGGGCCTTCGCATTTTCGGGGTGACGGCAGCAGTTGGGTGAAGCCTTTTCGACTTCGTAGCCGTTTCAGTGCTGACTCAAGCTGGGAATCATGGACTGATCACACCCTGAAGGTTGGTGAGGCCATCTTGCAAGAAGCCTAGATTTTTGACGCGGTTCACGCTTTTCGGCAAACCGTGGTTTTCTCTGATGAGGCTTTCATGGCCATGCTGGAGTCATTCCTTCCACAAACCAACACCTTCATTGTTATGAATGGTGACATTGGTTTTTCTTTGAAGGAATTGAGCGCCATCACCGGGCTGCCTATCCTCAGCAAACTCTATGAGGAGCTCATGCCTATCGACAGCGTACTTGAGGAACAGTCTGAGGAGTTCAGGCTTTTGTAATTTCAACTCGTTGCCTTCTATAGTTTTTTGAAGGAGAAGGAAGGCTCAAAAGTCAGATGCAGCAGTTGGAAGAGTTGTAGCTCCAACTCTTTTGACAGTGGGGAGTCTTCGGATAGCATGGCCTAGGATGCTAGGGCTAAAACCCAAGTTTGAAGAAGATCTCCATCATACGAGAAGATTTGAGGAACTTCTTCGCAAGTATAGACGCCATTTATCATGACATTGCATTGCGGAGAGATCTCGCTATTTACCTCACTTATTGTCTGGGTGAGGCTATTTTTGCTGGAGGGGATGGAACGCATATCAGACCGCATTGTATTTTTCCGGCTTGTTAGATGGCATTCGGAGAGCAGCTGGCTTTGGTGCCTGCTCTTTACTCCTATTTGTATACCAAACTGCAGGCTGCTGCTTTTCTGGTTCGGCTTGCGCTCCCTATGAACAAGGTATTTTCAGCTCATATCTTCTATTCGTGGTATGTGTACCACTGTCCTAGCTTCCATCAGTTGGGAGTTGCACAGGACGATGACCCTTTTATGATTCGTTTGGCTAGAGGGATAGCCGTTTCCGAATCTCTTTTGTTTGCCCGTTTAAGAATCCGACGGTTCAGGGACGTCGAGATTGGGCAGTCTTCAGTGAAGCTTTCTCCAGGTTTGCGAAAGAATGCTTTTGATTTTGGTGTCTCCCGTGATTCCACCAGGGCAGGGTCGGGAGGACACTATGCTTTGACAAATGCTTTTGATTTTGGTGTCTCCTGTGATTCCACCAGGGCAGGGTCGGGAAGACACTATGCTTTGACAAATGCATAAAATAGATGGCTTTTTAACATACGGATTGGTATGATGGTGTACCGCAGACATCTTTTCGTTGATATCCAGCCGTATGTCCCTTCGCGTTTTGCGCTGCAGCTTGGCTTCTCTGAAGGCGTTGTTGGAGGTATGCAGGATGGGAGGAATGCATGAGCTTTTTACAGTGCGGAGGACAGTACCGCCATGATTTCTTATCCTGAGATCCCACTTTCCGGACTGCCGGCTTCATGAAATGGTTCGTGGAAAGCTTTTCAGTGTACAGGGGGCTTTCCAAGAAGGAGCTTGATGTCAAGCAATCTCCTGGGAAGGGTCTTGGCAGATCAGATGGTGTCCGTCGAGATAAAGTTTTGGCTTTCCTTTCTGGAGAGAAGCATAAGATAGGCTTTCTCAATGAGCAGGACGTTATCAGATCAGGGGCTGCACAAGGGATTCCTGGTGAGATCTTGAAACAGCTAGAAGAGGACGAGGTTGAGATCGACACTTGAATGCAAGCGGAGCTCGCAAAGGCTTCCATGGAGTCTACTGGGAAAAGCAGACCATCCAGTGAGGACTCTAGTAAGAGACCTGATTTTGATAGTGGGGCAGGATCTTCGAGTAGACCGACGCACAGAAGTAAGAGGAAGGGAGGACAATGCCGTAATATTAAACGGCACTAAAGTCCTCCTGATCTGGAAGTTCCTCTCACCATTGCTGAGAAGGTGTCTGGGGACGCTGACGAGCCTCTAGAGAAGAGGAGCCGAGAAGAGGAGATTACTGGTGATGGTATGATCCTCCTTCTTTCTTTCGCCGCTTCTTTTCTCTTATGAAAGATTTTTTGTTTTGATTCGCTGCTTTCTTTTCTTTTGGCAGAGGATGATATTTTGTGATGCCCGAGGTTCCGGCCGATGAGGCGATGACAGATCCGGTTGCGGCATCTGAGGAAGAGCCAAGGGAATCTGGAGTGGTTCCAGAACCTTTACCTGGTATGATTTCTTTTGTTTTTTCTCCTTTTTTTTTGTTTGTACTTCCATTTGCCAATGTGTGGCTTTATTTTCTTGTTAGCCGACTTACCAGAGGATTCTGATGACTATGAGCCATCCATGGATGCAACCTTTGACGATGCTTCGGATAAGCTCATGGAAGCAGAAAGTACTTTGCCGGTCGTCGAAGAAGGTATTTTATAGTAATAATCTCAACATTGAGTTTTAACAAGATCATATTCATACCTTTTTGTCTTTTATTGACAGATTGTGAAGCAGCAGGAGAAGTTCTTCCGTCTTCCTCAGGGCCAGAACAGGAGATACTTGCAGCCGATTCAGAAGTAGGGGCTTCTTCTACTAGTTTCAACACGGCAAGTGTGAAACCTTATGCTGAGTCAGCTTCTTCGATTGGAAAGAGCTTATTGATTACTACTCCAACGGGGCATGACATGAGCAGTCGGGCGCCAGAGCATGGTGAATCCTCATCTGGGTTGCACCTTCAGTTTGCAAAGAAGGTGTTGAAGAGGGTTTTGAGCTCATGGGTTGTGACTCTCTCTTCAAGTCACTTGGAAGCTGGTTTCGGCATGATCAACCATGCGCAGGACATCCTTGCTAATAGCGAAGAAGTCGGTCTGGACATTGCAAGTGCCAAGGCTTTTGTTGATGAAGTCATTGCTTTGGGCAACAAATAGACTGAGACGAAGAGTTTCCCAGATGGTGACTTCTTTAATGAGATGTTTATTTAAGCCTTCCAGCAAGGTCAAATCTGAGTTGAATGAGATCTCGTGGACTCGGAAGCAGTTCGTTAGGGAGAGGAACATTACCGAGTTGGCCATCATCGAGCTAACACAAGACCTGAACCGGCTTGATAAGGAGGTTGTCGAGGCTAGGCAGCGTCTTGAGCTTTTAGAGGAAAAAGCTGCTGCCAAATGGACCGCCATTGTGGAAGCTAGTGCAAGAGAGGTGTCTCTCATTCACTAGGTTTAGGAGGCTGATAGCAATCTCCGGAGGAAGACTCAGGAATATGAGCAATGGCAAATTCTCTGGGAAGAACTTCCTCATGCTGCAGATGGGTTGCGGCGTTCTACCGCATTTTATGGGAATGTTTTGAAGAAGCGTGGCTTGAAAGCTTTGGAGGCTAAGGCCAAGAGTCTCCTTGAGGAGTTGAATCTTTGGTTGAAGACCATGAAAGACTAAGCACCTGAGTTATAACAAACTCCTTTTTTTTTTGGTACCTCCATGTATGAACTTTTTTGGTACTATATTTTTTGTATTCCCTCATTTCACTTAAATTATTTTTGATGAAAACAAATTTAAGCAAGAGCTGAAAGGGAATGTTTGTTTGAGAATTTGATCAAAAGGTTGTCATTTTGTGAAAATCTTTTGTCAAAGGGTTGTTTTGGGCATAAAAGCCAAATTTTGGGATGGCATGGAAACCGAATTTTGTAGCGTAAGAGCCAAAATTTGTTTGCGGCATGGGAGCCAAAATTTTGAGATGGCATGAAAGTCGAATTTTGTGATGGCATGAAAGTCGAAATTTTGAAATGCCATGAAAGCCATGTTTTGTTTGTTTGTGGCATGGAAGCCAAAATTTGTTTGTGGCATGGAATCAACTTTTTTTTGAGATGGCATGAAAGCCGAATTTTGAATTGGCATGAGAGCCAGGTATTGTTTGTTGTGTTTGGCATTGAGCTAGATTTTTGGAAAACCAAGTATTGTTTTGTTGGCATGAAAGCCCGTTTTTGGCAATTAGCTGATTTTGGCGTTGATAGCCGGATTTTGGCATTTATAGCCGATTTTAGCGTGAGAGTCGAATTTGGCGTTTATAGCTGATTTTGGCGTTGATAGCCGATGTTTTGGCATTTATAGCCGGTTTTTTGGCATTTGTAGCCGGGTTTTTGGCATTTATAGCCGGGTTTTTGTGTGAGAGCCGAATTTGGCGTTTATAGCCGATTTTGGCATTTATAGCCGGGTTTGGCTTTTATAGCGGGATTTTTGGCATTTATAGCCGATTTTGGTTTTCAAAATGTAGGTATCAACCAAAGGTCGCCTCCTTGCTGAATGGTCTTGCAAGTATCGATAGAATATCGCTTCCTTGCTCATTCGGTTGTGAGTATCGATGGAATGTCGCCTTCTCGCGGATTGTGGTGCAAGTATCGACTAAGCGTCGCTTCCCTACTTTTTTTCAAAAATTTTGGTGGGTATCGACTGAATGTCGCTTCCCCACGATTTTTGAAATTTGAGGTTTTTTTTCTAAGTTTGGGTTGTGGATATCAACTGGAATGTTGCGTCTCCACGATTTTTTGAAATTTGAAATTTTACAAGTATCAACGAGGTGTCGCTTCCTTACAATTTTGAGGTCTTGGAAATATCAAATGGGGTTCGCATCCTTCCGGTTTTGAGGTTTTGGAAGTGTCAAATGGGGTTTGCATCCGTCCGGTTTTTGGGTTTTGCGAGTATCGACTGAGTGTCGCTTCCCCGCGGTTTCTAAAAATCATTTTTGTTTAAAGACACGAGGGTCGTAAATTTTGACTTAAAACCATTTTTGGTTGTAAAAGTCGATGCACACTAGGATGGAAATTCTAAGTCCTGATTTTTGTTTCAAACCATGAATTTTGGGTTCAATGATCGAAAATTTTGCTCAAGTCCAGGAAGAGGCTCCTAAACTTGGTTTTCTTGTTTTGATTTTTTTTTTAAGAATGAAACGAAGAAAGTAAGCATTGTTTTGAGAGTTTTTTTTTAGAAATTTCAACATAAAGATGAAAATTTCAAAAGGCGTGGGTTTGACAAGCAAGTACCTGGGAATAGGCTTTGGCCGTATAGGCATTGCTCTGACCCGTTGGAGGAAGTCTTCAAAGGTAGTACCGCTTCAAGAACTTGCCGTTGATGGGCATCATACATCTGTCACCTTCCATGTTTAGAAGAGCGTATGCGCCGTTGGAGAAGACATTGTCGATGACAAAGGGTCCTTCCCATTTTGGTTCGAATTTGCCTTTGGAATTGTGGGCAAAGACTATGGGTCTTTATACCGTAAAAACTAAGTTGCCCTTTTTGTAGGCGTATTGCCTGACCTTCTTGTCGAAAGATCCTGCCATGCGTGCTTGGTATTGCTCAATGACTTGTAGAGCTTCGAGTCGTCTCTCGTCAAGATTATCCAGCTCATGGAGTCTCAATTTGACATTGCTTTCTTGCGTCATGTCATTTTGCATAGATATCCTTAAGGAAGGAATTTGTACTTCCAAAGGGACAACAGCTTCGCATCCATAGACTAAGAAGAATGGTGTACTATGGGTTGGTCCTCGAACGGTGGTTCGATATGCCCACAAAGCTTCTAATAGTTTGTCGCCCTGGTCTCTTTTGTGACTAGAGACCATTTTCTTGAGAATTTTGCAGAGTGTCTTGTTGAAGGCTTCTGCTAGTCCGTTTGCTGCGGGATTATATGGAGTCGAAGGACAACTTTGGATTTTGTACTCGTTCCAAAACCTGTAGAATCTATGATCCCGGAATTGTGGTCCGTTATCATGGACGAATCTTTTAGGTTTGCCGAAGCGACAAATAATGTTGGTGCGCAAGAATTGAAGGATTGATGAGGTCTTCATTTCGCTGAGCGCAAATGCTTCTGACCACTTGGAGAAATAATCTGTAGCATCGAAGATGAAGCAATGACCTTTGCTTGATGGGGGAGAGATAGGACCTATGACGTCCATACCCCAAGCTTCGAAAGGCCATGAGATTGCTGCAGGATGTAGCCATTCTAGAGGCATGTGGACATAATCTCCATGAATTTGGCATTGTTAGCAGCGTTTAGCAAATTGCATTGCGTCAGCTACCATGGTAGGCCAATAATAACCTAGCCTTTTTATCTGATCGTAGAGCTTAGGTCCAGCCTGATGGGCTCCACAAAGACCAAAATGCACTTCTTTGAGAGTTTCTTCAGCCTCTTGATGTGACAAGCTGCATAGAAGTACTCCGTTGAAGGATTTTCTGTAAAGTGTTTTTGAAAGAATATACAGATGAAAGTTTGGGGTACGTCTTTGGATGCTCACCCGCTCTTTTGGATCTTCAGGTAGGATTCCTGTTGACACCAAAAAAGTCACTTTGCCTCCTCAACATCAAGAAGCCACATGAAGCTGCATCCTACTACAAACAGGCAATGCTACTTCAAGTATCAGATCTTGTCAGAATCAAACAAAAACTGCAAGATCCTTCAAGACAGCCAAAGCACTGGTACACATGAAGTTTCAGGCCATTCCGACATCATTTAGCCTAACTTCACTCCTCCGACAGGTAAACAGGCGCTCCCGGCAGCGACAGTGTCGAAGACATCAAAACATCGATCAAAGCCTACGAATGGTTCCAAAACACCTCCAAAAGGCTCCTTGTCAAATTTCAAATCAAACCGACAACGTTTGACCCTCCATCAACCCTCGAGCAGCAAAATCAAGCCTCTCGATAGCAAGACCCACTGAGGCCATACTCATCAAACAAAGTACATGAGTGGCTTCAACATGCTTCCAAAGGGTTGCACGTCGAATTTCAGGTCATTCCGACAATGTTTGACCAGACTTTGACGCTCCGAAACAAAATCAAGCCTACTGGCGGCAGAGCACTCCAAGACCATGACATCCAAATCGGAGCTAATGGATCGTCTCAAAATTACTCCAATAGGCTCCCTGTCAAATTTCAGGACAATCGGACATCGGTCGACCGCACATCAAAGCTCGGCATCTTCATCACAGCAAAATCAAGTCTAGCTGCGACAAGACCCCAAACGGCTTCAAAACCCAAATAAAAGCCTATGGTTGGTCCTATCCGCTGCTCAAGAGGCATCACCTAAAATTTCAAATCATTCCGACATTGTTTGACCTAGTTTCGACTCTTGACGGAAAATCGGCTACAAAGTCTTCGGCTTGTCCAAAAAATGGAAAACTTTGTGCTCGGTTTTGCACGGTTTCTCGTCAAGTTTTCTCCAGGAAAATCAAGTCAACAAATGAGGAAAAATGTCAGGAAAAATAAAGGAGAAAAAAGGAACGAAAAAGACCAAGAAACGGCAGAAAAATGGTGACCAAAGGGGACAAAACCCCCATGGTTGCCGGCGACCCCGGGTGCATGGTCGCTGGCGACACTGGAAATTCGGGTTGCCGAATTTTCAGCCGGGTGGCCCGTTTTCCGATCCTCTTCGCATTTCGGGAGTTCCAGCCCTTGTGATTTTCCGAAAATCCAATTCTTGATGCTTGAAAACGACCGATCTTCGCCAAAATCTCGGATCCGCCGTCAAGAGCATGAAATCATCATTGATCGCTCCAAGATCGCCAACCGGCTAACCAAGAAAGTACACTTTCTATCCGACCGATCGAAAAATCGACAAGACAGATGTCACCGGCCCACTGACATCAATCAATGTCTGAAATTGCATCGCCATCCGACATCAAATAACATGTGGATCTATCGGCGATCATAACAAGAAGAATTCCAAAAGACGCGGCGGGCCCGCGACTCTTCAAACGCCCCAGCAACCACTTAATGATGATAATTGACCCGTTTTATGACAACTTAATGCGGTCATTAACTCATTATTTTGGATGGCCCAATCAGATTCAAGGAAGAAGGAGTAAAAAGTCTAAGCAGTCATGGCATTAAAGCTATGAAACTCCCCTCATCATGGAGATTAAAGGCGATTAAATGCCCATCATTCTCCATCGGCCAATCACAAGCCAAGAAAAAGGAGTTACAAAATCAAGAAATAAAAACTTGTAACTCCTCCCATCATGGAGCAACAATGCCATCAAACCTCTCATCATGTCCATCAATGCTCATAAACCACCCCATGGCTACCAAAAAGCCTATAAAAGGGGGTTCATTCCAAATAGAGAGATCTAGAGACACACATCCACACCAACACACATCCACAATAAGAAGGCCGGAGTCTGGAAAATCCCAAAGAAATTCTGAAGGAGTGCAAGAAACACCACAAGGTGATCGAAGTCCCTTGGGGGGCCACCCCCCAAGGCAAAGCTCTTCCTCTCCTACTATTCAACATGGCCTAAACACGGCTTTTCAGCCCGTTTACTTGGTTTTTTATTTGATATAGGACCTCCCCTTGGTCTTTGTCCTCTTAAGTACTGAGGCCCAAGCCAAGCCAAAGAGTCAAAGCATCATATGTTCTCATCTGAAGGACGATGGCAAAATCCATACATGACTTGCGACCGTCGATCTGAACGTGTCCCCACAATCTCCTGAGAAGTTAGATCACTTTTCTTTCTTTTCTATTGTATTTTGTATTTTTTTTAAGAGACAAAAAAATCAAAATTTTCGTCTTTCAATATTGATGAGATTTTTAAATTGCCTTTCAAAAAAATCACAAAAATTCCCTTTCACGGCAAAACCGCCTTTCACGTCACCAAATCGCCTTTCACGGCAAACAAACAAAAAATCGCCTCCTATGGCGTTCAAAAAATCTTGTCTCTTTTCTTAAATATTTATTCAATTTGAAAAGTTAGAAAAAATGATTGATTTTTAGAAAAAATGATTGATTTCCTTTCTACTTGTGAAGGTGAATCTCCGGATCATCACCACTTCAAATTCCAAGTAGAATAGAAAATCTGGCATACCTGTACAAAAAATGCTGATACCCGCTTTTCTCCTCCGCGGGACCCCGGCAGCCCCCGAGGCGGAAGGAGAGGACAAAAGCCGGGCCCATCAAGTTGGCACACCCGGTGGGACACGTTCATTTGAGAACGTGATGCTTCGATTCCTTGGCTCCTTTCTAGTTGGTGGCCTATGTTGGATCTTGCATTTAAAAAAAAAAAACTTGAGATGGGATTTCATTCATTCTTTCTCATTGCAAAAAAAAAAAAAAAATCTGATTTCTCTTTCTTGGATTCAATTTTGAGAAACTTTGATCCTCTCTTCTTCGAACTCGATAGCTCACAAAAATGTTTGCAGCTATTGTTCGTATCGGGGATTGGGCCATCTTTTCTCTTTGATGAGTCTGATAGGGGTTTTCAAAAAAAAATCTCATTTGAAACTCTTTCAAAAAAAAAATCTGATTTCTCTTTTTTGGATTCAATTTTGAGAAACTTTGACCCTCTCCTCTTCGAACTTGATAGCTCACAGAAATGGTTGCAGCTATTGTTCATATCGGGGAACTGGCCATCTTTTCTCTTTGATGAGTCTGATAGGGATTTTCAAAAACAAAAAAATATCATTTAAAAAAAAATCAGTTCTCTATGTTTTGGATTCAAATTTGAGAAACTTTGGTTTTTCCCTTTCGGATTTAGGGTCGCAAAAATGTTTGACCTTATGTTCGGATTGGAACACCATTCGCTCTCTTTGATGAGTTCATTAGAAATCTTTCAAAAAAAAAGTTCACAAAAAAAAAAAAACACTAAGGTTGCACCAATTGTGTTCTTTGACCAAAGTGGATCTAAGAAAAGCCTTGTCCAGTGTATGGAGGCAGCTAGACTGTTCGAGGCAAGGGTCCTCCAAACGGGTTCATTAAGTAATCCTACCCTTACCTGAGGGCTGATCTATCTACTAAGGTTTCATAAGACCGAATTGGAAACCTATGTGCACCATTCAAAAAGAATCTTCAAAAAAAAAAAAAAAAAAAAAAAAAACGCCTTCAAAACAAAAAAAAAAAAACTTTCGTCACTTTTGAGTTCGGATTTGAGAAATTTTTGTTCTCTCCTTTTTGGATTTAGTGCTCACAGAAATGTTTGAGCCTATGTTCAGATTGGAACACCATTTTCTCTCTTTGATGAATTCAACGTTGACTTTTCAAAAAAAAAAAAACTTTCGTCACTTTTGAGTTCAAAATTGAGAAATCATGGTTCTTTCCCTTTCGGTTTTAGCGCTCGCAGAAATGTTTGAGCTGATGTTCAGATTGGAACATCATTTGCTTTCTTTGATGAATTTAATCTTGACCTTTTCAAAAAAAAATTCCGTCATTTTTGGGTTTACATTCGAGAAATTCTAGTTCCTTCCCTTTCAGACTCAGTGCTCGCAGAAATGTTTGAGCTTATGTTCGGATTGGAATACCATTTGCTCTCCTTTATGAATCTAATCTTGACCTTTCTAAAAGAAAATCCCATCTCGTGTACTTTCCAAGGATGCGATTTGCAACATTTGTGCCTAGCGATGCTAGTACGCCCTTTCGGGTCTACTGTATTCGCGACCGACACATTTGTATCTCCAACCTTATATCATCTTACCTCGAGTGAGCCTTGCTTCTCGGTAATTTGAATTAAGGTCTACAGTTGCTTCTAGCAGTCACTGGAATACTCACCATGAGCCTACCATACTTGCATTTAGAACAATTGTACCCTCTATGGCCTTTTGCCTTCTTCATCTTGCTTGGGCTGGGCCATGTCCCCTCGAGCGATTTGAAAAGACAAAACCATAGTTATTCTCCATTTATGATCACCATATTCTTGTGATTACTAATGGATGTGGTCTTGTTTCAGAAGTTTTCCAAACTAACAATGGCAACTTCATTGACCATCACTTTTGATGAGAACAAGTACCAGCTCATGCTTTAAGATAAGCAAAACAAGCGCACTCATAAGCGCCCTGCCAGTTGCCGAAGCGTCATCTCCCTCGACAACTCTTAAAACACCAGGTTGACCTCTACTCCCCGGACCATCGTCTTCAGGTCGCTGAGACCATTCCCACTTCCCGCAGAAGAAACTGTACCTGCCAAGAAGCAGAAAATTGCCCCGCAACTTGTCACTACCATGGCACCAAGGGCAAACACAAAGAAGCCTGAAGCCCGTGGCACTCCCACGAAGCCTCAACCTACAAGAAACCAGGTCTGCCCCAAGACTTGGTCCCCGAGGCCTTCACCAAACAAAGGAGGTCCCAAACATTTACACAGCCAGCGCACCTGGCCCCTCCAAAAAAGAACAAGTTCTACCCTATCTTTTACATGAAAGAGGAGAACCCTACCCTCCGCCAAATGAACAAATCAACCCATCATGAGCCGGCTTGCTCCTACAAGCCCAAAATCAAATCGTGCATCATAAGGCCTCCGCAAAAACCCGTTAAAGCCTGCACTCCTGCAAGTCGACCCTTCATTTCAACAGGGGCCGAACTTATGAAATTCAAAGCCTCACTGCGACAGGCAAAGGACCGCGTCCGGATCCTGTCAATGCCCAGATTCAAAGAAGACAAGCTTGGCTGCTGCGCACGGGGGACTACGTCCTTCATTGCCAAAGCTCAGCCAGAGCTCACTGAAGCTCAAATTGTTCGTCGTATACGTCGCCACGCGGCATATCGACAGAAGAGACTAGAGAAGCAAAGAACCCAGCATTTTACCCTTCAGGTCTCTAAAAAATGGGTCGAAAAAGAAAGACCCGACCAAGTTGTTACTGTCCATATGGTTGGTAAAACCAGAAGATGCCAGAAGTAAGCAACCAAATTCGTGTCAGACGTTCGGTGACTCGCTGCGTCTCCTGGACACGAAGACATCTAGAAGAATCCTCCACTCCTTCAACCCAAGGACATCGAAGTAACCCTTTCTCAAGCTCTTCTACCAAAAGAATAGGCCCCAACTCAGTCACTAGGATGATATCTTCATTCGATTCTTGAAGGATGAACGTCCTAGTTACAAATGTTGAGCAGCCTCCACCGCATGATAACGTAACCACACGCATCCAGCAGTTGGAGCAAGGATAACAAAGAATTGAGGCTCTGATGGAAAACCTACTTCTCACTTTACAGCGTCCACCTAACAATGAAGCTCCTCCAAATCATCAAGATGACGAAGCCAATACAAAAAACAATGAGTCACGTGCCCTTACCAAAAAGGACGTTAACGATATCCTCGCCAAAGCAAAAGAAGAGGATACACTAAAGGAACATGTGATCAAGCCACCATATCCCCTATGGATGGACTCGGTTCCGTTCCCTGCAAAATTTAAACAACCTACTCTCCAAACATACACGGGGAAAGGTTCAACCAGACAGCATGTCATTTACTTCAAGATCCTAACGGGAGATATCGTGGATCAAGATGCCTTTAAGATCCGTCTCTTTGCAAGTACCCTAAAAGGTATGGCCTTTGATTGGTACTCCACTCTGCCGAAAGACTCCATCCAAAACTGGGCCATGCTAGAGACACGCTTCCTGACCCATTTCAAAGGTGAGGATCATCCTATTACTATGGCTCAGCTCTGCAGCCTAAAACAAGGAGAGAATGAGTCAACATACGACTTCATTCACAAGTGGAAGGCGATGGCGTATAAGTGCTCAAATGTACTGCCACAAGCGTCGCTAGTCGACATCTGCCGTAACAACATGAGAGCAAGGATCCGCTCTATGATAATCGGCAACAAATCAAAGAACCTGGGAGAACTCCTAGAAGCATCTATGGAGGCTGAAACGGTGATCAAAGACCTCAACAGTCAGAAATCCTCAAAGAAAGAGCCAACCGCCATTACAACCTCAAAACCAAAGAAAAATGAGGTTCTTAATGTGCAAACCAAGTCAGCTCCTCAGCAACAGGAAAAAGTTAAAAACAAAGCTACAAGTAAAAGACCTGAACTCTCTGATGCCTTCAAAGAACGTGTAGAAAAGAAATACCCGTTCGATGAAGATGTTGAAGAAATATTTGAGGCTCTCTTAGCAAACAGCAAACTCACCTTGCCTGAGCCCAAAAGACCGGGAGATGTTGGCAAAACCAATGATCCCCGGTATTGTCCATACCACCAGATGGTCTCGCATCCTCTCAATCAATGCTTTGCAGTGAGAGAGAAGATCAATGAGATGTGGAAAAACGGAGTCATCACCTTTGATAAAAGCTACGGGTCTGCCTCCATTAACATGGTGTCATGTGGGCAAACTTCAAAGTCACCGAAGGAGAAAATCACTACTTCATTCAAGGTGATAAAAATGGCTCAAACGTCCCAAGAGTTGGTTCCCTATCCAACACCAGATGGACAACCCATATGGGTGCATCTCGATCTCCTAGAAGATGAAAATTGGGAGATCGTCAAAACAAAGCCGACCGCTCAACAGCGAATGCAAGCGAAGAGACAACTCCGCAAGCTTAAACAGTAGCAGAAGTCTTAATCGAAACAAGAAGTACCTGAAAAGGCAGAAACCTCTTTCACTGCTTCACTAGGGGCAACAAAAGAATCCCTTCCCAAAGCTTCAAAGGCGATAAGAAAATTCATCCTTGGTGATTTCATGGCACCTCACTACAGAAATGAAACTACGCAGGGGGCATCATACTCTTGCAACTCGGTAATTGGATTCTCCATGGATGGATACGAGTCCAGTAACACTGCCAGTGATACCGATGAGTGGGAGGAATCCTTTGAAACAGGTGAATACCTCTCCGATGAGGAATGGATTCCCAAGTCTCCTCTTATGCCAGTAATCTAGTATAACCTATTACAGCCGCAAGGATCTTGGTCTGATGATGAAGAAGACCAAGACGTTGTTTAAGAAAATACTGTCAACTCAGCACCGGTCAATGCTCTAGTGGAACCCGACATTGATGAACCACAAGGAGCAGATGACGAAGAAGATTTGGCTCCTATGCCTGATCTCGAAGAATATGCAAGAATCTTGCAACATCTTGCCATAAAGCAGGAGCAAGATCGCATCAATGATCTTCGTCACGATCAAAATCCAGAACCAGAAATCCCTGAAAATCAACGGGAACTTCCTCCTTCAACTCCTGAAAATGGAGTAAACTGCTGGATCAATGATCCTCTTACATCCAAGGATGAATCCGACTCCCAAAAGTCTAGGCTGGGGGCATCTCCTATCGGGATAACCTGTAACGCGATAGCTCAGGATGATAGTGCCTCTGAAGCTTCATCTGTCGAAGACACGTACTCCCCAACTGGTAGTATATTTTTCGAAGGTACATCTTCTTAGGTGACTTCCACTGAGATATCATCTTCTCAGCCTTCGTCTCCTGAAACTGTGACATCGGAGCTCACACCTCCCTTGGCTGATCATCTTAAAGAAGCTCCAGCCGATGAAGTCTTTTTCAATGAAAATCCGGTCGATTGGTCCCAGATACCCGATCTCATAGACAATGTCCGGACCGATAAATTACTCAACAAAGAAGAGAAGTTGTTGGATGCTGTTCAGAACTTGTTCACGGAAAATGCTCCGTGCAACACAATCCTGAAGACGGCAATACTGCTATAGAGACGTCTTCAGCAAAGGACAAGGATCAACCCCTTGATCCCGAGGGTGATCTTCCAAACGAAGACCTTTCTCAAAAGGCACTCGAAATAAACAGTCAAGCCCCCTTCGTGATCTCTCTCAAATCTTCAAAACCTTTGGTAATCACCACCAAAGCAAAGAAGACAAAACAAAAAGCTAGGGGCAAGTTCACTGTCTCCTTTGTGTCTATCATGTATGACACAGATTCGGACTTAGAGCCAGAAGACGACACAGCGTCAAGCCAAGCTGATACTCAGCGAATTCAGTCCGCTCTCACTCCATTGGAGACACCTGCTAGAAGATCCTACGTCTGCTTCTTTCGTCGTTCCGGTAACTTCGGCAAAAGAAAAAATAATCTTCTTCTACAAATTGGGAGTCTCTCCACCAAATTCTCTGCTTGAACCTTTCCAAAATGAAGGTATGCCTCAACTATCCCTATATAGTCGAATGGCACAAGCAATCATGAAGAAAATGGGCTACAACGCTCAGAATCCGACCGGTTTGGGAGGTGGCCATGGTATTCTCACACCATTGGAACCCACCCTAACCAAAAGTCAATCGGAAGATTGGAAACTCCACCCTCATAAAGGCAAGTCTTCATACGAGTTGCGGTATGATCCTACCACTCCCATGAGACAGCTGACACAAACGCTGCAAAGTCGTTTTGCCGACAAAGCCTCAACATCTCGTGTCCATGAAGACATTGACCTCACTGGATATTGTTGACACCAAAAAAGTCAATATGTCTCCTCAACATCGAGAAGCCTCCTGAAGCTGCATCCTGCTAAAAATAGGCAAGGCTACTTCAAGCATCAGATTTTGTCAGAATCAGATAGAAACTGAGAGATCCTTCAAGACAGCTAAAAAAGGGGTACACCTGAGGTTTCGGGTCATTCCGACATCGTTTGGCTCAACTTCACCGCTCTGACAGCTAAACAAACGCTCCCGGCGGCGACATCATCAAAGACACCAAAACTTTGATCAAAGCCTACGGATGACTCCAAAATGTCTCCAAAGGGCTCCATGCCAAATTTCAAGTCAAACCGACAACGTTTGACCCTCCATCAATGCTCGAGTAGTAAAATCAAGCCTCCCGGCGGTGGCAACCACCGAAGCCATCACTCATCAAAAAAAATACATAAGTGGCTTCAACATGCTTCCAAAAGGCTGCACGTCAAATTTCAGATCAATCGGACATCGTTTGACCACATATCAAAGCTCGGCATTTTCCCCGCAGCAAAATCAAGTGAAGCATTGATGGGACCCCAAACGGCTTCAAAACTCAAATAAAATCACATGGTTGGTCCTATCCACTGCTCAAGAAGCTTCACCTCAATTTTCAGGTCATTCCGACATCGTTTGACCTAGTTTCGACGCTTGACAGAAAATCGGCTACAAAGTCTTCGGCTTTCCCGAAAAATAGGAAACTTTGTGCTCCGATTTCGCGAGGGTTCTCGTCAAGATTTCTTCAATAAAATCAAGTCAATAATTGAGGAAAAATTTCAAGAAAAATACAGAAGAAAAAAGGGACGAAAAAGACGAAAAAACGGCCAAAAACGACGCTCGGCGACCAAACGGGCCGAAGCCCTATGGTCGCCGGCGACCCTGGCCCAAGGTCGCCCGGAGACGCTGGCCATGGGTCGCCGGCGACCCTGGGTGCATGGTCGCCCGGCGACCCTGGAAATCCGGGTCGCCGGATTTTGCGCCAAATCGTCCATTTTCCGATTCTTTTCGCGTTTCGGGTATTCTGGCCTCTGTAATTTTCTGAAAATCCAATGTTTGGTGCTTCAAAACCACTGATCTTCGTCGACATCTCGGATCCACCATAAAAAGCATGAAATCATCAACGATCGCCAACCGGCTAACCAAGAAAGTACACTTTCTGTCTGACCGATCATGAAATCGACAAGACAGACGTCGCCGGCCCGCCAACATCAATCAATGTCTGAAATTGCATCGCAATCCGACATCAAATAATGCGTGGATCCACCCGTGATGATCGCAAGAAAAATCTCAAAGGGTGCAGCACGGCCCGCGACTCTTCACATGCCTTGGCAACCACTTAATGTCGTTAATTGACCCATTAAAGCAGTCATTAACTCATTATTTTGGACGGCCCAATCAGAACCAAGCATTTGGGAGTTACAAATCCAAGCAATCATGGCATTAAACCCATGAAACTCCCATTATCATGAAGCATAAAGGTGATTAAATGCCCACTACCTTCATCGGCCAATTACAAGCCTTGAAAAAGGAGTTACAAAATCAACTTGTAACTCCTCATCAATTCTTTCATCATGGCCATCAATGCCAATAAACACCTCATGGCTACCAAAAGCCTATAAAAGGAGGTCCATTCCAAGAAGAAAGCAAGGATGAAAATAGATCCCAAGTGCAAGCTCTGAAAATTCAGAAAATCCAAGAGAGAGACGAAGTCCTGCAACTTTGCTCCCGGAAGCACCACAAGGTGATCAACGTCCCTTGGGGGGCCACCCCCCCCCCCCCCCCCCCCCCCAAGGTCACCTCCTTCTCTAACATGGCCTAAACGCGGCTTTTCAGCCCGTTTACTCGGTTTTTCATTGGATATAGGACCTTCTCTTGGTCCTTGTCCTTTAAAAAACTGAGGTTAGAAGCCAAGCCAAAGAATCAAAGCATCACATGTTCTCATTTGAAGGACGATGGCGAAGCCCATACATGACTTGCGACCGTCGATCTCAACGTGTCCCCACAATCTCCTGAGAAGTTAGATCCATTTTCTTCCTTTTCTATTGTAGTTTGTATTTCTTAAAGAGACAAAAAGAAATAACAATTCTTGTCTTTCATATTTGATGAGTTTTGTAAAAACGCCTTTCACGGCAAAATCGCCTTTCACGGCAAACAAACAAAAACGCCTCTTACGGCATTCTAAAAACTTGTCTCTTTTCTTAATATTTATGCAATTTGAAAAGCTAGAAAAAAGGATTGATTTCCTTTCCACTTGTGAAGGTGAATCTCCGGATTATCACTATTCCAAATTCCAAGTAGAAAGTAAATCTGGCATACCCGTACAAAAATGTTGATGCCCGAGATCTTCTCTCCTCCGCCGAGACCCAGGTCAGCCCCCGGGGTGCGGAGGGAGAGGACGGAAGATTCCCCCTCTTTTCGGGTCCATCAAGTTGGCACGCCCGGTGGGACACGTTGACTTGAGAACGTGATGCTTTGATCACTTGGCTCCTTTCTAGTTGGTGGCCTATGTTGCATTTTGCATCTAAAAAAAAATATGAGATGGGATTTCAATTGTTCTTTCTCACTTCAAAAAAAAAAACAAATCTGATCTCTTTTCTTAGATTCAACTTTGAGAAATTTTGATCCTTCCCTCTTCAAACTTGATAGCTCACAGAAATGTTCGCAGCTATCGTTCATATCGGGGATTGGGCCACCTTTTCTCTTTGATGAGTCCAATTGGGATTTCAAAAAAAAAAAAAACACCTTCATTTCAAACTCTTAAAAAAAATGATCTCTCTTTCTCAAGATTCAACTTTGAGATATTTTGATCCTCTCCTCCTTGAACTCGATAGCTCACAGAAATGTTTGCAGCTATCGTTCATATCGGGGATTGGGCCATCTTTTCTCTTTGATGAGTCCAATTGGGATTTCAAAAAAAAATTATTATAAATTCAAAAAAAATTTAGCTTTCTCTCTTTTGTATTCAAATTTGAGAAACCTTGGTTCATTCCCTTCGAATTTAGCGCTCGCAGAAATGTTGAGCCTTTGTTCGGATTGGAACACCATTCGCTCTCTTTAATGAGTTTATAAAAAAAAAAACCTTTCAAAAAAAAAAGGGATTTTTAAAAAAAAAAAAAAAAACATTAAGGTTCCACCAGTTGCGTTCTTTGACCAAAGTGGATGTAAGAAAAGCCTTGTCCAGAGTGTGGAGACAGCTAGACTGTTCGAGGTAAGGGTCCTCCAAACGGGTTCATTAAGTAATCCTACCCTTACCTGGGGGCTGATCTATCTACTAAGGTTTCATAAGAACGAATTGGAAATCTATGTGCACCTTTCAAAAAAAAAATTCTCTAAAAAAAATCCTTAAAAAAAAAAAACTTCTGTCACTTTGAATTCAGAGTTGAGAAATCTTGGTTCTTTCCCTTTCGAATTTAGCGCTCGCAGAAATGTTGAGCCTTGTTCGGAATGGAACACCATTTGCTCTCTGCAATGAATTCAATCTTGACTTTTCAAAAAAAAATCTTTTTTTTAAAAAAAAAAAATTACAATCAACCCTCTTCTTCTTATGTAAATCCTTCAGGAAAGCAAGTTGTAAGCGCCCCAAGTGGCAATAATAATGAAAATGCAGGCCCGAAGGAGGCTTTCAAGTACGACTTGATTGAGCACTTTAAACACATACCTGCACGTCTGCACATCCTTGACTTATTGCGAATGTCTCCACAAACTCGTGATAGTCTCATTTCAGAATTACAAAGGCTGAATACGGATGTCGACAAACATGCCTCACAAGTCCTACAAATTGAAATGGACTATAGGGTCAAAAAATCAAATACTCCCTCAAAGGGAGAAAAGAAGAAAACTGAGGGATCAAGCAATGAATGCCTCTCAGTACAAAAAGCAGCAAGTGCAACAATTGCCTTCGACAAGGGTGACCTCCTCCTAGGCGAAGCAAAGCACAACCGTCCCTTGTACTTTACGGGGTACGTCAAAGAAATGCCAGTACACAGAGTTCAGATCGATCCAGGCTCTGCACTCAACGTCATCTCTACTTCGGCACTCGAAGAGCTGGGCATCCCACCTAGCAAGCTGAGTCACACGTTCGTATCCATCTTCGGATATGACGGTAGCGCTCAATGGCCTATCGGCAAAATCAGGTTCAAATTGCAAATTGGTGATCTTATTTCTGAAGTCACTGTGTATGCAATAAGGACCCCTTCATGCTACAATATACTCCTTGGACGCCCCTGGATACATGAGAATGGTATCGACCCTTCAACTCTACATCAGTGCATCAAGTTCATTGGCGATGATGGCCTGATACATCGAGTATTTGCAGACAAAAAGCCCTTCAAAGGCAGAGATGTCCATTTTGCAGATGCTCAAATGTATAAAGATGGAAAAGAAGAACAGGAGGAAAAAACAATTCGCTTTGCCGACAGTCTCCAGAAAGATAAAAGTAAGGCTCCTCAGCAATCATCGGAGGAAAACAAACCCTCCACCAAACTCGAAGTAAGCGGCCAAGCTCCCTTCGTCGTCTCCTTCAAATCTCCAACGCCTTTGGTAATCACTACTAAAGCAAAGAAGACAAAACAAAAGACTGGGGGCAAGTTCACTGTCTCCTTTGTGTCTATTATGCATGACACAGACTCAGAGTCAGAGTCAGAAAATGACACAGCATCGAGCCGAGCTGATACTCAGCAAAATAAGCTCACTCTCACTCCATTGGAGACACTTGCAAACATAGAAGATCCTACGTCTGCTTCCTTTGTTATCCCAGCAACTTCACCAGAAGAAAAAACAATCTTCTTCCATAGATCGGGAGCATCTCCACTGGACTCTCTGCTTGAACCTTTCCAAAACGAAGGTATGCCTCAGCTATCCCTGTATAGTCCAATGGCACAAGCTATCATGAAGAAAATGGGCTACGACGCTCAAAATCCGACTGGTTTGGGAGGTGGCCGTGGTATTCTTACACCATTGGAACCCACCCTGACCTAAAGTCAACCAGAAGATTGGAATATCCACCTTCACAAAGGCAAGTCTTCATATGGGTTGGGGTATGATCCTACCGCTCCTATGAGACAGTTGACACCATGGCTGCAAAGTCGCTTTACCGACCAAGCCTCAACATCTCATGAAGACATCGATATCCCTGGATATCTCTTTGAGGAGTTACTCGTCAAAAATCCTGAAAGCTCCTCCAATTGGTATAATTTCTCTGATAATAAAGAGGAATTGCCCGATGACGTAGACGAGCGGTTCTCTGTCCCAGAAGAATCATCGTCTCCAAAAGAAGTACCTTACTTCAACCCAATTCCAGCAAATGATTGGGACCATCTCATTGCAAGCCTTGAGAAGGATAGCATTGAGAAGGATACTGATCAAGAAGATTCATGGACAGAAACAGAACCTCAGTCTGAAAATTTCTCTGGCACTCCAGAAAGTCTTGTTGAGTTGGAAGCCTCCGAAAATACTATGGAGGAACCACCTTCAAACCTTCCGACAGAAGACCCCGTTCAAAAGATAGACTTGGGAACACCTGATAACCCACGTCCTGTATTCATAAACAAGAATATAAAGGATGATGAGTTACCCGAGTATATCTCTTTTCTTCGTGAGTTCGTTGATTGCTTTGCATGGTCTTATGCCGAAATGCCTGGCTTGGATCCCAAAGTAGCAGTCCACAAGCTCAACTTGCAAAAAGAAATCAAGCCTATCAAACAAGGCCAAAGAAGATTCCGTCCCGATGTGATGGACAAAATTAAACAAGAAGTTCAGAAACTCAAAAACGTTGGCTTCATCCGCGAGGAACAACATCCTGAATGGTTGGCTAACATTGTCCCCGTGACAAAGAAAAATGGGCAGATAAGGGTCTGTATCGACTACAGAGACCTGAATTATGCATGTCCTAAAGATGAATTCCCGCTCCCCATACCAGAGGTGATGATTGACAACACATATGGGTTCGAGCGAATGACGATCATGGATGGATTCTCTGGCTACAACCAGATAAAGATGCATCCTGAAGATGAAAGGCATGCATCATTTCGGACACCATTCGGCGTGTATTGCTACACTGTTATGCCGTTTGGCTTGAAAAATGCAGGTGCGACATATCAGAGGGCTATGATGAAAATATTCCAAGATATGCAGCACAAGACGGTCGAATGCTATGTTGACGACCTCGCCATAAAAAGCAGAAGAAAAGAAGACCATCTCAATGATCTTCGAGAAGTCTTCCTCCGACTTCGTAAACACAATTTGCGGATGAATCCACTAAAGTGCTTCTTCGGTGTCTCATCGGGTAAGTTTCTCGGATTCATAGTACAGAAAGCTGGAATAGAACTTGACCCCACCAAAGTCAAGGCTATCCTAGAAATGCCATCTCCCAGAACCCTAAGAGAATTAAAAGGGCTTCAAGGAAGGCTGGCCTACATTCGACGGTTCATCTCCAATCTATCAGGGAAATGCCGTCCATTCTCTCGCCTAATGAAGAAAGGCGTGGATTTCGTCTGGGATGCTGAATGTGAAAGTGCATTTCAAGACATCAAAGCATACCTCATCAAACCTCCAGTGCTGGCTGCCCCCACAACTGGAAAACCATTTATCTTCTACACAAGAGCTCTCGACCACTCTTTGGGTGCTCTGCTCACACAAGAAAATGACGACGGAAAAGAAGCTGCTCTATATTACCTTAGCCGCATGATGGTAGGTGCAGAGCATCGCTACTCCCCAGTCGAAAAGGAATGCCTTGTAGTAATGTTCGCTGTACAAAAGCTGCGTCACTATTTGCTGTCGAACACAGTCTACCTGATTTCGAGGATTAACCTCCTAAAGGTCCTTGTCACAAAAACAGGTTCTCTCAATGCCCGACTGGCAAAATGGTCCATTCCTCTATCACAATTTGATATTAGGTATGTACCACAAAAAGCAATCAAAGGCCAAGCTCTAGCAGACTTCCTCGCAGAGCATCCATTGCCTAAAGATTCTCCACTCAGGGATGATCTCCCAGACGAATTTGTCTACAATGTGGAAACTTCCTTGTCAAATGCTTCCTGAGACATGTACTTTGACGGTGCAACCAGGACAAATGAAAAAGGAAAGCAAATATCGAGAATCGGCATCCTCTTCGTCAGCCCCGACAAATAAATGATTCCACACGCCTTCTCGCTACTGGAACCATGTTCAAACAATGCAGCTGAGTACCAAGCCCTGATTGTTGGATTGGAACTCGCCCTCGAAACCGGCATCACCATGCTGGAAGTTTTTGGAGACTCTCAACTGGTCGTCAACCAGATGAATAAAAAATATGAAGTCAGGAAGCCTGATTTGCTACCTTACTACAATAAGGCGCAGTCGCTTCGACAAAAATTCAACATCTGTCACATCACCCACATCCTCAGAGGTGAAAACATCCGTGCAGATGCCCTGGCTGGACTCGCCGCATCCATGACAATCCAAGAAGGGGAAAACATGCAAGTCACAGTGTGTCAAAGAAGGATTCTCCCTCCTCTCAACACACACCAAGTAGTTGTTGAATGCCACCAAGTGGTTGGAAGTCGGATGTCCATCCTCAAACCTCCAATTGGCGACTGGAGAGATCCGTTCATTGATTATATTATGTTCGGAATACTACCTGAAGATCCAAAAGAGCGGGTAAGCATCCAAAGACGAGCCCCAAACTTTCATTTGGATATACCTTCAAAAGCACTTTACAGAAAATCCTTCAACGGAGTACTCCTACGCCGCTTATCACAACAAGAGGCTGAGGAAACTCTCAAAGAAGTACATGCTGGTCTTTGTGGAGCTCATCAGGCTGACCCTAAACTCTACAACCAGATAAAAAGGCTAGGTTATTATTGGCCTACCATGGTAACTGATGCAATACAATTTGCCAAGTGCTGCCAAAAATGCCAGATTCACGGAGATTATGTCCACATGCCTCCAGAATGGCTACATCCAACAGCAATCTCATGGTCTTTCGAAGCCTGGGGTATGGACATCATAGGTCCTATTTCTCCCCCATCAAGCAAAGGTCATCAGGCCTGTCACATGATCAACAATGGTGAGAGGAACTTCAAGATCAGAAGGACTATCGTGCCGTCTCATGTTACGGCGTTGTCCCCTCCTCCTCTTGCCTCGGCGGGTCAATCTGCTCGACGATCCTGCCACACTATCAACATCAGGCCTCTCACAAGAGTCCTCACTAGATGGTCTACTTTTCTCAGTAGACTCCATGGAAGCCTTCGTATGCTCTGCCTGTATCATAGCATCGATCTCAGCCTCCTCCTCTTCCAGCTGCCTCAAGACCTCACCAGGAATCCCTTGTGTAGCTCCTGATCTGATGATGTCCTGCCCATTGAGAAAGCCTATCTTGTGTTTCTCTCCAGAAAGGAAGGCCAAAACTTTCTCCCGACGAACACCATCCGATTTGCCAAGACTCTTCCCAGGAGATTACTTAATATCGAGCTCTTTCTTGGAAAGCCCCCGGTACACTGAAAAGCTCTCCACGAACCACTTCGTGAAACCAGCAGTCCGGAAGGTGGACAGCTCAGGATAGGAAATCATGGCGGTAGTGTCCTCGGCGCTATAAAATGCCCATGCATTTCTCCCATCTTGCAGACCTCCAAAACGCTTCACCATACTCGAAGGCGCTCCAACAACGCCTTGAGAGAAGCCAAGCTGCAACGTAAAACGCGAAGGGACATACAGTTGGATGTCGACGAAAAGATGTCTGCGGTACACCATCATACCAACCCGTATGTTGAAGAGCCACCTCTTCTCTGCGTCCGTCAAAGCATAGTGTCTTCCCGACCCTGCCCTGGTCGAATCACGGGAGACACCAAAGTCAAAAGCCTTCTTCCGCAAGCCCAGAGAAAGCTTCACTGAAGACTGCCCAATCTCGACGTCCCTAAATCGTCGGATCCTTAAACGGGCAGATAAAAGTGATTCGTGAACGGCTGTCCCTCTAGCCAAACGAATCATGAAGGGATCTTCATCCTGTGCAACTCCCAAACGATGGAAGCTAGGACAGTGATATACATACCACGAGTAGAAAATGTGGGCAGAAAACACCCTGTTCATGGGAAGCCCAAGCCGAACCAGGAAAGCAGCAGCCTGCAGTTCGGTACACAAATAGGAGTAAAGAGCAGGTACCAAAGCCAGCCGCTCTCCAAACGCCATCTGACAAGCCGAAAAAATACAGTGCGGCCTGATGTGCGTTCCATCTCCTCCAGCAAAAACAACCTCACCCATAGCAGGACAAATGTCAGGACAAATGGCATCCGTGCTTGCGAAGAACTTCTTCAAATCTTCTCGCATAGCAGCGATCTTCATCAAACTTGATGCTTTAGCCCTAACATCCTGGGCCATGCCATCAGAAGAATCCCCACTGTAAAAAAAGTTGGAGCTGCAACTTCTCCAACTGCTGGATCTAACTTTCGAGCCCTCCTTCTCCTTCAAAAAATCATAGAAGGCGACGAGCTGAAAGTACACAAGCCTCAACTACTCAGACTGCTCCTCAAGGACGCTGTCAATAGGCATAAACTCCTCATAGAGTTTGCCGAGGATAGGCAACCCGGTGATGGCGCTCAGCTCCTTCAAAGAAAAACCAATCTCACCATTCGTCACAATGAAGGTGTTGGTTTGTGGAAAGAATGACTCCAGCATGGCCATGAAAGCCTCATCGGAGAAAACGACGGTTTGCCGAAAAGCGCGAACCGCGTCAAAAATCTCGGCCTCCCGAAAAACGGCCTCACCAATCCTCAAGGTGTGATCAGTCTATGACTCCCAGCTCGAGTCAGCACTGAAACGGCCACGAAGTCGAAAAGGCTTCACCCAATTGCTGTCGTCACCCCGAAAAACGCCAAGGCCCACCGGTCTCAAATCAACCGATGGATGATCAGAACCTTGGTAGCCACTGGCTGGCATCAACATGTCCATACGGACAGGTGGCTTCTCTGTAAAATCAGACGCTCCACTAACAAAAACCGCGGTCTTGATCACACTGGTCCTCTTCACCCAGCTCGGAGGATCTTCCCTCTTAGGGCACATGGGAGAAAGGCTCAGGATCAAGATGGTCCGATCAAAAGACGACCGGGTAGAAATAGTTCTCTCCTCGCCATCTGCTGTGTAAGAGAACTGAAAACATCTCCTTTGGTATGTCAAGTCGTCGGGGACTCCATCACCGAAGAAGAAGGTAGGCTTGAGCACAACGCTCTGATCGTCCGTAATCCAGGGACGGCTGCTTACCATGATCTTATAGGACTCCTCATCCTTGAGAGCGATCAATCGCTGTCTCATCTCATCACGATTGAGGGAATCGCATTCTTCCAAGTTTTTCTCCACAAACTGGACCTTCTCCCAAACCTGCTGAACGGCAGCATTGGAAGATCTAGCAGACCGACGAGGTGCGTCAGTAACAGGACCTTTACCTTTGTTCGTTCTAGAAGAACTACCTGCAAAAAATGGAAGAGAAAAGATCAATCAACATCCAAATGACAGAATTCTGCTACAAAAAATTCTAGCAAAATTTTGACATGGTTCCGGGGCAATTCCAAAGAAAAGGAACATACTCCGAAAAAGACAGGAAGCCTGAAGATGAGCTCAACATCGCTGCGAGCTCATAGTCAATGGAGAATTCTCAAAGAAGGCTTGAACTCAACATCGCTGCGAGAACAAGCCAATCTCATCAAACTTCCGCAAAATCTGGATAAGAGCTCAACATTGCTGCGAGCTTCAGAATCCAAAAATTGCAAAACTTCCTTAAAATCCAGCAAGACCGAGAAAGAGCTCAACATCGCTGCGAGCTCAAAATCCCAACACTTGCAAAAGATTTTCAGGTACACATCATCATACTTCCAAATCTATTTACCAAAACTCATGCATCAAAAATATATCATTATGCATTAAATGCTAGGAAAACCTTGACCAAAGTTTGACCAATTCCAACCCAATTTGCTCAAAACCAATCAAACTTCGTCTAAGTCAAAAGTCATGTTGGCTTGACCTAGAGACTCTAGCCCTCTATCTTGATGCATCAAACAAAAAAAATGCATACATATTGAAATTGCATAGCCTCATTATCATAGTGAGCAAACAAGGAAAAAGAAAAAGAAAGAGAGAAAAAAATCTCAGCAAAAAAAAAAAAAAAAAATTTTTTTTTGGCCCACAGGCCGTGGCCCATTGCCACGTGGTAGTACGGTCAGGTCCGTACGGACCTGTTCGTACAGCCAGAGAAAAAAAACCGAAAAAAAAAGAGAGAAAAGAAAGACGCTGAAAAAAAAAAAAGAGAAATCGGCGTGGGAAAAAAAAACAAAAAAAAAAAAGAGTACACGGTTTTAAAAAAAAAAACAAGAAGAGAAAACCGTGAAAAGAAAAAAAAGAGAAAAAAAAAGAAAGAAAGAAAAAAAGAGAAGCACGAAAAAAAAAAAAGAAAAACGTGCATGAAAAGAAAAGAAAAGAAAAGAAAAAAAAAGAGAGAAGAAGAAAGAAGAAGAAAAGAAAAACAAGAAAAAATGAAAAAGCTACTTCTACAATGGAGATTCTTGACAAGGAAGAAAACTTACTTGAAGCCATTGATGGAGAAGAAGAAGAAAAGCTTGGAGATCCTTGAAGAAGAGAAAGCACTTCTTGCCTTGGGGAGCACTCTTGAAGATTTCTTGCAAAAAGAAAGTAATGGAGCAAAAGCACCAACCCTCTTTGCTTTTATAGAAGAGAGCAAGCCAAAAGAGGAAACAAAGAGAAAGAAAGGAGGTAAGTGCTAAAATTTAGCTACTTTCTCAAAGAGAAAGATATTTTGAGAGAATCTTTCCACAAAAAGAAAACTTGAGAAATTCTCTCCAAGTAAAGATATTTTTAGATATTCTCTACACGAAAGAGATATTTTTGGATATTCTTTACAAATATGACACTATATGAGATCTAGGCCATCTCCAAAGCCTAAGGTCCCATGGGTTAGCCCATATGAGCCAGGTTTGACCACCTAGGTACTAAAAGTGGCTTTTAGTCAAAATATTCCTCTTACCAAGAGCAAAAAAAAAAAAAGAAAAGAGCAAGAAGAAAAAAAAAAGTCCCATGCCTCTTTTGAGTTGATGGGATCATTAAAAAAAAAAAGAAACAAGAAAGTCCCATGAATTTCCAAAAACCAAACCATCCAACCTCATGAACCAAATTGAGCCAAAATCTTGAAATTGACATTTTACAAAACCAAATTCCGGTCCCCTAGCTCGCCACATACAGCTTGTTAGGTCACAAGACCAAAACCAAAATCAAAATCCAAAACCTACAAACCAAATCTGACCCCCCAACCTGCCACATACAGCTTGTTAGCTCACAAGGTCAAAATCAAAATAAAACCCCGACCCCCTAACCTGCCACATACAGCTTGTTAGGTCACAAGGTCAAAAACCAAAATCCAAAACCCAAAATCCAAATACCCCATGTCATTTTCAAAACTTTGCCTTGAGATGGTACGTGATCCCTCTCACTACCATAAAATTCCCCCGGAAACTCAGAAGGCTATTCAAAAAAAAAAAAAAAAAAAGGCTCAAGACTCTTGGTCAAGTTGGAATCTTTCCTCCAAGTTTCTCTTCGAGGCACATCGACTCCAAAAAGCTACTCGTCGCTGTACCTCGAGGGGGCATTTGTTGACACCAAAAAGTCAATATGTCTCCTCAACATCGAGAAGCCTCCTGAAGCTGCATCCTGTTAAAAATAGGCAAGGCTACTTCAAGCATCAGATTTTGTCAGAATCAGACAGAAAGTGAGAGATCCTTCAAGACAGCTAAAAGAGGGGTACACCTGAGGTTTCGGGTCATTCCGACAACGTTTGGCCCAACTTCACCGCTCCGACAGCTAAACAAGCGCTCCCGGCGGCGACATCATCAAAGACACCAAAACTTTGATCAAAGCCTATGGATGACTCCAAAATGTCTCCAAAGGGCTCCATGCCAAATTTCAAGTCAAACCGACAACGTTTGACCCTCCATCAATGCTCGAGCAGTAAAATCAAGCCTCCAGGCGGCGGCAACCACCAAAGCCATCACTCATCAAACAAAATACATGAGTGGCTTCAACATGCTTCCAAAAGGCTGCACGTCAAATTTCAGGTCAATCGGACATCGTTTGACCACATATCAAAGCTCGGCATTTTCCCCGCAGCAAAATCAAGTGAAGCATCGATGGGACTCCAAACAGCTTCAAAACTCAAATAAAAGCCCATGGTTGGTCCTATCCACTGCTCAAGAAGCTTCACCTCAATTTTCAGGTCATTCCGACATCGTTTGACCTAGTTTCGACGCTTGATGGAAAATCGGCTACAAAGTCTTCGGCTTTCCCGAAAAATAGGAAACTTTGTGCTCCGATTTCGCGAGGGTTCTCGTCAAGATTTCTTCAAGAAAATCAAGTCAATAATTGAGGAAAAATGTCAAGAAAAATATAGAAGAAAAAAGGGACGAAAAAGACGAAAAAACGGCCGAAAACGACGCTCGGCGACCAAACGGGCCGAAGCCCTATCGTCGCCGGCGACCCTGGGTGCATGGTCGCCCGGCGACCCTGGAAATCCGGGTCGCCGGATTTTACGCCAAATCGTCTGTTTTCCGATTCTTTTCGTGTTTCCGGTATTCTGGCCTCTGTGATTTTCTGAAAATCCAATGTTTGGTGCTTCAAAACCACTGATCTTCGTCGACATCTCGGATCCACCGTCAAAAGCATGAAATCATCACCGATCGCCTCAAGATCGCCAACCAGCTGACCAAGAAAGTGCACTTTCTGTCCGACCGATCATGAAATCGACAAGGCAGACGTCACCGGCCCGCCAACATCAATCAATGTCTGAAATTGCATCGCAATCCTACATCAAATAATGCGTGGATCCATCCGTGATGATCGCAAGAAGAATCTCAAAAGGCGCAGTACGGCCCGCGACTCTTCACATGCCTTGGCAACCACTTAATGTCGTTAATTGACCTATTAAAGCAGTCATTAACTCATTATTTTGGATGGCCCAATCAGAACCAAGCATTTGGGAGTTACAAATCCAAGCAATCATGGCATTAAACCCATGAAACTCCCATCATCATGAAGCATAAAGGTGATTAAATGCCCACTACCTTCATCGGCCATTCACAAACCTTGAAAAAGAAGTTACAAAATCAACTTGTAACTCCTCATCAATTCTTTCATCATGGCCAGGGCCAATAAACACCTCATGGCTACCAAAAGCCTATAAAAGGAGGTCCATTCCAAGAAGAAAGCAAGGATGAAAATAGATCCCAAGTGCAAGCTCTGAAAATTCAGAAAATCCAAGAGAGAGACGAAGTCTTGCTACTTTGCTCCCGGAAGCACCACAAGGTGATCAACGTCCCTTGGGGGGCCACCCCCCCCCCCCCCCCCCCCCCCCCCAAGGTCACCTCCTTCTCCAACATGGCCTAAACGCGGCTTTTCAGCCCGTTTACTCGGTTTTTCATTGGATATAGGACCATCTCTTGGTCCTTATCCTTTAAAAAACTGAGGTTAGGAGCCCAGCCAAAGAATCAAAGCATCACATGTTCTCATTTGAAGGACGATGGCGAAGCCCATACATGATTTGCGACCGTCGATCTCAACGTGTCCCCACAATCTCCTGAGAAGTTAGATCCCTTTTCTTCATTTTCTATTGTAGTTTGTATTTCTTAAAGAGACAAAAAGAAATCACAATTCTTGTCTTTCATATTTGATGAGTTTTGTAAAAACGCCTTTCACGGCAAAATCGCCTTTCACGGCAAACAAACAAAAACGCCTCTTACGGCATTCTAAAAACTTGTCTCTTTTCTTAGTATTTATGCAATTTGAAAAGCTAGAAAAAAGGATTGATTTCCTTTCTACTTGTGAAGGTGAATCTCCGGATTATCACTATTCCAAATTCCAAGTAGAAAGTAAATCTGGCATACCCGTACAAAAATGTTGATGCCCGAGATCTTCCCTCCTCCGCCGAGACCCAGGTCAACCCCCGGGGTGCGGAGGGAGAGGACGGAAGATTCCCCCTCTTTTCGGGTCCATCAGATATCTCTTTGAAGAGTCACCCGTCAAGGATCCAAGAAGCTCCTCCAATTGGTATAATTTCTCTAACAATGAAGAAGAATTATCCGATGACAAAGACGCGCGGTTTTCTGACCTAGAAGAATCGTCTCTAAAAGAAATACCCTACTTCGACCCAATTTCAACAGGTGACTGGGATCATTTCATTGCGAGTCTTGTGAAGAGTACCGATCCAGAAGACCCATGGACAGAAACAGAGCCTTGGTCTGTAAATGACTTCAAAACTTCAAAAGGTCTTGTTGAGTTGGAAACCTTCGAAAATATTGTGGAGGAACCACCTTCAAACCTTCCAACAAAAGATCCTGTTCAAAAGATAGACTTGGGAACACTTGATAACCCACGTCCTGTATTCATAAGCAAGAATATAAAGTATGATGAGTTACCCAAGTATATCTCTTTTCTTCATGAGTTCGTCGATTGTTTTGCATGGTCTTATGCTGAAATGCCCAGCTTAGACCACCAAATAGTAGTCCACAAACTTAACTTGCAAAAAGAAATCAAGCCTGTCAAATAAGGCCAAAGAAGATTCCGTCCTGATGTGATGGACAAAATTGAACGAGAAGTTCAGAAACTTAAAAGAGCTGGCTTCATCCGTGAGGAACAGTGTCCTGTATGGTTGGCCAACATCGTCCCCGTGACGAAGAAAAATGGGCAGATAAGGGTCTGTATCGACTACATGGACCTGAATAATGCATGCCATAAAGATGAATTCCTGCTCCCCATACCAAAGGTGATGATTGACAACACCTGTGGGTTTGAGCGAATGACATTCATGGATGGATTCTCTGGCTACAATCAAATAAAGATGCATTCTGAAAATGAAAGACATACCAAAATCCAGCTATAAATGTCAAAAACCTGGCTATAAACGCCAAAAATCCGACTATAAACACCAAAATCTCCGCTATCAATGTCAAAAATCGGCAATAAATGCAAAAAAAAAAAATCGTCTTTCATGCCAACAAAACAAAACTTGGTTTTCAAAAAATCTGGCTCCCATGCCAAAAACAAACAAAAAAAAAAAAACTCGACTTTCACGCCATCTCAAAATTCGGCTTTCATGCCATCTTAAAAACTTTGGCTTCTATGCCACAAACCAAAAAAACTGGCTCTCATGCCAATTCAAAATTCGGCTTTCATGCCATTTCAAAAGCTTTGGCTTGCATGCCACAAACAAATTTTGGCTTCTGTGCCGCAAACAAACAATACCCAGCTTTCATGCCATCTCAAAATTTTGGCTCCCATGCCATAAACAAATTTGGGCTCTTATGCCACAAAATTCGGCTTCCATGCCATTCCAAAATTCGGCTTTCAAGCCATCAAAAACCAAGCTTTCGCCACAAAATTTGACTTTCATGCCCAAAACAACCCTTTGACAAAAGATTTTCACAAAATGACAACCTTTTGATCAATTTCTCAAACAAACATTCCCATTCAACTTTTGCTTAAATTTGTTTTCATTAAAAAATAATTTAAGTAAAAGGAGGGAATACAAAAAAAAAATATAGTACCAAAAATGTTTATACATGGAGGCACCAAAAAAAAAGAAGAAAAGGAGTTTGTTACAACTCAGGAGCTCAGCTAGCATGGTCTTCAACCAAAGATTCAACTCCTCAAGCAGACTTTTGGCCTTAGCCTCCAAAGCTTTCAGGTCACGCTTCTTTAAAACATTGCCATAAAATGCGGTAGAACGCCACGACCCATCTGCAGCACGAGGAAGTTCTTCCCAGAAAAATCTGCCACCGCTCATATTCCTGAGTCTTCCTCCGGAGGTTGCTATCAGCCTCCTCAACCTGGCAAATGAGAGCCCCCTCTCTATCACGAGCTTCCACAATGGCGGTCCATTTGGCAGCAGCTTCTTCCTCCAAAAGCTCAAGACGCTGCCTAGCCTCGACTACCTCCTTATCAAGCCGGTTCAGGTCTTGAGTTAGCTCGATGATGGCCAACTCGGTAACGTTCCTCTCCAGAACGAACTGCTTCTGAGTACGCAAGATCTCATTTAGCTCAGATTTGACCTCGCTGGAAGGCTTCACAAATATCTCATTAAAGAAGTCACCATCTAGGAAACTCTTGGTCTCAGTCCACTTGTTGCCCAACGCAATGACTTCATCAACAAATGCCTTGGCACTTGCAATGTCCAGACCGACTTCTTCACTGTCAGCAATAATGTTTTGCAATGCTTGATCATGCCAAAACCAGCTTCCAAGTGACCTAAAGAGAGAGTCTCAACCCATGATCTCAAAACACTCTTCAACACCTTTCGCATACTGAAGGTGCGGCCCAAATGAGGATTCGTCATGCTCCGATGCCCGACTGCCCATGTCATGTCCTGTTGGAGGAGTAATCAATAAGCTCTTTCCAATCGAAGAAGCTGACTCGTTGAAATTAGTAGAAAAAGCCCCTACTTCTGGATCGGCTGCAGGTATCTCATGTTCTGGCCCTGAGGAAGACGGAGGAAATTCTCCTGCTGCTTCACAATCTGTCAAAAAAAGACAAAAATGTATGAATATGATCTTGCCAAAAATCAATATCGAGATTATTACTACAAAATACCTTCTTCGACAACCGGCGGAGTACTTTCTACCTCTATGAGCTCATCTGAAGCATCGTCAAAGGTTGCATCCATGGATGGATCGAAGTCATCAGAATCCTCTGGCAAGTCAGCTAACAAGAAAGCAAAAGCAACAAGTTAGTAAATGACAGCACAAACAAAAAAGGAGAAAAACAAAAGAAATTATACCAGGTGAAAGTTCTGGAACCACTCCAGAGTCCCTTGGCTTTTCCTTAAATGCCGCAAATGGGTCCGTCATCGCCTCATCGGCCGGAACCTCGGGCATCACCAAATCATCATCCTCTGCCAAAAGAAAGAAAGCAGTGGATCAAAAAAATCTCTCATATGAGGAAAGAAGTGTAAACAAAAAGAAGGAGAATCATACCAGCCATCTCCTCTTCTCGGCTCCTCTTCTCTGGAGGCTCGTCAGCATCCCCAGACACCTCTTCAGTAATGGTGAAAGGAACATCCAGATCAGGAGGACTTTCTTACCGTCTCATATTACGGCGTTGTCCTCTCTTCCTCTTACTTCTGTGGGACGGTCTGCTCAAAGAACATGCCCCACTATCAAATTTAGGTCTCTCACTAGAGTCCTCACTGGACGGTCTACTTTTTCCAATAGACTCCACGGAAGCCTTTACTGTTTGCATTTCCAGTAGACTCCACGGAAGCCTTTCCAGTAGACTCCACAGAAGCCTTTCCAGTAGACTCCACTGTTTGCATCCAAGCGTCGATCTCGGCCTCCTCCTCTTCTAGCTGTTTCAAGATCTCACCAGGAAACCCTTATGCAGCCCCTGATCTGATGACGTCTTGTTCACCGAGAAAGCCTATCTTATGCTTCTCTCCAGAAAGGAAAGCCAAAACTTCCTCTCGTCAAACACCATTTGATCTGCCAAGACCCTTCCCAGGAGATTTCCTGACATCAAGCTCCTTCCTGGAAAGCTCCATGTACACTAAAAAGCTCTCCGCGAACCACTTCGTGAAGCCAGCAGTCCGGAAAGTGGGCAACTCAGGATAGGAAATCATGGTGGTACTTTCCTCCGCACTGTAAAAAGCCCATGCATTCCTCCCATCTTGCAAACCTCCAAAACAGTTCACCTTGCTTGAAGGCGCTCTAACAACACCTTGAGAGAAGCCTAGCTGCAGCGCAAAATGCGAAGGGACATACGGCTGGATATCAACAAAAAGATGTCTACGGTACACCATCGTACCAACCCGTATGTTGAAAAGCCATCTCTTTTCTGTGTTTGTCAAAGCATAGTGTGTTCCAGACCCTACCCTGGTGGAATCACGGGAAACACCAAAATCAAAAGCCTTCTTCCGCAGACCTAGAGAAAGCTTCACTGAAGACTGCCTAATTTCAACGTCCCTTAACCGTCGGATTCTCAAACGGGCAGACAAAAGAGATTCAGAAACGGCTGTCCCTCAAGCCAAACGAATCATAAAAGGGTCATCGTCCTGAGCAACTCCCAACTGATGGAAGGTATGACAGTGGTATACGTACCACGAATAGAAGATATGGGCTGAAAATACCCTGTTCATAGGGAGCCCAAGCCGAACTAGAAAAGAAGCAGCCTGTAGTTCTGTACACAAATAGGAGTAAAGAGCAGGCACTAAAGTCAGACGCTCTCCGAATGTCATCTGACAAGCCGGAAAAATACAATGCGGCCTAATGTGCGTTCCATCTCCTGCAGCAAAAATAGCCTCACACTGCCAATAAATGAGGTAAACAACGAAATCTCTCCGCAATACAATGTCAGGATAAATGGAGTCTATACTTACGAAGAATTTCCTCAAATATTCTCGCATGGCGGAGATCTTCTTCAAAATTGGGTATTTAGCCCTAGCATCTTGGGCCATGCTATTAGAAGACTCCCCGCTGTCAAAAAAGTTGGAACTACAACTCTTCCAACTGCTGTACCTGACTTTCGAGCCCTCCTTCTCCTTAAAAAAAACATAGAAGGCAACGTGCTGAAAGTACAAAAGCCTGAACTCCTCAGCCTGCTCCTCAATGACACTGTCGATAGGCATGAACTCCTCATAGAGTTTGCCGAGGATAGGCAGCCCGGTGATGGCACTCAATTCCTTCAAAGAAAAACCAATCTCACCATTCGTAACAATGAAGGTGTTGGTTTGTGGAAGGAATGACTCCAGCATGGCCATGAAAGCCTCATTGGAGAAAACCACGGTTTGCTGAAAAGCGCAAACCGCGTAAAAAATCTCGGCTTCCCGCAGAATGACCCCGCCAACCTTCAGGGTGTGGTCAGTCCATGATTCCCAGCTTGAGTCAGCACTGAAACGGCCACGAAGTCGAAAAGGCTTCACCCAATTGTTGCCGTCACCCCGAAAAATGCCAAGGCCCACCGGTCTCAAATCGACCGACGGATGATCAGAACCTTGATAACCACTCGCTGGCATCAACATGTCCATACGGACAAACGACTTCTCTGCAAAACCGGAAGGGCCACCAACAAAAACCCCGGTCTTCATCACATTGGTCCTCTTCACCCAGCTCGGAGGATCCTGCCTCTTAAGGCATGTGGGAGAAAGGCTCATAATCGAGATGGTTCAATCGAAGGTCGACCAGGTAGAAATAATTCTCTCCTCACCATCTGCCGTGTAAGAGAACTGAAAACATCTCCTTTGGTATGTCAAGTTGTCAGGGACTGCATCACCAAAGAAAAAGGTAGGCTTGGGCACAATGCTCTTATCGTCTGTAACCCAAGGACGGCTGCTTACCGAAATATTGTAGAATTCCTCATCCTTGAGAGTGATCAATCGCTATATCATCTTATCACGGTTGAGGGAATCACATTCTTCCAAGTTATTTTCAACAAACTAGACCTTCTCCCAGGCCTGCTGAACAGCCGCATTAGAAGATCTGGCATACCGACGAGGTGCGTCAGTAACAGGCCCCTTACCCTTGTTCGTTCTGGAAGAACTACCTGCAAAGGATGGAAAGAAAAACAAAAATCAATTATCAAAATGACAGAATTTTGCTAAAAAAAAATTCTAGCAAAATTTTGACATGGTTCCGGGGCGATTCCGAAGAAAAGGGAAACACCCCGAAAAAGATATGAAGCCTGAAGATGAGCTCATCATCACTGCAAGCTCATAGTCAGTCGAAGATTCTCAATTGAACTCAAACATTGCTGTGAGATCAGGCCAGTCTTATCAAATCTCCGCAAAATTGGAAAAGGGCTCAACATTGCTGTGAGCTCCAAACTCCAAAACTTACGAAACTCCTCAATATCCCCCAAGGCTAAGGAAGGGCTCAACATCGTTGCGAGCTCCAAATCACAATATTTGCAAAAGATTTCCAGGTATGCATCATCATACTTCCAAGTCAGTTTACTAAAAAGCATGCATCAAAGAAAACCATCATGCATTAGATGCTAGGAAACCTTAACCAAAGTTTGACCAATTCCAACCCAATTTGGTCAAAACCAATCAAACTTTGTCCAAGTCAAAAATCATGTTGGCTTGACCTAGAGACTCTAGCCTTCTATCTTGATGCATTAAAATAAAAAAATAAAAAGAGCATGAACATATTGAAATTGCATAACCTCATTATCATGGTGTGAGCAAAAAGCAAAAGAAAAAAAAAAGAAAAGAGAGAAAACCTCTTAAAAAAAATTGTTTTTTGGCCCACAGGCTGTGGCGCACTGCCACTTGGCAGTACGGCCAGGTCCGTAGAAAAAAAAACAAAAACGGTGCAAGATCATTCAAGACAGCCAAAGGACGGGTACACATGAAGTTTCAATCCATTCCGACATCATTTAGCCTAACTTCACTCCTCCGACAGCTAAACAGGCACTCCCTGCGGTGACAGTGTTGAAGACATCAAAACTTCGATCAAAGCCTACGGATGGTTCCAAAATACCTCCAAAAGGCTCCTTGTCAAATTTCAAGTCAAACCGACAATGTTTGACCCTCCATCAACCCTCAAGCAACAAAATCAAGTCTCTCAGCGTCCGAGGCCATCACTCATAAAAAAAAGTACCTGAGTGGCTGTCACGCCCCCAAAACCGGTAATCCAATCTCGGGGACGCGAATATGGGGAATTTGTATTTCTCCCAGGATCCGCGTGTGTGAGGATGGCACGATTCACAACACATCAAAATATTTCGCGGAAGCTCTACAAGACGTTACGACCCGGAATCCGTACCCATTGGGTTCCGTGTCGTACTCAATCTGTCAGCATAAGATTGCCATAGACATTTTTAAATTCAGACTGGAACGATACATAATATCAAGATATACAGAGCTGACAGTAACAGGCTAGTCATTACCCAAACATATTCAAGTTACAAATTAACGAGTGCATTTTTACAATTCCCAAGAAAAAGGCTAACAAAAGCCGTACAAAATAACAAGCTAAAACAATACTACCCAAGAGTGTAACGCAACTCCGGAGTCAAGCATGACGTCGACATGACATCACTGACACAACAACCTGCAAAACTCGTGGCTCAACAACCCTCTGCACACGAACTAGCTCAAAACAAGGACCTGCTATCTAGAACACCAAAGTAGTAAAATATCAGACACGACGGTCTGGCAGGTGATCAAAATAGGCAGGAGCATAAACAAAAATAAAGTTTAAAGGAAACAATAGCTAAAACACTGGATTGAACTTGAAACAGATTTACAAGATTTAAAAATGATGCATGGACAAGATGCTTATCAAGAAATCACGAGTACATGTACGATATATGAAACAAGACATGAATACATATAATATCATGATTAGTAAATCCACACGAGCCCATCCTTTCTCTTTCATACGTGATGACAAGAGCAAGCATGCATGACAAGCACGACACGCAAGACACGATCCCACAAATACGGGGAATTTCCGGCCGCGGAACCGGAACACGAACACGCACGATGTGTTATTCAAGACACGACTAGTCTGCAGACCGTCCACGTTGTTTAAGGACCCCCATGTATTGGATCAAGCTAAAAGGGCAGTCCAAGCTCAGTGGTAATTACTTATATCATGAATGCATAAAACACGACAATACTTATTCGAGAACACGTCAAAACAAGAGGGAAATCATTTAACAAGCACGACACGACGAGACTAGCAAAATAGCATAATATAAATGCTTAACAAACTTAAGAAATGATTCCCTTTTCTTATTCTTGAAACACGTCTTAAAACAAGCTTATACTTGAAATTCGGACAAATGCACGATGAAGCACGAAGCATCAAAACAAGAGTTTTGGTTCTTGAAACAAATCTTCAAACGAACTTGTACTTGAAATCAAACGAATACTCGATGATGTACGTAACATCGAACAGAAGTTCAAACACGAAATCTGTCAAGTTTAGGCTAAGACCATTCATCGACCCTTGTGGAATTGAAAACCAAATGTCGGAATTCAATAAAACTTGGTGTCCCCGAAGGTATATTACATTTTGGAATTCCAAGTGCACAAGGTCAATAAAAAGGTCTAAAACCTAGTCTAGTTTTCATTCCCGCAAAAATCCTTCAAAAACAGCCCTTTTTGCATCTCTACCGGTAGAACTACCGGTTTAAGCGCCTCTACCGGTAGAACTACCGGTTTAACCACCTCTACCGGTAGAACTTCCGGTAGACCGAGGGATTCTCAATATCCTCAACTTTCTGCCAAAATTCGAGCCACTTCTACCGGTAGAACTTCCGGTTTAACTTATGAAGTTCAATTTTTCTCACACTTCTCTCCCTTCTTCACTTCCACATTTTCACCACCTGCACTCCCCAAGCCTACATGCTTTCCAAGGGATGATTTCACACATTTTTAAAGCATTTCATCCACATCTAAACCATTCATTCCATAACAAAGATATCAAGACATTTTCAAGTATAAAATCATAAAAACTAACAAGTTCAAACATGAATCTAAGAGCTTGCAAAATCATTGCTAACAAGACAAATGAAGAAACCAAAACTCATGACTTGAAAGAGTATAACATAACTTACATTATGAAGTTAAACATAGAAAACATGTCTTAATTAAATATTGAAACCATAATGAAAACATAAAACAATAAACATGAGAAATCTTATAAAGATCACTTGCCTCGGGTCAAAGTGAGGAGGAAATCACTCAAGAGTGGTCTCTACTAGATCTCTAGCTCCAATCCTACAAAAGCCCCAAAAACCCAAAGAGAAAACCCTAGTAAAAATCAATCCTTTACATACTCCAAGAAAACTCTTTGCATAAAAAGAGGAAAATGCTCTAAATGGCTTGAAAAACAAGAATCTCAAACAATAAATGCCATTGCTAACCTTTAAAACGTTGAACCAAGAGGAAGAGCTTGAAAGAGGGCTTTATCCTAGCTCAAATCCTTTGAAAAATGCATCCTAGGAAAGCTTGAGAGAAGAGGAAGAAGATGGGGAGATCAAATCTTGGTTTAGAAATGATTTGGTGAAGCTTAATGAGGAAGAGAGCAAGAAGAAGATGGAGGAATAGGTGGCTGCTGGGATTCTTCTTCTCCAATGGTGATTAGGGCAAAGAGAAGAGAAAGAGAAGAGAAGGGCTCCTTATATAGCAAAGAGGAGATGGGTCCCACAACTTAAAACATTTGTCGGGCTAAAAACATACATTTCGGGACCTCGAATGGAATCGACGAAGAAGACAAAGTTGCTCGTTGAAATATCTACTTTCCAAAAAGTATATTTTCCCCAATTTCTGGAATTTCGAAATTTATGGACAGATTTAGTGAAAATTATCATTTTTGCCCCTTTTTCTCGAAAAATGCTATTTTTGAGTATTAAATCAAGATGGTCAAAACATGAAAGTTGTTTAAAAAATAAAATGAGTCAAAAGGAATAAAAATTGGAATTTTTAGAAACCAAGAATAAATTCTCACAAAAATACAATTTACAAGGGTCGGGTCAAAACAAAGTCAACGGTCTTTTAAAACTCTCCAAAGTTATGAAAAATCTATTCAAACTCAAAAACAAAGTCAAATCAACTCTAATCTTGTTTAAAAAGCTAAATAATGATTAAAACAATGCTAAACCTGAAAATTGAGGGTTGGGGTCTTACAGTGGCTTCAACATGCTTCCAAAGGGCTGCACGAGGAATTTCAGGTCATTCCGACAACGTTTGACCAGACTTCGACAATCCAAAACAAAATCAAGCCTACTGGCGGCGGAGCACCCCGAGACCGTGACATCCAAAGCGGAGCTAATGGGTCGTCTCAAAATGACTCCAATAGGCTCCCTGTCAAATTTCAAGACAATCGGACATCGGTTCGCACATCAAAGCTCGACATCTTCATCGCAGCAAAATCAAGTCTAGCAGTGACAGGACCCCAAACGGCTTCAAAACCCAAAAAAAACCCTATGGTTGGTCCTATCCACTGCTCAAGAAGCTTCACCTCAAATTTCAGGTCATTCCGACATCGTTTGACCTAGTTTCGACTCTTGACAGAAAATCAGCTACAAAGTCTTCGGCTTGTCCAAAAAATGGGAAACTTTGTGCTCCATTTTTGTCCGGGTTCTTGTCAAGTTTTCTCGAGGAAAATCAAGTCAACAAATGAGGAAAAATGACAGGAAAAATAAAGGAGAAAGAATGAACGAAAGAGACCAAGAAACGGCCGAAAAACGACGACCAAAGGGGAAAAAACCCCCCATGGTCGCCGACAACCAAAGGGGAAAGAGACCAAGAAACGGCCGAAAAACGGCGACCAAAGGGGAAAAAACCCCCCATGGTCGCCGACAACCAAAGGGGAAAGAGACCAAGAAACGGCCGAAAAACGGCGACCAAAGGGGAAAAAACCCCCCATGGTCGCCGACAACCATGGCCCATGTGTTAAATTGTATAGACTCAATCCATCAAAGGATATGATAAATTGATTAATTTCTTTATTCATCAATAAAATCATGCTTTACTTTCATGAGATGAATGTTATTTTATTACTTAATGATCATGACCAATACACTTGACATAATGGTTCATGAGTTGAACCGGGTCCCATTAATATATTAGATGTGATATATGTGTATGGATGAGATCCACACACGGGAGATATATGTCACAAATCTTATACTTAAATATCTTCACAACCAATGATGAGACTAGGCATCTCATTTGATAAAGTTGCGGCACTTTGATCACTATGAAATAGTGTGATTTGTCTCGATCATCTGAATGGAAGATTCTGGATCATGGTGCTGGTACATTGGATGTATTGAAGGACCATGAGAAGCACCTTATGGAATTCTGTCTCGATTATAAGGTCTGCTCTCATAATTCACTAGCAATAGGCTCTCAATCTTGGGACATTAATGAACCCAAGTTTCTATCTATTTTTTGCTTTGAGTCACCAATGAGTGAGACCAACTGTAGGTCAACACCTAGGTGTCTTGGATATGTGGTAGTAGGACTGTGGGAACATTGAATGATCAAGATGGAATCTATCTCTATTATCCCCTTGTGCCAATTAATGGATTTGTCATTAGTAAGTGCGCACCCATCTCGATTAAGAGTTAATTGGATGGTACTGATGATCACAGTGATTAATTGGGGCTCAAGAATAATAAGATGTGGAACTAAGATTAGAAGAGACAGATTTATTCCAATTGATCTATGGATATTGATAGAAGGGCCTATTGTGGTAATAGGGAAGTTTAGGTTCTTCTATGTAATTTATTCCTAACACTGGAGTGCAATTGCATTTATATAGTGGTGTTATTTGCAATTAACTGTGGGCCAGGATTGCACATGAGATGTGGGGTCGCGGTGTCCCAGTTGGAGCCAGCTTTCTAAGGAATCCCTAGTGGTCCCCACGCTAGCCCAAGTTATTATATAGCTACTAATTATAGTAGAACTCTAAAAGGAAATAGAAAATTACTATTTCTATTTGAAGTGAGACTTCTAATAGTGGTAATAGTAAGTTACTAATTATAATGGAAGTGAGACTTCTATTTTAATTAGAAAGAAGAGAGTTACTAATTGTTAGAGAAGTAAGACTTCTATTTCAATTAGATGACAAAGAAGAGGAACTTGCTTTTAGCAATAAATAGAGGAGATAAGAGTGCTTAGACGTCCAATGGAAATACCTAGCTAGCTAGGGATTCACGCCCATGCCCTTTTGTGCAAGAGTTGCACATGCTTTGTCTCCTCTCTTCCCTCTTCTAGTTCTCTTCTAATTTTCTTGAAAGTTTTCTCTTGGAGATCCCACCCGTCTTCTTGAGAAAAGAGAATCCGATACGGGTCATAGCATGGAAGATCAAAAGGACTTGGAGATTCCTATTTGATAAGTGAAGGAGTTTCATCTTCAAATAAAGACGCAACTTCTCCATTAGAGCACAACCGAACTCTAAAGGTATAATCTACTTCGTTGCATGTTGTAGATTTTTTATGGATGCTAGTTGGCTGCTTGTTTCTATCTTTTAGATAGTTTTATTTACTGTATATGATCATGAGATTGAGGGTTATGCATTCTGGATATAGTTAATGGCCTTATGGGTACTTGATCCCTGAGTCAAGTGGGTCAAAAGTTTTGAAAATCTATCCACAAGACCCACCTGCTTCCAACAATTGGTATCAGAGCCTTACCTCATCTCTAATCATGTTAGATCAGTAATTTTGTTCTAATCTTTGCATGAGATGCGAAGAGGATAGAGCGAGGGCTATGTAAGGATCAATTTTTATTGCGTTTGCTTACTTTTGTAGTAGCTCCATGTTTGGAATATCACAAAAGATTTTAATCATGATGGAAGGATGGTAAGAAGCCATTAGAAGCCTACTGAGATCATTAGAAGTGATTAGGGAACAACAGGAGTTGAATCTGAAAAAACCCAAATTTCTAGGTTCGCCAGGTCGGCTAGCCACACGAATCACTACGACTAGCCGTAGAGATCTGGTCCGCTAGCCTAGGGACCAGTTCAGCTAACTCGACCCCCACCGGGGAACACCTCTGGACCCCCTCTGCATAGGGGATCTTGTGTAGTAGTGGCAACCTTTGGAATCTTGTTTTTCCATTATGGTTTGGTAACCTAGTTTTGTGAGATGCTTTGTTGTATGATATACCAACATGCATGTTATCATGTCCTCTCCATATGGCCCACATAACTTTTACTTTCTTTTATGGTTATTGGTTTATTTGAGGCTAAGTGTAAAGGGCATCATGGTTTCCTTGGTTTCCCGCGAAAGGGCAAGGCATGGTGAATTTCCCTATCTTTTTTTCCATGCTTAGATTACCATGTAAGTCTCATTGTAGACACATAGGAATTTATGTAATTTTTCAAATTTGTAATTTCTGGAGATGTCCGAGACGAAGAAGGTAAGTGAAACTGGAGTCCTAATCAAAGAGTTTGAAAATTACCAAAAGGTGTTTTGGAGATGCCCAAAGAGTTTGAAGAATCCCAAAATGTTTGGAAAGTCTAGAAGTCCAAGAAGTCTATTCAGCTTGGGCCATGTGGAGGAGAGGACTAGTTTTTAATTATAGCACTTTCTATTTATGGATGAATGCTTCTTTTAGAAAGTTTCCAAATCTGATCCAAACATAGCAAATTTCCAAAATTGGTCAAATCAAATTTATTTTTGGAAAGAGTTCTAATTAGAGTTGATGGGCCCATAAGATGGATCCATTGGCAACTCTAATCTTAGAAACTGGACTTTCCTTAAAATAACTTGACTTGGAACCAATCATTGGTCATATCATGAGATGATTTGATGTCTATATATATATGGGCCCATATACCTATTAGAAAATCCTCAATTCTAAAATATTAAGTGGGAGCAGGGCATTTATATTTAGAAATCCCCATGGGTTTCCACCATAGGTCCACTGTAAGGAAAGTATTAGCCTCGCGCCATCTTGAGAATGGTCGTTCCCCACGGAGGGCTTGTATTTGTCTGGTTACTAGATATGGATCTCCTATTGATAATGTTGATGAGACAGGGTGGGGGCCCACTCCCCAAGGAGGAGCTGCCCGCAACGGTTGTCATGCAATGCTAGTTGGTGGATCACACTTAACTAAAATAATGATGTAGTATCCTCAAGGACTTGCCTCATGTACTTTAGAAACCGAATCTAATTGGGAGTCATACGTTATTTGGTATGAGATACCTAGATAATAATGAATGATGGGGATCATGGATAGTTAGTCTTAATCCCAATTTTGACCAACTATGATCCGCACCAGTATAGGTGGTATTCACACTCCCCAAGGAGGCATACCCCGAAAGATTGGGATTCCGATGTATTCTGAATTTTGTGGTTATGAGGATTCCCACATAAATTTGGTAGAATACTAAACCCTAATGTCATTTAAATTCATTAATTGAATGTATGGTTATGTGCTACAGTATTTCAAGCATGAATTCGAATACTTTCAATCCACTTGTGACCATCCTCAACCGGAATAAGTTGATAGAATCCAACTTTATAGACTGGAAAAGGGCCCTGGATATTGTCCTGACAGCTTTAGGATGCAGATATGTCCTTACCATACCCTCCCTTCCTGAGGCTGAGCCTAATGCACCACAGTATGAAAAGGATGTTTACACCAAGTGGACCAAAGACAATGAGATGGCTAGATGTTTTATACAGGCATCCATGTCTAGTGTTTTACAACACCAACATCAATCCTATAAGTCAGCATACGATATTATATCGAACTTAAATGAGATGTTTGCAGACCAGGTTAAACTTGCTAGGAAAGTTGTTATAAAGGTGCTGATGAACACTACGATGGCCGAAGGAACCCCAGGTTGAAAATGAGTTTCGCACTAAATGAGTTAGATGTACTAGGTGTTAAGATTGATACAGAATCGCAAATCGACATGATCCTTCAATCACTACCGGATTCTTTCAACCATTTCGAGATCAATTATAATAAATTGGAAATGACCATAGCTGAGCTGTCTCGCCAGCTGATAATGACTGAGGAAATCATGAAGAAAGAGAAAAATCCCCTCATGACAAAAAATTCATTTGCTAGGACCAAGCCGAAAGGCAAAGATCGAGATAGCAAGAAGAAATCAGTCATCAAGGGTCCTAAGGTGGAGAATGGTTCTACTTGTGGTATGGCCAAAGCTAAGGGTACGAGAGTAAATGGAAAGTGTTTCCACTGTGGTATGACAGGACATTAGAAAAGGAATTGTCCAGAATATCTGTCTAAGAACAAGACCTCAAGTATGATTGAGTCACTTATTTCTGAAGTTAGTTTTGCAACTGGTACTTCAGAATCTTGGTGTGTGGACTCCAGGGCAACTAATCACATATGTAATACATTGCAGGGGTCCAAGGAAACCAGGAGGCTAAGTGATGGGGAAATCATTGTCAACCTAAGATCTGGCGCTAAGGCGGAGGCTGTTTCAGTGGGAGTTATTATGTTATGTTTTTCAAATAATAAGTTGGTTTTGGCAGACACGTTATATGTACCATCTTTACAACGGAATTTAATTTCAGTTTCTAGTTTGGTGAATAAAAGTTATTCAATTACTTTTGATACTGAAGTTGTCATAAAGAGGAAATGTACTTTTATATGTTCTGGCAAGGTAACCAACGAGCTTTATTTGTTAACTCACACAATGTATGAGATTCATGATACCGAAACAATTTATAGACCATCATTAAAGAGAAAGTCACCTTCATCTAATCCAACAAAACTTTGGCACTTAAGGTTAGGACATATAAACCTAAACAGGATTGACAGGCTAGTGAAAGATGGTATCTTACCTTCATTGGTGGTAGAACCAATGCCTGTCTGCAAGTCCTGTCTGGAAGGTAAAATGACCAAAAGACCTTTTTCATCTAAGGGCATAAGGGCCAAAGATTTATTGGAATTAGTGTTTACTGATGTGTATAAACCCATAAATATAAGAGCGAGAGAATGATACGAGTACTTCATCACTTTCACCGATGATGACCCAAGGCATGAATACATATACCTTATGCACCGCAAGTCTGAGACTTTTGAAAAGTTCAAAGAGTTTCGAGCGGAAGCGGAAAAGCAATTAAGTAAAAGTATCAATACTCTTTGATGAGATTGAAGAGGAGAACATCTCTCCGCTGATTTTATGGGATACTTATTAGAAAATGGGATTCTATCCCAATTGTCTGCTCCTGGTCTGCCTCAACAGAATGAAGTAGCAGAAATAAGGAATCAGACTCTTTTAGATATGATCAAGACTATGTTGAGTTTCTCAAGGTTACCTATAGGGATATGTTTTGGAAACTGCAAAGTATATACTAAACCTCGTTCCATTTAAGTCTGTACCTAAGACTCCCCGGGAGTTGTGGTCCGGGCAAAAGCCTAGTCTACAACATAAGGGTTGTCCGGCACTCGTGCTGAAGGTTAAGACGGATAAATTGGAATCGAAGTCAGAAGTATACACTTTTATAGAATGTCCCAAAGGAACTAAAGGTTGGTTATTCTATAATCCCAAAGAGAGTAAAAAGTGCTTATCAGCACCAATGCGGTTTTTCTGGAGGAAGATTATATGATTGACCGGAAATCTTTAGAAAAGATTGTCTTGGAAGAAATTCAAAGAGAGATCAATTCCAAATCCAAATATGACCGAACTTAAAGAAAATTCATCCATACCTAACCCAGTAATTACACCAGTATCTTGTCGTAGTGGGAGCATTGTTAGGACCCCTAACAGGTTCTCGGTTTTTGGGAAAGTCTTGCAAAACAATCTCGGAAGAACCGAAACAAGATCCTTGTAACTATGATGAAGCAATCAATGACATAGTTTCGGGACGTTGGTTAGATACTATGAAAGCTGAGATGGAGTCTATGTACTCAAATCAGGTCTGGACACTTGTGGACTTGCCTGCCAATATTAAACTTATTGGGTGCAAGTGAGTCTACAAGAGAAAGAGAGGACCAGATGGAAGAGTTGAGACCTTTTAGGCCAGGCTTGTTGCGAAAGGATATGCTCAGAAAGAGGGTATCGATTATGAGGAAACCTTCTCGCTGATAGCCATGCTCAAGTCCATCCGGATACTCTTATCCATTGCGACTTATCTCGACTACAAGATTTGGCATATAGATGTCAAGACGTGTTTCTCAACGGCCATCTTGAGGAAGACATCTATATGGTGCAGCCAGACGGTTTTGTAGCTAAAAATCTAAAAGCAAAAGTTTTGCAAGCTGCAGAAGTCTATTTATGGACTGAAGCAGGCATCCCGAACTTGGAACATCCGTTTTGACCAGGCAATCAAGTCATTTGGTTTTTGTCAAAATCCGGATGAGTCGTGTGTGTACATGAAATGTGAAGGTGACATGGTAGTTTTTCTGATTTTATATGTCGATGACATCCTCCTCCTCCTCCGGCAGGTCATAGGAATGATGTCAACAGTAAAAGTTTGCTTGGCCAAAACTTTTGATATGAAGGACTTGGGAGAAGCTAGTTACATCCTAGGGATCAAACTCCATTGAGACCGGAAAAATAAGATGATAGGCTTATCCCAATATGCTTACATAGATAAGGTGCTGGTACGGTTAGCTATGCTTTGTACTAGACCGGATATCTATCACGCAGTGGGCCTAGTCAGTAGATATCAGTCTAATCCAGGACCTGAACATTGGACTGTTGTAAAGTGTATTCTCAAATACTTGAGAAGGACTAGAGATAACATTTTGATTTATAGCAGTGATAAGCTGATTCCAGTCGGATACATAGATACCGACTTCAAGTCAGATAAGGATTCCAAGAAATCAACTTCTGGGTATGTGTTTATGCTGTAGCTGCTTGAGAAGCAGCTAAAGAAGAAGATTGGATCAAAAGATTCCTTATGGAACTTGGAGTGGTACTTTTGGCAAGACAGCCGCTCACAATTTACTGTGATAACAGCAGGGCAGTTAATAAATCCAAGGAACCCAGGAGCCAAAAGCATGTACAGAGGTAGTAACACATGGTCAGAGAGATTGTGCAGAGAGGTCATACTGCTATCACCTAGATAGACTCTGCAGACAATCAGGGAGATCCCTTTACTAAGCCTTTGACGACCAAAGTCTTTGAGCAGTAAGTAGATGGGATGTGCATGAGATGCAACCCTGACTGGCATTGAGCCCAAGTGGGAGATTGTTAGATTGTATGGACTCAATCCATCAGATGATATGATAAATTGATTAATTTCTTTATTTATAAATAAAATCATGCTTTACTTTCATGAGATTAATGTTATTTTATTACTTAATGCACATGACCAATACAGTTGACATAATGGTTCATGAGTTAAACCGGGTCCCATTAGTATATTAGATGTGATATATGTGTATGGATGAGATCTACATACGGGAGATATATGTCACAAATCTTATACTTAAATATATTCATAACCAGTGATGAGACTGGGCATCTCATTTGATAAGGTTGCAGCACTTTGATCACTATGAGATAGTGTGATTTGTCTCGATCATCAAAATAGAAGATTCTGGATCATGGTGCTGGTACATTGGATGTATTGAAGGACCATGAGAAGCACCTTATGGAATTCTGTCTCGATTATAAGGTCTGCTCTCTGTTGATACCAAAAAAGTCACTATGTCTCCTCAACATTAAGAAGCCTCGTGAAGCTGCATCCTGCTACAAAACAGACAAGCCTACTTCAAGCATCAAATCTTTTCAGAATCAGACAGAAACTGAGAGATCCTTCAAGACAGCTAAAAGAGGGGTACACCTGAGGTTTCGGGCCATTCCGACAGCGTTTGGCCTAACTTCACTGCTCCGACAGCTAAACAAGCGCTCCCGGCGGCGACATCGTCAAAGATATCAAAACTTTGATCAGAGCCTACGGATGACTCCATAATGTCTCCAAAGGGCTCCGTGCCAAATTTCAAGTCAAACCGACAACGTTTGACCCTCCATCAATGCTCGAGCAGCAAAATCAAGCCTCCCGGCGGCGGAAACCACAGAAGCCATCACTCATCAAACAAAATACATGAGTGGCTTCAACATGCTTCCAAAAGGCTGCACGTCGAATTTCAGGTCATTCCGACAACGTTTGACCAGGTTTCGATGCTCCAAGAGAAAATCAAGCCTACCGGCGGCGAAGCAACCCAGGACCATGACATCCAAAACGGAGCCCATGGAACGTCTCAAAATGACTCCAATAGGCTCCCCGTCAAATTTCAGGTCAATCGGACATCGTTTGACCACATATCAAAGCTCGGCATTTTCCCCGAAGCAAAATCAAGTGAAGCATCGATGGGACCCCAAACGGCTTCAAAACTCAAATAAAAGCCCATGGTTGGTCCTATCCACTGCTCAAGAAGCTTCACCTCAATTTTCAGACCATTCCGACATCGTTTGACCTAGTTTCGATGCTTGACGGAAAATCAGCTACAAAGTCTTCGGCTTTCCCGAAAAATGGGAAACTTTGTGCTCCGATTTCGCGCGGGTTCTCGTCAAGTTTTCACCAAGAAAATGAGGTCAATAATTGAGGAAAATTGTCAAGAAAAATACAGAAGAAAAAAGGAACGAAAAAAACGCAAAATCGGCCGAAAACGGAGCTCGGCGACAAAAGGGTAAAAAACCCTAAGGTCACCGGTCGCCAGCGACCCTGCAAATCCGGGTCGCCGGATTTTGCACCAAAGTGTCTGTTTTTCGATGGTTTTCGCGTTTCGGGTGTTCCTGCCTCTGTGATTTTCTGAAAATCCAATGTTTGATGCTTGAAAACGACTGATCTTCGTCGACATCTCGGATCCGCCGTCAAAAGCATGAAATCATCACCGATCGCCTCAAAATCGCCAACCGGCTGACCAAGAAAGTGCACTTTTTGTCCGACCGATTGTGAAATCGACAAGACAGATGTCACCGGCCTGCCAACATCCATCAATGTCTGAAATTGCATCGCAATCCGACATCAAATAATGCGTGGATCCACCCGTGATGATCGCAAGAAGAATCTCAAAAGGCGCAACGCGGCCCGCGACTCTTCACATACCTTGGCGACCACTTAATGACGTTAATTGACCCGTTTATGACAACTTAATGCGGTCATTAACTCATTATTTTGGACGGCCCAATCAGATTCAAGCATCTGGGAGTTACAAATCCAAGTAATCATGGCATTAAACCCATGAAACTCCCATCATCATGAAGCATAAAGGTGATTAAATACCCACTACCTTTATCGGCCAATCACAAGCCTTGAAAAAGGAGTTACAAAATCAACTTGTAACTCCTCATCAATTCTTTCATCATGGTCATCAATGCCAATAAACACCTCATGGCTACCAAAAGCCTATACAAGGAGGTCCATTCCAAGAAGAAAGCAATGATGAAAATAGATCCCAAGTGCAAGCTCTGAAAATCCAGAAAATCCAAGAGAGAAACGAAGTCCTGCCACTTTGCTCCCGAAAGCACCACAAGGTGATCAACATCCCTTGGAGGGCCACCCCCTCCCCCCCCCCCCCCCCCAAAGGTCTCCTCCTTCTCCAACATGGCCTAAACGCGGCTTTTCAGCCCGTTTACTTGGCTTTTCATTGGATATAGGACCTCCTCTTGGTCCTTGTCCTTTAAAAAACCGAGGTTAGGAGCCAAGCCAAAGAATCAAAGCATCACATGTTCTCATTTGAAGGACGATGGCGAAGCCCATACATGACTTGCGACCGTCGATCTCAACGTGTCCCCACAATCTCCTGAAAAGTTAGATCCCTTTTCTTACTTTTCTATTGTAGTTTGTATTTCTTAAAGAGACAAAAGAAATCACAATTCTTGTCTTTCATATTTGATGAGTTTTGTAAAATCGCCTTTCACAGTAAAATCGCCTTTCACGGCAAAATCGCCTTTTACGGCAAACAAACAAAAACGCCTCTTACGGCATTCTAAAAAAAAACAAACTTGTCTCTTTTCTTAATATTAATGCAATTTGAAAAGTTAGAAAAAAAGATTGATTTCCTTTCCACTTGTGAAGGTGAATCTCCGGATTATCACCATTCCAAATTCCAAGTAGAAAGTAAATCTGGCATACCCGTACAAAAAAATGTTGATGCCCGAGATCTTCCCTCCTCCGCCGAGACCCAGGTCAGCCCCTGGGGTGCGGAGGGAGAGGACGGAAGATTCCCCCTTTTTTCAAGTCCATCAAGTTGGCATACCCGGTGGGACTCATTGACTTGAGAACGTGATGCTTTGATCACTTGGCTCCTTTCCAGTTGGTGGCCTATGTTGCATTTTGCATCTAAAAAACATGAGATGGGATTTCAATTGTTCTTTCTCACTTCAAAAGAAAAACAAATCTGATCTCTTTTTCTTAAAAACTCAACTTTGAGAAATTTTGATCCTTCCCTCTTCAAACTTGATAGCTCACAGAAATGTTCGTAGTTATCGTTCATATCGGGGATTGGGCCATCTTTTCTCTTTGATGAGTCCAATTGGGATTTCAAAAAAAAAAAAAAAAAAACACCTTCATTTCAAACTCTTTAAAAAAAAAATGATCTCTCTTTCTCAAGATTCAACTTTGAGAAATTTTGATCCTCTCCTCCTTGAACTCGATAGCTCACAGAAATGTTCGCAGCTATCGTTCATATTGGGGATTGGGCCATCTTTTCTCTTTGATGAGTCCAATTGGGATTTGAAAAAAATTATAATTTCGAAAGAAAATTAGTTTTCTCTCTTTTGCATTCAAATTTGAGAAACCTTGGTTCCTTCCCTTTCGGATTTAGCGCTCGCAGAAATGTTGAGCCTTTGTTCGGATCGGAACACCATTCGCTCTCTTTGACGAGTTCATTAAAAACCTTCCCAAAAAAAAGGATTTAAAAAAAAAAAAAAAAAAACTAAGGTTCCACCAGTTGCGTTCTTTGACCAAAGTGGATTTAAGAAAAGCCTTGTCCAGAGTGTGGAGACAGCTAGACTGTTCGAGGCAAGGGTCCTCCAAACGGGTTCATTAAGTAATCCTACCCTTACCTGGGGGCTGATCTATCCACTAAGGTTTCATAAGATGGAATTGGAAATCTACGTGCGCCTTTCAAAAAAAAATCCTCTAAAAAAAATCTGTAAACAAAAACTTCTGTCACTTTGAATTCAGAGTTGAGAAATCTTGGTTCTTTCCCTTTCGGATTTAGCGCTCGCAGAAATGTTGAGCCTTTGTTCGAAACGGAACACCGTTTGTTCTCTTCGATGAATTCAATCTTGACCTTTCAAAAAAAAACTTCCGTCACTTTTGAGTTCAGAGTTGAGAAATTTTGGTTCCCTCCCTTTCGGATTTAGCGCTCGCAGAAATGTTGAGCCTTTGTTCGAAATGGAACACCATTTGCTCTCTTTGATGAATTCAATCTTGACCTTTCAAAAAAAAACTTCCGTCACTTTTGAGTTCAGAGTTGAGAAATTTTGGTTCCCTCCCTTTCGGATTTAGTGCTCGCAGAAATGTTGAGCCTTTTTTCGAAATGGAACGCCATTTTGCTCTCTTTGATGAATTCAATCTTGACCTTTCAAAAAAAAAAAAACTTCCGTCATTACTGGATTCTCATCTGAGAGATTCTGGTTCCTTCCCTTCTGAATTTAGCGCTCGCAGAAATGTTGAGCCTTTGTTCGGATTGGAACACCATTTGCTCTCCTTTATGAATCCAAATTTGACCTTTCAAAAAATCCCATCTCGTGTCCTTTCCAAGGATGCGATTTGCAACATTTGTGCCTATCGGTGCTAGTACGCCCTTTCGGGTCTACTGTATTCGCGACCGACACATTTGTATCTCCAACCTTATATCATTTTACCTCGAGTGAGCCTTGCTTCTCGGTAATTTGAATTAAGGTCTACAATTGCTTCTAGCAGTCACTGGAACGCTCACTCTGAGCCTACCATACTTGCACTTTAGAACAATTGTACCCTCTATGGCTTTTTGCCTTCTTCATCATCCTTGGGTTGGGCCATGTCCCCTCAAGTGATTTGAAAAGACAAAACCATAGTTGTTCTCCATTTACGATCACCATATTCTTGTGATTACTAATGGATTTGGTCTTATTTCAGAAGTTTTCCAAAACTAACAATGGCAGCTTCATTAACCATCACTTTCGATGAGAACAAGTACCAGCTTATGCTTCAAGACAAGCAAAACAAGCATAAGCGCCCTGCCAGTTGCCGAAGCGTCATCTCCCTCGACAACTCTCCAAACACCGGGTCAACTTCAACTCCCCGGACCATCGTCTTCGGATCGCTGGGACCATTCCCACTTCCCGCAGAAGACACTATACCTGCCAAGAAGCAGAAAACCGCCCCGCAACGTGTCACTAAAATGGCACCAAGGGCGAACACCAAGAAGCCTAAAGCCCGTGGCGTTCCCACGAAGCCTCAACCCACAAGAAACCAGGTTTACACCAAAACTTGGTCTCTGAGATCTTCACCAAAGCAACGGAGGTCCCAAACATCTGCAAAGCCAGCATACCTGGCCCCTCTCAAGGAGAATCAGTTCTACCCTCTCTCTTACATGAAAGAGGAGAAACCTACCCTCCACCCAAAAAATAAACAAAATCATCATGAGCCGGCTTGCTCCTACAAGCCCAAAATCAAATCCCGCATCGTTAGGCCTACGCAAAAACATGCTGAAGCATGCACTCCTGCGAGACGACCCTTCATCTCAACAGGGGCCGAGCTCGCAAAATTCAAGTCTTCATTGAGACAGACAAAGGACCGCATCCAGATTCTATCCTTGCCAAGCTTCAAAGAAGACAAACTCGGCTGCTGCGCACGAGGGACTACATCCTCCATCGCCAGAGCCCAGCCAGAGCTGACTGAAGCTCAAATTGCTCGTCGTATGCGTCGCCGCACTGCACATCGATAAAAGAGACTCGAGAAACAAAGAACCCAGCGTTCTACTCTCCATGTCTCAAACAAGTGGGTCGAAAAAGAAATACCCGATCAATTCGTTGCTGTTCATATGGTTGGCAAAACCAGAAAACGCCGGAAGTTAGCAACCAAAATCAGTGTTAGACGTCCAGTGACTCGCAGCGTCTCTCGGACAAGAACACATCTGGAAGAGTCTTCCGCTCCTCCAAGCCAAGAACACCGGAGTAACCACTCCTCAGATTCTTCATCCAGAAGAATGAGCCCCAGCTCAGTCACCAAGACGATTTCTTCGTTCGAATCCCGAGGGATGAACGTCATGGCTACAAGTTCTGAGCAGCCTCCACCACATGATGACGTAACCGCACGCATCCAGCAGTTGGAGCAAGGACAACAGAGAATTGAGGCTCTGCAGCCTAAAACAGGGAGAGAATGAGTCAACATACGACTTCATTCACAAATGGAAGGCAATGGCGTACAAATGCTCAGATGTGCTGCCAAAAGCGTCGCTAGTCAACATCTGCCGTAACAATATGAGAGCAAAAATCCGCTCCATGATCATCGACAACAAATCAAAAAACCTGGGGGAACTCCTCGAAGCTTTCATGGAAGCTGAAATGGTGATCAAAGACCTCAACAGTCAGAAATCATCAAAGAAAGAGCCGACTGCTGTTACAACCTCAAAACCAAAGAAAAAGGAGGTTCTCAATGTGCAGACTAAGTCAGCTCCTCAGCAGCCAAAGAAACCTGAAAACAAAACTGCAGGTAAAAGGCCTGAACTCTCTGATGCCTTCAAAGAACGTGTAGAAAAGAAATATCCGTCCGATGAAGATGTTGAAGAATTCTTTGAGGCTCTCCTGGCAAATGGCAAACTCATTTTGCTAGAGCCCAAAAGACAAGGAGATGTTGGCAAAACCAATGATCCCCGATACTGTCCATACCATCAAATGATCTCACATCCTCTCAGTCAATGCTTCGTTGTGAGAGAGAAGATCAATGAGATGTGGAAAAAACGGAGTCATAACCTTTGATAAAAACTATGGCCCCGCCTCTGTCAACATGGTGTCATGTCGGCAAACTTCAAAGTCACCGAAGGAGAAGATCACTACTTCATTCAAGGTGATTCAAAATGGCTCAAGCATCCCAAGAATTAGTTCCCTATCCAACACCAGATGGACAACCTATATGGGTGCATCCCGATCTCCTAGATGATGAAAACTGGGAGATCGTCAAAACAAAGCCGACCGCTCAGCAGCGAAGGCAAGCCAAGAGACAGCTCCACAAGCTCAAACAGCAACAAAAGTCTCAACCAAAACAAGAAGTCCTTGAAAAAGCAGGAACTTCTTCCACTGCTTCAGTCGGGACAACGGAAGAATCTCTTCCCAAAACTTCAAAGGTGGTAAGAAAATTCACTCTTGATGATTTCATGCCACCTCTATACAAAAATGAAAATGTGTAGAGGGCATCATACTCTTGCAACTCGGTAGTTGGATTCTCCATGAATGGATACGAGTCCAGTGACACTGCCAGTGATATCGATGAGTGGGAAGAATCCCTTGAAACAGGAGAATACCTCTCCGACGAGGAATGGATTCCCGAGTCTCATCTTATGCCAGTAATCTGGTATAACCCATTACAGCCACAAGGATCTTGGTCTGATGATGAAGAAGACCAGGGCCCTGTTCAAGAAAATGCTGTCGATCCAGCACCAGCAAATGCTTCAGTGGAACCCAACATGGGCGAACCACAAGGAGCAGATGACGAAGAAGATTTGGCTCTCACGCCTGATCTTGAAGAATATGCAAGAATCTTGCAACATCTTGCCATAGAGCAGGAGTAGGTTCGCATCAACCTTCGTCATGATCCAGAACCGGAAGTCCCTGAAAATCAACGGGAACTTTCTCCCTCAACTCCTGAAAATGGAGAAAACAGTTGGATCGATGATCCTCTCACATCTGAGGATGAGTCCGATTCCCAACAGTCTACACTGGGGGCATCTCTTGTCAGGATAACCTGTAATGCCATAGCTCAGGACGACAGTGCCTCTGAAGCTTCCGAAGACACATACTCCCCAACCGGTAGCGTATCTTTCGGAGCGACATCCTCCCAGGTGACTTCCACTGAGATAATATCCTCTCAGCCCTCCTCTCCTGAAGCTGTGACATCAGAGCTCAAGCCTCTCCCGATTGATCATCTTGAAGAAACTTCTGCCAATGATATCTTCTTCAATGAAAAGTCAGTCAATTGGTCCCAGATACCCGATCTCACGGGCGATGTCTGGGCTAATAAAGAAAAGTTGCCAGCTGTTGTTCAGGACTTATTCTCGGAAATTGCTCCGTGCAACACAATTACTGAAGACACCAATGCTCTTACAGAGACGTCTTCAGCAAAGGATCAACCCCTTGATCCTGAGAACGATCTTCCAAAAGAAGACCCTTCTCTAGAGGCTCTTAAAGTTGGTAGAGGTACCCGTTCTGGCCGGGATTATCACAAAAATTACAATCAACCCTCTTCTTTTTATGTAAATCCTTCGGGAAAGCAAGTTGTAAGCGCCCCAAGTGGCAATAATAATGGAAATGCAGGCCCGAAGGAGGCTTTCAAGTACGACTTGATTGAGCACTTCAAACACATACCTGCACGTCTGCACATCCTTGACTTTTTACGAATGTCTCCACAAACTCGTGATAGTCTCATTTCAGAATTACAAAGTCTGAATGCGGATGTCGACAAACATGCCCCACAAGTCCTACAAATTGAAATGGACTATAGGGTCAAAAAATCAAATACTCCCTCAAAGGAAGAAAAGAAGAAAACTGAGGGATCAGGCAATGAATGCCTCTCGGTACAATAAGCAACAAGTGCAACAATTGCCTTCGACAAGGATGACCTCCTCCTAGGCGAAACAAAGCACAACCGTCCCTTGTACTTTACGGGGTACGTCAAAGAAATGCCAGTACATAGAGTTCAGATCGATCCCTGTTCTGCACTCAACCTCATCTCTACTTCGGCAATCGAAGAGCTGGGCATCCCACCTAGCAAACTGAGTCACACGTCCGTATCCATCTTCGGATATGACGGGAGCGCTCAAAGGCCTATCGGCAAAATCAGGTTTAAATTGCAAATCGGTGATCTTATTTCTGAAGTCACCGTATATGCGATAAGGACCCCTTCATGCTACAATATACTCCTAGGACGCCCCTGGATACATGAGAATGGTGTCGTCCCTTCAACTTTACATCAGTGCATCAAGTTCGTTGGCAACGATGGCTTGGTACATCGAGTGTTTGTAGACAAAAAGCCCTTCAAAGGCAGAGATGTCCATTTTGCAGATGCTCAAATGTACAAAGATGGAAAAGAAGAACAGGAGGAAAAAACAATTCACTTTGCCGAAAGTCTCCAGAAAGATAAAGGCAAGGCTCCTCGCAATCACCGGAGGTAAACAAACCCTCCACCAAACTCGAAGTAAGCGGCCAAGCTCCCTTCGTCGTCTCCTTCAAATCTCCAAAGCCTTTGGTAATCACTACCAAAGCAAAGAAGACAAAACAAAAGGCTGGGGGCAAGTTCACTATCTCCTTTGTGTCTATTATGCATGACACAGACTCAGAATCAGAGCCAGAAGATGACACAGCATCGAGCCAAGCTGGTACTCAGCAAGATCAGCCCGCTCTCACTCCATTGGAGACATCTGCAGACATAGAAGACCCTATGTCTGCTTCCTTTGTTATTCCGGCAACTTTGCTAGAAGAAAAAGTGATTTACTTCCACAGATCAGGAGCATCTCCACTGAACTCTCTGCTTGAACCTTTCCAAAACGAAGGTATGCCTCAGCTATCCTTGTATAGTCCAATGGCACAAGCTATCATGAAGAAAATGGGCTACGACGCTCAAAATCTGACTGGTTTGGGAGGTGGCCGTGGTATTCTTACACCATTGGAACCCACCCTGATCAAAAGTCAACCAGAAGATTGGAAAATCCACCTTCAAAAAGGCAAGTCTTCATATGGGTTGGGGTATGATCCTACCGCTCCTATGAGACCGTTGACACCATGGCTGCAAAGTCGCTTTACCGACCAAGCCTCAACATCTCATGAAGACATCGATATCCCTGGATATCTCTTTGAGGAGTTATTCGTCAAGGACACAAAAAGCTCCTCCAATTGGTATGATTTCTCTGATAATAAAGAGGAATTGCCCGATGATAGAGACGAGCGGTTCTCTATCCTAGAAGAATCATCGTCTCCAAAAGAAGTACCCTACTTCAACCCAATTCCAGCAAATTATTGGGACCATCTCATTGCAAGCCTTGAGAAGGATAGCCTTGAGAAGAATACTGATCAAGAAGATTCATGGACAGAAACAGAGCCTCAGTCTGAAAATACCTCTGGCACTCTAGAAGGTCTTGTCGAGTTGGAAGCCTCCAAAAACATTGTGGAGGAACCACCTTCAAACCTTCCGACAGAAGACCCTATTCAAAAGATAGACTTAGGAACACCTGATAACCCACGTCCTAAATTCATAAGCAAGAATATAAAGGATGATGAGTTACCCGAGTATATCTCTTTTCTTCGTGACTTCGTTGATTGCTTTACATGGTCTTATGCTGAAATGCCTGGCTTGGATCCTGAAGTAGCAGTCCACAAGCTCAACTTGCAAAAAGAAATCAAGCCTATCAAACAAGGCCAAAGGAGATTCCGTCCCGACGTGATGGACAAAATTGAACAAGAAGTTCAGAAACTCAAAAACGTTGGCTTCATCCGCGAGGAACAACATCCTGAATGGTTGGCCAACATTGTCCCCGTGACAAAGAAAAATGGGCAAATAAGGGTCTGTATCGACTACAGAGACCTGAATAGTGCATGTCCTAAAGATGAATTCACGCTCCCCATACCAGAGGTGATGATTGACAACACCTATGGGTTCGAGCGAATGACATTCATGGATGGATTCTCTGGCTACAATCAGATAAAGATGCCTCCTGAAGATGAAAGGCATACATCTTTTCAGACACCATTCGGCGTGTATTGCTACACTGTTATGCCGTTTGGTCTGAAAAATGCAGGTGCAACATATCAGAGGGCTATGATGAAAATATTCCAAGATATGCAGCACAAGACGGTCGAATGCTATGTTGACGATCTCGCCATAAAAGGCAGAAGAAAATAAGACCATCTTGATGATCTTCGAGAAGTCTTCCTCCGACTTCGCAAACACAAATTACGGATGAATCCACTAAAGTGCTTCTTCGGTGTCTCATCGGGTAAGTTTCTCGGATTCGTAGTACGGAAAGCTGGAATAGAACTTGACCCCACCAAAGTCAAGACTATCCTGGAAATGCCATCTCCAAGAACCCTAAGAGAATTAAAAGGGCTTCAAGGAAGGCTAGCCTACATTCGAAGGTTCATCTCCAATCTATCAGGGAAATGCCGTCCATTTTCTCGCTTAATGAAGAAAGGCGTGGACTTTGTCTGGGATGCTGAATGTGAAAATGCATTTCAAGACATCAAAGCATACCTCACCAAACCTCCAGTGCTGGCTGCCCCCACAACTGGAAAACCATTTATCTTGTACACAAGAGCTCTCGACCACTCTTTGGGTGCTCTACTCGCACAAGAAAACGACGACGGAAAAGAAGCTGCTCTATATTACCTTAGCCGCATGATGGTAGGTGCAGAGCATCGCTACTCCCCAGTCGAAAAGGAATGCCTTGCAGTAATGTTCGCTGTACAAAAGCTGCGTCACTATCTGCTGTCGAACACGGTCTACCTGATTTCGAGGATCAACCTCCTAAAGGTCCTTGTCACAAAAGCAGGTTCTCTCAATGCCCGACTGGCAAAATGGTCCATCCTTTTATCACAGTTTGATATTAGGTATGTGCCACAAAAAGCAATCAAAGGCCAAGCTCTAGCAAACTTCCTCGCAGAGCATCCATTGCCTAAAGATTCTCCACTCAGGGATGATCTCCCAAGCGCTGCCAAAAATGCCAGATTCACGGAGATTATGTCCACATGCCTCCAGAATGGCTACATCCAACAGCAATCTCATGGCCTTTCGAAGCCTGGGGTATGGACATCATAGGTCCTATTTCTACCCCATCAAGCAAAGGTCATCGCTTCATCTTCGCCGCTACGGATTATTTCTCCAAGTGGTCAGAAGCATTTGCGCTCAGCGAAATGAAGACTTCATCGGTCCTTCAGTTCTTACGCACCAACATTATTTGTCGCTTCGGCATACCTAAAAGATTCGTCCATGATAACGGACCACAATTCCGGGATCACAGATTCTACAGGTTTTGCGACAAGTACAAAATCTAAAGTTGTCCTTCGACTCCATATAATCCAGCAGTGAATGGACTAGCAGAAGCCTTCAACAAGACACTCTACAAAATTCTCAAGAAAATGGTCTCTAGTCACAAAAGAGACTGGGGCGACAAACTACCAGAAGCCTTGTGGGCCTATCGAACCACCATTCGAGGACCAACCCATAGCACACCATTCTCTTTGGTCTATGGATGCGAAGCTGTTGTCCCTTTGGAAGTACAAATTCCTTCCTTAAGGGTATCTTTGCAAAATGACATGACGCAAGAAAGCAATGTCAAATTGAGACTCCAAGAGCTGGATAATCTCGATGAAAGACGATTTGAAGCTCTACAAAGCATTGAGTTGTACCAAGCACGCATGGCAGGATCTTTCAACAAAAAGGTCAGGCAACGCGCCTATAAAAAGGGTGACTTGGTTCTTGCAGTAAAAAGACCCATAGTCTTTGCCCACAAATCCAAAGGCAAATTCGAACCAAAATGGGAGGGACCCTTCGTCATCGACAAAGTCTTCTTTAACGGTGCATACGCTCTTCTAAACATAGAAGGAGACAGATGTATGCTACCCATCAATGGCAAGTTCTTGAAGCGGTACTACCCTTGAAGACCTCTTCAAACGGGTCAGAGCAATATCTACACGGCTAAAGCCTATTTCCAAGGTACTTGCTCGTCAAACCCACCCCTTTTGAAATTTTCATCTTTATGTTGAAGTTTCCAAAAAAAAACACAATCTCTCAAAACAATGCTTACTTTCATCGTTTCATTGTTCAAAAGAAAAATCAAATCCAAAATCCAAGTTTAGGAGCCTCTTCCCAGACTTGAACAAAATTTTCGATCCTTGAACCCAAAATTCATGGTTTGAAACAAAAACCAGGACTCAGGAATTCTCACCCTAGTCTGCCTTGGCTTTTACAACCAAAATGGTTTTAAGCCAAAATTTATGACCCTCGTGTCTCTAAACAAAAAAAAAATGGTTTTTTAGAAACCGCGGGGAAGCGACATTCAGTCGATACTCGCAAAACCCAAAAGAACCGGAAGCATGCGAACCCCATTCGATACTTCCAAAACCCAAAAATCGCAGGGAAGCGAACTCCATTCGATACTTGCAAAATTTCAAAAATCGTGGAGAAGCAACATACTAGTTGATATCCACAATCCAAATTTTAAAAATCGTGGAGAAGCGACATACCAGTTGATATCCACAACCCAAATTTCAAAAAATCGTAGAGAAGCAACATACCAGTTGATATCCACAACCCAAATTTCAAAAATCGTGGAGACGCAACATACAAGTTGCTATCCACAACCCAAATTTCAAATGGTTCGAGAAAACCTCAAATTTCAAAAAATCGCGGGGAAACGACACCAAGTCAGTACCCGCAAAACCAAAAGTTTTGGGAAAAGCAGGGAAGAGACGCTTAGTCGATATTTGCACCCCAATTCGCGAGGAAGTGACATTCCATCGATACTCGCAAAACCTAACCCGCGAGGAAGTGACATTCCATCAATACTCGCAAAACCGAATGAGCAAGGAAGCGACATTCCATCGATACTTGCAAGACCATTCAGCGGAGAGGCGACATTTAGTCGATACCTGTATTTTGAAAACCAAAATTCGGCTATAAACGCCAAAATCTGGCTATAAACGCCAAAATCTGGCTATAAATGCCAAAAGTCAGCTATAAATGCCAAAACAAAAAAATTTCGGCTATAAACGCCAAAATCGGGTATCATGCCAACAAAACAAAAACTTGGTTTTCAAAAATCTGGCTATAAATGCCAAAACAACAACTCGGCTATAAACGCCAAAACTCGGCTATAAACGCCAAAATCCGGCTATAAACGCCAAAATCCGGCTATAAATGCCAAAATTTGGCTATAAATGCGAAAACAAAAAATTTTTCGGCTATAAACACCAAAATCAGCTTTCATGCCATACAAAAACCTTGGCTCTCATGCCACAAACAAAAATTTTGGCTCTAATGCCACAAACAAAATTTGGCTCCCATGCCACAAAATGAAATTCAGCTTCTATGCCATTCCAAAAATTCGGCTTTCACGCCATCCAAAAATTTTGGCCTCCATGCCGCAAAACAAATTTGGCTCTTACGCCACAAAATTAGGCTTTCATGCCATGCAAAATTTCGGTTTTCAAACCATCAAAAAATCAGGCTTTTCGCCACAAAATTGGCTTTCATGCCCAAAACAACTCTTTGACAAAAGATTTTCACAAAATGACAACCTTTTGATCAAATTCTTAAACAAGCATTCCCATCAACTTTTGCTCAAAATTGTTTCCATCAAAAAATGATTTAAGTGAAAGTAATGGGATACAAAAATAAAGTACCAAGACTGTTTATACATGGAGGTACCAAAAAAAAAGAGAGTAAGAAGGAAAAAGAGTCTGTTACAACTCAGGAGCTCAATCCGACATGGTCTTCAACCAAAGGTTCAACTCCTCAAGCAGACCCATGGCCTTAACTTCCAAGGTTTTTAGGCCACGCTTCTTCAAAATGTCCCCATAAAACACTGCCGAATGCCGTGACCCATCTGCAGCACGAGGAAGTTCTTCCCAGAGGACCTGCCACTGGTCATACTCCTGAGTCTTCCTCCGGACATTACCTTCAGCTTCCTCAACCTGGCGAATGAGAGTCCCCTCTTTGTCACGAGCCTCCACAATGGCGGTCCATTTGGCAGCAGCCTCTTCCTCTAAAAAATCAAGACGTTGCCTAGCCTCGACGACCTCCTTATCAAGGCGGTCCAAGTCTTGCTTCAGCCCCATGATGGATAACTCGGTAACGTTCTTCTCCCGAACGATCTGCCTCCTAGTCTTCGTGACCTCAGTCAGCTCAGCTTTGACTTTGCTGGAAGGTTTTATGAACATCTCATCAAAGAAGTCACCATCTGGGAAACTCTTGGTCTCAGTCCATTTGTTCCCCAAGGTGATGATCTCCTCAACAAAATCCTTGGCGCTAGCGATGTCCAGACCGACTTCTTTGCTATCAGCGAGGATGTCCTGCACATGCTTGATCATACCAAAACCAGCTTCCAAATGACCTGAAGAAAGAGTCTCAACCCATGAGCTCAAGACAGTCTTCAACACCTTCCTTGCATACTGAAGGTGCGGTGCAGATGAGGATTCGCCATGCTCCGGTGCCCGACTGCCCACGTCATGCTCCATTGGAAGAGTAATCAATAAACTCTTTCCAACGGAAGAAGCTGACTCATTGAAAGAAGGAGAAGCCCCTACTTCTGGATCAGCAGCAGGTGTCCCCTATTCTTGCTCTGAGGAAGACGGAGGAATCTCTCCTGCTGCTTCACAATCTGTCAAAGAACAAAAAAAGAAAAGACAAAAAGGTATGAATATAATCTTGTCAAAAATATATCAAGATTATTATTGCAAATACACCTGCTTCGACGACCGGCAGAGTACTCTCTGCCTCTTTGAGCTCATCCGAAGCACCGTCAAAAGTTGCGTCCATAGATGGCTCGAAATCGTCGGAATCCTCTGGCAAGTCAGCTACATGTTAGCAAATGACAACAAAAGAAGAAAAAAAAAAAAGCAAAAGCCAAAGCAAATCATACCAGGTGAAGGTTCTGGAACCACTCCAGAGTCCCTGGGCTCTTCCTCAGATGCCACGACTGGATCCATCATCGCCTCATCTGTAGGAACCTGCATCACCAGGTCATCGTCCTCTGCTAAAAAAAAAAAGAAGAAAGCAGTGGATCAAAACAAAAATCTCTCACAAGAGAAAGGAAGAAACAAAGGAAAGAAAGAGGATCATACCAGCTATCTCCACTTCTCTGCTTCTCTTCTCCGGAGGCTCGTCAGCATCCTCAGACACCTCCTCAGCAATGGTGAGAGGAACTTCAAGATCAGAAGGACTATCGTGCCGTCTCATGTTACGGTGTTGTCCTCTCCTCCTCTTGCCTCGGCGGGTCAATCTGCTCGACGATCCTGCCCCACTATCAACATCAGGCCTCTCACAAGAGTCCTCACTGGATGGTCTACTTTTCTCAGTAGACTCCATGGAAGCCTTCGTATGCTCTGCCTGTATCATAGCATCGATCTCGGCCTCTTCCTCCTCCAGCTGTCTCAAGACCTCACCAGGAATCCCCTGTGCAGCTCCTGATCTGATGATGTCCTGCCCGTTGAGAAAGCCTATCTTGTGTTTCTCTCCAGAAAGGAAGGCCAAAACTTCCTCCCGACGAACACCATGCGATTGCTTAATATCGAGCTCTTTCTTGGAAAGCCCCCGGTACACTGAGAAGCTCTCCACGAACTACTACGTGAAACCAGCAGTCCGGAAGGTGGGCAGCTCAGAATAGGAAATCATGGCGGTAGTGTCCTCGGCGCTATAAAATGCCCATGCATTTCTCCCATCCTACAGACCTCCAAAACGCTTCACCATGCTCGAAGGCGCTCCAACAACGGCTTGAGAGAAGCCAAGTTGCAATGCAAAACGCGAAGGGACATATGGTTGGATATCGACGAAAGGATGTCTGCGGTACACCATCGTACCAACCCGTATGTTGAAGAGCCACCTCTTCTCCACGTCCGTCAAAGCATATTGTCTTCCCGACCCTGCCCTGGTCAAATCACGAGAGACACCAAAGTCAAAAGCCTTCTTCCGCAAGCCCGGAGAAAGCTTCATTGAAGACTGCCCAATCTCGACGTCCCTAAATCGTCGGATCCTTAAACGGGCAGATAAAAGTGATTCGTGAACGGCTGTCCCTCTAGCCAAACAAATCATAAAGGGATCTTTGTCCTGTGCAACTCCCAAACGATGGAAGCTAGGACAGTGGTATACATACCACGAATAGAAGATGTGGGCAGAAAACACCCTGTTCATGGGAAGCCCAAGCCGAATCAGGAAAGCAGCAGCCTGCAGTTCGGTACACAAATAGGAGTAAAGAGCAGGTACCAAAGCCAGCCACTCCCCAAACGCCATCTGACAAGCCGGAAAAACACAGTGCGGCCTGATGTGCGTCCCATCTCCTCCAGCAAAAACAGCCTCACCCAGCCAGTAAGTGAGGTAAACAGTGAGATCTCTCCGCAACACAATGTCAGGACAAATGGCATCCGTGCTTGCGAAGAACTTCTTCAAATCTTCTCGCATAGCAGCGATCTTCTTCAAACTTGATGTTTTAGCCTAGCATCCTGGGCCATGCCATTAAAAGAATCCTCGCTGTAAAAAAAGTTGGAGCTGCAACTTCTCCAACTGCTGCATCTAACTTTCGAGCCCTCCTTCTCCTTCAAAATATCGTAGAAGGCGACAAGCTGAAAGTACACAAGCCTGAACTCCTCAGACTGCTCCTCAAGGACACTGTCAATAGGCATAAACTCCTCATAGAGTTTGCCGAGGATAGGCAATCCGGTGATGGCGCTCAGCTCCTTCAAAGAAAAACCAATCTCACCATTCGTCATAATGAAGGTGTTGGTTTGTGGAAGGAATGACTCCAGTATGGCCATGAAAGCCTCATCGGAGAAAACGATGGTTTGCCGAAAAGCGCGAACCGCATCAAAAATCTCGGCCTCCCCAAGAACGGCCTCACCGATCCTCAGGGTGTGATCAGTCCATGACTCCCAACTCGAGTCAGCACTGAAACGGCCACGAAGTCGAAAAGGCTTCACCCAATTGCTGCCGTCACCCCAAAAAACGCCAAGGCCCACCGGTCTCAAATCAACCGATGGATGATCAGAACCTTGGTAGCCACTGGCTGGCATCAACATGTCCATACGGACAAGTGGCTTCTCTGTAAAATCAGAAGCTCCACCAACAAAAACCCCGGTCTTGATCACACTGGTCCTCTTCACCCAGTTCGGAGGATCTTCCCTCTTAGGGCACGTGGGAGAAAGGCTCAGGATCGAGATGGTCCGATCAAAAGACGACCGGGTAGAAATAGTTCTCTCCTCGCCATCTGCTGTGTAAGAGAACTGAAAACATCTCCTTTGGTATGTCAAGTCGTCGGGGACTGCATCACCGAAGAAGAAGGTAGGCTTGAGCACAATGCTCTGATCGTCCGTAACCCAGGGACGGCTGCTTACCATGATCTTATAGAACTCCTCATCCTTGAGAGAGATCAATCGCTGTCTCATCTCATCACGATTGAGGGAATCGCATTCTTCCAAGTTTTTCTCCACAAACTGGACCTTCTCCCAAGCCTACTGAACGGCAGCATTGGAAGATCTAGTAGACCGACGAGGTGCGTCAGTAACAAGACCTTTACCCTTGTTCGTTCTAGAAGAACTACCTGCAAAAGATGGAAGAGAAAAGATCAATCAACATCGAAATGACAGAATTCTGCTACAAAAAATTCTAGCAAAATTTGACATGGTTCCAGGGCAATTCCAAAGAAAAGGAAAATACTCCGAAAAAGACAGGAAGCCTGAAGATGAGCTCAACATCGCTGCGAGCTCATAGTCAGTGGAGAATTCTCAAAGAAGGCTTGAACTCAACATCGCTGCAAGAACGAGCCAATCTCATCAAACTTCCGCAAAATCTGGAAAAGAGCTCAACATTGCTGCGAGCTTCAGAATCCAAAAAATTGCAAACTTCCTCAAAATCTAGCAAGACCGAGAAAGAGCTCAACATCGCTGCGAGCTCAAAATCCCGATACTTGCAAAAGATTTTCAGGTATGCATCATCATACTTCCAAATCCATTTACAAAAATCATGCATCAAATAATATCATCATGCATTAGATGCTAGGAAAACCTTGACCAAAGTTTGACCAATTCCAACCCAATTTGGTCAAAACCAATCAAACTTTGTCCAAGTCAAAAATCATGTTGGCTTGACCTAGAGATTCTAGCCTTCCATCTTGATACATCAAACAAAAAAATGCATACATATTGAAATTGCATAGCCTCATTATCATAGTGAGCAAACAAGGAAAAAGAAAACGAAAGAGAGAGAGAAAAAAAAATCTCAGCAAAAAAAAAAAAAAAATTTTGCCCACAGGCCATGGCCCACTGCCACGTGGCAGTACGGTCAGGTCCGTACGGACCTGTCCGTACAGTCAGCAAAGAAAAAAAAACAGCAAAAAAAAAAAAAAAAGAAAAAAAAAGAAATCAGCGTGAAAAAAAAAAGAGTTCACAAAAAAAAAAAAGAAAGAGAGAAAACCGTGAAAAAAAAAGGAAAAAAAGAAAGAAAAAAAAAGAAAAAAAGAGAAGCACGAAAAAAAAAAGGGGAAAACGTGCATAAAAAAAGAAAAAAAAGAGGAGGAAAGAAAAGAAGAAAAAGAGAAAAGAAAAGAAGAGAAAGAAAAGAAAAGAAAAAAATGAAGAAGCTACTTCTACAATGGAGATTCTTGATGAGGAAGAAAACTTACTTGAAGCCATTGATGGAGAAGAAGAAGAAAAGCTTGGAGATCCTTGAAGAAGAGAAAGCACTTCTTATCTTGGAGAGCACTCTTGAAGATTTCTTGCAAAAAGAAAGCAATGGAGCAAAAGCATCAACCCTCTTGCTTTTATAGAAGAGAGCAAGCCAAAAGAGGAAACAAGGAGAAAAGAAAGGAGGTAAGTGCTAAAATTTAGCTACTTTCCTAAAAAGAAAGATATTTTGAGAGAATCTTTCCACAAAAAGAAAACTTGAGAAATTCTCTCCAAGTAAAGATATTTTTAGATATTCTCTACACAAAAGAGATATTTTTAGATATTTTTTACAAATATGACACCATATGAGATCTAGGCCATCTCCAAAGCCTAAGGTCCCATGGGTTAGCCCATATGAGCCAGGTTTGACCACCTAGGCACTAAAAGTGGCTTTTAGTCAAAATATTCCTCTTACCAAGAGCAAAAAAAAAAAAAAAAAAGAAAAGAGCAAAAAAAGAGTCCCATGCCTCTTTTGAGTTGATGGGACCATTCAAAAAAAAAAAAAGAGAAAAAAGAAAGTCTCATGAGTTTCCAAAAACCAAACCATCCAACCTCATAAACCAAATTGAGCCAAAATCTTGAAATTGACATTTCACCAAACCAAAATTCCGGTCCCCTAGCTCGCCACATACAGCTTGTTAGGTCACAAGACCAAAACATAAACCAAAATCCAAAACCAACAAGCCAAATCTGACCCCTCAACCTGCCACATACAGCTTATTGGGTCACAAGGTCAAAAACCAAAATCCAAAACCCAAAATCCAAACACCCCATGTCATTTTCAAAACTTTGCCTTGAAATGGTACGTGATCCCTCTCACTACCATAAAATTCCCCCGGAAACTCAACAGGCTATTCAAAAAAAAAAATGCTCAAAACTCTTGGTCAAGTTGGAATCCCTCCTCCAAGTTTCTCTTCGAGGCACACCGACTCCAAAAAGCTACTCGTCGCTGTACCTCGAGGGGCATTTGTTGACACCAAAAAAGTCACTATGTCTCCTCAACATCAAGAAGCCTCGTGAAGCTGCATCCTGCTACAAAACAGGCAAGGCTACTTCAAGCATCGGATCTTTTCAGAATCAGACAGAAACTGAGAGATCCTTCAAGACAGCTAAAAGAGGGGTACACCTGAGGTTTCTGGCCATTCAGACAGCGTTTGGCCTAACTTCACTGCTCCGACAGCTAAACAAGCACTCCCGGCGGCGACATCGTCAAAGATACCAAAACTTTGATCAGAGCCTACGGATGACTCCAGAATGTCTCCAAAGGGCTCCGTGCCAAATTTCAAGTCAAACCGACAACATTTGACCCCCCATCAATGCTCGAGCAGCAAAATCAAACCTCCCGGCGGCGGAAACTACCGAAGCCATCACTCATCAAACAAAATACATGAGTGGCTTCAACATGCTTCCAAAAGGTTGCACGTCGAATTTCAGGTCATTCCGACAACGTTTGACCAAGTTTCGATGCTCCAAGAGAAAATCAAGCCTACCGGCGGCGGAGCAACCCAGGACCATCACATCCAAAACGGAGCCCATGGAACGTCTCAAAATGACTCCAATAGGCTCCCCGTCAAATTTCAGGTCAATCGGACATCGTTTGACCACATATCAAAGCTCGGCATTTTCCCCGCAGCAAAATCAAGTGAAGCATCGATGGACCCCAAACGGCTTCAAAACTCAAATAAAAGCCCATGGTTGGTCCTATCCACTGCTCAAGAAGCTTCACCTCAATTTTCAGACCATTCTGACATCGTTTGACCTAGTTTCGATGCTTGACGGAAAATCGGCTACAAAGTTTTCGGCTTTCCCGAAAAATGGAAAACTTTGTGCTCCGATTTCGCGCGGATTCTCGTCAAGCTTTCTCCAAGAAAATGAAGTCAATAATTGAGGAAAATTTTCAAGAAAAATACAGAAGAAAAAAGGAACGAAAAAAACGCAAAATCGGCCGAAAACGGAGCTCGGCGACCAAAGGGTAAAAAACCCTAAGGTCGCCGGCGACCATGGCGCAGGGTTGCCGGCGACCCTGCAAATCCAGGTCGCCGGATTTTGCACCAAAGTGTCCGTTTTTCGATGGTTTTCGCGTTTCGGGTGTTCCTGCCTCTGTGATTTTCTGAAAATCCAATGTTTGATGCTTGAAAATGACTGATCTTCATCGACATCTTGGATCCGCCGTCAAAAGCATGAAATCATCACCGATCGCCTCAAAATCGCCAACCGGCTGACCAAGAAAGTGCACTTTCTGTCCGACCGATCGTGAAATCGACAAGACAGATGTCACCGGCCCGCCAACATCAATCAATGTCTGAAATTGCATCGCAATCCGACATCAAATAATGCGTGGATCCACCCGTGATGATCGCAAGAAGAATCTCAAAAGGCGCAGCGCGGCCCGCGACTCTTCACATACCTTGGCGACCACTTAATGACGTTAATTGACCCGTTTATGACAACTTAATGCGGTCATTAACTCATTATTTTGGACGGCCCAATCAGATTCAAGCATCTGGGAGTTACAAATCCAAGTAATCATGGCATTAAACCCATGAAACTCCCATCATCATGAAGCATAAAGGTGATTAAATACCCACTACCTTTATCGGCCAATCACAAGCCTTGAAAAAGGAGTTACAAAATCAACTTGTAACTCCTCATCAATTCTTTCATCATGGCCATCAATGCCAATAAACACCTCATGGCTACTAAAAGCCTATAAAAGGAGGTCCATTCCAAGAAGAAAGCAATGATGAAAATAGATCCCAAGTGTAAGCTCTGAAAATCTAGAAAATCCAAGAGAGAAACGAAGTCCTGCCACTTTGCTCCCGGAAGCACCACAAGGTGATCAACATCCCTTGGGGGGCCACCCCCCCAAGGTCTCCTCCTTCTCCAACATGGCCTAAACGCGGCTTTTCAGCCCGTTTACTTGGCTTTTCATTGGATATAGGACCTCCTCTTGGTCCTTATCCTTTAAAAAACCGAGGTTAGGAGCCAAGCCAAAGAATCAAAGCATAACATGTTCTCACTTGAAGGACGATGGCGAAGCCCATACATGACTTGCGACCGTCGATCTCAATGTGTCCCCACAATCTCCTGAGAATTTAGATCCATTTTCTTACTTTTCTATTGTAGTTTGTATTTTTTAAAGAAACAAAAGAAATCACAATTCTTATCTTTCATATTTGATGAGTTTTGTAAAATCGCCTTTCACGGCAAAATCGCCTTTTACGGCAAACAAACAAAAACGCCTCTTACGGCATTCTAAAAAAAAAAAACAAACTTGTCTCTTTTCTTAATATTAATGCAATTTGAAAAGTTAGAAAAAAGGATTGATTTTCTTTCCACTTGTGAAGGTGAATCTCCGGATTATCACGATTCCAAATTCCAAGTAGAAAGTAAATCTAGCATACCCGTACAAAAAAATGTTGATGCCCGAGATCTTCCCTCCTCCGCCGAGACCCAGGTCAGCCCCCGGGGTGCGGAGGGAGAGGGCGGAAGATTCCCCCTTTTTTCGGGTCTATCACTCTCATAATTCCCTAACAATAGGCTCTCAATCCTGAGACATTAATGAACCCAAGTTTTTATCTATTCATTTACTTTGAGTCACCAATGAGTGAGGCCAACTGTAGGTCAACACCTCGGTGTCTTGGTTATGTGGTAGTAGGACTGTGGGAACATTGAATGATCAAGATGGAATCTATCTCTATTATCCCTTTGTGCCAATTAATAGATTTGTCATTAGTAAGTGTGCACCCATCTCGATTAAGAGTTAATTGGATGGTACTGATGATCACAGTGATTAATTGGGGCTTAAGAATAATAAGATGTGGAACTAAGATTAGAAGAGAGAGATTTATTCCAATTGATCCATGGATATTGATAGAAGGGGCTACTTGTGGTAATAGGGAAGTTTAGGTTCTTCTATGTAATTTATTCCTAACACTGGAGTGCAATTGCATTTATATAGTGGTGTTATTTGCAATTAACTGTGGGGCACAGATTGCACATGAGATGTGGGGTCGCGGTGTCCCAGTTGGAGCCAGCTTTCTAAGAAATCCCTAGTGGTCCCCACGCTAGCCCAAGTTATTATATAGCTACTAATTATAGTAGAACCCTAAAAGGAAATAGAAAATTACTATTTCTATTTGAAGTGAGACTTCTAATAGTGGTAATAGTAAGTTAGTAATTATAATGGAAGTGAGACTTCTATTTTAATTAGAAAGAAGAGAGTTACTAATTGTTAGAGAAGTAAGACTTCTATTTCAATTAGATAACAAAGAAGAGAAACTTGCTTTTAACAATAAATAGAGGAGATAAGAGTGCTTGGATGTCCAATGGAAATACCTACCTAGCTAGGGATTCACGCCCATGCCCTTCTGTACAAGAGTTGCACATGCTTCGTCTCCTCTCTTCCCTCTTCTAGTTCTCTTCTAGTTTTCTTGAGAGTCTTCTCTTGGAGATCCCACCCATCTTCTTGAGAAAAGAGAATCCGATACGGGTCATAGCGTGGAAGATCAAAAGGTCTTGGAGATTCCTATTTAATAAGTGAAAGATTTTCATCATCAAATAAAGACGCAACTTCTCCATTAGAGTACAACCGAGCTCCAAAGGTATAATCTACTTTGTTGCATGTTGTAGATTTTTTATGGATGCTAGTTGGCTACTTGTTTCTATCTTTTAGATAGTTTTATTTACTGTATATAATCATGAGATTGACGATTATGCATCCTGGATATAGTTTATGGACTTATGGGTACTTGATCCCTGAGTCAAGTGGGTCAAAAGTTTTGAAAATCTATTCACGAGGCCCACCTGTTAGATTGTATGGACTTAATCCATCAATTGATGTGATAAATTGATTAATTTCTTTATTTATAAATAAAATCATGCTTTACTTTCATAAGATGAATGTTATTTTCTTACTTCATGCACATGACCAATACATATGACATAATGGTTCATGAGTTGAACCGGGTCCCATTAGTATATTAGATGTGATATATGTGTATGGATGAGATCTAAAAACGGGAGACATATGTCACAAATCTTACACTTAAATAGCTTCACAACTAGTGATGAGACGGGCATCTCATCTGATAAGGTTGCAGTACTTTGACCACTATGAGATAGTGTGATTTGTCTCGATCATCAGAATGGAAGATTCTGGATCATGGTGCTGGTACATTGGATGTATTTAAGGACCATGAGAAGCACCTTATGAAATTCCGCCTCGATAATAAGGTCTGCTCTCATAATTCCCTAGCAATAGGCTCTCAATCCTGAGACATTGATGAACTCAAGTTTCTATCTATTCATTTACTTTGAGTCACCAATGAGTGAGGCCAACTATAGGTCAACACCTCGGTGTCTTGGGTATGTGGCAGTAGGATTGTGGGAACATTGAATGATCAAGATGGAATCTATCTCTATTATCCCCTTGTGCCAATTAATGGATTTGTCATTAGTAAGTGCGCACCCATCTAGATTAAGAGTTAATTGGATGGTACTGATGATCACAGTGATTAATTGGGGCTCAAGGATAATAAGATGTGGAACTAAGATTGGAAGAGACAGATTTATTCCAATTCATTCATGGATATTGATAGAGGGGCCTACTTGTGGTAATTGGGAAGTTTAGGGTCTTCATTGTAATTTATTCCTAAGACTGGAGTGCAATTGCATTTATATAGTGGTGTTATTTGCAATTAACTGTGGGCCCGGATTGCACATGAGATGTGGAGTCGCGTGTCCCAGTTGGAGCCAGCTTTCTATGGAATCCCTAGTGATCCCCACGCTAGCCCAAGTTTTTAGAAAGATACTATTCCTACTTGAACTCTAAAAGGAATGAATTAGAAAGTTACTATTTCTATTTGGAGTAATACTTCTAATAGTGGTAATAGTAATTGTTGTGGAAGTGAGACTTCTATTTCAATTAAGAAAAGAGGAGCATTGAAAGGTTATAAAAGGGAATAGAACCCCTCATGGACATCCATCTATTGGAGTAAAAAACGTCCAGCCTCCTTTTGTGCAATTGTTGCACTGCTCTCTCCTCTCTTCCTCTTCTAGTTCCTTGGAGTTTCGAGTTGGGTTTGCTCTTGGAGATTCCACCAATCTTCTTGAGAAAGGAGATCTGATTTGGGTCATAGCGTGGAAGGCTAAGAGGTGTTGGAGATTCCTATTTGACAAGTGAAATAGTTTCATCATCAAAGAAAGACGCAACTTCTCCATTAGAGCACAACCGAGCTCCAAAGGTATAATCTACTTCGTTGCATGTTGTAGATTTTATGGATGTTTGTTGGTTGTTGTTCTATCTTCTTGATAGGTTTATTTACTGATCATGATGGCTGAGATTGAGGACATGGATCCTAGATTGGGTTTTTGGCCTTATAGGTACTTGGTCCCTGAGTCAAGTGGGTCAAAAGTTTTAAAAATCTATCCACGAGGCCCACCTACTTCCAACACAACCTGCTTCCAACACCATGGTCGCCGGCGACCCTGGAAATCCGGGTCTTCGGATTTTCCGTCGGGTGACCCGTTTTCCGATCCCCTTCGCGTTTCGGGAGTTCCAGCCCCGGTGATTTTCCGAAAATCCAATTCTTGATGCTTGAAAACGACCGATCTTCGCCAAAATCTCAGATCCACTGTCAATAGCATGAAATCATCATTGATCGCTCCAAGATCGCCAACCGGCTGACTAAGAAAGTACACTTTTTGTTCGACCGATCGAGAAATCGACAAGGCAGATGTCACCGGCCCACTGACATCAATCAATTTTTGAAATTGCATCGCCATCCGACATCATATAACATGTGGATCTATCTGCGATCATAACAAGAAGAATTCCAAATGACGCGGCGCGGCCCGCAACTCTTCAAATGCCCCGGGGACCACTTAATGATGATAATTGACCCGTTTTATGACAACTTAATGTGGTCATTAACTCATTATTTTGGACGGCCCAATCAAATTCAAGGAAAAAGGAGTTACAAGTCCAAGCAATCATGAATTAAAGCTATGAAACTCCCCTCATCATGGAGATTAAAGGCGATTAAATGCCCATCATTCTCCATCGGCCAATCACAAGCCAAGAAAAAGGAGTTACAAAATCAAGAAATAAAAACTTGTAACTCCACCCATCATGGAGCATCAATGCCATCAAACCTCTCATCATGGCCATCAATGCTCATAAACCACCCCATGGGTACCAAAAGCCTATAAAAGGGGGTTCATTCCGAAGAGAGAGATCTAGAGACACACATCCACACCAACACACATCCACAATAAGAAGGCCAGAGTCTGGAAAATCCCAAAGAAATTCTGAAGAAGTCATGTTACTCTGCTGCAAGAAACACCACAAGGTGATCAAAGTCCCTTGGGGGGGCACCCCCCCAAGGCAAAGCTCTTCCTCTCCTTCTATCCAACATGGCCTAAACGTGGCTTTTCAGCCCATTTACTCAGTTTTTTATTGGATATAGGACCTCACCTTGGTCTTTGTCCTCTAAAAAACTGAGGCCCAAGGCAAGCCAAAGAGTCAAAGCATCATGTGTTCTCATCTGAAGGACGATGGCGAAGTCCATACAAGACTTGTGACCATCGATCTGAACCTGTCCCCACAATCTCCTGAGAAGTTAGATCCATTTTCTTTCTTTTCTATTGTATTTTGTATTTTTTTAAAGAGACAAAAAAAATCACAATTCTCGTCTTTCAATATTGATAAGATTTGTAAATCGCCTTTCACGGCAAAAATCGCCTTTTACGGCACAAAAATCGCCTTTCACTGCAAAATCACCTTTCACGGCACCAAATTGCCTTTCACAGAAAACAAACAAAAAATCACCTCCTACGGCATTCAAAAATCTTGTCTCTTTTCTTAAATATTTATGCAATTTGAAAAGTTAGAAAAAATGATTGATTTCCTTTCTGCTTGTGAAGGTGAATCTCCGGATCATCACCACTTTAAATTCCAAGTAGAATAGAAAATCTGGCATACCCGTACAAAAAATGTTGATACCCACTTTTCTCCTTCGCAGGACTCCGGCAACCCCCGGGGCCGAAGGAGAGGACGAAAGCCGGGTCCATCAATTCCGAACATAATATAATCAATGAACGGATCCCTCCAGTCACCGATCGGAGGTTTGAGGATGGACATCCGACTTCCAACCACTTTGTGGCATTCAGCAACTGTTCGGTGTGTGTTGAAATGAGGGAGAATCCTTCTTTGACACACTGTAATTTGCATGTTTTCCCCTTCTTGGATTGCCATAGATGCGGCGAGTCCAGCCAGGGCATCTGCACGGATGTTTTCACCTCTGAGGATGTGGGTGATGTGACAGATGTTGAACTTTTGTCGAAGCGATTGCGCCTTGTTGTAGTAAAGTAGCAAATCGGGCTTCCTGACCTCAAATTTCTGATTCATCTTGTTGACGATCAGTTGAGAGTCCCCAAAAGCTTCCAACACGACGATGCCGAATTCGAGGGCGAGTTCCAATCCTACAATCAGAGCTTGGTACTCAGCTGCATTGTTTGAACATGGTTCCAGTAGCAATAAAGCGTGTGGAATCATGTATTTGTCGGGGCTCACAAAGAGGATGCCAATTCCCGATATCTGCTTTCCTTTTTCATTTGTACTGGTTGCGCCGTCAAAGTACATGTCTCAAGAAGCATTTGATAAGGAAGTTTCCACATTGTAGACAGATTCGTTTGGGAGATCATCCCTGAGTGGAGAGTCTTTAGGCAATGGGTGCTCTGCGAGAAAGTCTGCTAGAGCTTGGCCTTTGATTGCTTTTTGTGGTACATACCTAATATCAAAATGTGATAGAAGGATGGACCATTTTGGCAGTCAGGCATTGAGAGAACCTGCTTTTGTGACAAGGATCTTTAAGAGGTTGATCCTCGAAATCAGGTAGATTGTGTTGGACAACAGGTAGTGACGCAGCTTTTTATGGCAAACATCACTGCAAGGCATTCTTTTTCGACTGGGGAGTAGCGATGCTCTGCACCAACCAACATGCGGCTAAGGTAATATAGAGCAATTTCTTTTCCCTCGTTGTTTTCTTGTGTGAGTAGAGCACTCAAAGAGTAATCGAGAGCTCTTGTGTACAAGATGAATGGTTTTCCAGTTGTGGGGGCAGCTAACACTGGAGGTTTGGTAAGGTATGTTTTGATGTCTTGAAATGCGGCTTCACATTCAGCATCCCAAACAAAGTCCACACCTTTATTCATCAAGCGAGAAAATGGATGGTACTTCCCTGATAGATTGGAGATGAACCATCGGATGTACACCAATCTTCCTTGAAGCCCTTTTAATTCTCTTAGGGACCTTGGAGATGGCAGTTCCAGGATAGCCTTGACTTTGATGGGGTCAAGTTCTATTATAGCTTTCTGAACTATGAATCTGAGAAACTTACCCGATGAGACACCGAAGAAGCATTTTAGTGGATTCATCCGTAATTTGTGTTTGCGAAGTCTTATGAAGACTTCTCGAAGATCGTTGAGATGGTGTTCTTTGCTTCTGCTTTTGATGGCGAGGTCGTCGACATAGCATTCGATCGTCTTGTGCTGCATATCTTGGAATGTTTTCATCATAGCCTTTTGATATGTTGCACCTGCATTTTTTAGACCAAATGGCATGACAGTGTAGCAATACATGCCAAATGGAGTCTGAAATGATATATGTCTTTCATCTTCAGGATGAATCTTTATCTGATTATAGCCAGAGAATCCATCCATGAATGTCATTTGCTCAAACCCACAGGTGTTGTCAATCATCACCTCTGGTATAGGGAGCGGGAATTCATCTTTAGGGCATGCATTATTCAGGTCCCTGTAGTCGATACAGACCCTTATCTGCCCATTTTTCTTTGTCACGAGGACAATATTAGCCAACCATTCAGGATGCTGTTCCTCGCGTATGAAGCCAACGCTTTTGAGTTTCTGAACTTCTTGTTCAATTTTCATCACATTAGGACAAAATCTTCTTTGGTCTTGTTTGACAGGCTTGATTTCTTTTTGGAAGTTGAGTTTGTGGACTGCTATTTTGGGGTCTAAGCGGGGCATTTCAGCATAAGACCATGCAAAACAATCAACGAACTCATGAAGAAAAGAGATATACTCGGGTAACTCATCATCCTTTATATTCTTGCTTATGAATACAGGACGTGGGTTATCAGGTGTTCCCAAGTCTATCTTTTGAACAGGATCTTTTGTTGGAAGGTTTGAAGGTGGTTCCTCCACAATATTTTCGAAGGCTTCCAACTCAACAAGACCTTCTGAAGCATTTATAGACCGAGGCTCTGTTTCTGTCCATGGGCCTTCTTGATCGGTACTCTTTTCAAGACTTGCAATGAAATGATCCCAATCACCTGTTGAAACTGGGTCGAAGTAGGATACTTCTTTTGGAGACGATGGTTCTTCTTGGTCAGAAAATTGGGCGTCTGTGTCATCGGACAATTCCTATTTATTATCAAAAAAATTATACCAATTGGAGGAGCTTCCTGGATCCTCGACAGGTGACTCTTCAAAGAGATATTCAGAGAGATCAATGTCTTCATGGACACGAGATGTTGAGGCTTCGCCCGCAAAACGACTTTGCAGCCTTTGTGTCAACAGTCTCATCGGAGTGGTAGGATCATACCCCAACCCATATGAAGACTTGTCTTTATGAGGGTGGAGTTTCCAATCTTCCAGTTGACTTTTGGTCATGGTGGGTTCTAATGGTGTGAGAATACCACGGCCACCTCCCAAGCCGGTCGGATTCTGAGCGTCGTAGTCCATTTTCTTCATGATAGCTTGTGCCATTTTCTGCTTCTTGGCAGGTACAGTTTCTTCTACGGGGAGTGGAAATGGTCCTAGCGACCCGAAGACGATGGTCCGAGGAGTAGAGGTCGACCCGGTGCTTTGAGAGTTGTCGAGGGAGATGACGCTTCAGCAGCTGGTAGGGCGCTTATGAATGCGCATGTTTTGCTTATCTTGAAGCATGAGCTGGTACTTGTTCTCATCAAAAGTGATGGTCAATGAAGCTGCCAATGTTAGTTTGGAAAACTTCTGAAACAAGACCACATCCATTAGTAATCACAAGAATATGGTGATCATAAATGGAGAATAACTATGGTTTTGTCTTTTCAAATCGCTCGAGGGGACATGACCCAGCCCAAGCAAGATGAAGAAGGCAAGAAGCCATAGGAGGTACAATTGTTCTTAATGCAAGTATGGTAGGCTGATGGTGAGCATTCCAGTGACTGCTAGAAGCAATTGTAGACCTTAATTCAAATTACCGAGAAGCAAGGCTCACTCGAGATAAAATGATATAAGGTTGGAGATACAAATGTGTCGGTCGTGAATACAGTAGACCCGAAAAGGGCGTACTACCACCGCTAGGCACAAATGTTGCAAATCACATACTTGGAAAGGACACGAGATGGGATTTTCTTTTTGGAAGGTCAAGATTGGATTCATAAAGGAGAGCAAATGGTATTCCAATCCGAACACATGCTCAAACATTTCTACGAGCACTGAGTCCGAAAGGGAAGGAACCAGAATTTCTCGAATGTGAGCCCAAAAATGACGGGTTTTTTTTTTTTGAAAGGTCAATATTGAATTCATCAAAGAGAGCAAATGGTGTTCCAATCCGAACATAACCTCAAACGTATCTACGAGCACTAAATTCGAAAAGGAGAGAACCAAGATTTTTCAATTCTGAACTCAAAAGTGATGGAAAAATTTTTTTTAAGTTTTTTTTTTTTTTTTTGAAGATTTTTTTTTTTGAAGATTTTTTTTGAAAGGTGCACATATGTTTCCAATTCAGTCTTATGAAACCTTAGTAGATAGATCAGCCCCCAGGTAAAGGTAGGATTACTTAATGAACCCGTTTAGAGGACCCTTGCCTCGAACAGTCTAGCCGCCTCCACACTCTGGACAAGGCTTTTCTTAGATCCACTTTGGTCAAAGAACGCAATTAGGGCAACCTTAGTGTTTTTTTTTTAACTTGTTTTTTGAAAGATTTTTAATGAACTCATCAAAGAGAGCGAATGGTGTTCCAATCCGAACATAGGCTCAAACATTTCTGCGAGCACAAAATCCGAAAGGGAAAAACCAAAGTTTCTCAAATTTGAATCCAAAAGAGAGAGAACTGTTTTTTTTTTTTTGAAATGATATTTTTTTTTGTTTTTGAAAATCCCTATCGGACTCATCAAAGAGAAAAGATGGCCGTTCCCCGATATGAACAATAGCTGCAAACATTTCTGTGAGCTATCAAGTTCGAAGAGGAGAGAATCAAAGTTTCTCAAAATTGAATCCAAAAAAGGGAAATCAGATTTTTTTTTAAATGAGAAAGAGTGAATGAAATCCCATTTCATTTTTTTTTTTTTTAAGATGAAAGATCCAACATAGACCACCAACTAGAAAGGAGCCAAGGAATCGAAGCATCACATTCTCAAATGAATGGGTCCCACCAGGTATGCCAATTTGATGAACCCGGCTTTCGTACATTCTCTCCTTCTTCCCAGGGGCTGCCGGGGTCCGACGGAGGAGAAAAACAGGTATCAACATTTTTTGTACGGGTATGCCAGATTTTTTATTCTACTTTGAATTTAATGTGGTGATTTGGAGATTCACCTTCACAAGTAGAAAGGAAATCAATCCTTTTTTTTAACTTTTCTAATTACATAAATATTTAAGAAAAGAGACAAGATTTTCTTTGAATGCCGTAGAAGGCAATTTTTTTGTGTTTGCCATGAAAAGCGATTTTGTGCCGTAAAAGGCGGTTTTACAGTGAAAGGCGTTTTTTTTTTTTACTATGAAAGGCGATTTTTCCGTGAAAAGCGATTTACAAATCTCATCAATAGTGAAAGACAAGAATTGTGATTTTTTTGCCTCTTTAAAAATACAAAATACAATAGAAAAGAAAGAAAATGAATCTAACTTCTCAGGAGATTATGGGGACTCGTTCAGATCGACAGTCGCAAGTCATGTATGGACTTCGCCATCGTCCTTCAAATGAGAGCGCTTGATGCTTTGATTCTTTTGGCTTGGCTCTAATCTCAGATTTTTAGAAGACAAAGACCGAGGGGAGGTCCTATATCCAATAAAAAACCGAGTAAACGGGCTGAAAAGCCGCGTTTAGGCCATGTTGGATAAAAGGAGAGGAAGAGCCCCCCCAAGGGACTTCAATCATCTTGTGGCGTTGCAGCAGAGTTTCTTCAGGATTTTCTGACTCTCTCTGTGTGTGCGTAGCCCTCTGTGTGTGTGAATTTCTTGGATTTTTCCGGATCGGTTCTTCTTGGAATGACCCCCGTTTTATAGCCTTTTGGTGGCCATAAGGTGGGTTTATGAGCATTGATGCTCCATGATGGGAGGAGTTATAAGTTTTTATTTCTTAATTTTGTAACTCTTTTTTCTTGGCTTGTGATTGGCTGATGGAGAATGATGGGCACTTAATCGCCTTTAATCTCCATGATAAGGGGAGTTTTATGGTTTTAATGCTATGATTGCTTGGACTTGTAACTCTCATTTTCTTGCTTCTGATTGGGCCGTCCAAAATAATGGGTTAATGACCACATTAAACGGGTCAATGAACAGCATTAAGTGGTCGTCGGGGCATTTGAAGAGTCGCGGGCCACACCGCGTTTTTTAAAATTCTTATTGTGACGATCGCCGATGGATCCACATGTTATTTGATGTCAGATGACTATGTAATTTCAGACATTGATTGATGCCAGTGGGCTGGTGACATCTGTCTTGTCGATTTCTCTATCGATCAGACAGAAAGTGTACTTTCTTGGTCAATCGGTTGGCGATCTTGGAGCAATCAGTAATGATTTCATGATCTTGACGGAAGATCCAAGATTTTGGCGAAGATCAGTCATTTCCAAGCATCAAGAATTGGATTTTTGGAAAATCACAGGGGTTGGAACTCCCGAAACGCAAAGAGGATCGGAAAACGAGCCATCCGGCCTAAATCCGGAGACCCAGATTTCCAGGGTCGCCGGCGACCATGGGCGACCATGGGGGTTTTGTCTCCTTTGGTCGCCGTTTTTCGGCCGTTTCTTGGTCTTTTTCGTTCCTTTTTTTCTCCTGTATTTTTCTTGGAATTTTCCTCATTTATTGACTTGATTTTCCTGGAGAAAAACTGACGAGAACCCGCGCAAACCAAAGCACAAAGTTTCCTATTTTTTGGAAAAGCCGAAGACTTTGTAGCCGATTTTCAATCAAGAGTCGAAACTAGGTCAAACGATGTTAGAATGACCTAAAATTTGAGGTGAAGCCTCTTGAGCAATGGATATGACTTACCATGGGCTTTTATTTGAATTTTGAAGCCGTTTGGGGTCCCGTCGCTGCTAGACTTGATTTTGTCGCGAGGAAGATGTCGCGCTTTGATGTGCGGTCAACCGATGTCCGATTGTCCTGAAATTTGACAGGGAGCCTATTGGAGTCATTTTGAGACAATCCATTAGCTCCGATTTAGATGTCATGGTCTCGGGGTGCCCCGCCGCCGGTAGACTTGATTTTGTTTCTGAGCATCGAACTTTGGTCAAACGTTGTCGGAATGACCTGAAATTCGACATGCAACCCTTTTGGAGCATGTTGAAGCCACTCATGTGCTCTATTTGATGAGTGATGGCCTCGGTGGTTCTCGCCGCCGAGAGGCTTTATTTTGCTGCTTGAGGGTTGATGGAGGGTCAAACATTGTCGGTTTGACTTGAATTTTGTCAAGGAGCCTTTTGGAGGTATTTTGGAACCATCCGTAGGCTTTGATCGAAGTTTTGATGTCTTCGATACTGTCGCAGCCGGGAGCGCTTGTTTAGCTGTCAGAGGAATGAAGTTAGGCCAAATGATGTCGGAATGGTCTAAAACTTCATGTGTACCCATCTTTTGGCTGTTTTGAAGGATCTTGCAGTTTTTGTTTGATTCTGACAAGATCTAATACTTAAAATAACATTGCCTGTTTGTAGTAGGATGCAGCTTCATGTGGCTTCTTAATGTTGATGAGGCAAAGTGACTTTTTTGGTGTCAACAAAATGAAATGTGATTGTTGCTTTCTTTATATCACCGTATATGAGAAGAAGCTAAAAAAAAAAAAAAGCCATTTCTGAGAAGAATGAGGAGAAGACTTTTTCACCAAAGAGGACTTGGTACGAAGAGTTATGATTATGTGGGAGTTATGAACGTGGAGGGTTTTTGGTCGTGTGGGAGTTTTGAATGTGGAAGGGTTTATGAAAGTTGAGGGACAATCAAAACAATCGATTGCAATTGAAGAAGGATACGTTTTTGTTTATTAGGAATTACAAACGTGGGATGGCTATTGTGAGGAAGGTCAATAAAATTCAGTCAAAATCAATTGAATCCAATTTACTGTTTTTGCAATTGTGGTTATAATGGTGGTATCATCAGATTTTATATCAATTTAAATTTATTCTATGATGAATTGATATATATATATATATATATATATGGAGAATATTCAAGTGCATCCATTGTCAATCCCACGCATATTCATTGTCAAGATCCCATGCATAGTCATTGTCGATCCGATGATAGAAAACTCCAAGTGACATAAAAATCAAGAATTATATATATAAAGAGAATAGACTTTTCATGAGGGAGCGCCATGTGGCGTAATGAGACTTCATGGGAGGATGACACGTGGTAGCAGCTTTGAGATACCCTAAAATCTCTCTCTCAATGCTTTGAGTTACCCTAAAATCTCTCCATCCATAAGATCCCTATTACTAAGAAAATCCAATCTCTCAATAAACCCTTCTCCTCCCCAAGCATGCAACGCCAATCTTCTCCCTCCATCTCCCCACCCCCACCAAATGATACTCAGGATGTGGTGGTAAGTATTCACTTATTGGAATGCATCGATCCAGACTAGCATGGAGCATCTAGCCACTTCCTTTGGAACCTTGCTCTAAAAGCAAGGGCCCATATTCACATCATTTCTCCAATTTTAAAATGAACCCAATCCCTTTGATGAATATAGGGCGGGTCGGGCCAATTCGGGTCGGGTTAGAGATGGGCCCACCTTCTGTATCCTGGCCTATGATTGACCGCATAACCTGCATTAAATGTGGGTTAGGTCAGGTTAGAATCAACGTAACCCGTATAACTCGATCTATTACCCCTTACCCCAAAAAAAGATGGCTTAAAAAAATTAAAACCCACAACCATTGACATTTTCAACAACATCTCCACCACTACACCAACTGACTCTTTTATGCAAGTGTTTATAAAAAAACTAATTAGGCAACCCGTATCCGATCATGATTGTTTTGATAATAACGTCGATGCTGAGCCCGGGCCCTGTAATAACATATATTAAATAATAATATATATAATAAGCATGAAATAGATATTGGGAGTGTGAGCCAAGGCAAAGAGAGATATGGGTTTGCCCATTTGCAATCTCAAAACGTCCTTTACCCCATCACTTCCTACTAATGATCAATAAAAAAAACTCATGTAAAATAGGAGGTGAATCGAGTTCCACTATAATCCAAGACCTCTCGCCTAGGGAATTAGGATGGTATTTTATCAAATTTCATTGCAAATAGAATGTAGCCTTCATATGCTTGGGTCATGAATAAGAAGAATTCATGATGTTTTTTTTCAATGAGACCAAGTAGAAATTGCAATATTCTTTTCAAACAAAATGCCCACTCCTTGTGGGTTATTTCTTTTTTTTTTTTTTTTTTTTCAAATAACAGGATTCCCACTTCATGTCGGGCTGGCTTGGATGTTTGGTTACTAAAAAATGGATTGAGGAATGGGTCAATTTGAATATACATCAATCAATATGACAATTATTATTTTTCTTTGTTCTTCATAAGAGAGATCTTCACTTTTCTTCAAATGAGTCCTATCTGGATACTATCCTCTTAAATTTAATTATTAATTATCCTTTGAGTTTTTCTTGATTCAACTTTTTTCAAATAATCCTATCTGCCGACTATATTTTTAGCGTTAAATGAAATTAGTTTAAATGGAAATTATTTCTCTAATAGATATTTACTTTCAATTTTAAGTGAGGTTTTCTTTGAATGAATTAAAGGCTCGCATCGGATGCGGGCCCTAAAGCGCTAGTATCCCATACAGCTAGAGGAGTTTATTTTTGAACAGTTCACGTTCTAAAAACTGGGCCCCACTATGGATTCCCACTCTTTTATCAGAATCAGGATATCTTATTATGTTAAAGCGTCAGAAACTCCAGAGTCTCCTCAGAATAGTCCCAAGTCCCAAATGAATCAAAAGTGGGTCCCAATATATAGATAAATCCTCCTACCGTTTCTTTATTATTATCATGATTTTCATCAAATGGTGAATCCAACTGTGAGGAAAATTCTTATTGACCTAAATTTAGGGCACCCCATGCGCCCTGTGCATGTCTATTCCCTTTGTGGAGTTTCACACTTTCAACTTTATTCACCAAAAAAAAAAAAAACTTGGTAATTTCTCTCTTACCCAAAGAAAACTTCAGGAATTTGACCCCTAGCAAGTAGCAATGGTCCCCACTGAATCAAAAGTGGATCCCAAATTCCGAATAGATGAACCACCTCCTCCTCCTCCTCAGGCTCCTTTATTATTATTTAATCGTAACCGTTAAAAGCATACCCCACCTTTTCAGTTTTCACAGACCACCTACTATGTTTAGTTGCGTTTCAGATTTCTTCCTCACTGCATCACAAGGGAGAGAGATGGAGGAAGGGGGGAGAAGAGGGGTCTCCTCGTTCTCGAGCGTGCAAGCCTATGGTCGAGCCCTGGCGCAGACGCCGAAGAGGCTGGCTCGGAGGGCTGGTTCAGTGTCCACAACGTTCGAGGAGATGAACCGGGCCCGAGCCCGGTCTGGTTCAGACATGAGAAGGACCTTGAAGTGGTTGGACCTGGTGGGGCTGGGTCTGGGTGGGATGGTCGGGGCAGGTGTGTTCGTGACCACTGGCCGGGCTGCGAGGGTCCTTGCGGGGCCCGCAGTGGTGTTATCGTACGCCGTGGCGGGGCTCTGCGCGCTCCTCTCGTCCTTCTGCTACACCGAGTTCGCTGTCGACATGCCTGTCGCTGGGGGCGCTTTTAGCTACCTCAGGGTCACTTTCGGTGCGCACCTTAGCACGCTATCATCTTCTTCTTCCTCTTCATCTTCCTCACTTGAAAATGCGTTTTCTTGAAATTTCTGAACAAAGATTGAAGAAATGGAGTCTCTTCTCATTCGTTTTCGCTCATTCTTCTCTACTTCCTCCCTGAGAAATGGGGTTTACATGATTTTTGGGATGATTGAAAAAATGGGTCTTCTTTAAAACTGTGTTATCTCTCTCCGTGTGGAACGGTGATTTTTGGAATGGATTATCTGAGAAAAATCTGATTTCTTTTTATGAAATGGTTTCATTTTTCATTTTGAGGAAATGGGTTTTCTTGTAACTCTCTTTCTCTATCTCTTAATCTTTTCACTTTGGTTTGCAGTGAAATTTGCATGTCTCTCTGTGTATCCGAAATGGGTTTTCTGAATACTACAGAGTTTTTGTGACACTCTGTTTATTTCTACGAAATGGGTTGTATGAAAAAGATGTTTTTAAGATGAAATGGATTTCTATTTTCGTTTGAAAAAAATGGACTTTTTCTAATAATACTCTTTCATTATCAGTCCAATGCTTCTTCCTTCTTTTTTTTTTCCTTTTTGAGGAAATGGTTCATTTGATTTTAACATCTGCATTTCATATTGGTTTGCAGGTGAATTCGCAGCTTTTATTACAGGGGCGAATCTCGTAATGGAGTATGTTTTATCTAACGCAGCAGTGTCAAGAAGCTTCACAGCATATTTAGGAGCAGCAATCGGAATCTCAACCACAGAGAGATGGAGAATAACAATATCAGGTTTACCACATGGATTCAATGAGTTAGACCTTCTCGCTGTTGGTGTCGTCTTGATTATCTCTCTCTGTATCTGCTATAGGTATCATTTCCTTTCCAATTTTTTTTCCTTCAAACCTGAATTTCTCCCAATCTCTCTCCTAATTTGGCATTAATCTGAAGTGGGTTCCCACTAATTTCACCATTCTGCAATATTGTCTCTTTATCCTGTTTCTAATGGATCTATTCTTATTTCGGAATTTTGTCCCAGTACCAAGGAGAGCTCGGTGTTGAACATGGTGCTGACAGCACTTCATCTGGGCTTCATCTTCTTCATTATATTGCTTGGTTTCTGGATAGGAGATTGGAAGAACATGGTCGAGCCCTCGAATCCAAAGAGCCCAGGTGGGTTCTTCCCCTACGGCGTTGGTGGGGTTTTCAATGGCGCTGCGATGGTGTATCTGAGCTATATAGGGTACGACGCGGTGTCGACGATGGCGGAGGAGGTGCGGAATCCGGCGACGGACATCCCTATCGGTGTCTCTGGTTCGGTGGTGGTGGTGACGATCCTCTACTGCTTGATGGCCGTGTCCATGTCCAAGCTCGTTCCTTACGATGCGGTGAGATAAAATAATAATAATAATAAAAACCCAAAAAAAAAGGTCCTTCCGGTGATATTTATCTGTGGGAGCTGTTATTGGCACACAGAGTTTTCTCCCTTTCCACACACACAATTTAAAAAAATAAAAGAACCTATAAAATTATCTTTTTACCCACCCGCTCCCTTTCTCTCTACCCACCTCGTCCTTCACCTCTGGCCGACGGCAAATCGAGCAGCCGGGCAGTCGCCATGATCGCCAAGCTGCCCGATCTGCCGCCGGCCAGGGAAAGGAAGGGAGAGGGAGAAACGGAGAGAAGGGAGAGAAGGAAGGAGAGGGAGAGAGATGAGGAGGGAGAGACAGGGAGAAGAGAAGGGGGAGCTAGAGAAAATAGTGGGGGAGGGAGGAAGAATGAGAGAGAAAACAGTGGAGGGAGGGAGGGAGGAGAGGGGTTGGCCATCACCGTTGCCGTCGGTGAAGGGGGAGGGAGGAAGAATGGGAGAGAAAACAGTGGGAGGAGGGAGGAAGAGAGGGAGGGAGAGGGAGAGAAAATAGGAGGGAGGGAGAAGGGGAGGAGAGGGGTCGGCCGTCGCCGTCGGTAAAAGGGGAGGTGGGGGAGAGAAAGGGAGGAGGAGAGAGAGAAACAGTGGGGAGGGAGGAAGAATGGGAGAGAAAATAGTTGGAGGAGGGAAGAAGAGAGGGAGGGAGAGGGAGAGAAAACAGTGGGGAGGGAGGGAGGGAGGGAGGGAGGGGAGGAGCGGGGTCGGTCGTCGCCATCGGTGAAGGGGAAGTGGGGGGAGAGAAAGGGAGGAGGAGAGAGAGAAACAGTGGGGAGGGAGGGACGCAGGGAGAGAAACAGTGGGGAGGGAAGAGGGAGGAGGGAGAGAAACGGTGGGGAGGGAGAAACACTAGGGAGGGAGGAAGAGGGTGGAGGGGACGGCGGCGGAACTGCCGCTTGCCGGAGGTGAAGTGGGTGGGGGGAAAGAGAAATAGGGTGGGCAAAAAGCAATTTATAAGGTTTTTTTTTATTTTAAAATGTATGTGGAGGAAGGGAAAAATTTTGTGTGCCAATAGCAGCTTCCTTATCTTTGTGTGTTTCAAGTGACGGCCCACCATGATGACATGGAATAATCATAGCTGTGGATATTGACAAGTGCCAATGGTCTGCCTCGGGGAAATGGGGAGATATTGTTTTATCAAATCCACATTTGCAAATCTTGTAAAATCTCTATCATTCCAAAAAGCAATTTAAAGAGTGTATTAGTTGGATGAAACAGTATCTTCTTAGTGGTACTCAGTGGGAACTTCATGTTGAAATTTGAATCGTTCAAAACAAATGCTCTCCAGGTGCTTGGGGCAAACATCAAAGGTTATGTCAGTCTTAGCCGTTGGATTGATGCTCTTTATATTAGACAGTCCCTCCAACAGTGGAATAATATCTGAAAAAACATCCGAGTAAATTTTGGGAATGCACCGTATATCTAAAGGGTGTTTATTTTAATGGTTTGGATTTCAATGGGCGTGCACTAGTGCGCAAGTTACACTCCAACTCAGAATATCTCTGGTTTATAGATCCTCAGAGGATCAGGATTCCTGCAAAATTATACAGTGGGGCTCGCGTATCAAAACATGCAAAAGAATCAGAGACACCCCACCATTAGACTGATCAGGATTTTGTGTGGTTGTTATTGTTTAAATCTGAAATTGATGGTGGGCCCAGCTCCAGCTGGATTGAGTTTTAGCCGTTTTATAGATGGGGACATTAAGCACTCTTGGTTGATTTCATGGTTGCAAAATTCTCTTTTTGATGAAATACCAAATAAAAAATAGCGAAGAACTCGGCCGAGTCATCTCATTTTAATAAATTATTTGTATTTTGAACCATTTGTTAAGTAAATCTAATTTTAAATAATTAAAGTTAATTTATAAGTAATTATGCATGTAGTTTTGATTCCGACAATTAAAAAAAAAAGATGACTAGAATGTAATTTGAAAGAAATTATGTAATATAAAATATTTTCTCTTTTATTCTCCTTATTGAAGTACTTTTTTTCATATATATATATATATATATATATATATATAAATAAGGGGGATATTCAGGTGCATCAATCCCTCACCATTGTGTTGAGGGACACCCCTTTTTTCGAAAGTTTGAAGTACAAAAGAGAATTGTATTTGAAACTTCCAAAAAAGAGGGTGTCCCTCACCATAATGGTGAGGGATGGATGCACTTGAATATTCTCCTATATATAAATTGCTTAATTTGAATTAACTATCATGAATGTATGCAAATAAATGTATGTTTGTATTTCATAAATAATAAATTCTTGAGGATTCTACGGGTAAAAGCCCCATATGACCCCGTATCACTGATGAGGTCCCAGTAGCACAGTATAGACGGGAGGGGTCCTTTGGATGCGTCTTTGTCTCTCTTTTTTGTCATTTAGCGATATGGTCGATATCGACCATTCCGCGGTGGTTGCTCTCGGTTAGTAGAACCCAAATAGAAAGTGAGTTTTTTTTCTCTTGGTTTCAAGTGATGCTTCAGAGCGGTAGATGGAGCTAGGGAAGGGATGGAGAGGGAGGATACGAATGAATGGAGGGCGGCGAGCATGGGGTCGTCTTCGTCGAAGGAGGAGGGAGGATCGTCATGGAGGGAGAGGAGGAGGGATAAGAGGGGAGGGGAGATGGAGGCAGGGTTGTAGGCGGAGACCAGGAAGAGGGCCTGGGCTTGGGGCTGGAGGTGGAGGGGTAGGGAGGGGATGGAGGCCAGGGACTTGCAGAACCAAGGAGAGTGAGAGGAGGTGAGGGCGGAGCATCGACAAATGGACCTGCAGATTCAACGTTAATGGTTTTTTATTTTTTATTTTGCGATATGATTGATAGCGACCATTCTGTTGAGTTAAGCAAAAAAGACAGTTATATGTTGAAGAAAATCTGACCTGACATAATGGTCGATATCAACCATTAGAGATGGTCGACATTGAACATATCACTAAACGACATATATATATATATATATATATATATATATATATATATATATATATATATATGAGAGATGGGTGGGGGCCCTCACTTCCATATCTACTCTCACCAACTTAAATGCAATGACCCCTAATTTAAATGTGAGGGCTCCCATCCATCTCTCATAAAGTTGGTGAGAGTATCTCTCATAGGAGTACTTCCCATATATATATATATATATATATATATATATATATATAAATGCACCGTGAGGACCTTATCCGTCTACACTGTGTTGTTGGCACCTCAGGCATGGTACGGGGCCCATTTGTGGGGTAAATTCCTCTAAATTCTTTTTAGATATATTTAAAATAGAAAAGCAACGCTTCGGCGTCTAGGCATTGATTCCATCCTAGTCATTTTTTTTTATTGGACGAGTCTCGAATTTTTCAACCTCAGTTGAATGTAGATGGTTTGACCATTGAGAACCTTTTAGCGAGACGATGGCAATTAAATGGCAAAGATGATTCCGAGAGAGAAATAGGACCACTTGGGAAGAATCAAAGGTGGCCCATGAGAACTCTTAAAAATTCCGTTTAGCTATAGTTATCTTCTTCAAGTCAGGTCACTGTCGATCCTAACCCATGCGTACGGATCTATGTTTCCAAAGGCCCACCGAAAAAAAAAAAAAAGCCCATTGACATTGATAGTTGGGTTGGGACGCTGGTGGCTACTGTCCATTGATCCGTGGCTTCTGGTGTGATCTTGAATTTCTAATTTTAGAAAATTTAAAGATCATAACTTGATTAGAGTGGAATTTTACTTTACAATATACAATCTCATACAGTTTGAATTTCTTAAGATTTAAAATCAGCGTCCATGCGTGCCAGTAGGAGTGGTCCACGCTTTGAATTGGCACAGCAGTTGTATCCATCTATTAAATTATTAGGCGTACTTGCAGAATAGAGTGGTCCCTACTCCCTAGGTTATCTAATCCGCATGCCCGTGGGACCCATTAACATTGATAGTTGGGTTGGGACTATTAAGACAAAAAAATGGTATTTGTGGCATAGTTAGTCTTTCTCTTTCATGCAATCATGACAAAAGAAGGATTTTATGTTACGAATCCAAAAGGGTGGAATCCATCTTCCAGCCGATATGGTTGTAATTGCAGGGATTTGAACCCGGGTTGCCAGCTGAAACCCAGTTGTCCTTATTTGACCAGACGACAATGGTGGATTTTATTAATTGCTCATATTTCACGTGTGCTCACAATTTCTTGTGTAGATGAGATACCACCACTTTTCAACAGTTTTTTGTGTGGACTGCATAAATGCACTGAGGAACATCGATCGTTTAAAAAAAATGAAAGTGCGTGCAGACTTTTGCTTCCCTCGAATAATGAAAATTTTTTTCTGCACAAATGTAGCCTTTAGTTGAGTTTGGGTAGCCCTGCAGACTGCAGTGCGTTGGGGACTATTCCTTGGCCCATGTTGCTATTGATTCTTGTCAATCATAAAAAGTAGTGATATTTTGTCCTTTTGTGTCTGAGTTGCTTGCTTAGCATATAATTTTTTTTTAAACTTTGTTGTGACAGATTGATGTGGAGGCCCCTTTCTCTGCAGCATTTAGAGGATCCAAACAGTGGGGTTGGGTGCCGAATGTTGTAGGGGTGGGAGCTAGCTTTGGGATACTGACATCGCTGATGGTGTCTATGCTGGGACAGGCACGCTACCTCTGCGTCATTGGCCGTTCCAATGTTGTCCCTACATGGTTTGCTAAGGTGCACCCCAAGACTTCCACGCCTGTCAATGCCTCTCTTTTCCTCGGTATGTAATGCAAATTTGAACAATTTTTTTCTAGCTAATCCACATAATGGATGGAGGTTCTGTCTTTGTTCTCTGATTGAAGATCACCGTTACCAGATTGAGAAATGGTTGTCATTTTGTAGCATGTGATGCTATTCCCTCTTATTTGTTTGATAGATGGTAAGGAGTTAGAACAACTCTTTTTTTTTTTTTTTTTTTCTTTCTTTCTTTCTTTCAGTAGGAAGATGGTTAGGACTTGTGGATACAACTTATTTTATAGTCCAACTTGATGGTAAATCCAGTACCAAATTGTTAGTGTGTGGGACATTTTCTTAATACCGAAATTAACTTAGGTTCGGTAAGTGTACGAGCTAAGCACATCTTGATCTTGGTCTCAGCATCTTGGCAATGGTGCCTTGCATCTTGACAATAGTGCCAGAGTGCCTTCATACTTGATCTCGGCATCATATTCACCTCGGTTCGGTTAATCGAGATGAGTATCGATGCTCAGTCAGTGACAACCGCATTCCTAGGAAGGCTCGACCATGTTGCGGAACGTGGTGACAAATAAGACGAACGCTAGATAAGGACAAGGAGTTACCTTTATCTGATGGTCACGTCAGCAATCCTTGGAAGAGTGGGATCCACATCAGGGCATGGTCCGATGGGACCTTCCCTCCACCTACCTCCGCGGATTTAGGATATGGTCCGGTGGGATTGTACCTCCAACTACCAGTATGGTCCAATGGGACTGTACTTCCAACTACCAGTATGGTCCGATGAGACTTTTACCTATATATACTGGGAGACAATCCAGAAGAGGTACGAAATCATATGCAATCTTACACATACTCCAAACTCTCCCTTTCTCTCTTGGTCTGGTTACTGAACTGACTTGAGCATCGGAGTGCCTTTGGCTGAGTGCAGCCAGGGTCTCTAACTTCCACTTCTCTTTCCTTTTTAGGTTCCAGGCATCCATCCAATCTTTTCCAAAAAGCTCTAGATTCACCTAATAAGTCCGTAAATATTTAGGCACTTACAATTGGCGCCGTCTGTGGGAAAAGATCAAACCAAGCTCACAAACACCATGCCTCCAAAAACCAGAAAAGGCGAAGAATCACCTAAGGCCCTGCCATCGTCACCGGTATTGCCAAAGCAGTTGCCGCCGGTCACTCGTCAGAAGAGAACCAGGGCAAAATCTAGTGTGGCGAGCATAGGGGGGCCTGTAACTCAGTCGGGCTCATCTTCGAAGGGGGTGACAGCACCTCCCCAACAAGACAACCTTCTACTGGAGCGTCTCCGGCAAAGTGTCCCTTTAGCGGAACGACCCTGACGAGATGATACACTAGTGCTGACCAAGTCACATCGATCCCATCACCAGATTGACGGCGACAATGATGACAACAACCCGCTCCTTGCGGATATTGAGGCCCAGAACCTTGTTATCCAAGAACATGAAGAGTTGATTCGTCAGCTCTGGTAACAGCTCTTGGAGAAGGCGAAGGCCCCGCCCTTTAGACGCAACCAAGCTCCTTCGGTCGAATAGGATTTGAGGCAAATCCTAAATACCAAGAGGCACGACCGAGCTTACAATGAAGGCTCGAGTAGCAGCCACCTAAACGACGACTCAAAGAGGTCAAAATCAAGACCGGAGGACAATAACGGCTTGAAAGAGTGGCTTGACCAACAGGTCAAGCAGACGGTCCAGTGAAACATGGAGGTGGTCGGCTTCACCCGAGATCGGCTGAACTCCTACGATACTGAGAATCTCGATACATCTCCCTTCTCCCAGGAGATAAGGAACTTCTCTTTCCCGGAGAGATTTACTATTCCGAGGTTCATCCTTTACGATGGGTCCTTGGATCCGGCAGCGCATCTCCGACATTTTACTTAGTGGATGTCGGTATGGTGTGATGTAGGTCACCTAAATTACAGAGTCTTCTCTTCCAGTTTAGGAGACCTCCCCCTGAAATGGTTCTGCGCACTTCCAGAGGGGTCGGTTTCGAGCCGGCAGCTCCGAAACTCCTTCGTAGAAAAATTTCAGGCTCACCGGGTCATCCCCAAAATGGACGATGATCTGATGGCCATCAGAATGAGGCGGACAGAGAATGTCACTCAGTTCGCCCAGAGATTATGGACGGTCTACAGCCAAGTAGAAGACGCCACTGACAGAGTGGCCATCAGGTCCTTCAAACAAGCTCTACTGCCGGGCAACAAGCTTAGAAAGGACATGCTTCGGTTCCCCGTGGTCACTGTGAAAGCATTGATGGCCAAGGTGAACCGGTTTATCAAGCAAAAGGAAGATGAGGCCCAAGCTCGGGAAAGCTTTGGCCTCTGACAAGAAGACAGACACTCTAAGAAGGAGATGAAGTCATCTCTAGGGAGGTGACAGATCGAATCAGAGCGTCTCCAAGCCCAGCAGCGGTTTCGGCCTTTACCTCCGGGGGCGGAAAGAAGCCCAAGCCAGCTGCTACCTCTTATAGAGCTGTGAACATGGTCTTCAAGGAGCCAATCTATAAACTCCTTGGGAGGATTAAGTCACAGCCGTTCTTCAAATGGCTGCAGCCTATGAAGGGTGACCCCTCCACCCGAGATCAAAACAAGTTCTGTGCCTACCACAAATAAAACGGGCACAAAACCGAAGATTGCATGGCCTTCAAGTCCCACCTCGAGAAGCTCGTCAAGGACGGACACTTGAGGGACCACATAAAAGAAGAGGGCTTGAATAATATCCGAGCTCATTAGTGCCGAAATGACGATGGTCAGGACAACGATGAGCCGGAAGGCATCATTAACGTCATCCACCTTGCTCCCGCACCAAATGGGAGCAATCAGGCTCATGCCGCGGCTAGGAGGGCTTCCCACGGCAAGCAGGTGATGAAAGCCAAGCTAGGACCAGCTGTTAAGAAAGCTTGGAAAGAAAGGCCCAAGATATGGACCTGGATGGGGTCCAACTCCCCCACAACGACCCTTTGATCGTAACCTTGAGGTTAAAGTACTTGATGGTGCAGAGGATTCTCGTGGATCTCGGGAGTTCGTCAGAGATCCTCTACTTCGATTGCTTAAAGAAGATGGGTCTCAAAGAAGAGGATCTGCAGGAGGCGCGCACAACCTTGGTGGGCTTCAACTCGAAGCCTGTGTATCCCAAGGGAAAAGTCACCCTCAAAGTCCAAGTCGAGGGAGCCAGCATGACAGCCGACTTCCTTGTGGTGGATGCATCATCCCCATACAATGCAATAATGGGGAGGACTTGGCTGAACGATATGGAAGCAGTGCCTTCCACTCATCACCAGAAACTCAAATTCCCGTTAGAGAACGAGAACGGCAGAGTCGAGGTGATCACGGTCAAGGGTGACTAGCACGTGGCCAAGTAATGCTTGATGGCCGTAGTACATGGCGAAGTAGAGCCAAAGCAGGTACACATGGCCAAACTGGACAGAGAAGCAAAGCTTGAAGACGTCGGCTGAGCTCCGGAACAAAAGAGCATTAAAGACCTGGCCGAAGTTAGGATCAATCCCAACGATCCTGAAAGGTACTTTCTGCTTAGGAAGCAGCTCGTTGAACGGGAGTTCCACAAACCGAGGCCATGATCGAGGAGGTTGAAAAGCTGCTGGAGGCCAAAGCAATCAGGGAAGTGCACTATCCAGATTGGCTAGCCAACACAGTCGTAGTCAAGAAGAAGAGTGGGAGGTGGAGAATCTGTGTCGACTTCACCGACCTCAACAAAGCCTGTCCCAAGGACAGCTTCCCGCTTCCGAAGATCGATCAAATGATTGACGCGATTGCTGGGCATGATCGGATGAGTTTTCTCAATGCTTACTGGGGTTACCATTAAATTTTGATGCACGGGCCTGACAAAGAAAAGACCGCATTCATAACACTTAGGGGCATCTACTGTTACAAAGTGATGCCGTTCGGGTTAAAAAATGCAAGGACAACTTACTAGAGGTTGGTGACGAAGATGTTCCAGGCCCAGCTAGGAAAGACGATGGAGGTCTACATTGACAACATGGTTGTCAAGTCTAAAAGGTCACGGGACCACTTGACAGACCTAAGTCAAACGTTTGACATCCTCAAGAGATTTCAGCTCAAATTAAACGCTTCCAAGTGTGTGTTTGGCGTCAGCTCCGGCAAATTTCTAGGAAGCCTAGTCACAAAAAGGGGAATTGAAGCAAAGACAGACCAGATCTTGGCTATTCAAGGAATCCAGAGTCCCACTACGGCAAAACAAGTTCAGAGGCTTAGTGGTATGGCAGCCGCGCTCAACCGCTTCATTAGCCGAGCTTCGGACAAATGCCGACCTTTCTTTCAACTTTTGAAGAAAAGTTCAAAGTTCCAGTGGACTCCGGAGTGCGACCGAGCTCTGTAGGAGCTCAAAACCTATTTAGCTTCACCAACTCTGCTGTCAACACCGACGCAGGGAGAGGTGCTCTACATATATTTGGCCGTCTCGGATCATGCAGTGAGCTCGGTACTCATCAAGGAGAAAGACAAGCGACAGAAGCCCATTTACTACGCGAGCAAAATTCTTCTTGATGTCGAGACCAGGTACCTACCATTGGAGAAACTTGCATTAGTACTCGTCGGTGCTTCTCGCAAACTTTCTCACTACTTTCATACGTACACCATCGTGGTTGTTACAGAACATCCACTTAAATCCCTTTTCAGAAAGGCGGATTTTTCTGGAAGAGTCTCAAAGTAGGCAGTTGAGCTAGGACAGTATGATATCCAGTATCAGCCCAGAACGGCGATCAATGCCCAAGTTTTGGTAGATTTCATTGTAGAATTTGTTTCTCCAAGTTCAGCACCGAGACTGCTTGATACCGAACTGGGGGGCCAGGAGGATAAGAATGAAGTCAGCGGGACAACAGAAGAAGAACAATCTTGGAAACAGTTCTTTGATTTGTCCTGGAAGGTCTTCGTCGACGGATTCTAAACCTCCAAAAGGGCTGGCGCTAGCATAGTCCTCCAGTCTCCGGAGGGCCTTGTCATCGAACAAGCCCTGACACTCGACTTCAAGGCGTCTAATAATGAAGCTGAGTACGAAGCATTGGTTGCAGGGCTCAACAACACTAAAATCTTGGGAGCACAATAGTTGGTGGTCTTCAATGACTCTCAGTTGGTGATGAGCCAGCTAAATGGAGAATACCAAGCTCGCGACGAAAGGATGGCAGCCTACCTAGCTCATGCGAAGCAGCTCCTATCTCAGTTCGAGAGAGCCGAAGTCAAACAAGTTGGTAGAGATTCTAACTCACATGCCGTCGCTTTTGCCAACTTGGCCTCTGTTGTTGAGGCTGGGAGAAAAAGAACTGTTGAGGTGGAGACATTGGAGAGACCAAGTATAGAGCTTCAACCACCTTGGCAGGTTTTGTGTATCGATCTCAGTCCAAGTTGGATGGACCCAATCATCTCCTATCTTAGGGATGATCAACTTCCTGAAGACAAGAATGAGGCTCACAAAATCAGGCTGAAAGCAGCATGGTTTTGGTTGTCTCCAGATGGTAAGCTCTACAGGAAGTCCTTTACCGGCCCTTACCTCTAGTGTGTTCATCCAAGCAAAGTTGAAGACTTCCTCTATGAAATTCATGAGGGAATATGCGGAAGCCATATTGGAGGTCGGTCACTGACATACCAAGCTGTCAGCCAAGGCTACTGGTGGCATTACATGCAAAAGGACGCTCAGCTGTATGCCAGGAAATGTGAGAAGTGCCAGAATTCTCACATTCCATTCACCAACCGGCATAGGATCTGAGCCCGCTCTCTAGCCCATGGCCTTTTGCCCAGTGGGGCTTGGACATTGTGGGGCCGCTTCACCGAACTCCAGGGAACAAGAGGTGCTTAATAGTAACTACCGATTATTTCACCAAGTGCATAGAAGCCGAACCTTTGTCTTCTATCACCGAGCAAGACTCGAAAAACTTCGTGTGGAAGAACATCAGCACCAGGTTTAGAGTTCCGCGAGCTTTGGTCTCAAACAACGGGACTCAGTTCGACTCCAACCTCTTCAGAAACTTCTGCCAGGAGCTCGGTATCAAAAATTACTATGCCACTCCGGCTTACTCCCAAAGCAATGGCCAGGCCAAGATCTCGAACAAGGTGGTGCTTGATAGACTCAAGAATAGGCTTGACCGAGCTAAGGGGAGATGGGTGGAGGAACTTCCAGCGTCCTTTAGGCGTATAAAACTACTCCCAGGCAATCCACTTCGGAAACTCCCTTCTCCTTGGCCTATGGAATGGAAGCCGTGATCCCACTGGAGGTCGGTCTCCCAAACCTAAGGTCGAAACTCTTCGATCAGGGCCAAAATGAAGTGAACCTGGCTCGAGAACTAGACCTAGCCGAAGAGCAAAAAGACACAGCGGCTATCCACCTAGTTGCTTACCAGTAACAATTAGCTAAGGTCTACAACTAGAACGTCAGAGAAAGGAAGTTCTCAGCTTGAGAGTTGGTCTTAAAAAAGACGCTTCCTAGGGACAAGAACCCGAATGAAGACAAGCTGGTACCGAACTAGCACGGGCTATTCAAGGTGATCTCAGCTGCCGGACAATCAACATATCAGCTTGAGGACATGGATGGGATGGTAAAGAGTTACCACGACCATGGAATGCGATGCACCTCAAGAAGTATTATTTTTGAATTGTATTCAATTTATGAAATCAATAAAAACTATTGGGAGGATTGCTCTCAGTTACTTTTAATTTTCGCCAAGTCATTAGACTCGGCAGTTACCTGCCTGACTGCTACAGAGCATCAGGAAGAGCCTTGAATGGTTAAGGCAAACCAAGTTGGTGAACCTGGTGATCGCCTCGGCATCCAGAAAAAAAAAAAAAAAAAGAAAACGTTTGGTTACGGAACCAAGTTTTAGGTATTCCATCGTAGAGGTAAATGCCTTGTATTCCTTAAAGTTAAAGAACTTAGTTCGGTTTTTCCTCGTTGAGCTTGGTTAGTGAACTAAGCTTAACAGTACGAACTTGGTGCTTGGAAACAGGTTGGTTTTCTTGAGTTAAAAAACTTAAGGTAACTTTAGGGGTCTCGGTTATAGAACCGAGCTCAATCACTCAAGAGAATTTGCAAGAGAACATGTAAAGGGCTTGGTTGAGGAACCGAGGTCAAACACATGAAATTCTCAAAAAAATTTGTTTGATTTGCAAGCATGAAAGGAGAAAAAGTGCATTTGTATATATAAAAAAAAGATACAATGTTTAACCATTACAAAACTCAAAAGAAAGAAATACAATCACGATGGAACAGCCTCAGCGTCGCTAGTTTCAGCCTCAGCAGGAGTCTCGGACGAGGAGGGGACAGGACTCGGTTCTAGCTCTGGCCTTGGGAACTTGGCTGGATTTTGTAAGACGGGTGGTCCTAGGAGACCCCGCTTCCTTCAATGCTGCTAGCTAGCCGAGCTCCCATACTTTGTCGCTCACGGCGAAAACCTGAGCCTTGTAGGGAGCGGTTGCCTCCACCACCCCATCATTAAAAGCGGCTTCCGTCTCCATCTGAAGCTTGGCCTCAGCCTCATCCTTTTGCTTATCGAGCTCGGCCACCCTTTTCTTTTGCACCTCGACCTCAGCCTTCACCGTGTCAAGCTCGGACCTGAGGCCGCGGATCATCTCCTCACGCTCCTCTGCCCTTCGGTTGCTCTCTCCCAAGGCTGCTTCGAGGGTCTTCTTCTCCGCCTCCATCTTCGCGGTCCTGGCACTGTTTTGCTGGGTCCTCTCCAGCTGAACTTGACATCTTTGCAGTATCTGTGGAAGAGACTGATGTTAGAAGGCAATGACCGAAATCAAATACTTAGCAAAAATTGTAGAAAGCTACTCACCGAGAGGGTTGCTTGCATCGACGACACTACTAGCGCCACGTCGTCCACCTCCCTGTGCCTCTCCATATCCCGTGGCAGGGCATAGGCATGAGCAAGCGCGGTGATAACAAAGGGGTTGCCGGCCACATGATCCTCCATCATCAGAGGCCTCCCGGGTTTGATCTGGAGGCTCGGCCTCCAAGAAGCTGGCTCGGGAGATTAAGCTGCCATGACGGTGCCGGGGACGTCCTCAATTGCACCCTCAACTCTAGCCCTTTTCTCCGCTCGTGCCTCCTCCTACGTGGTCTTGGCAGGGCGCTGTCGAACTTCCAAACTTGTAGACGAAGCAAGGGCGTCAGCGACAGTAGAGGTTGAAGGAGCCGAAGGGGATTGAGGAGCTCGGCCCCCAAAGACTAGGGCACTAAAGTCCTTAACGGTCGTAGATGGTTGGCGCAATGACATTTCTTTTCTTTCTTCCTCCGGGCTAGAAGAAGAGGTATAAGAGTTGACTACCTACTGCAGCCTAGTAGCCTCTGACTCGGAAGACGAGGTGGAGGCCTCGGAGCCCAAAGCGGCTCGGTGCTCGACCTCAGTTGGAACCCGCACCGCGCCGGCTCTGTCCTCTCTTCCTCTACTCGACCTTGGCGCCTTCCTTGAGGCTGACCACTCCTCCTCTTGATGAAAGAGTGGTACTGTGGCTCGTAGTTTAGTAGTGCCCAGGCGGCTCGGCCACTGTGACCTCGGTAACTGTGTATCGCCTGAAGCTAGGTGTCGTTCCTCGCCTAGCCCACTCGGTTAGCCTCTTGCCTTCTCTGGCGGGCGTCTGCTTGGCAAACAGAAAATGATTAGTTCGACAGAACAAGAAAAGAAAAATATAAAAGGAATTTAAAAAGAGTCGGTGTTTACTCGGAGGAGTCTCGAAGCGACGGGGGACCGTATCTATTCTCTCAACCTCAGGCACGGCCGATCCGAACTCCCAGTTGCCTAAGACAAACAGGCGGTCGTCCCCGGCATACTTGTTGGAGTCCTCTAAATCGTTGATAATGCATTCCCATTTCGCCTCACCCGAAGATAGTAGAGGTTATCGCCACTCCCGGACTTACAAAGGTCATAGACATCTTCGATGTCATGGACACCGAGGTTAATGCCAAGGATCTTGTTGAGCTCGGCGAAACCCATTACGATTTTGAAACCGTTCGGCATCAGTTGGCAAGGGTAAAGGTGCCACTTCCTAAGTCAGGACCGGAGAAGAGGGTGAAGGGGGAATCAAACCCCACCCTCGACTCCTGTGACAAGAAAAAACGGCATCCAGCCGTCGGTGAAGGTCAGACCGTCGAAAGGGTTCTCTGGGTCATCTAACCTAATCTGGACATCGCCAGGTACCCCGTACATGGCCCTAAACTCGACTGTGGCTTCTAGGGTTTCTAGCCACCACCTGTAAATACCCATTCCTAAAGTTTAAAGAAGCTATGGGAATGAATGATGAAATTCGAAAAGGGAAAAAGGAGGCAGGAAACCTTAAACGGAGGACAAGAGGTCGAAAAAGGGGGAAAAGTTGCAGAAACCCTAATGGAAGAAAGGAAATAGAGCGAGACAAGGAAAGAAGACCTATAGAAGTAGGATAGAAGAGAACGGACTCAAGTGGCAGCGAGCTTGGATTCGCAAAAACTCGACCTCGGCAAGCACTCTCTCTTCTGTAAGTCCCTTTTTCTTCTCTGAATGGCAAAATGGAGAAAGAAAGGGAGGCGCCTATATATATAATGGGAAAAGGGCTCCTTTTTGAAGTTCGAGGATGCACGTGCGAAGCGTCGCCTTGAGTACCGTGCGCATCCCTTCGAAGCGAGTGGACAACCGACCAGACGGTGACACGTGGTGCCGTCGGTACATTTTCTGCGTTGATTGAGACATGCTATTAATTGCTTCGGGCAGGTGAAGCGACATCGACGTTCTATTAATTACGTCGGGCAGGTGAAGCGACATCATGATAGGGATCAGATGTCATCAACCGACGCCGAGATGAGCTACAGTATGAGCCTCAAAATTAAAAAATCAGGAGTTTCTTCCATCATAATGTTTAGCTCCCGACTTCAAAGAGTTATGGAACTCTAAGAAGTTCGAAGGTAGGGGGAATTGTGGGGGATATTCTCTTAATACCGAGATTAACTTAGTTTCGGTAAGTGTACGAGCTAAGCACATCTTGATCTCGGTCTCTGCATCTTGGCAATGGTGCCTTGCATCTCGGCAATAGTGCCAGAGTGCGTTCATACCTGATTTCGGCATCATATTCACCTCTGTTTGGTTAACCGAGATGAGTATCGGTGCTCAGTCAGTTACAACCGCATTCCTACAAAGGTTCGACCACGTTGCGGAACGTGATGACAAATAAGACGAACACCGGATAAGGACAAGGAGTTACCTTTATCCGATGGTCACGTCAGCAATTCCTGGAAGAGCGGGATCCATATCAGGGCATGGTCTGATGGGACCTTCCCTCCACCTATCTCCACGGATTCAGGGTATGGTCTGGTGGGATTGTACCTCCAACTACCAGTATGGTCAGATGGGACTTCCGCCTATATATACTGGGAGACAATCCAGAAGAGGTACGCAATCATATGCAATCTTACACGTACTCCAAACTCTCCCTTTCTCTCTTGGTCTAGTTACTGAACTGACTTGAGTAGCGGAGTGCCTTTGGCTGAGTGCAGCCAGGGTCTTTGACTTCCGCTTCTCTTTCCTTTTCAGGTTCTAGGCATCCATCCAATTTTTTCCAAAATGTTCTAGATTCACCTAAACAAGTCCGTAAATATTTAGGCACTTACAATTAGGATAAAGCTTGACAATGATGTTATGCTATTTTTAACCATATATGTAGTGATTGAATATCTCATCCTGATTTATTAGCTAACAATAATTAACACAAATTCAGCCAATTGTTACGAGGAACTTGAGAGATAATGTAAAATTGATAGGTGTAGAAGCAACTGTAGGTTGAGGATCTCTATCACATAAACTTGGCCCTAAGAAGGAATAGTACCCATGATTGGAGGTCAGTGGACTTGAGGATTTTTGCAGGACCCACTAGAATGGATGCTAGTCTAATTAATCAAATCAATGCAGCGGATGTAACCAATCAAACAAGACATAACTAGCAAATAAATCTACCAAGCAATCACCGCAAGAAGGCAGACACAAATTTGACGGGGAAACCCTTTCCAGTGAGAAAAACCAAGATCTAGAAATCAAGATTTCACGAACAGTTTACAGGATATACTCACAGCTACTTTACCTTGGTCTGTACCTTGACCTATGATGTGCCCCAAGTGTATGGTCATCACGATTGTAGTAATAACCGGTGAAACCGGATCGATCCACAGGGAGCCCATGATCGCAATGTACCTGTCCTATTTGAAAACTAGTGCTAGCCAATAAAAAATCTAATAAAATCACAAATCCTACTTTAATTAAAATTTAATTACAGATCTGAATAAAATTAATTACAACCCGATTTAAAGAAAAATCCTAAACTAGAAACTTAGTCTAATAAAACTACACTAAAAACTGCATCCACTATAAAAATAATCAGAAAACCAACTGGAAATGTTAAAAAATTCAGAAATAATTAAATTAAAATTCAAGATTGAATGAGAGCCTTACAATCCAAGGGTCAGTGTTTAGTTGTTTCCTAGATACTGAAAATATGGGCGATTTCATTAAGGATTCAAAATCTGAAAAAATCAGATTTATTAATATTTGAGAAATTTCAGAAAGACTCTAGTCTCTTTCGATTATTTTAAGTATTTAGCGGCCTTTAAGCATGCAATATATCATTAAAAAATAAGGCATCAAAAAGACATAAATAAAGAAAATAGATTAATAAATTGAAAATCAGATTTTGAATTAAAATTGCTTACCCATAAAATCAATTAAAATAGATCAACTTACACCCTTTCTCCTTAGATTACAAGTAGCAAATCTACCCCTCCATCCTTCTTCTTCTTCCTTCACACATCAATTTTTTCTTTGGCCTCGTATAATAGGTGAGTGAGAGATGTAGATGATGGAGAGAAATAATGAGAGATGGAAAGTAGTAAAATAATGAGGGAGAGAGAGATATGGGATGTGTGTGTGTGTGAGAGAGAAAAGATAGGGATGAGGGAGTTAGAGATTGAGAGGGAGAGAATAAAGAGAGAAAAATTAGGAGGGAAGAGAGATTCACGTGAGAGAGAGTGGATGGGAGAGGGAATGAGAGAGAAATATTAGAAAGAGATTGAGAGGGATAGAACAAAGAGAGAAAAAATAGGGGAGGAAGAAACTCACGTCCATTTACTCATTGCAATCCTTACAAGATTTGAAAATTTTTAATTCTTTAAAAACTGGTTTGATTGAGATGCAAACTGTGGTGGCATTTGGGAACCTCGATAATAGGATCTTGGACTTCTTGTGGGGTCTTTTTGAAACTTGAAACTTTTTAGTGCACCCGCCTTCCATATTTAGGACTCTTCATATCTTGCAAATATCCACACTTGGGCCCACATCTTGGCTTTGAAAATATCTTTAGAATTCTGAAACTTTATTCGGTTGCAAACTTAGATGGATGTGGGGCCCCTCTAGGGGTGTGCACCACCTTGGATTGACATGACTTGGACGTCCCATGTTGGCATGGTTTTTTTTTATTATTATTATTTCATTCTTTATTTCATTCCTCCTTTTCTTTGAATTTTGCAAGGGATCTTCTCATCACTTGGAATGAAATTCTGAACTTTTTTCTTCTCACTTGGGTCCCACCATGACTGCCCGTACCTTAGGATTTTCACCCAATGTGGGTGGGTCCCATGGCGGGTCTTCTGAAAATTTTTCTCTTCTTGCGGGCCCTGATTTCTGAATTTCTACAAAACAATTAAAACTAATTCAGGAAAAATAATTTTTATTAAAAAGATTGATGTTATGCATGTGGCCCAAAAATTGCAGAATTTGATAATTTCACTAAGACATGCATTTTTATGAGAATTTTACTTAAATTCTACCAAAAGAGTTTAATTGCATGATTTTGTGAAAATCTATGAATTCAATGCATTTTATTTTAATTAAGTCCACAAATTTATATGAATGAATTAATTAAATATGTGGTATTGTGAACTTATCACACCCCCCAACCAACGTCTTGCTAGTCCCTAGCAAAAGATGCGAAAGGTGAAGTTGACTGATTTAATAAAATCTAACCTAAGAAAATAAAAGCCACTTTCGCTGACACTCTCGACTGCATTTAGCATATGCAGTAAGCCCTTAAACCCTAGGTTACCGCTAGTGGACGAGTTGTGCCTCGTGAGGGTTTGCAGTAAATATGCCAACAAAATTCATTTACCTAAAAAAAAAAAAAGTCAACGGAAGGTTTCTTAAAAGACAATTGAGTCAAATCAGATGCCTTGAATCCTCGAATAATCAAGATTTCAAACTTTTCAAAATCTGGTTCACGTTTTTGTTTTCAAATATTTTCAAAAATTGTACCAAAACTTTGGGTGCCTTGTGCAAGTGTATACATCAAATCAAAAATTTTAAATATTCTATAATAATGTCATGAAAACAGAATTCCCCCTTAGAATTTCAAACTGTCTTAGATTCGGGGTAAATAGAAGTCTCCTCTCAAGGCTACTATGACGGCTTTCGCACTACTATTTTTTCAAAGGCCGCGAGATGCATCTTTTTTTTTTTTCTTCTTTTTTTTTTTTTTTTGTTGTTGTTTTTTTTTTTTTTAACACGCACGACTGTGCAATGCCTGGGTCCCTTAAGCTTTCTAATTAACCCATGTAACGAGCTTTAGGCCAATGACTCCCAAAACAGATGTTTTAGGGGCACTAGGTATCTAAATACCCCTACAGGCTTACTGGCTCGGGTTAAAAAGGCTACGAACCCAAGCTAGTCACACAACTTTTTATTCTTTTCAACACCTTTTTTTCTTTTTCTTTTTTCTTTTTATAAACACCTATTTGTGCATCCCTTGTCACCTTTTTTTTTCTCTTTTTAAACGGTCCCCAACAATAGGCAGCCCTTTTCAATTCATCCGAATTAATTCACTGGTTTTGGTTGGCCTAACCTTACCGATGAACTAGGAGAACTCATATGGCCAAATTTTAGAAAGTCGTCTCTTTTTCTCTTTTAAAAGAACTCTAAAAATGACACTTAAATCCTTTTATCCAAAACTTTTGAAATGATGTACATGTGTTACTGTGAAAAACAAATTTGGTATTCTTTCTATCTTTTAGAAAATAGTGAACCTTCATTTTACTTCCTTCCAAAAATTCTGAAATTCCAGATTTCTAGAGATCTTCGAATCGTCAAGTTCTTTTGAAAACCCCCCTTTTTTTTTGTTTTTGTCTTTTTTTTTAGGACTATGCAAAAACGAGAAATTTTTTTCTAAAATTGGACAAGTGTGCTTGTTCCATCCCCCAACCTAAGATAAACATCGTCCTCGATGTTATGCATGAAATGTAATAAATATGAAAATGCAACATGAGGAATATATAATAAGGGAGGTAAAATGGAAGAGGGTACCTGGGAATGTGATCTGGTCTTCTTCCTGTCCACGGTTAGACGAGAAACACAGAAAGAAAGTTAGCAAGAAACAATATACAAATCGTACAAACGTGTGGGCCACTGTCAGATCCAGCACCTGTCAATCCTGATAGACAGGATTTACCAGAGTTATAACTTCATCATCAGGCACACTGGCCTCCAAGAATGGTTTTACTCTTTGCCCATTAACTTTGAAAAACTCACCATTCTTTGGGTTTTCCAACTCTACTACTCCATATGGAAAAACTTGTTTCACAATGTAGGGACCTCTCCATCTTGATCTTAATTTTCCTGGGAAGAGATGAAGTCTAGAATTATAAAGAATGACCTTTTGTGATGGATAAAATGTTTTCCTTAAGATATGTTTGTCATGAAAGAATTTTGTCCGTTCCTTATAAATTATAGCATTTTCATATGCATCATTACGAATCTCTTCCAATTCATTTAATTGAAATTTCCTCTCAGTCCCAGCTTTCTCCATATAAAAGTGAAACTGTTTAATTGCCCAGTATACTTTATGTTCTAATTCCACTGGAAGGTGGCATGCTTTTCCATAGACCAATCTGAAAGGAGACATTTCTATTGGACTTTTAAATGCTGTTCTAAATGCCCATAATGCATCGGTAAGTCTAAGAGACTAATCTTTGCGATTTGGGTTTACAGTTGTCTCCAATATTCTTTTGATTTCTCGATTCGATACCTCCACTTGGCCACTTGTCTGTGGGTGATAAGGGGTGGCCACTTTATGTGTGATTTCATATTTTCGAAACAAGGCCTCAATTGTGCGGTTACAGAAATGAGTTCCCCCATCACTTATTATTGCACGTGGAGTTCCAAATCGAGAAAAAATGTTTTCCTTTAGAAACTTTTTTACTGTGTTAGCATCATTCTTTTTACATGGAATGGCCTCTATCCATTTAGAGACATAATCAACAGCCACTAAGATATAGAGAAAACCAAAACTAGAAGGAAATGGTCCCATAAAATCTATCCCCTAAACATTAAATAATTTCACTACCAAAATTGGGTTTAATGGCATCAAATTTCTTTGTGAAATACTGCCCAATTTTTGGCAATGCTCACACGCTTTGCAAAATTCAAAGACATCTTTAAAAAGTGACGGCCAATAAAATCCACATTGCAAAATTTTAAAAGCAGTCTTTTTAGGTGGAAAATGAACTCCACATGCATGTGAGTGACAAAAAGAGATTACACTGTTTTGTTCTTGGTCAGGCACGCATCTCCTAATAATTTGGTCTGGGCAATACTTAAAGAGATAAGGGTCATCCAAGAAAAAAATTTCGGACTTTAGTGAAAAATTTCTTTCTATGTTGTTGTGACTAATGTTGTGGAACCGTGCCCGTAACGAGATAGTTTGCTATGTCTGCATACCATGAGAATTGGGAAATAGAAAATAAATGTTCATCAGGAAATTGGTCTCATATTGGTGGAGGCTCTAAAGAATCAGAGATGACAAGTCTAGCTAGATGGTCTGCCACTACATTTACTACTCCCTTTTTGTCACGTATTTCTAAATCAAACTCTTGAAGTAGTAGGATCCATCTAATCAATCTGGGCTTAGCATCTTTTTTGGAAAGAAAGTATTTAAGTGTAGAATAATCAGTGAAAATCATGATTTTGGATCCTATTAGATATGAGCGGAATTTATCCAATGCAAAGACTACTGCCAGTAATTCTTTTCCAGTAGTGGAATAATTAATCTATGCATTGTTTAATGTTCTACTCGCGTAATATATTGCGTAAGGCTTTTTATCCTTGTGTTGTCCAAGGACTGTTCCAATTGCATAGTCACTGGCATCACACATCAATTCGAAGGGCATGCTCCAATCTGGAGATTGCATAATAGCAGCAGTCGTCAGCATGTCTTTTAGCTTAGTAAAAGCCTCTTGACATGCTTCAGTCCATTCAAATTCTGCATTTTTCAATAGAAGGTTACATAGGGGTCTAGATATAGAATTGAAGTTCTTAATGAATCTTCTATAGAAACCAACATGTCCTAAGAATGATTTTACATCCCTTACGGTCTTGGGTATGGGCAGATTGGCAATCAAATCTATCTTAGATTTATCGACCTCCATTCCTTTGGAGGAAACTATGTGACCTAATACTATTCCTTGGCGAACCATGAAATGACGCACTAGGTTCTTTTCTTCACATCTGATAAGGACTTTCTCAAGGTTACTTAAGCAATCCTTAAATGAATCTTCAAAGACGGAGAAATCATCCATAAAAACTTCAAGAATCAGCTCCACCATATCGCTAAATATACTCAACATGCATCGTTGAAAAGTGGCTGGAGCATTACATAGTCCAAATGGCATTCTTCGTTAGCAAATGTTCCAAATGGACATGTAAAGGTGGTTTTCTCCTGGTTTTCTGGTGCTATCTCAATTTGGTTGTAACCGGAATACCCATCCAAGAAGCAATAGTATGGGTGGCCTGCTACCCTTTTTAAGATTTGGTCGATGAAGGGTAGGGGAAAATGATCCTTACGCGTGACTGCATTTAATTTTTTGCAGTCAATGCACACTCGCTAACCAGTGGGTACCCGGGTTGGGACAAGTTCATCATTTGAATTCCGGACTACAGTTACACCGGCTTTCTTTGGAATAACTTGGGTAAGGCTAACCATTGACTATCCAAAATTGGATAGATTATACCCACATCAAGAAGTTTAAGCACTTCAGCCCTAACCACTTCTTGCATAGTTGGGTTGAGTCGGCATTGCATCTGTCTGGAGGGTTTTGCATTTTCCTCCAGATATATGTGATGCGTGCACACATAAGGGTCAATGCCTTTTATATCACATACGGTCCATGCTATGGCATATTTGTGCTGCTTAAGTATATCCAGAAGTTGGATCTTTTGATCCTTATCGAGGTGTGATGAAATAACCACTGGGTATGTGTCATCCTCCCCTAAATATGCATATCGGAGATCCGAAGGAAGGGGTTTCAACTCAGGTTTGGGCGGCCTCACCTGAGAAGGAAGAGACTGAGTACCAGTTGGTACGAGCTCCTCAAACTGAGATTTCCATGTTGTATTGATTATCTTAACAGTGTCATCCGGGGTGTCTATAAAATATGCCAAAGCCTTGCTTGATTCCATTGTGTCTAAAAAAATTGGGTCAGAGGACTCCTCAAGGGTTTCTTGAACAATGGATTTAATGAGATCTACTTGTTCGACATCAGGACCATCATCCTGCATTTATTTGCAAATGTTAAAGATATTTAATTCAATTGTCATGTTCCCAAAAGAAAATTTCATTACTCCATTCCGGCAGTTTATCAACGCATTTGATGTGGCCAAAAAAGGTTTTCCCAATATCACTGGAATTTTTGCGCTAGGGTTGGCCACTGGTTGTGTGTCCAGGACAATAAAATCTACTGGGAAGTAGAATTTTTCGATTTGGACTAAAACATCCTCTATTACCCCTCGGTTTCTTTATTGATCTATCAGCTAGCTGAAGAGTGACCTGAGTAGGTTTCAGCTCGCCTAACCCCATCTGCTCGTATACCGAGTAGGGCAATAGATTGACACTAGCCCTAAGTCAAACAATGCTTGCTCGATCAGGAAATTTCCAATGATGCATGATATAGCGGGGCATCCAGGATCCTTGTAATTAGGGGGAGTGTTTTGTTTTAACATAGCGCTAATTTGCTCAGTCAAGAATGCTTTCTTTTGGACATGCATCTTACGCTTGATTGCACATAAATCTTTCAAGAATTTCGCGTAAGATGGGATTTGTTTGATCGCATCTAAAAGTGGAATGTTGATTTTGACCTCTTTGAAAATATCTAAGATTTCCTGGTTAGGGGTCATTTGTTTTGGCGGATTTAAGCGTTGTGGAAACGGAGCCATAGGCTTGTATACAGGTAGTTCAACCTCCTTTTCCTTAGCATCAATGGTTTCTTCCATGACTTCCTCAGAGTCAGACGTAATTTGGGATAGTTTTGGATCTGAGGAAGCAGGTTGTTTATCTTTTTTCGGATCTTCAACTGGAATCGCTTTGCCACTCCTAAGGGTGGTCACAGCTTGAACTTGCTGCCGTGAGGTAGAGGGACCTGAGTTGGCCACTTCGTATTGTCCTTTTGGATTAGGTTGAGGTTGGGCTGGAAAAGCACCTTTCTCCCTAATCTGAAGGGTATTTTGATTTAGCCAATTAAGGCTCTTACCTCTTTTTGGAAATCTTGGAATGTTTGCTAATTGCTTTGGTTGATGGAGTTTTGAATTTGAATAAAATTGGTCAACAGATCCTCCAAAGACCTATTTTGAGATTGCGGAGGAGGTGGTGGGACTCCCTGATTAGGGGGTACAAAGTTACCACCTTGATTTGTAGGTTTTGGGAGGATAGGTGCCTGGTTAGTATTTTGCCCATTTTTCCAACTGAAATTGGGATTGTTACTCCAGTTGGGATTATACGTGTTACCTGTTTGATTTGTGAATGGCCCTTTAATAAGTGTTTGTAGCATTGGCCTGTTCATGCAACACCTCTCTGAATGCGGGGATTGTTGGACAATCCTCAGAAGAATGGGTGTCGCATTCACAAATTCCGCACACTGGCACAAGTTGTTTTCCTTTCCCTAATTCTGTTGGCCTCTATCTTTCTTGTTAGGGAAGCAATTCTAGCATTAACATCATCTTCTTCATTTTTCAATAGGTACATTCCCCCTCAGGGTTATTCAATTGTTTTAAGTGCTCGGTCCCATCAGATTTGTCCCAATTTTGAGCACTTTCCGCGAGAGAATCAAGATATTCCATGCCTCATCAGGATCTTTATTCAAAAAGTCCCCATTACACATCATCTCAACGAATTGGCGCATTTCTGATGTTAATCCATCATAAAAGAGCCCAATTATGCGCCAAATTTCGAATCCATGATGTGGGCAAGCTAGTAGAAGCTCATTGAATCGTTCCCAACACTTAAAGAAAGATTCCTTTTCTTTTTACTTGAAATTCATGAGATGCTTTCTTAAAGTGTTGGTTTTGTGAGGTGGAAAGAATTTTTTCAAAAATTCGTGGACCATATCATTCCAAGTAGTAATCGAGTTGGCCCTAAGGGAATGTAGCCATGCCTTAGCTTTTTCTTTCAAAGAGAAGGGGAATAACCTAAATTTGATAACATCTTCCCTAACATTATTCAAATGGAGAGTAGCGCACACTTCTTCAAATTCTTTTAAGTGAAGGTATGCACTTTCTGAATCAAGGCCATGGAATTTAGGCAATAGTTGGATCACACCCGGCTTGATTTAAAAGTTTCCCGCGGTGGCTGGTACAACTATACATGAGGGTGCGGTGGTCCTAGTAGGTTGTAGGTATTCACGTAAAGACCTTCCCCTTTGATTAACCACTCCATTTTCATTTTCATTTTGATTTCTATCATTGTTATTATTATTATTATTCCCACTTTCCGCCATTAGACAAGATGGTTTAGATGAACCAGGAGAACTTAGATTTTCATAAATCTCAATGATCCTCTTGATCGGAGAGTCCTTTCGCTTTAATCCGCTTAAATGAGTCACGATGCCAAATTGGTGGTGACTTTGTGCTCATGCACTATGGGATCAAGAAAGGCGGGTGTCCAATTTTTATGATTACTCCTTTTTTTTTTGTGTGTTTTTTTTTTTTTAATTTTTAATTTTTTTTTGGACCTAAAAAAATAAATAAACTGAGAACAACTTAGAAAACGAAGTTCCCAAAAAAAATTCTGGACTTTCCAAATTTTTAGGCAATTTCCTTGCTAAAGAGTCGAAATTGGAGGGTTTCACCCCCCAAACTTTTTCTTAAAATTCCAGGATATTTTCCAGCAACTTAGGTGGCTCAAAAGTGATAAAAAACAGTAAATAAACTAGTCCTAAAAACTCAAAAGTATGGCAATAATAATCTACCTAAACTAGCTATCAAAAGGACAAGAAATCAAGGCAATTTAAAAAAAAAAAAAGAAGAGATTTTCAAAAAAAAAAAAAAGGAAAATCAGTAAGAATTATTTTTCAGATCTGAAATTAGCCAATTTTAGTTAAAAATCAGAATTTCAATTCCTCCTTTTAATGTCCAAGGGCTGGTCTAAGCATTCCATGCATGCTACCCCTAATTTAGAATAATGATTGGAATTAAACACAACCATAAGGCAATTAAAAAGGAGGTTTAGAAAATTACCTTCGTGCGCTTGTAAGCTCCCCAGCAACGGTGCCAAAAACTTGATCGTGCCCCAAGTGTAGGATCGTCACGATTGTAGTAATAACCAGTGAAACCGGGTCGATCCACAAGGAGCCAATGATCGCGATGTACCTGTCCTATTTGAAAACTAGTGCTAGCCAATAAAAAATCTAATAAAATCACAAATCCTACTTTAATTAAAATTTAATTACAGATTTGAATAAAACTAATTACAACCCGATTTAAAGAAAAATCCTAAACTAGAGACTTAGTCTAATAAAACTACACTAAAAACTGCATCCACCATAAAAATATTTAGAAAACCAATTGGAAATGTTAAAAATTCAGAAATAATTAAATTAAAATTCAAGATTGAATGAGAGCCTTGCAATCTAAGGGTCATGGTTCAGTTGTTTCCAAAATATTGAAAATATGGGCGATTCCATTAAGGATTCAAAATCTGAAAAAATCAGATTTATTAATATTTGAGAAATTTTAGAAAGACTCTAGTCTCCTTCGATTATTTTTAGTATTTAGCGTCCTTTAAGCATGCAATATATCATTAAAAAATAAGGCATCAAAAAGACATAAATAACGAAAATAGATTAATAAATTGAAAATCAGATTTTGAATTAAAATTGCTTACCCATAAAATCAATTAAAATAGATCAACTTACACCCTTTCTCCTTAGATTACAATTAGCAAATCTACTCCTCATCCTTCTTCTTCTTCCTTCACGCATCAATTTTTTCTTTGGCCTCATATAATAGGTGAGTGAGAGATGTAGATGATGGAGAGAAATAATGAGATGGAAAGTAGTAAAATAATGAGGGAGAGAGAGATATGGGACGTGTGTGTGTGAGAGAAAAGATAGGGATGAGGGAGTTAGAGATTGAGAGGGAGAGAATAAAGAGAGAAAAATTAGGAGGGAAGAGAGATTCACGTGAGAGAGAGTGGATGGGAGAGGGAATGAGAGAGAAATATTAGAAAGAGATTGAGAGGGATAGAACAAAGAGAGAAAAAATAGGGGAGGAAGAAACTCACGTCCATATACTCATTGCAATCCTTGCAAGATTTGAAAATTTTCAATTCTTTAAAAACTGGTTTGATTGAGATGCAAACTGTGGTGGCATTTGGGAACCTTGATAATAGGATCTTGGACTTCTTGTGGGGTCTTTTTGAAACTTGAAACTTTTTAGTGCACCCGCCTTCCATATTTGGGACTCTTCATATCTTGCAAATATCCACACTTGGGCCCACATCTTGGCTTTGAAAATATCTTTAGAATTCTGAAACTTTATTCAGTTGCAAACTTAAATGGATGTGGGGCCCCTCTAGGGGTGTGCACCACCTTGGATTGGCATGACTTGGACGTCCCATGTGGCATGGTTTGTTTTTATCTTTTTATTTTTTTTATTTCATTCTTTATTTCTTTCCTCCTTTTCTTTTCTTTGAATTTGAATTTTGCAAGGGATCTTCTCATCACTTGGAATATAATTTTGAACTTTTTTCTTCTCAATTGGGTCCCACCATGGCTGCCCCTACCTTAAGATTTTCACCCAATGTGGGTGGGTCCCATGGTGGGTCTTCTGAAAAATTTTCTCTTCTTGCGGGTCCCTGATTTCTGAATTTCTACAAAACAATTAAAACTTATTCAGGAACAATAATTTTTATTAAAAGGATTGATGTTATGCATGGGGCCCAAAAATGCAAAATTTGATAATTTCGCCAAGACATGCATTTTTATGAGAATTTTACATAAATTCCACCAAAAGAGTTTAATTGCATAATTTTGTGAAAATCTATGAATTCAATGCATTTTATTTTAATTAAGTCCACAAATTTATATGAATTAATTAATTAAATATGTGGTATTGTGAACTTATCAACCTAAGGGCTGTAGTTATTTTTGCACAGAATCCACTAATACGACTTCCACTGTGCACCGTTCTCCTTACTTGATCTCTTCGCACCTTGTCAACCAAGATGATCAATCTTCTACAAGAAAGTAGAAGCAACAAAACCTTCTAGAGCAGCCATTCAGAACAATCTCTCAATGGCTCTAGAGAAACAAGGAAATCTCTCTTAAGGAGTTTTATTCTCAGATCAAGAGAGAGAATTAACTTCTTGTGTATATATTTGGGTTGAGAGAATCACCCAATTTATAAGCCTAAGTTCGTGCCTTAGTCTTCTAATTAAACTCCAATTAGCGTAGTGAGCCTTTTCCAACTCTTTAAAAGAGTTCTGATCGGATTGGACATCAACGTGCGCGTCAGCACCATTCTCGCTATAGTGAGAATGAGTCTTGCTATAGCGAGAAACTTCTCTGTCTCGGCCTGATACAGCAGGCAATGTCTGACTGTCATAATGACTTTTGGCCTAACAGGACTAATTTGGAGGATGATCCCATAATTTTCACCAACAACAACCTTGATTTCAGTAGTAATCAGTAATCAATCACATTGGAAGAAATTAATTTTTTTTTTGTTATTATTATTAGTAATGTAACTCAACCCACAATCTCAAGGTAGCAGTGATGAGCACCGTCCACTAACCATTTGATGTACCTTCTCTTCAATTTCCTTTTCTCAACTAGTAAAGATTGTCATCATCATTGTCAAAGCATTGTATCGAGAGTAAAGATTTTGTATGAATTTTATTCTATGCACATATGACAATTTAGTGAACTTGAATGAATGGCCAGTGGTTTGACTTAGAAATGGAATTGACAACTTAGCGTCCTTAATCACATTTGTTTATTGGTTTTGAGTTTCTGATGTTCACTTGTTTACAGGACTATTCACGGCGGCAATTGCACTCTTCACAGAGCTTGATGTCCTTCTAAACCTTATATCAATCGGAACTCTCTTCGTCTTCTACATGGTAGCCAATGCTGTCGTTTACCGCCGCTATGTTAGTGTTGGAACAACTAATCCATGGCCTACAGCCACATTCCTCATATGCTTCTCCCTTACCTCATTAATCTTCACTTTTCTGTGGCAATTTGTTGCACCCGGCAAGGTGAAAGTGCTCATGCTATGTGCCTGCACCGCAGTTGCAGTTGTGATCCTTCAAATGTTTCATTACTTTGTACAACAGACTCGAAAACCCGAGTTTTGGGGAGTGCCTCTAATGCCATGGATACCAGCAATTTCCATCTTTCTGAATGTCTTCTTGTTAGGCTCTCTTGATGGGCCTTCTTATATCCGATTTGGGTTCTTCACAGCGCTTGCCGTTCTTGTTTATGTTCTATACAGCGTGCATTCCAGCTTTCATGCTGAGGAAGATGGCCTTCTTCATAAAAATGGGGATGTCAGTATCCACTCTGGGGAAGTTGATAATGGTAGCTTGAAGGTGTAAAGATCCTTCTTTTTGTTCCTTTTTTCCCTTTTTATTTTCCGGTTCATGGATTGTGGAAAGGTTGGGAAGAAAAAGGAAATGATTAACAGAACTGATATACTTGTAACTTAGTTGGCATTTGGGTGGGTTTAATGCTGCTTAGTTAGGTAAAATCCATCAGCACCAAAAATGATTGCCTAGATCTAAGATGATCTTACTACATGATGATAAAAAAGGAAATTGAATGATTCACATGTTTTTTTTTTTTTTTAATTATTTTTTCTATATTCTATAGAGAGATGATACCATGAAAGACCTCATTCATCTAAAAGTGAAGATCAGGAGGTCCCCATTGTAAGGATATCAATACTGATTAATGAAGCCCTCTTTAAAGCTTTGATTGATGGAAACAATACGAGGGATTCTGATCCTAACAACTTTGGAACCCCTCAAATTCCTATTAAAAAGCTCTTCTTGGGATTTCTGAAATGCTGATGCTAGATAAACATTAGAATTTCCAGAAATTCGGGGGTGTTTCTAACGGCATTGTCAGCTGTTGTCTATGGAATTTCGAATTTTTTCTGTGGAATTCCTAGAACTCTAAATCCTGGCCTTTGAAATGACACTTTTGGTCTTTCAAATCTCCAAATTTTAGCATCCTGGTTGATGGTGTGTTGTGGAGCACAATTTGACGGGTGTCGAAAGGACCGCATACCTAGAATTGTAAATTCTTCCTGACATGAATTCTTTGAATTCCAGCAGTGAGTGAAAGCCTATTCAGTTAGAGGCATTTCAGAGAAGGAATTGGGCTTATTAGGGATTTATAACAAGATGGGGGGTTGAGCATTTAAAATTCTACTTTTAAATGCTCCGTTTGTTCTAAGAATTCCAAACCACATGAAAATGTACTTTTAACCTTATGGTTCACTAGATTCCAGCATTCCAAATATTATAGGGGGGTTGAGCATTTAAAATTCTACTTGAGGGGGCAGTATTTGGAATTCTTATTCTTTTAAACAAACAAGCCCTTCAAAGGCTACTTCAGCTATTTAGAATCTAAAGGGGAATAAAATTAGAATGGCTATACTGGATGAAATTTCTCCATGAATGAAACAAGGAATTTGAAAATAAGAGAATTCAATAGTATTTCAAAATTCGTCATATCTGAAATTCCCGGACTGTTCCTGTTTACTTTCCTTTCAGCTCGCCTTGATCAATTTCACACATTATTGCAGGCTTGGAGCTTCATGGAGTTGTTGATTTGTTCATATTCTGTTGGAAGCATTTGATACTTAAGAGACCAAAAACACAGCTCCACATACCCTTTTCACTCTGACGTTATTTGAAAATATCATTGTCAATGAAGAATTTTTTTTTCTCTCCTTGTTTTTTTAAATATGAAATTCTCAAAACCACTACCATATTTACTCTACGCCCCCACCATTAGTGGGGCCTGAAAAATGAACGGTTCTGATCTCCAACTTAGCTTCCTTCTATGAAGATAGAAAATATGATCATGAACTTTGATATATATGACTTGGGCCCAGCTGCTTTCATCTCTAGGAAAAGGAACCAATTGAGGTTCACTCACAGTTTAACCTTTTTTCTTCAACTTTCATGTGAGAAAGGACATTTAGAAGCCAATGTCACACTCTAGAAGTTCAGATCTTCTTGAAATTCATGGCAGGGCCCCACTACTTGTGAGAAATTTCTACATAAACTTTCAATTTAAAGAAGTCTTATGCTTCAGAAGAGAGAAAAAGAAAGAAACAAAAGAGAGGAAAAGGAAGTCTTCTTCAACCGACCTCCCCCCCCCCCCCCCCCACCAAAACAAGAAGAGAAGAAAACAAAACCAAACAAATTGAACGATCCTGTTTTGTATATCCCTCTCAACAGTTATTAGAAATGAAAATTTGAACAAATGGTGGGCCCATCCTGTTGGGCAAAGCCCATCCGTGTCTTATTTTTTGTCTGCAGGACAAAGAAGCCTTTCGCCAATTGATTTCTTGTCCCCGTCTGGTTTTTGTTCTCGATAGGGAAAGAGACGTATAACTGAAAGCACATAATCAATCAAAGAGTAGGTTGCACCTTAAGAGGTGGGTGAGGCCCAACCCGGACCTAACCCGCTTGTTGATTATTAGGGTTCAGGCTAGGCTTGGGTCTGGAATTACTAAAATCAACCTGAGATCAGGTTGTGATTTTGTTGGAATTTGACCCGATGCCACCGGACAAGACTCGGCTGAGTCTGACCTAAGCTGGGTTTACCACTTATCTGATGGACTGGTGTCAAAACTCTGGTTATGTAGGATGTCAACGACCACCCCAGCCAACTTGCAAGCCTAGGATGAGCTAGAGCTAGAGCTTTTTAACTCTTCTCTGTCTCGAGTGGCTTGATTTGTATATGTCACGACCCGGTCCGCCCAGCAAATATTGTCCTCTTTGGCTCATGCGGCTCGGGCCGCGCGGACTAGACTTAAATTGCCATCAAATCTTGAAAGGTTGGCCTCACTCATTGGTGACTCAAAGCAAATGAATAGATAGAAACTTGTGTTTATTAATGTCTCAGGATTGAGAGCCTATTGCTAGGGAATTATGAGAGCAGACCTTATTATCGAGACAGAATTCTATAAGGTACTTCTCATGGTCCTTCAATACATCCAATGTACCAGCACCATGATCCAGAATCTTCCATTCTATTTATCGAGACAAATCACACTATCTCATAGTGATTAAAGTGCTGCAACCTTATCAGATGAGATGCACAGTCTCATTACTGATTATGAAGATATTTAAGTATAAGATTTGTGATATATATCTCCCGTGTGTGGATCTCATCCATACACATATATCACATCTAATATACTAATGGGACCCGGTTCAACTCATGAACCATTATGTCAAGTGTATTGGTAATGTGCATTAAGTAATAAAACAACATTCATCTCATTAAAGTAAAGCATGATTTTACTGATAAATAAAGAAATTAATCAATTTCTCATATCAACTGATGGATTGAGTCCATACAATCTAACAGGGACAAGGACTCCCGAAACCCCTTTTAGAGTAAAACGCTACCCTGGATTTTTCTAGAAGGAGACTTTGGACCGAGAGTCGCATGAAACAGAGTGTAGAGTCAACAATTTCCTAGAGCCGCTTAGATTCCATTTTTGTACAAAAGTACCATACGACCTACCCAAAGTTCGGGTATCGCCTTGACAAACACTGAACTCCCTTTTCCTAACCAAAGATTCTCTCCAAAACCCGTTTAAACCGTAAAGTAACTCGAAATATCCTCAAATGCGCATCTCAACTCGGAATCACTTCAAATGGATTTCCAGGCGAAAGACTAGACTAGGACTCCCGAAACCCTTTTTGGAGTAAAACTCGATCCTGGATTTTTCTACAGGGAGTCTTTGGACCGTGAGTCAAATGAAACAGTGTAGAGTCAACAATTTCCTAGAGCCGGATAGATTGTGTTTTCGTACAATAGTACCGTGCGACCCGCCGAAGTTCGGGTTTTAGCATTTACAAACACTGGACACCTTGAAGTGTTTTCCAAACCCAAGATTCTCCTGAAACCCGTTTTAAATAGGAAAGTATCTCGAAATATCCTAAAATGCACATCTCAATGCAGAATCCCTTCAAATGGATTTTGAGGCATAAGACAAGACAAGGACACCCGAAACCCCTGTTAGAGTAAAACCCGATTCCGGAGATTTCTAGAGGGACACTTTGGACGGAGAGTCGCATGAAACACAATATAGAGTCAACAATTTCTAGAGCCGTATAGATTGTGTTTTCGTACAAAAGTAAAGTAAGAGTCAACAATTTTCTAGAGCTGCTTAGATTGCGTTTTCGTACATAAGAGGCATACGACCCGCCCAAAGTTCGTGTTTTGGCCTTTACAAACACTGAACTCCTTGAAGTGTTTTCCAAACCCAGGATTTGCCCGAAACCCGTTTTAAACTGTGAAGTAACCCGAAATATCCTCAAATGCGCATCTCAACTTGGAATCACTTCAAATGGATTTTCTGGCGAAAGACTAGACTAGGACTCCTGAAACCCCTTTTAGAGTAAAACCCTATCCTGGATTTTTCTACAGGGAGTCTTTGGATCGAGAGTCGAATAAAACACAGTGTAGAATCAACAATTTCCAAGAGCAGCATAGATTTTGTATTCGTACAAAAGTACCGTGCAACTCGCCGAAGTTCGGGTTTTAGCATTTACAAACACTGAACACCCTGAAGTGTTTTTCAAACCCAAGATTCTACCGAAACCCATTTTAAACAGAAAAGTATCTCGAAAAATCCTAAAATGAGCATCACAACGCAAAATCCCTTCAAATGGATTTCGAGGCATAAGAAGAAACAAGGACACCCAAAACCCCTGTTAGAGTAAAACATGATTCTGGAGTTTTCTAGAGGGAGACTTTGGACCAAGAGTCGCATGAAACACAGTGTAGACTTAACAATTTCAAGAGCCGCATAAATTCTGTTTTCGTATAAAAGTACAGTACGACCCGCCCAAAGTTCGGCTTTTGACCTTTACAAACACCGAACTCCTTGAAGTGTTTTCCAAACTCAAGGTTTGACCAAAACCCGTTTTAAACCGAAAAGTATTTCGAAATATCCTCAAATGCGCATCTCAACCCAGAATCCCTTCAAATAGATTTTGAGTCGAAAGGTTAGACCAGGACACCTGAAACCCCTTTTAGAGTAAAACGCGATACTGGATTTTTCTATAGGGAGACTTTGGACCGAGAGTTGAATGAAACACAGTGTAGAGTCAACAATTTCTAAGAGTCGCATAGATTGTGTTTTCATTCAAAAGTACTGTACAACCCGCCCGAAGTTCGGGTTTTAGCCTTTGCAAACACTAAACACCCTGAAGTGTTTTAGAAAATTGCTGACTCTACACTGTGTTTCATGCGACTCTCAGTCCAAAGTCCCCCACCAAAAAAATAAGGGATCGCGTTTTACTCTAAAAGGGGTTTTGGGAGTCCTTGTCTCATCCAACTCCTCGAAATCCATTTCAAGGGATTCTGGGTTGAGATGCGCATTTTAGGATATTTTGAGATACTTTTCATCTTAAAACGGGTTTCAGGCGAATCTTGGGTTTGGAAAACACTTCAAGAAGTTCTGTGTTTGTAAAGGCAAAAACACGAATTTCGGGCGAGTCGTCCGCTACTTTTGTACGAAAACGTAATCTAAGCGGCTCGAGGAAATTGTTGACTCTACATTGTGTTTTATGCAACTCTCGGTCTAAAGTCTCCCTCTAGAAAAATCGGGGATCGTGTTTTATTCTAAAAGGGGTTTCAGGAGTCCTGGTCTTGTCTTACGCCTTGAAATCCATTTCAAAGGATTTTGGGTTGAGATGCGCTTTTTAGGATATTTTGAGATAATTTTCTGTTTAAAACGAGTTTTGGGCAAACCTTGGGTTTGGAAAACACTTCGGGGAGTTCGGTGTTTGTAAAGGCAGAAACACGAATTTTGGGCGGGTCGTACGCTACTTTTCTACGAAAAACCAATCTAAGCGGCTCTACGAAATTACTGACTCTACAATGTGTTTCATGCGTGTCTCGGTCCAAAGTCTCCCTCCAGAAAAATTCGGGATCGCGTTTTACTCTAAAAGAGGTTTCGGGAGTCCTTGTCTTGTCTTACGCCTTGAAATCCATTTGAAAGGATTCTGGGTTGAGAAGCTCATTTTAGGATATTTTGAGATAATCTTCGGTTTGGAACAGACTTCGGGCAAATCTTGGGTCTCAAAAACACTTTAGGGAGTTCGGTGTTTGGAAAGGCCAAAACACAAAATTTGGGCAGGTCGTACGCTACATTTGTATGAAGACGCAATCTAAGCGGCTCTAGGAAATTGCTGACTCTACACTGTGTTTCATGCGACTCTTGGTTCAAAGTCTCCCTCTAGAAAAATCTGGGATTGCGTTTTACTCTAAAAGGGGTTTCGGGAGTCCTTGTCTTATTTTACGCCTCGAAATCCATTTCAAGGGATTCTGGGTCGAGATGAGCATTTTAGGATATTTTGAGATACTTTTTGGTTTAAAACGGGTTTCAGGCGAATCTTGGGTTTGGAAAACACTTCAGGGAGTTCGGTATTTGTAAAGGACAAAACACGAATTTCGGGCGAGTCGTACACTACTTTTGTACGAAAATGCAATCTAAGCGGTTCTAGGAAATTGCTGACTCTACACTGTGTTTCATGCGACTCTCGGTCCAAAATCTCCCTCCAGAAAAATTCGGGATTGCGTTTTACACCAAAAGGGGTTTCGGGAGCCCTTCTCTCGACTTACACCTCGAAATCCATTTTAAGGGATTCTCGGTTTAGATACGCATTTTAGGATATTTCGAGATACTTTCAGGCGAATCTTGCATTTGGAAAACACTTCATGGAGTTCGGTGTTTGTGAAGGCCAAAACACGAAATTCGGGTGGGTCGTACGCTACTTTTGTACGAAAACGCAATCTAAGAGACTCTAGGAAATTGCAGACTCTTGGTCCAAAGTCTACCTCCAAAAAAATCCTGGATCGCGTTTTCCTCTAAAAGTGGTTTCGGGAGTCCTTGTCTCATCTTATGCCTCGAAATCCGTTTGAAGGAATTCTGGGTTGAGATGCGTATTTTAGGATATTTCAAGAAAATTTTCGGTTTGAAACGGCTTTCGGGCAAATCTTGGGTTTGGAAAACACTTTAGGGAGTTCAGTGTTTGTAAAGGCCAAAGCACGAATTTCGGGCGGGTCGTACGCTACTTTTGTACGAAAAAGCTATCTAAGCGGCTCTAGGAAATTACTGACTCTTTGCTGGTACACGATTTGCCTTTGCAAGAGTGTGCATTGAAGTGGGGGTTGATGCTTCTTTCCCTACAGAAATCCGTATGAAATTTAAAGGGAACACCATACTACAGAAGGTTGAATATGCATGGAAACCCAACCCGTGTAAGACCTGCAATACTTTTGATCATGGAGATAAAGCATGCCCTTTAAAACCTTCTCCACCTCAAACTAAGCAGATTTGGGTTCCAAAAACCTCCTTGACTACTGCTACTGATGCTGCACATAGGAATGGCATTGACACAAATATTGCTACAGCTGAACAATGGAATGTGGTTAAAGGGAAGCGATCTCACTCGCCTAAGCAACCAGCTGGAATATCAGCTAGGCCCAAGTCGGGTGCTTCTATTGTGCAGGGAAATACAAACCGGTTTATAAGTTTATCAAACGTTGAAGGGGATTCCAATGTCTCTGAGGAAGAATTAGCATCCACTATGGCTATGGTTCTGGATAATAGTGTGACTGATGCTACTCATTCAGGTATGATGGCTTCCACAATCCTTTCTTCTATCCATCCAGTTGCTACAATTCCAAAAGTGGCTAGCTCAAGTGCTAGTGTAATAACTAAACCAGCATCAACTGGAATAGTTATTACGGAGAAGCATACTATAAATCGCTCTTAATGACGATCTTCACTTGGAATGTTAGGGGTCTTAATAGACCCTCAATGCAATTAGAAGTTCGTAAAAAAATTCAAACTTGGAAGGCATCGCTGGTTGTTTTATTGGAAACAAAGGTTAAAAAAACATCCTTTTATTCTATGAAAAATGCTATTTTACCTCATGGCTGGTTGGAAGCTTCAAATGTTGATATTTGCTCTTCTTCTCGGATTTGGCTGTTATGGAATCCCCGGTTTATCTCTGCCCAAATTATGCTGTGGAAAGCCAGATCATTCACTGTGCTATTGAATACAGGAATATCCAAATATTCTTTTCTGCTTGTTATGGTACAAACAACTATATTCAACAAAGGGATTTATGGCAGTCAATTATTTCCAAATCTTCTTCTTCTCGGCCTTGGGTCCTTGTTGGAGATTTTAATACCGTCAGATGGAGTCATGAAAAATGTGGTGGCGCCAACCCACGAGGAATTGGTCTTATTGAATTTAATGACTGCCTTCAAGCAGCTGGTTTGATAGATTTGCAATTGAGTGGCTCTCCTTTTACTTGGTCAAATTCAAGTATCGGTGATTCGAGGATTGCATGTAAATTGGACCGTGTCCTTGTCAATGCAGCTTGTATGAATCTAAATTTGTTTAAATAAAGGGGAAGTGTTGCTTCCAAGTCTTTCAGATCACTCTCCTCTTTTACTTTATCTGAATGAACACTCTAACATTAAAGCTCCTTTCCGGTATTTTAATTACTGGGCTAAGATGCCAGGTTTCAGTAAGGTCATCCAAGATGCCTGGGCGGACACAGTCACTGGTACACCTATGTTCAGAGTGGTTACAAAATTAAGAAGAGTCTAAGAGGTTAATTATTGAATGGAGGAGTACCCAACTGCCGGTTGCTACCAAAGTTCAGGAAGCTAGGAATTCTTTGGCTGTTATTCAGCAGCATATGACCAATGATATGACCAATGTTTCTCTTCAAGAAGCTGAGCGGACAGCACGTGCTAGTCTTGATTTTTTCTTTAATGCAGAAGAAAGCATTTTCAAGCAGCGCTCTCGGGATTTTGCTGTGAACCTTGGTGATGGTAATACCGAGTATTTTTACAGTTTGGTGCGTGCGAGACATTCTCAGTCTTTTATTTTTACATGGACGGCACTACTTTCTCTGATTCCCCAGGTATTGCAGCAGCTTTCGTTTCTTATTTATCTAATCTTCTTGGGCCTCATATTGTGCTGTAGCGACCAGATCTATCTCATGTTGCACCTTATGGTTATGTTTCGGAGCTGGATGCTATGAACCTTACTTTGCCAGTGACAGTTTCAAAAATTGAGGAGGTAATTAAAGCTGCTAATCCAAATAAGGCTCCTGGGCTAGATGGGTTTAACGCTCATTTCTTTAAAGTTTTTTGGCCCATCATTGGAAATGATGTTTGTGAAGGCATTGCTGATTTTTTCAAACATGGTATGATGCTTAATCAGTTGAAAGCTACTTTTATAGTGCTTATTCCAAAGGGTGAGAATGCAGCATCTCCAGATAAATTCAGGCCTATCTCTTTGACAAATGAATTGTACAAGATTATTAGTCGTATATTGTTGAATAGGCTAAAGTCTGTCATTGGAAAATTTATTGGGCCTATGCAATCAGCTTTTATTCCTGGGTGTAATATTGCAGATAATATTCTTGTTGCTCAAGATTTAATTCATAACTTTCACTTGATGAGAGGACCTCCTCGTATGTGCATCAAACTTGATCTAATTGCTAAAGCTTATGATAGTGTCCGGTTGGATTTTCTAGAAGCAGCTCTCATCTCTTTGCCCTTTCACGCCACTTTATCAAGCTTCTCATGGCATGTGTTACTGATGTTCATTACTCAGTTCTAGTAAATGGGAGTTCTGAAGGTTATTTCAAAGGTACGAAGGGCCTAAGGCAGGGTTGTCCTTTATCTCCTTTCTTGTTTGCCATGGTAATGGAATTTTTCTCCACTTTGAGGTCCAAGTATGCCTCTGCTCAGCTCATCCCAACTCCTTATCAAAAGGACCAGGTGGCTATTTCTCACCTTATGTTTGCTGATGATTTATTCGTCTTTTGCAAGGCTACAGATGTTGTTGCTGTGAACCTTAAACATTTCCTTGATAACTTCAAAAGTTTTTCAGGACTGGGGGTAAACTGGGGAAAAAGTGCAGTTTTCTTTGCAAATTGTACCATACAAACCCAGACTATTATCTTTGATATTCTAAATGTTCAAAAAGGGACATTACCAATGAAATATCTTGGGCTTCCTTTATCACTGAAGAGATTGAGTTTCAATGACTGCCAACCTCTTCTTGCAAAAATTCAGAAACGTCTGTCGGGGTGAAAATCAAAGCTCTTATCTTATGTAGGAAGGGTGGAGCTCATTAGGTCTACCTTATCTACTTTTCATCTTTATTGGGCAGCAGTTTTTCTTATCCCAAAGGCCACTCTAAATGCTTTGGATAGGCAAGTGCGCGACTTTTTTTGGAACAAATGGTCTCCTCATTACATCCATCCTATTGCTTAGGACTTTATCTGTCAACCTTTATCTTGTGGAGGGCTTGGCATTCGTTCCTTTGCAGGAACTGCTTGGGCAGCTTTGCTACGATAGTTATGGAATGTGGTTCAAAGAAAGCCTACATGCTAGAATCTGTGGGTAAATGCTAAATACCTTAGGGATAAATCCTTTTGGGATGTTCCAATCCCAAGAGATGCCTCGTGGGGCTGGAAAGGGATTCTTGAGATGCATGTGATAGCTTTACCTTACATTAAGTTCCTTCTGGGAAATGACCACTTGATTTCTTTCTGGACTGATCCTTGGCTCAACGGAGGCAGACTGAAAGATATGGAGACAGAGCAATATATGATCTTGGCTTAGGTGATGACATCAGGGTGCATTGGTTTCTTGCAAATAATGAGTGGTTGCTTCCATCTCCTACATCTATTGCTCTTATGGATATTTTTCATCAGATCCCATTAGAAGTTCAGCCTCACTCTGATTTTGAAGATGAAGTTGTGTGGACACTAGAAGAAGATGGTCATTTCTTGCTAAAGTCTGCATATTGTATGGTACATCTCAGACAAGCTACAAATCTTCATTGGCCTTCTTTTCTTTGGTTTCCGGGTTGTGTTAAGAAGCACTCCTTATGTGCTTGGATGTTCTTCCTGGGAAAACTGAAGACTAAAGATTTTCTACTTCAATGAAACGTGGCCTGTGATTCATGCTACGTTTTTTGTCCTTGTACCTGGGAATTTGGATCACACCTTATGCTTCATTGCCCATACTCTCAAATGGTTTGGTTTTCTATCTTAGCCAAATTACTGTCTTCTATTTCATGTACTTCACCCTTGGAGTTGTTGGAGTCAGTGACATTGCATCTTGATCAGCAACACAAAGGTCTCCAAACGTTGGCTAAGTTAATTTTTTGTGCTTACATTTGGCACATCTGGATTGAAAGAAATAGACGCACACCTCAGCCTTACATGTGGTGACTCGTATCATCACTACTATTTAGAGAAGGGTGCTGTTTCTAGGAATTTCTGTTCCTAACAGTATTTCTTGTCATTGGAATTTTCCTCCTACTTCTGTATTGACATACACTCATAAACAGTTGTCCCCTACTACTTACTCAGGCTGGAGACTCTCTATTTATTGTACTCATTTGGTAAGTATAGGTGTCCTGTGGGACGATACTGATCATCTGATTGAAGGTGCAATTCAATCTGCCACGGACTTTTATTCAGGCATCTTTCGGTTACTTGCTCTTATACCTGGCCATCTACCTTCTCTTTTCATTGAAGCATATTACTCTTTATCTCAGGTTATGCGGTTTCCTCAGTAATCTACATGGACATCACGTTTTCAAGTGCAAAGTATAGCAGCTTTTCTTCAGCAGTTCCATATCTCATTTGTGGCTCTTCACCCTTCTACAGTAAGTTTTAACAGGAAGCTGTGCCGAAACAGAGTGGTTCCTTCTCATATTTCTAATGTTGAGATTGAAATGTTACTGCATCATTGATTGCTTTAAGCCTAGGTTGTAGGCTTTGAACTAATTTATTGGTGTTGGTTATTATTTTTTTGTGTATTTATGGGGTATGCCCCTTTTGGAGCCTATATAGCCAATTTGGTTTGTAGCGTTCCACTTTGTATCATATTATTTTTGAGAAAATGAAGTTTAACTTATTCTTCAAAAAAAAAAAAAAAGGAAATTACTGACTCTACACTGTATTTCATGAGACTCTTGGTCCAAAGCCTCCCTCCAGAAAAATAAGGGATCGCGTTTTACTCTAAAAGGGGTTTTGGGAGTCCTTGTCACGTCCTACGCCTCGAAATCCATTTCAAGGGATTCTGGGTTTGGAAAACACTTGAGGGAGCTCGGTGTTTGTGAAGGCCAAAACACGAATTTCGGGCGGGTCGTACGCTACTTTTGTACGAAAACGCAATCTCAGCGGCACAAGGAAATTCTGACTCTACACTGTGTTTCATGTGACTTTCGGTCCAAAGTCTCCCACCAAAAAAATCAGGGCGTTTTACTCCAAAAGGGGTTTCGGGAGCCCATCTCTCGTCTTACGCCTCGAAATCCATTTTAAGGGATTCTGGGTTAAGATGCGCATTTTAGGATAATTCGATATACTTTTTGGTTTAAAACGGGTTTCAGGCGAATCTTGGGTTTGGAAAACACTTCATGGAGTTCGGTGTTTGTGAAGGCCAAAACACGAAATTCGGGTGGGTCGTACGCTACTTTTGTACAAAAACGCCATCTAAGAGACTCTAGAAAATTGTGGACTCTACACTGTGTTTTATGCGACTTTCGGTCCAAAGTCTCCGTCCAGAAAAACCCGAGATCACGTTTTCCTCTAAAAGTGGTTTCGGGAGTCCTTGTCTCATCTTACGCCTCGAAATTCGTTTGAATGGATTCTTGGTTGAGATGAGTATTTTAGGATATTTCGAGACAATTTTCGGTTTGAAACGGCTTTCGGGCAAATCTTGGGTCTAGAAAACAATTCAGGGAGTTCGGTGTTTGTAAATGCCAAAACACGAATTTCAGGCGGGTCGTACGCTACTTTTGTACGAAAAAGCTATCTAAGCGGCTCTAGGAAATTACATACTCTACACTGTATTTCATGTGACTCTCGGTCCAATGTCTCCCTCTAGAAAAATAAGGGATTGCATTTTACTCTAAAAGGGGTTTTGAGAGTCCTTGTCACGTCCTACGCCTCGAAATCCATTTCAAGGGATTCTAGGTTGAGATGGGCATTTGAGGATATTTCGAGATACTTTTCAGTTTAGAACGGGTTTCGGGTGAATCTTGGGTTTGGAAAACACTTCAAGGAGTTCGGTGTTGTGAAGGCCAAAACACGAATTTCGGGCAGGTCGTACGCTACTTTTGTACGAAAACGCAATCTGAACGGCACTAAGAAATTCTGACTCTACACTATGTTTCATGCGACTCTCGGTCCAAAGTCTCCCACCAGAAAAATCAGGGATCACGTTTTACTCTAAAAGGGGTTTCGGGAGCCCTTGTCTTGTCCTTCGCCTCGAAATCCATTTCAAGGGATTCTGGGTTGAGATTCGCATTTTAGGATATTTCGAAAAAAAATTCGGCTTTAAACGGTTTTCGGTTGAATCTTGGGTTTGGAAAATACTTCAAAGAAATCAGTGTTTGTAAAGGCTAAACACAAATTTCGGGCTGGTCGTACGCTACTTTTGAACGAAATGCACTCTACGCGACTCTAGAAATTGTTGACTATACAATGTGTATCTTGCGACTCTCTTTCCAAAGTCTCCCTTTAGAAAAGTCTGGATCGAGTTTAACTCTAAAAGGGGTTTTGCGAAGTCAACAATTTGTATCTTGCGAATCTCTTTCCAAAGTCTCCCTTTAGAAAAGTCTGGATCGCGTTTTACTCTAAAAGGGATTTTGCGAGTCCTTGTCACGTCCTACGCCTCAAAATCCATTTCAAGGGATTCTGGGTTAAGATGCGCATTTGATGGTATTTCAAAATACTTTTCAGTTTAAAATGGGTTTCGGGTGAATCTTGGGTTTGGAAAACACTTCAGGGAGTTTGGTGTTTGTGAAGGCCAAAACACGAATTTCGGGCGGGTCTTACGCTACTTTTATACGAAAAAGCAGTATTAACAGTACTAGGAAATTCTGACTCTACACTGTATTTCATGCGACTCTCGATCCAAAGTCTTCCACCAAAGAAATCAGGGATCGCGTTTTAATATAAAAGGGGTTTCGGGAGCCTTGTCTCGTCCTATGCCTCAAAATCCGTTTGAAGGGATTCTGGGTTGAGATGCGTATTTCAGGTTTTTTCGAGATAATTTTTGGTTTAAAATGGGTTTCGGGCTAATCTTGGGTTTGGAAAACACTTCAGGTAGTTCGGTGTTTGTGAAGGCCAATAGATGAGATTTGACGAGTCGTACGCAACATTTGTACGAAAACACAATCTAAGCGGCTCTAGAAAATTGCGGACTCCACACTGTGTTTCATATGCGACTCTCGGTCCAAAGTCTCCCTTTAAAAAAATCTGGAATCGTGTTTTACTCTAAAAGGGGTTTCGGGAGTCCTTGTCTCATCTTGCATCTCGAAATCTATTTGAAGTGATTCGGGGTTGAGATGCGAATTTTAGGATATTTCGGGATAATTTTCGGTTTAAAAAGGGTTTTGGGCGAATCTTGGGTTTGGAAAACACTTCAGAGAGTTAGGTGTTTGTGAAGGCCAAAACACGAATTTCGGACGGGTCGTACACTACTTTTTTACGAAAACGCACTCTAAGCGGCCCTAGAAATTGTTGACTCTACACTGTATATCATGCGACTCTCGGTCCAATGTCTCCCTTTAGAAAAATCAAGATCGCGTTTTAGACTAAAAGGGGTTTCGGGACTCCATGTCTTGTCTTACTCCTCGAAATCCGTATGAAGGGATTCTGGGTTGAGATGAGCATTTTAGGATATTTTGAGATAATTTTTGGTTTGAAACGGGTTTCGGGCAAATCACGGGTCTGGAAAACACTGCAAGGAGTTCGGTGTTTGTAAAGACTCTAGGAAATTGCTGACTGTACATTGTGTTTCATGCGACTCTCGGTCCAAAGTCTCCCTCCAGAAAAATCTGGGATCGCATTTTACTCTAATAGAGGTTTCGGGAGTCCTTGTCTCGTTTAACGCCTCGAAATCCATTTGAAGGGATTCTAGGTTGAGATTCGCATTTTAGGATATTTCGAGATAATTTTCGGTTTGAAACGGGTTTCGGGCGAATCTTGGGTTTGGAAAACAATTTAGGGAGTTCTTTGTTTTTAAAGGCCAAAAAAAGAACTTTTGGTGGGTATTATGCTACTTTTATACAAAAACGCAATCTAAGCGGCTCTAGGAAATTGCAAACTCTACACTGTGTTTCATATGCGACTCTCAGTCCAAAGTCTCCCTCCAGAAAACGAATTCATGGTGTTCAGTGTTTGTAAAGGCCAAAACACGAATTTCGGGGGGGTCGTACGCTACTTTTGTACGAAAACGCAATCTAAGTGGCTCTATGAAATTGCTGTCTCAACACTAGGATTCATGCGACTCTCGGTCCAAAGTCTCCCTCCAGAAAAATCTGAGATTGCATTTTACTCTAAATGGGGTTTCGGGAGTCCTTGTCTTGTCTTAATCCTCTAAATCTATTTCAAGGGATTCTGGGTTGAGATGCGCATTTTAGGATATTTTGAGATACTTTTTGTTTTAAAACGGGTTTCGGGCGATTCTTGGGTTTGGAAAAACTTCATGGTGTTCGGTGTTTCTAAAGGCCAAAACACGAATTTCGGGCGGGTTCTTACACTACTTTTGTACGAAAACGCAATCTAAGTGGCTCTATGAAATTGCTGTCTCCACACTATGATTCATGCGACTCTCGGTCTCAAGTCTCCCTCCAGAAAAATCTGGGATCGCGTTTTACTCTAAATGGGGTTTCGGGAGTCCTTGTCTCGTCTTACTCATCGAAATCCATTTTAAGGGATTCTAGGTTGAGATGTGCATTTTAGGATATTTCGAGATACGTTTCGGTTTAAAACGGGTTTCGAGCGAATCTTTGGTTTGGAAAACACTTCATGGTGTTTAGTGTTTCTAAAGGCCAAAACACGAATTTCGGGCAGGTCGTACGATACTTTTGTACGAAAAGGCAATCTAAGCAGCTCTAGGAAATTGCTGACTCTACACTGTGTTTCATACGACTCTCAGTCCAAAGTCTCCCACCAGAAAAATAAGGGATCATGTTTTACACTAATAGGGGTTTTGGGAGTCCTTGTCACGTCCTATGCCTAGAAATCCATTTGAAGGGATTCTGGGTTGAGATGCGCATTTGAGGATATTTCGAGTTACTTTCGGTTTAAAATGGGTTTCAGGCGAATCTTGGGTTTGGAAAACACTTTATGGAGTTCGGTGTTTGTGAAGGCCAAAACAAGAAACTCGGGAGGGTCGTACGCTACTTTTGTACGAAAATGCAATCTAAGAGACTCTAGGAAATTGCAGACTCTACGCTGTGTTTTATGCGACTCTTGGTCCAAAGTCTCCTCCTAGTAAAATCCTGGATCGCGTTTTCCTCTAAAAGTGGTTTGGGGAGTCCTTGTCTCGTTTTACACCTCGAAATCTGTTTGAAGGGATTCTGGGTTGATATGCGCATTTTAGGATATTTCAAGACAATTTTCAGTTTGAAACGGCTTTCGAACAAATCTTGGGTCTAGAAAACACTTCAAGGAGTTTGGTGTTTGTAAAGGCCAAAACACGAATTTCGTGTGAGTCGTACGCTATTTTTGTACGAAAAAGTTGTCTAAGCGGCTCTAGGAAATTGCTGACTCTACACTGTTTTTCATGCGACTCTCGGTCCAAAGTCTCCCTTAAGAAAAATAAGGGATCGCATTTTACTCTAAAAGGTGTTTTGGCAGTCCTTGTCACAACCTACGCCTCGAAGTCCATTTCAAGGGATTTTGGGTTGAGATGTGCATTTGAGGATATTTCGAGATACTTTTCGGTTTAAAATGGGTTTCGAGCGAATCTTGGGTTTGGAAAACACTTCATGGAGTTCGGTGTTTGTGATGGCGAAAACACGAAATTCGGGCGGGTCGTACGCTACTTTTTAGGAAAATGCAATCTAAGAGACTCTAGGAAATTGCAGACTCTACGCTGTGTTTTATACGACTCTCGGTCCAAAGTCTCCCTCCAGAAAAATCTGGGATCGCGTTTTCCTCTAAAAGTAGTTTCGGGAGTCCTTGTCTCATTTTACGCCTCAAAATCTGTTTGAAGGGATTCTAGGTTGAGATGCGTATTTTAGGATATTTCAAGACAATTTCTTGTTTGAAACGGCTTTCGGACAAATCTTGGGTCTGGAAAACACTTCAGGGAGTTCGGTGTTTGTAAAGGCCAAAGCACGAATTTCGGGCGGGTCATACGCTACTTTTGTACGAAAAAGCTATCTAAGGAGCTCTAGGAAATTACATACTCTACACTGTATTTCATGCGCTCTCGGTCCAAAGTCTCCCTCCAGAAAAATAGGGGATTGCATTTTACACTATACGGGGTTTTGGGAGTCCTTCTCACGTCCTACGCATTGAATCCATTTCAAGGGATTCTAGGTTTGGAAAACACTTCAGGGAGTTCGGTATTTGTGAAGGCCAAAACACGAATTTCGGGTGGGTCGTACACTACTTTTCTACCAAAATACAATGTCAACGGGACTAGGAAATTCTGACTCTACACTGTGTTTCATGCGACTCTCGGTCCAAAGTCTCCCACTAGAAAAATCAGGGATCGCGTTTTTCTCTAAAATGGATTTCGGGAGTCCTTGTCTCGTCCTACACCTCGAAATCCATTTCAAGGGATTCTCGGTTGAGATTTGCATTTTAGGATATTTCAAGAAAATTTTTGGTTTCAAACGGTTTTCGGGTGAATCTTGGGTTTGGAAAACACTTCAGAGAGTTCGGTGTTTATAAAGGCCTAAACATTAATTTCGGATGGGTCGTACGCTACTTTTGAACTAAAACGCACTCTACGCAGCTTTAGAAATTGTTGACTCTACACTGTGTATCTTGCGACTCTCAGTCCAAATTCTCCCTTTAGAAAAGTCCGGATCGCGTTTTACTCTAAAAGGGGTTTTGCGAGTCCTTGTCACGACCTGTGCCTCGAAATCCATTTCAAGGGATTCTGGGTTGAGATGCGCATTTGAGGATATTTCGAGATACTTTTTGGTTTAAAATGGGTTTCGAGTGAATCTTGGGTTTGGAAAACACTTCAGGGAGTTCAATGTTTATGAATGCCAAAACACAAATCTCGGGCAGGTCGTACGCTACTTTTGTTCGAAAACGCAATCATAGCGGAACTAGGAAACTCTTACTGTACACTGTGTTTCATGCGACTCTCGGTCCAAAGTCTCCCACCACAAAAATCAGGGATCGCGTTTTACTCTAAAAGGGGTTTCGGGAGTCGTTGTCTCGTCCTACGCCTCGAAATCTGTTTGAAGGGATTCTAGGTTGAGATGCGCATTTCAGGTTATTTCAAGATAATTTATGGTTTAAAATGCGTTTCGGACGAATCTCGGGTTTGGAAAACAGTTCAAAGAGTTCGGTGCTTGTAAAGGCCAAAACACGAATTTTGGACGGGTCGTACGCTACTTTTGTACGAAAACGCACTCTACGTGACTCTAGAAATTCCTGACTCTACACTGTGTATCATGCGACTCTCAGTCCAATGTCTCCCTCTAGAAAAATCAGGATCGCCTTTTAGTCTAAAAGGGGTTTCGGGACTCCTTGTCTCACTTACTCCTCGAAATCCATATGAAGGGATTCTGGGTTGAGGTCGCATTTTAGGATATTTCGAGATAATTTTCAGTTTGAAACGGGTTTCAGGCGAATCGAGGGTTTGGAAAATAATTCAGGGAGTTTGGTGTTTTTGTAAGGCCAAAACACGAATTTTAGGCTGGTCGTACGCTACTTTTGTACGAAAATGCAATCTAAGTGACTCTAGGAAATTGCTGACTCTACACTATGTTTCATGCGACTCTCGGTCCAAAGTCTCCCTCCGGAAAAGTCCAGGATCGCGTTTTACTCTAAAAGGGGTTTCGGGAGTCCTTGTCTCATGTTACGGCTCAAAATCCACTTTAAGGGATTCAGGATGGAGATGCGCATTTTAGGATATTTCGAGATAGTTCTCGATTTAAAACGGGTTTTGGGCGAATCTTGGGCTTGGAAAACACTTTAGGGAGTTCGGTGTTTGTGAAGTCCAAAACACGAATTTCAGGCGGGTCTACGGTACTTTTATACGAAAACGCAATCTAAGCGGCTCTAGGAAATTGCTGACTCTACACTGTGTTTCATGCGACTCTCAGTCCAAAGTCTCCTTCGAGAAAAATCAGGGAACGCGCCATACTCTAAAAGGGGTTTCAGGAGTCCTTGTTTCGTCTTACGCCTCGAAATCCATTTCAAGGGATTCTGGGTTCAGATGCGCATTTTAGGATATTTCGAGATAAATTTCGGTTTAAAACTGGTTTTGGGTGAATCTTGGGTTTGGAAAACACTTCATGGAGTATGGTGTTTGTAAAGGCCAAAACACGAATTTCGGGAGGGTTGTACGCTATTTTTGTACGAAAACGTAATCTAAGTGGCTCTAGGAAATTCCTGTCTTAACACTATGTTTCATGTAACTCTCGGTCTAAAGTCTCCCTCCAGAAAAATCCGGGATCGTGTTTTACTCTAAATGGGGTTTCAAGAGTCCTTGTCTCGTGTTACTCCTCGAAATCCATTTCAGGATATTCTGGGTTGAGATGCTCATTTTAGGATATTTCGAGATACTTTTCGGTTTAAAACGGGTTTCGGGTGAATCATGGGTTTCGAAAACACTTCATGGTGTTCGATGTTTCTAAAGGTCAAAACACGAATTTCGGGCAGGTCGTACGCTACTTTTGTACGAAAACGCAATCTAAGCGGCTTTAGGAAATTGCTGACTCTACACTGTGTTTCATGCGACTCTCGGTCCAAAGTCTCCCACCAGAAAAATAAGGGATCGCGTTTTACACTAAGAGAGGTTTTGGGAGTCCTCACATCCTACGCCTAGAAATCCATTTGAATGGATTCTAGGTTGAGATGCGCATTTTAGGATATTTCGAGATACTTTTCGGTTTAAAACGGGTTTCGGGCAAATCTTGGGTTTGGAAAACAGTTCATGGTGTTCGGTGTTTGTAAAGGCCAAAACACGAATTTCGGGCGAGTCGTATGCAACTTTTGTATGAAAGCACAATCTAAGTATTTCTAGGAAATTGTTGTCTCAACACTGTGTTTCATGCGACTCTCGGTCCAAAGTCTCCCTCTAGAAAAATCCGGGATTGCGTTTTACTCTAAATGGGGTTTCGGGAGTCCCTGTCTCATCTTACTACATGAAATCCATTTTAAGGGATTCAAGGTTGAGATTCGCATTTTAGGATATTTCGAGAAAAATTTCGGTTTAAAATGGGTTTCTGGTGAATCTTGGGTTTGGAAAACGCTTCATGGTGTTCGGTGTTTGTAAAGGCCAAAACAAGAATTTCGGACGGGTCGTACGCTACTTTTGTACGAAAATGCAATCTAAGCGGCTCTAGCAAATTGTTGACTCTACACTGTGTTTCATGCAACTCTCGGTCCAAAGTCTCCCTCTAGAAAAATAAGGGATCGCGTTTTACACTAAGAGGGGTTTCTGGAGTCCTTGTCACGTCCTACGCCTAGAAATCCATTTCAAGGGATTCTGGGTTGAGATGCGCATTTGAGGATATTTCGAGATACTTTTCGGTTTAAAACGGGTTTTAGGCGAATCCTGGGTTTTGAAAACACTTCAGGGAGTTCGGTGTTTGTGAAGGCCAAAACACGAATTTCGGGCGGGTCGTACGCTACTTTTGTACGAAAACGCAATCTCAGTACCACTAGAAAATTCTAACTCTACACTATATTTCAAGCGACTCTTGGTCCAAACTCTCCCACCAGAAAAATCTGGGATCGCGTTCTACTCTAAAAGGAATTTCGGGAGTCCTTGTCTCATCCTACGCCACGAAATCCATTTCAAGGGATTCTGGGTTGAGATATGCATTTTAGAATATTTCGAGAAAATTTTCAGTTTCAACCGGGTTTCGGGTGAATCTTGGGTTTGGTAAACACTTCAGAGAGTTCAGTGTTTGTAAAGGCCTAAACACGAATTTTGGACGGGTCGTACGCTACTTTTGAACGAAAACGCATTGAATGCAGCTCTTGAAATTGGTGACTCTACACTGTGTCTCTTGCGGCTCTCAGTCCAAAGTCTCCCTCTAGAAAAGTCTGGATCGCGTTTTACTTTAAATGGGGTGTCGGGAGTCCTTATCTCGTCTTACGCCTCTAAATCCATTTGAAGGGATTTTGGGTAGAGATGTGCATTTTAGGTTATTTCAAAATAATTTTTGGTTTGAAATGGGTTTTCGCCAAATCTTGGGCTTGGAAAACACTTCCGAGAGTTAGTTGTTTGTAAAGGCAGAAACACGAATTTCGGGCGGGTTGTACGCTACTTTTGTACGAAAACGCAATCTTAGTGGTTCTACGAAATTGCTGACTCTGCAATGTGTTTTATGGGACTCTCGGTCCAAAGTCTCCCTCCTGAAAAATCCGGGATCGCGTTTTACTCTAAGTGGTTTCGGGAGTCCTTGTCTCGTCTTATAGCTCGAAATCCGTTTAAAGGGATTCTAGGTTGAGATTCGCATTTTAGGATATTGTTGACACCAAAAAAGTCACTATGTCTCCTCAACATCAAGAAGCCTCGTGAAGCTACATCTTGCTAAAAATAGGCAAGGCTACTTCAAGCATCAGATTTTGTCAGAATCAGACAGAAACTGAGAGATCCTTCAAGACAGCTAAAAGAGGGGTACACCTGAGGTTTCGGGTCATTCCGACATCGTTTGGCCTAACTTCACTACTTCGATAGCTAAACAAGCGCTCCCAGCGGCGACATCATCGAAGACACCAAAACTTCGATCAGAGCTTACGGATGACTCCAGAATGTCTCCAAAGGGCTCCATGCCAAATTTCAAGTCAAACCGACAACGTTTCACCCTCCATCAATGCTCGAGCAGCAAAATCAAGCCTCTCGGCGGCGGGAACCACCGAAGCCATCACTCATCAAACAAAATATATGAGTGGCTTCAACATGCTTCCAAAAGGCTGCACGTCGAATTTCAGGTCATTCCGACAAAGTTTGACCAGGTTTCGATGCTCCGAGAGAAAATCAAGCCTACCGGCGGCGGAGCAACCCGGGACCATGACATCCAAAACGGAGCCATGGAACGTCTCAAAACGACTCCAATAGGCTCCCTGTCAAATTTCAGGTCAATCGGACATCATTTGACCACATATCAATGCTCGGCATTTTCCCCGCAGCAAAATCAAGTGAAGCATCGATGGGACCCCAAACGGCTTCAAAACTCAAATAAAAGCCCATGGTTGGTCCTATCCACTGCTCAAGAAGCTTCACCTCAATTTTCAGGTCATTCCGACATCGTTTGACCTAGTTTCGACGCTTGATGGAAAATCGGCTACAAGGTCTTCGGCTTTCCCAAAAAATGGGAAACTTTGTGCTCCGATTTCGCGCGGGTTCTCGTCAAGTTTTCTCCAAGAAAATATAGTTAATAATTGAGGAAAAATGTCAAGAAAAATGCAGAAGAAAAAAGGAACGAAAAAGACAGAAAATCGGCCTAAAATGGAGCTCGGCGACCAAAGGGCAAAAAACCCTAAGGTCGCCGGCGACCCTGCAAATCCGGGTCGCCGGATTTTGCACCAAAGTGTCCGTTTTTCGATGGTTTTCGCATTTCGGGTGTTCCGGCCTCTGTGATTTTCGGAAAATGCAATGTTTGATGCTTGAAAACGACTGATCTTCGTCGACATCTCGAATTCGCCTTCAAAAGCATGAAATCATCACCGATCGCCTCAAGATCGCCAACCGGCTGACCAAGAAAGTGCACTTTCTGTCCGACCGATCGTGAAATCGACAAGACAGATGTCACCGGCCCGCCAACATCAATCAATGTCTGAAATTGCATCGCAATCCGACATCAAACAATGCGTGGATCCACTTGTGATGATCGCAAGAAGAATCTCAAAATGCGCAGTGCGGCCCGCGACTCTTCACATGCCTGGGCGACCACTTAATGACGTTAATTGACCCGTTTATGACAACTTAATGCGGTCATTAACTCATTATTTTGGACGGCCCAATCAGATTCAAGCATTTGGGAGTTACAAAACCAAGTAATCATGGCATTAAACCCATGAAACTCCCATCATCATGAAGCATAAAAGCAATTAAAAGCCCACTACCTTCATCGGCCAATCACAAGCCTTGGAAAAGGAGTTACAAAATCAACGTGTAACTCCTCATCAATTCTTTCATCATGGCCATCAATGCCACTAAACACCTCATGGCTACCAAAAGCCTATAAAAGGAGGTCCATTCCAAGAAGAAAGCATGATGAAAATAGATCCCAAGTGCAAGCTCTGAAAATCCAGAAAATCCAAGAGAGAGACGAAGTCTTGCTACTTTGCTCCCGAAAACACCACAAGGTGATCAACGTCCCTTAGGGGGGCCACCCCACCCAAGGTCACCTCCTTCTCCAACATGGCCTAAACGCGGCTTTTCAGCCTGTTTACTTGGTTTTTTCATTGGATATAGGACCTCTTCTTGGTCCTTGTCCTTTAAAAAACCGAGGTCAGGAGCCAAGCCAAAGAATCAAAGCATCACATGTTCTCATTTGAAGGACGATGGCGAAGCCCATACATGACTTGCGACTGTCGATCTCAACGTGTCCCCACAATCTCCCGAGAAGTTAGATCCCTTTTCTCACTTTTCTATTGTAGCTTGTATTTCTTAAAGAGACAAAAAGAAATCACAATTCTTGTCTTTCACATTTGATGAGTTTTGTAAATTCGCATTTCAAGGCAAAATCGCCTTTTACGGCAAACAAAAAAAAACGCCTCCTACGGCATTCTAAAAAAAAACAAACTTGTCTCCTTTCTTAATATTAATGCAATTTGAAAAGTTAGAAAAATGATTGATTTCCTTTCCACTTGTGAAGGTGAATCTCCGGATTATCACTATTCCAAATTCCAAGTAGAAAGTAAATCTGGCATACCCATACAAAAATATTGATGCCCGAGATCTTCCCTCCTCCGCCGAGACCTAAGTCAGCCCCCGGGGTGCGGAGGGAGAGGACGGAAGATTCTCCTTTTTTCGGGTCCATCAAGTTGGCATACCCGGTGGGACACGTTGACTCGAGAACGTAATGCTTTGATCACTTGGCTCCTTTCTAGTTGGTGGCCCATGTTGCTTCTTGAATCTAAAAAAAAAAACATGAGATGGGATTTCAATTGTTCTTTCTCACTTCAAAAAAAAAAAAAAAAAACAAATCTGATCTCTTTTTCTTAAAAACTCAACTTTGAGAAATTTTGATCCCCTCTTCGAACTTGATAGCTCACAGAAATGTTCGCAGCTATCGTTTATATCGGGGATTGGGCCATCTTTTCTCTTTGATGAGTCCAATTGGGATTTCAAAAAAAAATTATAAATTCAAAAAAATTTAGTTTTCTCTCTTTTGCATTCAAATTTGAGAAACCTTGGTTCCTTCCCTTTCGGATTTAGCGCTCGCAGAAATGTTGAGCCTTTGTTCGGATCGGGACACCATTCGCTCTCTTTGATGAGTTCATTAAAAACCTTCCAAAAAAAAAAAAGATTTCAAAAAAAAAAAAACACTAAGGTTCCACCAGTTGCGTTCTTTGACCAAAGTTGATGTAAGAAAAGCCTTGTCCAGAGTGTGGAGACAGCTAGACTGTTCGAGGCAAGGGTCCTCCAAACGGGTTCATTAAGTAATCCTACCCTTACCTGGGAGCTGATCTGTCTACTGAGGTTTCATAAGATCGAATTGGAAATATATGTGCACCTTTCAAAAAAAATTCTCTAAAAAAAAAACTTCTGTCACTTTTGAATTCAGAGTTGAGAAATCTTGGTTCTTTCCCTTTCGGATTTAGCCCTCGCAGAAATGTTGAGCCTTGTTCGGAATGGAACACCATTTGCTCTCTTCGATGAATTCAATCTTGACCTTTCAAAAAAAACTTCCGTCATTTTGAATTCAAAGTTAAGAAATCTTGGTTCCCTCCCTTTCGGATTTAGCGCTCGCAGAAATGTTGAGCCTTTGTTCGAAACGGAACACCATTTGCTCTCTTCGGTGAATTCAGTCTTGACCTTTCAAAAAAAAACTTCTGTCACTTTTGAATTCAGAGTTGAGAAATCATGGTTCCCTCCCTTTCGGATTTAGCGCTCGCAGAAATGTTGAGCCTTTGTTCGAAACGGAACACCATTCGCTCTCTTCGATGAATTCAATCTTGACCTTTCAAAAAAAAACTTCTGTCACTTTTGAGTTCAGAGTTGAGAAATCTTGGTTCCCTCCTTTCGGATTTAGCGCTCGCAGAAATGGTGAGCCTTTGTTCGAAACGGAACACCATTTGCTCTCTTTGATGAATTCAATCTTGAACTTTCAAAAAAAAAAAAAAAAAACTTCCGTCACGTCTGGATTCACATCCGAGAAATTCTGGTTCCTTCCCTTCTGAATTTAGCGCTCGCAGAAATGTTGAGCCTTTGTTCGGATTATAATACCATTTGCTCTCCTTTATGAACCCAAATTTGACCTTTAAAAAAAAAATCTCATCTCGTGTCCTTCCCAAGGATGCGATTTACAACATTTGTGCCTAGCGGTGCTAGTACGCCCTTTCGGGTCTACTGTATTGGCGACCGACACATTTGTATCTCCAACCTTATATCATTTTACCTCGAGTCAGCCTTGCTTCTCGGTAATTTGAATTAAGGTCTACAATTTCTTCTAGCAATCACTGGAACGCTCACTCTGAGCCTACCATACTTGCATTTTAGAACAATTGTATCCTCTATGGCTTTTTGCCTTCTTCATCGTCCTTGGGTTGGGCCATGTCCCCTCAAGTGATTTGAAAAGACAAAACCATAGTTGTTCCCATTTATGATCACCATATTCTTGTGATTACTAATGGATTTGGTCTTGTTTCAGAAGTTTTCCAAAACTAACAATGGCAGCTTCATTGACCATCACTTTCGATGAGAACAAGTACCAGCTTATGCTTCAAGACAAGCAAAACAAGCATAAGCGCCCTACCAGTTGCCGAAGCGTCATCTCCCTCGACAACTCTCCAAACACCGGGTCAACTTCAACTCCCCGGACCATCGTCTTCGGATCGCTAGGACCATTCCCACTTCCCGCAGAAGACACTGTACCTGCCAAGAAGCAGAAAACCGCCCTGCAACGTATCACTAAAATGGCACCAAGGGCGAACACCAAGAAGCCTGAAGCCCGTGGCGTTCCCACGAAGCCTCAACCCACAAGAAACCAGGTTTACACCAAAACTTGGTCCCCGAGATCTTCACCAAAGCAACGAAGGTCCCAAACATCTGCAAAGCCAGCATACCTGGCCCCTCTCAAGGAGAATCAGTTCTACCCTCTCTCTTACATGAAAGAGGAGAAACCTACCCTCCGCCCAAAAAACAAACAAAATCATCATGAACCGGCTTGCTCCTACAAGCCCAAAATCAAATCCTGCATCGTTAGGCCTATGCAAAAATATGCTGAAGCCTGCACTCCTGCGAGTCGACCCTTCATCTCAACAGGGGCCGAGCTCGCAAAATTCAAGTCTTCATTACGACAAGCAAAGGAACACGTCCAGATTCTGTCCTTGCCAAGCTTCAAAGAAGACAAACTCGACTGCTGCGCACGAGGGACTACATCCTTCATCGCCAGAGCCCAGCCAGAGCTGACTGAAGCTCAAATTGCTCGTCGTATGCGTCGCCGCACTGCATATCGACAAAAGAGACTAGAGAAACAAAGAACCCAGCGTTCTACTCTCCACGTCTCAAACAAATGGGTCGAAAAAGAAAGACCCGACCAATTCATTGCTGTTCATATGGTTGGCAAAACCAGAAAACGCCGGAAGTCAGCAACCAAAATCAGTGTTAGACGTCCAGTGACTCGCAGCGTCTCTCGGACAAGAACACATCTGGAAGAGTCTTCCACTCCTCCAAGCCAAGAACATCGGAGTAACCACTCCTCAAATTCTTCATCCAGAAGAATGAGCCTCAGCTCAGTCACCAGGACGATTTCTTCGTTCGAATCCCGAGGGATGAACGTCTTGGCTACAAGTTCTGAGCCGCCTCCACAGCATGATGATGTAACCGCACGCATCCAGCAGTTGGAGCAAGGACAACAGAGAATTGAGGCTTTGATGGAAAACCTCATTCTCACTCTACAACGTCCACCACCTAACAATGAAACCCCTCCGAATCATGAAGATGATGAGGGTAATGCAGAAAACAATGAGTCTCGCGCCCTTACCAGAAAGGACGTGGACGATATCCTCACAAAAGCAAAAGAAGAGGATACATTGAAGGAACATGGGATCAAGCCACCCTACCCTTTATGGATGGACTTGGTTCCGTTCCCTGCAAAATTCAAACAACCTACTCTTCAGACATATACTGGGAAAGGTTCAGCCAAACAGCATGTCATCCATTTCAAGATCCTGACGGGAGCTATTGCGGATGAAGATGCCCTCAAGATTCGCCTCTTTGCAAGTACCCTAAAAGGTACAGCCTTTGATTGGTACTCCACTCTGCCGGAGAACTCCATCCAGAACTGGGCTATGCTAGAGACACGCTTCCTGACCCACTTCTAAGGTGAGGATCATCCTGTTACTATGGCTCAACTCGCAGCCTAAAACAGGGAGAGAATGAATCAACATACGACTTCATTCACAAATGGAAGGCAATGGCATACAAATGCTCAGATGTGCTGCCACAAACGTCGCTAGTCGACATCTGCCGTAACAAAATGAGAGCAAAAATTCGCTCCATGATTATCGGCAACAAATCAAAGAACCTGGGGGAACTCTTCGAAGCTTCCATGGAAGCTGAAATGGTGATCAAAGACCTCAACAGTCAGAAATCATTAAAGAAAGAGCCGACTGCTGTTACAACCTCAAAACCAAAGAAAAGGGAGGTTCTCAATGTGCAGACTATGTCAGCTCCTCAGCAGCCAAAGAAACCTGAAAACAAAACTGCAGGTAAAAGGCCTGAACTCTCTGGTGCCTTCAAAGAACGTGTAGAAAAGAAATATCCGTTCGATGAAGATGTTGAAGAAATCTTTGAGGCTCTCCTAGCAAATGACAAACTCATTTTGCCAGAGCCCAAAAGACCGGGAGATGTTGGCAAAACCAATGATCTCCGATACTGCCATACCATCAGACGATCTCACATCCTCTCAATCAATGCTTCGTTGTGAGAGAGAAGATCAATGAGATGTGGAAAAACGGAGTCATAACCTTTGATAAAAACTATGGCCCCGCCTTTGTCAACATGGTGTCATGTCGGCAAACTTCAAAGTCACCGAAGGAGAAGATCACAACTTCATTCAAGGTGATAAAAATGGCTCAAGCGTCCCAAGAATTGGTTCCCTATCCAACATCAGATGGACGGCCTATATGGGTGCATCCCGATCTCCTAGATGATGAAAATTGGGAGATCGTCAAAACAAAGCCGACCGCTCAGCAGCGAAGGCAAGCCAAGAGACAACTCCGCAAGCTCAAACAGCAGCAGAAGTCTCAACCAAAACAAGAAGTCCTTGAAAAAGCAGAAACTTCTTCCACTGCTTCACTCGGGACGACGGAAGAATCTCTTCCCAAAACCTCTAAGGCGGTAAGAAAATTCACTCTTGATGATTTCATGCCACCTCTATACAAAAATGAAAATGTGCAGGGGGCATCATACTCTTGCAACTCGGTAGTTGGATTCTCCATGAACGGATACGAGTCCAGTGATACTGCCAGTGATATAGATGAGTGGGAAGAATCCTTTGAAACAGGAGAATACCTCTCCGACGAGGAATGGATTCCCGAGTCTCATCTTATGCCAGTAATCTGGTATAATCCATTACAGCCACAAGGATCTTATGCCAGTCATGCTTTGAGTTTGGAGACATTCCAGAATGCTTATACACCTTGGAAAATTCTAAAAAACTTCAATGGATCTTTGTGATGTGGTTTTTCTTCTCAAATGGGCTTCGAACGTTGCCTCAAGGATCTTCCCGATACCAGGGGATTCCTTTAAAAACGCTTTTCAAGCTCTAAAAGTGATTTCGACCCAAGGGGGGGTGCACTCGAGAGGACCAATGGGCGCTCGAGCGGACCTGGACTGCGCCGGAAACCTGGCGGGCAGCCTAGAGCAGATATATGTCGGACATATGTCCGCTTGAGTGGGCAAACTGACTGCCGCCCGAGTCTGCAGTCAGATTGACTGCGCGCTCGAGCGGCCAGTATGCGTTTAAGCGGGCAGTCAAATCTGCTACCCGGAATTTGCCGTTCTGGCCTTTCTTCCTACTTTCTCATACACATTTCACCTGCAATGAAAGGGCCTCCTTGCCTCCAATAATCACTCATCAAACCTCTCAAACACCACTTAAGTCCCATCAAAACTTCATTGAATATTGACCCCTAAACATCACCTTCTCCACATTCAAACACTCCAAGAGAAAAGAGAATATCTACAACCACAATGATTCATTAAGGTCTTAAACAAGAGGTAAAACCAAGAACTATAAACTATCTTTCCAAGACAATGAATGAGATAACCAGCCTTTCCAAGAGCATTTATATCACATTGAATGCAAGTAAAACAAATCATTAAATGGAAACAACAAAACCAATCATGTTTGTCATAAAAACCATTCAAAACTCTAACATTAATTCATTCCACTTGCCTTGGTGTCTCAAATCAAGGAAACAAGCCTCTAATCACCTCTTCCAAGCCAAGAATACAATCTACACAAAAACCCCCAAATGCAAACCCTAAAATGGGTCAAACAAGGAATGAAGAAGAGGGAACTCTCTATAAGGAAGATGGGGCTTCTCTATAGCTAGGAGAATACATATGAAAGAGATTGGAAAGGAAAACTTACCAGGAAGTTCTTCAAAAGGCAAGATGAGCTTCAAGAAGACTCTAAGATGGTGGCTTTCTTTTAAAAATGGTATCCCAAGCAAGCTCCCAATGAGAGGAAGAAGAAGACAACCTCCACTAGCCTATTGGTGCAAGATTTGGTGGTGATTTGGAGATGGGTGAGCAAGAGGAAGAAGAAGAAAAGGGAAACCGTAGCTTGGGTTTTGGTTGAGCTGGAAAAAGAGAAAGGGAGGAGATGGGTTCTCTATATAAAAAGCAAATGGGAGTGGGCTCCAGTACTAGAAAACTTTGGAGGCTGAAATCACTACTTTCGGTGCTTCAAACGACTTCGATGAAGAAGGGAAAAATGATCACCGAAATATCTAGTTTCTAAAAAGTATATCTTTCACGGGTTTTGGGGATATCAAATTTTGGGTAAAGATTTAGTGTAAAGACTGTTTTGCCCTCAATGCTAGGAAATTCGGATTTCGGGGTTCCGAACGGGGACGAGATCAACATGAAAGTTGTAAGGATCAACGAGATGAGTAAAACAGGATCAGGACAAGAATTATAGGAACCTCGAGAAATCTTCCAAATAAACGCAAGTCTAACAAAAAGGAACCTCCAAAGGGTCCCACTAAACACAAGACACTTAAAATTCTCCAAAGCTATATCAAGAGCTATTCTAATCCCAACTTAGTCAAATTCCACCAATCACGCTTAGAACTAACACACCACTTAATTAGCACTAATCGTGGTCACTCGGGTCGGGGTCTTACATCCTCCACCCCTTAGGGCATTTGGTCCTCCAAATGAAATTCAAAACTCACCTCGGGTAGGAGATGTGGATACTTCTTCTGCACTTGATCTCGCAATTCCCATGTTGTTTTTTCCGGTTCATGATTCTCGCAAAGCACTTTCACCCACTGAATAGTTCATGTCCTCAACTCTTGCTCTTTCGTGTCTATGATCTAAACAGGCTTCTCTACATAGGTTGCATCTTCTCTTATTTCCAATGGTTCATGCCGGAGTACAGGCGAAGGGTCGGGGACGTACTTCTTCATCATCGAAACATGGAAGACGTTGTGTACACCAGATAGCTCGGGTGGTAAGGCTAGTCTATAAACCACATCACCAATCTTGCTCATGATATCGTACGGTCCAATGTATCTCCGTGATAACTTGCCCTTCTGCCCAAATCTCAACATTCATCTGGTCAGTGACACCTTCAGAAAACCTTGTCTCCTTCCTTGAACTGTAGATCCCTCCTGTGAGAGTCTGCGTAGCTCTTATGTCTACTCCGGGCTATTTTCAGACGTTCTTGAATCTGTCTCACTTTGTCACTGGTCTCACTCACTATGGTTGGTCCATGGAAACTGCGGGTGCCAACTTTTTCCCAAGATACCGGTGTCCTAAACCTCCTGCCGTACAAAGCTTCAAAGGGTGCCATTCCAATGCTTGAATGGTAACTGTTGTTGTAGGCGAACTCGCACAACGGTAGTGTTTCATCCCATTGAGTCTTGAAGTCTAATACACAAGCATGGAGCAGATCCTCGAGCGTCTGAATTGTTCTCTTTGACTGGCCATCTGTCTGCAGGTGATAAGCCGTGCCGAACTGTAACTTCGTACCCATGGACTCATGTAGGGTTTTCCAAAATCTTAAGATGAATTTGCTATCTCTGTCGGAATTGATGGAAACTGGCTGTCCATGTCTGCTGACGATCTCATTAACAAACAACTCTGCTAGGGGTAACATGTGCATCTTCTTTCCTATCTTCATGGGGATGAAATGAGCTGACTTGGTGAGTCTATCCACAATAACCCATATTGCATCATTGCCTCTACTAGTTCTCGGTAGTCCCGAAATAAAATCCATGGTAATGTGCTACCATTTCTATTCCGGGATCTCTAATGGCTTAGCAACCCTAGAGGCTTCTGATGCTCTGCTTTTATCAGCTGACACGTCATACAGCGAGAGACAAATGTTGCAATCTCCCTCTTCATATTGTTCCACCAAAATCTGCCCTTCAAGTCCGATACATCTTCACGCTGCCTGGGTGCGTGGAATACTTCGTACTGTGAACTTCTGCCATAACGTCATTCCTCAAATCTTCGATGTTAGGCACACACAGACGGTCTCGATAATAAAGAACTCCATCAACGATACGAAAATCAGGACATTCTGCTATATGCTCTGGAACCTTGGCCAACTCTGGATCTTGCAGCTGACTATCATTGATCTTCTGAATAAACAAAGGCACACACAGACGGTCTCGATAATAAAGAACTCCATCAACGATACGAAAATCAGGACGTTCTGCTATATGCTCTGAAATCTTGGCCAACTCTGGATCTTGCAACTGACTATCCTTGATCTTCTAAATAAACAAAGGCTCTGACACTGACATATTGGCAATTATAACACCCTTCCTCAGTGGCTGTAGATCTATCCTCAACTCCTCAAATTGCTCAAAAATATAAGTGCCACTTAGATTTTCCAAGCCTACTGATTTTCTGCTCAAAGCATCGGCAACTACATTCGCTTTCCTCGGGTGATATTTGATTGGAAAATCATAATCCTTGATATTCCATCCATCTTCTCTGCCTCATGTTCAATTCCTTATGAGAAACAAGTACTGTAGGCTGCAGTGATCATAATGGACCTCAAACTTCTCTCCATAGAGGTAATGTCTCCACATTTTCAACGCAAAAACAACCGCTGCCAACTCAAGGTCATGGGTTGCATAATTCTTCTCGTGATCTTTCAGTTGCCGGGACCTATATGCAACAACTTTTCCTTCCTGCATCAACACACAACCAAGTCCTACATTCGAAGCATCGGTAAAGATGGTAAAACCGCCGCTTCTGGATGGCAAAGTAAGGACTGGTGCAGTGGTCAATCTCTTCTTCAGCTCTTGGAAACTGGCCTCACACTGATCTATCCACATATAAGGTACATTCTTCTTTGTCAACTTCGTCAATGGTGTTGCAATCGACGAAAATCCTTGTACAAATCTCCGGTAATACCCTGCTAGTCCAAGGAAACTCCTGATTTCTGACAAATTCTTCAGTCTTTCCCACTTCACTACTGCCTCAATCTTGGACGGGTCTACTGACAATCCTTCTTTACAGATAGTGTGCCCCAAAAATGCAACTTGCTCTAGCCAAAATTCACACTTGTTGATCTTTGCATACAACTGGTTCTCTTTCAGAAGTTGCAATGCTATCCTTAGATGCTCTTCTTGCTCTTCTTTGGTCTTGGAATACACCAAAATATCATCGATAAATACTACCACAAACTGATCCAAATACTGTGCAAATATCTTGTTCATCAATGCCATGAACACTACTGGTGCATTGGTCAATCCAAATGGCATCACTAGGAACTCATAGTGGCCATATCTTGTCCGGAAGGCTGTCTTCAACACATTTAATTCTCTGACTCTCAGCTGATGGTAACCGGATCTCAAATCAATCTTTGAAAAGTACGAGGCACCTTGTAATTGATCAAACAGTTCATCTATCCTTGGTAATGGATATTTGTTCTGGATGGTCACTTGATTCAACCTTCGGTAGTCAATACGCATTCTCATTGAACCATCTTTCTTTTTGACGAACAAAACCGGAGCTCCCCATGGTGAAATACTAGGCCTTACAAAACCTTTGTCCAACAACTCTTGCAACTGTATCTTAAGTTCTCCTAATTCCGCCGGAGCCATCCGATATGGTGCAATAGAAATCGGAGCGGTCCCTGGTGATAACTCAATGGTGAAATCGATTTCTCTTATGGGTGGTAATACTGGAATCTCCTCCGGAAACACATCCGGGAACTCCCAAACAATAGGGATCTCCTCCACCCCTTGGGACCGTTTATCCTCCGTGATAAACGCCAAATAGGCTTACATCCACTTCTCAATAGTCTATCAGCTTTCAACGCTGAGACAAACCTTGCACGAGGATTCCTCCTCTCTCCCTGAAACAACACCCCTGCTGGTGTCTCATCCAACTTGAATGTGAGGGTCTTGTGGAAACAATAAATCCATCCCTAGGATGACGACAAAATCATTCATCTCCAACAGAATAAGATCTGCGGGTAACACAACCTCTCCTACCTGAACTGTATAACTAGGGTAATAGATAGTACACACAACTTGTTTTCCCACTGGAGTAGCCATAGTCAGAATATACTCAAGTTCTCTACCATGCACATCAATCAAACTAGAAAATGCATGGGATATAAAAGAATGCGTAGAGCCAGGGTCAAACAATATCCTGGTTTTTATCCCACAAATAAGAAGTGCACCTTCCATAACATTGCATGCTGCCTCTGCATCAGCTCTATTGACCGCATACACTTGTCCTCGCTGCTGTGGCCTGATAGGAGCTTGTTGTTGCCTGCCTTGAGGAACATTTCTATTTTGTTGTGGGGGACGCTTATTGTGATGTTGTCCCTGCTGACGGGCCTGCTGCTGCTGTTGCTGAGATCTATACTGTTGCTGTAATGCCTGTTGCTGAAGTGGCCTTGCCTGATTCTGCGCAACTATTGCATTCTGTGGCGGTGCTGGACGCGGTGCTCCTTGCTGCTGCTGATTCTGCCTGTTCTATCTTGGACAATCTCTCATTTGATGGTTCATCGAACCACATCTAAAGCATGCTCCCGAGACTGTACGACACTGGACACTCTCACGGTTCTTCCCACAATGAGTACAAACTAGCTACACATTCTGATCTTGTCTCTGCCTCTTGTGCTGTTGGTTCCTCTGCTGGTTGTTCTGCTGTTGAGGTTGTCCCTGTCCCTTGCCTTGAACCTTAAGAATCTTGTGGTGAAAGTTCTCAAACTTATAGGCTCTCTTGACAGCTTCCTCAAATGTGACAGGTGGTACTACTCCGGTGGCATCCCTCTCAATGAAAGGGTGAAGTCCTTCTAAGAATTTAGGTGAAGTCCTTCTAAGAATTTAGCAATCTTCTTCTCCACTGTGTCCACCAACTCCGGGGCATACCGTGATAACCTCTCAAACTTGTTGAGGTATTCTAACATTGTCATACTCCCTTGGACAAGCTGCTGGAACTCTACTGCTTTTTGCCTCTTGACATGGGTGGGTACATACTTCTCCCCGAACTGTCTCTTGAAATTTGCCCAAGCCACTGCGTCAGCCATAGTTCTATATTCTTCCCTCACTGTCCTCCACCAAATGTCTGCCAAACCGGTGAACAGAGATGTTGCAAGTTTAACCCGTTCTCCTCCCGTGCATTAGAAGACTTCAAAGATATTCTCTGTGTGTTCCAACCAATCAACTGCAGTCAATGGGTCTTCTGTCCCAACAAACTCTTTTGGTACCCTCTTTCTAAACCTCTCGAACAATGCATTAGGATCATGTTCCCTCTGATTGATGACTATTGCGGGCTGAGGTTGAACCGGTTCTGGTCTTCTCTGTAACACCTCTAATAACTGCCTCTGCATTTCTGCCAATTCTCTGGCATGATCCTCATCCTTCTTAAGCATCTGTTCTTGCAATGTAGCTTGATTCTCATTGGCTTGACGCTGCTGATCAAGCATAGCCTGCATCATCTGTTGAAATTGATTTGGCATTGTATTTTGAACTCTATCTTCTTCAATCGGCCCAGTATAATCACTGTTACTTGCGGTGGGATTGTCGTTTACTGGTCGCTTACGAGGTGGCATGATGCTGCAAAACAACTTGTTAGCACATATTAATCCAAAAACAGGGTCACACATTGATTACGCGATTCTAGCTAACGAAAGATCTAACGAATCCTTGCCACATCCGTAGGATTTCTAGTTTCTTTTTAATTGCTTGAAACACGTCTCGCTCTGATACCAGTTTGTCGCGACCTTGGACCGGGCTCGCGGTCCAATCCGGGATCGGGACTAAGTAAGTGATGGAGGATGAAGAATGATGATGATATGTTTAGTGCCAATGCGTACACGGGTTAGTAATGAATGCATATTACCCGTGCATGTGATTTCCCACAGGTGTCCGCAGTGAGGATTTCCCAACCACATACATATTTTGTTCAAGTGCGGAAGCATGTAGCAAATCAAACATGAAATTCAATTCCATAAAAATAAGACCGATTGCAAATGAGTAACAAGTATCAAAATGAGCAATGATCATTAGCGTAACCCAAAAGTATTGATAAAGTTTAAACAAAAGATCATTTAATTATATTCCCCAAAAATAGAGGCCAACAAAGGCCAATATAAACAAAACAATAACCACCTTAAATAGTTAGCCACAACCCAAAATGTAACGTCTCTCAAGGCAACCGGATATTTAAACAACATCATCGGCGCGCCACTCAACTAACTGCTGCGGTTCTCCTACCGCCTCCTCGTGTTCCTCTTCGGCGTAACCAACAACGGGACCTGAGTACCAAAGAAATGTATCAGACACGACGGTCTGGCAGGAGGATGAAAAGATAAAAACATTCGATAATAAAAGCATTTACCTTGGAAAACATTTGAATCTGTTTAAACAATAACTTTCATGAAGTAAATGAATCATTTAATTGAAAACATATATGTAGTGTCAAACATGTAAAGGTAACCAAGGAATTCGTGAACAAGCAAGATGGCAACCACACGAAGCTAAATCCTCTATCACCGAAGTGATAAGAGCAAGCATATCAGGGCGTTGACCTCAGTCACCGAAGTGAGGAGGTACAACGAAACTTACATATACATATATAATATACGGGACATGACTATGGTAGCGAGCTGGGCATCAGGAACCACGGTAGCAATCCGCGGTATCGGGACAAGACCACGGCTAATAAACCGGGTAGCAGGATCCAAACTGCAGCTGACGGGACAAGAGGGGGATCTCCAAGTCAGTGGATCAGACTGACAAGGTTATCCAAGCTTAGTGGTGGCGACTCATAGGTCAATTCATAGAAATCAAGTCACGTGTAAAATAAATCAAGTGCAAGAATATAACCGGGCAAGAGGGGGGTGCTCAAGGGCACAACTATCATATCATGTCGGGCATACATTTCGGGTCTAGTAATTATCACAAGTATCTTTTTCAATGCTTTCGAAATTAACAGTCACATAGTGTAAATCTCGGGTACAAGGAAATACAAATGAACTATTGGAGTTTCGGACAAAATATCGGGTTTAAAATTTGTTTAAGGTGAATAGGGATCCCGTATATTGATCTTTATAATGACTTGGCACTCTTTGAGTTTGGAGACATTCCGGAATGCTCATACACCTTGGAAAATTCTAAAGAACTTCAATGGATCTTTGTGATGTGGTGTTTCTTCTCAAATGGGCTTTGAACATTGCCTCATGGATCTCCCTGATACCAGGGGATTCCTTTAAAAACATTTTTCAAGCTCTAAAAGTGATTTCAAATCAAGGGGGGGTGCGCTCGAGCGAACCTAGACTTCGCAGGATACCAGGCAGACTGTCTGCCGCCCGAGTCTACAGTCAGATTGACTGCGCGCTCGAGCGGCCAGGATGCGCTCAAGCGGGCAGTCAAATCTGCTGCTCGGAATTTGCCATTCAGGCCTCTCAAACACCACTTAACTCCCATCAAAACTTCATTGAATATTTACCCCTAAACATCACCTTCTCCACATTCAAACACTCCAAGAGAAAAGAGAATGCCCACAACCACAATGATTCATTAAGGTCTTAAACAAGAGGTAAAACCAAGAACTATAAACTATCTTTCCAAGACAATGAAAGAGATAACCAACCTTTCCAAGAGCATTTATATCACATTGAATGCAAGTAAAACAAATCATTAAATGGAAACAACAAAACCAATCATGTTTGTCATAAAAACCATTCAAAACTCAAATATCAATTCATTCCACTTGCATTGGTGTCTCAAATCAAGGAAACAAGCCTCTAATCACCTCTTCCAAGCCAAGAATACAATCTACACAAAAACCCCCAAATGCAAACCCTAAAATGGGTCAAACAAGGAATGAAGAAGACGGAACTCTCAATAAGGAAGATGGGGCTTCTCTATAGCTAGGAGAATACATATGAAAGAGATAGGAAAGGAAAACTTACTAGGAAGTTCTTCAAAAGGCAAGATGAGCTTTAAGAAGACCCTAAGATGGTGGCTCCCTTCTAAAAATGGTATCCCAAGCAAGCTCCCAATGAGAGGAAGAAGAAGACAATCTCCACTAGCCTATTGGTGCAAGATTTGGTGGTGATTTGGAGATGGGTGAGCAAAAGGATGAAGAAGAAAAGGGAAACCCTAGCTTGGGTTTTGGTTGAGCTGGAAAAAGAGAAAGGTAGGAGATGGGTTCTCTATATAAAGCAAAATGGGAGTTGGCTCCACTACTAGAAAACTTTGGAGGATGAAATCACTACTTTCTTTGCTTCAAATGAGTTCGACGAAGAAAGGAAAAATGATCACCGAAATATCTAGTTTCTAAAAAGTATATTTTTTGCAGGTTTTGGGATATCAAATTTTGGGTATAGATTTAGTGTAAAAAGACTGTTTTGCCCTCAATGCTAAGAAAATCGGATTTCGGGGTTCCGGACGGGGACGAGATCAACATGAAAGTTGTAAGGATCGACGAGATGAGTAAAACGGGATCAAGACAAGAATTATAGGAACCTCGAGAAATCTTCCAAATAAACGCAAGACTAACAAAAAGGAACCCTAAAGGGTCCCGCTGTACACAAGCCCAAAGCTATATCAAGAGTTATTCTAATCCCAACTTAGTCAAATTCCACCAATCACGCTTAAAACTAACACACCACTTAATTAGCACTAATCGTGGTCACTCGGGTCGGGGTCATACACTCTACACTGTGTTTCATGCTACTCTCGGTCCGGAGTGTCCCTCCAGAAAAATCTGGGATCGCGTTTTACTCTAAGAGGGGTTTTGGGAGTCCTTGTCACGTTCTACACCTAGAAATCCATTTCAAGGGATTCTGGGTTGAGATGCGCATGTGAGGATATTTCGAGATACTTTTCGGTTTAAAACCGGGTTTCGGGCGAATCTTGGGTTTTGAAAGCACTTCAGGGAGTTCGGTATTTGTTAAGGCCAAAACACAAATTTCGGGTGGGTCATACACTACGTTTTCTACGAAAATGCAATCTCAGTGGCACTAGGAAATTCTGACTCTACACTATGTTTCATGCGACTCTCGGTCCAACGTCTCCCACCAGAAAAATCAGGGATCGCGTTTTACTCTATAGGGATTTCGGGAGTCCTTGTCTCGTCCTATGCCTCGAAATCCATTTCAAGGGATTCTGGGTTGAGATGCGCAATTTAGAATATTTCGAGAAAATTTTCAGTTTCAACCGGGTTTCGGGTGAATCTTGGGTTTGGAAAACACTTCAAAGAGGTTTTTTTTTTTTTTTTGAAGAGTAAGTTAGTTCTTCAATTTCTCAAAGCGTTCGGTGTTCGTGAAGGCCTAAACACGAATTTCGGACCAGTCGTACGCTATTTTTGAACGAAAACGCATTGAACGCGGCTCTAGAAATTGTTGACTCTACACTGTGTATCTTGCGACTCTAAGTCCAAAGTCTCCTTCTAGAAAAGTCTGTATCGTGTTTTACTCTAAATGGGGTTTCGGGAGTCCCTGTCTCGTCTTACGCCTCTAAATCTATTTGAAGGGATTCTAGATTGAGATGTGCATTTTAGGATATTTCGAGATAATTTTCGATTTGAAATTGGTTTTGGAAAACACTTCCGAGAGTTTGGTGTTTGTAAAGGCAGAAACACGAATTTCGGGCGGGTCGTACGCTACTTTTGTACGAAAACGCAATCTAAGCGGCTCTACGAAATTGCTGACTCTACAATGCGTTTCATGGGGCTCTCGGTCTAAAGTCTCCCTCCAGGAAAATCCGGGATCACGTTTTAATCTAAAAGTGGTTTCGGGAGTCCTTGTCTCGTCTTGCGCTTCGAGATCCATTTTATGGGATTCTGGGTTTAGTTGCGTATTTTAGGATATTTCGAGATAATTTTCGGTTTAAAATGGGTTTTGGACGAATCTTGGGTTTGGAAAACACTTCAGGGAGTCCGGTATTTGTAAAGGCCAAAACACGAATTTGGGACGGGTCGTGCGCAACTTTTATACAAGAACGCAATTTAAGCGGTTCTAAGAAATTGCTGACCGTACACTATGTTTCATGATACTCTCGGTCCAAAGTGTCCCTCCAGAAAAATCTGGAATTGCGTTTACTCTAAATGGGGTTTCAGGAGTCGTTGTCTCGTAGTACACCTCGAAATCAATTTCAAGGGATTCTAGGTTAAGATGCGCATTTGAGGATATTTTGAGATACTTTTCAGTTTAAAAAGAATTTCGGGCGAATCTTGGGTTTGGAAAAACACTTCAGAGAGTTCGGTGTTTGTAAAGGCCAAAACACAAATTTCGGGTAGTTCGTACGCCAATTTTGTACGAAAATGCTATGCAAGCGGTTCTAGGATTTTTTTTTTTTTTGATAACATGGGAACCCGCCGACCCCCCTTTGGGGAATCATAGGTAAACCCACGGATACATAGAACCACCCACTAGCCCTATGTATCGGGTAAGGCCTTAAGGGATTCGAAGGCAAGACCTCCAGGTTAAAACTAGACTTCCTAACCACACGAACATTTGAAGTGTGGGTGCGGCTCTAGGAAATTGTTGACTCTACACTATATTTTACGTGACTCTTTGTCCAAAGTCTCCCTCTAGAAAAATCCGGGATTGCTTTTTATTCTAAAAGGGGTTTCGGGGGTCCTAGTCTCGTCTTACTCCTCAAAATCCTTTTTAAGGGATTCTGGGTTGAGATACGCATTTTAGGATATTTCGCGATAATTTTTTGTTTGAAATGGTTTTTGGGTGAATCTTGAGTTTGGAAAACACTTCTGATAATTTGGTGTTTATAAAGGCAGAAACACAAATTTTAGGCGGGTCATACGCTACTTTTGCACGAAAACGCAATCTAAGCGCCTTTACGAAATTGCTGCCTCTACAATGCGTTTCATTCGACTCTTGGTCCAAAGTCTCCCTCAAGAAAAATCCGGGATCGCGTTTTACTCTAAAAGAGGTTTCGGGAGTCCTTGGCTCGTCTTACACCTCGAAATCCGTTTGAAGGGATTCTGAGTTGAGATTCGCATTTTAGGATATTTTGAGATATTTTTCAGTTTTAAACAGGTTTCGGGCAAATCTTGGGTCTGGATAACACTTCAGGGAGTTCGGTGTTTCTAAAGGCCAAAACACGAATTTCGGGCAGGTCGTACGCAACATTTGTATGAAAACACAATCATCGCGGCTCTTGGAAATTGTGGACTCTACACTGCGTTTCATATGCGACTCTCGATCCAAAGTCTCCCTCTAGAAAAATCCGGAATCGCGTTTTACTCTAAAAAGGGTTTCGGTAGTCCTCGTCTCATCTTACGGCTCGAAATCTATTTGAAGGGACTCTGGGTTGAGATGCTCATTTGAGGATTTTTCGAGATACTTTTCGGTTTAAAATACGTTTCGGGTGAATCTTGGCTTTTGAAAACACTTCCGGGAGTTCGGTGTTTGTAAAGGCCAAAACACGAATTTTGGGCGGGTCGGACGCTACTTTTGTACGAAAATGCAATCTAAGTGGCTCTAGGAAATTGCTGACTCTACACTCTATTTCGTGCGACTCTCGGTCCAACGTCTCCCTCCAGAAAAATAAGGGATCGCATTTTACTCTAAAAGGGGTTTCGGGAGTCGTTGTCTCGTCTTACACCTCGGAATCCGTTTGAAGGGATTCATGGTTGAGATTCGCATTTTAGGATATTTCGAGATAATTTTCGGCTTGAAATGGGTATTGGGCCAATCTTGGGTCTGGAAAACACTTCAGGGAGCTCGGTGTTTGTAAAGGCCAAAACATGAATTTCGAGCTGGTCGTATGCAACATTTGTATGAAAACTCAATCTAAGCGGCCCTAGGAAATTGCGGACTCTACAATGTGTTTCTTAAGGGACTCTCAGTCCAAAGTTTCCCTCTAGAAAAATCCGGAATCGCGTTTTACTCTAAAAGGCATTTCGAGAGCCCTTGTCTCATCTTCTTACATCTCGAAATCTATTTGAAGGGATTCTGGGTTGAGATTCGCATTTGAGGATATTTCGAGATAATTTTTGGTTTAAAATGGGTTTCGGGCGAATCTTGGGCTTGGAAAACACTTCAGCGAGTTCAGTGTTTGTAAGTGCCAAAACACGAATTTCGGACGGGTTGTACGCTACTTTTGTACGAAAACGCAATCTAAGCAGCTCTAGAAATTGATGACTCTACACTGTGTTTCATGCGACCCTCGGCTCAAAGTCTCCCTCTAAGAAAATCCGAGATCACGTTTTACTATAAAAGGGGTTTAGGGAGTCCTTGTCTCGTCTTGCGCCTCTAAATCTGTTTGAAGGGATTCGGGGTTGAGAAGCGCATTTGAGGATATTTCGAGTTACTTTACGGTTAATAATGGGTTTTAGGACGAACTTGGATTTGGAAAAAACTTCAGGGAGTTCAATGTTTGTAAAGGCGAAACCCGAACTTTGGGCTGGTCGTATGCTACTTTTGTACGAAAACGTACTCTAAAGTCTCCTTCCAGAAAAATCCGGGATCACGTTTTACTCTAAAAGGGGTTTCGGAAGTCCTTGTCTCGTCTTACGCCTCGAAATCCATTTCAAGGGATTCTGGGTTGAGATACGCATTTTAGGATATTTAGAGGTAATTTTCGGTTTCAAATGGGTTTCGAGCAAATCTTGGTTTGTAAAACACATCAGGGAGTTTGGTGTCTTTAAAGGCTAAACCAGAACTTCGGGCGGGTCGTGCGCTTCTTTTGTACGAAGACGCAATCTAACCGTCTCTAGGAAATTGGTGACTCTACACTGTGTTTCATGAGACTCTTGGTCCAAAGTCTGCCTTTAAAAAAATCCGGAATCGTGTTTTACTCTAAAAGGGGTTTTGGGAGTTCTTTTCTTGTCTATGCCTCAAAATCCATTTCAAGGGACTTTGAGTTGAGATACGCATTTTAGAATATCTCGAGATAATTTTCGGTTTCAAATATGTTTCGGTCGAATCATGGGTTTGGAAAACACTTCAGAGAGTTCGGTGTTTGTAATGGCTAAAACACGAATTTTGGGCGGGTTGTACGCTACTTTTGAACGAAAACGTACTCTACGCGGCTCTAGAAATTGTTGACTCTGCACTATGTATCATGCGACTATGGTCCAAAGTCTCCCTCTAGAAAAATCTGGATCGTGTTTTACTCTAAAAGGGGTTTCGGGAGTCCTTGTCTCATCTTACCCCTCGAAATCCGTTTGAAGGGATTCTGGGTTGATATGCGCATTTTAGGATATTTCGAGATAATTTTAGGCTTGAATTGGGTTACGGGCGAATCTTGGGTTTGGAAAATAGTTCAGAGAGTTCGGTGTCTGTAAAGGCCAAAACTCGAATTTCGGGCGGGTTGTACGCTACTTTTGTACGAAAACGCACTCTATACAGCTCTAGAAATTGGTGAATCTACACTGTGTTTCATGCGACTCTCAGTCCAAAAGTCTCCCTCCAGAAAAATCCGAAATCACGTTTTACTTTAAAAGGGGTTCCGGGAGTCCTTGTCTCGTCTTACGCCTCGAAATCCATTTCAAAGGATTCTACGTTGAGATACGTATTTTAGGATATTTCAAGATAATTTTCGGTTTAAAATGGGTTTCGGGCAAATCTAGGGTTTAGAAAACACTTTAGAGAGTTCGGTGTTTATAAAGGCCAAAGCGCAAATTTTGGGCGAGTCGTACGCTACTTCTGTACTAAAATGCTCTCTATGCGGCTCTGGAAATTGGTGACTCTACACTGTGTTTCATGCGACTCTCGGTCCAAAGTCTCCCTCTAGAAAAATCAGGGATCGTGTTTTACTCTAAAAGGGGTTTCGGGTGTCCTTGTCTCGCCTTACACCTCAAAATCCATTTCGATTGTCCTTGTCTCATCCTATGCCTCGAAATCCATTTGAAGGGATTCTGCATTGAGAGGCGTATTTTCGGATATTTCGAGATACTTGTCTGTTTAAAATAGGTTTCAGGAGAATCTTGGTTTTGGAAAACACTTCAGGGTGTTCAGTGTTTGTAAATGCTAAACCTTGAACTTCGGTGAGTCGCACAGTTCTTTTGTACGAAAACACAATCTATGCGGCTTTAGGAAATTGTTGACTCTACACTGTTTAATTCGACTATCGGTCCAAAGACTCCCTGTAGAAAAATCTAGGTTCAGGTTCTACTCGAAAAAGGGTTTCGGGAGTCCTAGTCTAGTCTTTCGCCTGCAAATCCATTTGAAATGATTTCGAGTTCAGATGCACATTTGAGGATATTTCGAGTTACTTTACAGTTTAAAACGGGTTTTGGTTGAATCTTTGGTTTCGAAAACACTTCAGGGAGTTCATGTTTGTAAAGGCTAAACCCGCACTTCGGGCGGGTCGTACGCTACTTTTGTACGAAAATGTAGTCTTAGTGACTCTATGAAATTGTTGGCTCTACACTGTTTCATGCGACTCTCGGTCCAAAGTCTCCCTCTAGAAAAATCCATAATCGCGTTTTACTCTAAAATGGGTTTCGGGAATCCTTGTCTCGTCTTACACCTCTATATCCATTTGAAGGAATTCTGAGTTAAGACACGCATTTGAGGATATTTTGATTTACTTTACGGTTTCAAACTAGTTTTAGGGCGAATCTTTGGTTAGGAAAACACTTCAAGGAGTTTAGTGTTTATAAAGGCTAAAACCCACACATCGGGCGGGTCGTACGCTACTTTTATAAGAAAACGCAATCTAAGCAGCTCTAGGAAATTGTTGACTCTACAATGTGTTTCATGCGACTCTCGGTCCAAAGTCTCCCTCTAGAAAAATCCAGGATTGCGTTTAACACTAAAAGGGGTTTCGGGAGTCCTGGTCTAGTCTTATGCCTTGAAATCCATTTGAAGGTATTTTGGGTTAAGATGTGCGTTTTAGAATATTTCGAGATACTTTTTGGTTTAAAACTGGTTTCGGGCGAATCTTGGGTTTGGAAAACACTTCAGGGAGTTTGGTGTTTTTAAAGGCCAAAACACAAACTTCGGGCGGATCGTACGGTACTTTTGTACGAAAACACTATCTATGCGGCTCTTGGAAATTGTTGACTCTACACTGTGTTTCATTCGACTCTCGGTCCGAAGTCTCCTTCTAGAAAAATCTAGGATCGCGTTTTACGCTAAAAGGGGTTTCAGAAGTCCTTATCTCGTCTTACGCCTTGAAATCCATTTGAAAGGATTTTGAGTTGAGATGTACATTTTAGGATATTACGAGATACTTTTCGGTTTAAAACGGATTTCGGGCGAATCTTGGGTTTAGAAAACACTTCAGGGTGTTCAGTGTTTGTAAAGGCCAAAAGCCGAACTTTGGGCAGGTCGTACTGTACTTTTGACGAAAACACAAACTATGCGGCACTAAAAATTGTTAACTCTACACTATGTTTCATGCGACTTTGTCCAAAGTCTCCCTCTAGAAAACTCCGAAATCGGGTTTTACTTTAACAGGGGTTTTTGGTGTCCTTTTCTCGTCTTATGCCTCGAAATCCATTTGAAGGGATTCTGCATTGAGATGCTCATTTTAGGATATTTCGAGATACATTTCTCTTTAAAACGGGTTTCAGGACAATCTTGGGTTTAGAAAATACTTCAAGGTGTTTAGTGTTTGTAAATGCTAAAACTCGAACTTCGGCGGGTGGCACGATTCTTTTGTACGAAAACACAATCTAAGCCACTCTAGGAAATTGTTGACTCTACAATATTTCATTCGACTCTTGGTCCAAAGACTCCCTATAGAAAAATCCAGGTTCAGGTTTTACTCGATAAAGGGTTTCGGGAGTCCTACTATAGTCTTTCGCCTGGAAATCCATTTGAAGTGATTCCAACTTGAGATACGCATTTGAGGATATTTCGAGTTACTTTAAGGTTTAAAACGGATTTTGGGCGAATCTTTGGTTATTCAGCGAGTTCAGTGTTTGTAAAGGCTAAACCCACACTTCGGGCCGGTCGTACGCTACTTTTGTACGAAAATGCAATCTAAGTGGCTCTAGGAAATTGTTGACTCTACACTGTATCTCATGTGACTCTCGGTCCAAAGTCTCCTTCTAAAAAAATCCAGGATTGCATTTTACTCTAAAAGGGGTTTTGGGAGTCCTTGTCTCTTCTTACGCCTCGAAATCCATTGGAAAGGATTCTAGGTTGAGATGCGCATTTTAGGATATTTTGAGAAAATTTTTGGTTTAAATTGGGTTTCGGTCAAATCTTAGGTTTGGAAAAGACTTCAAGGACTTTGGGGTTTGCAAAGGCCAAAAGCCAAACTTCGGGCGAGTCGTACTTTACTTCTGTACAAAAACACAATCTATACGGTTATAGAAATTGTTGGCTCTACACTGTGTTTCATGCGACTCTCGGTCCAAAGTCTCCCTCTAGAAAACTCTGGAATCTCGTTTTAGTCTAACTGGGGTTTCAGGTGTCCTTGTCTCGTCTTATGCCTCGAAATCCATTTGAAGGGATTCTGCGTTAAGAAGCTCATTATAGGATATTTCGAGATACTTTTCTATTTAAAAAGGGTTTCTAGAAACTCTTGGGTTTGGAAAACACTTCAGGGTGTTCACTGTTTGTAAATGCTAAAACCCGAACTTCAGCGGGTTGCACGGTACTTTTGTATAAAACACAATATCTGCGGCTCTAGGAAATTGTTGACTCCTCACTGTTTCATTCGACTCTCGGTCCAAAGACTCCCTGTGGAAAAATCCAGGATCGGGTTTTACTCGAAAAGGGGTTTCTAGAGTCCTAGTCTAGTCTTTCGCCTGCAAATCCATTTGAAGTGATTCCAAGTTGAGATGCGCATTTAAGGATATTTCGAGTTACTTTACGGTTTAAAACGGGTTTGGGGCAAATCTTGGGTTTGGAAAACACTTCAGGGAGTTCAGTGTTTGTAAAGGCCAAAACACAAGTTTCGGGCGGGTCGTACTCTACTTTTGTATGAAAACGCAATCTAAGGGACTCTAGGAAATTGCTGACTCTACACTGTGTTTCATAAGACTCTCCACCCAAAGTCTCCCTCTAGAAAAATCCGAGAGAGCATTTTATCTAAAAGGGGTTTCGGGAGTCAATGTCTCGTCTTACGCCTAGAAATCCATTTGAAGGGTTTCTGGGTTGAAATGCGCATTTTAGGATATTTCGAGATAATTTTCGGTTTGAAATGGGTTTTGGGCAAATATTAGGTCCGGAAAACACTTCAGGGAGTTCGGTGTTTGTAAAGGCCAAAACACAAATTTCGGGTGGGTCGTACGCTACTTTTGTACGAAAACGCAATCTAAGCGGCACCAGGAAATTGCTGATTTTACACTATGTTTTATGCGACTCTCAGTCCAAAGTCTTCCTCTAGAAAAATTCGGGAACTCGTTTTACTCTAAAGGGGTTTCAGGAGTCCATGTCTCGTCTTACACCTCGAAATCCATTTGAAGGGATTCTGGATTGGGATGCGCATTTTGGATACTTCGAAATAATTTTAGGTTTGAAACAAGTTTCGGACAAATTTTGGGTTTGGAAAACACTTCAGGGAGTTCGGTTTTTCTAAAGGCCAAAATCCGAATTTCGAGTGGGTCGTACGTTACTTTTATACGAAAATGAAATCTAAGCGGCTCTAGGAAATTGCTGACTTTACACTGTTTTCCATGCGACTCTCGGTCCAAAGTCTCCCTCCAGAAAAACCGGGGGTCGGTTTTACTCTAAAAGGGGTTTCAGGAGTTCTTCTCTCGACTTACACCCAGAAATCCATTTCAAGGGATTCTGGGTTGAGATGCATATTTTAGGATATTTCGAGATAATTTCTGGTTTCAAACGGGTTTCGGGAGAATCTAGGGTTTGTAAAACACTTCTGGGATTTCGGTATTTGTAAAGGCCAAAACATGAATTTCAGGCAGGTTGTACGCTACTTTTGTACGAAATCGAAATCTAAGCGGCTTTAGGAAATTGTTGGCTCTACACTGTGTTCATGCAACTCTCGGTCCAAAGTCTCCTTTTAGAAAAATCTGAGATCGCGTTTTACTCTAAAAGGGGTTTCGGGTGTCCTTGTCTCATCTTACGCCTCGAAATCCAATTGACGGGATTCTGGGTTGAGATGTGTATTATATGATATTTCGAGATAATTTTCGGATTAAAATGGGTTTCGGGTGAATCTTGGGTTTGGAAAACGCTTCAAAGAGTTCGGCGTTTGTAAAGGCTGAAACACGAATTTCGGGTGGGTCGCACGCTACTTTTGAACGAAAAAGCAATCTAAGCGGCTCTAGAAATTGTTGACTCTACACTATGTTTTATGCGACTCTCGGCCCAAAGTATTGGTATGAACCAAGCAACCTAGAAATAAGCTACTAGTATGCACACAATTAAAACTCACAAGCGCACAAGATCACTATGTAATGTAGTAAATTGTAAGTACGAGGTTGATCCCACGAAGACTTGTGATAGAATAATGTCAAAAGCAACTACAAATCAGAATATTAAGAAACAATTGAATGATAAAAGTTTGAAGTAAACTACAAAAAACAGTAATTTAAACTATCAAAAGCTAAATGAAAATTAATACAAAACACACAACTAATATTAGAATTGAAAACAATGATAGTGAATCAACTAGGGTTTCATCTACTCCCCTAACCAAACCTATGCATGTCCCTTATTATCTTTTAATCAAAAATCAGATTTTATTAGTGACATCTATCAACCTAGACCATGGCATAAGTATCTAGATTATTATTCCCCTAAACCTAATTCATGAGTGGCATACTACATGAATTGTTCATTATAATACAAAAACTAAGCATGGCATATGTCCTAGTCAAAACACACATAATAAATAAAAATAATGGGAATGATGAATGCACGAGTCTAAGCATGGCATATACTTAGATTATTCATGGTTCTAAACCCTAGATGCTTAACATCAAGATCAATCAAAATTAAGTTAGCTACTCTTAAAATTAATTGAACATCACATGGTTGGCATGGCATATACACAACTCATCAATTAAAAACATGGTTTAGAATCTCAACTAATAAAACTGAAATCTGAATTAAAAGATGCCAAAAGAGACTACATAGATTAGGCTAGGGTTTCAACTACACCCCAGCCCTAAAAAAATTAGCTACTCATGTCTGGAATTGAAACCAAAATATAAAATAAAGCCATAAGAAGAACTCTGAATATTGAAGAAGAAGAAGAATTCTGCCAGTAGCTTTTTCCCCTTTTTTTCGCTCCAAAAGCCCTCCAAGATGCTCCAAAGAATGCTCCAAAGGTGGCTGTATGGGAAATATGGTTTATGGGATGATAATAACTGGTTTTTATGCTTTTGTTGTGGCTGGATGATGGCTCAAATAGTGCTGGACGTGCATTGTTCATATCTCCTTATATACTTTTGCAACAACCCTCTTTAGTGAATAGTTTCCTTGTAGGTTTTGATCTCCATCTTGCTTTACAATTGGGCTTCCTAATTACAATGAAATAGGAGTCTTCTTTCTTGTTTAGCAAGACTTTCTAATCTGGTCCTACTTATATCTTCTTGACAATTCCTCACATGGATTCACAAATCTGGGTTTTAATTGTAAAGACTCAAATTTGAAACTTTAGACATAAAGTGGGCCCATATGATGCGTGTACAATGATTGTGGGACCCTCTTTTAGACTTCTAATTTGACTTGAATTCTTGCTATAAACTTTCCTTATTTTTCTCCTTTTTCTTCACCATTCTTGGGCTCCACTTGGACTTGAATAAGACTTCCTAATTTCTGAATTCAGCTCTTGCAATGACTGTGGGGCCCCCTTTTGGGTGTGTAACATGCTTGGAATTCCTCTTTTCCTTCTTTGTTTCATCTTCCTTACTTGATTATGCTTTCTTGTTATGCAATTCCTTCCTTCTAATTTGAATTGCAAGTTGTCAAAGAATTAGAAAGTAGTCTTTGAAAGCTGAAACAACTTGGATGGGACCCACCATGGCCCTACTTGGTGATTCACACCCATCATTCTCTTCTGTTTTTATGCTCCTTTTTACCTTTGCATAAAAAACACAAAGAATATGTAAAATCAAGTAAAATAACTATGATTAGCATCAGATAAATCAAAATATTATGACTCTAATTACAAACAATTAACCACTTATCAAGTATCCCTCTAGAAAAATTCGGGATCGCGATTTACTCCAAAAGGGGTTTTGGGAGTCCTTGTCTCGTCTTACGCCTCAAAATCCATATGAAGGGATTCTGGTTTGAGATGCGCATTTTAGGATATTTTGAGAAAATTTTCTTTTTGAAATGGGTTTCGGGCAAATCTTGGGTCTGGAAAACACTTCAGGGAGTTCGGTGTTTTTAAAGGCCAAAACACAAATTTAAGGCGGGACGTACGTTACTTTTGTACGAAAACGCAATCTAAGCGGCTTTAGGAAATTGCAGACTCTACACTATGTTTTATGCGACTCTCGGGCCAAAGTCTCCCTCCAGAAAAATCCAAGAACGCATTTTACTCTAAAGGGGTTTCGGGAGTCCATGTCTCGTCTTACACCTCGAAATCCATTTGAAGGGATTATGATTGGGATGCGCATTTTAGGATACTTCGAGATAATTTTCGGTTTGAAATAGGTTTTGGGCGAATCTTGGATTTGGAAAACACTTCAGGGAGTTTAGTTTTTCTAAAGGCCAAAACACGAATTTCGGGCAGGTCGTACGTTACTTTTATAAGAAAACGAAATCTAAGCGTCTCTAGGAAATTGCTGACTCTACACTATTTTCCATGCGACTCTCGGTCCAAAGTCTCCCTCCAGAAAAATCCGGGGTCACGTTTTACTCTAAAAGGGGTTTCGGGAGTCCTTCTCTCGACTTTCACCCAGAAATCCATTTCAAGGGATTCTGAGTTGAGATGCGCATTTTAGGATATTTCGAGATAATTTTCGGTTTCAAACAGGTTTCGGGAGAATCTAGGGTTTGTAAAACACTTTTGGGATTTCGGGGTTTGTAAAGGCCAAAACACGAATTTCGGGCGGGTTGTACGCTACTTTTGTACGAAAACGAAATCTAAGCAGCTCTAGGAAATTGTTGGCTCTACACTGTGTTTCATGCAACTCTCGGTCCAAAGTCTCCTTTTAGAAAATTCCGAGATCGCGTTTTACTCTAAAAAGGGTTTCGGGTGTCCTTGTCTCATCTTACGCCTCGAAATCCATTTGACTGGATTTTGGGTTGAGATGCGCATTGTATGATATTTCAAGATAATTTTCACTTTAAAATGGGTTTCGGGTGAATCTTGGGTTTGGAAAACACTTCAAAGAGTTCGGCGTTTGTAAAGCCGAAACACGAATTTCAGGCAGATCGTATGCTACTTTTCAACGAAAACGCAATCTAAGCGGCTCTAGAAATTGTTGACTCTACAATGTGTTTCATGCGACTCTCGGCCCAAAGTATCCCTCTAGAAAAATCCGGGATTACGATTTACTCTAAAAGGGGTTTCGGGAGTCCTTATCTCGTCTTACGCCTCGAAATCCGTTTGAAGGGATTTTGGTTTAAGATGCGCATTTTAGGATATTTCAAGAAAATTTTCTTTTTGAAATGGGTTTCGGGCAAATCTTGGGTCTGGGAAAACACTTCAGGGAGTTCGGTGTTTGTAAAGGCCAAAACACAAATTTCGGGCGGCTCGTACGCTACTTTTGTACGAAAACACAATCTAAGCGGCTCTAGGAAATTGCGGACTCTACACTATCTTTTATCCAACTCTCGGTCCAAAGTCTCCCTCCAAAAAAATTCAGGAACGCGCTTTACTCTAAAGGGGTTTCAGGAGTCCATTTCTTGTCTTAAACCTTGAAATCCATTTGAAGGGATTATGGGTTGAGATCTGTATTTTAGGATACTTCGAGATAATTTTCGGCTTGAAACGGGTTTCGGGCGAATCTTGGGTTTGGAAAACACTTCAGGGAGTTCGGTATTTCTAAAGACCAAAATACAAATTTCGGGCGGGTCGTACGTTATTTTTGTACGAAAATGAAATCTAAACGGCTCTAGCAAATTACTAACTCTACACTGTTTTCCTTGCGACTCTCGGTCCAAAGTCTCCCTCCAGAAAAATCCGGGGTCGCGTTTTACTCTAAAAGGGGTTTCGGGAGTGCATGGCTCGTCTTACGCCCAAAAATCCATTTCAAGGGATTCTGGATTGAGATACGTATTTTAGGATATTTCGAGATAATTTCCGGTTTCAAACGGGTTTCGGGAGAATCTAGGGTTTGTAAAAAACTTCCGGGAGTTCAATGTTTGTAAAGGACAAAACACGAATTTTGGGCTAGCTGTACACTACTTTTGTACGAAAACGTAATCTAAGCGGATCTTGGAAATTGTTGGCTTTACACCGTGTTTCATGCGACTCTCGGTCCAAATTCTTACTCTAGAAAAATCCGAGATTACGTTTTACTCTAAAAGGGTTTTGGGAGTCCTAGTCTCGTCTTACGCCTCGTAATCCGTTTGAAGGGATTCTCGGTTGAGATGTGCACTTTAGGATATTTCGAGATAATTTTAGGTTTGAAATGGGTTTCGAGCGAATCATGCGTTTGGAAAACACTTCAGAGAGCTCGGGGTTTGTAAAGGCCAAAACACGAAGTTCAGACGGGTCGTACGCTACTTTTGTACGAAAACGCACCCTATGCTGCTCTAGAAATTGGTGACTCTATACTGTGTTTCATGCGACTCTCGATCCAAAGTCTCCCTACAGAAAAATCTGGAATCGCGTTTTACTCTAAAAGGGGTTTTGAGAGTCCTTATCTCATCTTACGCCTCGAAATCCATTTCAAGGGAGTCTCGGTTAGATGCGCATTTTAGGATATTTCAAGATAATTTTCGGTTTAAAACGGGTTTAGGGCGAATCTTGGGTTTGGAAAACACTTCAGAGAGTTCAGTGTTTGTAAAGGCCAAAACACGAATTTCGGGCGGGTCGTACGCTACTTTTTTTTGAAAACGCACTCTATGCGGCTCTAGAAATTGGTGACTCTACACTGTGTTTCCTGTGACTCTCGATCCAGAGCCTCCCTCCAGAAAAATCCGGGATCACGTTTTACTCTAGAAGGGGTTTCAACAGTCCTTGTCTCCTCTTACCCCTCGAAATCCGTTTCAAGGGATTTTGGGATGAGAAGCGCATTTTAGGATATTTCGAGGTAACTTTTAGTTTCAAACGGGTTTCGGGCAAATCTTGGGTTTGTAAAACACATCAGGGAGTTCGGTGTTTGTAAAGGCTAAACCAGAACTTTGGGCGGGGGTCGTACACTTCTTTTGTACGAAAACCAATCTAACCATCTCTAAGAAATTGGTGACTCTACACTGTGTTTCATGTGACTCGGGGTCGAAAGTCTGCCTCTAAAAAAATCCGGAATCGTGTTTTACTCTAAAAGGGGTTTCGGGAGTCCTTTTCTCGTCTTACGCATCGAAATACATTTTAAGGGATTCTGGGTTGAGATGCGCATTTTAGAATATTTTAAGATAATTTTCGGTTTCAAACGTGTTTTGGGTGAATCTTGGGATTGGAAAACACTTCAGAGAGTTCGATGTTTGTAAAGGCCATAACACGAATTTTGGGCGTGTCGTACGCTACTTTTGAATGAAAACATACTCTATGTGGCTCTAGAAATTGTTGACTCTACACTGCGTATCATGCGACTCTGGTCCAAATTCTCCCTCTAGAAAAATCTGGATCGCATTTTACTCTAAAAGGGGTTTCGGGAGTCCTTGTCTCATCTTACCCCTCGAAATCCGTTTAAAGGGATTATGGGTTGAGATGCGCATTTTAGGATATTTCGAGATAACTTCTGGATTGAAACGGATTTCGGGTGAATCTTGGGTTTGGAAAACACTTCAGAGAGTTCGGTGTCTGTAAAGGCAAAAACTCGAATTTCGGGCGGGTTGTACCCTACTTTTATACGAAAACGTACTCTATGCGGCTCTAGAAATTGTTGACTCTACACTGTGTTTCATGAGACTCTCGGTCCAAAAATCTCCCTCTAGGAAAATCCAGAATCATGTTTTACTCAAAAAGGGGTTTCGGGAGTCCTTGTCTTGTCTTATGCCTCGAAATCCATTTCAAAGGATTTTGGGTTGAGATGCACATTTTAGGATATTTCAATATAATTTTGGGTTTAAAATGGGTAGCCGGCGAATCTTTGGTTTGGAAAACACTTTAGAGAGTTCGGTGTTTGTAAAGGCCAAAACACAAATTTCGGGCGGGTCGTACGCTACTTTTGTACGAAACTGCACTCTATGTGGCTCTAGAAATTGGTGACTGTGTTTCATGAGACTCTCAGTCCAAAGTCTCCCTCCAGAAAAATCCGGGATCGTCTTTTACTCTAAAAGGGGTTTCAGGAGTCCTTGTCTCGTCTTACACCTCGAAATCCATTTCGGGTGTCCTTGTCTTGTCTTATGCCTCGAAATCCATTTGAAGGGATTCTACATTGAGAGGCGCATTTTCGGATATTTTGAGATACTTTTCTGTTTAAAAATGGTTTCGGGAGAATCTTGGTTTTGGAAAACACTTTAGGGTGTTCAGTGTTTGTAAATGCTAAAACCCGAACTTCGGGGGGTCGCACAGTACTTTTGTAGGAAAACACAATATATGCGGCTCTAGGAAATTATTGACTCCACACTGTTTCATTCGACTCTCGGTCTAAAGGCACCCTGTAGAAAAATTCAGGATCGGGTTCTACTCGAAAAAGGGTTTTGGGAGTCCTAGTCTAGTCTTTCGCCTAGATCCATTTGAAGTGATTCCAAATTCAGATGCGCATTTGAGGATATTTCGAGTTACTTTACGGTTTAAAACGGGTTTTGGGTGAATATTTGGTTTGGAGAACACTTCAGGGAGTTCAACGTTTGTAAAGGCTAAACCCGCATTTCGGGCGGGTCGTACGCTACTTTTGTACGAAAATGCAATCTTAGCAGTTCTATGAAATTGTTGACTCTACACTATGTTTCTTGCAACTCTCGGTCCAAAGTCTCCCTCTAGAAAAATTTGGAATCGCGTTTTACTCTAATATGAGTTTCGGGAATCCTTGTCTCGTCTTACGCCTCGAAATCCATTTGAAGGGTTCTGAGTTGAGACGCGCATTTGAGGATATTTCGAGTTACTTTATGGTTTAAAACGGGTTTTAGGGCAAATCTTTGGTTAGGAAAACACTTCAGGGAGTTTAGTATTTGTAAAGGCTAAACCCACACATCGGGCGGGTCGTACGCTACTTTTATACGAAAAAGCAATCTAAGCGGCTCTAGGAAATTATTTACTCTACAATGTGTTTCATGTGACTCTTGGTCCGAAGTCTCTCTCTAGAAAAATCCAGGATCGCGTTTTACTCTAAAAGGGGTTTCGGGAGTCCTTGTCTCGTCTTACACTTCGAAATCCATTTGAAGGGATTCGAGGTTGAGATGCGCATTTTAGGATATTTCGAGATACTTTTCGGTTTAAAACAGGTTTCGGGTGAATCTTGGGTTTGAAAAACACTTCAGGGAGTTCAATGTTTGTGAAGGCTAAAACCCAAGCGTCAGGCGGATCGTGCGCTACTTTTGTACGAAAACTCAATCAAAGTGGCTCTAGGAAATTGTTGACTCTACATTGTCTTTTATACAACTCTCGGTCCAAAGTCTCCCTCTAGAAAAATCCGGGAACTCGTTTTTCTCTAACAGGGGTTTCGGGCGTTCAGGTCTAGTCTTATGCCTCAAAATCCATTTGAAGGGATTTTGGGTTTAGATGTGCATTTTAGGATATTTCGAGATACTTTCCGGTTTAGAACGGGTTTCGGGCTGATCTTGGGTTTGGGAGACACTTCAGGGAGTTTGGTGTTTGTAAAGGCCAAAACACGAACTTTGGGCGGATCGTACGGTACTTTTGTATAAAAACACAATCTATGCGGCTCTTGGAAATTGCTGACTCTACACTGTGTTTCATTCGACTCTCGGTCCGAAGTCTCGTAGAAAAATCCAGGATCGCGTTTTACTCTAAAAGGGGTTTCAGAAGTCCTTATCTCGTCTTACGCCTCGAAATCCATTTGAAAGGATTCTAAGTTGAGATGCGTATTTTAGGATATTGCTAGATACTTTTCGGTTTAAAACGGGTTTCGGGCGAATCTTGGGTTTAGAAAACACTTCAGGGTGTTCAGTGTTTGTAAAGGCCAAAAGCCGAACTTTGGGCGGGTCGTACTGTACCTTTGTACGAAAACACAAACTATGCGGCACTAGAAACTGTTGACTCTACAATGTGTTTCATGTGACTCTCGGTCCAAAGTCTCCCACTAGAAAAATCCGGGAACTCGTTCTTCTCTAACAGGGGATTCGGGTGTCCTGGTCTAGTCTTATGCCTCGAAATACATTTGAACGGATTTTGGGTTGAGATGCGCATTTTAGGATATTTAGAGATACTTTTCGATTTAGAATGGGTTTCGAGCGTATCTTGGGTTTGGAAAATACTTCAGGGAGTTCGGTGTTTGTAAAGGCCAAAATACGAACTTTAGGCAATCGTACGGAACTTTTGTACGAAAACACAATCTATGCGGCTCTTGGAAATTGTTAACTCTACATTGTGTTTCATTCGACTCTTGGTCCAAAGTCTCCTTATAAAAAAATACAGGATCGTGGTAGTCCTTATCTCATCTTACGCCTTGAAATCCATTTGAAGAGATTATGGGTTAGTGGTAGTCCTTGTCTCATCTTACGCCTTGAAATCCATTTGAAGAGATTATGGGTTAAGATACGTATTTTAGGATATTTCGAGATACTTTTCAGTTTAAAACGGGTTTCAGACGAATCTTGGGTTTAGAAAACACTTCAGGGTGTTCAGTGTTTGTAAAGGTGTGTTTTCATGGGACTCTCATCCAAGGTCTCCCTCTAGAAAAATCCGAGATCGCGTTTTACTCTAAAAAGGGTTTCGGGAGTCCCTGTCTCTTCTTACGCCATGAAATCCATTTAAATGGATTCTAGGTTGAGATACACATTTTAGGATATTTCGAGATACTTTTCGGTTTAAAACGGGTTTCGGGCGAATCTTGGGTTTAGAAAACACTTCAGGGTGTTCAATGTTTGTAAAGGCTAAAACCCGAACTTCAGGTGGGTCTACGGTACTTTTGAACGAAAACACAATCTATGTGGCTCTAGGAAAAAAAAAAATTTTTTTAAGAGTAAGTTAGTCATTCAATTGCTCAAAATAAAATATACAAAATGGAAGACTATTATCAAACGATTATAGAACTTCCAAAAGGGGCATACCCCTTTGATTACAAAGCAAATTAAACCAAATTAAATGGAACCAAATGATGTAAATCATCTCATAGGCACACTAATAGAGTGATACAAAAGATCAATGTTAGCCACATTCAATAGCAGAGCACCAGGATATCGGCTTATAAATTTGCTGAAGCGCATAATATGAGGATGCAAAGGAGAAAACTGTAATTGATCAAAGCGAGTAATCATTCTATGAAGACGTCGTGCTTGGAAACGCATAGGCCATGGAGATTGGTTTGGATAGAGAACATTTTGCAAAGATGCATTAGTCTCAATCATAATGGAGGAAACATCATCTGGAACAAGGTGCATACGATTGAAGATATCATCATAATAATTCAGCAACTGCACTCTTCGACCCTTCCAGGGTTGGTGAACATCTCTCCACATAATGCCAACCATAACCTGATCCAATGTAGCTATTGAAAGCTGCTAGCCACGGGTTCTTTCTCTAGTCAGAGGTTTAGGAAGAACTTGCACAGTGGAAGGAACATTCCAATGACATTGAATTTCATTTGTAATATGAGGCAAAGATACAAGATTTTAGATCTCACCACAACAATGTGCTGCACGACAGCCCCACTTGGCATCATTGTTACCTTGAAGATCCTTGCATTACGTTCAGCCCATACATGCCACACATAGGCATTAAAAACAAGTTTACCAAAAGTGGTTGCCGCTTCATTATTCTGATCCAGGCAAGAAATAATAGAGTCTAATAGCTCATGAACATCAGAACAGCAGATTGGAGTCAAGTTCAATTTAGAGAGCAGCAATGTCCAAATCCCTTGTGCAAATGGGCAATGAAGTAAAAGATGTGTGGTTGTTTCCCATGTACAGTCACAAAGAACACAACAAGTATCAATATCAACATTTCGTTGTAGAAGGAAATCCTTTTTTTTTGAGTCTACCTTTAAAAGCCATACAAGTGCAAACAAAATGCTTCTTTATACACCCTTTAAACCATATAGCAGATGTCCAAGGAAACTGTTGGTTAGGAAGGTGACAAATAAATTTGTAGGCAAACTTGAAAGAGAAATGTCCCTTCTCTTCCGACGTCCAAACAATTTCATCAGCAAAATTACACCAAGGACAAACCTCAATTGGTATGATGTGAAATATATCCATCAAGGCACTGGAGGTAGGAGTTGGAAACAACCAATCATCATGCAAAATGAAACTACTAACTCTTATGTCAGCTCCCATACCCAAATTATACATAGCACGAGAGCCATAACAATCCCTTAGACAGCCACCGTGAAGCTAGGGATCCGTCCAGAATTTTGTGGATTGCCCATTCCCAATTAAGTATTTGATGTGAGGTAAAGCCAAAGGGCGAAGGGCTAAGATATCTTTCCAACCCCAAGAGACAGACTGTGGAATTGAAACATCCCAGATAGATGCACCCTTCAAATATTTTGCATTTACCCAAATATTCCAACAAATAGGATCGTTAACAACAACATTCCATACCTGTCGTAACAATGCTGCCTTTGCAGTGCTAGAAACAAATCGAACACCTAATCCTCTCATATCAACCTGCTGACAAATGGAACTCCAAGCTATGGGATGAAGATAAGAGCGAGACCAGCAATTCCAGGAAAAATCTCGGAATTTTCGGTCTAGTGCATTCAACACTGATTGAGGAAGGAGGAAAACAGTCACCCAAAATAAGTGAAATGAAGAGAGGGTAGACTTAATCAGCTCCAATCTTCCTGCATAAGATAGCACCTTACCTTTCCACCCTGATAGCCTCCGTTGTACCTTGGCCAAGAGAGGTTGACAAGAAGTAAAACTTAGCCATTTGGATGAAATTAAGGGAAACCCCTAGATACCTAATTGGAAGGTGTGCCTACTGAACATTAAGGATTGAAGATATAGCAGTTTGATCCGCCTCATTGCAATTAGCATAAAAAATAGCACTCTTCAGCCAGTTGACCCCTAGCCCTGTAAACTCTTTAAAATGGTGAAGAAAGTGTTTAAGATTAACTGCTGCAGTTGGGGAAGCTTTGCTAAACACAATCAGATCATCAGCAAACAACAAATGAGAGATAATGACATCCTTTTTGACAAAGGGAGATGGAATCATGTTAGAAGCAACATATTGAGACATCATTCGAGAAAAGAACTCCATGACAATAACAAAGAGGTAGGGAGATAAAGGGCACCCCAGTCTCAACCCACAAGTACCAGAAAAGAAGCCCTCTGCAGCACCATTAACCAAAACTGAGAATTTTGCCCCTGTGACACATTCCATGAGGACGTTTATAACTCTGTCTGGGAATCATAAACATCTTAGAGCAGCCTCCAGAAAGTCCCATCTAACACTATCATAAGCTTTGGCAAGATCAAGCTTTATACACATTCTTGGAACCCCTTTTTTCAGGTGAAAATTATGAAGCAAATCCTGAGCCAGAAGGATGTTATCTGTGATACTTCTACCAGGCACAAAAGCTGACTACATTGGACCCACAACCTTAGCAATGATTGGTTTAAGTCTATTCACCAGAATACAACTTATGATTTTATCCAATTCATTTGTTAAAGTAATAGGCCGAAATTTATCTGGAGAACTTGCATTTTCAGTTTAGGCACCAACACAATGAAAGTGTGTTTGAGTTGCTTCAACATAAATCCCTTGGTAAAGAAATCTATAATACCAGCACAAACATCATTACCCACAATTGGCCAGCACACTTTGAAAAAGTGAGCATTGAAACCATCAGGACCAGGGGCTTTATTAGGATTAGCTACCTTAATCACATCCTCAATTTCAGGGATTGTAACGGGGTTCATGAGAGCTAATGCATCCTCTTCATTTACAATCGCATGTGGAGTCACCTAAGATAAATCAGGAAATTGACCTTGCATATCGGGTCCAAGGAAATTTTGAAAATGAGAGACAAACATAGTAGCAATTCCTGAAGGATCAGTATAGACAGGGTCGTCTGCATCAGTAATCTGAGAGATATAAGCCTAAGACTGTCATTTTTTCATAAGACGATAAAAATACTTGGTGTTACTATCCCCCAAATTGACTGCTTGGTCTCTAGCACGTTGTTTGTACATGCTCTCCTCAGCCTGAAGTAATTGATCAAGCTCATATATTGCCAATCGTTCTTGCTCTTGGATAGTCAATTGACCGGGATCATTCACCAAATGATTTTGCAAAGCTTATAATTTGAGAGATGCATCTGATATTTTGAGTGGAAGAGGACACTAAGACTTCTTCCAATCAATTATGATGAGTCAGGCCCAAGTGGCCCAGTCTGTGATGAGCCAAGGCTTAAATTAATGAAAGATCCGTTGGGTCCAATGGAGTCCGAGCCCAAACCCACGATGCCTGGCCACGTCACAGCAGTCCGGGTCGCTTCGGAAGCAGGCAGGCCACGTCCCGCTTTTACCAAGTCGTGCGGAGAATATCACAACTGCCTCCCCAGTCGAGGACACCTCGAAGGCTCCTCGTAAACGGCGCTGTAAAGTCGTCCCCATCTGTTAGGGGAGCGACTATAAATTGTAAGCCCCACCAGCACTTGGGGGGCATGAGACAAATACCGAAGCAATATTCTCCCTTCATCTCTCTTCTCCTACACTTGTAATCTCTGGACACTTGAGAAATGACATATCCGGCAACCTCTGCCTTTCCAAAAGTGGACGTAGGTCATTGACCGAACCACTATAAATCTCTCTCTCATTTATTTCCACATTTATTACTCATACTTGACCGGTGGTGTGCAAATCCCTTTTTGTGCATCATCAGTTTGGCGCCGTCTGTGGGGACGACTAAAGTTCTCACGTCAGTATCCTTCCTCTTTTCAAAAATTATGGTGATCACCACAAGATCTGCAAGACGACCCGAGGATAATCCCTCCCGCGAAGGCGAGAATGATCCTCCACCGACGAATCCTACCCCTCATGCTCCTGCTCCCACTCCTCAGCAAATGTTGGAGACCATGCAGCAGCTGGTGACTCAAAACCAGCAAATTTTACAACTCATGTTGGCAGGGGGGCAAGGAGGAGCACAGTTTGGGAGAGTACCGCAAGGAGCACCACGCCCGGGGCATCCAAGACCTCCACGCCATGGAGCTCCTCCCCCGGGCGCCCAAGGAGTACACCTGGGCGCCCATGGGCATGAGTTCCCCCTGGGCGCCCACCAGGGTGGTGCCCATCAACAAGGACCTCCTCCCCCTCCGGGTGGAGCCCAGTTCGGAGGACTCCCACCTCCGGGGGGAGCTAATCACGGAGGGCTTCCACCTCCTCCCTCTGCTTCTAATGGGGAGGACCCTCATTTCAATGAGGGGGAGAGTGAAAATCAAAGCGCAGAGGATGGGAGCTATTTTCATGATCCGTCCAGGGATGCCCCCAATCGCTGGGACGAGAAGATCAGGGAAATGCAAAATCAGCTGGGTGATGTCTTCAATGCCATGAAGGAGCAGGCACCAGAGACAGTGGATTACCTAGTCAGGCGAACGGACACACCGTTCAAGCCCGACGTGGTGAACTACCCACTCCCTCAAAAATTCAAGATGCCATCCGTCGAAACTTTTGACGGTACGAAGGATCCACTGGACCACCTCGAAACTTTTAAAACCTTGATGCAGCTGCACAACGTCCCCGACGAGATTATGTGTAGGGCATTCCCAACTACCTTGAAGGGTCCCGCACGACAATGGTTTGCCAATCTCACCCCGGCCTCCATAGGCTCCTTTGCCGAACTAAGCAGATCATTTGTGGCACAGTTTATTGGTGGACGCCGCCAACAAAAGCCTGCCACTCACCTGCTCAACGTAAAGCAGGATCGAGACGAGAGCCTAAGGAGCTACCTCACTCGTTTTAACGAGGAGGTCCTTCAAGTCGAGGAGCCCGATGATAAGGTCAGCATGACCGCCTTCCTAGGAGGCCTCCGGTCATCAAGCTTCCTCTTTTCAGTAATGAAGCGACCACCAAAGAGCATGCCAGAACTATTGGTGAAAGCTCAAAAATATATGAACGCTGAGGAAATCAACAGGTCCAGGCGAGGTGAATCATCTCACGGATCGCCAAAGGCTTGACTTGCCTCTGCACTGTTCTCAAACAGGCAGCCTATCTCCAGCTTAGCCACCCTCTCGCGGGTCGCCAAAAAGCTTGGCCTCTGCACTGTTCTCAAACAGGCAGCCTATCTCCAGCTTAGCCACCCTCTCGCGGGTCGCCAAAAAGCTTGGCCTCTGCACTGTTCTCAAACAGGCAGCCTATCTCCAGCTTAGCCACCCTCTCGCGGGTCGCCAAAAAGCTTGGCCTCTGCACTGTTCTCAAACAGGCAGCCTATCTTCAGCTTAGCTACCCTCTCGCGGGTTGCCAAACAGTTTGGCCTATGCACTGCTCTCAAGCAGGCAGGTAGCCTATCTCCAGCTTATCGGCTCTCTCGCGGGTCGCCAAAAGCTCGATCTGAAAAGGTAGGTCATCTGCAACCTAAGGGACTACATTACATCACCGTGACCACTGCCTGCGACGCCCGTTCCCGTGGGGCCTCCTTCGCCCGCTGCTGCAGTCTGGCCGACGCCAGCTCCCGCCCGGACTGCGACGCCCGCGGGGCCCTCGCCCACTGCTGCTGTCTGGGAGGTGCCAGCGTGCTCCCGACGCCCGCTGCTCAGCTCCCGACACGACTGCCACGCCCGCCGAGTACACCCTCACTCGCTGCGCGTCTCGCGTCGACACCGGCCACTGTGCGCCCCGCATCCACGCCCGCTTTGGCACCGGTGCCCGGAGCTGCCATGCTCAACGCCCGCTGACGATGCCGTCGACGCCCGCCGCTGCGCGCCCCGCGTCCACGCCAGCCGCTGCGCCGGCGCGTCGCCCGTGCCCGGCGCCGCCCGTGGTACACCTAGACCCGTGCCCGCCTGGTCCACCTCGCTAGAGCCCTTGCCGCCCACTGCAGCGCCACCCGAGGCAGCGCCCTCGCCGCCCGTGGCGCCCACGCCTGGCGCTGCTGTCACGCCGACGCCCAGGCCCTATGGGCGCCCAGACCCATGGGCGCCCAGGCCTGGCGCTGCTGTCACGCCGACGCCCAGACCCATGGGCGCCCAGGCCTGGCGCTGCTGTCACGCCGACGCCCAGACCCATGGGCGCCCAGGCCTCAGGGGCGCCCAGACCTATGGGCGCCCAGACCCATGGGCGCCCTGACTCAGGGGCGCCCAGACCCCCGGCATCCTCGCCGCGTTGTCCGTCGATGCACATTGCACAGCAGACCACAGACGCCCAGCCCCTCATGCTCGCCCAGTTCCACCTGCTCGCCCCGGAACTGCCTGCTTGCTATTTTCACCGTAAGTTTTGGTACATAACTCCGAATGAGGCATATTATATATCAAATCGAAGCTCTCGGCGAGCCCTACAAAACTCACGGCCTCCGGCCGTGACTGATGTTGTCAGAAGTCCAAAAAAGGCCTCGAGACAGATGTTTTGGCCTCCCGAAGTTTTTGCAGTTGCGAACTCAGCCGAAAGTTCGATCGAATGCCCTCCTCTCCAAGTTCCATTGGACACAGGGCATTGAGGGGCAAATGATGAGTCAGGCCCAAGTGGCCCAGTCTGTGATGAGCCAAGGCTTAAATTAATGAAAGATCCGTTGGGTCCAATGGAGTCCGAGCCCAAACCCACGATGCCTGGCCACGTCACAGCAGTCCGGGTCGCTTCGGAAGCAGGCAGGCCACGTCCCGCTTTTACCAAGTCGTGCGGAGAATATCACAATTGCCTCCCCAGTCGAGGACACCTCGAAGGCTCCTCGTAAACGGCGCTGTAAAGTCGTCCCCATCTGTTAGGGGAGCGACTATAAATTGTAAGCCCCACCAGCACTTGGGGGGCATGAGACAAATACCGAAGCAATATTCTCCCTTCATCTCTCTTCTCCTACACTTGTAATCTCTGGACACTTGAGAAATGACATATCCGGCAACCTCTGCCTTTCCAAAAGTGGACGTAGGTCATTGACCGAACCACTATAAATCTCTCTCTCATTTATTTCCACATTTATTACTCATACTTGACCGGTGGTGTGCAAATCCCTTTTTGTGCATCATCAAATTAGATGCTGTTTAAGAAGTGATAACTTCCGAACCACAATGAAAAGAGGAGTACCATGAACATCAGAATCCCAGACATCTTTTACTGTTTGAAAAAACCCCGGCATTCTTGCCCAATAATTATAATATCAGATGGAAGCTCTGATGTGGATCTTTGAACTCAAGGAAAGCAGTAATGGAGAGTGATCTGAAATGCCTGGTAGCAACATATCACCTTTAAAAGGACTGGAGTGAAGAAAACAGGCATTAACCAGAACTCGATCTAGTTTACAATCAATTCGTGAATCACCTGGAATTTTACCATGTGAAGGAAGGCCCCATTAACTTTAAATCAATCAACCCTGCATCTTGAATACAGTCATTGAATTCAATAAGTCCCCCTAGACCTTGGAACTGTACCTCCGGTCTTTTCATGACTCCATCGAATAGTATTAAAGTCACCTGCAACAGGGTCGGACCCATGTAGGTGCACCCGGTAAATTTTGAAAACCCTTTTAGAGGGATATGGGTCATGCACCCCTGCCCCACTTAAAAATCCATCTTGCACCCCCCATTTAAAGCCCATCCTTAAAATGCACCCACCCACATCAACAATCGAGAAATCCTCTCACTCTCAGTTCACCCAAATCAAAAACTCTTGTATCTCTCCAGCCCTTTTTTTGTCTTGCGTGCGGTTTTAAGTCGAAGATTGACGAGGCTCCAAACTTGCAATCTTACAGATGTAGAGACATAGAAGAGGAGAAGATAGAGCCAACTCTAAGTAATACTCCATGCTTCGTATTTTTTTATTTTACTATTTATTTGATGCAATCGCTGTTGAGTTAAAAATAATTTTTTCTTATTTTTCCCCTTAAAACAGTGGATTTGGAATGGATTAAGCTTCATTTTTTTTTTTTTTTAAACTTATGAGTTTTCATGTGTTTCCTTACTTTCTTTTTAAAGCTTTGTTTTGGATAATGTGAAAAGTGGTTTGAATTTCAAATGTCTGTAGTGTAGAGGCATTTTGATATCAAATGCAATTGATTTTTGAGTAATCTGTTTGTCGATGGGGCTGATTGTTGTTTGGTAATGTTATATTAACCCAGAAACAAGCCCCTTAGAAATCAGAATTGTAAAATGTGGTTGATGCTAATATTTTGAGATCTTTGTTATTGGGAGTACTGTGTTCGTCATCTGCTAATGGGTCCTAATATTTATGCAATCACTCAAGGAATCAACTTTCTGTACATTAACTGCTTCTTTAAAGGTAGAAACTAAATTTATGGAAGAGAAGGAAAAAAAAAAAAAAAAAACCCTAACTTTCTAAAGTCTGAGATCTTCTTAGTATTCTCTATGAAACAAATGATGGGATTTATGTGAAGAATATATTAATGTGAAAAAAACTTAACTAAATTTTGTAATAATTTAAATGCAATATATTTTCTCTTTTGTCATTATTAATGTGAAGAAAGTATCACAAAATAATATTTTTGGACTGTTTTAATTTCCATCGTTCCGCACCCCTTAAACAAAAATCCTGGGTCTGCCACTGACCTGCAACAATCCATGGCAACACATTTGTGGACAAGTCACAGAGAAGCTTCCATAGATCCCGTCTACGCATATAATTGTTAAACCCATAGCCGGCTGACAGTTTAAAATGCTCAGATCCAAACGCACATCACAATGCATACACTCTGCTGTTGTAGCAAGAATAGTTACATGAACCAGCCTAGCATCCCACAACAACCATATTCTAGCAGCTGACTTATCATCCATATTGGAACGTTCACGCCACCCATTAGGCACAATTGAGTTGACAACATAATGATAAGAAGATTTCTTGACTTTTGTTTCCCTCAGCACAACCAAAGCAAGTTTCAAATTCTTTATTTTATGTCTAAGATCTGGTTGCATCGAAGGTCTATTAAGACCTCTCACATTCCATAGAAGAATACTCATTTGGAACCAGGCTTAAGGGTGGGCCTCTCCTTATATGCCATCAAATCCCCAAAAATGTTGAGGAAGATGTGCAAGAAAGAAAAATTAGAAAGAGTCGAAGAACACAGACAACACGAGGCCTCAAACCCCTATGGTCGTAAGGCAACCATGGCCCCATGGTTGGCGACAACCATAGAATTTTGGATCCACCGAAATTCCGTGAAAACCCATTTTTTGGGTCCTATTACATTTACAACCCTTTTAAGCCTATAGAACTTTTAGAAAATCCATCTTTTGAAGCATGATATCTGTTGATCTTCGTCAACATCTCAAGTTCATCATCAACATCTCGGACTCGTGTTCCGGCCAACTATAGAGGTTTACATTTCACCTAATAGATCAAGAAATCAACGGACAGATGATCTCGGTCCATCGGTGACAATCAACCTCTACAATTTCGAGAAAACCCAACGGCACTTGATGCATATTTTCTTATTGCAACAAAGTGTCCCTGAATCTGAATAGATCGGATAAAGTTCGAATAGGGAAAAAGGTGGAAGAGGAAGCATTGCAATCGATGGAGAGTGCCTGGGACCAGTTAGGGAAAAATGGAAAAAGGATCAATTGTAAAAAGACAAGAGGAACAGAGGTATCCCCTCTCAGGGAAAACTGAAGGACCACTGCGGTACATGGAGACTTTCTAAACCCTTTTTTATCTTCAATGAGTCTAAAGGAATTTTTCCGGTAATTCTTTACTATATATATATATATATATATATATCTGTGTGTGTTATATCATATAATAATTAGTTAAGAGGAACACATTGCCTTTAAAGCCTTGCCACTCTTAGAGGACAAGTATGGGATAACTTTTAACAGTGCACTAAAAGAGTCCGTGATTATAGGATTTTTTTATTGAGAAAACTTCAAGGTATATAAAAGCGAGAATTTAAAGAATATTTCAAGGTATAAAGCAAGAATTTAGAATTTTGGGTTGAGGTAAGATTTTAGGAAATTCAAGATCTACATAGAACAACACACATAAGAAAATTGAAATCAGAATTTAGCTCCAATTTCTCAATTAATGGTGAAATTAATAGCATAATAGCCCGTGCTAAGCCCGGGCCCAAAAATAAAGCATTTTTGGGGTGGTATAAAATTTAACATAAATGTATTATTTATTATTCTTGAAATTCTATATATCATGATTTATTCGAAAGGTGACAATGTAAAAACTTGTATATGCTACAAACTGATATATCATACGACCCCTGTAAAAAAAACATATGAGTGACTTTTTTCTTTTCCTTTGGTATAAGAAAGGGAGATTTCATTAAAAAAGGAAGCCAACAAACAAGCTACAACACACAGAAAAACTTGGACACCAACAAGAAAACAAACAGCGGCCTATTCATAATGAGGCCATATAAAGTTTATCCCAGATTGTCCACACGTACGAGTAACTTAATATCAAAATAAAAGCCTATGGAGAAGGTATAAAATTATTTTAAATCTATAAATCTCACTTTAAAATTTTTTTAACTTCATCAATTAAATAGAAGTGCCAAACAATGAAAGAAGATATTTCCTAAGAGAATGGCTGGTTAGACTTCTCATGAAACAAGCACATGTATGAACCAAGTGCAGATAGTACGTAAGAGAATGGCTGGAGAAAATGGTTAGAGAGGTTCATGATGAGCCCCAGTGTCGCTGCCTTACTCTTCTGAACTTCTTTTGTACCACTTGGATTAGGGTGCCTCCGTTTCTCAAACTTGGTAAAATTTTACGATGAGTAGGGGGAGTGGGGGTGATCCATGGCCCTAAAATGAGGAACATCAGAGAATGTCAAACTTGGACTTATGACGATTAATGAAGGTACTGTGTGAAAAGACTAAATTGACTCAACATGGGCCTCATGACAAAAAATAAAAGAAAAGAAAAGAAAAGAAGCGGGATGGAAATAGGGGAGTTTTTTAAGTGGGGCGTTTTTTAGAATGAGAATTTCCCTTTCTTAATTGAAAAAATAAAGACCTAAAAGAATCTCAGAAAGATTATTTTCGAATTCAAAGATGAAAAATACAAAAAAAGAAAAATGTTATTGTGTTTCATAAGAGGGTTTTTAAAAACATTGCTGGTTGGAGGGATTTATAATGGTAGTCTTACCATCGTCATATATGTACCTCACTTTTAGCATCTATCTCCCTTCCGTTCTTTTTTCTGCAAATCTTCTAATGATATTTGATTTTTCCATTTAATGAAAGTAGGCGTATCCAAAATCATCCTCCCATTAAAGAGAACATGGAAAGCAAGTTTAATTAGTGAGTGTGAATCGCTCCTTTATTAGAACTTCAATGTGGCCTTTACGTTTCCATAGGAGTGAGAGAAAAAAAAAATTATAAACATGACTCAAGTATTCAACATAAACTAAAATTAAAAAGTTAAAAATACCAAAAAAAAAAAAAAAAAAAAAACCTCCTTGAAGAAAAGAGGGGAAGAAGCAACTTTTACAAGCAGGACTAAACCCAATCAAATCATGACAAGTAGAGGGCCAATGATAAGGTATGGTTCTTCTCAGTGGCAGACCTACAATGTATTGACCTGGGGCAGTCGCCCTAGGTCAAAACTGAAATCTATATAGATTTCAATGGTGTCTTGGTGCAGGGGCGGGCAATTTGGAGCACGATTTAGCGTAGTCGCCGCACGTCAAAATGGAAATCACCATAGAGTTGAATGGGGTCTTGGAGCATGCCCCATATGTCTAAACTTGTCACACATGTCTAAAGATAGCCCCATATATGTAAAGCTTCGTTGGTACAAAAAGGAGAAAAAAAAGAAAAGAAAAGAAAAGAAAAGAATACGTGTTGCGGCAATACATCGCTCTCCCTCTTCTTCCACCTCCTTTTGAAACCTTTTCGCGCCAATTGTCGATCGAGCTCCTCGTCACCACTATGTACTTTGTAGACTATTACATCTTTGTCTGCCAAACATATTTAGTATAATCCTTCATAATCACTCTATACCAAAATCAAAACGCTTAGTCTCCAAATCCTAATTCCAAAACTGAACTCCCAAATCCTAATCCATACCCTAAGCCTTAAACCACCAAATCTGAGCATATCTATAAAAACCCAAAGATAACCAAATTCATTAATGTTATCATGTCTTCTTACCCCACTATGATCCAAAGATAGAATTCCACTCCCATTATCCAAAGATTGGAGGCTTTGAGAAAGTGAAAAGGGAAGGATGTGTCCTCAAAATGTTTTTATATTCAGTTTTTCTCATACACCCACTAACCTTGAATTTGCAGTGACCCTTATTGGGCATTGATTTTGACATTTAAATATAGTGAAACATGATAATGTGAGTTTGAGTATCAGAGATTAGGTTGGGATTATTTTTTATCCATCTAATACTTTTTGGTACTTCTAATTAACAACCTCTTCATTGCCCAATCTTCACTAACTTGATGCATCTATTTGAGTTCCATGAGTTGGACATTTTCTAAAGAAAAACGTGTAAGTGCCATTTGGTAAAGTAAAAAAAAGAAAAAGTCATGCAAAAGTCAAGAAAAAAAATTTTCAAATGTAAAGTCTAGAAAAATTTTAGCCCCCACCCAAATGAAAATCCCGGGTCCGCCACTAGTTCTTCTACACATGAGTGCATGGCTTTTGCTCTGTTGAACATCTTCCTCTTGTATGTGGATGGGTTCTTTCTGCTCCACAGAACAAATAAGGTCTTTTCGCCTTCTTACGTGGATGGGAAGTTATAACCTGATTTTTATAGAGCTAAGTTCTCATTAGCATTAGAAAACTTAGGAAAGCATAAAGAGGCTGTATTGTCTAAACGACTTCTATTACCTACGTCTTATAGCAAGATATAACGGATAAGGAATGTTACAATGCAAGGAAAGATAAGATTTAAGGATCTTAAGAGCAAAAGGCAACTCTAACTATCTATGGTCCTAAAATCTCTCCCAAAAGTTAAGTCGTTTTAAAATTGAAATCTCAATTGAGCTTCAATTTCATCAATTGCAAAAGCCACTGTTTAGTTGATGATCCGCATATATAATATATAATTGGATTGATAATCTGAATTTGTCTCCACCATTCAATCGACCATCTGCATGTCTTCTATCATTCGATCTATGATCTTGTCCGATCACCCAAATGATGCATATCGTTTGGGCTGGGACCCATTTCTTTATTGTAGCCATCTTAGCCATGTGGTCTAGAGAGTCCTACAATCTACTTGTCAACATTGCTTCTTCGTCTACCTTCCATTATCTAATGTCACACTTGTACATTTGCATGATGGGCTTCACATCCTGGGCCCAGGAATTCTCCGATTAGGGTGGTTTCTGAGGTGTGACACGCGTACTCCCGTGAATTCGCATTTTTTTCTAACCAAGTCTGAATCCACGAAGGGAAAAATTTCACTTCTATGTATGAGGATTACACACTGACATCTGTCAATATATATTTATTCTGGAAGCATGTACTCATCAATATCAAAGTCCGAACAGTCTACAATTTCAATAAATATACATTTAGATTTACTATTAACAAGATTAATAACTTAACTCCTTAACGTGCATTGTACAAAATACTACAATGATGAAGACTGCTAGATGCTTTACCTCAATGAAAACATGTTCCGAAGACAAATGCAAGTCATAACTAATCATATGCATAACCATAAACTAAAATCAAGGTAACATAATGCATTGTCTAATCACAAACCTATTTTTACAACTCTTGTATGTTCTCCGACAGTCAAAGCTAGTCGATAACTTTAAGTTTCCTTCTCTCTAATAATGGAGGAACTGCTAGTTCTCCTCTTTAGTTTCCTAGATTCTTGTGACATCAAGTGTCACACCATGAATATGACGATTCAACAATGTGTGGGCAATTATGAATTAACACATGCTATTCTAATTCAAATTTAAAGACGATTAAATTAAACAGATCAAAAAATAGTCCACTAGGCACATTGTGTATTATGAAATAAATCATGCTTTTCGAGTCATAATGATAACTTACTTTCTAATTGGCTACTATCTTTGCTCATCCTCCCTAAATAGAGAGCACACACGTTGGGATGTCACCAGTGATCCGGCCAAAGGTTCTCCTAGTTACCCGGCTCTAGAGTCCCGGTGCTCTTAACTACCTACTACACACGCTAAACCGAACTTCAACCCCGTTGGGTATCATACAATTGAAGCTAAGTAGAGCCGAACCATTTGAATCAATCAATAGGATATGAGTAAGACTTTTCACTTCTACTCAATTCATATCGAATCTATGTGATTACACTCTATTCATTTCATTCATTCTAATCATTTCTAATCAATCTAATTAAATACTTACTCAGTCCATGTATCACATCAAAGTACGATAACATTTGTTAGCCAATTGCAATAACAAATTGAGAGAAACTACGAATAATGCATATAAAGAATTAATTAAACATTTGAGGGAGATAAATGAGTCAATATCAATATGCAAATGCAATTTGATTAATGGAGTCCAAGAGATTTACTAGCCAACCCCAATCTAATTACCCGCCATCTCTAACCGTCCATTACTGTACGTGCCTAAAGATTACGGACTTGGTGTAGAGGATGGTAAGAGTTCACTGAGAAACTATTTAGCTGAACGGGAACGTCTCTGATGATCCGGAATCTGAAAAGGGAAGAGAACAGAGGTCAGAGCCCGAGGCTGCTGTCAGCCAAAGGCACTCCGACGCCTGAGTTAGTGCAATCACTAAACTAGGGTGAAGTGAGGTAGAAGATATGAGAGAAAACAACAAGATGAAGATTGTCTTATTTCATACCTTTTATGGGATCACCATGCAGGTATATATAGGAGAGAGTAGAAGGTTCCATAGTGGAGGTAGGTGGGGATACTTGTCCCATCAGCCCACTCCTAGGAGCCTTGGTAGGTGAGGATACTTGTCCCATCGGACGTCCCCTCAAATCCCTCACATAAATGTGGACGTGATAGGGAAGGTCCCCTATCAACATCTAGCAGTCACCTTCTGTCAGGGGGTCTTTGTAATGTAGCCGTCCTATCTCATAATGGAGATTTAGGAAGACAATGCCCATCTCGGTCAAGTAGACCGAGATTGAAATTACTGAGATCAGGCATTAGTACCAAGGCGCTCGGGGCAGGGCCCGTAATGAACGAGGCCGGTACTTGACCGAATCTAACTCCAGCTCGGTGCCAGTTTGGCACTTTTGCCGAACTGGGTTAATTGAGGTTGGTATAACCCCTAATTAGTATTTCAGTGTCAAAGTAGGAGATTACCTCGGTTCTACACAACCACTCCACACAATTGCCCCCTAGCTGTCGATCTCATCAGCTCGGGATTGAGGTCGGGAGCTGGAGACGTGGAAGCTCATATGAGTACCGAGCTAGCACACTTTTGTAATCGGCCGCAGGCGTCGCGGTCTTCATCATGACTTCATTTAAGAGTTCTGTCCATCCGTCGCCAGCTCGTCTGCCAGGAAGCGCCAAAATCGTTGCGCCTGCCCGAGACAATTAATTACTCTGACGGCTTTTATTGCGGAAACCGCCATGATCTTGACGCGTGGCGTCAACTGGCTTGCAGTACGGAATACCGAAGCGACGTGCGCGCCTTTCGAGGCAGTGTGATGAGGGCGTGCCTTCGGTTTTCGAGGAGTCGTCCTGCTGCCTTATAAAAGCAGCATTCCTCCTCTTCCTTCATCACTTTGCCATTCTGATTTTGGGGGAGACTCTGTTCGTGCGTTTTCAGACCATCTCTGTGTCTTCCCTACTTTTCAGTCCTTCTGCGTCTAGTTTTCTGTAAGTCTTCTTTTCCCTTATCTTTCCCTTTGAGCACCTCTCTTCCGGTTTCTTCCTTCAGTTAGGGTTTTTCCTTTCGTCACCCATCTTACAGTCCTGAAAACATGGGAAAAGGGGTTTACCGTTGTCTAGCTGATACCCCCACGGTCATATTTAGGTTTAGGGAGACCTACAGCATCCCGGACGATGTCCGGTCAGGCTGGACGACCCAGAGGATCTGTTTGACGGCTACGTCTACCGAGACGGGGCGATGCCCTTCCCATTGGTCTCGGTGGTCGAAGGGGGAGTGAGGTTCCCTGTCCACCCATTGCTCAGGCGATGTCTGGCGACGTGGCATCTTGCCCCCTGTCAATTAATGCCAAATAGCTATAAAATCATAATGGGGACAGTGGCGTTGAATAGGCTCCTAGGCATCCACCTCGGTGTCCATGACATCGAGGAAGCGTATGACATTAGCAAGTCCACCGGGGAGGTCGACGACTGCTATTATCTCCGGAGCAAACCGAAAATGGTATCCTTTGTCACTGCCTTGGAGGACTCAATGCGCCACGCCGGGACCGACAGGTTGTTTGTTACCGGCAACTGGGAGTTCGGTGCACAAGAAACCGAGGCAGAGAGGAGGTACCGGGTACTTCGTCACTCTGGGCGCCTCCCAAGTAAAACACCGAGCTCAAATAGCTTGATTATTCATCCTGTTATCTTCCTGCCAAACTGACATGCGCTGATCTGTTTTGTGCAGGCCTTGGTGAACGGAGACAGGCAGCAATTCGTGACGGCTGGAAGAAGAACGGAGGTTGGTTTGACAAAATCCAACGCTACCAGGGGCATAAAGGCAGGGTTGCCTGGTGTCTCATAGGGTACCTGCCGAGGTACAAACATTACAGCAAAAGGCGAGGGGTCGAGAACATTGAGGTCGGGCCTAGCTACGCGCCAGAGGCGGTTGGGCAGGAGCGACCGATTTCATCGATTACCGATCCGGATGAAGAGACCGAGGAGCACCAGCCCGGCTCTGAGATGGAGGGAGATCGCCAAAATTATCCTACCACCAACCTCCGAGAGAAGCTCCTAGGCAAGCGGGCCTCCTCGTCTTCGAGGTCTGCTGGTTCTTCTTCCAGGGATGCCCATAAGGCACCCCCTTCCGACTCCTCCCAAGATGATCCCACGGTGGTGAGGGAGGAGAGGCAGACGAAGAAGGCGAGGGCCGAAGTGCCACGCCAGGCCGGATATCGGAAGGAGAGGGCTTCCCGGTCAAATCCGGCGGAGGAGAGGAGGGAGTCGCGTCAGCGACTGGAGGTGGAGGAGGAGCCGCGGGAGGAGGAACAGCCTCTGGTCTGCCGAGAGAGGCAGGAGAGGACGCCGGCGACGCCCAGGGGAGAGGGCTCATCTCGGCAAGAACCTCTCCAGCCTTCGGCGCCTCGTGACCCCTCGGAGGAGCCGTGGAGGCCGCCCTTTCTCCTCGGGCCGCAGACCCCGCTGACTATGGGACACCGTTTGCTAAGTTGCCCGGCAGTGGCAGCCGTGCTGGCCGAGGCATGTGCGCTTCCGGCTGATATGGACCGGTTCAGGAGGATGGACGAGGGCACACTTCATCAAGCCAACCTTTCATCAGCCTTGATGGTGAGCAATATAGAGTTTTATACAATTTTTGCAATTTGTATGATGCTAACCTTTGTTTCTGCTATTTAGATCGTGCAGAGATCTGTAGTGGCCCTGGAAAAAACCCGCCAGAGCCGTGCTGCGATCCAATCTCTACAGGCTGAAAAACAGAAGCTCGCAGCAGCTCTGGAAGGGAGTTCGGAGGAGCTGAGGAGGTCTCAGGAAGTGTGCGCCAAGTTGAACACAGAAAACGAGGCTGCCATGGAAGAGATCACCAAGAAAAGCGCCGAGAACTATGGGCTCCAGAATGCGGCGTACAAAATGGAGAAGAGGGCCAAGGAGATGGAGACCGAGATGGAGGCCCTGAGGAAGGGAAAAACAGAGATCGAAGCTTTGCTTAAAACTGAGCAGGAAGCCTCAGTCAAACTGAGGGCTGAGCTCGAGGCTTCCCGGCAGGCAGAGATCGAGGTCTCCTTCCGGAAGGGGATGGCACAGGCGACCAAGGATTATGAGGAGCAACTCGTTCCGCTGGGAGAGGAGCTTTTCGAAATGGGATGTCTGGCAGTGCTGAAAGAAATGGGGGTTCCCGAGGATCACCCCATCCTTCAAGACCTGCCTAAGCTTCCTCGCGCCGAGCCCGAATCGCCAGCTCCTTCGTTCTCCGAGGCCCCTCCTGACCATCCTGCTAACGAGCCACAAGTTTCGGAAACTCTCCAAGTTCCCACTACCGAGACCACCACTGCCGATCTTGGGCCCGATGTCACGGAGGCCCCTCTTGCTTCGACTGCTGATGGTGAAGATGTGTCTATCATTGAGATAGATCAGCTGCCATGATGTTTTTCTCTTTTCTTTTCTTGTGCCCGCTTGGGGAGATGTATGTAATTCTTTTTGGGTAAAAATGAAACCTTCATTGTATATGATTTTGACTGAATGGAACTCCAATCTTTATACAGTGTGGTGAATGTTCTTCCCTTTCCACTTTTCCTACTCTTTTTATGCGTTTGGTTCCATACCCAAGATAAATAACAAGAAACAAGAAAAAGTAAGATAAGTAAAAGAGCTCGGTCCACCTGCCGGGCTCAACGTATCATGTTAGTAGCCTGAAGAGCCGATCCCGTGACCGAGCTGTGAGCAAGTACCGAGTTCCATGACTTGGCTATTTTCAAGAGTAGGAGACAGTTTCAGGAAGTAAAAACATATTATAAAAAGAATCAGTTTATTAACTTCCGAAACCTAATTACATCTCAAAAATAAAATTTCTTGAGGTGCGTAGCATTCCATGGACGTGGCAGTTCTCTGCCTTCCATGTCCTCTAGGTTGTATGTAGACCGCCAAGCTACCGAAGTCACTTTGAATGGTCCATGCCAGTTTGGTGCAAATTTTCCTTCGGTGGGATTTTTGTCTGCTGGGAGTGTCTTTTTCAAGACCAGTTCTCCAGGGGAGAACTTCCTTTCTTTGACCTTCAGATTGTAACCCCTGGCCAATTGTTGCTGATAAGAGGCGAGGCGAATGGCTGCCAACTCCCTCCGCTCTTCAGCTAAGTCGAGCTCTGTGGCGAGGTTTATATCGTTTCGGCCTTGATCAAATAGTTCAGACCTCAGGGTCGGTAAGCCGACCTCAAGTGGAATAACGGCTTCCATCCCATAGGCCAGGGAGAAGGGCGTCGCGGAAGTCGAGCATCTTGGGGTAGTCCTGTACGCCCAGAGGACACTTGGAAGTTCCTCTACCCATCTTCCTTTGGCTCGATCTAGTCTCTTCTTGACTCCGTCAAGCACTACCTTGTTGGAAATTTCAGCATGTCCATTGCTCTGGGGGTATGCTGGGGTTGAATAATAGTTCCTAATGCCAAGATCTTGACAGAAGCTTTTGAAGAAGTTGGAGTCAAACTGGGTCCCGTTATCCGTGACCAATGCTCGAGGCACTCAGAATCTTGTTACGATGTTCCTCCATACGAAGTTTTTGGTGTCCTTTTCGGTAATGGAGGACAACGCTTCAGCTTCTATCCACTTGGTAAAATAGTCGGTAGCTACTATTAACCATCTTTTGTTCCCTGGAGCTCGGTGGAGAGGTCCTACCAAGCTCCTGCGAGATCGCAAGAATAAGATGGTAGCCTTATCCCAATCTTCATATATTGAGAAGATATTGGTCAAGTTTAACATGCATGACTCCAAGAAGGGCTTGCTACCTTCTAGACATGGAGTACCACTATCTCGAGATCAATGTCCTAAGACACCTGATGAGATAGAGAACATGAAGAGAGTTCCATATGCTTCAGCTGTTGGAAGTCTCATGTATGCTATGTTATGTACTAGACCAGATATTTGCTTTGCCGTCGGCATGGTTAGCAGATATCAGTCAAACCCTGGACCTATGCATTGGACAGCTGTGAAACATATATTCAAGTATCTTCGGAGAACGAAAGATTATATGTTGACTTATCGAGCAGATGATTTAACGCCTTTGGCGTATACAGACTCAGATTTCCAATCAGATACGGATGCCAGAAAGTCAACCTCAGGATATGTTTTTACTCTATCGGGAGGGGCTATTTCATGGAGAAGTGTTAAGCAAGATTGTATTGCTGACTCTACCATGGAAGCAGAGTATGTGGCGGCAGCGGAAGCTGCAAAGGAAGCAGTATGGCTCAGGAAATTCCTTTTGGAATTAGGAGTTGTTTCTGCAGCAGAAAAACCGATTGTCATGCACTGCGACAACACAGGTGCGATAGCACAGTGTAAAGAGCCCCGGAATCACAAGAAAGGCAAGCACATTCAGAGAAAGTACCACTTGATCCGGGAATTCGTTCAGAATGGAGAAATAGTTGTGGAGCAGATTGCCTCAGCTAATAACTTAGCAGACCCATTTACTAAGACTCTTACTGAGAAAGTCTTTACTTCTCATGTTGAGTCTATGGGAGTTAGATTGGGAAGTAGTGATCTTTAGTGCAAGTGGGAGTTTGTTGGGATTGGTGTATGCCCTAAAGCCCACTAGCTGTTTTTTTTTTCTCTCTGTTACTGGATATATATTGGTTTTATATATTGGAATTGATTCTTTCTCTATAAACATGTGTATATGTATGGTTGTGTGTAAGGCCCATTGTTTTCTAATAATTGAATCAGGTGTGAAGTGGCTTCACACAGATAGGTCTGATTCATGGATATTGGAAACAACAGATTAGTTCATAACTGAAAGATGGAGTTGGGCACTTCATCTTGGTATAAGTTATAATGAGATACTCTCCTATATAGGGTGACATACCTAAGTCACGGGAGGGCTTTCCCGGATCTATCTCATTAGTGCATGTGTCATGCATTGAACAGGACCATTGTAGGTGTCATCTCTAAAATAGTACTATCACAGAGAGAGATCAAATCACCTCATGCTACCAAGTGACCGGTGCTCTTAATCTTGAGCATTTGTGGATGAACTGACGAAGTCAAGTTCTTGTGCTTTAATTCACTAAGGGTGAGATTCTTTTCTTAGGATCAACAGCTCTGTGAGTTAGGTACTCGGGCTTGATCAGTTGGGACATGCAAATGCAATATAGAATCTATGCCATCTACTGATGGATTGATCGTCCCCTTAGAATTATCCGATTGATCATCAAAATCTAAGATCTTAGTATATGGATGTTCCATATTGATATTGAACTTGTGGGTCGCTCCCTGGATCAAGAGAATAATATCAGGATGATGATTAAGTCAAGGATATGAAGTTCTAAGGATTAAGATTTAATCGAGAAGGTTGATAGTACATCGGATAACCTGACTCGATTGAGGATGTTACATAGAGGGGCATTTAGGTCATTGCACTTAGTAGGTCGGAGACAACAGTCTATTTATGACTTGCTTATTTCATACTTAATATTTGTCCCTGGAGTGCAACCATAACTCTCTAGTGGAATGAGTTAAGGTTAAAATGGTCTTAATGTTGCTATGGGTTTAGCATGGACATTTTGGTCATTTTGGGAGCCAAGGGCAAATATGTCTTTTGGTCCCTTCTCTAGTCACTTTCCTATATTGGCATGGTTTCCTAATATGATTAGGAGATGAGGTTGAATTATTTTATGGAAAAATAATTTTGAATTTAAATTCAAATAGGCCTTGATGGCATACATGAATTTAATTCTAGACAAATTATGGACATGTGGGCCATAGTGTGGGCCATAGCATGCGGGACGTCCATCATAGGGATTTCTTAGCGTGGGGTCTCCAACTTTGAGTAGGTCTCTCTACTTGGAAGGTTGGACTCCTCCTTGGATAAGTATTCCTATAATAGAGTTTCCCTTAGAAACTTAAATTAGTAATTGTTGCACAACTAGGATTACTAATTGCTAAGTTTAAGGGATATTCATCATAGTTTCCTTTTCTAATTTGGATTGTTTCTAAGAGGAAATTAATCTTAGGATTGAGCTTTCCTTTTAGGACTTCTAAGAGAATTAGTAGGAGAGACTTAATGGGAAAGGATTCCTTGCAATCTTCATAAAAGGAGGAAGCTTCCCTTGGGCGTGAACTACCTTAAAACACAAGAACAAATCCCAAAACGTGGAGCCCTTGTTTCTCTTCTTTCTTGAGGAGATTTCCATCTCATATGTTTCTAGAAACTCATCTCAAAAACCTAGATTAAGGTTCCACCACCTTAGCCAATCAGATTTGAAAGTGAGATAGAGGAGAAGATTAGAAGAAGAATAATTCCTGCAGAAATTCCTGTAGCATAGTAGCTGATTGCAGACCTGATCTTGTCCCTTTTGCATCAGATTTTCAGAGGTTTAAAGCTTGCAAATCTTTGAGGTAATAGTCTTCTATAATCTCCTTTTAATTAGACACATGTTGATTATGATTTCATGGAGTTTCTACGCGATTCTTTATGGCTGATTTCCGCTGCATTGTGCAGAAATCAGATTTTTTAAAATCTGTCATGCTTTGTATCAGCCACAGTTGTCTCTATATGAGAAGTTTCAGATCTGAATCGCGGTTTCCTTCAGTGGTATCAGAGCCACTCCATGCGAAATCATGATCCCATGATGTGATTTATTAATCCTAGATTAGAAGGGGCATGGTGGCACCCTGCTGAAATTTATTTCAGATTTGTATTAGTGCTGTATTTTTGTATGCTGGTTATGTTTGGATGGCTGGAATTAATTTTTCCAGATCTGAATCATGTTGTACATTATGCACTAACCTATTTGGTTGCAGCCATAATTAGCATCCTTGATGGTTCGCATGTATGTTATGTGGATTTGGATGTTTGTTTTATTAGTTGGAAAGTGTACGATTGCGCGGTTAGCAATCATAGGAAGTTGTAAAGTTTTCATTAATTTTATTCCAACTAGTCTTGATGTAAGCTTTTTTGAAAAAGCATAGGAATCTCCAATGTAATTTTTGTTTTGTTTTTCATGGGTTTGCTTGTATAAATTTATTTATGGACACAAGCATGAAAAGGAAAGTTTCAAGACAAGAAGGTTGCAAGAAATTGGAATCCTTGGAGATGAAGGAGTCAAGACTTCTAGAAGCATGAGGAGTCCTAATTCGATTAGGATTTGAAGTCCTAAGGACAGGGAGCCATCAAGGATTGCATACTTTTATATATGGAATGCATGGTTGAATGCTTTATATAATTGCTATAATTATCACCTAGAAACATGGCCACCATTAGGATCTATAAATGGCATCTTTCTAAAATTAGTATGTTTTTGTTTGGTCAATTGGTTTTAAACGGAACTTAGACAAGCACCTTCTTTTTGTCTAAGGTTTAAAATTAGATAGGGTTGGCACCCTTGGTCTCCAAAAATAGACTAAACTAAAATTCTAATTAGATGCTACCTATGGGTTCCCCAAAACCCTAATTAGGTTTTTGATTCTATTAAGGGTTTTTCTCAAATGTTTTAATGCAAAGGTTATGTACTTTCAAGATGACTTGAGTCATTGAGTCATGAATTTAATTAAACAAGTTTGCTAGTTTTAAAAAGAGCTTTTGAGAAATCGAAGTAAAGATCAAAGGAAAGTTTATAAACCCTAGTGATAAATTATCAAGTGGGAGAGGGGTTTGGGAAAAACCCCACGACTTTCCATTCTCGGTTCATATTAATCTCATTAGAAGTGTTAGTGGGAGCGGCCATCCCTTCGGTGGAGTTCTTTACTAAAGACCGCTTCGATGGGTTAGTGGGTGAACTAAAGTGAATATTCGTAATGAGGTGTTAGTAGGAGCGGCCATCCCTTCGGTGGAGTTCTTTACTAAAGATCACTTCTATAGAATGTCAATGAAGTGTTGGTGGGAGCGGCCATCCCTTCGGTGGAGTTCTTTGCCAAAGCTCACTTCTAGATTTGGACATTCTGGGAATTTTCATAAGAAATGGTAATACACTTGACATAAGGCGGCAATAATCTCTCCGAGAAGTAAGAGTTATTTGTCTTATGAGGTCAAACCAATCAGTGATTGGACTGTCACTGGATATGTATCCAGATAGTGATAATCCAAATAAGAAGAGCTTAATTCAACGTTACTGTAGGCTCGGCCATCCTTTCGATGGAGGGTTTATGAGGAAGTTGAAACACTGATACATTATGTTTAGGGTTGAAATAATGTAAAAAGTTTTGTGCATGTTTTTCCTTTTATAACAAACACCATATGCATGTTACATATATACTGCCTGTCTAATTATAAACCATTTTATATCCAGAGAGAGATGGGTAAAGATTCTTTTAGCCCGTTGATGAGTATTCTTCGTGAGAACAAGTTGACCGGCCCTAATTACGTAGATTGGAAGAGAAATCTTGACATAGTACTCACTGCTGAGGAGTACAAGTATGTCTTGATAGAAAATTGTCCTGATATTGATACCAATTCTACTGAAGACCAGTTAGAGGCTGAAAGGAAATGGAAGAAAGCGAACAACATGGCTAAATGCTACATGCTCGCTTCCATGTCCAACGTGTTGCAAACACAGCACGAGAATATGGACACAGCCTACGAAATCATGATGTCCTTGTCAGAAATGTTCGCAGACAAAAGCAGGCCAGCTAGGCAAGCTGCTATAAGGACCATCATGAATACTAGAATGGCTGAAGGAACACCTGTCAGAGATCATATGCTCAAGATGATGGATTGTTTCAATGTAGCTGAGATTCTAGGGGCTGAGATTGATGGAGAGAGTCAAACCGATATGATTCTAGAAACTCTGCCGGATTCCTTCAATCAGTTCAAGCTCAATTTCAATATGAGCAAGATGGACATGACCCTTGCGGAGTTAATGAAGGAACTCCAGGCGGCAGAGGCCATCATGAAGCCCAAGGCCCAAGCCCATTTTTTCCAGTCTTCCTCTCATCTGAACCCAAAAGGTAAGAAGATGAAGAAGAAGAAGATCAAGGGAAAGGGACAGAAAAAGGGCAATGCTGGTAATAGAAAGGACAAGGGTACAGATGATAAGCCCAAAGGGAAATGCTTCAAGTGTGGCCTCAAAGGTCATTGGAAGAAAGATTGTCCCAAGCTCAAAGGCTCGGTTAATAAAGGTACATCTTTTTCTTATTTCATTGAAACTTGTTTAGTGGTTGATTCTACTGACTCGTGGATAGTAGACTCTGGAGCCACTAATCATATCTGCAATTCGTTGCAGGGGTTTCAGATAATGCAGAAAATTGAGAAAGGGGAGTTTGCCTTTAGAGTTGGAACTGGAGCTAAAGTTTGGGCGGTTGCAGTGGGAAATGTTTCTCTACATTTTTCTAATGATAGGATTTTGGTTTTAAATAATGTTTTCTATGTTCCGGACATGAGGAAGAATTTAATTTCTGTTTCCAGACTTATTGAATTTAATTATTCAGTTTCTTTCCATTCTGGTGTTGATATCAGTAGAGATGGAAATATTATATGTTCCGGTAGAATACATGATAACTTATTTTATATAAATCCTATTGCTCCCACACTGCATAATGTACAACTGGAAAGTTCTACTTCCCTTAAGAGGAAGGTATCTTCAACCAATGACACCTATCTTTGGCACTTACGTTTGGGTCACATTAACCTAAAACGGATTCAGAGGTTGGTAGAAGATGGGCCCTTGAGCTCATTAGATTTCGAACCTTTTCCTCAGCGCGAATCATGTCTCAAGGGAAAGATGACCAAAAGGTCATTCTCTGGAAAGGGACTAAGAGCAAATGAGTTGTTAGAATTGGTTCACACTGATGTGTGTGGTCCTATGAACAAACTAGCAAGAGGAGGATATGAGTATTACATCACCTTCACCGATGATTACTCTAGGTATGGATATGTCTATTTGATGCGACGCAAGTCTGAGGCGTTTGATAAGTTCAAACAATTCAGGGCTGAGGCGGAGTTACAACTAGGGAAACATATCAAAGCCCTTCGATCTGATCGAGGTGGCGAATACCTCCTAGGTGAGTTCAAGGAGTACCTCACACAACAAGGGATTGTGTCTCAGTTGTCTGCACCGGGTACACCCCAGCAAAATGGTGTCGCAGAGAGAAGAAACCGTACTCTTCTTGATATGGTAAGGTCCATGATGAGTCATGCAACCCTACCTATATCTTTTTGGGGATATGCCTTAGAAGCAGCAGCATACATTTTAAATCTGGTACCATCTAAGTCAGTACCTAGGACACCGCAAGAAATGTGGACAGGTCGAAAACCTAGTTTGAGACATATCCACATTTGGGGTTGTCCAGCTTATGTACTGAATGATAAAGCTACCAAGCTAGAACCCAGATCGGAAATGTGCTACTTCATTGGGTATCCTAAGGGAACAAGAGGTGGCATCTTTTATCATCCAAAGGAGCAAAAAGTGCTCATAAGCACTCATGCTAGATACTTAGAGGATGATTGTATGATGCATCAAGAGCTTAGAGTACAGAAACTCTTGAGGAGATTCTTCCTGAATCCCCTATAACATCTGTACCAGATCCAGCAACAGTAGATGGACCGGATATTCCTTTAAATACTCCGGAGCCTCGTCGTAGTGGGAGAATTCCTAGACAACCAGATAGATATCTAGGAGTGTCTTTAAAGACAGACTCTGAGGATATGGTTGAGGATCCTACTAGTTACGATGAAGCAGTAACGGATATAGATGCTGACATGTGGCAGCAAGCGATGAAATCTGAATTGGATTCCATGTATTCCAATCAAGTCTGGGAACTTGTAAATGCACCTGAAGGGATCAAACCCATAGGATGCAAGTGGATTTACAAGAGGAAGAGAGGAGTGGACGGGAAGGTGGAAACCTTCAAAGCAAGACTGGTGGCGAAAGGATATACTCAGAAAGAGGGTATCGATTATGAGGAAACCTTTTCACCAGTGGCTATGCTCAAGTCCATAAGGATTCTCTTAGCCATCGCATGTCATTATGACTACGAGATATGGCAAATGGATGTCAAGACAGCTTTTCTTAATGGAAGTCTTGACGAATGCATCTATATGATGCAACCAGAAGGTTTCATTGCTAGTAGCCAAGAGAACATGGTCTGTAAACTTAAGAAGTCCATTTATGGACTTAAGCAAGCATCTAGGGCATGGAACATCAAGTTTGATCAGGCAGTCAAATCTTTTGGCTTTAATCAAAACATTGATGAACCATGTGTGTATAAGAAAGGAAGTGGTAATGCAGTCATATTTTTGGTCCTATATGTAGATGACATATTGCTCATTGGAAACGATGTAGGTGCACTATCATCCACAAAGGTTTGGTTATCATCTCAATTTCAGATGAAGGATTTGGGTGAGGCATGCTACATCTTAGGGATCAAGCTCCTGCGAGATCGCAAGAATAAGATGGTAGCCTTATCCCAATCTTCATATATTGAGAAGATATTGGTCAAGTTTAACATGCATGACTCCAAGAAGGGCTTGCTACCTTCTAGACATGGAGTACCACTATCTCGAGATCAATGTCCTAAGACACCTGATGAGATAGAGAACATGAAGAGAGTTCCATATGCTTCAGCTGTTGGAAGTCTCATGTATGCTATGTTATGTACTAGACCAGATATTTGCTTTGCCGTCGGCATGGTTAGCAGATATCAGTCAAACCCTGGACCTATGCATTGGACAGCTGTGAAACATATATTCAAGTATCTTCGGAGAACGAAAGATTATATGTTGACTTATCGAGCAGATGATTTAACGCCTTTGGCGTATACAGACTCAGATTTCCAATCAGATACGGATGCCAGAAAGTCAACCTCAGGATATGTTTTTACTCTATCGGGAGGGGCTATTTCATGGAGAAGTGTTAAGCAAGATTGTATTGCTGACTCTACCATGGAAGCAGAGTATGTGGCGGCAGCGGAAGCTGCAAAGGAAGCAGTATGGCTTAGGAAATTCCTTTTGGAATTAGGAGTTGTTTCTGCAGCAGAAAAACCGATTGTCATGCACTGCGACAACACAGGTGCGATAGCACAGTGTAAAGAGCCCCGGAATCACAAGAAAGGCAAGCACATTCAGAGAAAGTACCACTTGATCCGGGAATTCGTTCAGAATGGAGAAATAGTTGTGGAGCAGATTGCCTCAGCTAATAACTTAGCAGACCCATTTACTAAGACTCTTACTGAGAAAGTCTTTACTTCTCATGTTGAGTCTATGGGAGTTAGATTGGGAAGTAGTGATCTTTAGTGCAAGTGGGAGTTTGTTGGGATTGGTGTATGCCCTCAAGCCCACTAGCTGTTTTTTTTTTCTCTCTGTTACTGGATATATATTGGTTTTATATATTGGAATTGATTCTTTCTCTATAAACATGTGTATATGTATGGTTGTGTGTAAGGCCCATTGTTTTCTAATAATTGAATCAGGTGTGAAGTGGCTTCACACAGATAGGTCTGATTCATGGATATTGGAAACAACAGATTAGTTCATAACTGAAAGATGGAGTTGGGCACTTCATCTTGGTATAAGTTATAATGAGATACTCTCCTATATAGGGTGACATACCTAAGTCACGGGAGGGCTTTCCCGGATCTATCTCATTAGTGCATGTGTCATGCATTGAACAGGACCATTGTAGGTGTCATCTCTAAAATAGTACTATCACAGAGAGAGATCAAATCACCTCATGCTACCAAGTGACCGGTGCTCTTAATCTTGAGCATTTGTGGATGAACTGACGAAGTCAAGTTCTTGTGCTTTAATTCACTATGGGTGAGATTCTTTTCTTAGGATCAACAGCTCTGTGAGTTAGGTACTCGGGCTTGATCAGTTGGGACATGCAAATGCAATATAGAATCTATGCCATCTACTGATGGATTGATCGTCCCCTTAGAATTATCCGATTGATCATCAAAATCTAAGATCTTAGTATATGGATGTTCCATATTGATATTGAACTTGTGGGTCGCTCCCTGGATCAAGAGAATAATATCAGGATGATGATTAAGTCAAGGATATGAAGTTCTAAGGATTAAGATTTAATCGAGAAGGTTGATAGTACATCGGATAACCTGACTCGATTGAGGATGTTACATAGAGGGGCATTTAGGTCATTGCACTTAGTAGGTCGGAGACAACAGTCTATTTATGACTTGCTTATTTCATACTTAATATTTGTCCCTGGAGTGCAACCATAACTCTCTAGTGGAATGAGTTAAGGTTAAAATGGTCTTAATGTTGCTATGAGTTTAGCATGGACATTTTGGTCATTTTGGGAGCCAAGGGCAAATATGTCTTTTGGTCCCTTCTCTAGTCACTTTCCTATATTGGCATGGTTTCCTAATATGATTAGGAGATGAGGTTGAATTATTTTATGGAAAAATAATTTTGAATTTAAATTCAAATAGGCCTTGATGGCATACATGAATTTAATTCTAGACAAATTATGGACATGTGGGCCATAGTGTGGGCCATAGCATGTGGGACGTCCATCATAGGGATTTCTTAGTGTGGGGTCTCCAACTTTGAGTAGGTCTCTCTACTTGGAAGGTTGGACTCCTCCTTGGATAAGTATTCCTATAATAGAGTTTCCCTTAGAAACTTAAATTAGTAATTGTTGCACAACTAGGATTACTAATTGCTAAGTTTAAGGGATATTCATCATAGTTTCCTTTTCTAATTTGGATTGTTTCTAAGAGGAAATTAATCTTAGGATTGAGCTTTCCTTTTAGGACTTCTAAGAGAATTAGTAGGAGAGACTTAATGGGAAAGGATTCCTTGCAATCTTCATAAAAGGAGGAAGCTTCCCTTGGGCGTGAACTACCTTAAAACACAAGAACAAAGCCCAAAACGTGGAGCCCTTGTTTCTCTTCTTTCTTGAGGAGATTTCCATCTCATATGATTCTAGAAACTCATCTCAAAAACCTAGATTAAGGTTCCACCACCTTAGCCAATCAGATTTGGAAGTGAGATAGAGGAGAAGATTAGAAGAAGAATAATTCCTGCAGAAATTCCTGCAGCATAGTAGCTGATTGCAGACCTGATCTTGTCCCTTTTGCATCAGATTTTCAGAGGTTTAAAGCTTGCAAATCTTTGAGGTAATAGTCTTCTATAATCTCCTTTTAATTAGACACATGTTGATTATGATTTCATGGAGTTTCTACGCGATTCTTTATGGCTGATTTCCGCTGCATTGTGCAGAAATCAGATTTTTTAAAATCTGTCATGCTTTGTATCAGCCATAGTTGTCTCTATATGAGAAGTTTCAGATCTGAATCGCGGTTTCCTTCAATAAATGCAATTGCACTCCAGTCTTAGGAATAAATTACAATGAAGACCCTAAACTTCCCAATTACCACAAGTAGGCTCCTCTATCAATATCCATGGATCAATTGGAATAAATTTGTCTCTCCCAATCTTAGTTCCACATCTTATTATGCTTGAGCCCCAATTAATCACTATGATCATCAGTACCGTCCAGTTAACTCTTAATCGATATGGGTGCGTACTTACTAATGACAAAACCATTAATTGGCACAAGGAAATAATAGAGATAGATTCCATTTTTATCATTCAATATTCTCACAGTCCTACTACCACATACCCAAGACACCGAGGTGTTGATCTACAGTTGGCCTCACTCATTGGTGACTCAAAGCAAATGAATACATAGAAACTTGAGTTCATCAATGTCTCAGGATTGAGAGCCTATTGCTAGGGAATTATGAGAGCATACCTTATTATTGAGACGGAATTCCATAAGGTGCTTCTCATGGTCCTTCAATACATCCAATGTACCAGCACCATGATCCAGAATCTTACATTCTGATGATCGAGACAAATGACACTATGTCATATCAAAGTGCTGCAACCTTATTAGATGAGATGCCCATTCTCATCACTGGTTGTGAAGATATTTTAAGTATAAGATTTGTGACATATATCTCCCGTGTGTGGATCTCATCCATACACATATATCACATCTAATATACTAATGGGATCCGGTTCAACTCATGAACCATTATGTCATATGTATTGGTCATGTGCATAAAGTAATAAAATAACATTCATCTCATGAAAGTAAAGCATGATTTTATTGATAAAGAAATTAATCAATTTATCACATCAACTGATGGATTTAGTCCATACAATCTAACACTTTCGTGACCTGAGACAACGTGAACATCAACTTTTTGCGTATGGATATGCTAAATTTTCTACTCTACTTGGAATTGACAAGTGGTGGTCCATAGATCCACTTTCATAAGTAGAAAAGAAAATTAACTTTTTTTTTTAAACTTTCATTGCATATGTGTTAAGAAAAGATACATGATTTAATTTAAACACCATGAAAGGCAACTTTCATTTGTTTGCTGTGAAAGGTGATTTTTTTTATCGTGTAAGGCAATGTTTTTGCCGTGAAATGAGGTTTTTGTTGTGAAAGGTGATTTACAATTCTTATCAAAGAGAGAAGACAAGAGTTGTGATTTTTATGTCTTTTTAAAAAATACAAACTACAATGAAAAGTAAGAAAAATAAATCTAACTTCTAAGGAGATTACGGGGACTCGTTCAGATTGATGGTTGTAAGTCATGTTTAGACTTCACATCATCTTTTAGATGAGAATGTAGGATGCTTTTGATTCGCTTGGCTCGGCTTGAACATCAGATTTTTAGAAGATAAAGACCAAGAGGAGGTCCTATATCCTATAAAAACCTAAGTAGATAGGATGAAAAGCCACGTCTAAGTCATGGAGACAGAAGGAGAAGGCCTTAGGGGGGTCCCCCCCCCCAAGGGACTTTGGTCAACTTGTAGTAGTGGTCGCTGCAAAACTTCTTTAATGGAGGAGAAATCGTTGTAGCAACCTTGCAAAGTTTTCTTTCTCTAGGATTTGCGTGTCTTGTCTCTTATGTATGTGTATTTGTCTTTTTTTTTTCCCCAATCCTTGAAGTGGTGAAAATGGCTCCTTTTATACGCTTTTGGTGGCCATGAGGGGGGTTTATGGGTTTAAAATGCATTAATTGCATTAATGCTCCATAATGGGAGAATTTACAAGTTTTTAAATTTATATTTTTGTAATTCCTTTTTTTTGGGCCTTTGATTAGCTGTTGGAGAATAATGGGCTTTTAATTGCCTTTAAGCTCCATGATGAGAGGAGTTGTACAGTTTAATTCCATGATTGCACTTAACTTGTAACTCCGATTACTTGGCTTTTGATTAGGCCATCCAAAATAATGAGTAAATAACCACATGAATTTGTCATATAATAGGTCATTAACTACATTAAGTGGCCGCCAAAGCATTTGAAGAGTTGCGGGCCACACCACGTCTTTTGGAATACTACCCGCAATGTAGGAAGTCTTAATCGTCGATGGATTTTCATGCCGATTACTGTCGAATTATCATGTGATTTTAGACATTAATTGCTACCAGTGGGCCAGTACCATCTACCCTGTCATTTCTAGATCGATCGGGCAGAAAGTGTGCTTTTTTTGTGGGCTAGTTGGCGATTTTGCAGCGTTGGATGATGATCCCATGATTTCGACGATAAATCCGTGATGTTGACGAAGATCAATGGATTCGTGCCCTGAAAATCAGATTTTTGGAAAATCATAGGGCCAAATGGCTTGGAAAGAGAAAAGACACCAAGAATGAGTTTTTGCCGAAAATCTGGCAACCCGGATTTCCAGGGTTGCCGGCGACCATGGGGTTTTTTGCCCCTGTCGGTAGCCGATTTTCGGCAGTTTTTTGGTTTTTCCTACTTCTCTATTATTTGACATTTTTCTTGGCATTTTCTCACCTGCTTTGGCATGATTTCCCTGCAAAAACTGGATGAAAAGCCGTGCAAATCAGAGGGAAAAGTTTCAGATTTTTTGGGAAAGCTAAAGACTGTTGCGCAGAGTTGCCGATTTGCTGTCAAAAGCCAAAATTAGGTCAAATAATGTTGGAATGACCTGAGATTTGAAGTGAAGCCTCCTAGGCAATAAATAAGACCAATCACAGGCTTTTGTTTGAGTTTTGAAGCCGTGTGGGGTCCTGTCACCAGTAGACTTGATTTTTTCACAAGGAACATGCCGCACTTTGATGTATGGTCAACCGATGTTCGATTGACCTGAAATTTGACAGGGGGCCTCTTGAAGTCATTTTAAGATGATCCATTAATCCGATTTAGGAATCATGGTCCCAAGAGAATCCGTCGTAGGAGGCTGATTTAGCTTTCAAGAGTCATACTCTGGTCAAATGTTATCGAAATGACCTGAAACTTGACATGTAGCCATTTGGAAGTATTTTGAGATCACTCATGTACTTTGTTTGATGAGTGATGGCCTCGGTGGTTTTTGCCGCCAAGAGGCTTGGTAAACTATTTGAAGGTTGATGTAGAGTCAAACGTTGTGGGTTCAACCTGAAACTTAACATAGAGCCTTTTGGAAGTATTTTAAAACCATTTATCGACTTTAATTGAAGATCTAATGTCTTCGATGCTATTGCCGTCGGGATGGCTGACACTTATGTGGCTGTTTCCTTTTTTGGTCAAATTGTATCGGAATTGCTTAGAATTTGATGTAGAGCATTCTAGTAGCATTTTGAGGCCAACTATGTGCTCTATTTTGTGAATTAGGGTCTCCAGCTTCACCGTTGTCGGGAGCACCTGTTCAGCTGCTAGAAGAGTGAAGTTAGGCCAAATGATGTTGAAATGGCTAGAAACTTCATGTGTACTATTCTTATGACTGTTTTGAAGGATCTTGCAGTTTTTATTTGATTCTGACAATATTTAATACTTGCAGTAGTAGTGCCTGTTTGTGGCGGATGCGGCTTCATGTAGTTTCTTGATGCAGAAAGTGTATAAAGAAACAGGTGTCAAGAAAGAGCTTCCCAACAATATGTGGAACTCCAAAACCCGACGTACGAATCAAAAGTTATGATCGATCGAAGTTGGCACTGTTGGACCCAGTGGGCCAACCAGCTCTAGCGGATAGGATTTTGTGCCAGAAACTAACCCGCTCGAGCATCCAAATGGCCCGGTTCAAGTGGACAGCACGCTGGGCTCATTTTGTACCTCATAAACTAGTTGGAACTGTCAATTTTTATGGGGTCTATTCTCCATACTTAAAATTAGCTTTTACAATGCTTAAAAATGAGCCTACTTGCTCCCCAATCCTCCATTCATTCACAATCTTCATACTTTAAGCATTATCAATTCGAAATTCAAGAATCCCATTTCAAATTCATATAAGATCATATAAATCGGGCTGAATTACTACACAACTGAATCCATATCATTTCATTCAAGGATTATCAACATGTATAATCTAAAATTGCACATTACTTGCCTTAATTTGGTGCTTTTCCACTCGAAACTTTTCCTTTGGCTTAAATCAAGAAAAGCCCCCAATTTCTATGCCCTAACAAAGAAATCACACAAAAGGAGGATGAATATGCATGCATGTGATGTGAATGAGTCTTGCAGAATCAATTACAAACTAATTTCTTGGAAAGAATGGAATGCTTACCAATTGGAACCAATGGAGAGTTGAGAGGAGATCTTGCCCAACCAAGGAGATGAGGAGATGGGGAAAGTGATGAAGATGAACGATTCTCTCCCTAACTTGACATGCACACCCTTCCTTGGGCAAATTGAAGGGAAACAGAAAAAGGTGCACAAGAAGTAGAGAGAGGAAGCTCTCCCTCTCCCTCTCCCTCTCCAAGAATGAAAATGAAGGCAAGGAGTGAGAATCATTGGAATGGCTGGCTTATAAAAGAGAATTTGGTTCTCTTTGCATGCAAGACCCAGGACTGAAAGGAAATTTGGGAAAAGGCCTTAGGTGACAAGTAGGCTTGGATATGGACCAAGTTGGGCTCGTTTGGTCTAAGTCCGAACACGAGAATTGAAGATAACAACATGTTTGATGTAATGAAATCTAAGGCCCACCACAATTGAAAATCTATGCGTGGCCCATAATAATCAAAAGATCATAGTTCTATCTAAGTTGGTTCAAAACTCTACTATTCTACCTAATCCATTACAAAATCATCAAAAACATTCATTTGATACCTAATCAAAGTTAAATAGGACTAAACCTACTTAGGCTGGGTCGGGGTCTTACAATGGGTTTTATTTTGTTATCGTGTACGGACAGTATAGTTATAGGACTGTGTCAAACCCATCAGCTATTAAGTGCCCATCTGCAACCATGTTTCATGTTTGGCACAGATTAACATATTTATTTTAGTGGGCGTACTTCAGATATGTTGGGAACTAGATAACCCATCTTTGCAGAGACCGTTGATGATCGAATTACACTTAGTGGTGTTCGGCATATATGGGTTCTGTATTTGTCTCCCACATAATGTTAGATGACTGTTCAAAACTTCTTTCTGTTTTTTTAACGCAAGTAGAGGTTTTATATGGATTTTGTATTTGGGCTCATTACAGTAGGCCTACTACTCAAGCCCAATCCAATGTTTTGCTGTTTGAACTTCAACTCGGATTTATTTGGACTGGTTAGACCCGGCCCGGCTTGTTGCCACAATAACCAAAAACCCTAACCCTAGCAAGCCTCTCTCATAAATAAGGCATTACCCTTTTTCATCATCTTCACCAACGCTCCTTCCGCCTTTTGCCAGTCTGTTCCTCTTCTGTTTTATCATTTATGCATAAAGCAAGCAAGAAGAAGATGGGTATGATATGGAATGAGAGTTGGGTTTTTTTGGAGCTTGAGGACTAGGGGTATATGGAAAGCACCTTTCTTACTTACTTTGAAAGAAGTTTTGCTTTCCTATACCACTTAATCCTTTGGTTTCATGAGACTCCTCTCTTTCCTTCTCTAACCTTTAATTGTTGGTTGGTATCTTGCTGTGTTCTCCCTTTCAGATATCTAAGGTATTTCTTCTCTTAATATGTTTCCTTTCCAATGGAATGCTTTTATTTTGCTGGGTAAAGATGCTGTCTGTTTCCTTTTTTTTTTTTTTTTTTTTTTTTTTTTTTTTTTTTTTTTTTTTTAATTTATTTAACGAACAAAACTATGGATATGAACATCTTCCATTGCCTTTTGAGTTTATGTTTTTGGATTTTTTTGAACCTTAATCATTCTCTTCTTCTACAGCTTCGAAAACAGAGATCGTTTTGTTATTGTTTTGAATGCCAAATATTTTTTTATAGGGATTCTCATGCCATTTCAAGATGTGTATCTCAGATCGGATAGGGAGGATTTGAAGAGGTGTATACAAGGGGGTGTGGCCCCAGTGTTCCTTCTTTTGTGATTATGGTTATTTTTTGCTGTGGTGGCTGTGTGTGTGTGTATATATTTTCAAAATCTAATCCAATGAATTGGGGTCCATCTGATGGTTTAGATGCCAATTTAGCAGCCCACCAGAACACACACTCAACCTTAAAATTGACGTTTTAAATCAAATCAGATCAAACCGTTTGGTCAGTTTTGTATTGTGATTCGTATCGATGGGTCAGCTGTGAGTTTATTTGATCGGTTGCTCTTCATCATTAATTTGCTGCATTCATGTCCTACTTCTTTGATATATTGATCTTAGACTTAATACTGTAGTTTATTGAAGGCACGTTTGTTTGATGGGTATTGAATTTTTAAGTTCTCTAGGCAACCCGACCCTATTTTATTGGGGTTTAGGATGAAGATCTAGAAATATATATATATATATATATATATTTTTTTAATGTAAACTAGAGTTCTATGGTCTTTGAAATACACCTACTTGGCCTAAAGGAGCAGAAAATTGCAGAAAATTTTCTGTCTTTAGAAAATGATTATCCATGCGTCAAATTACCTAATTGAGTCCACGGTAATTCTAAGTAATTCATTTCTATGAGAGGTTAGAGTTTAGAAATAATGGCGAAGATCTACAGTTGGTCCATCCAATAGTTCTCTCATTTGCAGTGGGCATATGGATAATCAGGATTTTGATGAACACGACGATTCTGATCAACACACCATCATATGGACTGCAAATAGAGATGATCTGCCTATTTTGTCTCACAAAAGTTTCTGTTATGTCCATGATGTATACTGCTTAAAAGCAGTTTAAGTCTCATATTGTTGGATTTTGACCAGTCTCATTTGGGCAACTTTGTTGTATATTCCTCAAAAGCAATGAAATCTCTTTTGTCACTTCTTGAAAACCAACCATTCAACCCCGACGGACTCGTCGGGGAAGTGGGACTCAGGCCATTCCTTTCGGTCAACGGTTGAAACATCGAAAAAATAAAGAGAAAATTGAGAGAGAGGAGAAGAGTGGGGAGGGGAGAGGGGCATCCCTAAAAAGAAAAAAAAAAAAAAAAGGAAGCATACCTGTGCTATCTATATTACTAAGGGAATGTAGTATCCCTTACATGAAGACATCTGTTTGCCTTCATCAAGCCACATGTCATGTTATGCTCTCTCTCCACTCTCCACTCTCCTCCAAACAAACTTCTGCATAACTTCCTCAAAAAAATCTTCCTAAAAAAAGTAAGGTTTCTTGATAATAAATAAATAAATAAATGAAAAAAAAAAATAGTACTACTACGTGGAACTGATTTTCCTACGTTGATACCGAGACACAGGTGGGCCACCCGATGAGTGGTAGACCCGTGCGAGGTGGGCCATGGTGTCTGATCAGAGAGGGGAGAGGACGTGTTTTAGATGTCTTAGAAATCCAAATAGTATAGTGATTCCCAAAGGCTTGATTTTCTTGCGTTGATACTAGGACCCAGGTGGGCCACCCGATGACCCATCTGATCTGTGGATCCGAAGCAGGACCCATGGGCGACCCAGTAGGTGGTGGACCCGTGCTAGGTGGGCACTGTTTGGCCCACCATCCAGCATCTGATCAGAGAGAGAGGGAGATGACGTGTTTTTAGCAAGATGACGTGTTTCTAGCAAGATACAATATGCTAATAGAAAAACATTGTTTTCCCAGGTAAGATTGATTACATCTAAGGCAAATATATAATGAAGAAAAAAACTATTTGATTTAAATTTGATCATGTGATCAGCATGACCCAATGGAAACAAAAACTGAACTTGATGTGGAAATGTGTAAAGTATTTGCTTCTTCATTATTCATGTGGAAATATGTCTTTTAATGTGGTTTGGAATCCTGATTCTAAATGACATAGACTTATCTTATTCCTTGAATAAAAAAATAGTACTGATAATACATAGACCAACTGATTCTCTCATTTCCTGCGTTGATTTTCTTGCAGTAATTTATGCTAATAACTGAACTTGATTCCCTGAATGTTGGATGTAGATAACCTGAATCTATATTACTAAGGGAATGTAGTCTCCCTTACATGACTGCTGTCATGACCAAGGATGAAAATAGCGGTAGCGGCGGGCGTAGCGGCCCTCCGCCAAACCGCTACGAAGCGAGCGATACGTAGCGTAGCGGGGATACGTAGCGGCGTAGCGGTGCGATTTGAAAAAATTGCCAAAAAAATATGAAAAAATTCCAGAAAATCCAGAAAATTGTAAAATGAAAGAAAATGTGGTTCTTTTGCAAAAGTAAGTAAGAAAAGGGGGTGTAGCGGTGCCCTCAATACATGAGGTCCTGTATCGCTGTATAAATAGAAAATAATAGTAATGATTAGTTTTTTCACATGCTTTCATGTTTCTTAGTTATGCTAACTTAAAAAGTAATGGAAAGCTCATAAAAAAAAAATAGAACATGAATTCATGAAATAAAAGCATAAGAAATTAAGAATTAAGAAATAAGAAGACTTAAGAGTTAGGTCATTACACAATACACAATACCCATTAGTCATTAGTGAATATTGAACAGTCAAATATCAATACTTCAACATTCATGATTCCAAGCAATTTCCAAGTTGTTTCATTGGTTGTTAATGAGTATTCACTTTTTTTTTTTTCAAAAAATAAATAAATCCGAAAATAAAAAAAATCCAAAAATATGTGTGCATCATCAAAGGAAAACATAGATCTAACAATATTACAAGATAAGGAAGAATTTATAGTAGTTAGAGTCTTAGAGAGAGATGAAATGATCTCAAAAGTCAACTCAAAAAAATCTAAAAGAAAGAACATACCTAGAATAGAATCTTGAATCTTGATGAAGATGCTTGGATCTTGTCTCACTAACAATATTTCCTTGTTTTGATGTTTGTTTTGGTGGATCTTGTGCTCAAATATGGTTTTACATCAAATGGAAGGGTTTTCCAGCAAGAAGGAGTGAGTGAAGAAGGCAGAAAGAGAAGAGAAAGAGGAAATGGGTCGTCAGGGGGTGTTTATAAACACCCCCGCTACGTGGCGGCATGTATCGGCCGCTACGCATTTGTAGCGGCCGATACGGTGTGTTTACTGTTTTTTTCAAAATAGCGTGGCGGCATCTGCCGCCACGGCCGATATATCGGCCGCTGCGCTACGTAGCGGCCGATATTTTCATCTATGGTCATGACCTGCTCTCTCTCCACTCTCCACTCTCCACTCTCCACTCTCCTCTAAACTAACTTCCGTATAACTTCCTAAAAAAAAGGTCCCACTACGTAACTGATCTGATACTGGAAATACAGATAACATTGTTACTGGAAATACAGATAACATGCAGGACCCAATGAGCGAACTAAAAGCAAATCCAGCCCGGTCGTCTGGCCGTACTACCCCGAGTGACCTTAAGGTTGAGGTCGATCTGCGATCGTGGCCCAGTGGGACCCACTATCCTGTGCAGGCCAAAGAGCAACTGTCTGATGGGTTGACAAAAAAAAAGAGGAAAGAGGGAGGACTATCTCAGGGATCGAGTTTTCCCCTCCATCAGATTTCTCTGTGCACAGGCAATGAAAAAAAAATTAAAAGGCCTGGGCCATCCTGCACCTTGATCATGGAGAGTTATTTGCGTGTCTTGGACTGTGGGACCCAATGGGCGATTCGATCAGGGGATTGTCTTTTACTGTCTTTAATAAAAAAAAAAAAAAATTCCCACTTCTGATCTGCTTCTTCCCTTTCTTTGATCAGACGCTGGATGGTGGGACAAACAAGGCTCACCTCGCACGGGTCCACCACCTAATGGGTTGCCCTTGGGTCCTCCTTCGGATCCACAGATCAGATGGGTCATCGGGTGGCCCACCTGGGTCCCGGTATCAACGCAAGAAAATCAGGCTGAGCAGCTGTAAAACTGAATGGCCCAAACAATGACTGAAACTTAAAAAAAAATCCCACTTTTTAACTGCTTGCTAAAATGCGTCCTCTCCCTCTCTCTGGTTAGACCCTGGATGGTGGTCCAAACAGGGCCCACCTTGCACGGGTCCACCACCTAGTGGGTTGCCCGTAGGTCCTCCTCCGGATCTACGGATCAGATGGGTCATTGGGTGTCCCAACTAGGTCCCGGTATCAACACAAGAAAATCAAACTGAACAGTTGAAAAACTGAATGGCCTAAACAATGACTGAAACTTTAAAAAAAAATCCCAATTATTAACTGCTTCCTAAAACACGTCCTCTCCCTCTCCCTGATCAAACGCTGGATGGTTGGCCAAACATAGCCCACCGCGCACGGGTCCACCACCTAATGGGTTGTACGTGGGTCCTCCTTTGGATCCCGTAATCAGATGGGTCATTGGGTGGCCCACCTGAGTCCCGGTATCAACGCGAGAAAATCAAGCCCTCACCTAATCCTTCCAACCAAACACCCTGAATACAGAACCAAACACCAAGAGGTCGATCTGCGATCGTGGCCCAGTGGGACCCACTATCCTGTGCAGGCGGAACAACAATTATGCATTTAGTGGTTCTGTGGTCTGTGCATAGCACGAGGTGTTGCTAGTATGAACTACTGGGCCCTTTTTTGTTTAGTGACCATCTAAGGTAAGTTTTTGGGTAATTTTCTCAAATGTCTTTATATTATTTTTGCAGTTTTTCCTTTAGTAAACTACATGCATTGCTTTTTCTGGGTGGGGCGAGCATCCGACTTCATATCACTTTATCCGTGCTAGGTCCATATACTACATATGCCAAAAAATTATATCAATGCCCGGCCCAAGTTCTAAAACCCAAGGTTAGAACCTATCCCAAAGTTCCAGAGACCAGGCCCATGCCGTCCCTACCCTTAAGCACCCCCGATTCCAAGGCTTTAATACTCAGATAATCGGATGCCCATTTCCAAACCCATTTCACCTAGACCCAACTCTTAAGCTCTTAGAGCTTAAGAGTTGGAGCTTAAGAGTTGGGTCTAGGTGAAATGGGTTAAGGATGTCATACTTCTGACATCCTTGTTTCTAGAAAACAAGTTCAACCCATACCAATTTTTTTATCAAATACATCTACAAGTCAAGCCTTGCCCCATCTATCATTAAGGACTAACCTGGCCCAACATATTAAACACAAGGATGCATACTAGGCTCGTATTGGGCCCAATTATGGCCAGTGGCAGTGCAGGTGATGTCCCTTTTTCCTCCTCTTTTAATTTTCTTTTCTATATCATACTATGATAAAACAATCCTAAATAGCTAACAACTCTTTGGTCCAGCCAAGGCCCATATGGTTAACCAATTGGGTTAAGAAAGTATGCCCATGTCCAATTAAAGCTTGACTTCATTTGAAGATTCATTTTACTCGTTGAGCTCTCTTCATACCATTTAAGTAATTTCTTACTGTGTATCTTATATTTGAAAGGGACCATCCTTGAAACACATATGATATAGATTTGACCCTAGGATCTATCATGAGTGGACCCCACGCTTCTAGAAACTCTCAACTCACTAATCACTAAGTTCTATTATGTATTTATTTTTAAAATTTTAATATTGTATATAAGGGAAATCATGTTCATGCACCTGCATCACGTGGGACCCGACCCAGACCAACCTAGAACCATAGTAGGGGAGGGGCAAGAAGAAGAAGAAGAAAGTGCGGGTTTACCGCGGTATATGTCCATCGTGACACCCAAAATGCAGGTTTTCCATTGCTAAAAGCAGTGGAAACCCTGGCCTTCTCTTAGTCTATTGACTCTAGTTTTCTAAGGCTGATAAAAAAAAAATAATTAATTACAGGAAATAATATTGTATTCTGCTCGAGGAGAAAAAATATCTCAACGCGTAGGAGCTTCGGTTCCAGAGTTGCAATATGCTCTCACTGTAAGGCTATTATGTGGCTTGATGAAAGAATCAGAGACAGTTCAATTTCAAAATCAAAGTTTAGTTTGTGCTGTCATGAAGGAAAGGTAATGCTGCCACTACTACCAAACACGCCTGAATTTCTACAGTCTCAATTCCTTCAATCTAGATTCATGAAGAAAATAAGAACATACAATTCGATGTTGTCCTTCACGTCAATCGGTGGAAAAATTGATCGCACTGTGCTCGATGGAAGAGGACCATTTGGTAAATATTGTGTCACGAATGCCATCCCGATTCATCACAGACTCAAAGTCATCCGTGTCTCTAAACACAACAAACTGTTCACTTGGTAGATGATATTGTAACCTTTGCACCGAGGGATATTGTTTTTGCAAGTAAAACTTGAATATTCTCCAGCATGTTTCAATCGAATATATGTATCAACCATCCTGATATTGCTTGATCTCATTCACACATCTGTACATATGTTCTCTACTGTTATTAAGCTGTACGATATTGTCCTCGATAACAATCGTTGCACGATCTGGACCGTTATGTATGTACTTGTATAAGTACTTGATGACCTTGCTGTGGGCACACTGCTCAACATTTATGTGCGAATCATATCTTACAATGAGATCACGATTATATGGAATAACCCATCGGTTATTTACATCAAAACCATTGGTTCTATACGTCATGTTATCATTTCGACATCTGTAGACCACGAATCCATTATCCTCTATTGTCGTTGCACCCACAAATGGTTTTGGATAACCTTTTGAGCACTTTCCATTTACCATACGTGGAGCATTCATATTTTGATCTATGATGCACGGATACTTCAAAATGGGCAACATATTGTGTCATATCGTATCCGATATTTCACTTTTTATGTGTAAAATCCGTGTCCCTGCCGTGTCTATGGTGTGTCTTTGCCGTATCTATGCCGTATCTCGGCATCATAGATTTTGATAACCACATGGCCCGTGTAACATGCATCTCGTTACAGTTGCGAATGCCAATGGATCTTCAACCTCAATTGGTATTTCCGCCGAAATAATGTCATCAATCTCTTCCGGTAATTGTGGTTTGTCCTCGCAAGCCAGAGTTAGGATGATGTGGGAATGCGGTAATTCTCGTTTTTGAAACTCAATAATATGAATATCTGTTGAGAGAGGTGATTTTCGTAATTAATAGAATGTTTCAAAATCATTTGGACATAGTAATTCAATTTAAAAAATTAAGAGTAATGTTGAAGTTAAAGGATGCTAATAATTGAGTTTGTATTCCTGCAATTACTCTGCCGAAGAATTTTTTTTTTTTTTTTTTTTTTGAGGTCCTCCATTAGTTGTTTAAGCCTAATGTGAAATACCCTTGCAACTATATCTGGCCTGTCCTCAGTGCGTTGACAGGGAATTGTGACAGTTGTTGCTGAATTTTTGGCCAACTTAGGTTACATGTGAATGTTATAAATAGATCGGGGAAACCCATCGTACGACAAATAGCCATTGCATCCTGATAATGTTGTATCATGTTCCTTGGACCACTAGTGAATGACGAAGGAATAATGTAGCGCATACCAACTGCAGCTGCATCCGTATCACCAACGTTGACCGCATCTTGTAAACCCCGATACAAATCAGCATGCGAAGCATTCTGATTGTTCCTGATGAAACTAAGCCTTTCCTACTCTATTGCCGCATAGCAGTCAACCACAAATAGCTGGAACAGTCGGCCACCATAAAGCAACGACATCCCCTCGCCATCCCGAGACATCAGTCTAAATGCATAGAACTTTCTAATCGAAACACCCTCACGGATATAGTTTGACCTAGGTGCAAACTTTATGAACTTTGTCCATCTATCAGTTCCATATGGAAAGAGCAACAGGTACTGGAGCGACATGTACAAAGGGTGTGTTTTTCGTTAATCCTCTGGAGATTTCCATCTAACTTTCTAACTATTATGTCTCGATTTTCTGTAATTTCAGACTCATCTCCAACAATGATGGCTGCAACCTCGTGTGGTTGGTCTTGCATACTGTCTTCCTTCCCGTGAATGCAGCATCCGAACACGCAGATTTTGATTACCATTTTCAAACAACCTATCTCTTGCAATATGGAAAAATCTGACATAAGGATTAGTAGCATTTTGCGTTGTCTGCAAGCCTTCTAATACAGTCAGGACAATCTCATTTGCATCATTTGAATCCCTGCTTCCTTGAACAGCCCTTAATCTATTGGATGTTTCATGCTCCGTGTCATATATATACAGCCGAGCAAACTTAGGCATGTCTTCTGGTGCAGGAAGTAATGAACCGTTCCGTGACACCCAAAATGCAGGTTTTCCATTGCTAAAAGCAGTGGAAACCCTGGCCTTCTCTTAGTCTATTGACTCTGTCTTGGAATTCTATATATTTTTTATTCTTCTGGGTTCTTTTGATCCTTCTGTGAACCTTGTTTCCACTTTTGATATAATCACGACTTTAGGTGAAAAAAAAAAAAAATGAAGAAGAGATATATCTTATTACATTTATCATATTATAAGTAACATCTTATGGGCGTGAACCTAAGTTTAGACCCAATAAAAAATTGGATTTGGAACCAATCCCGTCCTAACAACATGGATGTAAGCTACAAGTTGGATTTCATCTTTAGGTGCGAGTCTAAGTCCATAATCTAAGAAAACCATTAAAAAAAGCCCTCTTAATATGTTGCATTCAAGCAATTTGTTAATGTTGTTTTTATAATACGTTGGCTATAAGAGTCCAATGGATGTCGAAACACATACATTACATGTTTTGGTGATGAAGGATTCTTTGCCCTAACAATGGATCTGAATCCAACTATCGGATTAAATGACGTACTCCCTGAAAAAAAATCCATATACACATGTGGTATATATGGAAAGTGCTCCTGTGCATCTAATCTAGTGTGTAAGGTATCCATTTACTAGGGTTCATAATAGCACCAGGGGAAGGGGGGATGATCTAGGTATGACCATCTTAGAAATAAAGTATCAAGTATTTCCAATAATTCTAGTCTCCTGATCTTGTATTAAACAGAAAAATCATTGAGCTGTGACCCACAACTTTAATGCTTTTAATTAAAAATGAAGAAAGTGACTCTGAATCCTCTTCCAAGGATCTTGGGTTGGGTTGGGTTGGGTTGGGGAGATACTGATTGTGGATGTTCCATTCAGATTGATGATAAAGTGGGACCCAACCGAAGGACATGAGCAAAATTTTCTGTTGTAGAGGAATGATCTCTATTTTGAGCATCACCTTACACATTTCCTTCATGGGTCCCACTGTTCCCATTTATAGGGGTTCCTCTTGGTGTTGGTTTCCGGGGAGGATACCATTCTCATGTCGCAATGGGTGGCATGAGGCCACTATTTTGAGTATCACCTTTCACATTTCCATCATGAGCTCCACCATATATATTTATTAGGGGTTCCTCTTAGGGGTGCACAAAAAATCCGTTGATCCGTAAAACTGATCCGATCCAATCCGCGGATTTTTAACCGATCCAAAGGTAAATGGATTGGTGACGGATTGAAAATCTTGTAATCTGTTAGCAACGGATCGGTGACGGATTTCACCCTCAATCCGCTGATTCAATCCGATCCGTTGACATTAAATATAAATAAAAAGAATTTAAGGGGTCTAAATATAAGTTAGATGTCTAAATATAAAATAAGAAAAAAAATTTTAGGGGTCAAATATGAAAATTTTAACATGTTTGATATCTTTCTTTTAACATTAGATTGAACGGATTAATCCGATCCGATCCTCTACGGATCGGATCGGTTTTTAACAGCCACAGATTGGTGACGGATTCCAAATCAATCAATCCGTAGGTAACGGAATGGTGACGGATTTGGCCCAATCCGCACCAATCTGATCCATGTACACCCCTAGACTTCCTCCTGGTGTTGCCTTCCTAGGAGGGATTAACGTAGGTATGTAAAGTTCTACTTGGAACTTTGTGGTAATTAAACAAAAATGGTCTCTGCCATTTCAAAGGGACATTTATTTGCATTGTGTTATGTAACTATAATGGCTTACATATGTAATCTTGAAACTATGCATGGTTTGTGTTCGTTATATATGCAACTTATTTAATTCCCCTAAATTTACACATCTAGACCTATCAGAATCCACTATTACATACATACATAACATACATATGATATATCTCATTATCTTACATATGCAACTTCTTTAATTCTCGAAGATTTACACATGTAGACCTATATATCAGAAACTACTTATATATATATATATCTATATATATACAGGGGCCAGCTCTCCTAAGCTGAAGCTTAGGATAAGGTAAGCTGAAGTAAGCTCAATTGCGTGGTGGGGGGGATTTCAAGGACTCCCTAGGACCCTCCTTCCCGTAAAAAATCAGCTACAACCGTGGTTTCTATCATCTCCATCTAAGCACCAAAAGTTTAATGATCAATGGTCCATTCGGATCGGTGCATAGTCGATCCAACGGTCTAGTAAATTTGGATCTGACCAAAAGTTGGTGGGCATGTGCGAGATAAGATTCCATAAGCTAACGCTTCTGGGGCCCATCCTTGGTCCATCCAAATGGACCAAACACACGACCCCCTAAATCGCACATGCTTATATGGGCAAAGTTCTCCTAAGCTTAAGCTTAGGATAAGATTCCATAAGCTAACTGTCACGACCCGGGCCCGAGATCTGATTACTTCGGACAAACCCCGAGTCGCGATATCATACTTACTCCCGTAAATCCTGAATTAACCAAAGTTAAGACAAGACTCACAAGGGATATCAAATCACAAAACCTGCCAATGTACAAATTGCGGAATATACATATATACATTGACAACAAGTAACTTTACATCAGAAGTAAAGTTCATATACACAAATACGGCTCACTAAAACCAACACTGCACTTTTAAAATACAATGCAGTTGGTATCTAATTACATCTCAAAACGAAATATTACAAAAGTATTCATTTACACTCGCCCTCCGAACTACTCCCACTCCGCTAAACCTCCTGGAGTTATCGGATGGGCCTCCTCCGCAGGCGGCGCGGCCTCGGCAGGACCGGCACGGGCATCTGGGCCTGTGACATCATCAAAAATACGTGAACACGACGGTTCAACAAGACATATGCATTTTTCATGATTCTTCATGTTATCTATCAATTCTATACAAGAATTTACCAATGCCAGAACTTAACAGTTCTATATAACCTACTTCAGTTCCATAACAAATATCTATGTCAATTCATTTCTTTTCATTTCGTGTCTTTCTGTTTAAGCACAAGGCGGAAGGGCAAACCATTCATGGCCTAGGCTTCGAGAGTATTTCATTTTTCCTTTATTCAATTTAATTAAGCACAAGGCGGAAGGGCAACCCATTCATTGCCGAGGCTTCAATATTGTTTCAGTTTTCATTACATGGCTTATCACATATAGTGGAAATTTACCAGTGTCTTGATCAGAGAGCACTAGCATTCCACGAGGCTCCGGAACGCCCCAACATCTACTGCAGTAGGGATTATTCATTTATTCACTTTACTGTCACCTTTAGTGACTATTCATTTCATTACATTGGTTCATTACATTAATTCAATTCGTGCATTATGTCAATTCGTGCATTATGTCAGTTCGTACATTATGTTAGTGAAGTTCATCTCTACTCAATTCTATTCATACTTCTAAGCCAAATAAATGAGGGAAGCGTCAGTTATCCAATGTACGTGTTATTTTCGATGAATATCACTTTATGCATTTGATTTGTACATTAGGACGACCTTCGCTAACACCTATGTAGGCTTAGACATTATCCAGAATAACCTGTAGAAATTAGGCTTTGACCTAACAATTCTCTCTGAGCTCAACACAGCTGTCGGTTGACCTATCGGCTGACCGACAATACAACGTCGGTTGACCGACATTAACACGTCGGTTAACCGACACTTTGTCGGTTCACATTTCCAGAAATTGGATTTCCAGTCCATTCTCTGATACATCTGTCGGTCTAGTCTCGGTCATTCGTCGGTTGACCGACGATAACACGTCGGCTGACCGACACCTTGTCGGTTCGAATTCCAGAGAGCTGGAATTCACTGAGACAAATTTCGAATTTGTCGGCTAGCTCGTCGGTCGACCGACACTTCCATGTCGGCTAACCGACCCAATGTCGGTCAGAATTCCTGAGAGCTAACATTCCCTGATACAGAGCTCAGATCTGTGTCGGTCGACCGACACATGTCCAGAAGTTCAGTTCTGAACTTTGGATTTTCTGAAGCAAAACTTCAAGAAATTGAGCCAAATGGACTCCAACCTCTCTAAAACATTGTAAATCATAAGAACACACATTTACTTACCTTTTGTGAAGATCAATGAAGAATAAACCTCTCTTAGAGCTTGATTCTAAGAAGAAAACCTTGAATCCAACTTCACACTTTCACAAATTGAAAACAAAGTTGAGGAAGATGAAGTGGAGGATGAAAGCTTCTTGAAAACACTTGCAAACTCCTTGTTTGATGCTTGATATAGTGAGATTGGAAGGAAAGAAGAGAAAAGGAAGAAGGAAAATGAGTCTAGGGTTTGGAACAAGTTGGAAATGAGATGAATGATCTCATTAGAGGCTATTTTAGCTTATAAAAGCCCTAGAATTGCATTTAAGCCCACTAATCTCACTAAATTACAATTTGACTCAAATGAAGGGTCATTTGACCGAATTCTCGTCAAACGACTTCGAACGTATTACGAAAGTTGACGTACTATACGCGTGTTGGTATCAAGAGTTTCCGTATTCGATGAAATACGTGAAAATTCGTATTTACATAAAAATCCTTCCTTTCAATGTTTGAGTCTAAAACCTCATTTAAACCATGCAATTCCATTCCTTACTATTCCATTAAGCCTAATTCATTCATTTGAGGTCAATTCCATATCATTTGGTCATAAACCATTATTGGTTCGATTAACCACAGTTAATTAGCCTTAAGCCTATTCAATTCACTTAATCTCTTTACTACCACTTCACTAAGTTCATTTGGGACTAATCTCATTGAGTTTAGTCATTAACTATTACTAATCTAGTTAAACACGATTAACTAGCATGAACTTCAATTAATTAGAGTTAATCTTGATTAACTCGGGACGGGACCTTACAACTATCCCAACTTTTTGAACCATTCGGTCCTCCGAATGCAATTCAAATCAATGTAAGGCAATTAAACAATTCAATTCAAAATTACCTGAACGAATAGCTCAGGATACTTCTGAGCCATTTGTTCCTCAAGCTCCCATGTAGCTTCACTAGGTTCATGATGATCCCAAAGGACCTTGACCCACTTGATTGTTCTAGTACGCAGAACTGTCTCCTTTGTATCTATGATCTGAATTGGCTTCTCAACATATGTGGTGTTAGGCAACACTTCGATCTCTTCATGACGAACGATATGTGAAGGATCATGCACATACTTCCGAAGCATAGAAACATAAAATACATTGTGAATACTGGAGAGTTCTGATGGGAGATCGAGACGATAAGCCACATTTCTAATTCGACTCGTGACCTTGAAAGGCCCAATAAACCTCGGGGAAAGCTTCCCTTTCTGCCCGAATCGAATAGTACCCTTTATTGGAGAAGTCTTCAAAAAGACTAAATCATCAACTGCAAACTCTAGATCACGTCGACGATTGTTAGCATAGCTCTTCTGCCTTGATCTAGCAACTTTCAGTCTGTCCTGTATTCTCTGGACTTTCTCTGCTGTTTCAGCAATAATCGTAGGACCATGGAAATTCCGAGTTCCAACTTCTTCCCAACTAACTGGGGTCCTACACTTTCGACCATACAATGCCTCAAACGGTGCCATTTCAATGCTGGAGTGATAGCTGTTATTGTATACAAATTCGCACAATGCTAAATGGTCATCCCAATCACTCCCAAAATCAATCACAGTGGCACGGAGTAAATCTTCCAGAGTTTGTATAGTCCTTTCTGACTGTCCATCTGTCTGTGGATGGTAGGTAGTACTAAACTGAAGTTTAGTGCCCATGGACTTCTGAAATGATTGCCAGAATGCGGACACAAACCTACTATCCTGATCGGAGACAATCGAGACCGGTGTTCCATGCAATCGAGTCACTTCGTTAACAAACAGCTTGGACATCTCACTGAATCCTATATCCTTTCTGATTGGAATGAAGTGTGCAGACTTTGTAAGACGATCAATGACTACCCATACGGCATCGTGCTGTTTTCTCGTCCTCGGTAAACCAGATACAAAGTCCATTGTAATGTGCTCCCACTTCCATTTAGGGAGTTTCAGTGGATGAAGCAATCCCGGTGGTTTCCGGTGCTCAACTTTTACACGCTGGCAAGTCAAGCAGGAAGATACATAACCTGCTATCTCTCGCTTCATGTTATTCCACCAGAATCTATCTTTCAGATTCCTATACATCTTTGTACTTCCAGGATGCATAGAATATCTGGTGTGATGAGCTTCAAACATTACAGCTTGCTTTAGATCCTCTTGAGCTGGGACACATAGTCTGTCTCTAAAGTACAGAACTCCTACTAATACGAAATCTGGCTTAGTGGTAAGGTTGTCCTTAATCTTCACCAATTCAAGGTTTTGAAATTGCCTATCCTTAATTTCCTTGATAAGCATTGGTTCAAAGACAGACATTGCTGCAATCATCACTTTACTGTCTACCATCTCAACGGCCACATCCAGATCTCTTAACTCTTCAATCATGTCCCACTCATCAACTAATGATGCCAAGTCAGCTGATTTCCGACTCAAAGCATCAGCCACAACATTACCCTTTCCAGGTACATATTTGAATGGAAAGTCGTAGTCCTTGATTAGCTCTAACCAACGGCGTTGCCTCGAATTAATATCTTTCTGAGTGAATAGATACTGAAGGCTTCTATGGTCGCAATGGACTTCAAAAGTCTCTCCATATAGATAATGCCTCCATTGCTTCAATGCGAATACAACCGCCGCGAGCTCTAAATCATGTGTGGCATAGTTCCTTTCATGCTCTTTCAACTGACGCGAACCGTAGGCAATCACCCTACCATTTTGCATCAATACACATCCCAATCCAATACCCGAGGCATCTGAGTAAATCCCAAATCCTCCTCTTCCATCCGGTAAAGACAAAATTGGGGCTGAAATCAACTTCTGCTTCAAGGTTTGAAAACTAGACTCACATGTATCATTCCATTCAAAGGAAGTGCTCTTACGAGTCAGTTTCGTTAATGGCGATGCTATCTTTGCGAAGTCCTTGACGAACCTTCTGTAATAGCCTGCCAATCCCAAGAAACTTCGTACTTCCGGCACATTCTTCGGACTCTGCCAATTGGTAACTGCTTCAATCTTAGCTGGGTCAACTGCTAATCCCTCTCCGGAAATGATATGACCTAAAAATGCAACCTGCTACAGCCAAAAGTCGCACTTTTCGAGTTTTGCATACAACTGATTCTCTCTCAGTATCTGCAAAGCTGTCATCAAATGACGTGAATGCTCGACCTCTGACTCTGAATAGACCAGGATGTCATCAATGAAGATTACAATAAACTGGTCTAGGAAGGGAGCAAACACCTTATTCATTAGGGCCATAAACACTGCAGATGCATTGGTTAAACCAAAAGGTATAAGTAAAAACTCGTAATGACCGTAACGAGTCCTGAATGCCGTCTTCTGCACATCTTGATCCTTAACCCGTATCTGATGATATCCAGATCGGAGATCAATCTTGGAGAAATATGATGCACCCTCGAGTTGATCAAACAACTCATCAATCCTAGGCAGTGGGTACTTGTTCTTGATCGTCACTTGATTTATCTGCCTATAATCGATGCACATCCGCTGGGTGCCATCCTTCTTCTTCACGAACAGTACAAGTGCTCCCCATGGTGAGACACTAGGTCTGATAAAACCTTTGTCAAGCAAATCCTGTATCTGTTTCTTCAATTCATACAACTCCGATGGTGCCATTCGATATGGTGCCTTTGATATCGGTGCAGTACCGGGCACAAGTTCGATCGTAAAGTCCACTTCTCTAGCTGGAGGTAGACCTGGCACTTCATCCGGGAACACGTCTGGAAATTCACAGACTACAGGAATGTTTCGCAATTCCTGTACAGGCTTCTTTTCTGAGACGAAGGCGATGTATCCTTCGCAACCATTACGCATCATTCGTTCAGCTTTAAGCGCTGAAACGAGCCTGGTGTCATACTTCTTCTGGACTCTTTCAAATAATACACTGGCATTGGCTTCGTTAACCTTGAAGGTAATAATCTTGCGGAAACAGTCTAAACAAGCCCTGTACTTCGCAAGCCAATCCATGCCAAAGATCACATCGAAGTCATTCATCTTTAGTAATACCAGATCAGCTGGCATGGACACATCTCCAATTCTAACAGTGCACTGTGGAATATATAATTCACACACTACTTTTCTCCCTAAAGGAGTAGATACAGTAAAATCATAAGACAATTGCATGATCCGGTTTTGCATGCCACCAGCAAATGCGGGTGCTATAAATGAGTGTGTGGAACCGGGATCAAACAATGCAATTGCAGGTCTATTATCTACAAAAATTATACCTTCAACCACATCTGTGGCAACATCAGCTTGTTCTCTATTGACAGCATAAGCCGTCCCAGCCATCTGTGGCCTGCTTGGCTGCTGCTGTTGCCTCAGAGGCTGCCTTTGCCACTGACGCTGCTGGCCTTGCCGTTGTGGCTGTGGTTGCTGTTGCTGTTGCGGCCTAGGAGGAGCTGGTAAGGCTAGTCTCAGCGGGGGAGCAGGAAGTGCTGCTTGACCCTGCGCAGGATACTGGTACGGAGCTCTATCATCTCTCCTAGCCTTTGGACATTGTGCCATTTTGTGTTCCAACGAACCACAGACGAAGCAAGCTCCAGTAGTCCTCCAACATAGCTCAGTCCTGTGACTTTTGCCACAAGTCTCACAGACTGGCATATTCTCTCTCCTCTCATTCCTAGGAATGAATCTCTTCTTCTATTTCTTATTTCTGGACTGCCCTCCTTTCTTGAACCAGGAATCACCACTTCTCTTGGTGTTCACAGTCTCTCTATCTCTCTCTCCGAATCTCCTTAGCTGTGTATGCCCTATCCACGGCATCATCAAACGTCGTAGGCTTCTGTCCAGCCAATACGATCGCCTTATACTCGGGACTTAACCCAATGAGGAACCTCTTAACCTTCTTCTCCTCAGTATCCACCAAGTCTGCAGCATACTTGGACAACTGTAAGAAGGTGTGGACATAGGTAGCTACGGTCATTTGACCTTTCTTCAGGTGTAGGAATTCTGATTCCTTTTGCTGCTGCACATGATCGGGAATAAACTTTCTTTGGAATTGCTTTTTGAAAGTTTCCCAAATGTCCGGTGTGGTCATGGCTTTGAACGCGTCCTTGACACTTTTCCACCATGTATTCGCTCCCCCTCTAAACATGGTAGAGGTGAGTGACACTCTTTGCTTACGAGTGCAGACAACTGTGTCAAACACATCTTCAATGTGTTCCAGCCACTCATCTGCCTGCATCACATTCTCAGTTCCATGAAACTCTGTGGCTCCTCTCTTTCGGAATCTCTCATAAATAGCATGAGGATCTGCATCCTTATGCTGCAACACTAACTGAGTCTCAACATGAGGTTGTTGGACTAATGGAATAGGTGGGGCTTGCATTACTTGCAACATAGAAGCCATTTGGGCTTGCATGCCCAACTGAGCTTCATGACTCTTAGTGATCTGCTCGTTACTTTTGGTTAACTGCTCCAGAATAGCAGCAAATCGAGCATCAGTATCTAATGCTGGGGGAGGAGGTCTAGTACCTTCATTGACAGTAACCTCTATGAAGTTATCACTCCCTGATCTAGAAGCCATGCTGTAGACAATATGGAAGGTAAGATATACATCTATACACTTCCATGACATTTATATCACATTCAGTGAAAGCAATAAACACAAAGCCAAAATTGGATTTGTTCTAATCATAACGTTCCTCACTTCGTTCTTAGTATTACTAAGTCTTTTAAAATTGCTCTAACCTAGTTTCTCAATTAGTCTCTGATACCATACAATAAGAATGTCACGACACGGGCCTGAGATCTGATTACTTCGGACAGACCCCGAGTCGCGATATCATACTTACTCCCGTAAATCCTGAATTAACCGAAGTTAAGACAAGACTCACAAGGGATATCAAATCACAAAACCTGCCAATGTACAAATTGCGGAATATACATATATACATCGACAACAAGTAACTTTACATCAGAAGTAAAGTTCATATACACAAATACGGCTCACTAAAACCAACACTGCACATTTAAAATACAATGCAGTTGGTATCTAATTACATCTCAAAACGAAATATTACAAAAGTATTCATTTACACTCGCCCTCCGAACTACGCCCACTCCGCTAAACCTCCTGGAGGTATCAGATGGGCCTCCTCCGCAGGCGGCGCGGCCTCGGCAGGACCGGCACGGGCATCTGGGCCTGTGACATCATCAAAAACACGTGAACACGACGGTTCAACAAGACATGCATTTTTCATGATTCTTCATGTTATCTATCAATTCTATACAAGAATTTACCAATGCCAGAACTTAACAGTTCTATATAACCTACTTCAGTTCCATAACAAATATCTATGTCAATTCATTTCTTTTCATTTCGTGTCTTTCTGTTTAAGCACAAGGCGGAAGGGCAAACCATTCATGGCCTAGGCTTCAAGAGTATTTCATTTTTCCTTTATTCAATTTAATTAAGCACAAGGCGGAAGGGCAAACCATTCATGGCCGAGGCTTCAATATTGTTTCAGTTTTCATTACATGGCTTATCACATATGGTGGAAATTTACCAGTGTCTTGATCAGAGAGCACTAGCATTCCACGAGGCTCCGGAACGCCCCAACATCTACTGCAGTAGGGATTATTCATTTATTCACTTTACTGTCACCTTTAGTGACTATTCATTTCATTACATTGGTTCATTACATTAATTCAATTCGTGCATTATGTCAGTTCGTACATTATGTTAGTGAAGTTCATCTCTACTCAATTCTATTCATACTTCTAAGCCAAATAAATGAGGGAAGCGTCAGTTATCCAATGTACGTGTTATTTTCGATGAATATCAATTTATGCATTTGATTTGTACATTAGGACGACCTTCGCTAACACCTATGTAGGCTTAGACATTATCCAGAATAACCTGTAGAAATTAGGCTTTGACCTAACAATTCTCTCTGAGCTCAACACAGTTGTCGGTTGACCTGTCGGCTGACCGACAATACAACGTCGGTTGACCGACATTAACACGTCGGTTAACCGACACTTTGTCGGTTCACATTTCCAGAAACTGGATTTCCAGTCCATTCTCTGATACATCTGTCGGTCTAGTCTCGGTCATTCGTCGGTTGACCGACGATAACACGTCGGCTGACCGACACCTTGTCGGTTCGAATTCCAGAGAGCTGGAATTCACTGAGACAAATTTCGAATCTGTCGGCTAGCTCGTCGGTCGACCGACACTTCCATGTCGGCTGACCGACCCAATGTCGGTCAGAATTCCTGAGAGCTAACATTCCCTGATACAGAGCTCAGATCTGTGTCGGTCGACCGACGCATGTCCAGAAGTTCAGTTCTGAACTTCGGATTTTCTGAAGCAAAACTTCAAGAAATTGAGCCAAATGGACTCCAACCTCTCTAAAACATTGTAAATCATAAGAACACACATATACTTGCCTTTTGTGAAGATTAGTGAAGAATAAACCTCTCTCTTAGAGCTTGATTCCAAGAAGAAAACCTTGAATCCAACTTCACACTTTCACAAATTGAAAACAAAGTTGAGGAAGATGAAGTGGAGGATGAAATCTTCTTGAAAACACTTGCAAACTCCTCGATTGATGCTTGATATAGTGAGATTGGAAGGAAAGAAGAGAAAAAGGAAGAAGGAAAATGAGTCTAGGGTTTGGAACAAGTTGGAAATGAGATGAATGATCTCATTAGAGGCTATTTTAGCTTATATAAGCCTTAGAATTGCATTTAAGCCCACTAATCTCACTAAATTACAATTTGAGTCAAATGAAGGGTCATTTGACCGAATTCTCGTCAAACGACTTTGAGCCTATTACGAAAGTTGACGTACTCGTCGAGATACGCGTGTTGGTATCAAGAGTTTCCATATTCGACGAAATACGTGAAAATTCGTATTTACATAAAAGTCCTTCCTTTCAATGTTTGAGTCTAAAACCTCATTTAAACCATGCAATTCCATTCCTTACTATTCCATTAAGCCTAATTCATTCATTTGAGGTCAATTCCATATCATTTGGTCATAAACCATTATTGGTTCGATTAACCACAGTTAATTAGCCTTCAGCCCATTCAATTCACTTAATCTCTTTACTACCACTTCACTAAGTTCATTTGGGACTAATCTCATTGAGTTTAGTCATTAAATATCACTAATCTAGTTAAACACGATTAACTAGCATGAACTTCAATTAATTAGAGTTAATCTTGATTAACTCGGGACGGGACCTTACACTAACGCTTCTAGGGCCCATCCTTGGTCCATCCAAATGGACCAAACACACGACCCCCCTAAATCGCACATGCCCACCAACTTTTGGTCAGATCCAAATTTACTAGACCGTTGGATCGACTATGCACCGAATATATATATATATATATATATATTGACAGTGACTTAATTTTCATGGACTCATAACTCCAATCACGTGGAATTGTTCAAACCAGTTAGATGATGGGTGTGCTTTTTATTGGAATAACATTCTTATTAATGATAAAACAGGGTGGGATCATACTTTTCATGATCCCTTTGGATTTCAATGAAAAGATGGAATCAATTTATATATATGAAAGTCGCTGTTTTCAATGGAGATCAATTGAGAAATCAGCCTCCCGATTTTGACTTTTAAATGATTTTGACAGTTTCTTAATGGAGGTCCAAAACTGCTGGTCCATTGATACCTGACCCAACACAGCCTGACCCTTTTAGGATGTAAATGCTTTTGAATGTTTATTAATTGAGATCCAAAACTGCAGGACTCTTCCAAATGCCTCTCTATGTTCCGTTGTAATTTGTATGGCGTACATGAAAAAAAAAACCCAAACCAGCGTACCACACACCCTTGCTATCATCTCATATATAACCGCTCTTTCATTAGATTTCTTTATTTCAAATTAAATTTCATAACAGTTAATTAACATTCATGCTATCATTCAATTGCTTTTCTTGTAATTGTTTATTTCGTATCTTCTTCGTCTTCCATGGGCATTTCCAGAGGTCAGGTGGAATTTATATATTTATTTATATACATTTCTCCGTCTTCTTACTCTTTCATTCTCCTCTTCTATTACACATCTACATTATATAAAACTTGTACGTGTTTTTTTTTATATATTTTTTAATCATGCAGGTCTCTGTCATCGTGCCCAGCATCCCCATGTGAGCTATCGTCAAAGAAATGTAGTTCTAGGAATTACCTGGGAACAATCCATCATTGATGATCAAAGTCCCAATTCAAGTGGTTGGTGAGAACTAGCTGCTGAATGATTCATTTTTTTTCATATTATTCTATCCATTCACAGGTGAGGTAGTAATACTCATTTTCAAAAAATGTTTGATGATCACAACCGTTGAATGAAGATCTTACAAACTAAAATCCTATAGCCATTTATTTTGAGGCCCCTCGTGTGATGATTTAGCTATAAAATGGAAATTGATAATATGCAATGTGTGGCATTGTGTCCTTTGTATTCTGGCTCTAGATCATGTCTACTTCACATGCGATATCTTGGCTCAAGAACCACCATCCATCACATAAACTTTGACCGTCGAACTGATGGCCAAAGTTTTTCTTATTTCCACAACAAGTGCTCCACAATCCCCATGAACTGTTGCCAAGTCTCACTACAAGATCCACAGGACCTTGGTTTTAGTTGTGAGGGTCAAGTTGACGTTGTATAGAATCCCATTTTTGGTTTTGTTTCTGTACTACGTTGTTTTTCTTAACTAGTCCCTTTTTATTTTGAAAAATTGATAATGATATGTAGAAATAATGTCATGGTTTTGGGCATCCTCTGTTGCATTTACATTATATATACTCCATGGATTTTGGTTTTAGAATTTTGCATGTTGTGGGTGTGATATAGAAATTAAGATTATTTTCAGTTTTTGTAGAAATTTGAATCAGCTCCCAATTTCATTTAGTGTACTGTTTGTTAAATTAATTGAATTTTCTTTCATTTTATTTGATTTGGACTATTTAAAAGGACAAGGTATGGTTCAATCTACAAATGCTTTAATTCTTCTTTTCTATAATTCTAATGTTATTTTGTGTGCATGAGTAGTTTTTTTTTTCTTAGAAGATTTTTATCTGTGTATGCCCTACAATTCTCTATTAAGGATCTTTTAATGAGTTTTTGACTTTTTCTTAATAGACTGCAAGTAAAAAAAGGATGGTAAAGATGCAGATAATGAGAATGTCGAGACGGACAGACACCAAGAAAGAAGTCAAAGTATATGTAACTTATGAGTATGAATATGAGGTAAGAGATTTGGTTATGAGTAAATAAATCATTTATTAGTCCTTATTCTTATTCTTTTATTTATCTATAATGCTTCTTTCTTCTTGATCATATTGTACATAATAGTTATTTGTGATGGTGCATTGCTTTTATGAATGACATGCCCTATTTTTCGTAGAAAGTTTCCTCTGTGCGGGTATAATGGTGTATTTTAACATAAAAGGGATTGTTCATACATTAGAAACTAAGGTCTGCATTTGAATTAACAACACTGTATGTTGGTACAATAGATTATACTTTTGATCTGTTGATTTCTCCTAATATATAGTACATTTGCTTAGAGACCCATTATATTTCATGGGTTTTTAGTATAATATACTTTAATTTATATTTTTAGTAGTTCATATCGCTTTCTAATTTCATACTCTAATCCTCATATGCTTGAAGTACTTCAGTAATTATAAAATGATTACTGTTTCCTCTACTAATTAAGATCTTTAAAATTTATTAACTACTGTCTACTATATCTTGTTTGGTTAGTGTTGGCCCCGGCTTGTTACAAGTTAGGGATTAACGGGTGGTATGATACGATGGATATATATAGTGTAGAGAACTATATATAGAATATACAAGCCAAAGCATTTATCAATGTTATTGTGGTTTTTTTCTTTTTCTTTTAATATGTTCTTGAATATGGATGATGGCCTTTTCTTTTCTTTTCAATCCAACATGAATGAGCTTCAAAAAGGTTGATTGAAAATAGATTTATTTTACAATATTTTTTTAATCTACATTGCTCCTATTCTTGATTTGTTCAATGCACTGGCAATTGCAAAAAAATCATTCATGTATTTATTAAGTTACAATTTTATTTCTATCTTCTTTTTTTTTCAAAGGAAAATGATTTTTTTCTATCTTCGATTGTTTTATATCATGTGTAGACTAATGGAAGTTAGTTTTTAAGTAATGTTTTAAAATTATTATTATTATTTTTTAGAAACCAAATGAAACAACTATGAGAAATATGAGGTCCCCTAAATTAGATCAAGGCAAGAACTAAGAAATATATGAAAGTGTGACGGGCTCTCTCGAATGATTCTTTGGTTTCAAAAGAAATTTATTAATTATATATTTGTTTTGCTAATATAAGCCTTGATTTTGATTGCAAATTTTGTCGTCTCAATATAATTCAGAACAATTTTTTTTATTTTTATAAATTTAGATTTTTTTACTAATTTCTAATATTATAAATTATAGCACGGGCATATTTTGCTATTAGCTGCTAAAAGTTTGTAGCCGTAGCTCCCCGCTGCCAAAAAGGTGATGTTGCCCCCTGCCAAAGAAGTTACTTTTGTTGCCTATTATGCTCTAGCTGCAGGTCTGTAGCTCCCACTTGTTGATGCAGTGCTGCCAACCCACTTTTTTCTTCTTTATCTCATGTGTCTCTTCACCTTTATGAAGAAAGAAAGAAAAAACAGGAGACCAAAAACAAAAGTCAAACCTACAGTCTTTGACTGAGAGGGGGGTGGGGGCGCATTGCTTAAGTTAAAAACAGTGCAGTTGTTGTGTAGTTGCATTTGTCACCTGTGTTGTGGGCTCTTCTTCTCACCCAGCATCTCTTCGTCTCCCTTCTTCCTTGGGGGAAACAGAATCTGGAGTTAGGAGTTGGTACTTGAGAGTGACTTCCAAAAGGTGGGGTTCTCTTCTTTTTTTTTCTCTGTATTTTAACATTTTTTTGGGACTGAACCCGACTCGGGCTTGGTTCTAGCCGAGTCGGCTTTCAAGTCCGGCTTTTTAAACCATGAACTGGAGAGAGTATAGGATTTGGTGTAACTCAAGATGAACCGGGCGTCCAGCTATTAACATTCCCTTCAGTTTCTTCCCGCTTCTTATACTTTGAGCTTTTGGCCAACAAAGAAGTGTTATTATACGGCCCAAGCAATGTTGTCACTATACAATGTAATTTATTTCAATCTAAAGTTGGATGTACCATGGGTGCAATTTCAGACTTGACATGTTTTGGGGTCTAAATAATGCTTATATTTTTATTACAGATAGCTCTATACTCCTATTTGCTCATGTTTTCAGGTACAAACCCAGACCCATTTCCTCGCCCGATACCTTTTTTCTGAAATCGCAAATGTATGTCCATATAATAAGAACATTCGGCTGGCCTATTTTTCGTTGCAATATTCTATAATCTCTACGTTGCTCCATATCGATGCAAAATTCTTCTACAGGGGATCTGGTCATCAGTGGTGGTCCTTATGAGCTAAATGTTCAACACTTTTTACTAGGTGTAGCTTGTTACGAATGGGAACTTGTAATGCTATTTGCAGATTTAGCTCCTCTTACAATAGCCAACTGCTATTTTCTTGATCTGCCCCAGTCAATAACCTATGATTTTGTTTCCTATAAGCCATTCTTACACGATCAGTGGAGGACCTTCAAGTCCCAACATTTAAATTTGTTGGTTCATGAGTCATGACTAACCTGACCCACCCACATTTGACCTGTAATTCAATCTTTAGTTTCATATTTTCAGCTCTCAATGAAATTAATAGACAAGTCAAATTAAGTTGAGTCCATACCTTCTACTAGAGGTGACAGTTCTTTAGACTGCCTCTTAGGTAAAGTGATTGATCGGTTTTATGTCTGGGTTTGGTTAGGGATGATTTTTCAACCCAATTGATAAATGAGTCAAGTCTGGGTTGCGTCCATGCTTGCTTTTTGATCCATCACCCTAATCCAAAGCCATATCCAATCCAACTCACTGCACTCTGAAGCACCAACCTAGTTAAAACTTATCCTAGCAGTTCTGGGTTCAACCTGACTCCTTTTATTTTACAAGTTGGATTCGGTAAGATGTTTCCTACCGGATTAATTAACAGGTCGAGTTTGGTTTTTTCCAATTCATGTTAGCCTCTGGGTTAACACAAACCATTAATTACATCTCATTTTTGCTCATTCATCCACCAGCTAGAGTCAACCAGCCTCATTGTACTGATCGAACCCCATTGATATTTTCTGCCCAATTAATAAATGTGTTGGGCTACGGTTCATATTGGCTCCACTTGCATCCTACTGTCCTGACCCAGTGCTGCCCTAAGCTCAACAAAGAAACCCACACAATTTTTAAAAAAAAAAAAATGATGTACCCAGATCTGATCCAGAAACAGCTCACCTGAATTTACTATACTTACTAGGTATTTAACAAACCTAATGGCTGGCCTATTAACTTTGGCCTAGCGTCGCTTTCCAGCCCAAGGGCTAACCAAAACAAAATCTATATTTTGAGAAGTACTGTCATATATTTCAACTGTGAATTGTAATCATAACTTACTAAATATTGTTAAATACCTGAAACTACTTGATCCGGGCCTGGACTTAGATCTTGTAATCCCTCAATCTACGTATGTAGGAGGCAGTCATCAGTCCAGAACAAACTGCACAGTTGTTGCCATCCTTTGGTTCCCTTATTTGTCTTAATCTAGTAAAATTGACCATCTGAAATTGCAACGAACTCAAGAGTGATTCATTGCACGACCAGCGTCCTCAAGTTGCATTATATTCAACTGTGGGTCAGATACACAGGTTTTGATTTCACCCATCGAGCGCACTGATAGAAGGGTTGTAACCTTTTGATCTGTGAAGGTTCCCAAGTATACCGTGAACATCCCCGGATTTGGTGTGCGACTTCCTGAATTAATTGGAAAATTTTCAACTATATCCATAGGAACAGTTAAGTGCGGAGGCAAATAGTAATGTCTTATGGTTTCATCATGCATCTGCCAAATAGATAGTGCAAGTCCAACCTAATCTCAAAGTAGAAAATATAATATTTTATCACCATCATCACATCCTCAATCCTCACTCGAATGACATTCAAACCCAAAATAAAGATCACTCAGCCTGAAGTGCTGGCTCTTCATAGCCAAGCAATGGTTCTACATCACTTGTAGCCCACCCGTACTCATCCGTATACAGCACCTCATCGAGCATCTCAACCTCGGGGATGAAGTTGGTAATGATGCCTAAGCACCAAATAATAGGTAAGATCCAAAAGGACCTGGTAGCACCGTATACTAATAACATAGTATGGATGCATCAAAAGTGAGTAACGACAGTAATAAGATCAATAGAGTAACAAAAGTCACAATGCTAGGCAAATCACGCAATAACATAAGCAATATGGATCAATATAAAGGAACATGCTAAACCAACCATCAATCAATATGGCACATCCACACAGGCCGACGATGCCCTCCCATACTACATTCGAGTTGCGGCGAGAAAATACATGAGACCATAGCCCAGCCGTCTGAATATTACCAGAGTCCGCCGACCTTATATTGGTATCGTGCAGTGTCGTGTTATACCTCAGTGGCGTACGTCCACCTTACTAGCTTATCATGATGGCCTTACTCATAAATACAATAGCTCTTACCAAGGGTGCTCAGTGCCAAGGCTAAGCTCGTATCAGCCGAGTGGATGTTTCATGCCGACTCTAAGGAACCACATATCAAGTCAGTGTCTAGCTAGGCTACCCTTGCGTGAGCAAGGTCTTACATATCCATACAAGGTCCGGTATACAAGTCCAATCCACAAACTCATCGTGTATATCATACAATCCATCATTTTATCCGTATTCATATCCATATCCATATTCATATGCACATCCATATACAACTAGCATGTAATACATTCTTGTTAGGTTCCTAATCACATATACAATCCATCTACTCAATGGTATGTCATCCATCCATTCATTAGGCCATAGGATAGCCTGTCTAACTACAGACACAGGTCAAATGTCCTCCATATACAATGTAGGTCATCTCTAATTCAACCCTAGGTCAAGGAGACCAAAAACAAAAGTCAAACCTACAGTCTTTGACGGAGAGAGGAGGGAGGGGAGGAATTGCTTAAGTTAAAAACTTTGCAGTTGTTGTGTAGTTGCAATTGTCACCTGTACTGTGGGCTCTTCTTCTCACCCAGCATCTCTTCATCTCCCATCTTCCTTGGGGAAAATGAATCTAGAGTTAGGAGTTGGGAGTTGAGATTGATTTCTGTCACGACCTGGGCCCGAGGTCCGATAATTCCGATCCATAATCCCATACTTACTCCCGTAAACCTCGAATTAACCGAAGTTAAAATGGAATCCACAAGGGATATCATTCTCAATTTCCTGTCAAATACACAATTTTGCGGAAACATTTGTATTTGACAATATCAATTACGATTTACATGTATACAAAATGAAGTCCTTTATACATGTATCATTTCCATCAATTGTTTATCAATTACTGCATATTCAAAATACTATGCAAAAGACAATTAATTACATTTCAAAATGATTATACAAAATAAATTCTCAAAATGTTCCAACTTTTTTTCGCACTCGGATATCCATATCAAATGGTATCCCGGCTGTTCAATTCATTCAATCCTCTTGGAGGAACCGGAGCGGTCTCCTCTGCTGCCGCTAGGGTCGCTGCTGGACCGGTAAGGGCAATCGGGCCTGTAATGCCATCAATAACACTAGTGAACACGATGGTTCAATAATATATAAACAGATATTGTAATAGCACATGTAAATACATATACTAAACTCATTAAATCTATTTAGTAATAGTTCCAATTCTGGGCAAGTCTAATTAATTCCTACAATGACAGTAGGTGAATATGAAAGCCAATTAATGGACATGTACAAGATGGTCACTACCATAGCATTCATTTCATTTGATTTTATTGATTTGATTTCATTTCATTTCCCATCTTCCCTTAAAGGAAGGATTCATCTTCCAAATGGAAGGCATCAACAGTTACCCTTAGATATGATTAGAATTGTGGGACTTACCAGTGTCCAGGCCAGGGACAACTGGCATCGTCACAGATCTCCAGAATACCCCAAATCCATCTACTGCAGTAGGATTATTCATTAATTAAGTGTGACATTATTCAGCACTGTTCTTTATTCAATGTTACACTTAACAATTGTTCACTATTCAATTCAGTGTTAATTCAGTTTTCAGTTTAGCTCTATACGAGCTTAAGAAACCACTAGGTAGTGCCAAACTCATAAATCAAACTAAATCAACCATTCTATTCCATCCTATTTCAATTCTAAAGCAATTATCTAAACCAAACAATCGAGTGAAACAATTGTTATCAATGTACGTGTTACTGTAGATGACATTATTTCAATTAGATGTGTACATCATAATAACCATAGTTACCACTTATGAAGGTTTAGATATCACTAACACTAGCTCTAGTGTTTAGGCTTTCAATTCATAAGGATCAGAATTCAATCTGAAACTTTTCTTCATTTCGGTTACCATGGCGATTACCTGGCAGTTAGCTGAATTTTGGCTGGTGGCTAGCTGAACCTAGTTTGGTCAATTGCGGTCAGCTTTCCAGAACCCTGTATTTCTGATGCACTCTCGGTTACTCCTCGGTTAACCGGAATTTCAATTTACGCTAGCCGAACTCATTCGGCTACCTCGCGGTTAGCTTTACAGAAGCTTGTCTTTTGATGCAAATTTCTGACCCAATTTCAATCAGCCTTTCGGCTAGCCGAAATCTCAATTTCGGCTAACCAAAATTCAGCGGTCAGCTCATGGTCGATTTTCCAGAGATTGACCAGTTTTACTGATTTATGGAGGTTAGCCTTGCGGTTAGCCTTACGGCTAGCAGAAATGTACCCAGAACTAAATTGTGGAGCTTCAGAATCTCTAAAACGGAATCCATATTTTTGAACTCCTTGAGTTCATACAAGTTCTATAACATCATAAACCATTAGAAATGTATATACTTGCCTCTCTTGAAGTCAATGAACTCAAAGGCCCTTTGTTTAGCTTGCTTTTGAGATGAAAAACCCCTAATTTTCAAACCCTAATTCCCTGAAAACACCAAAAGAGAGTCTCTTAAGCTATTGTGTTAGAAACCTTTCCTCACCACTCAATAGAACTTGAAAATCCTAAGATAAGACCAGTAAAGAAGCGATGAGAAGTAGCATCAAGGAATATTCCAGGGCCAGAACAGAGGAATGCTAAAAAGCAAAAGAATGTACCAAAAGATAAAATGATTACTTAGTCGAGGACTTTGTTGACTAAATGAGCACATGTAGCACAAAGCTACCAGTAAATTAGAGAAGAAGAAACTATTTAAGCTCCCCAAAAACTCAATCACCAAACTGTTGAATGACGTTGACAAGAAGAAGTTAAAACTCATATATGACACAGAAGGATATAAGTAAGTTGACATTATGTATTACTTTGGAAAGTTGTCAATAGTATTATAAATAAACCAATAACATTTAACATGTATAGTTGCAGTGCAACAAATTTTTTTTTTTTTTGGGTGGGAGTGAAAACAATGTGTTGTATGAGGACATAATTGCAATCCTATCTGGCACTGATATATCAAGCAGTGTAAGAAACCTACTATAACAATATTGTATATTTATTAAATATTTAAATAATATGTTTTTTAAAACGTATATAACATTATGTATCTGTAATCCATCAAGTTATTGATAGTTATACACAGATGTTATTGATGGACCTGGCCTTTTGTGTTTTCCACCCTCGCCTCCGTCCCGGGGCTACCGAGAGGCCGACGGGGTGGAAAGGAAAGCGCGAGCATCAATATTTTTGTACGGGTATGCTAGATTTTCTATTCTACTTGGAATTTAGAACTAGTGATCCAGATATCCATCTTCACAAGTAGAAAGGAAATCAATCTTTTTTCTAACTTTCCATTGCACATATATTTAAGAAAAGATACAAGATTTTTTGAATGTTGTAGGAGGCGATTGTTCTTTGTTTTGTTGTGAAAGGCGGTTTTTTGCCATGAAAGGCCATTTTTTTACTGTGAAAGGTGATTTTTTTATCGTGAAAGGTGATTTACAAATCTGATCAATAATGAAAGACAAGAATTGTGATTTTTTTTTATCTCTTTTAAAGAAATACAAAATAATCTAACTTCTCCGGAGATTGCGGGGACTCGTTAAGATCGACGGTCGCAAGTCATAAATGGATTTCGCCATCGTCCTTTAGATGAGAACATATGATGCTTTGATTTCTTTTGGCTTGGCTTGGACCTTAGTTTTTAGGGGATAAAGACCAAGGGGAGTTCCTATATCCAATAAAAAAACCGAGTAGACAGGCTAAAAAGCCATGTCTAGGCCATGTTGGATAGAAGAAGAGAGAGCCTTGCCTTGGGGGGGGTGGTCCCCCAAAGGACTTTGATCACCTTGTGGTGTTTGCTGCAGCAGAGCTTCTTCAAAGTAGCAAAGCTTCTTCGGGATTTCTCTCTCTGTGTGTGGCTCTTTGATTTTGCCTCCGTTTTTCTTGGAATGACCCCTTTTTATAGGCTTTTGGTGGCCATGGGGTGGGTTTATGAGCATTGATGGCATTGATGCTCCATGATGGGAGGAGTTACAAGTTTTAATTCATTTATTTTGTAACTCTTTTTTTCTTAGCTTTTGATTGGCCGATGGAGAATGATGGGCATTTAATTGCCTTTAATCTCCATGATGGAAGGAGTTTCATGATTTTAATGCCATGATTGATTTGATTTGTAACTCCTATTTCCTTGCTTCTGATTGGGCCGTTCAAAATAATGGGTTAATGACCACATTTAATTATCATAAAACGGGTCAATTAACAGCATTAAATGGTCGCCGGGGCATTTGAAGAGTCGTGGGCCGTACCGCGTCTTTTGGAATTCTTCTTGCGATGATCGCCGATGGATCCACATGTTGTTTGATGTCGGATGGTGATGCAACTTCAGACACTAATTGATACCAGTGGGCCAGTAACATCTGTCCTGTCGATTTCTTGATCGGTTGGACAGAAAGTGTGTTTTTTTGGTTGGCCAGTTGGCGGATCTTGGAGTGATCAATGACGATTTCATGCTTTTGACGGCGGATCCGTGATGTTGGTGAAGATCAGTTGATTTTGAGCACCAAAAATCAGATTTTCGGAAAACCATAGGGGCCGGAGTTCTTGAAAAGCGGAAAGGGACCAAAAAATGGTGTCACTCAGCGAAAATCCAGCGACCCGGATTTCCAGGGTCGCTGGCGACCATGCACCCAGGGTCGCTGGCTACCATGGGGGATTTTCCTATTTTGGTCGCTGTCTTTAGGCCGTTTCTCCGATTTTTCGATTCTTTTTTTCTTCGATATTTTTTCTGACATATTTGTACATATTTTGGCCTGATTTCCCTGCAGAAAACTTGATGAGAAGCCTTGTATATCAGAGAGCAAAGTTTTCGATTTTTCGGGAAAGCCGCAGACTTTGTCGTGCAGAGTTGCTGATTTGCCGTCAAAAGCGAAACCAGGTCAAACGATGTCGGAATGACCTCAAATTTAAGGTGAAGCTTTCTGAGCAGTAGATAAGACCAACCATAGGGTTTTGTTTGAGTTTTGGAGCCATGTGGGGTCCCGTCGCCAGTAGACTTGGTTTTACCGCGAGGAAGATGTCGCGCTTTGATGTGTGGTCAATCGATGTCCGATTGACTTGAATTTTGACAGGGAGCCTATTGGAGTCATTTTGAGACGATCCATTAACTCCGATTTGGATGTCATGGTCCAGGGAAGCTTCGCCGCCAGGAGACTTGATTTTGTTTCCGAGCGTCAAAGTTGGGTCAAACGTCGTCGGAATAACATGAAATTTGACGTGTAGCCCTTTGTAAGCATGTTGAAGCCACCCATGTGTTTTTTTTGATGAATGATGGCCTCGATGGTTCTCGTCGTCGAGAAGTTTGATTTTACTGCCTGAGGGTTGATGGAGGGTCAAACGTTGTCGGTTTGACTTGAAATTTGACACGGAGCCTTTTGGAGGTATTTTGGGACCATCTATAGGCTCTGATCAAAATTTTGATGTCTTTGACATTATCGCCGCTGTGAGAGCTGACTTTGCTGTGGCTATTTCCTTTTTGGGACAAATGATGTCGGAATGGCTTGAAACTTGATGTAGAACCTCCTAGTGGCATTTTGAGGCCAGCTGTGTGCTCTGTTTTGTGTGTTAGGTTCTCTAGCTTCACCGCCGCCGGGAGCTCTTGCTCAGCTGTTGGTGGAGTGAAGTTAGACCAAATGATGTTGAAATAGCCAGAAACTTCATGTATACCTCTCTTTTGGCTGTTTTGAAGTATCTTGTCATTTTTGTTTGATTGTGACAAGATTTGATGCTTGAAGTAGCATTGCCTATTTGTAGTAGGATGTGGCTTCATGTAGCTTCTTAATGTTGAGGAGGCAAAGTGACTTTTTTGGTTTCAACAAATGCCCCTCGAGGTAAGTGATCAGTTGCATAGCTTTTGGGGTCGATGTGCCTCGAAGAGAACTTTGAGGGAGAACTTCTGATTTGATCGAGAGTCTTTGAGTAGTTTTTTTTTTTTTTTTTTAATATATATAGACTAGCCTTTTGAGTTTCCAAGGGGATTTTATGGTAGTGAGAGGAATCACATACCATCTCAAGCTAAAGTTTTGAAAATGACATTTGGATTTTGGATTTTCTTTTTAACCTTGTGAACCTAAGGGCTTTATGTGGCACATTAGGAGGTCAAAAAAGGTTTTTTTGGTTTTTGTTTTTGACCTTGTGATCTAACAAACTGTATGTGGCAGGTTAGGGGGTTGGGGTTTGATTTTTGATTTTGACCTTGTGACCCATCAAGTTGTGTGTGGCAAGTTGGGGGGTCAGACTTGGTTTTGACCTTGTGACCTAACAAGCTGTATGTGGCGAGCTAGGGGGTCAGGATTTGTTTTTGGTTTTGGCATTGTGACCTAACAAGCTGTATGTGGCGAGTTAGGGGACCAGGGTTTGGTTTTTTGTGGAATGTCAATTTCAAGATTTTGGCTTAATTTGGTTCATGAGGTTGGATGGTTTGGATTTTTGGAAACTCATGAGGCTTGAATTTTTTTTTTTTTTTTTTTTTTTTTTTTTTTTTTTTTTTTTTGTGGTTCAATCAACTCAAAAGAGGCATGGAACCATTTTGTATGCTCTTGGTAAGAGGGATTTTTTTTCTTTGACTAAAAGCCTCTTTTAGTGCCTAGGTGGTCAAACCTGGCTCATGTAGGCTAACCTACGGGACCTGAAGCTTTAGAGATGGCTTAGATCTCATGTGGTGTCATTTTATAAAGAATATCTAAATATATCTCTTTTGGGTAGAGAATATCTAAAAATATCCTTACTTGGAGAGAATCTGTCAAGTTTCCTTGTTTGTATGAGAGATTTTCTCAAAGAACCTTCTCTTTGGGAGAAAATATCTCAAATCTCCTTTCTTTTGGGAAAGTTGCTAATTTTTAGCACTTACCTCCTAGCTTTTTTTCCTTGTTTCCTCTTTTGGTTTGCTCTCTTCTATAAAAGCAAGGGGAGATTGGATCTTTGCTTCATTGCTTTCTTTTTGTAAGAGCTTTCAAGAGTGCCCAAGATCAAGAACTCCTCTTCTTCTTCAAGGATCTTCTAGCTTTTTCTTCTTCTTCTCCATCAATGGCTTCAAGTAAGTCTTCTTTTTCAAGAAAACTCCATTGTTGAAAAGTTCTTCTCTCTGTTTTTTTTTTCTTTCCTTTTCTTTTTTCTCTTTTTTTTTTGTTCAGCACTCTTTTTCTTCTCTTTTTTTTCACATTTTTTTAATTTTTTTTTACGGATATGGCCGTACGGCCACGTGGTCATGGGCCACGGCCAGCCCTTTTCTTCCCCTTTTTTTTTTATTTCCCCTCTCTTTTTTTTTGAGGGGTTTCTTTTCTCTTCCTTTTATTTTATTTTATTTTATTTTTTTTGCTCACCATGATAATGCGGTTTTTGCAATTCAAGATGTTCATGCATTTTTTTTATGCATCAAACAAAAGGCTAGGATTTCTAGGTCGAGTCAACATGAATTTTGATTTGAACAGAGTTTGATTGATTTTGACCAAGTTGGGTTGGAATTGGTCAAAACTTGGTCAAGGTTTCCTAACATCTAATGCATGACAAGAAATTTCTGTGCATGATTTTTGTAGTTTGGATTAGGAGAATGATATGATTGTGCATACCTAGAAATTCTTTGTAAGCTTTGGGATTCGGAGCTCACAGTAATGTTGAGCCCTTTTCTATTCTTGCGGAGATTGGAGAAGACTGGCTTGATCTTGCAGCAATGTTTGAGTTTGAATCTTCTTTGAGAATCCTCCATTGACTATGAGCTCACAGTGGTGTCGAGCCCAAGCTCCTTATTTTTTTTGGGATGACTCCCTTTTCTTCGGAATTGCCTCGAAACCATGTCAAAATTTAGCTAGAATTTTTTTAGCAAAATTCTGTCATTTTGATGATTGATTTTTTTTTTTCCATCCTTTTGAAGGTAGTTCCTCTAGAACAAACAAGGGTAAGGGGCTTGTTACGGACACACCTCACCGGTCTACCAGATCTTCTAATGCGGTCGTACAGCAGGCCTGGGAAAAGGTCCATTATGTTGAGAAGAACTTGGAAGAGTGTGACTCCCTCAACTGTGATGAGATGAGACAACGATTGATCGCTCTCAAGGATGAGGAATTCTACAAGATTGTGATAAGCAGCAATCCTTGGGTCACGAACGATCAGAGCATTGTGCCGAAGCCTACCTTCTTCTTTGGTGATGTAGTCCCTGACGACTTGACATATCAAAGAAGATCTTTTCAGTTCTCTTACACAGTGGATGGTGAGGAGAGATCTATTTTTACCCGGTCGACCTTAGATCGTACCATCTCGATCATGAGTCTTTCTCCCACATGCCCTAAGAGGGAAGATCCTCCAAGCTAGGTGAAGTGGACTAATGTGACCAAGATCGGGGTTTTTGTTGGCGACCCTTCCGGATATGTAGAGAAGTCGCCTGTCCGTATGGACATGATGATGCTAGTCAGTGGCTACCAAGGTTCTGATTATCCGTCAGTCGATTTGAGACCGGTGGGCCTTAGCATTTTTCTAGGTGACAGCAGCAATTGAGTGAAGCCTGTTCGACTTCATGGCCATTTCAGTGTTGACTCAAGCTGGGAATCATGAACTGATCACACCCTGAAGGTTGGGGGGGGGGGCCATTTTGAAGGGGCTAAGATTTTTGACGCGGTTCGCGCTTTTCGATAAACTGTGGTTTTCTCTGATGAAGCCTTCATGGCCATGCTGGAATCATTCCTTCCACAAACCAACACCTTTATTGTTACCAATGGTGAGATTGGTTTTTCTTTGAAGGAATTGAACGTTATAACCAGGCTGCATATCCTTTGAAAACTCTATGAGGAGTTCATGCCTATCGACAGCGTCCTGAGGAGTTTAGGCTTTTGTACTTTCAGCTTGTCGCATTCTATGACTTTTTGAAGGAGAATGAGGGTTCGAAAGTCAGGTGCAGCAGTTGGAAGAGTTGTAGCTCCAACTTTTTTGACAGCGGGGAGTCTTCTAATACTATGGCCTAGGATGCTAGGGCTAAAAACCCAGGTTTGAAGAAGATCGCCGCCATGCGAGAAGTTTGAAGAAATTCTTCTCAAGCACAGACGCCATTTATCTTGACATTGTACTGTGGAGAGATCTCGCTTTTTACCTCACCTATTGGCTGGGTGAGGCTGTTTTTGCTGGAGGTGATGGAACGCACATCAGGCCGCATTGTATTTTTCTGGCTTGTCAAATGGCATTCGGAGAGTGGCTGGCTTTGGTGCCAGCTCTTTACTCCTATTTGTGTACTGAACTGCAGGATGCTGCTTTTTGGTTCGGCTTAGGCTCCCTATAAACAAGGTATTTCCAGCCCATATTTTTTATTCGTTGTATGTGTACCACTGTCCCGGCTTCCATCTGTTGGGAGTTGCACATGATGATGACCCTTTTATGATTTGATTGGCTAGAGGGACAACCGTTTCCACATCTCTTTTGTCGCCCGTTTGAGGATCTGACGGTTTAAGGACGTTGAGATTGGGCAGTCTTCGATAAAGCTTTCTCTGGGTTTTTAGAGCAAGGCTTTTGATTTTGGTGTCTCTCGTGATTCCACCAGGGCAAGGTCAAGAAGATACTATTCTCCGACAGACGCAGAAAAGAGGTGGCTTTTCAACATACTCATTGGTACGATGGTATACCGTAGACATCTTTTCGTCGACATCCAGCAGCATGTTCCCTCGCATTTTGCGCTGTAGGTGGGCTTCTCTCAAGGCGTTGTTGGAGAGCCTTCGAGCAAGGTGAACCTTTTGGAGGTTTGCAGGATGGGAGGAATGCATGGGCCTTTTACAGTGCGGAAGATACTACCGCCATGATTTCCTATCATGAGTTGCCCACTTTCCGGACTGCTGGCTTCACGAAATGGTTTGTGGAGAGCTTTTCGGTGTACCGGGGGCTTTCCAAGAAGGAGCTTGATATAAAATAATCTCCTATGAAGGGTCTTGGCAGATCAGATGGCGTCCAACAAGAGGAAGTTTTGGCTTTCCTTTCTGGAGAGAAGCATAAGATAGGCTTTCTCGGTGAACACGACGTCATCAGTTCAGGAGCTGTATAAGAGATACCTGGTGAGGTCTTGAAACAACTAGAGGAAGAGGAGGCCGAGATCGATGCTTGGATGCAAGTGGAACGAACGAAGGCTTCCATGGAGTCCATTGGGAAATGTAGAACATCTGATGAGGAGTCAAGTAGAAGTCCTGACTTTGGCAGTGGGGCGGGCACTTCAAGCAAACCGACCTATAGAGGCAAGAGGAAGAGAGGGCATCGCCATAATAAGAGACGGCAAGAAGACTTTCCTGATTTGGAAGTCCCTTTTACCATTGCTGAAAAGGTGTTCAGGGATGTTGATGAGCCTCCAGAAAAGAGGAGTCGAGAAGAAGAGACCGTTGGTGAAGGTATGATTCTTCCTCTTTCTCTTTCTATTTCTTTCATTGAGATTTCCTTGTTTTGATTTGCCTCCTCCCCTCTTTTTTAACAAAGGATGAGGACTTGGTGATGCTTGAGGTTCCGACTGATGAGGCGGTGATGGATCCGATTGTGGCATTTGAGGAAGGGCCAAGGGACGCTGGAGTGGTTCCAGAACCTTTGCCTGGTATGAATTTCTTTTGCTTTTACCTCTTTTTGTTTTTTTTTTGTTGCCATCCGCTGACATATTTTTTTCTTGCCAACTGACTTGTCAGAGGATTCTGATGACTTTAAGCCATCTATGGATGCGACCTTTGACGATGCTTCTGATGAGCTCATAGAGGCAGAAAGTATTCCGTCGGTTGTCGAAGAAGGTATTTGTAGTAATAACCCTGATGATAATGGTTTTTCAACAAGATCATATTCATACCTTTTTTTGTGTTTTGCTGGCAGGTTGTGAGGTAACAAGAGAAGTTCCTCCGTCTCCCTTAGGGCCGAAGCATGGGATGCCTGTAACTAATCCAGAAGTAGGGACTTCTTCTACTAGTTTTAATACAGTAGGGGTGAAATCTTCTGAGGAGATTCCTTCGCCAGTGTCTTCAATTGGAAAGAGCTTGATGATTACTCCTCCGATAAGGCATGACATGGGCAGTCGACCGATGGAGAGGGGCGAGTCTTCATCCGGGCCGTCTCTTCAGTATGCGAAGAAAGTGTTGAAGAGCGTCTTGAGCTCATGGGTCGAAACTCTTTCTTTTGGCCACTTGGAAGCTAGCTTCGGCATGGTCAAGCATGTACAGGACATTCTTGCTGAGAGCAAAGAGGTCGGTTTGGACATTGCAAGTGCAAAGGCTTTTGTTGATGAAGTCATGGCTTTGGGCAACAAGTGGACTGAGACCAAGAGCTTCCCAAATGGTGACTTCTTCCATGAGATGTTTTTGAAGCCTTCCGGTGTGGTCAAATCTGAGCTGAATGAGATCTCGCGGACTCAGAAGCAGTTCGTTCGGGAGAGGAACGTCACCGAGTTGGCTATCATCGAGCTAACACAAGACCTGCATCGTCTTGATAGGGAGGTCTTTAAGGAGAGGCAGCATCTCGAGCTATTGGAGGAACAAGCTGTTGTCAAATGGACCGCCATTGTGGAAGCTCGTGCTTAGAGAGGGGACTCTGATTTGCCAAGGTGAGGAGGCTTATAGCAATCTCCGGAGGAAGACTCAGGAATATGAGCAATGGCAGATTCTCTGGAAAGAACTTCCTCATGCTGCAGATGGGTCGCAGTGTTCTGCCACATTTTATGGAAGGCTTTTGAAAAAGCGTGGCCTAGAAGCTTTGGAGGCTAAGGCCAAGAGTTTGCTTGAGGAGTTGAATCTTTGATTGAAAACCATGTTACACTGAGCTCCTGATTTTTTGTAACAAACTCTTTTCTTTAGTACCTCCATGTAAAAACATTTTTGGTACTCTATATACCTTTTACTTAAATTCATTTTGATGAAAATAAGCAAAAGTTGGATGAGAATGTTTGTTTGAAAATTTGATCAAAAGGCTTTCATTTTGTAAAATCTCTTGTCAAAGGATTGTTTTGGCATGAAGGCCAGATTTTGTGGCAAAAAACCAGGTTTTTTTATGGCCTGAAAGCCAAATTTTGAGATGGCATGAAAGCCAGAATTTGTGGCGGAAAAGCCAAATTTTGGGTTTATGGCATGAGAGCCAAAATTTTGGTTTATGGCATGAAAGCCGAAATTTATGGCATGAAAGTCGGTTTTGTTTTGTGGCATGGAAGTCGAAATTTGTTTTTTGCATGGGAGCCTGTTTTTTGTTTTTGGCATGGGAGCCGAAATTTGTTTTTGGTATGAAAGCTAGATTTTTTGAAAACCAAGTTTTGTTTTGTTGTTATGAAAGCCAAATTTTTAGATTTTTGGCATAAAAGCTGGGTTTTTTTTGGCATTTATAGCCAATTTTGTGGCGTTGATAGCCGATTTTGTGGCATTGATAGCCGGTTTTGGCGTGAAAGCCGGGTTTTTTTGGCATTTATAGCCGATTTTAGAGTAAGAGTCGTTTTTGGCTTAAGAGCCAGTTTTTGGCATAAGAGCCGATTTTTTTTTTTGGCATTTATAGCCGATTTTGGTGTGAGAGCCGGGTTTTTTTTGGCATTGATAGCCGATTTTGGTTTTCAAAAATGCAATTATCGACTAAAAGTCGTCTCCCTGCTGAATGGTCTTGCAAGTATTGATGGAATGTCGCCTTCTTGCTCACTCGGTTGCGAGTATCGATGGAATGTCGCCTCCTCGCAGATGGAGCGCAAGTATCGACTAAGCATTGCTTCCTTGCTTTTAAAAAATTCTTATTTTGCGGGTACTGACTTGGTGTCATTTCCCCACTATTTTTGAAATTTGTGGTTTTCTCGAACCCGTTTTTTTTTTTTTTTGTAAAATTTGGGTTGTGGTTATCAACTGAAATGTTGCGTCTCCATGATTTGAGGTTTTTTCGAACCTTTGAAACTTGGGTTGTGGATATCAACTGAAATGTTGCGTCTCCATGATTTGAGGTTTTTTCGAACCTTAGAAATTTGGGTTGTGGATATCAACTGAAATGTTGCGTCTCCACAATTTTTGAAAATTTGCAAGTATCAACGAGGTGTCGCTTCCTTGCAATTTTGAGGTTTTGGAAGTATCGAATGGGGTTCGCGTTCTTCCGATTTTTGGGTTTTACGAGATTGACTGCACGTCGTTTCCTCGTGTTTTTTTGTTTTTTTTTTTAATCCATTTTTTTTAAAGACTCGAGGGTCATAAATTTTGATTGAAAACCATCTTTTGTGGTAAAAGCCAGGGTGGACTATGGTGGAAATCCCTGAGTCCTGATTTTTGTTTCAAACCATGAATTTTGGGTTCAAGGGTCGAAAATTTTGGTCAAGTTCGGGAATAAGCTCCTAAACTTGGATTTTTGGATTTTTTTTTTGAACAATGAAACTATGAAAGTAACCATTGTTTTGAGAGTTTTTTTTTTTTTTAGAAATTTCAACGTAAAGAAGAAAATTTCAAAAGGAGTGGCTTTGACGAGCAAGTACCTATGAATAGGCTTAGGCCATGTAGGCGTCGCTCTGACCCGATGTAGGAAGTCTTCAAGGGTAGTACCACTTCAAGAACTTGTCGTTGATGGGCAGCATGCAAATGTCTCCCTCCATGTTTAGAAGAGCGTATGCGCCGTTGGAGTAGACTTTGTCGATGACGAAGGGCCCCTCCCATTTTGATTTGAACTTGCCTCTGGATTTATGGGCGAAAACCATTGTCCTTTTTACTGTAAGAACCAAGTCTCCATTTTTTTAGGCGCGTTGCCTGACCTTCTTGTCGAAAGATCCTGCTATGCGTGCTTGGTAAAGCTCGATGCTTTGTAGAGCTTCGAGCCGTCTCTCATTGAGATTATCCAGCTCTTGGAGTCTCAATTTGACATTGTTTTCTTGCGTCATGACATTTTGCAAAGATACCCTTAAGGAAGGAATTTATACTTCCAAAGGGACAACAGCTTCGCATCCATAAACCAATGAGAATTGTGTGCTATGGGTTGGTCCTCGAACGGTGGTTCGATAGGCCCATAAAGCTTCTGATAGTTTGTTGCCCCAGTCTCCTTTGTGACTAGAGACCATTTTGTTGAGAATTTTGTAGAGTGTCTTGTTGAAGGCTTCTGCCAGTCCGTTCGCTCCTGGATTATATGGAGTCGAAGGACAACTTTGGATTTTTACTTGTCGCAGAACCTGTAGAATCTGTAATCCCGGAACTGTGGTCCGTTATCATAGACGAATCTTTTAGGTATGATGAAGCGACAAATAATGTTGGTGTGCAAGAACTGAAGGGCTGATGAGGTCTTCATTTCACTGAGCGCAACTGCTTCTGACCACTTAGAGAAATAATTTGTAGTGGCGAAGATGAAGCGATGACTTTTGCTTGATGGGGGAGAGATAGGACCTATGATATCCATACCCCAGGCTTCAAAAAGCCATGAGATCGCTGTAGGATGTAGCCATTCTGAAGGCCTATGGACATAATCTCCATGAATTTGGCATTGTTGGAGCGCTTAGCAAATTGCATTGCATCAGCTACCATGGTAGGCCAATAATAACCTAACATTTTTATCTGATCGTAGAGCTTAGGACCAGCCTGATGGGTTCCACAACGACCAGCATGCACTTCTTTAAGAGTTTCTTCAGCCTCTTATTGCGACAAGCAGCGTAGGAGTACTCCATTGAAGGATTTTCTGTAAAGTGTTTTTGAAGGAATATCCAAATGAAAGTTTGGGGCTCGTCTTTGAATGCTTACCTGCTCTTTTGAGTCTTCAAGTAGGATTTCGAACATAGTATAATAAATGAATGGATCCCTCCAGTCACCGATCGGAGGTTTGAGGATGGATATCCTACTTCCAACGACTTGGTGGCATTTAGCAACTGCTTAGTATGTATTAAGAGGAGGGAGAATCTTTCTTTGACACACTGTAATTTACATATTTTCCCCTTCGTGGATTGCCATAGACGCTGTAAGTTCAGCTAGGGCATTTACACAAAGGTTTTCACCTCTGAGGATGTGACTGATGTGATAGATGTCAAACTTTTGTCAAAGCGATTGCGCCTTGTTGTAGTAAGGCAACAAATCGGGCTTCCTGACTTCAAATTTCTAATTCATCTGGTTGACGATCAGTTGAGAGTCCCCAAAAGCTTCCAATACGGTGATGCTGGATTCAAGGGCGAGTTCCAACCCTACAATCAGGGCTTGGTATTCAGCAGCATTGTTTAAATATAGTTCTAGTAGCGAGAAAGCGTGTGAAATCATGTATGTTTCGGGACTGACAAAGAGAATGCCAATTCCTAATATCTGTTTTCTTTTTTTAATTGTCCTGGTTGCGCCATCGAAGTACATTTTCCAGGAAACATTTGATGAGGAAATCTCCACCGAGTAGACAGGTTCGTTTGGGAAATCATCCCTAAGTGGAGAATCTTTAGGCAAGGGGTGCTCTGCTAAAAAGTCTGCTAGAGCTTGACCTTTGATTGCCTTTTGTGGAACTTACCTAATATCGTATTGCGATAGAATGATGGACCATTTTGCCAGTCGACTGCTTTCGTGACAATGACCTTTAAGAGATTGTTCCTCGAAATCAGGTAGATTGTGTTGGACAATAAATAGTGACGTAGCTTTTGTATGGCGAACATCATTTTGCAAGGCATTCATTTTCAACTGAAGAGTAGGGATACTCTACCCCTACTAGTATGTGGTTGAGGTAATATAGAGCAGCTTCTTTTCCTTCATCGTTTTCTTGTGCGAGTAGAGCGCCCAAAGAATAATCGAGAGTTCTTGCGTACAAGATGAATGGTTTTTCAGTTGTGGGGGCAGCCAACACTGGAGGTTTGGTCAGGTATGTTTTGATGTCTTGAAACGCAGCTTCACATTCAGCATCCCAAATAAAGTCCACACCTTTTTTCATAAAGCAAGAGAATGGACGGCACTTCCCTAACAGATTGGAGATGAACCGTCGAATGTATGCCAATCTTGCTTGAAGCCCTTTTAGTTCTCTTAAGGTCTTTGGAGATGGCATTTCTAGGATAGCCTTGACTTTGGTGCGGTCAAATTCTATTCCGGCTTTCCAAACTATGAATTCGAGAAACTTACCCGATAAGACACTGAAGAAGCATTTCAGTGGATTCATCCGCAGTTTGTGTTTGCGAAGTCAGAGGAAGACTTCTCGAAGATCTTTGAGATGGTCTTCTTTTCTTTCGTTATTAATGGCGAGGTCATCAACGTAACATTCGACTGTATTGTGCTGCATATCGTGGAATATTTTCATCATAGTCCTCTGATATATTGCACTAGCATTTTTCAAACCAAATGGCATGAAAGTATAGCAATGCACACCGAACGGAGTCCGAAATGATGTATACTTTTCATCTTCAAGATGCATCTTTATCTGATTGTAGCCAGAGAAGCCATCCATGAATGTCATTCGCTCGAATCCGTAGGTATTGTCAATCATGACCTACGGTATGGAGAGCGGGAATTCATTTTTAGGGCATGCATTATTTAGGTCTCTATAGTCAATACAGACCCTAATCTGCCCATTTTTTCTTTGTCACGGGGATAATGTTGGCTAACCATTGAGGATGCTGTTTCTCGCGAATGAAGCCAACGCTTTTGAGTTTCTGAATTTCTTGTTCAATTTTGTCCATCACGTCAGGACGGAATCTTCTTTGGCCTTGTTTGACAGGCTTGGTTTCTTTTTGTAAATTGAGTTTCTGGACTGCTATTTTGGGGTCTAAGCTAGGCATTTTGGCATAAGACCATGCAAAACAATCAACGAACTCACGAAGAAAAGAGATATACTCGGGTAACTCATCATCCTTTATATTCTTACTTATTAATACAGGATGTGGGTTATCAGGTGTCCCAAAATCTATCTTTTGAACATGATCTTTTGTTGGCAGGCTTGAAGGTGGTTCCTCCACAATATTTTCGGAAGCTTCCAACTCAACATGGCCTTCTGGAGTTCCAGAGGTATTTACAGACCGAGGCTCTGCTTTTGTCCATGGGTCTTCTTGATCAGTACTTTTCTCAAGACTTGCTATGAGATAGTCCCAATCATCTGCTGAAACTGGGTCAAAGTAGGGCACTTCTTTTGGAGACGACGGTTCTTTTGGATCAGAAAACCATGTGTTTGTGTCGTCGGACGATTTTTCTTCATCATCAGAGAAATCGTACCGATTGGATGAGCTTCCTGGATTTTTGACGGGTGACTCTTTAAATAGATATCCAGGGAGATTAATGTCTTCATGAACACGAGATGTTAGGGCCTCGTCGGCAAAACGACTTTGCAGTCTTTGTGTCAACTGTCTCATGGGAGTGTTGGGATCATGCCCCAACCCATGTGAAGACTTGTCTAGATGACGGTGGAGTTTCCAATCTTCCAATTGTCTATTGGTGAGGGTAGGTTCTAATGACGTGAGAATACCACGGCCTCCTCCCAAATTGATTGGATTCTGAGCGTCATAGCCCATTTTCTTCATGATAGCTTGCGCCATTGGACTATACAGGGATACCTGAGGCATACCTTTATTTTGGAAAGGTTCAAGCGAAGAATTTGATAAAGAAGCTTCCGATCTGTGGAAGAAGATTGACTTTTCTTCTGCCGTAGTTGTCAGAATGATGAAGAAAGTAGACGCAGGGTCTTCCACGTCGGCAGGTGTCTCCAATGGAGTGAGAGCAGGCAAAACTTGCTGAGTATCAACTTGGCTTGATGGTGTATCGTCTTCTAGCTCTGAATCAGAATCTGTGTCTCGCATGATAGACACGAAGGAAGCAGCAAACTTGCCCTTAGTCTTTTGTTTTGTCTTATTTGCTTTGGTGGTGATTACCAAAGACTTGGAAGATTTGAGGGAGACAACATCTAAGCATCTGCAAAACGAATGTCTTTGCCTTTGAAAGGCTTTTTGTCTGCAAACACCTGATGTATCAAGCCGTTGTTGCCAACTAACTTGATGTATTGATGTAAGGTTGAAGGGACGACACCATTCTCGTGAATCCAGGGGCGTCCAAGAAGTATGTTGTTGCATGAAGGGGTTCTTATTGCATACACAGTGACTTCAGAGATAAGATGACCGATTTACAACTTGAACATGATTTTGCTGATAGGCCTTTGAGCGCTCCTATTATATCCAAAGATGGATACAGATGTATAACTCAGCTTGCTAGGTGAAATGCTCAGCTCTTCGAGTGCCGAAGTAGAGATGAGGTTGAGTGCAGAACCTGGCTCGATCTGGACTTTGTGTATTGGCATTTCTTTGACATACCCTGTGAAGTACAAGGGTCGGTTGTGCTTTGTCTCACCTAGCAGGAGGTCATCCTTATCGAAGGCGATGGTCGCACTTGCTTCTTTCTAAACCGAGAGGCATTCAATGCCAGATGCCTCGGTTTTCTTCTTTTCTCCCTTTAAGGAAGCATTTGATTTTTTGATCCTATAGTCCACTTCAATTTGTAAGACTTGTGGGTCATGTTTGTCGACATCCGCGTTCAGTCTTTGCAGTTGTGAAATGAGATTATCACGAGTGTTCGGAGACATTCGTAATAAGTCAAGGATGTGCAGTCATGCAGGTATGTGTTTGAAGTGTTCAATCAAGTCGTACTTGAAAGCTTCCCTAGGGCCTGCATTTTCATTATTTTTTCCACTTGGGCGTTTACAACTTGCTTTCCCGAAGGATTTACGTAAGAAGAAGGTTGGTTGTAATTTTTGTGGTAATCCCGGCCAGAGTGGGTACCTCTACCAACTTCAAGAGTTTCTGGAGAAGGTTCTTCGTTTGGAAGATCGCCCTCTGAATCAGGAGGTTGATCATTCTCATTTGCTGAAGACGTCTCTGTAGCAACATTGTTGTCCTCAGTGATTGCGTTGCACAGAGCATTTTCCGAGAACAAGTCCTGAACAACATCCAGCAACTTTTCTTTCTTGTTGAATAATTTATCGGTCCAGACATCACCTATGAGGTCAGGTATCTGGGACCAGTTGACCGGGTTTTCATTGAAGAGGACTTCATTAGCTGGAGTTTCTTCAGGATGATCGGTCAGAAGAGGTGTGAGTTTTGATATCACAGTTTCAAGGGATGAGGGCTGAGAATGTGATATCTCAGTGGAAGTCACCTGAGAAGATGTAACTCCAGAAGATATACTACCAGATGGGGAGTACCTGTCTTCAGCAGATGAAGCTTCAGAGGCACTATCATGCTGAGCTATCACATTATAGGTTGCCCCGACAGGAGATGCCCCCAGAATAGACTGTTGGGAATCGATCTCATCCCCGGATGTAAGAGGATCATCAATCCAACAATTTTCTCCATTTTCAGGAGTTAAGGGAGGAGATACCTGTTGACTTTCAAGGATTTCTGGCGCTAGATTTTGATTGCGACGAAGATTGTTGATGCGATCTTGCTCTTGTTCTATGGCTAGACACTGTAAGATCCTTGCATATTCCTCAAGATCAGGTATAGGAACCAAATATTCTTCTTCGTATTCTCCTTGTGGTTCATCAATGTTGGGTTCCACTGGAGCATTGGCAGGTGCTGGATCGACAACATTTTCTTGGACAACCTCTTGGTCTTCTTCATCATCGGACCAGGATCCTTGTGGTTGTAAGGGATTATACCAGATTATTGGTAGAAGGTGAGATTCAGGAATCATTCTTCATCGGAGAGGTATTCTCCTGTTTTAAGGGATTCCTCCCACTCGTCAGTGTCACTGACTCGTATCCATCCATGGAGAATCCAATTACCGAATTGCAAGAATATGATGCCCCCTGCGTAACTTCATTTCTTAGCTGTGGTGGCATGAAATCACCAAAGGTGAGTTTTCTTGTTGCCCTTGAAGTCTTGGGAACGGACTCTTCTGTTGTCCCCAGTGAAGCAGTAGAAAAGGTCTCTGCTTTTTCAGAGACTTCTTGTTTCGGTTGAGCTTTCTCCTGCTGTCTAAGCTTACGGAGTTGTTTCTTGGCTTGCCTTCTCTGTTGAACAGTCGTCTTTTTTTTAACAATCTCCCAATTTTCATCTTCAAGGAGATCGGGATGCACCCAAATAGGCTGTCCGTCTGGTATTGGATCAAGAACCAACTCCTGGGACGTTTGAGTCATTTTTATCACCTTGAAGGAAGTAGTGATTTTCTCCTTTGGTGACTTTGAAGTTTGTCTACATGACACCATATTGACGGAGGCAGACCCATAGTTTTTGTCAAAGGTGATGACTCCGTTTTTCAACATCTCGTTGATCTTCTTTATCACAACAGAGCATTGATTGAGAGGATATGAGACCATCTGATGGTATGGACAATACCAAGGATCGTTGGTTTTGCCAACATCTCCCATTCTTTTAGGATTCGGCAAGGTGAGTTTGCCGTTTGCTACAAGAACCTCGAAAATTTCTTTGACATCTTTATCGAACAGGTATTTTTTCTCTACTCGTTCTTTGAAGGCCTCAAAGAGTTAAAGTTTCTTACCTATAGCTTTATTTTCAGTTTTCTTTGGCTGTTGATGAGCTTACTTGGTATGCACATTAAGAACCTCTTTTTTCTTCGATTTTGAGGTCGTAATGGTAGTCGGCTCTCTCTTCGATGATTTCTGACTGTTGAGGTCTTTGATCACCGTTTCAGCTTCCATGGAAGCTTCTAGGAGTTTTCCCAGGTTTATTGATTTATTGCCGATGATCATGGAGCGGATCCTTGCTCTCATGTTGTTACGGCAGATGTCGACCAGCAACGCTTGTGGCAATACATCTGAGCACTTGTATGCCATCGCCGTCCACTTGTAAATGAAGTCGTATGTTGACTCATTCTCTCCCTGTTTTAGGCTGCAGAGTTGTGCCATAGTAACATGATGATCCTCACCTTTGAAGTGGGTCAAGAAGCGTGTCTCCAGCATGTTCCAGTTTTGAATGGAATTCTGGTTTTGCAGATGTTTGGGATCTCCTTTGTTTTGGTAAAAGTCTCGGGGACCAAGTTTTGGGGTAGACCTGGTTTTTTACAGGTTAAGGCTTCATGGGGTTGCCACGAGCTTCAGGCTTCTTTGCGTTCACCCTTGGTGTTATGGCAATGACACGTTGCGGGGCAATCTTTTGCTTCTTGGCGGGTGCGGTTTCCTCTACAGGAAGTGGGAATGGTCCCAGTGATCCGAAGACGATGGTCCGAGGAGTAGAGGTTGACCCAGTGTTTTGATAATTGCAGAGGGAAATAATGCTTCGGCAGTTAGCAGGGCGCTTGTGAGTGCGCTTGTTCTTCTTCTCTTAAAGCATGAGCTACTGTTCTCATCAAAAGTGATGGTTAATGAAGCTGCCATTGTTAGTTTGGAAAACTTCTGAAACAAGACCACATCCATTAGTAATCACAAGAGTATGGTGATCATAAATGGAAATAACTATGGTTTTGTCTCTTCGAATCGCTCGAGGGAACATGGCCCTACCCAAGCGAGGTGAAGAAGGCAAAAAGCCATAGAGGGTACAATTGTTCTAAACGCAAGTATAGGAAGCTTATAGTGAGCATTCCAGTGACTGCTAGAAGCAATGGTAAACCTTAATTCAAATTACCGAGAAGCGAGGCTCACTCGAAGTAAGATGATATAAGGTTGGAGATATAAATGTGTTGGTCGCGAATACAGTAGACCCGAAAGGGCGTACTAACACCACTAGGCACAAATGTTGTAAATCGCATCATTGGAATGAACACGATTTACAACAACCCTTGTGGTGTTTGCTACAGCAAAGCTTCTTCAAAGTAGTAGAGCTTTTTCGGGATTTCTCTCTATGTGTGTGGCTATTTGATTTTGCCTCCGTTCTTCTTGGAATGACCCCTTTTTATAGGCTTTTGGTAGCCATGGGGTGGGTTTATGAGCATTGATGGCATTGATGCTACATGATGGGAGGAGTTACAAGTTTTAATTCATTTATTTTGTAAATCTTTTTTTCTTGGCTTTTGATTGGCCGATGGAAAATGATGGGCATTTAATCGCCTTTAATCTCCATGATGGGAGGAGTTTCATGGTTTTAATGCCATGATTGATTTGATTTGTAACTCCTTTTTCCTTGCTTCTGATCGGGCCATCCAAAATAATGGGTTAATGACCGCATTAAGTTGTCATAAAACGGGTCAATTAACAACATTAAGTGGTCGCCGAGGCATTTGAAGAGTCGCTAGCTGTACCACATCTTTTAAAATTCTTCTTGCGATGATCGCCGATGGATTCACGTGTTGTTTGATGTCGGATGGCGATGCAACTTCAGACACTAATTGATACTAGTGGGCCGATAACATCTGTTCTATCGATTTCTCGATCGGTTGGACAAAAAGTGTGTTTTCTTGCTTTGCCGGTTGGCGATCTTGGAGCGATCAATGACGATTTCATGCTTTTGACGACGGATTCGTGATGTTGGTGAAGATCAGCTGATTTCAAGCACCAAGAATCAGATTTTCGGAAAACCACAGGAGTCGGAGTTCTTGAAACACGGAAAGGGATTGAAAAATAGTCACTCGGCGAAAATCCGACGACCCGGATTTCCAGGGTCGCCGGCGACCATGGGGGTTTCCCCCTTTTGGTCGCCGTCTTTCGGCCGTTTCTCCGATTTTTCGATTCTTTTTTTCTTCGATATTTTTTCTGACATTTTTGTACATATTTTTATCCTGATTTCCTTGCAAACAACTTGATGAGAAGCCTTGCATATCGGAGAGCAAAGTTTCCGATTTTCCGGGAAAGCCGCAGACTTTGTCGCGTAGAGCTGCTGATTTGTCGTCAGAAGCGATTCTAGGTCAAACGATGTCGAAATGATCTGAAATTTGAGGTGAAGCTTCCTGAGTAGTAGATTAGACCAACCATACGCTTTTTTTTTTGAGTTTTGGAGCTGTGTGGGGTCCCGTCGCCAGTAGACTTGGTTTTGCCGCGATGATGATATCACGCTTTGATCTGTGGTCAATCGATGTCCGATTGACTTGAATTTTGACAGGGAGACTATTGGAGTCATTTTGAGACGATCCATTAGCTCCGATTTGGATGTCATGGTCCCGGGAAGCTCCACTACCGGGAGGCTTGATTTTGTTTCTGAGCGTCAAAGTTGGGTCAAACGTCGTCGGAATAACCTCAAATTTGATGTGTAGCCCTTTGTAAGCATGTTGAAGTCACCCATATGTTTTTTTTTTATGAGTGATAGCCTCAGTGGTTCTTGCCGCCGAGAGGCTTGATTTTACTACTCGAGGGTTGATGGAGGGTCAAACGTTATCAGTTTGACTTGAAATTTGACACGGAGCCTTTTGGAGGTATTTTGGGATCATCCATAGGCTCTGATCAAAGTTTTGATGTCTTCAACACTGTCTCCGCCGGGAGAGCTGACTTTGCTGCAGGTGTTTCCTTTTTGAGCCAAATGATGTCGGAATGGCTTGAAACTTGATGTAGAGCCTCCTAGTGGCGTTTTGAGGCCAGTTGTGTGCTCTATTTTGTGTGTCAGGGTCTTTGGCTTCACCACCGCCGGGAGCTCCTACTCAGCTGTTGGAGGAGTGAAGTTAAGCCCAATGATGTTGAAATGGACTGAAACTTCATGTATACCCCTCTTTTGGCTGTTTTGAAGGATCTTGTCATTTTTGTTTGATTCTGACAAGATTTGATGTTTGAAGTAGCATTGCATGTTTGTAATAGGATGCGGCTTCATGTAGCTTCTTGATGTTGAGGAGCCAAAGTCACTTTTTTGGTGTCAACAGCTGTACAAGGAGCAAACAGACCTTAAAAATGATCTCAAGAAATTAGGAAAGGAGGGCCTAGAGGAGGACGAAAAATCATATTTCATCAATAGCCTTTGCTGGGTAACACAAATAACTTTTTTGCCGTGTCTGCAATGGAATTCATTAAATGACATTAATACTCTTAAATTCTATATTTGTGTAGACGATCTCACTGCTGAAAACAAAAATATGAGAGAAGCCATCCTCAATCATCAAATCTCGCCATATAAAGTGTAGAATCATAGATTCGTCCACTTTCCAATGATCTCTAATGGAAAGAACAAAGATGTAACACTTCCATTGAACTTTATTACTAGTTGATAAAAAACAAGGCCAGTGGATGCACTACAACTCCATGAGGCTAAGGGAGAAAAATGGAATTGATCACTACTTCAAGAATGTCGAATTGCTGGTACATGTCATTCACTTTAACTTCCTTTAAATCATGGTTGACAAAAGTTAATATCTATGGGGCTAATGAAAATGATGTGATTACAGAAACAGTATGTAGAAAATTACAACTACGTCAACATTGAGGAAACGCAGCATATAACGAGCCATTGATCAGCATGGAAGAAGCACCACAACAGAAACAGGAATCGTAAGTATTGTAACAAGAACCTAAATTATACAAATAAAACCATAGACAACCAAACAATATAAATAACTGAAAACACCATGTCACATTGCAGGCTTGATTATGGCATCATCGTGTGCTACCTCGTGACTCAAATCTCTCGTTGTAAACTAGTTGACAACCACTTGGCACAAAGCGTCATCGACAGTTTTAGGGTAGAATTAGCAGTCAAGTTCTTTCATGACGAGCCCCGTACTTTGACAAAAATTTGCATCCTAAAGAAAGACTGACAAACATCATGGATTTTTCTGTGTTTTCATTTTTTGGTTCACATTGATAACTGTAAGATGTTGGAAACAACATTAAAGGAAAACTGACAAACAACAATTGAATTTCTTTGTTTTTTTGGTTTTTGGTTCACATGGAAAACTTTAAGATGTTGGAAGCAGCGTTAAAGGAAGCTTGACAAACAGCAGGGGATTTTTTTTTTTTTGGATACAAATATAAGATGTTTGTAAATGTAAATACGCTTATCAATTACATAATTCAAGTCATTTTCTTACATGTTATCATTGCTTTATGTTTATTATGAATTCAAATAACATACATTATACACAAATAGAGACGGCGACACCAATATCTAAAAATCATAGAATTTAAAATGTTTCGATAAAAAAGAACGAAATACATTTATCTGCAATTTTCATATAGCTAAATTTCTATGTCTTTTTAAAAAAACTCATGTAAATTTATCTTCCTTTTGAAAGAAACTCAGATATATTTATCTGAGTTCGAATAAAAATCAATGAAATTAATCTGAGTTTTGAATGAAAGTTTGATAAATTTATCTGTTATTGTATTGGCAGTCGAGTAAAATCTGTGTAAAAATCATTACAAAAAAGAAAGATAACATCAATATTTCAAAGCAACATTTATACTTTGCGATTTTATTCAACAGAAAAAATCCAAATTGATCTCTATACATGTTGACAGTCACACATTATCATCTCCAAATTATAAAAGATGACAAATTCAAACTAATGTCAATAACAACTCAATAGGCTCCTTGCAGGACTTTTTATTATGACTCACAATTCGCCCACATCGTCCGCATTTAATCTGCCTTGTCATCTCACCTCTTGATAAGATCCTCTTCTTTTTTGACCTTCCGGGTTGACGCCTCATCACAGGAGGCTGAATCACGGGTTTTGCAATTGTTGTCTCTGGCTTGCCTACAGTTGGGATTGGAATTATGGATTCAGAGTATGCATGACTGTATGTCTGTATGTGAAAATACGCATCCACATAGAGGTTTAGATCCTTTTCACTCTTTTGAGTAGCAGCATATACGTGGGCACACGGGAAGCTATTAATCTACCACTGATAGCAGGAACATATGTGATTGTAAATATCAACAGTGACCTACGGGTACGAATGAACATAAAAAACAGTGTCGCTTGACCGCCAACGCTCCACGGCCTACCAAGCTTGATAGAAGCCTCCAACCTCTAATCCATGTCCAGGCAAATGACATCTTTCCATAAGCTAGACATTTCCCTCCTATTGGCCATCTGCTCCATTATCTGAACCCTTATCATGTCAACCGTCTTCGTAATGGGCAAGTGACGCGCTTCTCTAATCCATGAATTGAAAGACTCTGCAGCATTAGAACACATCTCCCCATACCGATGGCCCTTAAAATAAGCATTGCTCCACTTATCATGAGATAATCCGGAGAGAAATCTGTCAACGTTCAACCACTTTCATGTCTAAACGCCTGCAGCTTCGCATGGAATATAGGTACAGTGGGGGCATAGGCACATTCACATAACAACAAAACCATCCTTTCTCTAAATTCATTTGTGTACCGTCTTGAGAATTTATCTCTCAAATTTGCTTTCAAATGTTGGAGGCAAAAAGCGTATGAGCAAATGCAAATATATGTGTAACACTATCCATGAAATTAGAATTCCTGTCAAAAAAAAAAAAAAGTAATAGAGCGGTCATATGCAACTACTTTCCTCAAATTCCGTAAGAACCATTTCCAACTATCATCAGTCTCTGAGTCTACCACCGTAAAGGCAAGAGAAAACAGACCTATCACATTCAACAAAACAATTTATTATCAATTAAGCAGCAAGGTTAACTAAGCACTGAAATAACAATAGATAGTATCGACATTATTAAAAAACGTAAAAATTTGCAAGAGGACACTTTACCTTGATTACCATCCTTCCTTGTTGGTGCCAACAAATATCCCTTGTATCTGCCTTTCAGAAATGTCCCATCTAGAAACAACAATAGACAAACATAATTAAATCCACGAATCGAAACATTGAATGAAAAAAAAAAAAACGCTTGAAGCACATGGTGGATTCATCGTTATCTGAGACAATCAGACTGCCTGGATTTGTCTCCATATTAACATTAATGTACCAACGAAGATGGTCAAAAGAAAGCGATATATCACCATACAATTTATTCCGGGCCCTTTCAATCCCCCACCATGCATGATGGTATGTAATGGTTAGCCCATATCTGGCATGGAAATGATGCACAACATTAATGGGTTTGGTCAATGGCTTTTCTCGAATATGATCCATCATTAAATCAGCAACAATTTCAGAGTTAATCCGACTAATCTTAGATGTACGGACTGCTGCTCCACAAGTATGCTCATTATCAAATAACCTTACAAAAAAAAAAAAAAAAAAAAAAAAAAAAAAAAAAAAAAAAAGAAAACCACTAGACTTTTGAAGCGATGCATGAACACGCCACATGCAATCCTGGGTTTTACGATGAGAGCATTCAACTGTGATCCTTACTTTGTCATTCTTGACATATACAAACTCAAACCCCAACTTAATCGAAATTTGCACAGTACATTCTTAAATTCAAAAGCCCCATCGTCAGACCTCTGTCCAACATGACCGATACAATTCACCCAATCCGAAGAAAGAAGAAACTTTTCATTTTGTGAACAAAACTATGGAAGTAAATCCGTTTCTACATCTGTAGCCTCATACTCCACTACTGCCATTCTATCTTCATAAAATTCATCCACATTATCCCCATTGTCCTCATTACCATATTTAGATAATTCGGATACAAAGACATCGACTTGATCCAATCCCAATGAAACTGCCAATATAGACAAATTCAACAAATCTCTGTCATTGTCAAGCATACACTTCGGGTGCCCAGGCAATGCATATGTGGAACAAACATTGTTAGGCAACAAAGTCTTCCACTTGCAACAAATTTGGTTAACCAAATCATCCATTTTCATACTATCAGTCAAAATAACAACATTGGTGAACATACCAAGCTTACAAAGAAGCATAATCGGTTTTGCCATTTTCAGCACTGCATACAAAAAATAAAGATAAAATCAAAACACATCAACATTTGTAGCTGAAATACTCTCTTACTTTCGCATGAGTCTATGTCAGTTTCGTGTCATTTTATCTGTGTTTGATTGACGTTATCTGATACGAGTTTATCTAACACAGATGAATTTAGCTAAGTTTGACATGATTTTATTTGTTTATAGAATCGGTTAAACTAGATTTGAAGTGAATTTATCTCACTTTCGGATAAATTTATCTGAATTTGGTGTTCCTTATCTATGATTGGTATGAATTCATCAGAGTTGGGAGTGAATTTATGACTTGTAAAATGGATTTATATGAGTTTGAAATGAATTTATCCGACATTAACATGAATTTATCTAAGTTTGATTTCAATTACATCTAGAACGAACTACTGATAATATAAGAAGAATTCATTTCAGAAAACAAGATTAAAAGATCTTCTCAAACTAAAATAGATCAAAACATTCATCCTTACCTCAAGAAATTTATTGAAATGATGAAATCTAAGTTTGCTTTTATTCAGATCTGAACAGAAATACTGAGAACATAAGAAGAAATAATTTCAAAAAGCAAGATTAAAAGAAGTATTTAAACTAAAATTCGGATCAAAACATTAATCATTACCTCAAGAATTTCATTGAAATGATGAGTTCTGAGTCTGCTGTGAATCAGATCTACAAACTCATATTAAGAAGAACTCTCTATCAACGTCAGAAGAATTGAAGAAGAAGAAAAGAAGGAAAATGATTCTCACGCACTACAAAGGACCTATTCTAGAAACTGAGAAATTCTAGGTGAAATTACATTAATCGTCATTCCCTCCAAATCAAAATTTGAAATTTGATCCAAAACTTATCTTACGACATTTAAATTCGTCAATGATCAGGGAAAGACGATGAGGCCGAGCTATAAACCAAGATTAGATTGCATGACATCTATGCAAACGGTTAGAAGGGCAATTCAATCATAAAAAAGTATGATGTGTTATGCTAAGGGACCACTGCCCGAATTAATCCCATGCGCAAGGGACTTTAGGCCTTAAACAGTAATGCACAATAATCAGGGATCTCTTGCTAATTTACCCTATATTAAAGCAATAGGAAGCCCTGATCTGGAGAGTGCCACATTATCCCTCGTGAATTTCATACACGCCATGTGGCATCACAATACTAAAGCTCATCCTTAAATCTCTCTAATTCCTAAAATCATTTCTAGTTCCCTAAAATTTCACTTACGTCCTTCCTTTTAAGTCATCTTAATCAATTCTCTTTCTTATCTCACATGATTGGATTGTGATAAGTTTTAAATTCTCCCCTACCATCTCTCTTATTAATTACTTAATATATACATGTTTCCTATTATCTCCTAATGTTCTTATCATACTCTTTAAAACTCAAAAAACTCTTTCTATATTCAAATATTCCATAAGATTACTATGAAATCATTTAATGAGAGAACCGTTTTATAATAATGTCGCGTTGTTGAATGGATTCTTTAAAATTCAAGATTTAGCCCGGGTAAAAGGAATTACAGTTTGTAAATCATCTTTAACCACATAGGCCCATACCGTACAATCTATAGTTTAGATGTAAGTGGCCCGGGCCATAATTATTTGGTACTCAATCTAAAAATAGTGGTAATTATAAAACAGTGGCCACTCAATAGTGGCACATACCATAAATAGATATAAGTGGCCATTCAATGGTGGCACGGACCATAATTATAGATTATACAATAAAACAGTGGCCCGTTTCAATCTAAAACAGTGGTATATGCTGATGATTATTTTTGAAAAAATATTATAATTTTAAAATATTATAGATTTTATAAAGGGCCTACTAATGGATTTATAATATTACTTTCATAGTAATATCGAAACTAATGAGTTAAACCCTCTTATAAGATCTTATATGCAAAAAATATGTTAGTGAGGCCCCTCTTATAATATTTCATTTACAAAAAATGCGCTTGTGGGGTTAAGTCTGATTTAAGCAAAACTTGGCCTCACAATAAATTTATAGCATTGCTTCATGGAACATTAAAATTTTATTAGTGGGTCCCTCTTTTAAAATTCTAAGTGCCAAGAAAACATTGGTAAGGCTTAAATTTGATGGAAGTGAAACTTTGCCCCACAATGAATTTATGACAGTGATTTTATGACGGTGATTTCATAGGCTAATATGTATGTCTTATCTTCCATATGAATCAGTTAATGTTTAATTTTTTCTAGATTTTATCCTATTTCTAATATATATCTGTTTTCTATTTGCTAGCACTTTCTGTTGTCTTGCTAACAAGCACTACTGGATGACTCATGTACTCTTTTATCAGACCAAAGGATACCAACCATGATAAGAGAAAGGCAAGCAACTGAACACAGCGAAAGTTACATCTGCTCTCGAGAACTCGGCAAGGAAAAATCCAAGCACACGGCTCAAGAATACACCACGTCAAGCCTGGCCCAGCCCGAATATAAAGATGTTGATGAGAAAAAAAAAAAGAAGTGATGTGGTGATTCGAAAACTATAGAGTTGACACACAAATGCATGACCAAACCAATAAACCTGCCATCAAGAAGATATAGACAGCCCAGCCAGTCTTTAAATAACAAACCTCACATGTGCTGGGTTCAGGTTTTGTTCAGGTGGGCTGGTCTCGAGCCATCGAATTAAGGCCTGATTAGGGCTTGGGCCTATAGTTTAGAAGCCAGGCTGGGCCTGGGTCTTCCTCAGCCTAGCCCATGAACACCCCTATTATTGGCCTCACACTTGTTAGGATATGGCGGATTGACTGATTTTTGGAGCAATGTGATAATTGCAATTTTCAGGCCATAATCCTTCAAGGGTTGGGTTTCAATACAACGTCACTGCAGCATATTATGCCGCAGCAACATCTCCCATCCAATAAGAGGCAGCCATTTCATTTAAAATTCAAAATGGGAGTCACAACTTTCAAATAGGGGCGTAAAAAAAAACCGTCAAACCGTCAAACCAAATCGAACCGAACCGAACCGCGGTTAATAACCATATTTCACTGTTCGGTTACGGTTACGGTTAATGAAATCTAAAAACCGCATGGTTCGGTTCAGTTACGGTTTTCCATAATAATTCACGGTTATTAACCGAACCGAACCGTATAATACGGTTCAGTTAATCGTATGCGGTTAACCGTACCGTTTACAAATAAAAGAAAAAATAAGGAGCCGTAACTATACGGTTAACCGTATAATAAAGCTTACCGATCAATGGGATTTTTATTCAATTGCTCCTTATATGTCATTTTACCTTCAATCATTCACATTTATCCCCTTATGTGAGGAAGGCATTCAACGGTTATTAACCGTAACCGAACCGTTTAATACGGTTAACCGGGGTTACAGTTTCCATGGTTTTTGTGGATACGGTTACGTTTACGGTTTTAAAAGACAGAAAACCACGGTTACAGTTCGGTTAACGGTTTTCCCAAATTGACCGGTTAACCGAACCGTTACACCCCTACTTTCAAATGTTATTCTATTATTAACATGAACCCTAAGATCGTGAACAGCATGATAATCACGTGTAGGATTTAATCTTAAATAAATTAAAGAGTACCTCCAGACATCCTGATGCAGAGAGCTTTCTGATCCTGCAGTCTGGTGCTGTTGCTGATTGATGCTGTGATCCGTCGAGAAAGAGACTATGTGAATGGTTTCGGTTTCTCTTTCCTTGCCTATAAAACCTTAATGTGTTGATTTTCGTGAATACCTTTGTGATGGACGAAAGGCTTTGTTTTTATAGGTGAAAAGAGGACCGAATTTTCAATCAGGGTTTCCATAGACTTAATCTCAACCATCCATCAAGGTAGAGTTTGTTATGGAATACATCTCATTAAGAAACCTTTTTGTATAAGGAATAGCATGTATCCTAAGAAAACAGATTTCCTATAATGACCACAATTCGGGAAAGGAAATGACTTGTAGTCCAAGTAATGGACTTAAAGATAATTTCCTTACAGTCTCCCACTTGGTCGATAGGAAGATCCTTTAGTGTTTTTCATCTTAGGAATCATAAGGCGCGCATTATATGCTAAACATTTCTTGATCGGTTATCATAAGTGTCTTGGCTAATTCAGTGGTCAATGGGAGTCATGGCGTGTCCACATTATTTTGCAACATGTTTACTTCCATGTATTACAGCATTGACAACCTGCATAACTAGACCGTAAAAGGAGATATACGTAATGGTCTCATCATGTCTATGTTGAAAGATTGTTTCTGTTTATCATTCATCCACACATAAAATGTACACAATGGAAAAACAGAAATAGCAGATGTAGAGTTGCATTAAGAGCTCAATAAATGTCAAATATAAGTACAGAAATAAAAGGCAGAAAATGATAATTAAGAACTATCTTCAAGACCCATGCTTTCAGTATGTCCTTGAAAGGTCTTTGGAGGTAGTCCTTTCGTGAATATGTCTGCGACCATGAAATCTGTACGTATAGACTCAATGACAAATTTCTGTAATCTAACATCTTGTTTCAGTGATAGATATTTAAGGTCCATGTGTTTGGATCCCTTAGATATCCTGTCATGCTTGGAGAAGAAGGTTGCAGCTTCATTGTCACAGTAAAGGGTTAATGGCTTAGAGATGAAATTCAAAGCTCCAAATTGAGAGATAAAATTATGCAACAATGTTCCCTGAATTGTAGCCTCGTAACATGCGACATACTCAGCCATCATGGTGGATGAGTAAAGCAACTCGGATTTCTGGCTTTTCTATGATATTGCACCTCCACATAAGAGATACACATAGCCAAGAGTGCAGAGTCTGGTGTCAGGACATCCAGCAAAATCTGAATCTGAATAACCAGTCACCTGTAGGTGACTTGATTTTCTGTATGTGAGCATGTAATTCCTTGTTCCCTTGAGGTATCTCAATACTTTCTTTGCAGCTTTCCAATGAGCGATTCCTGGTTTACTCTGAAATCTTCCGAGCATGCCAACAGCATGACTAATGTCAGGTCTTGTACAAACCTGTGCATACATCAAACTCCCGACAAGAGAAGCATAAAGATATTTTGCCATTTCTTTAAGTTCCAATTCGTTCTGTGGACACTGCGAAAGATCAAGCTTGTCTCCTTTATGCAGTGGAACAGGACTAGAGGAACAGGTCATCATGCCAAATCTCTCTAGAACTTTGTCAATATATGCTTTCTGAGACAATCCCAAAATACCAAGTGACCTGTCACGGAATATTTCTATTCCTATCACATAGGAAGCCTCAACCATATCTTTCATTTCAAAATGCTTAGAGAGATAGTCCTTTGTTTGATGTAATAAACCAAGGTCGCTGCTGGCCAGTAATATGTCATCAACGTACAGAACCAGAAATATGAACTTACTCCCACTGATCTTGAGGTATATGCAAGGGTCAACGATGTTTTCTATGAAATCGAAATTAGTAATGATTTCATGAAACTTTAGGTACCATTGCCTCGAAGCTTGTTTCAGTCCATATATTGATTTCTTAAGTTTGCAGACCATGTCTTCCTGACCTTCAATGATGAAGCCTTCAGGTTGATGCATGTAGACTTCTTCTTCCAAGTCTCCATTAAGAAAGGCAGTTTTCACATCCATTTGATGTAACTCGAGGTCATAGTGAGCTACTAATGCCATGATAATTCTAAGAGAATCCTTCCTTGACACAGGGGAAAAAGTCTCAGTATAGTCAATACCTTCTTTCTGATTAAAACCTTTGGCAACAAGTCTGGCTTTATGGTGTTCAATATTGCCTTTGCAGTCGCGTTTGATCTTGAAGACCCATTTACAGCCAACTGGTTTGTGTCCTGGAGGCAATTGAACAACTTCCCAGACTTGATTTTCATTCATAGATTTCAATTCATCCTTCATGGCATCAATCCATTTACTAGAATTAACATCCTTAATGGCTTGTGAATAAAAAACCGGGTCATTAATTGTCCCTTCTCCAGATTCTACTTGGTAAAGCATGTAATCATCGGAAATAGCTGATCTCATTTGTCTTTGAGACCTTCTTAATGCTGGTTCCTCTGGTGCATTATCCATATGTTCATTGGCGACAATCTCATTATGGAGTTGTTGATCATTTATTGGATTTTCCTCATTGTTAAATGGTTCAACAACGGGAGGATTGCCAACATCTTTCGGAATAGAGGGTAAAGAGATAGGTACCCTGATTTCCTGAATGATCACATCTTGAGGTTTATTACTCCCACTGATTTCGCCATTCTCAAAGAATCTAGCATTACCGGTTTCAACAATTCTTGTACTATGGTTAGGGCAGTAAAACCTAAATCCTTTGGACTTTTCTGGGTAACCTATAAAGTAATCACTGATTGTTTTAAGGTCCAATTTCTTTTCATGTGGATTGTAGACTCTAGCCTCAGCTGGGCAACCCCAAATTTGGAGATGTCGTAAACTAGGTTTCCATCCTTTCCACAGTTCAAAAGGTGTCTTTGGAACTGCCTTACTGGGAACTCTGTTCAAGATATAAACAGCTGTGCGTAGAGCATCCATCCACAAGGATATAGGTAAGTTAGCATGACTCATCATTGATCTAACCATTTCCATGTATGTACGATTTCGCCTTTCAGCTACACCATTCTGCCATGCAGAACCAGGCGTTGTGTATTGGGCAACAATTCCAAGTTTTTGGAGAAGTTTTGCAAAAGGTCCAGGATGTTGTCCTGTTTCGTCATACCTTCCATAAAACTCACCACCTCTATCTGACCTTATGATTTTCACTTTTCTATCTAATTGCCTTTCGACTTCAGTAATGAACACTTGTACAGCATTCACAGACTGAGATTTGTCATGCAACAAGTATAAATAACAGTAACGTAAGTAATCATTAATAAAGGTAATGAAATACTTTTCTCCTCCAAAGGTTGGAACATCAAAGGGTCCGCAAATGTCTGTATGTATTATTTCAAGAAGCTCAGTACTTCTTGTGGCTCCTTTCTTTGTGTGTTTTGTTGTTTTGCCTTTAATACAATCCACACATACGTTAATATTAGTAAAATCTAGATCCGGAAGGACACCATCTTTTACTAATCTTTTGATTCTTTCACTGGATATGTGACCCAGTCTTTTATGCCACAAGAAATAAGAGTCGAGTTTGGATGACTTTCGTTTTGTTTCCTTAGAATGCAGGGTAAGCTGGGTTTCAGCAAGTTGACTATCAAGATGAAACTTGTATAGCCCATCAATCAAAATTCCAGAACCAATACGATTAGAATTTTTAAATAAACTGAAATTACCATTTCCTACTTCAAAAGAGTAACCAACTTTATCAAGTGCGCTTACATAAACCAAATTACGGGAAAGGGACGGAACATAAAGAGTTTGACATAAGTCTAACTGATAACCGCTATCTAAAACAAGACGAAAAGTTCCAATAGCTTCAACTGGAGCTTTGTCTTTGTTTCCCATGAAAAGGAAGTTCTCACTTGGGTTTATGGTTTGGATCGTAAGGAATCCCTGCATTGAAGTGGAAACATGAACATTAGCACCAGTGTCAATCCACCAAGCATCAGAAGAAACATAAGTAAGATTTGATTCGAAATAACTTACGAAACCCATAGGGTTACCTTTCTTTTCGAACCATTCTTTACGTTTAATGTAGTCTGCCTGAAAATGTCCAGGTTTCTTGCAAAATTTGCATAAGTTTTCCTTCTTTTTCTTCTTGGGGTTCTGACCAGCCTCATTAGATCTAGGTGGTGCCCTTTTCTGGCCTGAAATATGCTTTTTTCCAGCTTTGTGTCCAGCTCCTTAAACGAGATGAGCTACTTTAATTCCTTGTTGGTTCAGCCTGGCCTCCTCTTGAACCAGTTTGTTAGCCAATTCATTCATTGTCCACTTGTCCGTAATAGTGTTGTAGTGAATTTGGAAAGGCCCGTACTGAGGAGGTAAACTGTTTAGGATAAATTGGACGAGAAACGCCTCATCCACTGATAATCCCAAATTCTTTAGTTTAGTTGCAAGGTTGGTCATCTCAATGACATGTTCATGCATTGATCTAGTGCCATCAAACTTCATGGTTGTAAGATCTGCCATTAGTTTCCCAGCAAGGGATTTGTCTGCAGTCTTAAACCTAGCTTCAATGGCCTTCATATAGTCCTTAGCATTCTCAGGTGTAGGAAGGGATGTTTTTATATTGGTGGCAATAGTCATTCGCAAAAACATAGTGCTTAGTCTGTCAGACCTTTCCCAGGCATTAAAGAAGGTTGTTTCATCAGGGGTACTTTTATCAGTGAGTGAAGCTGGCTTATCTTTACGAAGAGCGATATCCAGTTCAAGTACCCCCAATGTAAACTCAACTTGCTCTTTCCATTCTGAGAAGTTGGTTCCATTGAGCTTAGTGACAGAGGTAGCATGCGAAGTGAGATTAGTGGTTGCAAGAACTGCAATAGAGATACAACAATAAGGCTTTAATAAAAATAAGACAACACACGCATAATATATTAATATAAACATTATATATTGCATGCATTCATGATAGATCATTCATTGTATGAAAAGTACTGATAAAAAGGCCAAGCCCTGAGGGCTGTCCTCCAGCTCTTTGGGGCTGAAACATGCTAATGATATCATCGGTTACGAATCTTTTCATCGGTTATATCATCGGTTACGAAGAAACATGCTAATGATAATCAACATAATACGGAATAATTATGAAAATATGATCCAACTATATGGCCTATTTTCAGTCCTTCTTTTCGATCATCTGTCTTTATCTTCGACTGCTTCAAAACGCCATCTTCAATCTTGAAACAGCATCCTTTTCAATCATGACGTACCAGTTACAGATCTCCTCCATTATTACATCTAATTTTTACTCACGCAGGAGTTTATACATAATTGAAAATTCAAAACTTAAATAAATCACGATCAAACAGTCGTGCCCAAATTAAAAAAAAATTGCGGAATAACATAAATATAAACCATTCATGCAGGCCATAATAGTTGGATCGATAAATTGCTGCAAAACAGAGTCAGAACGGATCTATATTTGCCGATTATGGCGATGCATAGTTATCCTAATTAATGGACGATCATGTATTCTAAAACCATGCTCTGATACCACATGTTATTCTATTATTAACATGAACCCTAATATCGTGAACAGCATGATAATCACGTGTAGGATTTAATCTTAAATAAATTAAAGAGTACCTCCAGACATCCTGATACAGAGAGCTTTCTGATCCTGCAGTCTGGTGCTGTTGCTGATAGATGCTGTGATCCGTCGAGAAAGAGACTATGTGAATGGTTTCGGTTTCTCTTTCCTTGCCTATAAAACCTTAATATGTTGATTTTCGTGAATACCTTTGTGATGGACGAAAGGCTTTGTTTTTATAGGTGAAAAGAGGACCGAATTTCCAATCAGGGTTTCCATAGACTTAATCTCAACCATCCATCAAGATAGAGTTTGTTATGGAATACATCTCATTAAGAAACTTTTTTGTATAAGGAATAGCATGTATCCTAAGAAAACAGATTTCCTATAATGACCACAATTCGGGAAAGGAAAGGACTTGTAGTCCAAGTAATGGACTTAAAGATAATTTCCTTACATCAAAGACTCATCGGAAGTAAACAGTTTTCTCTTATTTCCATCATTGCCCTTTTGAACATAAAGAATTTCTCACAAAGTCTCTTGAGCTCCCTATCTAAAAAAATTTGCAAAAACATCTCATACCTCAACATCTTTCCCACATAATGGATAATGGCCTCGTCCTAGAATATGGAACCACTCGGACCCCACCTTTAATTACTTCAGACCCTTGGACCCTCTTCTCATATCACGATTTGGCATTAGGACATATTTTTACACTTTTTAATCATTCACCCACTATTGGATTGTATCTAAAAATAAAAAATAAAAAAAGATTGACGGCCCTTTCCGATTGATAGACATATATTTAAGCTGGCCTCGCAAGCTAGACTGCATTTTACCAATATGTAGTTTGTTCGTTGAAGATCATTGTCGTATAAAAATGTAATAGTGGGCCCAACCTTCAAATTGATCATTTACAAATGTGATTAAATTTGAAAAAATTAAAAAAATGAAATAAGAAATTGAATCACATTAGATACTGGCAACGACAGAGGTGGAATCGAGATTTTTTTTCTATGACATGGGTATCCCCATGATAATTTTACCTGACAAGACTATTCCCTAGGGTATGCACATGGCCCTAGAACACATGTTGAATTCATGAATTTGCACATTTACGTATCATTTTAGGTTGAATTAGGGATTTAATTAGGTGAATTGCTTCATTATTCATATAATTACATCATTTCATGCATTTTCACCTAGAAACGTGAATTTTCATACTTTTAATACATTTTCTGCATTAACTTAGAATGTTTTGCAAATTTTCTCCGAAGAGTCCCAGTTGGAATAGAACTCTGTCCGGGTGGGTCCCGCCTCAATATGGGCTCTTCAGTATTTGATGTGTTGAATTAGAATGTGCAGAAAATGAGAATTACATGCCTCTATCATGGAATCCACTTTCAAGCACACATTATCATCCTGGGCCCCGCATTGCTGAATTGAAGTAAATTGAAGAATTCACCATATGGACCCCACACACAAGCCATATGCAAATTAATCAAAGGAGGGGTCCACTCATCATGTCAGTGAAGAGTCCTAACTACAGTAGAAGACTTCTCATAGGGCCCACTGTTCAAGCAGATGAAATGTCCCACTTGGCAGGGTCCGCAGTAGTTGCAAATTTGAAATTATTAATGGATAATTCAAAAAGTACAATTTTGATTGAAACAAAAGAAAAAGAGTTTGAGTCATCCACATCTGATGTCCTTTCAAAGATGAAAGTTGTACAGAGATAGAATCCATTGCAAATCAAAATTTACAAGTTAATCCCATTTTTCTCAGGATAACTCATCTTCAAATGGCCATAACTTTCAATCCGACCGTCGGATCGATGAAATGTACCTACTTATGGAAAGCTTATTCACAGTAGATATCTGTGAAGCCCAAGAACGTGCAAATCAGAGCTATATTTACAAAGTTATGGGCCCGGAGATTTTCATGTTCATTTTTAAACGGGATTGCAATTAAATCCACACTGTTGATAATCAATTGCAACACATCTCTTGTGGGACCCCATCTGAAGATTAGCCAAAGACACATAAATTAAGAATGAGAATCATCTTAAAGGCAAAAGTCTTTCCAAAAGAAAAGTTAGCTTGAAAAATAAGAAAGAATCCCTACAAATAAGGAAAAAAGAGACCTAAAAGGGTACTTCTTTACTAAAAGAGGTTTGCAAAAAGCATAAAATGAGACATGATGGAGACCCATAGGACCACATTCCATACGTCTAAAACAGCTCTCCCTCTCTCTTATTCCTTTCTTTTTCTCTTCCTTTCTTCTTTTCCATTAGTTTATTTTTATTTTTGGTAGCCTTGGGCTATGTCCAAGGTTTTATTTTGAAGGAGAAAATTTGTGAATAAGAAGTTGTAAAGATGCAATTTTTAATGATAAATTACGAAGCATTCTTTGCAATGGCGGGCTAATTTTCTTAATTAGAGTTATGGATGAAGGTAGGTAATTGTCTTTTTATTTGTTTAGTAATTCTAATCTGTGTTCCATGATTATGTGCTTAATGATTAATGGGCTTGCTTATTGCCCTAGGCAAATCTTTATTTTTATTTCTCAAAATAAAAATTAGTTTTTGACTACTCATGCGTAGGTTTGATAGGCCATGCTTAGGATTTAGATCTTTTGTTGGTTTATGCTTACTTTTGATGGGTGGTGCTTAAATTATTTTTATTCTTTTATGAGATGAAGGAAGTCTTGAATTTTGAATTTTTATAATTAAAAAGGGATTTTAAAAGTTAGATTTTCCAAATTAAAAACACTAAATTATCTTTTATTTGAAGTAAAAATTGGAACAAATTAGGGTTACTTGATAAATAATTGGTGGATGCTTATTGGATTCATATGCTCTAATCACCTTCATTAATTGGTAGATTTCGAATTTATAAATTAGTTGCTTATTTTTTTATCTAAGAACTCAAAACTTTTCTTAATTGTTAGTTAATTAGTTTTCTTAATTTAAAAGTTTCTTTTATTAGCTCCCTGTAGGTTCGACCCTTCTTGCCACTGTCTCATCTAGACACCCGTGCACTTGCGGTATTTTATGATTGATATTGATCACATCAAGTTTTTGGCGCCGTTGCCGGGGAGCCAAATCTGAGTTTTTGTTAAAAAATTGACTTTTTTTATTTTTATTAGATTCATATGCATGCTCATAATTAGATTGCATTGGTTGTTTAGTCATCTAATTTGCATTTGTAGTGTTCTTTGCAATTAGTATTAGTTAGTATTTCACTTTTCTAATTTTTCAAACTTTTTTGATTTTTCTGATATTTTTTATAATTAATTGAATTTTCGGAATAAATAATTAATTAATAAAAAAACAAAAAAAAGGATTTCTTTTAATTCCGAATTTCAGTAAATAAAAACAAAAAAAAAATTTAGATTGGTCTAACTAGTATCTTGATTAGATTAAGATTGGTAAGATAGAGTTTAAAATCTTTAGGACTAGCTGTTTTGATTAATATGCTAACCTTTAAATTTTGAAATTAGGTAGTTGAAAATTTTAAAATTCCATCTCTTAAGTTGTTTAGATTAGTTAGAGTTTTAAAATCTGAAATTTGAATTGGTTAAGATTGGATTTCTTATAATTGAAAACTTTTTGAAAACTCTAACCATATCTAGACACTTATTTGGATAATTTAGAATTTCTTGTTTTCTTTTTTTATAGAATTTTTGATTTGTTTCAATAACTTAGAATCCACTTTGATAGAGTTTTTATTAACTTGGTATCTTTTGAATTTTCTTATTTTTTTTAAAATTAGGATAAGATAGAATTTTGAGTTGATTTGTTAACATAGAATTTACTAACAACAGTTTCTTTTGAATAGATCATCTTGGTAAGAGGAGAGTTGAACAAAAGCAAGAAACTGTGTGGATTTGCTCTAAGCAAACAAGTTGCTCTCAGAATTGCTAAAAACAAATTGCTCTCAGAATTGCAAAATTTGCCAAAAAAAAAAAAAAAAAAAAAAAGGAAGCGTGGGCCTGTTGTAAAATTTTCTAAACTTTACCCCACGAATCTTTTACTTGCAAGTGGGGCTTGGGTGATTTAAATTTCAGCAAGTATGATTGTGTGATTGACACTCCAAGGAAATTGGACCCCACACACTTAGTTAAGGGTAATTGACCCCAATAAGATAAGGACTGGATTTCATCAGCAGATCCTTGCCCAATTAGATTTAACCACTTCTCATATAGTAACCTAAACATTAATTAAAATAAAGTAGAAACGAAATCATAGGACTCGAGCTCATTAGGACGAAGACCATAAAAGGATGCACCAATTGCGCTATTTGGTCAAGTCGATGTCTAGGTAAGTCCTGTCCTTTTAAAGGGTAGCAGTCTCTGTTCAAGGAATTTGGCTCTTAAGTGGGACCCTTGCCAAGTGCATTGTGACCCCACCACTCATCCTGGGGACTTACCTGGTCGATTTGGCTTCATAAGACCGGATTGGAGGTCTTAATGTTCTCTATAAACCAGTTAAGAGCCGTCTAGTGAGTTAGGCTAACCCTACGATAATTTCTTGTGCTCAATCTTTGTGCTTGACTGCTTGTGCATCATCTAGTAAGACCATTAGGGCCCCACATATAGATTAGGCTTGTATTTCTTTAAGGTTGAAACCGATGCATGCGCTCTAAATCTGAGAGAGAGAAACTGTGGGTACGAAAAGGTAAAAGGTTAGTCAGGATAGAGCCCGAATTAGCCTTAACCATTGTCGGAAAGTCCTCAATTTTTGAAGAAATTGTTAGAATGTCTGATTAAATGGACCCACCCATGATTTTAAAGGACTATATGTACCCCACCAGGACAACTCAATCGTCCTGAATCACCTTGCCTCAGACCAATGCCACATTTGAGCTAAAATCTGGGATGATCTAGATGCTCCTAGTATTCCTTGGGCTAGACTATGAAAACCCATATCAACATGTTAGAGAATTTGAGGACATCTATGGGACCATGAGAATCAATCACATGACTGAGGAGGCCCTGAAACTTAGATTATTTCCTTTCTCCCTAAAAGAAAAGGCTAAAGCTTGGCTTTATGCCTTACAGGCCGGGTCCATCACTACATGGGCCAAGCTAGTCGAAGAATTTTACAAAAAATTCTACTCTAAACAAAAAACCGCTTCGATTAGGTAGGCCACCAATGGATTCCATCAAATGGAAGGGGCGACATTTTACAGTTATTTGGAATGCATGGTTCAAGGATCTCTTAATCCAGTGTCCCCACCATGGATTTGAAAAAATCCGATTAGTCCATATTGTGTACGAAGGCATGGATTACCCAACTAAACAAATGGTAAAATCTTTCTATAGTAAGAATTTTACACAGAAAACAGCAGAAGAAGCTTGGACTTTTTTGGAAGATACCGCTGAAAACACATTGCAGTGGGCCCTTATTAAGAGGGAGCCCACCAAACCCACCATTCCTGAAAAGGGGGGATGTTCAAGATTGAACCCAAAATTGAGGCAGAGGCCAAATTGGCCACACTGGTGAGGAGAATAGAGGCCTTAGAGCTGAACCAAAAGCCCATTCCAAATACTTTGGAGTCATTAAGATATAATCAGGCCATGAATGGAGGGATTGACCCACTAATTTTGGGTCAGACCGAGTCTGTTGAGGAGGTGAATGCACTATATTAAAACACTCGTTTTGATAATCGTCAGAGGTATGACCCATACTCTAACACTTACAATCCAGGTTGGAGGGACAACCCAAACTTTTCTTGGACCAAAGGCCCAACTCAAGGTGGCCCATCTCAGTCCACTCAATTTCAGCCCAATCAATCTCAAGTCAATGCCCCACCTGGTTTCCAAAAACCCAATTTCAACTCCAGTCCATTAACCTAGAGGGTAGATTCTTTAGAAGATGCCATGAAACTCATGTCTCAAACCACGGCCCAATTGACTTAGAGTACTGCTCAATTCCAGCAGACCACTACTCAACTTTTGAATGGCCACACTCAAACCCTTGCAAAATTAGAATATCAGATGGGCCAACTGGCCAACTCCATTAGTACCAGAGACAAGGGAACCTTCTCTAGTCAACCTGAACCTAATCCCAAGGGCCAGGTTGTTCATGATCCTAAAGGAAAAGGCCGGGAACAAGTCAAATCCATAATCACCCTTAGGTCTAGTACACAGGTTGATAATAAGGTCAAACTACCCAAGGAACCTGAGGACGAATCAAGTGAGAAAGTGAAAACTAAGGAACCAAGTGTGAATGCTAAACCTATATTAGAACTAGAGAACACATTCAATGCTGAACCATCACCTAGTGAGCCCACTCTTAGGACCTATGTTCCCAAGGCACCATACCCACAGAGGCTAGGCCCAGCAAAATCAACTGTTCAGTTGGATAAAATGCTAGAACTATTCAAACAAGTGAGAATTAATATCCCACTACTTGATGCTATCCAACAGATTCTGGCCTATCTATGCAAAATTTCTGAAAGACCTTTGCACATTCAAAAGGACTACCAATGTGCCCAAGAAGGCTTTTCTAGCTCAACACGCTAGCTCAATCATTTCCTGTCAAGCCCAATTGACATCAAAATCCTTCATCTCCAACAGAATAAGATCTGCGGATAACACAACTTCTCATATCCGGACGGTACAACTAGGGTAATAAATCTACACATAACTTGTTTTCCTACTGGGGTAGCCACAGTCAAAATGTATTCGAGTTCTCTACCATGCACATCAATCAATCTAGAAAATGTATGGGATATAAAAGAGTGTGTGGAGCCAGGGTCAAACAATATCTTAGCTTCTATCCCACTAACAAGAAGTGTACCTTCCACAACATCACCCGCTGCTTCTGCATCAGCTCTGTTGACCGCATATACTTGTCCTCGTTGCTGTGGCCTGATAGGTGCTTGTTGTTGCCTTCCTTGAGGGGCATTTCTGTTCTGTTGCGGGGGACACTGATTCTGTTGCTGTCCTTGCTGACGGGCCTATTGTTGCTGCTGCTGCTGCTGGGGTCTATACTGTTGCTGGAGTGGCCTTGCCTGGTTCTGCACCACTAGTGCATTCTGTGGCGGTGCCTGACGCGGTGCTCCTTGTTGCTGTTGATTCTGCCTGTTCTGTCTTGGATAATTCCTCATCTGGTGATCCATGGAGCCACATCTAAAGCATGCTCCCGAGGCTGTACGACACTGGGCACTATCATGGTTCTTCCCGCAATGAATGCAAACAAGCTGTACATTTTGGTCTTGCCTCTGCCTCTTGTTCTATTGATTCCTCTGCTGGTTGTGCTGCTGTTGGGGCTGCCCTTGTCCCTTGCCTTGGACCTTAAGAATCTTGTGGTGGAAGTTCTCAAACTTATATGCTCTCTTGACAGCTTCTTCAAAGGTGAGAGGTGGTACTACACCGGTGGCATCTCTCTCAATGATGGGGTGAAGTCCTTCTAAGAATTTAGCAATTTTCTTCTCTACCGTATCCACCAACTCCGGAGCGTATCGTGATAACCTCTCGAACTTGGTGAGGTACTCTAGCACTGTCATACTGCCTTGGACAAGCTGCTGGAACTCTACTGCTTTCTGTCTCTTGACATGGGCGGGCACGTATTTGTCTCTAAATTGCCTCTTGAAGTTTGCCCAAGCCACTGCGTCTGGCATAGTCTTGTACTCCTCCCTCACTGTCTTCCACCAAATGTCTGCCAAACTGGTGAAGAGTGATGTTGCAAGTTGTACTTTCTCACCCCCATTACATCTGAAAACCTCAAATATATTCTCTGTATGCTCTAGCCAATCATCTGCAGCTAAGGGGTCTTTCCCCACAAACTCCTTCGGACCTCTCTTTCTGAACCTCTCAAACAATGCATTGGAGTCGTGCTCTCTTTGATTGATGACAATCGCAGGCTGAGGTTGAATAGGTTCAGGTCTCCTCTGTAGCACCTCTAACAACTGTCTCTGCATCTCTACCAACTCTCTGGCATGATCCTCATCTTTCTTAAGCATTTGTTCTTACAATCTGGTTTGGTTCTCATTGGCTTGACGCTGCTGGTCAAGCATAGCTTGCAACATCTGTTGAAACTGGTTGGGCATCGTATTGTCAACTCTTGTATTTTCAGTTCTATCTTCTTCAATAGGCTCAGTATAATCACTGTTGCTCGTGGTGGGATTACCATTTACCGGTCGCTTACGAGGTGGAATGATGCTGCAAAACAAGTTGTTAGCACATAAAAATAAAAAACAGGGTCACACATTGCTCACGCGATTCTAGCTAACGAAAGATCTAACGAATCCTCGCCACGTCCTTAGGATTTCTAGTTTCTTTTAATTGCCTGAAACACGTCTCGCTCTGATACCAGTCTGTCGTGACCCCGGACCGGGCGTAGGGACCAAATCCGGAATTGGGACTAATGTGATGGGCATGTGATCTTATGGAGTGATGACAGTAAATAAAGATATGTTTAATACCCAAGCATACACGGGTTAATAAAAGGACACACATTCCCGTGCACGTGATTTTCCACAGGTGTCCGCGATGAGGATTTTTCCAACACACATAAACATTTAGTATGATTGCGGAAGCGTGTAGCAAATCAAGCATGTATTTCATTTCCAACATAACAAGACTGATTTCATTTGAATAACAAGTATCAGAATGACCAATGTTCTATAGCGTAATCCAAAAATACCATTAAAGTTAGAACATATGTCATTTAGTTACACTTTCCCAAAAGTAGAGGCAAACAAAGGCCAATATGGACAAAACAATATCCACCAAAAACTATCAATAACAATCCCCAAAAATGTTTAGCAGCTCGACAACCGGATGTTTACATAACATCGTCGGCACGCCACTCAACTAACTGTTGCGGTTCTCCGACTGCCTCCTCTGGCTCCTCCTCGGGGAAACCAACAACGGGACCTGAGTACCAAAGTAAAGGATCAGACACGACGGTCTGGCAGGTAAATAAAAATGTATAAACATTTAATAATAAAACATTTACCTCGTAAAACATTTAAACCTGTCTAAACAATACTTTCATGAAGTAAATGCATCATTTAATTAAAAACATATATGCAAAGTCAAGCAAGTAAAGGTAACCAAGGAATTCAGGAAACGAGCAAGATGGCAACCACACAAAGCTAAATCCTTCATCATCGAGGTGATAGAGCAAGCATATCAAGGCGTTGACCTCAGTCACCGAAGTGAGGAGGTACAACGAATTTACATATACATATATATTATATACAGGACATGACCACGGTAGCAAGCCGAGCATCAGGAACCACAGTAGCAATCTGCGGTATCGGGACAAGAACACGGTTAAATAACCGAGTAACGGGATCCAAACTGCAGTTGGCGAGACAAGAGGGGGATCTCCTAGTCAGTGGATCAGACTAACAAGGTATCCAAGTTTAGTGGTGCCGACTCATAGGTCAAAACATGGAAATCAAGACACGTGTAAAATAAACCAAGCGTAAGACTATAATCGGGCAAGACGGGGGTGCTCAAGGCACAGCTATCATGTCATGTCGAGCATGTATGTCAAGACTAGTAAAACAGTACGAGTATACTTTCAATGTTTTCGGGATGGATAAATCCCAAATCATAAATTTCGGAAATAAAAAGGTGAAGTACCCTTTCGAAATGTCAAAACAGTGTCGGGGTTAAAAACTAATTCAAGTGAATAGAGATCCCGTATGCCTATTTTAAAATTACTTTGTACTCTTTGAATTTGAAGACATTCCGGGCTCCTTAGGCACTTGGAAGTTTCCAAAACTTCAATAAATTCTTGTGATTGTAGTCTCTTTCTCAACCGAGCTTCAAACAACGGTTAAAAGTCTTCTGATCACGATAGGGATGTCAACAAACCTCCCTCTATAGCTAGGATATTTCATTTTTGCTTCCAAAGTGGCCCCAGATGAACAATACACGTCGCTCGAGCGGACATGGGGTTTGCTTGAGCGAAGTGCTCTCTGGAATGGCTTTCTGGGAGGGTTTGCTCGAGCGGACCTGCCCAGTTCAAGATGGCACGAGCGAACGATTCGTGCGCTCGAGCCAACCATTCTCTGGATGGCTGCTGGAAGAGTTCGCTCGAGCGAACATGGGGTTCGCACGAGCGAACAACTCTTTGGAATGATACGAACTCTTTCCTGGGCAGTTTGCTCAAGCGAAGTGTCAGGTTCGCTTGAGCGAACTGTCCAGAACTGGTTTCGTGGACAGTTCTTCTCTCCATTCTCCTTCTCTTACAAACCCACTTTCTTGAGGTTCCATTATACACCAATGGAGGGCATGTAAGCACCTCAACATCATCTCCAAAACTCCATCAAAACTCCTCACAACCTCCACAAATAATCCATCCATTCATTCATGTCCACATTCAATCACAAGGAGAAAGATATAACCACAATTACAAAGATTCATTCAAGTTTTAGGCATAAGATATAACAAAGACTATCAATCAAATTTTAAGACAATAAATGGGCTAAACAACCCCTTTCTAAGAGCATTTATAACACCATGAATGCAAATGAAATCAACCATTAATGAGATAATAAATCACACATTTGTCATGGAAATCATTCAAAACTAAAACATCCATTAAATCCACTTGCCTCAAGGTCTCTAAACAAAGAAATCAAGCTTCTAATCAACTCTTCCAAGCCAAACTCCAAGCTACAAGCAAAAACCCCCAAATACAAACCCTAAAATGAGTTAAACCAAGAAACAAGAAGAGATAACTCTCAATAATGAAGATAGAGCTCTCCCAAGACTAGAAGAACATGGATCTAAGACATTAGGGAGGAAGCTTACTTGTAGGTTCTCCAAATGGACAAGGTGAGCTCAAGGAGGGTCTTGAGTTGAGTAGATCCTTCCACAAATGGTATTAAAGAGAAGCTTGAAAGGTGGGGAAGAAGATTGAGATCTCCATTTCTCAAAAGATACAAGGTTGGTGGGGATTTGGGCAATGGAGAAGCAAGGAAAGAAGAAGAGTAGGAAGCAAAGAAACCCTAGGTTGCTCTTGTGCTGGAAAAAGGGAAATGAAGAGGATGGGTTCTCTATTTAAAGGCAATGGGTGTGGGCTCCACCACTAGGAAAACTCTTTGGGCTGAAATCACTATTATCGGGACCTCGGACGAAATCGACGAAGAAGAGAAAAGTGATTGTCGAAATATCTAGTTTCCAAAAAGTATATGTTTCGCGGGTTTTGGGGATATCAATTTTTGGGTACAGATTTCATGTAAAACGACTGTTTTGCCCTCAATGCAAGAAAATCGGGTTTCGGGGTTCCGGACGGTTACGGGCTCAACATGAAAGTTGTAAGGATCGACAAAAATAAGTAAAACGGGATCAAGACAAGAATTAGGGGAATATCAAGTAACATCCAAATGCAATCAAGACTATAAAAAAGGAATCCCCAAAGGGTCCCACTAAACACAAGACACTAAAAGTTCCCCAAAGCTATAAAAGAACTATACTAATCCAAACTTAGTCAAAACCCCTAATCAAGCTTAGCACTAACACACAACTTAATTAGTACTAATCGAGTCACTCGGGTCGGGGTCTTACATACACCGATTCAACACCCGCCACATTGTTAAAAAAAACTTCATACATCCAATTTTAACATATAGTAATCTGCTAATCTGCATCCATTTTTCCTTCATGTTCGCTGCATCTTAGTTGCATGAATCTTCCAACAAAAAACTTTCTTCAATTTTCATTTGATCATGCATAAAAAAAAGGAGCAAGATTAACATATGATTAAACTCATAGATGACACATTTGCACCAAAACCATAGACTTGTAGTTTCAGCTACTAACATGCTAATGTAGAGATGCAGTGAAAATTTCATACAACAAAGCGTTTAGATTTTAGACACTAAATGAGAGATCCAACAGATCCATGCTAAAACACATATTAGAGGAAAAAACTTACCACTCCCCTGGCCATCTGAATTGCACAAGGAAAGTTGGTAGTAGCTTCCCCTGAAAAAACATTCACATATACTGCAGAAGCTCTCCTGCTTAGCAACCGGCTCTATCAAATTAGTCATATGAGCTATCTTATCCAAACAGATAAATTTACTTTTCTTTCATATCAAATCCAAAGTTACTGAACAAGTTACTTGTCAGAAAGATGGTAGGCCGCCCAACATGGATGAAGAGTTTTTGCTGCCTGTTCAACATCAACTCCCTTCTCCAATTCTGACATCCAGTAAAGTGCTTGTTTCTGGTATGGTTGCAGGTCGCACATGAGAGTGCTAGGAGGATCCTTTTCCTAAGAAATTGAAGAGGATAGAAGGCAATGATTGCAGTGAACCAAAATCTATTAATTTAAAGCAAAACAAGAGAAAAAGGAATAACATTGCTGCCATGTTACCTCCAAATTGTACACATCTGCAGCACCAACAAGCTTAGTCAAAGATGACTCTGTGATAACTTGTTCTTCCTTGTTCCGTTTATGGTTCCCTTTTCTCCGCTTTGCAATATGCATCACTTCTGCACTATCAGTTGTGTTGTCCTGGTTTGGTTCAATGAGATAATCAAAGGCACTTTATGATTAGGGTAAGAATTGTGGTTACAATCACAAATGCAAGTTTACATCCTGCCATGACAGTGAACATAAATATGTCAAAATATGTAATCTCTCTCCCCCTCTACACAGGCTTTATCCAACTAAGGACCATCCACACGAGGATAGTGTGCATTCCAGCTTGGTATACATACATTTTGTGAATTTAAGTGAATTCAAGCACCGGAAACAGGTCTCACTTGAATTGTTTTTGTATGCATGTATAATTACATCTCTCTTATGAATCTAATTGAGATAAATAAAAGAAAGAAGTGCTTACATTCAGGTTTAGCGAACACTTCCGAGAATTAAGCTCCTTGCTTATTATAAATTTGAGACACCCAATCTAAATGCAGTTCATTTGCAAAGTGTTTGGATGGACATCAGGGTAAGAACAATCTGAAATAGAGTTAGGGGCCTATCATTTCAACCATTTGAATGACTAAATCGTGAACCATGAGGGCCTCGAATTGATTTAAAGTGCATTTCCTTGAGATGTTCAAGACACAAATCTAAGTGGAATTCAATGCCACATTATGGTTCTATCCTTTTTCCAAGTAGTAATTCCAATCATTTAAAGAAAAGTTTAAAGGGAATCTTCAATATTAATGTGCCACTTTCAAGGAATATGCCAAATGATAAAGAGTGTGCTAAAAGTGTAAAATGCAGCATACCTAGAAATCAACCATAACACAGGATGACAAGAATCTAGAAGGCAATTATCTCACTATGATGAAACAATGGAACAACCAGATCCTGTAGTAATTATGCACCTGGTTTCATTGCTTATTCATCATTTTTGCATCCTTTAAGTTGAAACTACATCAAATTCTTTGGATTGGTACATTGATGCATGAATTATGAAATGGGTTAGTATGTTTGGGATTTGGTATATGGCTGTATGAAGTGGGTGAGCATAAAAGGTCAAATTTGATAGGTAAAAACTTCTTTCTAATATTTTTTTTTCCAGTTTGAGGCGTAATTCTTACCCTCCTTGAAATTAATACAAGACAAGAATATTCTATCATCCATCTAGTAGTCTCTTCGAAAACAATTGGAAACCTAAATCATGGACCATATATATCTTGACAAGATGAAACATTCCAGAAGCCTAAAATTTCACTCAAACCAACCCCAGCATACACCTCTCCCAAACAATAGAAACCTAGCTAGTACTGATACAAACACATAGAAGATTACTTGAGATTGAAAGGAAAAAATAAAAAAAAACTTAAATGGTAGGCCAAATCCCATGCTTGAATTTTCTAACACCCCCTAGCAGAACATTTCCGATACACAACTCCACAACTCTGCCCATTAAACCACTCCCCTCATTCTCAACAACTGTGTCTGTATAAAACCTGCATGCTCTTAGGGGAAGTGTGGGATTGACAGAATGTGCTTTATGATTCCAGCCTTAATGGGATGAGAATAAAGTGGAGACCTTAATAGGCATTTAATACAGAGAATGTTACATGCTAATATGTTGTTCATTAATCCATAAAATATTAATATCCCATTATTCAACTTTTAGGAGAGAGGCATTTGTGGGTATTAGATTATTAGCTCAATGAACTCATTACCTTGCTCTCAAAATACAGAACCATGTCTTAGCACTGTAAGAAAAACTTTCAAAACGGGCAACAGAACCACCAAAAGAAATGGCATTGTACAACAGAAAGAGGACTCAAGAGCAAGTGGGTTGCACTCAAATCTTCAGAATCAGTTAAAGAAACTGAGATGTTACTATGAGAATGAGGCAAGAGTCTCATATAGAGGAAGTCGGTCAAAGATAGACAATTTTTTAAAGCCAGAGAAGCAAGAGGCAGGTGTAGGCAGTTGAAATTAGTTGGTGTATACGCAAGCTCCTCAACAGGGCTGATCTTTTTGAATGCTTAAATTGTTTTAAGTCAGTCACTGCGATAAGGAAGAGGAGACTTCTGGGGTCATATCTTTCAGTGGGTGGGGTTGGCTACTGCCTATTGAACAAGACATCACCAATCTGATGTTTGAAGGTGAGCTCTGATAGAGAGATTATGTATTTGTGTTGTTGGGGTTGGCAACTTTCTCAAGGCTGTAGAGGTTTTCTACAGTAGTTTTCTTTTTTTTTTTTTCGAAGCCAGAGACTGGCTGAAAGTTAGTGGAGCCTACTCACCAACAAAAATAAGGTTTCATCCTTATTTAATTATTGGGTTTTTGATAGATAGCTAATGAACAAATCCTTCTTTTGGAAATGGACACCCATTACTCAATTACCCTTTAAGGTCTGATGAATGTTTATGTAGGGAGTATAGAGACTAAGCAAGTGTTGTATTTTATGGAGGTGACAAACTATCATATCACAATCTTCTTCTAACTTTTTTGAAAAGCATATTGAAGATTATGTTGATTGATCTAGTGTATTATTTATTGTCGTGAATCCTTTGGCTGATTTAGATTAATCAGATTTGATCATGATTGACATTTACCAACTGTTATAAATCAAAGTTTAAAGCTAGCCCCAAGAATTTTAAAGTCTCCAGCACATGATGAAAGAGGAAGTCATTTACAAAGGATATGTCATTTTATATCTCTGTCATTTTCAACATGTATGGCCCAATCTGGGCCGAAGTACTCTACACCTTATTTTTAAAGTCATCTCATAGAAAGTTCACCTACAATGTAAATCAATCCTCCAATTCAAAAATAACCACTGTCATTATTGTTAAGAATTCCTTACATCAAACAAATGCGTCCTAAGGGGTTAGCATGGGCAGGGCTAAACATGAACAACCTAAGTCACACCAACCAAGTCCTGTATATATATGGCCCAGCGATGGGTTTATATTTTGTGATATCAAACCTGTCTTATGATGAGAGTAGAAAGTCTCTGAGTTTGATTTCAAAGTTTTTTATATTTTAAATATTAAAATACAAGAGATTAAATTACATGTTTCTATTGCATGAGAAATGCATTGAAGTTGGGAATCACCACTCTTAATTTCTTTGGTACGTACACATTTTCATTAACACAAACATCAATTCATAGAGTAAAGTAGGAAACTAAATTTAATGCAAACTCTATTTCAATTAGAGAAGAAACTAGGAATGGTTTAATCTTCGTGGATGCACTTTATTTCAATAAGAGAAGAAACTAGGAATACTGACCAAGAAGTAAGCACTCCTCCCTGTGTCATCATGTTTGATCCCGTCACTCTCGCCACCAACCGCATCATCCCCTGCATGAAAGCCGGTGGCTCTAATACCAATTTATACTTTTGCAAGCCCCAAAAGTATACAGCAAAGAAGCACCAGCTGGAAGAGATAAGACATGAAAAACGAAAAAAACAAAACATGGCAAAACAACTAAGATGCCACCTACACAACTTTCCATGTAAAGAAAGAACTGAGCAGAACACTTGCATGAAAAAATCAAACTAAAAACTGTGCACCATATGTCCTATTTTTGAGTTCATAGGAGAAGACAACATTAACACTTTCACAAAATGTTTCATAATATATAAGTATTATAATGGACCATGCATTGCACAATTAGGCTTGAAATCAAACTAAATTTCTATTAGGTTGTCCTACAAACTAATTCTTGTATACAATTCAGTCTGTTCAGCTAAAAGATATGGTGTTCAACCCTTTTTTAAAAAATGATACCATTTTCCTCAAAAAGGTCAAAGCAACAAAAATGATGCCAGGTCCTGTCCAGCAACCAAACAGGTCCTATGTGTTCTCGATTGAAAAAGAATAAGATGGTTACCATCTAGTTAACATTGTTGGTGAATGGTTAGGGATAGATGAAGTCACCATCAATGCTGCAACTATTCCCTCTCACTGAAAAGAAGTGTGGCACACTGAATTCAGCAAGATTCATAAACTGTGACTCGCTAATTTCTGGAAAGGATCCACTGTTGACAAGCTCTGAGCTCTGAGCCCTGAGCAAATATGGAACAAGATTATAAGAATCGGCTCTGAGAATCACTTTATGGAGCCATTCATTTTACTTTCTTCCACTATTTACAGGTACAATGAGTAATCTGAAGATCCAAACAGGCCAAGAAGCGTGTAATCCATCTCATTGCATATCATCCCACCAAATGGAAACAAGAAATGGCAAAAATTAACCAAAAGTAATGATGGAACCCAACAGTTCTATTGCATGATGGAACCAAGGAGTCATCACCGAAGAAGGGCCTTGGAGTCATCACCAAGAATTGAAGGAATCAACATCTTCAAGATGTCGGTAGTCTTCACTAAGCAAAAGTAGGAAAAGAGAGAGCTTCTTCCAAAGTTCATTCTATAGTAATTTGGAAATGATACAAGATACGTATATAAAGGAACTCTCTTCAGGGAAATATATATAGATTCTTTTAGGGTTGTGAGGCTACATGGGACCCAATGGTTGACCTAGGATTTTTGTTGGAGGGCGGTAGACCCAAACAGGTTGTTGGGTCTTAGGAGCGAACCCAAAACATTAAAGTTGGTTTTGGGAGCGGACCGAGGATTTTTCATGTGGGTTTTGGAAGCGGATCCAGATTTTTCAAGTGGTTTTTGGAAGTGGACCCAGTCCAAGGTGGGTGACCAACCCCAAATCAATGTAGATCCGCCCCTGGTGGATCCATCTATGTATTATCGGCAGTATACTTCTCCAATCAAAAAGAAAGAAAGAAAGAACATCAGCAATATACTTTTATCCTTTGAAAGAATATTAAAAAAAAGATCAGTAGTAGACTGGGAATCCAGTTCAACTAATATAACAAGACCAAATTGGTAGGATTGCAAACAAGTTTCATAATTGGTATGCTGCAAAGTGGTAATCCTCTCCCCTGCATCAGTCGTATCATTATAGATACTGAGATACATGTGATCTTTCATGAATCATGGGGAGGTCCCACCGCTTTTGGGTCTGTCAAGGAGACGACTATCAATTGTAAGGCAACAAATCTCGCTCACTCGCATAAATAGCGAAGTATAAGAGATCAGCAAAATTCTCTAAAAATAAACAGAGACTTTCTTCTCATTAATGCAAATTAACAATAGTATATTCTGAACAGCGCAGAGAAATATAAAGAATGGGATGAACAACAAAATAAATTACAATATCTAATGCACTCCTAATTTTCAGCATCAAGATGCCATACATGCGGCTATCTATGCTGTTGGAGTTCCATCTCCTATAAAAACAGTAGAACTTAATTTCAAACAAAAATTACCAACTGGTGGGAGATGGTTTACCCAGTCACTGTAAGGCACCCCTGGTTGCTAATAAATCTCTTACATGGCTCGCAAGCCTCTTTCGAATGGATTTGAAAGGAAGGCGGCCCGTCACGTCAGCAACAAATGAGAAGATGAGAGCATTTCTAGCTGTTTGTAAATCCACCCCGCGTGTTTGGAAGTAGAAGAGCTGGTCTTGTTCAAGGTCGCTTATGGCAGCTCCATGAGAGCACTTTACATCATCAGCGATGATTTGCAGGTTAGGCTTTATGTTAACAGTGGCACGAGGCACCAGCAGGAGGCTTCGTGTCAGCTGCCCAGCATCAGTTTGCTGCGCATATCTGCATACAGAAGAAATTGAAAGGTAAGTCAGCCCTTTGGGCTTTGTGAGCTGTATCTGGCTTTTCTAGCCGAATAAAATCAAGTATTCCACTTGGGATTGATGAGTCAGAAAATTGCTTGTCATCTGGTTGCCAAAGAAAATTAGCTGCAGAAAGTGGGATCCTGCATCCTAACATCCAGCCTGTCCTAGGGTTGCATGCTAAATTTATGTTCAGCATATGTTCAGCATAAGAAATATGTTCATTAAAGCGTCTTAATTCAAGAACCAAGCTATATCTGCACTATTGTTACACCCTGATCCGAACTAATCATGATTAAGGCTAATTAATTAGGATTAGTGCTAATTAAGCATAAATAATTGAGTTAATGAGGATGAAGGACCAAAGAGAGACAAATTAGTCTCAATCGATGTATTAAGCATAATGGAATGAATTTAAATGGAATTGAATTAATTAAAATGAGTATAGACTCAAACAAGGTAGGCTAAGGACTTTTTCGTAAATGCGGATTTCCACGTATTTCGACGAATACGGAAATTCTTGATACTAACGTCTGTATCTCGAATGGTACGTTAACTTTCATAATAAGCATGATTCCATTTGACCTCAAATGGACCCAATGACGTTTCATTTGACTCAATATGTAATAATGGTTAATGAGAAGTGGTTTAAGTGTGAAAAAGTCTTATATTCGAATGAGATGAATCTCATTCATCCATTTCACTGGAACCAAACCCTAGGTTCATTTTCTTCACTTCTCTTCCATTCTCCTTCATCAAGAGAGAGGCTAGGAGTGATTCAAGGAGGTTTTGAGTGAGAAGCTTCATCTTCATCTTCTTCTTCAAGCCATTCCTCCATTTGTGAAGTGTCAAGCTTGAAAGAGAACTCAAAATCCCTTTGCTTGGAGCTACAAGTAAGTAGTTGGCCTTCTCTTAGGATTTCCAAGTTCTATTGAGTAGTGAGGGAAGGTTTCTAGCCTAACTAGCTTAAAAGTTGGGTGTTTTAATGTTTTCATGGAGTTAGGGTTTCATTTGGGGATTCTAAGCTCAAGCCAAGCTAAGTAAAAGAGAGCTTGGAGTGGATTATCTTCAAGAGGCAAGTATAAACATCTTCTTGTGTTTAGTATTAATCATTGTAGAAGTTTATAGAATTTCTATGGATTAAATATAATGATTAACTGATATTAGTAGTATTGTTGTGAATGAGTGATGTATGTGGAGGGAATGTGAGATTCCAATGGTTACTCCCAATGTACATACATTTTCTTAAGATTTTATAGATTATTGGAGTGATTGGAGTTCATAGAACTCAATCCCCAGAGTTTTACTTCAGAAATCTGAAGCTACAGAAAAATCGTTCTGGGTGACTTTCGGCTAGCCGCAAGGCTAACCGTGAAGCCAACCATAGAAATCCATAAAATGGGTGAGCTTCTGGAAAGCTAACCACTAAATTTCGGTTAGCCGAAATTTAGCCACAAGGTAACCGAAATTGAGTCAGAAATCCCTGCCAGAAATGTCAACTTCTGGAAAGCTGACCGCCATATTGCAGTTAACCGCATTTTGAGATTTCAGCTAGCCGCCAGCCAACTTTCGGCTAGCCGCCAACTAGATTTTGGCTAGCCACTTACCAAGTTCGGCTAACCGGCAGGTAACCACTAAGTGAATCTGATAGTGGCCAACACATTAATTGTGAGTGAAAATTTGGGTTTTTGCATAAGCTTGGAGCACTCCTTGGGAGTATAAATGCTCCCCAAATTAGTTCTAAGACTAGTCAGGGGTAAAGTGAAACTGTTAAGAATTGAGGGTAATAAAGGAATCTCATAGATAATTTATTGTGGACTAAACTTCCATGGGTGATAATTATGGGAACTATAATGCACACATTAAAATTACTAATGTGATGTCCATCAAGAATAACACGTGCATTTGGCGACCAATGGTTACACTTTAATGGTTGTTTATGTTTGAGATAGAATTTAATAGAATCATGATTGTCTAGCAATTCCCTCATTGTAACATTGTGTCCCAATTTAATAAGATTGGTATTACTATTATTCTCTTTCCTTGTTATGACGGGAATTATAGAATTGAATTGAATCCAGAAATGGATTGCTTATTGAAAAGTATTGACCCCGAGTCTGGCACTACCTAGCTATTGTATTAGAACTCTAAATGAGTTCAATGAATGAATAAATGAGACAAATAACTAATCCTACTGCAGTAGATGGATTTGAGGGCGTTCCGGAGCTCCGTGGTGATACTAGTTGTCCATGGCCCGGACACTAGTAAGTCCCACAATTTCTGATCGTATCTATGGGTATTGATCGATGCCTTTCATTTGGAAGAAGAATCCTTCCTTTAAGGGAAGATGGTAATGATTAATCTTTCCTTTAAGGGAAGATGATAAATGAGATGAAAATGAATGCTATGGTAGTGACCACCCCAATACATGTGATGGACCCGAAAAAAGGGGAATCTTTCGTCCTCTCCCTCTGCACCCCGGGGGCTGACCTGGGTCTCGGCGGAGGAGGGAAGATCTTGGGCATCAACATTTTTGTACGGGTATGCCAGATTTACTTTCTACTTGGAATTTGGAATAGTGATAATCCGGAGATTCACCTTCACAAGTGGAAAGGAAATCAATCCTTTTTTCTAACTTTTCAAATTGCATTAATATTAAGAAAAGAGACAAGTTTGTTTTTTTTTAGAATGCCGTAGGAGGCGTTTTTGTTTGTTTGCCGTAAAAGGCAATTTTGCCGTGAAAGGCGATTTTACAAAATCATCAAATGTGAAAGACAAGAATTGTGATTATTGTGATTTTTTTTGTCTCTTTAAGAAATACAAGCTACAATAGAAAAGTGAGAAAAGGGATCTAACTTCTTAGGAGATTGTGGGGACACGTTGAGATCGACGGTCGCAAGTCATGTATGGGCTTCGCCATCGTCCTTCAAATGAGAACATGTGATGCTTTGATTCTTTGGCTTGGCTCCTAACCTCGATTTTTTAAAGGACAAGGACCAAGAGAAGGTCCTATATCCAATGAAAAATCGAGTAAACGGGCTGAAAAGCCGCGTTTAGGCCATGTTAGAGAAGGAGGTGACCTTGGGGGGGGGGGGGGGGGGGGGGGTGGCCCCCCAAGGGACGTTGATCACCTTGTGGTGCTTCCGGGAGCAAAGTAGCAGGACTTCGTCTCTCTCTTGGATTTTATGGATTTTCAGAGCTTGCACTTGGGATCTATTTTCATCATGCTTTCTTCTTGGAATGGACCTCATTTTATAGGCTTTTGGTAGCCATGAGGTGTTTATTGGCATTGATGGCCATGATGAAAGAATTGATGAGGAGTTACAAGTTGATTTTGTAACTCGATGAAGGTAGTGGGCATTTAATCACCTTTATGCTTCATGATGATGGGAGTTTCATGGGTTTAATGCCATGATTGCTTGGATTTGTAACTCCCAAATGCTTGAATCTGATTGGGCCGTCCAAAATAATGAGTTAATGACCGCATTAAGTTGTCATAAACGGGTCAATTAACGTCATTAAGTGGTCGCCAAGGCATGTGAAGAGTCGCAGGCCGCGCTGCGCCTTTTGAGATTCTTCTTGCGATCATCACAGGTGGATCCACACATTGTTTGATGTCGGATTGCGATGCAATTTCAGACATTGATTGATGTTGGCGGGCCGGTGACATCTGTCTTGTCGATTTCACGATCGGTCAGACAGAAAGTGCACTTTCTTGGTCAGCCGGTTAGCGATCTTGGGGCGATCGGCGATGATTTCATGCTTTTGACGGCGGATCCGAGATGTCGACGAAGATCAGTGGTTTTCAAGCATCAAAATTTGGATTTTCCGAAAATCACAGAGGCCGGAACACCCGAAACTCGAAAACCATCGAAAAACGGTCAATTTGGTGCAAAATCCGGCGACCCGGATTTGCAGGGTCGCCGGCGACCTTAGGGTTTTTTGCCCTTTGGTCGCCGAGCTCCGTTTTCGGCCGATTTTGCGTCTTTTTCGTTCATTTTTTCTTCTGTATTTTTCTTGACATTTTTCCTCAATTATTGACTTCATTTTCTTGGAAAAAACTTGACAAGAACCCGCACGAAATCGGAGCACAAAATTTCCCATTTTTCGGGAAAGCCGAAGACTTTGTAGCCGATTTTTCGTCAAGAGTCGAAACTAGGTCAAACGATGTCGGAATGACCTGAAAATTGAGATAAAGCTTCTTGAGCAGTGGATAGGACCAACCATGGGCTTTTATTTGAGTTTTGAAGCCGTTTGGGGTCCCATCGATGCTTCACTTGATTTTGCTTCGGGAAAAATGCCGAGCTTTGTTATGTGGTCAAACGATGTCCGATTGACCTGAAATTTGACGGGGAGCCTATTGGAGTCATTTTGAGACGTTCCATGGCCTCCGTTTTGGATGTCATGGTCCCGGGTTGCTCCGCTGCCGGTAGGCTTGATTTTCTCTCGGAGCATCGAAACCTGGTCAAATGTTGTCGGAATGACTTGAAATTCGACGTGCAACCTTTTGGAAGCATGTTGAAGCCACTCATGTATTTTGTTTGATGAGTGATGGCTTCGGTGGTTCCCACCGCCATGAGGCTTGATTTTCCTGCTCGAGCATTGATGGAGGGTCAAACGTTGTCCGTTTGACTTGAAATTTGGCATGGATCCCTTTGGAGACATTCTGGAGTCATTCGTAGGCTCTGATCAAAGTTTTGGTGTCTTTGATGATGTCGCCGCCGGGAGCGCTTGTTTAGCTGTCGGAGCAGTGAAGTTGGGCCAAACGATGTCGGAATGACCCGAAACCTCAGGTGTACCCCTCTTTTAGCTGTCTTGAAGGATCTCTCAGTTTCTGTCTGATTCTGACAAAATCTGATGCTTGAAGTAGCCTTGCCTATTTTTAGCAGGATGCGGCTTCACGAGGGTTCTTGATGTTGAGGAGACATAATGACTTTTTTGGTGTCAACAAATGCCCCCTCGAGGTACAACGACGAGTAGCTTTTTGGAGTCGATGTGCCTCGAAGAGAAACTTGGAGGAGAAATTCCAACTTGATCAAGAGTCTTGAGCATTTTTTTTTTTTTTTTTTTGAGTAGCCTTCTGAGTTTCCGGGGGAATTTTATGGTAGTGAGAGGGATCACACACCATCTCAAGGCAAAGTTTTGAAAATGACATGGGGTATTTGGATTTTGGGTTTTGGATTTTGGTTTTTGACCTTGTGACCTAACAAGTTGTATGTGGCAAGTTAGGGGGTCAGGGTTTGATTTTGATTTTGACCTTGTGACCTAACAAGCTGTATGTGGCATGTTGGGGGGTCATATTTGGTTTGTTGGTTTTGGTTTGGTTTGGATTTTGATTTTTGGTTTTGGTCTTGTGACCTAACAAGCTGTATGTGGCAAGCTAGGGGACCGGAATTTGGTTTTGTGAAATGTCATTTCAAGATTTTGGCTCAATTCGGTTCATGAGGTTGGATGGTTTGGTTTTTGGAAACTCATTAGACTTTGTTTTCTCTTTTTTTTTTTAATGGTCCCATCAACTCAAAAGAGGCATGGGACTCTTTATTTATTTATTTATTTTTTTTGCTCTTTTCTCTTTGTTTTTGCTCTTGGTAAGAGGAATATTTTGACTAAAAAACCACTTTTAGTACCTAGGTGGTCAAACCTGGCTCATATGGGCTAACCCATGGGACCTTAGGCTTTGGAGATGGCCTAGATCTCATATGGTGTCATATTTTTAAAGAATATCTAAAAATATCTCTTTTGTGTAGAGAATATCTAAAAATATCTTTACTTGGAGAGAATTTCTCAAGTTTTCCTTTTGTGGAAAGATTCTCTCAAAATATCTTTCTTTTTGGGAAAGTAGCAAAATTTTAGCACTTACCTCCTTTCTTTCTCCTTGTTTCCTCTTTTGGCTTGCTCTCTTCTATAAAAGCAAGAGGGTTGGTGCTTTTGCTCCATTGCTTTCTTTTGTAAGAAATCTTCAAGAGTGCTCTCCAAGATAAGAAGTGCTTTCTCTTCTTCAAGGATCTCCAAGTTTTTCTTCTTCTTCTCCATCAATGGCTTCAAGTAAGTTTTCTTCCTCGTCAAGAATCTCCATTGTAGAAGTAGCTTCTTCATTTTTTTTTCTTTTCTTCTTCTTTTTTTTTTCTTTTCTTCCTTCTTCTTCTTCTTTTTTTCTTCTTTTTTTTTCTTTTCATGCACGTTTTCCTTCTCTTTTTTTTTTTCGTGCTTCTCTTTTTTTTTTCTTTTTTTTTCTCTTTCCACGGTTTTCTTTTTTTTTTTAAACCGTGTACTCTCTTTTTTTTTTTTAAACCGTGTACTCTCTTTTTTTTCTATTTTTTTTCACGCTGATTTCTGTTGTTTTTTTTTTTTTTTGCTGAGATTTTTTTCTCTCTTTCTTTCTTTTTTCTTTTTCCTTGTTTGCTCACTATGATAATGAGGCTATGCAATTTCAATATGTATGCTTTTTTTTTTGTTTGATGCATCAAGATAGAAGGCTAGAGTCTCGAGGTCAAGCCAACATGATTTTTGACTTGGACAAAGTTTGATTGGTTTTGACCAAATTGGGTTGGAATTAGTCAAACTTTGGTCAAGGTTTTCCTAGCATCTAATGCATGATGATATTCTTTGATGCATGATTTTTGTAAATGTATTTGGAAGTATGATGATGCATACCTGAAAATCTTTTGCAAGTATCGGGATTTTGAGCTCGCAGCGATTTTGAGCTCTTTCTCGGTCTTGCTGGATTTTGAGGAAGTTTGATGAGATTGGCTCGTTCTCGCAGCGATGTTGAGTTTAAACATTCTTTGAGAATTCTCCACTGACTATGAGCTCGCAGCGATGTTGAGCTCATCTTCAGGCTTCCTGTCTTTTTCGGAGTATTTTCCTTTTCGTTGGAATTGCCCCGGAACCATGTCAAAATTTTGCTAGAATTTTGTAGCAGAATTCTGTCATTTTGATGTTGATTGATCTTTTCTCTTCCATCTTTTGCAGGTAGTTCTTCTAAAACGAACAAGGGTAAAGGTCCTGTTACTGATGCACCTCGTTGATCTGCCAGATCTTCCAATGCAGCCGTTCAGCAGGCTTGGGAGAAAGAGGGGACTCTTATTTGCCAGGTTGAGGAAGCTGAAGGTAATGTCCGGAGGAAGACTCAGGAGCATGAGCAGTGGCAAGTCCTCTGGGAAGAACTTTCTCGTGCCGTAGATGGGTCACGGCATTCGGCCGCGTTTTATGGGGACATTTTGAAGAAGCATGGCCTAAAAACTTTGGAAGTTAAGGCCATGGGTCTACTTGAAGAGTTGAACCTTTGGTTAAAGACCATGTAGGATTGAGCTCCCGAGTTGTAACAAACTCTTTTTCCTTCTTCTTCTTTTTTTTTTTTTTGGGTACCTCCATGTATAAACAGTTTTGGTACTATATTTTTTGTATCCCATTCTTTTCACTTAAATCATTTTTGATGAAAACAAATTTGAGCAAAAGTTGATGGGAATGTTTGTTTAAGAATTTGATCAAAAGGTTGTCATTTTGTGAAAATCTTTTATCAAATGATTGTTTTGGGCATAAAAGCCAATTTTGTGGCGAAAAGCCTGGTTTTTGATGGTTTGAAAACCAAAATTTTGGATGGCATGAAAGCCTAATTTTGTCTATGGCATGGGAGCCAAATTTGTTTGTGGCATGAGAGCCAAAATTTTTGGATGGCATTGGAGCCAAAGTTTTTTGGATGGCGTCGAAGCCGAATTTTGGAATGGCATAGAAGCCGAATTTTGAGATAGCATGAGAGCCAAAAATTTTGTTTGTGATATGAGAGCCGATTTTGAGATGGCATGAAAGCCGATTTTGGCGTTTATAGCCGAAATTTTTTTTGTTTTGGCATTTATAGCCGGATTTTGGCGTTTATAGCTGAGTTTTGGCGTTTATAGCCGAGTTTTTTGAAAACCAAGTTTTGTTTTATTGGCATGAAAGCCGGTTTAGGCGTTTATAGCCGAAAATTTTTTGTTTTGGCATTTATAGCCGAATTTTGGCATTTATAGCCGGATTTTGGTGTTTATAGCCGAGTTTTGGTTTTCAAAATGCAGGTATCGACTAAATGTCGCCTCCCCTCTGAATGGTCTTGCAAGTATCGATGGAATGTCGCTTCCTTGCTCATTCGGTTTTGCGAGTATTGATGGAATGTCACTTCCTCGCGGGTTAGGTTTTTCGAGTATCGATGGAATGTCGCTTCCTCGCGAATTGGGGTGCAAATATCGACTAAGCGTCGCTTCCCTGCTTTTCCCAAAACTTTTGATTTTGCGGGTACTGACTTGATGTCGTTTCTCCGCGATTTTTGAAATTTGAGGTTTTCTCGAACCATTTGAAATTTGGGTTGTGGATAGCAGCTGGTATGTTGCATCTCCACGATTTTTTGAAATTTGGGTTGTGGTTATCAACTGGTTTGTTGCTTCTCCACGATTTTTGAAATTTGAGTTGTGGATATCAACTGGTTTGTTGCTTCTCCACGATTTTTGAAATTTGCAAGTATCGAATGGGGTTCGCTTCCTTGCGATTTTTGGGTTTTGGAAGTATCGAATGGGGTTTGCAACCTTCCGGTTTTTTTTTGGGTTTTGCGAGTATCGACTGAATGTCGCTTCCCCGCGGTTTCTAAAAACCAAAATTTTTGTTCAGAGACACGAGGGTCATAAATTTTGGCTTAAAACCATTTCAGTTGTAAAAGCCGAGGCGGTCTAGGGTGAAAATTCCTAAGTCCCGATTTTTGTTTCAAACCATGAATTTTGGGTTCAAGGATCGAAAATTTTCATCAAGTCTGGGAAGAGGCTCCTAAACTTGGATTGATTTTTCTTTTGAACAATGAAACGATGAAAGTAAGCATTGTTTTGAGAGATTGTTTTTTTTGGAAACTTCAACATAAAGATGAAAATTTCAAAAGGGGTGGGTTTGACGAGCAAGTACCTTGGAAATACGCTTTAGCCATGTAGATATTGCTCTGACCCGTTTGAGGAAGTCTTCAAGAGTGGTACCGCTTCAAGAACTTGCCGTTGATGGGTAGCATACATCTGTCTCCTTCCATGTTTAGAAGAGCGTATGCACCGTTGGAGAAGACTTTGTTGATGACGAAGGGTCCCTCCCATTTTGGTTCAAATTTGCCTTTGGATTTGTGGGCAAAGACTATGGGTCTTTTTACTGCAAGAACCGAGTCACCCTTTTTGTAGGCGCGTTGCCTGACCTTCTTGTCGAAAGATCCTGCCATGCGTGCTTGGTACAACTCAATGCTTTGTAGAGCTTCGAGTCGTCTTTCATCGAGATTATCTAGCTCTTGGAGTCTCAATTTGACATTGTTTTCTTGCGTCATGTCATTTTGCAAAGATACCCTTAAGGAAGGAATTTATATTTCCAAAGGGACAACAGCTTCGCATCCATAGACCAAAGAGAATGGTGTGCTATGGGTTGGCCCTCGAACGGTGGTTCGATAGGCCTACAAAGCTTCTGGTAGTTTGTCGCCCCAATCTCTTTTGTGACTAGAGACCATTTTCTTGAGAATTTTGCAGAGTGTCTTATTGAAAGCTTCTGCTAGTCCATTCGCTGCTGGATTATATGGAGTCGAAGGACAACTTTGGATTTTGTACTTGTCGCAGAACCTATAGAATCTATGATCCCGGAATTGTGGTCCGTTATCATGGACGAATCTTTTAGGTATGCCGAAGCGACAAATAATGTTGGTGCGCAAGAACTGAAGGACTGATGAAGTCTTCATTTCGCTGAGCGCAAATGCTTCTGACCACTTGGAGAAATAATCCGTAGCGGCGAAGATGAAGCGATAACCTTTGCTTGATGGGGGAGAAATAGGACCTATGATGTGCATACCCCAGGCTTCGAAAGGCCATGAGCTTGCTGTTGGATGTAGCCATTTTGGAGGCATGTGGACATAATCTCCGTGAATCTGGCATTTTTGGCAGCGCTTGGCAAATTGCATTGCATCAGCTATCATGGTAGGCCAATAGTAACCTAGCATTTTTATCTGGTTGTAGAGCTTAGGACCAGCCTGATGGGCTCCACAAAGACCAGCCTGTACTTCTTTGAGAGTTTCCTCAGCCTCTGGTTGTGACAAGCAGCGTAGGAGTACTCCGTTGAAGGATTTTCTGTAAAGTGCTTTTGAAGGTATATCCAAATGAAAGTTCGGGGCTCGTCTTTGGATGCTTACCCACTCTTTTGGATCTTCAGGTTGGATTCCGAACATGATAAAATCAATGAACGGATCTCTCCAGTCGCCAATCGGAGATTTGAGGATGGACATCCGACTTCCAACCACTTGGTGGCATTCAGCAACTGCTTGGTGTGTGTTGAGAGGAGGGAGAATCCTTCTTTGACACACTGTGACTTGCATGTTTTCCCCTTCTTGGATCGCCATGGATACGGCAAGTCCAGCCAGGGCATCTGCACGGATGTTTTCACCTCTGAGGATGTGGGTGATGTGACAGATGTTGAATTTTTATCGAAGCGACTGTGCCTTATTGTAGTAAGGTAGCAAATCAGGCTTCCTGACTTCATATTTCTGATTCGTTTGGTTGACGATCAATTGAGAGTCTCCAAAAGCTTCCAGCATGGTGATGCCGGTTTCGAGGGCGAGTTCCAATCCTATAATCAGGGCTTGGTTCTCAGCTGCATTGTTTGAACATGGTTCTAGTAGCGAGAAGGCGTGTGGAATCATGTATTTGTCGGGACTGACAAAGAGGATGCCAATTCCCGATATTTGCTTTCCATTTTCATTTGTCCTGGTTGCACCGTCAAAGTACATGTCCTAGGAAGCGTTTGACAAGGAAGTTTCCACGTTGTAGACAAATTCGTTTGGGAGATCATCCCTAAGTGGAGAATCTTTAAGCAATGGATGCTCTGCGAGGAAGTCTGCTAGAGCTTGTCATTTGATTGCTTTTTTTGGTACATACCTAATATCAAACTGTGATAAAAGGATGGACCATTTTGCTAGTCGGGCATTGAGAGAACCTGCTTTTGTGACAAGGACCTTTAGGAGGTTGATCCTCAAAATCAGGTAGACTGTGTTCGACAGCATATAGTAACGCAACTTTTGTATAGCGAACATTACTGCAAGGCATTCTTTTTCGACTGGGGAGTAGCGATGCTCTGCACCTACCATCATGCGGCTAAGGTGATATAGAGCAGCTTCTTTTCCGTCGTTGTTTTCTTGTGCGAGCAGAGCACCCAAAGAGTGGTCGAGCGCTCTTGTGTACAAGATAAATGGTTTTCCAGTTTGGGGGTAGCCAGCACTAGAGGTTTGATGAGGTATGCTTTGATGTCTTGAAATGCACTTTCACATTCAGTATCCCAGACAAAGTCCATGCCTTTCTTCATCAGGCGAGAGAATGGACGGCATTTCACTGATAGATTGGAGATGAACCGTCGAATATAAGCCAGCCTTCCTTGAAGCCCTTTTAATTCTCTTAGGGTTCTGGGAGATGGCATTTCCAGGATAGCCTTGACTTTGGTGGGGTCAAGTTCTATTCCAGCTTTCCGTACTATGAATCCGAGAAACTTACCCGATGAGACACAGAAGAAGCACTTTAGTGGATTCATCCGCAATTTGTGTTTGCGAAGTTGGAGGAAGACTTCTCGAAGATCTTCGAGATGGTCTTCTTTTCTTCTGCTTTTGATGGCGAGGTCGTCAACATAGCATTCGACCGTTTTGTGCTGCATATCTTGGAATATTTTCATCATAGCCCTCTGATATGTTGCACCTGCATTTTTCAGACCAAACGGCATAACAGTCTAGCAATACACGCCGAATGGTGTTCGAAATGATGTATGCCTTTCATCTTCAGGATGCATCTTTATCTGATTGTAGCCAGAGAACCATCCATGAATGTCATTCGCTCGAACCCATAGGTGTTGTCAATCATCGCCTCTGGTATGGGGAGCGGGAATTCATCTTTAGGACATGCACTATTCAGGTCTCTGTAGTCAATACAGACCCTTATCTGCCCATTTTTCTTTGTCACGGGGACAATGTTGGCCAACCATTCAGGATGCTGTTCCTCGCGGATGAAGCCAACGTTTTTGAGTTTCTGAACTACTTGTTCAATTTTGCCTATCACGTCGGGACGGAATCTTCTTTGGCCTTGTTTGATAGGCTTGATTTCTTTTTGCAAGTTGAGCTTGTGGACTGCTACTTTGGGATCCAAGCTAGGCATTTCGGCATAAGACCATGCAAAGCAATCAACGAACTCACGAAGAAAAGAGATATACTCGGGTAACTCATCATCCTTTATATTCTTGCTTATGAATACAGGACGTGGGTTATCAGGTGTTCCCAAGTCTATCTTTTGAACAGGGTCTTCTGTTGGAAGGTTTGAAGGTGGTTCCTCCACAATGTTTTCGGAGGCTTCCATCTCAACGAGACCTTCTGGAGTGCCAGAGACATTTTCAGACTGAGGCTCTGTTTCTGTCCATGGATCTTCTTGATCAGTGACCTTCTCAAGGATATCCTTCTCAAGGCTTGCAATGAGATGGTCCCAATCATTTGCTGGAATTGGGTTGAAGTAGGGTACTTCTTTTGGAGACGATGATTCTTCTGGGTCAGAGAACCGCTCGTCTGTGTCATCGGGCAATTCCTCTTTATCATCAGAGAAATTATACCAATTGGAGGAGTTTTCTGGATTTTTGACGAATAACTCCTCAAAGAGATATCCAGGGATATTGATGTCTTCACGAGATGTTGAGGCTTGGTTGGTAAAGCGACTTTGCAGCCATAGTGTCAACGGTCTCATAGGAGCGGTAGGATCATACCCCAACCCATATGAAGACTTGCCTTTGTGAAGGTAGATTTTCCAATCTTCTGGTTGACTTTTGGTCAGGGTGGGTTCCAATGGTGCGAGAATACCACGGCCACCTCCCAAACCAGTCGGATTTTGAGCGTCGTAGCCCATTTTCTTCATGATAGCTTGTGCCATCGGACTATACAGGGATAGCTGAGGCATACCTTCATTTTGGAAAGGTTCAAGCAAAGAGTTCAGTGGAGATGCTCCCGATCTATGGAAGAAGATTGCTTTTTCTTCTGGCAAAGTTGCCGGAATAACAAAGGAAGCAGATGTAGGATCTTCTATGTCTGCAGGTGTCTCCAATGGAGTGAGAGCGGGCTGATCTTGCTGAGTATCAGCTTGGCTTGATGCTGTGTCATCTTCTGACTCTGACTCCGATTCTGTGTCATGTATAATAGACACAAAGGAGACAGTGAACTTGTCCCCAGCCTTTTGTTTTGTCTTCTTTACTCTGGTAGTGATTACCAAAGGCTTTGGAGATTTGAAGGAGACGACGAAAGGAGCTTGGCCGCTTACTTCGAGTTTGGTGGAGGGTTTGTTTACCTCCGATGATTGCTGAGGAGCCTTGCCTTTATCTTTCTGGAGACTGTCGACAAAGCGAATTGTTTTTTCCTCCTGTTCTTCTTTTCCATCTTTGTACATTTGAGCATCTGCAAAATGGACATCCTTGCTTTTGAAGGGTTTTTTGTCTGCAAATACTCGGTGTATCAAGCCATCGTTGCCAACAAACTTGATGCACTGATGTAGAGTTGAAGGGACGACACCATTCTCATGTATCTAGGGGCGTCCAAGGAGTATATTGTAGCATGAAGGGGTCCTTATTGCATACACAGTGACTTCAGAAATAAGATCACCGATTTGCAATTTGAACCTGATTTTGCCAATAGGCCTTTGAGCACTACCGTCATATCCGAAGATGGATACGGACGTGTGACTCAGCTTGCTGGGTGGGATGCCCAGCTCTTCGAGTGCCGAAGTAGAGATGAGGTTGAGTGCAGAACCTGGATCGATTTGAACTCTGTGTACTGGCATTTCTTTGATGTACCCCGTAAAGTACAAGGGACGGTTGTGCTTTGTTTCGCCTAGGAGGAGGTCATCCTTGTCGAAGGCAATTGTTGCACTTGCTGCTTTTTGTACGGAGAGGCATTCATTGCTTGATCCCTCAGTCTTCTTCTTTTCTCCCTTTGAGGGAGTATTTGATTTTTTGACCCTATAGTCCATTTCAATTTGTAGGACTTGTGGGGCATGTTTGTCGACATCCGCATTCAGCCTTTGTAATTCTGAAATGAGACTATCACGAGTTTGTGGAGACATTCGTAATAAGTCAAGGATGTGGAGACGTGCAGGTATGTGTTTGAAGTACTCAATCAAGTCGTACTTGAAAGCCTCCTTCGGGCCTGCATTTTCATTATTATTGCCACTTGGGGCGCTTACATCTTGCTTTCCCGAAGGATTTACATAAGAAGAAGATGGTTGATTGTAATTTTTGTGGTAATCCCGGCCAGAACGGGTACCTCTACCAACTTCAAGAGCCTCTAGAGAAGGGTCTTTGTTGACACCAAAAAAGTCAATATGTCTCCTCAACATCGAGAAGCCTCCTGAAGCTGCATCCTGCTAAAAATAGGTAAGGCTACTTCAAGCATCAGATTTTGTTAGAATCAGACAGAAACTTAGAGATCCTTCAAGACAGCTAAAAGTGATTTGTGAACGGCTGTCCCTCTAGCCAAACGAATCATAAAGGGATCTTCGTCCTGTGCAACTCCCAAACGATGGAAGCTAAGACAGTGGTATACATACCACAAATAGAAGATGTGGGCAGAAAATACCCTGTTCATGGGAAGCCCAAGCCGAACCAGGAAAGCAGCAGCCTGCAGTTCGGTACACAAATAGGAGTAAAGAGCAGGTACCAAAGCCAGCCGCTCTCCAAACGCCATCTGACAAGCCGGAAAAATACAGTAAGGCCTGATGTGCGTTCCATCTCCTCCAGCAAAAATAGCCTCACTCAGCCAGTAAGTGAGGTAAACAGCGAGATCTCTCCTCAACGCAATGTCAGGACAAATGGCATCCGTGCTTGCAAAGAACTTCTTCAAATCTTCTCGCATAGCAGCGATCTTCTTCAAACTTGATGCTTTAGCCCTAACATCCTGGGCCATGCCATCAGAAGAATCCCCGCTGTAAAAAAAGTTGGAGCTGCAACTCCTCCAACTGCTGCATCTAACTTTCGAGCCCTCCTTCTCCTTCAAAAAATCGTAGAAGGCGACGAGCTGAAAGTACACAAGCCTAAACTCCTCAGACTGCTCCTCAAGGACACTGTCAATAGGCATAAACTCCTCATAGAGTTTGCCGAGGATAGGCAATCCGGTGATGGCGCTCAGCTCCTTCAAAGAAAAACCAATCTCACCATTCGTCACAATGAAGGTGTTGGTTTGTGGAAGGAATGACTCCAGCATGGCCATGAAAGCCTCATCGGAGAAAACGACGGTTTGCCGAAAAGCGCGAACCGCGTCAAAAATCTCAGCCTCCCGAAGAACGGCCTCACCAATCCTCAAGGTGTGATCAGTCCATGACTCCCAGCTCAAGTCAGCACTGAAACGGCCATGAAGTCGAAAAGGCTTCACCCAATTGCTGCCGTCATCCAGAAAAACGCCAAGGCCCACCGGTCTCAAATCGATCGATGGATGATCAGAACCTTGGTAGCCACTGGCTGGCATCAACACATCAATGCGGACAAGTGGCTTCTCTGCAAAACCGGAAGGTCCACCAACAAAATCCCCGGTCTTGATCACACTGGTCCTCTTCACCCAACTCGGAGGATCTTTCCTCTTAGGGCACGTGGGAGAAAGGCTCAGGATCGAGATGGTCCGATCAAAAGACGACCGGGTAGAAATTGTTCTCTCCTCACCATCTGCTGTGTAAGAGAACTGAAAACATCTCCTTTGGTATGTCAAGTCGTCGGGGACTGCATCACCGAAGAAGAAGGTAGGCTTGAGCACAACGCTCTGATTGTCCGTAACCTAGGGACGGCTGCTTACCATGATCTTATAGAACTCCTCATCCTTGAGAGCGATCAATCGCTATCTCATCTAATCACGATTGAGGGAATCGCATTCTTCCAAGTTTTTCTCCACAAACTGGATCTTCTTCCAAGCCTGCTGAACGGCCGCATTGGAAGATCTAGCAGACCGACGAGGTGCCTCAGTAACAGGACCTTTACCTTCGTTCGTTCTAGAAGAACTACCTGCAAAATATGGAAGAGAAAAGATCAATCAACATCGAAATGACAGAATTTTGCTACAAAAATTCTAGCAAAATTTTGACATGGTTCCGGGGCAATTCCAAAGAAAAGGAAAATACTCCGGAAAAGACAGGAAGCCTGAAAATGAGCTCAACATCGCTGCGAGCTCATAGTCAGTGGAGAATTCTCAAAGAAGGCTTGAACTCAACGTCGCTGCGAGAATGAGCCAATCTCATCAAACTTCCGCAAAATCTGGAAAAAAGCTCAACATTGCTACGAGCTTCAAAATCCAAAAATTGCAAAACTTCCTCAAAATCCAGCAAGACCGAGAAAGAGCTCAACATCGCTGCGAGCCCGAAATCCCAACACTTGCAAAAGATTTTCAGGTATGCATCATCATACTTCCAAATCTATTTACCAAAACTCATGCATCAAAAATATATCATCATGCATTAAATGCTAGGAAAACCTTGACCAAAGTTTGACTAATTCCAACCTAATTTGGTCAAAACCAATCAAACTTTGTCCAAGTCAAAAATCATGTTGGCTTGACCTAGAGACTCTAGCCTTCTATTTTGATGCAAAAAAAAAAAAAAAATGCATACATATTGAAATTGCATAGCCTCATTATCATAGTGAGCAAACAAGGAAATAGAAAAAAAAAAAGAGAGAAAAGAAAGATGCTGAAAAAATAAAAAGAGAAATCAGCGTGGGAAAAAAAAAACAGAAAAAAAAGAGAGTACATGGTTTTAAAAAAAAAAAAAAAGAAGAGAAAACCGTGAAAAGAAAAAAAAAGAGAAGCACGAAAAAAAAAAAAGAAAAACGTGCATGAAAAGAAAAGAAAAGAAAAGAAAAAAAACAGAGAAGAAGAAAGAAAAGAAAAGAAAAAGAAGAAAAAGATGATGAAGAAGCTACTTCTACAATGGAGATTCTTGACGAGGAAGAAAACTTACTTGAAGCCATTGATGGAGAAGAAGAAGAAAAGCTTGGAGATCCTTGAAGAAGAGAAAGCACTTCTTGTCTTGGGGAGCACTCTTGAAGATTTCTTGCAAAAAGAAAGTAATGGAGCAAAAGCACCAACCCTCTTTGCTTTTATAGAAGAGAGCAAGCCAAAAGAGGAAACAAAGAGAAAGAAAGGAGGTAAGTGCTAAAATTTAGCTACTTTCCCAAAGAGAAAAATATTTTGAGAGAATCTTTCCACAAAAAGAAAACTTGAGAAATTCTCTCCAAGTAAAGATATTTTTAGATATTCTCTACACAAAAGAGATATTTTTAGATATTCTTTACAAATATGACACTATATGAGATCTAGGCCATCTCCAAAGCCTAAGGTCCCATGGGTTAGCCCATATGAGCCAGGTTTGACCACCTAGGCACTAAAATTGGCTTTTAGTCAAAGTATTCCTCTTACCAAGAGCAAAAAAAGAAAAGAGCAAAAAAAAGTCCCATGCCTCTTTTGAGTTGATGGGACCATTCAGAAGAAAAAAAAAGAAAGTCCCATGAGTTTCCAAAAACCAAACCATCCAACCTCATGAACCAAATTGAGCCAAAATCTTGAAATTGACATTTCACAAAACCAAAATCCGGTCCCCTAGCTCGCCACATACAGCTTGTTAGGTCACAAGACCAAAACCAAAATCAAAATCCAAAACCAACAAACCAAATCTGACCCCCCAACCTGCCATATACAGCTTGTTGGGTCACAAGGTCAAAATCAAAATCAAACCCCGACCCCCTAACCTGCCACATACAGCTTGTTAGGTCACAAGGTCAAAAACCAAAATCCAAAACCCAAAATCCAAATACCCCATGTCATTTTCAAAACTTTGCCTTCAGATGGTACGTGATCCCTCTCACTACCATAAAATTCCCCCGGAAACTCAGAAGGCTATTCAAAAAAAAAAAAAAATTTTACTCAAGACTCTTGGTTAAGTTGGAATCTTTCCTCCAAGTTTGTCTTCGAGGCACAGCGACTCCAAAAAGGTACTCGTCGTTGTACCTCGAGGGGGCATTTGTTGACACCAAAAAAGTCAATATGTCTCCTCAACATTGAGAAGCCTCCTGAAGCTGCATCCTGCTAAAAATAGGCAAGGCTACTTCAAGCATCAGATTTTGTCAGAATCAGACAGAAACTAAGAGATCCTTCTAGACAGCTAAAAGAGGGGTACACCTAAGGTTTCGGGTCATTCCGACATCGTTTGGCCCAACTTCACCGCTCTGACAGCTAAACAAGCACTCCCGGTGGCAACATCATTAAAGATACCAAAACTTTGATCAAAGCCTACGGATGACTCCAGAATGTCTCCAAAGGGCTCCATGCCAAATTTCAAGTCAAACCGACAACGTTTGACCCTCCATAAATGCTCGAGCAGCGAAATCAAGCCTCCCGGCGGCGGTAACCACCGAAGCCATCACTCATAAAAAAAATACATGAGTGGCTTCAACATGCTTCCAAAAGGCTGCACGTCAAATTTCAGGTCATTCCGACAACATTTGACCAGGTTTCGATGCTCCGAGAGAAAATCAAGCCTACCGGCGGCGGAGCAACCCGGGACCATGACATCCAAAACAGAGCCCATGGAACGTCTCAAAATGACTCCAATAGGCTCCCCGTCAAATTTCAGGTCAATTGGACATTGTTTGACCACATATCAAAACTCGGCATTTTCCCCGCAGCAAAATCAAGTGAAGCATCGATGGGACCCCAAACGGCTTCAAAACTCAAATAAAAGCCCATGGTTGGTCCTATCCACTGCTCAAGAAGCTTCACCTCAATTTTCAGGTCATTCCGACATCGTTTGACCTAGTTTCGACGCTTGACGGAAAATCGGCTACAAAGTCTTCGGCTTTCCCGAAAAATAGGAAACTTTGTGCTCCGATTTCGCGAGGGTTCTCGTCAAGATTTCTCCAAGAAATCAATTCAATAATTGAGGAAAAATTTCAAGAAAAATACAGAAGAAAAAAGGAACGAAAAAGACGAAAAAACGGCCGAAAAGGACGCTCGGCGACCAAACGAGGCCGAAGCCCTATGGTCGCCGGCGACCCTGGGCCAGGGTCGCCGGATTTTGCACCAAAGTGTCCGTTTTCGATTGTTTTCGCGTTTCGGGTGTTCCGGCCTCTGTGATTTTCGGAAAATGCAATGTTTGATGCTTGAAAACGACTGATCTTCGTCGACATCTCGGATCCGCCGTCAAAAGCATGAAATCATCACCGATCGCCTCAAGATCGCCAACCGGCTGACCAAGAAAGTGCACTTTCTGTCCGACCGATCGTGAAATCGACAATACAGATGTCACCGGCCCGCCAACATCAATCAATGTCTGAGATTGCATCGCAATCCGACATCAAATAATGCGTGGATCCACCCGTGATGATCGCAAGAAGAATCTCAAAAGGCGCAGCGCGGCCCGCGACTCTTCACATACCCTGGCGACCACTTAATGACGTTAATTGACCCGTTTATGACAACTTAATGCGGTCATTAACTCATTATTTTGGACGGCCCAATCAGATTCAAGCATTTGGGAGTTACAAATCCAAGCAATCATGGCATTAAACCCATGAAACTCCCATCATCATGAAGCATAAAGGTGATTAAATGCCCACTACCTTCTTCGGCCAATCACAAGCCTTGAAAAAGGAGTTACAAAATCGATTTGTAACTCCTCATCAATTCTTTCATCATGGCCATCAATGCCAATAAACACCTCATGGCTATCAAAAGCCTATAAAAGGAGGTCCATTCCAAGAAGAAAGCATGATGAAAAGAGATCCCAAGTGCAAGCTCTGAAAAACCAGAAAATCCAAGAGAGAGACGAAGTCCTGCTACTTTGCTCCCGGAAGCACCACAAGGTGATCAACGTCCCTTGGGGGGCCACCCCCCCAAGGTCACCTCCTTCTCCAACATGGCCTAAACGCGGCTTTTCAGCCCGTTTACTTGGTTTTTCATTGGATATAGGACCTTCTCTTGGTCCTTGTCCTTTAAAAAACTGAGGTTAGGAGCCAGGCCAAAGAATCAAAGCATCACATGTTCTCATTTGAAGGACGATGGCGGATCCCATACATGACTTGCGGCCATCGATCTCAACGTGTCCCCACAATCTCATGAGAAGTTAGATCCCTTTTCTTCCTTTTCTATTGTAGTTTGTATTTCTTAAAGAGACAAAAAGAAATCAAAATTCTTGTCTTTCATATTTGATGAGTTTTGTAAAAACGCCTTTCACGGCAAAAACGCCTTTCACGGCAAAATCGCCTTTCACGGCAAACAAACAAAAACGCCTCTTACGACATTCTAAAAACTTGTCTCTTTTCTTAATATTTTTGCAATTTGAAAAGTTAGAAAAAAGGATTGATTTCCTTTCCACTTGTGAAGGTGAATCTCCGGATTATCACTATTCCAAATTCCAAGTAGAAAGTAAATCTGGCATACCCGTACAAAAATGTTGATGCCCGAGATTTTCCCTCCTCCGCCGAGACCCAGGTCAGCCCCCGGGGTGCGGAAGGAGAGGACGGAAGATTTCTTTCGGGTCCATCAAGTTGGCACACTCGGTGGGACTCTTTGACTTGAGAACGTGATGCTTTGATCACTTGGCTCCTTTCTAGTTGGTGGCCTATGTTGCATTTTGCATCTAAAAAACATGAGATGGGATTTCAATTGTTCTTTCTCACTTCAAAAAAAAAAACAAATCTGATCTCTTTTTCTTGAAAACTCAACTTTGAGAAATTTTGATCCTTCCCTCTTCGAACTTGATAGCTCACAGAAATGTTCAAAGCTATCGTTCATATCGAGGATTGGGCCATCTTTTCTCTTTGATGAGTCCAATTGGGATTTAAAAAAAAAAAAAAAAAACACCTTCGTTTCAAACTCTTTAAAAAAAAAAGTGGTCTCTCTGTCTCAAGATTCAACTTTGAGAAATTTTGATCCTCTCCTCCTTGAACTCGATAGCTCACAGAAATGTTTGCAGCTATCGTTCATATCGGGGATTGGGCCATCTTTTCTCTTTGATGAGTCCAAATTGGGATTTCAAAAAAAAAATTATAAATTCAAAATTTTTTTAGCTTTCTCCCTTTTGCATTTAAATTTGAGAAACCTTGGTTCATTCCCTTCGAATTTAGCGCTCGCAGAAATGTTGAGCCTTTGTTCGGATTGGAACACCATTCGTTCTCTTTAATGAGTTTATAAAAAACCTTTCAAAAAAAAAAAGGGATTTAAAAAAAAAAAAAAACACTAAGGTTCCACCAGTTGCGTTCTTTGACCAAAGTGGATTTAAGAAAAGCCTTGTCCAGAGTGTGGAGATAGCTAGAATGTTCGAGGCAAGGGTCCTCCAAACGGGTTCATTAAGTAATCCTACCCTTACCTGGGGGCTGATCTATCTACTAAGGTTTCATAAGATCGAATTGGAAATCTATGTGCACCTTTCAAAAAAAAAAATTCTCTAAAAAAAAATCCTTAAAAAAAAAAAAAAACTTCTGTCACTTTGAATTCAGAGTTGAGAAATCTTGGTTCTTTCCCTTTCGGATTTAGCGCTCGCAGAAATGTTGAGCCTTGTTCGGAATGGAACACCATTTGCACTCTTCGATGAATTTAATCTTGACCTTTCAAAAAAAACTTTTGTCACTTTTGAATTCAGAGTTGAGAAATCTTGGTTCTTTCCCTTTCGGATTTAGCGCTCGCAGAAATGTTGAGCCTTGTTCGGAATGGAACACCATTTGCTCTCTTCGATGAATTCAATCTTGACCTTTCAAAAAAAAACTTCCGTCACGTTTGGATTCACATTCGAGAAATTATGGTTTCTTCCCTTCTGAATTTAGCGCTCGCAGAAATGTTGAGCCTTTGTTAGGATTGGAATACCATTTGCTCTCCTTTATGAATCCAAATTTGACATTTAATAAAAATCCCATCTAGTGTCCTTCCCAAGGATGCGATTTGCAACATTTGTACCTAGCGGTGCTAGTACGCCCTTTCGGGTCTACTGTATTCGCGACCGACACATTTGTATCTCCAACCTTATATCATTTTACCTCGAGTGAGCCTTGCTTCTCAGTAATTTGAATTAAGGTCTACAATTGCTTCTAGCAGTCACTGGAACGCTCACTCTGAGCCTACCATACTTGCATTTTAGAACAATTGTATCCTCTATGGCTTTTTGCCTTCTTCTTCGTCCTTGGGTTGGGCCATGTCCCCTCAAGTGATTTGAAAAGACAAAACCATAGTTGTTCTCCATTTACGATCACCATATTCTTGTGATTACTAATGGATTTGGTCTTGTTTCAGAAGTTTTCCAAAACTAACAATGGCAGCTTCATTGACCATCACTTTCGATGAGAACAAGTACCAGCTTATGCTCCAAGATAAGTAAAACAAGCATAAGTGCCTTGCTAGTTGCCGAAGTGTCATCTCCCTCGACAACTCTCTAAACACCGGGTGAACTTCAACTCCCCGAACCATCGTCTTCGGATCGCTGGGACCATTCCCACTTCCCGCAGAAGACACTGTACCTGCCAAGAAGCAGAAAACTGCCCCGCAACGTGTCACTAAAATGGCACCAAGGGCGAACACCAAGAAGACTGAATCCCGTGGCGTTCCCACGAAGCCTCAACCCACAAGAAACCAGGTTTACACTAAAACCTGGTCCCTGAGATCTTCGCCAAAACAATGGAGGTCCCAAACATCTGCAAAGCCAGCATACCTGGCCCCTCTCAAGGAGAATTAGTTCTACCCTCTCTTACATGAAAGAGGAGAAACCTACCCTCCACCCAAAAAATAAACAAAATCATCATGAGCCGGCTTACTCCTACAAGCCCAAAATCAAATCCTGCATTGTTAGGCCTATGCAAAAACATGCTGAAGCCTGCACTCCCGCGAGTCGATCCTTCATCTCAACAGGGGCCGAGCTCGCAAAATTCAAGTCTTCATTGCGACAGACAAAGGACCGCGTCCAGATTCTGTCCTTGCCGAGCTTCAAAGAAGACAAAGTTGGCTGCTGCGCACAAGGGATTACATCCTTCATCGCCAGAGCCCAGCCAGAGCTGACTGAAGCTCAAATTGCTCGTCGTATGTGTCGCCGCACTGCATATCGACAAAAGAGACTCGAGAAACAAAGAACCCAGCGTTCTACTCTCCACGTCACAAAGAAATGGGTCGAAAAAGAAAGACCCGACGAATTCGTTGCTGTTCATATGGTTGGGAAAACCAGAAAACGGCAGAAGTCAGCAACCAAAATCAGTGTTAGACGTCCAGTGACTCGCAGCGTCTCTCGGACACGAACACATCTGGAGGAATCTTCCACTCCTCCAAGCCAAGGACATCGAAGTAACCACTCCTCAGATTCTTCATCCAGAAGAATGAGCCCCAGCTCAGTCACCAGGACGATTTCTTCGTTCGAAACCCGAGGGATGAACGTCTTCGCTACAAGTTCTTCACAGCCTCCACCGCATGATGACGTAACTGCACGCATCCAGCAGTTGGAGCAAGGACAACAGAGAATTGAGACTCTGATGGAAAATCTGATTCTCACTCTACAGCGTCCACCACCTAACAATGAAACCCCTCCGAATCATGAACATGATGAGGGTAATGCAGAAAACAATGAGTCTCGCGCCCTTACCAGAAAGGACATGGACGATATCCTCGCAAAAGCAAAAGAAGAGGATACATTGAAGGAACATGGGATCAAGCCACCCTACCCTTTATGGATGGACTCGGTTCCGTTCCCTGCAAAAATCAAGCAACCTACTCTCCTGACATATACGGGGAAAGGTTCAGCCAGACAGCATGTCATCCACTTCAAGATCCTGACATGAGCTATTGCGGATCAAGATGCCCTCAAGATTCGCCTCTTCGCAAGTACCCTAAAAGGTACAGCCTTTGATTGGTACTCCACTCTGCCGGAGAACTCCATCTAGAACTGGGCTATGCTGGAGACACCCTTCCTGACCCACTTCCAAGGTGAGGATCATCCTGTTATTATGGCTCAACTCTGCAGCCTAAAACAGGGAGAGAATGAGTCAACATACAACTTCATTCACAAATGGAAGGCAATGGCGTACAAATGCTCAGATGTGCTGCCACAAGCGTCGCTAGTCGACATCTGTCGTAACAATATGAGAGCAAAAATTCGCTCCATGATCATCGGCAACAAATGAAAGGACCTGGGGGAACTCCTCGAAGCTTTCATGGAAGCTGAAATGGTGATTAAAGACCTCAACAGTCAGAAATCATCAAAGAAAGAGCCGACTGCTGTTACAACCTCAAAACCAAAGAAAAAGGAGGTTCTCAATGTGCAGACTAAGTCAGCTCCTCAGCAGCCAAAGAAACCTGAAAATAAAACTGCAGGTAAAAGGCCTGAACTCTCTGATGCCTTCAAAGAACGTGTAGAAAAGAAATATCCGTTCGATGAAGACGTTGAAGAAATCTTTGAGGCTCTCCTAGCAAATGGCAAACTCATTTTGCCAGAGCCCAAAAGACCGGGAGATGTTGGCAAAACCAATGATCCCCGATACTGTCCATACCATCAGATGATCTCACATCCTCTCAATCAATGCTTCGTTGTGAGAGAGAAGATCAATGAGATGTGGAAAAACGGAGTCATAACCTTTGATAAAAACTATTGCCCCGCCTCTGTCAACATGGTGTCATGTCGGCAAACTTCAAAGTCACCGAAGGAGAATATCACTACTTCATTCAAGGTGATAAAAATGGCTCAAGCGTCCCAAGAATTGGTTCCCTATCCAACACCAGATGGACAACCTATATGGGTGCATCCCGATCTCCTAGATGATGAAAATTGGGAGATCGTCAAAACAAAGCCGACTGCTCAGTAGCGAAGGCAAGCCAAGAGACAGCTCCGCAAGCTCAAACAGCAGCAGAAGTCTCAACCAAAACAAGAAGTCCTTGAAAAAGCAGAAACTTCTTCCACTGCTTCACTAGGGACGATGGAAGAATCCCTTCCCAAAACCTCCAAGGCGGTAAGAAAATTCACTCTTTATGTTTTCATGCCACCTCTATAAAAAAATGAAAATGTGCAGGGGCATCATACTCTTGCAACTCGGTAGTTGGATTCTCCATTAATGGATACGAGTCCAGTGATACTGCCAGTGATATAGATGAGTGGGAAGAATCCTTTGAAACAGGAGAATACCTCTCCGACGAGGAATGGATTCCCGAGTCTCATCTTATGCCAGTAATCTGGTATAACCCATTACAGCCACAAGGATCTTGGTCTGATGATGAAGAAGACCAGGACCCTGTTCAAGAAAACGCTGTCGATCCAGCACCAAACAATGCTCCGGTGGAACCCAACATTGGTGAACCACAAGGAGCAAATGACGAAGAAGATTTGGCTCCCATGCCTGATCTTGAAGAATATGCAAGAATCTCGCAACATCTTGCCATAGAGCAGGAGCATGATCGCATCAATCTTTGTCATGACCCAGAACCGGAAGTCCCTGAAAATCAGCGGGAACTTTCTCCGTTAACTCCTGAAAATGGAGAAAACTGTTGGATCAATGATCCTCTCACATTCGAGGATGAGTCCGATTCCCAACAGTCTACACTGGGGGCATCTCCTGTCAGGATAACCTGCAATGCAATAGCTCAGGACGACAGTACCTCTGAAGCTTCCGAAGACACGTACTCCCCAACCGGTATCGTATCTTCCGGAGTTACATCCTCTCAGGTGACTTCCACTGAGGTAACATCCTCTCACCCTTCGTCTCCTGAAGCTGTGACATCGGAACTCAAGCCACTCCCGATTGATCATCTTGAAGAAACTTCTGCCAATGAAATCTTCTTCAATGAAAACTCAGTCAATTGGTCCTAGATACCCGATCTCACGGGCAATGTCTGGGCTAATAAAGAAAAGTTGCCGGCTACTGTTCAGGACTTGTTCCCGGAAATTGCTCCGTGCAACACAATCACTGAAGACGCCAATGCTGTTACAGAGACGTCCTCAGCAAAGGATCAACCTCTTGATCCTGAGAACGATCTTCCAAAAGAAGACCCTTCTCTAGAGGCTCTTGAAGTTGGTAGAGGTACCCGTTCTGGCCGGGATTACCACAAAAATTACAATCAACCCTCTTCTTATTATGTAAATCCTTCGGGAAAGCAAGTTGTAAGCGCCCCAAGTGGCAATAATAATGAAAATGCAGGCCCGAAGGAGGCTTTCAAGTACGACTTGATTGAGCACTTCAAACACATACCTGCACGTCTGCACATCCTTGATCTATTACGAATGTCTCCACAAACTCGTGATAGTGTCATTTCAGAATTGCAAAGGCTGAATGCGGATGTCGACAAACATGCCCCACAAGTCCTACAAATTGAAATGGACTATAGGGTCAACAAATCAAATACTCCCTCAAAGGGAGAAAAGAAGAAAACTGAGGGATCAAGCAATGAATGCCTCTCGGTACAAAAAGCAGCAAGTGTAACAATTGCCTTCGACAAGGATGACCTCCTCCTAGGCGAAACAAAGCACAACCGACCCTTGTACTTTACAGGGTACGTCAAAGAAATGCCAGTACACAGAGTTCAGATCGATCCAGGTTCTGCACTCAACCTCATTTCTACTTCGGCACTCGAAGAGCTGGGCATCCCACCTAGCAAACTGAGTCACACGTCCGTATCCATCTTCGGATATGACGGCAGCGCTCAAAGGCCTATCGGCAAAATCAGGTTCAAATTGCAAATCGGTGATCTTATTTCTGAAGTCACTGTGTATGCAATAAGAACCCCTTCATGCTACAATATACTCCTAGGACGCCCTTGGATACATGAGAATGGTGTCGTCCCTTCAACTCTACATCAGTGCATCAAGTTCGTTGGCAACGATGGCTTGATACATCGAGTGTTTGCAGACAAAAAGCCCTTCAAAGGCAGAGATGTCCATTTTGCAGATGCTCAAATGTATAAAGATGGAAAAGAATAACAGGAGGAAGAAACAATTCGCTTTGTCGACAGTCTCCAGAAAGATAAAGGCAAGGCTCCTCAGCAATCATCGGAGGTAAACAAACCCTCCACCAAACTCGAAGTAAGCGGTCAAGCTCCCTTCGTCGTCTCCTTCAAATCTTCAAAGCCTTTGGTAATCATTACCAAAGAAAAGAAGACAAAACAAAAGACTGGGGGCAAGTTCACTGTCTCCTTTGTGTCTATTATGCATGACACAGACTCAGAGTCAGAGTCAGAAGATGACACAGCATCGAGCCAAGCTGATACTCAGCAAGATCAGCTCACTCTCACTCCATTGGAGACACTTGCAGACATAGAAGATCCTACGTCTGCCTCCTTTGTTATCCCGGCAACTTCGCCAGAAGAAAAAACAATCTTCTTCCACAGGTCGGGAGCATCTCCACTGAACTCTCTGCTTGAACCTTTCTAAAACGAAGGTATGCCTCAGCTATCCCTGTATAGTCCCATGACACAAGCTATCATGAAGAAAATGGGCTACGATGCTCAAAACCCGACTGGTTTGGGAGGTGGCCGGGTATTCTTACACCATTGGAACCCACCCTGACCAAAAGTCAATCAGAAGATTGGAAAATCCACCTTAACAAAGGCAAGTCTTCATATGGGTTGGGGTATGATCCTACCGCTCCTATGAGACAGTTGACACCATGGCTGCAAAGTCGCTTTACCGACCAAGCCTCAACATCTCATGAAGACATCGATATCCCTGGATATCTCTTTGAGGAGTTACTCGTCAAAAATCCTGAAAGCTCCTCCAATTGGTATAATTTCTCTGATAATAAAGAGGAATTGCCCGATGACACAGACGAGCGGTTCTCTGTCCCAGAAGAATCATCGTCTCCAAAAGAAGTACCTTACTTCAACCCAATTCCAGCAAATGATTGGGACCATCTCATTGCAAGCCTTGAGAAGGATAGCATTGAGAAGGATACTGATCAAGAAGATTCATGGACAGAAACAGTGCCTCAGTCTGAAAATTTCTCTGGCACTCCAGAAGGTCTTGTTGAGTTGGAAGGCTCCGAAAATACTATGGAGGAACCACCTTCAAACCTTCCGACAGAAGACCCTGTTCAAAAGATAGACTTGGGAACACCTGATAACATACGTCCTGTATTCATAAGCAAGAATATAAAGGATGATGAGTTACCCGAGGATATCTCTTTTCTTCGTAAGTTCGTTGATTGCTTTGCATGGTCTTATGCCGAAATGCCTGGCTTGGATCCCAAAGTAGCAGTCCACAAGCTCAACTTGCAAAAACAAATCAAGCCTATCAAACAAGGCCAAAGAAGATTCCGTCCCAACGTGATGGACAAAATTGAACAAGAAGTTCAGAAACTCAAAAACGTTGGCTTCATCCGCGAGGAACAGCATCCTGAATGGTTGGCCAACATTGTCCCCGTGACAAAGAAAAATGGGCAGATAAGGGTCTGTATTGACTACAGAGACCTGAATAATGCATGTCCTAAAGATGAATTCCCGCTCCCCATACCAGAGGTGATGATTGACAACACCTATGGGTTCGAGCGAATGACGTTCATGGATGCATTCTCTGGCTACAACCAGATAAAGATGCATCCTGAAGATGAAAGGCATACATTATTTCGGACACCATTCGGCGTGTATTGCTACACTGTTATGCCGTTTGGCCTGAAAAATGCAGGTGCGACATATCAGAGGGCTATGATGAAAATATTCCTAGATATGCAGCACAAGACGGTCGAATGCTATGTTGACGACCTCGCCATAAAAAGCAGAAGAAAAGAAGACCATCTCAATGATCTTCGTGAAGTCATCCTCCGACTTCGCAAACACAAATTGCGGATGAATCCACTAAAGTGCTTCTTCGGTGTCTCATCGGGTAAGTTTCTCGGATTCATAGTACGGAAAGCTGGAATAGAACTTGACCCCACCAAAGTCAAGGCTATCCTGGAAATGCCATCTCCCCGAACCCTAAGAGAATTAAAAGGGCTTCAAGGAAGGCTGGCCTACATCCAACGGTTCATCTCCAATCTATCAGGGAAATGCCGTCCATTCTCTCACCTGATGAAGAAAGGCGTGGACTTTGTCTGGGATGCTGAATGTGAAAATGCATTTCAAGACATCAAAGCATACCTCATCAAACCTCCAGTGCTGGTTGCCCCCACAACTGGAAAACCATTTATATTGTACACAAGAGCTCTCAACCACTCTTTGGGTGCTCTGCTCGCACAAGAAAACGACGACGGAAAAGAAGCTGCTCTATATTACCTTAGCCGCATGATGGTAGGTGCAGAGCATCGCTACTCCCCAGTCGAAAAAGAATGCCTTGCAGTAATGTTCGCTGTACAAAAGCTGCGTCACTATCTACTGTCGAACACAGTCTACCTGATTTCGAAGATTAACCTCCTAAAGGTCCTTGTCACAAAAGCAGGTTCTTTCAATGCCCGACTGGCAAAATGGTCCATTCTTCTATCACAATTTGATATTAGGTATGTACCACAAAAAGCAATCAAAGGCAAAGCTCTAGCAGACTTCCTCGTTGAGCATCCATTGCCTAAAGATTCTCCACTTAGGGATGATCTCCCAGACGAATTTGTCTACAATGTAGAAACTTTCTTATCAAATGCTTCCTCGGACATGTACTTTGACGGTACAACCAGGACAAATGAAAAGGGAAAGCAAATATCTGGAATTGGCATCCTCTTTGTCGGTCCTGACAAATACATGATTCCACACGCCTTCTCGCTACTGGAACCATGTTCAAACAATGCAGCTGAGTACCAAGCCCTGATTGTAGGATTGGAACTCGCCCTCGAATCCGGCATCACCACGCTGGAAGTTTTTGGAGACTCTCAACTGGTCGTCAACCAGATGAATAAAAAGTATGAAGTCAGGAAGCCTGATTTGCTACCTTACTACAATAAGGCGCAGTCGCTTCAACAAAAATTCAACATCTGCCATATCACCCACATCCTCAGAGGTGAAAACATCCATGCAGATGCCCTGGCTGGACTTGCCGCATCCAAGGCAATCCAAGAAGGGGAAAACATGCAAGTCACAGTGTGTCAAAGAAGGATTTTCCCTCCTCTCAACACACACTAAGCAGTTGCTGAATGCCACCAAGTGGTTGGAAGTCGGATGTCCATCCTCAGACCTCCGATTGGCGACTGGAGAGATCCGTTCATTGATTATATCATGTTCGGAATACTACCTGAAGATCCAAAAGAGCGGGTAAGCATCCAAAGACGAGCCCCAAACTTTCATTTGGATATACCTTCAAAAGCACTTTACAGAAAATCCTTCAACGGAGTACTCCTACGCTGCTTATCACAACAAGAGGCTGAGGAAACTTTCAAAGAAGTACATGCTGGTCTTTGTGGAGCCCATCAGGCTGGCCCTAAGCTCTACAACCAGATAAAAAGGCTAGGTTATTATTGGCCTACCATGGTAGCTGATGCAATACAATTTGCCAAGCGCTGCCAAATATGCCAGATTCACGGAGATTATGTCCACATGCCTCCAGAATGGCTACATCCAACAGCAATCTCATGGCCTTTCGAAGCCTGGGGTATGGACATCATAGGTCCTATTTCTCCCCCATCAAGCAAAGGTCATCGCTTCATCTTTGCCGCTACGGATTATTTCTCCAAGTGGTTAGAAGCATTTGCGCTCAGCGAAATGAAGACTTCATCAGTCCTTCAGTTCTTGCGCACCAACATTATTTGTCGCTTCGGCATACCTAAAAGATTCGTCCATGATAACGGACCACAATTCCTGGATCACAGATTCTACAGGTTCTGCGACAAGTACAAAATCCAAAGTTGTCCTTCGACTCCATATAATCCAGCAGCGAACGGACTAGTAGAAGCCTTCAACAAGACACTCTGCAAAATTCTCAAGAAAATGGTCTCTAGTCACAGAAGAGATTGGGGCGACAAACTACTAGAAGCTTTGTGGGCCTATCGAACCACCGTTCGAGGACCAACCCATAGTACACCATTCTCTTTGGTCTATGGATGCGAAGCTGTTGTCCCTTTGGAAGTACAAATTTCTTCCTTAAGGGTATCTTTGCAAAATGACATGACGCAAGAAAGCAATGTCAAACTGAGACTCCAAGAGCTGGATAATCTCGATGAAAGACGACTCGAAGCTCTACAAAACATTGAGTTGTACCAAGCACGCATGGCAGGATCTTTCGACAAAAAGGTCAGGCAACGCGCCTACAAAAAGGGTGACTTGGTTCTTGCAGTAAAAAGACCCATAGTCTTTGCCCACAAATCCAAAGGCAAATTCGAACCAAAATGGGAGGGACCCTTCGTCATCGACAAAGTCTTCTCCAACGGTGCATACGCTCTTCTAAACATGGAAGGAACAGATGTATGCTACCCATCGACCGCAAGTTCTTGAAGCGGTACTACCCTTGAAGACTTCCTCAAACGGGTCAGAGCAATATCTACATGGTTAAAGCGTATTTCCAAGGTACTTGCTCATCAAACCCACCCCTTTTGAAATTTTCATCTTTATGTTGAAGTTTCCAAAAAAAACTATCTCTCAAAACAATGCTTACTTTCATCGTTTCATTGTTCAAAAGAAAAATCAAATCCAAAAATCCAAGTTTAGGAGCCTCTTCCCAGACTTGACCAAAATTTCGATCCTTGAACCCAAAATTCATGGTTTGAAACAAAAATCAAGACTTAGGAATTTTCACCCTAGACCGCCTCGGCTTTTACAACCAAAATGGTTTTAAGTCAAAATTTATGACTTTCGTGTCTTTAAACAAAAATTTTGGTCTTTAGAAACCGCGGGGAAGCGACATTCAGTCGATACTCGCAAAACCCAAAAATCGGAAGGATGCGAACCCCATTCGATACTTCCAAAACCCAAAAAACGCAAGGAAGCGAACCCCATTCGATACTTGCAAATTTCAAAAAATCGTGGAGAAGCAACAAACCAGTTGATATCTACAACCCAAATTTCAAATGGTTTGAGAAAACCTCAAATTTCAAAAATCGCGGAGAAACGACATCAAGTCAGTACCCGCAAAACCAAAAGTTTTGGAAAAAGTAGGGAAGCGACGCTTAGTCGATATTTGCACCCCAATTCGCGAGGAAGCGACATTCCATCGATACTCGCAAAACCTAACCCGCGAGGAAGTGACATTCCATAAATACTCGCAAAACCGAATGAGCAAGGAAGCGACATTCCATCGATACTCGCAAAACCTAACCCGCGAGGAAGTGACATTCCATAAATACTCGCAAAACCGAATGAGCAAGGAAGCGACATTCCATCGATACTTGCAAGACCATTCAGCGGGGAGGCGACATTTAGTCGATACCTGCATTTTGAGAACCAAAACTCGGCTATAAACGCCAAAATCCTGCTATAAATGCCAAAATTCGGCTATAAATGCCAAAAACAAAGATTTTTTCTGCTATAATCGCCAAAATCGGCTTTCATGCCAATAAAACAAAACTTGGTTTTCAAAAAACTCGGCTATAAACGCCAAAATCTGGCTATAAACACCAAAACTCGGCTATAAATGCCAAATCCGGCTATAAATGCCAAAATTCGGCTATAAATGCCAAAAACAAAATTTTTCGGCTATAAACGCCAAAATCGGCTTTCATGCAGTCTCAAAATCCGCTCTCATGCCACAAACAAAATTTTTGGCTCTCATGCCATCTCAAAATTCGGCTATAAACGCCAAAATTCGGCTATAAATGCCAAAACAAAACAAAAAAAAATTGGCTATAAACGCCAAAATCTGGCTATAAATGCCAAAATTCGGCTATAAATGCCAAGACAAACAAAACAAAATTCGGCTTTCACGCCATCCAAAAATTTTGGCTCCCATGCCGCAAAACAAATTTTGGCTCTTACGCCATAAAATTAGGCTTTCTCGCCATCCAAATTTTGGTTTTCAAACCATCAAAAACAAGGCTTTCCGCCACAAAATTGGCTTTCATGCCCAAAACAACCATTTGACAAAAGATTTTGACAAAATGACAACCTTTTGATCAAATCTATAAACAAACATTCCCATCAAACTTTTGCTCAAAATTGTTTTCATCAAAAAAAAATGATTGTTTATACATGGAGGTACCCAAAAAAAAAAAAAAAAGAACAAGGAAGAAGAATTTGTTACAACTCAGGAGCTCAATCCTACATGGTCTTCAACCAAAGGTTCAACTCCTCAAGCAGACCCTTGGCCTTAACTTCCAAAGTTTTTAGGCCACGCTCCTTCAAAATGTCCCCATAAAACGCGGCCGAATGCCGTGACCCATCTGCAGCACGAGGAAGTTCTTCCCAGAGGACCTGCCACTGCTCATGCTCCTGAGTCTTCCTCCGGACATTACCTTCAGCTTCCTCAACCTGGCGAATGAGAGTCCCTTCCTTGTCACGAGCCTCCAAAATGGCGGTCCATTTGGCAGCAGCCTCTTCCTCTAAAAGATCAAGACGTTGCCTAGCCTCAACGACCTCCTTATCAAGGCGGTCCAAGTCTTGCTTTAGCCCCATGATGGATAACTCGGTATCGTTCTTCTCCCGAACGATCTGCCTCCGAGTCTTCGTGACCTCCGTCAGCTCTGCTTTGACTTTGCTGGAAGGTTTTAAGAACATCTCATCAAAGAAGTCACCATGTAGGAAACTCTTGGTCTCAGTCCATTTGTTCCCCAAGGTGATGATCTCCTCAACAAAATCCTTGGCACTTGCAATGTCCAGACCGGCTTCTTTGCTATCAGCGAGGATGTCCTGCACATGCTTGATCATGCCAAAACCAGCTTCCAAATGACCTGAAGAAAGAGTCTCAACCCATGAGCTCAAGACAGTCTTCAACACCTTCCTTGCATACTGAAGGTGCGGTGCAGATGAGGATTCGCCATGCTCTGGTGCCCGACTGCCCACGTCATGCTCCATTGGAAGAGTAATCAATAAACTCTTTCCAACGGGAGAAGCTGACTCATTGAAAGTGGAAGAAGCCCCTACTTCTGCATCAGCCACAGGTATCCCCTGTTCTGGCTCTGAGGAAGACAGAGGAATCTCTCCTGCTGCTTCACAATCTGTCAAAGAAAAAAAGAAAAAGACAAAAAGGTATGAATATAATCTTGTCAAAAATATATCAAGATTATTATTGCAAGTACACTGCTTCGACGACCGGCGGAGTACTCTCTGCCTCTTTGACCTCATCCGAAGCATCGTCAAAAGTTGCGTCCATGGATGGCTCGAAATCGTCGGAATTCTCTGGCAAGTCAGCTACATGTTAGCAAATGATAGCAAAAGAAGACAAAAAAGCAAAAGCCAAAGCAAATCATACCAGGTGAAGGTTCTGGAACCACTCCAGAGTCCCTGGGCTCTTCCTTAGATGCCACGACTGGATCCGTCATCGCCTCAGCGGCAGGAACCTTAGGCGTCACCAGGTCATTATCCTCTGCTAAATAAAGAAGCAGCGGATCAAAACAAAATCTTTCACAAAAAAAAGGGGAAGGAAGAAACAAAAGGAAAGAAAGGGGATCATACCAGCTATCTCCTCTTCTCTGCTTCTCTTCTCCGGAGGCTCGTCAACATCCTCAGAGACCTCCTCAGCAATGGTGAGAGGAACTTCAAGATCAGAAGGACTATCGTGCCGTCTCATGTTATGGCGTTGTCCTCTCCTCCTCTTGCCTCGACGGGTCAATCTGCTCGACGATCCTGCCACACTATCAACATCAGGCCTCTCACAAAATCCTCACTGGATAGTCTACTTTTCTTAGTAGACTCCATGGAAGCCTTCATATGCTCTGCCTGTATCATAGCATCGATCTCGGCCTCCTCCTCTTCCAGCTGCCTCAAGACCTCACCAGGAATCCCTTGTGCAGCTCCTGATCTGATGATGTCCTGCCCGTTGAGAAAGCCTATCTTGTGCTTCTCTCCAGAAAGGAAGGCTAAAACTTCCTCCCGACGGACACCATCCGATTTGCCAAGACTCTTCCCAGGAGATTTCTTAATATCGAGCTCTTTCTTGGAAAGCCCCCGGTACACTGAAAAGCTCTCCACGAACCACTTCGTGAAGCCAGCAGTCCGGAAGGTGGGCAGCTCAGGATAAGAAATCATGGCGGTAGTATCCTCGGCGCTATAAAAAGCCCATGCATTTCTCCCATCTTGCAGACCTCCAAAATGCTTCACCATACTCGAAGGCGCTCCAACAACGCCTTGAGAGAAGCCAAGCTGCAACGAAAAACGTGAAGGGACATACGGTTGGATGTCGACGAAAAGATGTCTGCGGTACACCATCGTACCAACCCGTATGTTGAAGAGCCACCTCTTCTCCACGTCCGTCAAAGCATAGTGTCTTCCCGACCCTGCCCTGGTCGAATCACGGGAGACACCAAAGTCAAAAGCCTTCTTCCGCAAGCCCGGAGAAAGCTTCACTGAAGACTGCCCAATCTCGACGTCCCTAAATCGTCGGATCCTTAAACGGGAAGATAAAAGTGATTCGTGAACGGCTGTCCCTCTAGCCAAACGAATCATAAAGGGATCTTCGTCCTGTGCAACTCCCAAACGATGGAAGCTAGGACAGTGGTATACATACCACGAATAGAAGATGTGGGCAGAAAATACCCTGTTCATGGGAAGCCCAAGCCGAACCAGGAAAGCAGCAGCCTGCAGTTCGGTACACAAATAGGAGTAAAGAGCAGGTACCAAAGCCAGCCGCTCTCCAAACGCCATCTGACAAGCCGGAAAAATACAGTGCGGCCTGATATGCGTTCCATCTCCTCCAGCAAACACAGCCTCACCCAGCCAGTAAGTGAGGTAAATAGCGAGATCTCTCCGCAACGCAATGTCAGGATAAATGGCATCCGTGCTTGCAAAGAACTTCTTCAAATCTTCTCGCATAGCAGCGATCTTCTTCAAACTTGATGCTTTAGCCCTAACATCCTGGGCCATGCCATCAGAAGAATCCCCGCTGTCAAAAAAGTTGGAGTTGCAACTCCTCCAACTGCTGCATCTAACTTTCGAGCCCTCCTTCTCCTTCAAAAAATCGTAGAAGGCGACGAGCTGAAAGTACACAAGCCTAAACTCCTTAGACTACTCCTCAAGGACGCTGTCAATAGGCATAAAATCCTCATAGAGTTTGCCAAGGATAGGCAATCCGGTGATGGCGCTCAGCTCCTTCAAAGAAAAACCACTCTCACCATTCATCACAATGAAGTGTTGGTTTGTGGAAGGAATGACTCCAGCATGGCCATGAAAGCCTCATCGGAGAAAACGACGGTTTGCCGAAAAGCACGAACCGCGTCAAAAATCTCGGCCTCCCGAAGAACGGCCTCACCAATCCTCAAGGTGTGATCAATCCATGACTCCCAGCTCGAGTCAGCACTGAAACGGCCACGAATTCGAAAAGGCTTCACCCAATTGCTGCCGTCACCCCGAAAAACACCAAGGCCCACCGGTCTCAAATCGATCGATGGATGATCAGAACCTTGGTAGCCACTGGCTGGCATCAACACATCCATACGGACAGATGGCTTCTCTGCAAAACCGGAAGGTCCACCAACAGAAACCCCGGTCTTGATCACACTGGTCCTCTTCACCCAACTCGGAGGATCTTCCCTCTTAGGGCACGTGGGAGAAAGGCTCAGGATCGAGATGGTCCGATCAAAAGACGACCGGGTAGAAATAGTTCTCTCCTCACCATCTGCTGTGTAAGAGAACTGAAAACATCTCCTTTGGTATGTCAAGTCGTCGGGGACTGCATCACCGAAGAAGAAGGTAGGCTTGAGCACAACGCTCTGATCGTCCGTAACCCAGGGACGGCTGCTTACCATGATCTTATAGAACTCCTCATCCTTGAGAGCGATCAATCGCTGTCTCATCTCATCACGATTGAGGGAATCGCATTCTTCCAAGTTTTTCTCCACAAACTGGATCTTCTCCCAAGCCTGCTGAACGGCCGCATTGGAAGATCTAGCAGACCGACGAGGTGCCTCAGTAACAGGACCTTTACCTTTGTTCGTTCTAGAAGAACTACCTGCAAAAGATGGAAGAGAAAAGATCAATCAACATCGAAATGACAGAATTTTGCTACAAAAATTCTAGCAAAATTTTGACATGGTTCCGGGGCAATTCCAAAGAAAAGGAAAATACTTCGAAAAAGACAGGAAGCCTGAAAATGAGCTCAACATCGCTGCGAGCTCATAGTCAGTGGAGAATTCTCAAAGAAGGCTTGAACTCAACGTCGCTGCGAGAACGAGCCAATCTCATCAAACTTCCGCAAAATCTGGAAAAGAGCTCAACATTGCTGCGAGCTTCAAAATCCAAAAATTGCAAAACTTCCTCAAAATCCAGCAAGACCGAGAAAGTGCTCAACATCGCTGCGAGCTCGAAATCCCAACACTTGCAAAAGATTTTCAGGTATGCATCATCATACTTCCAAATCTATTTACCAAAACTCATGCATCAAAAATATATCATCATGCATTAAATACTAGGAAAACCTTGACCAAAGTTTGACCAATTCCAACCCAATTTGGTCAAAACCAATCAAACTTTGTCCAAGTCAAAAATCATGTTGGCTTGACCTAGAGACTCTAGCCTTCTATCTTGATGCAAAAAAAAAAAAAAATGCATACATATTGAAATCGCATAGCCTCATTATCATAGTGAGCAAACAAGGAAACAGAAAAAAAAAGAGAGAAAAGAAAGACGCTGAAAAAAAAAAGAGAAATCAGCGTGGGAAAAAAAAACAAAAAAAAAGAGAGTACACGGTTTAAAAAAAAAAAAAGAAGAGAAAACCGTAAAAAGAAAAAAAAGAGAAAAAAAGAAAGAAAGAAAAAAAGAGAGGCACGAAAAAAAAAAGAAAAACGTGCATGAAAAGAAAAGAAAAGAAAAGAAAAAAAAAAGAGAAGAAGAAAGAAAAGAAAAGAAAAAGAAGAAAAAGATGATGAAGAAGCTACTTCTACAATGGAGATTCTTGACGAGGAATAAAACTTACTTGAAGCCATTGATGGAGAAGAAGAAGAAAAGCTTGGAGATCCTTGAAGAAGAGAAAGCACTTCTTGTCTTGAGGAGCACTCTTGAAGATTTCTTGCAAAAAGAAAGTAATGGAGCAAAAGCACCAACCCTCTTTGCTTTTATAGAAGAGAGCAAGCCAAAAGAGGAAACAAAGAGAAAGAAAGGAGGTAAGTGCTAAAATTTAGCTACTTTCCCAAAGAGAAAGATATTTTGAGAGAATCTTTCCACAAAAAGAAAACTTGAGAAATTCTCTCCAAGTAAAGATATTTTTAGATATTCTCTACACAAAAGAGATATTTTTAGATATTCTTTACAAATATGACACTATATGAGATCTAGGCCATCTCCAAAGCCTAAGGTCCCATGGGTTAGCCCATATGAGCCAGGTTTGACCACCTAGGCACTAAAATTGGCTTTTAGTCAAAGTATTCCTCTTACCAAGAGCAAAAAAAGAAAAGAGTAAAAAAAAGTCCCATGCCTCTTTTGAGTTGATGGGACCATTCAAAAGAAAAAAAAAGAAAGTCCCATGAGCTTCCAAAAACCAAACCATCCAACCTCATGAACCAAATTGAGCCAAAATCTTGAAATTGATATTTCACAAAACCAAAATCCGGTCCTCTAGCACGCCACATACAGCTTGTTTGGTCACAAGACCAAAACCAAAATCAAAATCCAAAACCAACAAACCAAATCTGACCCCCCAACCTGCCACATACAGCTTGTTGGGTCACAAGGTCAAAATCAAAATCAAACCCCGACCCTGTTGGGATTGGTGTATGCCCTAAAGCCCACTAGCTGTTTTTTTTTTCTCTCTGTTACTGGATATTTATTGGTTATATATATTGAAATGATTCTTTCTCTATAAACATGTGTATATGTATGGTTGTGTGTAAGGCCCATTGTTTTCTAATAATTGAATCAGGTGTGAAGTGGCTTCACACAGATAGGTCTGATTCATGGATATTGGAAACAACAGATTAGTTCATAACTGAAAGATGGAGTTGGGCACTTCATCTTGGTATAAGTTATAATGAGATACTCTCCTATATAGGGTGACATACCTAAGTCACGGGAGGGCTTTCCCGGATCTATCTCATTAGTGCATGTGTCATGCATTGAACAGGACCATTGTAGGTGTGATCTCTAAAATAGTACTATCACAGAGAGAGATCAAATCACCTCATGCTACTAAGTGACCGGTGCTCTTAATCTTGAGCATTTGTGGATGAACTGACGAATTCAAGTTCTTGTGCTTTAATTCACTATGGGTGAGATTCTTTTCTTGGGTCAACAGCTCTGTGAGTTAGGTACTCGGGCTTGATCAGTTGGGACATGCAAATGCAATATAGAATCTATGCCATCTACTGATGGATTGATCGTCCCCTTAGAATTATCCGATTGATCATCAAAATCTAAGATCTTAGTATATGGATGTTCCATATTGATATTGAACTTGTGGGTCGCTCCCTGGATCAAGAGAATAATATCAGGATGATGATTAAGTCAAGGATATGAAGTTCTAAGGTTTGAGATTTAATCGAGAAGGTTGATAGTACATCGGATAACCTGACTCGATTAAGGATGTTACATAGAGGGGCATTTAGGTCATTGCACTTGGTAGGTCGGAGACAACAGTCATTTTATGACAAGCTTATTTCATACTTAATATTTGTCCCTAGAGTGCAACCATAACTCTCTAGTGGAATGAGTTAAGGTTAAAATGGTCTTAATGTTGCTATGGGTTTAGCATGGACATTTTGGTCATTTTGGGAGCCAAGGGCAAATATGTCTTTTGGTCCCTTCTCTAGTCACTTTCCTATATTGGCATGGTTTCCTAATATGATTAGGAGATGAGGTTGAATTATTTTATGGAAAAATAATTTTGAATTTAAATTCAAATAGGCCTTGATGGCATACATGAATTTAATTCTAGACAAATTATGGACATGTGGGCCATAGTGTGGGCCATAGCATGTGGGACGTCCAACATAGGGATTTCTTAGTGTGGGGTCTCCAACTTTGAGTAGGTCTCTCTACTTGGAAGGTTGGACTCCTCCTTGGATAAGTATTCCTATAATAGAGTTTCCCTTAGAAACTTAAATTAGTAATTGTTGCACAACTAGGATTACTAATTGCTAAGTTTAAGGGATATTCATCATAGTTTCCTTTTCTAATTTGGATTGTTTCTAAGAGGAAATTAATCTTAGGATTGAGCTTTCCTTTTAGGACTTCTAAGAGAATTAGTAGGAGAGACTTAATGGGAAAGGATTCCTTGCAATCTTCATAAAAGGAGGAAGCTTCCCTTGGGCGTGAATGACCTTAAAAACACAAGAACAAAGCCCAAAACGTGGAGCCCTTGTTTCTCTTCTTTCTTGAGGAGATTTCCATCTCATATGATTCTAGAAACTCATCTCAAAAACCTAGATTAAGGTTCCACCACCTTAGCCAATCAGATTTGGAAGTGAGATAGAGGAGAAGATTAGAAGAAGAATAATTCCTGCAGAAATTCCTGCAGCATAGTAGCTGATTGCAGACCTGATCTTGTCCCTTTTGCATCAGATTTTCAGAGGTTTAAAGCTTGCAAATCTTTGAGGTAATAGTCTTCTATAATCTCCTTTTAATTAGACACATGTTGATTATGATTTCATGGAGTTTCTACGCGATTCTTTATGGCTGATTTCCGCTGCATAGTGCAGAAATCAGATTTTTTAAAATCTGTCATGCTTTGTATCAGCCATAGTTGTCTCTATATGAGAAGTTTCAGATCTGAATCGCGGTTTCCTTCAGTGGTATCAGAGCCACTCCATGCGAAATCATGATCCCATGATGTGATTTATTAATCCTAGATTAGAAGGGGCATGGTGGCACCCTGCTGAAATTTATTTCAGATTTGTATTAGTGCTGTATTTTTGTATGCTGGTTATGTTTGGATGGCTGGAATTAATTTTTCCAGATCTGAATCATGTTGTACATTATGCACTAACCTATTTGGTTGCAGCCATAATTAGCATCCTTGATGGTTCGCATGTATGTTATGTGGATTTGGATGTTTGTTTTATTAGTTGGAAAGTGTACGATTGCGCGGTTAGCAATCATAGGAAGTTGTAAAGTTTTCATTAATTTTATTCCAACTAGTCTTGATGTAAGCTTTTTTGAAAAAGCATAGGAATCTCCAATGTAATTTTTGTTTTGTTTTTCATGGGTTTGCTTGTATAAATTTATTTATGGACACAAGCATGAAAAGGAAAGTTTCAAGACAAGAAGGTTGCAAGAAATTGGAATCCTTGGAGATGAAGGAGTCAAGACTTCTAGATGCATGAGGAGTCCTAATTCGATTAGGATTTGAAATCCTAAGGACAGGGAGCCATCAAGGATTGCATACTTTTATTTGCTTTTATATATGGAATGCATGGCTGAATGCTTTATATAATTGCTATAATTATCACCTAGAAACATGGCCACCATTAGGATCTATAAATGGCATCTTTCTAAAATTAGTATGTTTTTGTTTGGTCAATTGGTTTTAAACGGAACTTAGACCAGCACCTTCTTTTTGTCTAAGGTTTAAAATTGGATAGGGTTGGCACCCTTGGTTTCCAAAAATAGACTAAACTCAAAATCTAATTAGATGCTACCTAAGGGTTCCCCAAAACCCTAATTAGGTTTTTGATTCTATTAAGGGTTTTTCTCAAATGTTTTAATGCAAAGGTTATTTACTTTCAAGATGACTTGAGTCATTGAGTCATGAATTTAATTAAACAAGTTTGCTAGTTTTAAAAAGAGCTTTTGAGAAAACGAAGTAAAGATCAAAGGAAAGTTTATAAACCCTAGTGATAAATTATCAAGTGGGAGAGGGGTTTAGGAAAAACCCCACGACTTTCCATTCTCGGTTCTAATTAATCTCATTAGAAGTGTTAGTGGGAACGGCCATCCCTTCGGTGGAGTTCTTTACTAAAGACCGCTTCGATGGGTTAGTGGGTGAACTAAAGTGAATATTCGTAATGAGGTGTTAGTAGGAGCGGCCATCCCTTCGGTGGAGTTCTTTACTAAAGATCTCTTCTATAGAATGTCAATGAAGTGTTGGTGGGAGCGGCCATCCCTTCGGTGGAGTTCTTTGCCAAAGCTCACTTCTAGATTTGGACATTCTGGGAATTTTCATAAGAGATGGTAATACACTTGACATAAGGCGGCAATAATCTCTCCGAGAAGTAAGAGTTATTTGTCTTATGAGGTCAAACCTATCAGTGATTGGACTGTCACTGGATATGTATCCAGATAGTGATAATCCAAATAAGAAGAGCTTAATTCAACGTTACTGTAGGCTCGGCCATCCTTTCGATGGAGGGTTTATGAGGAAGTTGAAACACTGATACATTATGTTTAGGGTTGAAATAATGTAAAAAGTTTTGTGCATGTTTTTCCTTTTATAACAAACACCATATGCATGTTACATATATACTGCCTGTCTAATTATAAACCATTTTATATCCAGAGAGAGATGGGTAAAGATTCTTTTAGCCCGTTGATGAGTATTCTTCGTGAGAACAAGTTGACCAGCCCTAATTACGTAGATTGGAAGAGAAATCTTGACATAGTACTCACTGCTGAGGAGTACAAGTATGTCTTGATAGAAAATTGTCCTGATATTGATACCAATTCTACTGAAGACCAGTTAGAGGCTGAAAGGAAGTGGAAGAAAGCGAACAACATGGCTAAATGCTACATGCTCGCTTCCATGTCCAACGTGTTGCAAACACAGCACGAGAATATGGACACAGCCTACGAAATCATGATGTCCTTGTCAGAAATGTTCGCAGACAAAAGCAGGCCAGCTAGGCAAGCTGCTATAAGGACCATCATGAATACTAGAATGGCTGAAGGAACACCTGTCAGAGATCATATGCTCAAGATGATGGATTGTTTCAATGTAGCTGAGATTCTAGGGGCTGAGATTGATGGAGAGAGTCAAACCGATATGATTCTAGAAACTCTGCCGGATTCCTTCAATCAGTTCAAGCTCAATTTCAATATGAGCAAGATGGACATGACCCTTGCGGAGTTAATGAAGGAACTCCAGGCGGCAGAGGCCATCATGAAGCCCAAGGCCCAAGCCCATTTTTTCCAGTCTTCCTCTCATCTGAACCCAAAAGGTAAGAAGATGAAGAAGAAGAAGATCAAGGGAAAGGGACAGAAAAAGGGCAATGCTGGTAATAGAAAGGACAAGGGTACAGATGATAAGCCCAAAGGGAAATGCTTCAAGTGTGGCCTCAAAGGTCATTGGAAGAAAGATTGTCCCAAGCTCAAAGGCTCGGTTAATAAAGGTACATCTTTTTCTTATTTCATTGAAACTTGTTTAGTGGTTGATTCTACTGACTCGTGGATAGTAGACTCTGGAGCCACTAATCATATCTGCAATTCGTTGCAGGGGTTTCAGATAATGCAGAAAATTGAGAAAGGGGAGTTTGCCTTTAGAGTTGGAACTGGAGCTAAAGTTTGGGCGGTTGCAGTGGGAAATGTTTCTCTACATTTTTCTAATGATAGGATTTTGATTTTAAATAATGTTTTCTATGTTCCGGACATGAGGAAGAATTTAATTTCTGTTTCCAGACTTATTGAATTTAATTATTCAGTTTCTTTCCATTCTGGTGTTGATATCAGTAGAGATGGAAATATTATATGTTCCGGTAGAATACATGATAACTTATTTTATATAAATCCTATTGCTCCCACACTGCATAATGTACAACTAGAAAGTTCTACTTCCCTTAAGAGGAAGGTATCTTCAACCAATGACACCTATCTTTGGCACTTACGTTTGGGTCACATTAACCTAAAACGGATTCAGAGGTTGGTAGAAGATGGGCCCTTGAGCTCATTAGATTTCGAACCTTTTCCTCAGTGCGAATCATGTCTCAAGGGAAAGATGACCAAAAGGTCATTCTCTGGAAAGGGACTAAGATCAAATGAGTTGTTAGAATTGGTTCACACTGATGTGTGTGGTCCTATGAACAAACTAGCAAGAGGAGGATATGAGTATTACATCACCTTCACCGATGATTACTCTAGGTATGGATATGTCTATTTGATGCGACGCAAGTCTGAGGCGTTTGATAAGTTCAAACAATTCAAGGCTGAAGCGGAGTTACAACTAGGGAAACATATCAAAGCCCTTCGATCTGATTGAGGTGGCGAATACCTCCTAGGTGAGTTCAAGGAGTACCTCACACAACTAGGGATTGTGTCTCAGTTGTTTGCACCGGGTACACCCCAGCAAAATGGTGTGGCAGAGAGAACAAACCGTACTCTTCTTGATATGGTAAGGTCCATGATGAGTCATGCAACCCTACCTATATCTTTTTGGGGATATGCCTTAGAAGCAGCAGCATACATTTTAAATCTGGTACCATCTAAGTCAGTACCTAGGACACCGCAAGAAATGTGGACAGGTCGAAAACCTAGTTTGAGACATATCCACATTTGGGGTTGTCCAGCTTATGTACTGAATGATAAAGCTACCAAGCTAGAACCCAGATCGGAAATGTGCTACTTCATTGGGTATCCTAAGGGAACAAGAGGTGGCATCTTTTATCATCCAAAGGAGCAAAAAGTGCTCATCAGCACTCATGCTAGATACTTAGAGGATGATTGTATGATGCATCAAGAGCTTAGTAGTACAGAAACTCTTGAGGAGATTCTTCCGGAATCCCCTATAACATCTGTACCAGATCCAGCAACAGTAGATGGACCGAATATTCCTTTAAATACTCCGGAGCCTCGTCGTAGTGGGAGAATTCCTAGACAACCAGATAGATATCTAGGAGTGTCTTTAAAGACAGACTCTGAGGATATGGTTGAGGATCCTACTAGTTACGATGAAGCAGTAACGGATATAGATACTGACATGTGGCAGCAAGCAATGAAATCTGAATTGGATTCCATGTATTCCAATCAAGTCTGGGAACTTGTAAATGCACCTGAAGGGATCAAACCCATAGGATGCAAGTGGATTTACAAGAGGAAGAGAGGAGTGGACGGGAAGGTGGAAACCTTCAAAGCAAGACTGGTGGCGAAAGGATATACTCAGAAAGAGGGTATCGATTATGAGGAAACCTTTTCACCAGTGGCTATGCTCAAGTCCATAAGGATTCTCTTAGCCATCGCATGTCATTATGACTACGAGATATGGCAAATAGATGTCAAGACAGCTTTTCTTAATGGAAGTCTTGACGAATGCATCTATATGATGCAACCAGAAGGTTTCATTGCTAGTAGCCAAGAGAACATGGTCTGTAAACTTAAGAAGTCCATTTATGGACTTAAGCAAGCATCTAGAGCATGGAACATCAAGTTTGATCAGGCAGTCAAATCTTTTGGCTTTAATCAAAACATTGATGAACCATGTGTGTATAAGAAAGGAAGTGGTAATGCAGTCATATTTTTGGTCCTATATGTAGATGACATATTGCTCATTGGAAACGATGTAGGTGCACTATCATCCACAAAGGTTTGGTTATCATCTCAATTTCAGATGAAGGATTTGGGTGAGGCAAGCTACATCTTAGGGATCAAGCTCCTGCGAGATCGCAAGAATAAGATGTTAGCCTTATCGCAATCTTCATATATTGAGAAGATATTGGTCAAGTTTAACATGCATGACTCCAAGAAGGGCTTGCTACCTTCTAGACATGGACTACCACTATCTCGAGATCAATGTCCTAAGACACCTGATGAGATAGAGAACATGAAGAGAGTTCCATATGCATTAGCTGTTGGAAGTCTCATGTATGCTATGTTATGTACTAGACTAGATATTTGCTTTGCCGTCGGCATGGTTAGCAGATATCAGTCAAACCCTGGACCTATGCATTGGACAGCTGTGAAACATATATTCAAGTATCTTCGGAGAACGAAAGATTATATGTTGACTTATCGAGCAGATGATTTAACGCCTTTGGCGTATACAGACTCAGATTTCCAATCAGATACGGATGCCAGAAAGTCAACCTCAGGATATGTTTTTACTCTATCGGGAGGGGCTATTTCATGGAGGAGTGTTAAGCAAGATTGTATTGCTGACTCTACCATGGAAGCAGAGTATGTGGCGGCAGCGGAAGCTGCAAAGGAAGCAGTATGGCTCAGGAAATTCCTTTTGGAATTAGGAGTTGTTTCTGCAGCAGAAAAACCGATTGTCATGCACTGCGACAACACAGGTACGATAGCACAGTGTAAAGAGCCCCGGAATCACAAGAAAGGCAAGCACATTCAGAGAAAGTACCACTTGATCCGGGAATTCGTTCAGAATGGAGAAATAGTTGTGGAGCAGATTGCCTCAGCTAATAACTTAGCAGACCCATTTACTAAGACTCTTACTGAGAAAGTCTTTACTTCTCATGTTGAGTCTATGGGAGTTAGATTAGGAAGTAGTGATCTTTAGTGCAAGTGGGAGTTTGTTGGGATTGGTGTATGCCCTAAAGCCCACTAGCTGTTTTTTTTTTCTCTCTGTTACTGGATATTTATTGGTTATATATATTGAAATGATTCTTTCTCTATAAACATGTGTATATGTATGGTTGTGTGTAAGGCCCATTGTTTTCTAATAATTGAATCAGGTGTGAAGTGGCTTCACACAGATAGGTCTGATTCATGGATATTGGAAACAACAGATTAGTTCATAACTGAAAGATGGAGTTGGGCACTTCATCTTGGTATAAGTTATAATGAGATACTCTCCTATATAGGGTGACATACCTAAGTCACGGGAGGGCTTTCCCGGATCTATCTCATTAGTGCATGTGTCATGCATTGAACAGGACCATTGTAGGTGTGATCTCTAAAATAGTACTATCACAGAGAGAGATCAAATCACCTCATGCTACTAAGTGACCGGTGCTCTTAATCTTGAGCATTTGTGGATGAACTGACGAATTCAAGTTCTTGTGCTTTAATTCACTATGGGTGAGATTCTTTTCTTGGGTCAACAGCTCTGTGAGTTAGGTACTCGGGCTTGATCAGTTGGGACATGCAAATGCAATATAGAATCTATGCCATCTACTGATGGATTGATCGTCCCCTTAGAATTATCCGATTGATCATCAAAATCTAAGATCTTAGTATATGGATGTTCCATATTGATATTGAACTTGTGGGTCGCTCCCTGGATCAAGAGAATAATATCAGGATGATGATTAAGTCAAGGATATGAAGTTCTAAGGTTTGAGATTTAATCGAGAAGGTTGATAGTACATCGGATAACTTGACTCGATTAAGGATGTTACATAGAGGGGCATTTAGGTCATTGCACTTGGTAGGTCGGAGACAACAGTCATTTTATGACAAGCTTATTTCATACTTAATATTTGTCCCTGGAGTGCAACCATAACTCTCTAGTGGAATGAGTTAAGGTTAAAATGGTCTTAATGTTGCTATGGGTTTAGCATGGACATTTTGGTCATTTTGGGAGCCAAGGGCAAATATGTCTTTTGGTCCCTTCTCTAGTCACTTTCCTATATTGGCATGGTTTCCTAATATGATTAGGAGATGAGGTTGAATTATTTTATGGAAAAATAATTTTGAATTTAAATTCAAATAGGCCTTGATGGCATACATGAATTTAATTCTAGACAAATTATGGACATGTGGGCCATAGTGTGGGCCATAGCATGTGGGACGTCCAACATAGGGATTTCTTAGTGTGGGGTCTCCAACTTTGAGTAGGTCTCTCTACTTGGAAGGTTGGACTCCTCCTTGGATAAGTATTCCTATAATAGAGTTTCCCTTAGAAACTTAAATTAGTAATTGTTGCACAACTAGGATTACTAATTGCTAAGTTTAAGGGATATTCATCATAGTTTCCTTTTCTAATTTGGATTGTTTCTAAGAGGAAATTAATCTTAGGATTGAGCTTTCCTTTTAGGACTTCTAAGAGAATTAGTAGGAGAGACTTAATGGGAAAGGATTCCTTGCAATCTTCATAAAAGGAGGAAGCTTCCCTTGGGCGTGAATGACCTTAAAAACACAGGAACAAAGCCCAAAACGTGGAGCCCTTGTTTCTCTTCTTTCTTGAGGAGATTTCCATCTCATATGATTCTAGAAACTCATCTCAAAAACCTAGATTAAGGTTCCACCACCTTAGCCAATCAGATTTGGAAGTGAGATAGAGGAGAAGATTAGAAGAAGAATAATTCCTGCAGAAATTCCTGCAGCATAGTAGCTGATTGCAGACCTGATCTTGTCCCTTTTGCATCAGATTTTCAGAGGTTTAAAGCTTGCAAATCTTTGAGGTAATAGTCTTCTATAATCTCCTTTTAATTAGACACATGTTGATTATGATTTCATGGAGTTTCTACGCGATTCTTTATGGCTGATTTCCGCTGCATAGTGCAGAAATCAGATTTTTTAAAATCTGTCATGCTTTGTATCAGCCATAGTTGTCTCTATATGAGAAGTTTCAGATCTGAATCGCGGTTTCCTTCAGACCCCCTAACCTACCACATACAGCTTGTTAGGTCACAAGGTCAAAAACCAAAATCCAAAACCCATAATCCAAATACCCCATGTCATTTTCAAAACTTTGCCTTGAGATGGTACGTGATCCCTCTCACTACCATAAAATTCCCCCGGAAACTCAGAAGGCTATTCAAAATAAAAAAAAAATTTGCTTAAGACTCTTGGTCAAGTTGGAATCTTTCCTCCAAGTTTCTCTTCGAGGCACATCGACTCCGAAAAGGTACTCGTCGCTGTACCTCGAGGGGGCATTTGTTGACACCAAAAAAGTCAATATGTCTTCTCAACATCGAGAAGCCTCCTGAAGCTACATCCTGCTAAAAATAGGCAAGGCTACTTCAAGCATCAGATTTTGTCAGAATCAGACAGAAACTGAGAGATCCTTCAAGACAGCTAAAAGAGGGGTACACCTGAGGTTTCGGGTCATTCCGACATCGATTGGCCCAACTTCACTGCTCCGACAGCTAAACAAGCGCTCCCGGCGGCAACATCATCAAAGACACCAAAACTTTGATCAAAGCCTACGGATGACTCCAGAATGTCTCCAAAGGGCTCCATGCCAAATTTCAAGTCAAACTGACATCGTTTGACCCTCTATAAATGCTCGAGCAGTAAAATCAAGCCTCCCGGCGGCGGCAACCACCGAAGCCACCACTCATTAAAAAAAAATACATGAGTGGCTTCAACATGCTTCCAAAAGGCTGCACGTCAAATTTCAGGTCATTCCGACAACGTTTGACCAGGTTTCGATGCTCCGAGAGAAAATCAAGCCTACCGGCGGCGGAGCAACCTGGGACCATGACATCCAAAACAGAGCCCATGGAACGTCTCAAAATGACTCCAATAGGCTCCCCGTCAAATTTCAGGTCAATCGGACATTGTTTGACCACATATCAAAACTCGGCATTTTCCCCGCAGCAAAATCAAGTGAAGCATCGATGGGACCCCAAACGGCTTCAAAACTCAAATAAAAGCCCATGGTTGATCCTATCCACTGCTCAAGAAGCTTCACCTCAATTTTCAGGTCATTCCGACATCGTTTGACCTAGTTTCGACGCTTGACGGAAAATCGGCTACAAAGTCTTCGGCTTTCCCGAAAAATAGGAAACTTTGTGCTCCGATTTCGCGAGGGTTCTTGTCAAGATTTCTCCAAGAAAATTAAGTCAATAATTGAGGAAAATTTTCAAGAAAAATACAGAAGAAAAAAGGAACGAAAAAGACGAAAAAACGGCCGAAAACAACGCTCGGCGACAAAACGGGGCCGAAGCCCTATGGTCGCCGGCAACCTTGGCCCAGGGTCGCCGGCGACCCTGGGTGTATGGTCGCCCGGCGACCCTGGAAATCCGGGTCGCCGGATTTTGCACCAAAGTGTCCGTTTTCGATTGTTTTCGCGTTTCGGGTGTTCCGGCCTCTGTGATTTTCGGAAAATGCAATGTTTGATGCTTGAAAACGACTGATCTTCGTCGACATCTCGGATCCGCCGTCAAAAGCATGAAATCATCACCGATCGCTTCAAGATCGCCAACCGGTTGACCAAGAAAGTACACTTTCTGTCCGACCGATCGTGAAATCGACAAGACAGACGTCACCGGCCCTCTAACATCAATCAATATCCGAAATTGCATCGCAATCCGACATCAAATAATGCGTGGATCCACCCGTGATGATCGCAAGAAGAATCTCAAAAGGCGCAGCGCGGCCCGCGACTCTTCACATGCCCTGGCGACCACTTAATGACGTTAATTGACCCGTTTATGACAACTTAATGGGCTCATTAACTCATTATTTTGGACGGCCCAATCAGATTCAAGCATTTGGGAGTTACAAATCCAAGCAATCATGGCATTAAACCCATGAAACTCCCATCATCATGGAGCATAAAGGTGATTAAATGCCCACTACCTTCATCGGCCAATCACAAGCCTTGAAAAAGGAGTTACAAAATCGATTTGTAACTCCTCATCAATTCTTTCATCATGGCCATCAATGCCAATAAACACCTCATGGCTATCAAAAGCCTATAAAAGGAGGTCCATTCCAAGAAGAAAGCATGATGAAAAGAGATCCCAAGTGCAAGCTCTGAAAATCCAGAAAATCCAAGAGAGAGACGAAGTCCTGCTACTTTGCTCCCGGAAGCACCACAAGGTGATCAACGTCCCTTGGGGGGCCACCCCCCCAAGGTCACCTCCTTCTCCAACATGGCCTAAACGCGGCTTTTCAGCCCGTTTACTTGGTTTTTCATTGGATATAGGACCTTCTCTTGGTCCTTGTCCTTTAAAAAACTGAGGTTAGGAGCCAGGCCAAAGAATCAAAGCATCACATGTTCTCATTTGAAGGACGAATGCGAATCCCATACATGACTTGCGGCCGTCGATCTCAACGTGTCCCCACAATCTCCTGAGAAGTTAGATCCCTTTTCTTCCTTTTCTATTGTAGTTTGTATTTCTTAAAGAGACAAAAAGAAATCACAATTCTTGTCTTTCATATTTGATGAGTTTTGTAAAAACGCCTTTCACGGCAAACAAACAAAAACGCCTCTTACGGCATTTTAAAAAGTTGTCCCTTTTCTTAATATTTATGCAATTTGAAAAGTTAGAAAAAAGGATTGATTTCCTTTCCACTTGTGAAGGTGAATCTCTGGATTATCACTATTCCAAATTCCAAGTAGAAAGTAAATCTGGCATACCCGTACAAAAATGTTGATGCCCGAGATTTTCCCTCCTCCGCCGAGACTCAGGTCAGCCCCCAGGGTGCGGAAGGAGAGGACGGAAGATTTCTTTCGGGTCAATCAGTCTTCTTTTGGAAGATCGTTCTCAGGATCAAGAGGTTGATCCTTTGCTGAAGACGTCTCTGTAACAGCATTGGTGTCTTCAGTAATTGTGTTGCACGGAGCAATTTCTGGGAACAAGTCCTGAACAGCAGCTGGCTACTTTTCTTTGTTAGCCCAGACATCGCCTGTGAGATAGGGTATCTAGGACCAATTGACTGAGTTTTCATTGAAGAAGATTTCATTGGTAGAAGTTTCTTCAAGATGATCAATTGGGAGAGACTTGAGTTCTGATGTCACAGCTTCAGGAGACGAGGGCTGAGAGGATGTTATCTTAGTGGAAGTCATCTGAGAGGATGTAGCTCCGGAAGATGCGCTACCGGTTGGGGAGTACGTGTCTTCGGAAGCTTCAGAGGCACTGTCGTCCTGAGCTATTGCATTGCAGGTTATCCTGACAGGAGATGCCCCCAGTGCAGACTGTTGGGAATCAGACTCATCCTCAGATGTGATAGGGTCATCGATCCAACTGTTTTCTCCATTTTCAGGAGTTAAGGGAAAAAGTTCCCACTGATTTTCAGGGACTTCTAGTTCTGGATCATGACGAAAATTGATGCGATCCTGCTCCTGCTCTATGACAAGATGTTGCAAGATTCTTGCATATTCTTCAAGATCAGGCATGAGAGCCAAATCTTCTTCGTCATTTGCTCCTTGTGGTTCGCCCATGTTGGGTCCCACTGAAGCATTTGCTGATGCTGGATCGACAGCGTTTTCTTCAACAGGGTCCTGGTCTTCTTTATCATCAGACCAAGATCCTTGTGGCTGCAATGGGTTATACCAGATTACTGGCATAAGATGAGACTCGGGAATCCATTCCTCGTCGGAGAGGTATTCTCCTGTTTCAAAGGATTCTTTCCACTCATCTATATCACTGGTAGTATCACTGGACTCGTATCCATTCATGGAGAATCCGACTACCGAGTTGCAAGAGTATGATGCCCCCTGCACATTTTCATTTTTGTATAGAGGTGGCATGAAATCATCAAGAGTGAATTTTCTTACCGCCTTGGAGGTTTTGGGAAGAGATTCTTCCGTCGTCCCTAGTGAAGCAGTGGAAGAAGTTTCTGCTTTTTCAAGGACTCCTGGTTTTGGTTGAGATTTCTGCTGTTGTTTGAGCTTGCGGAGTTGTCTCTTGGCTTGTCTTCGCTGCTGAGCAGTTGGCTTTGTTTTGACGATCTCCCAATTTTCATCATCTAGGAGATCGGGATGCACCCATATAGGCTGTCCATCTAAAGTTGGATAGGGAACCAATTCTTGGGACGCTTTAGCCATTTTTATCACCTTGAATGAAGTAGTGATCTTCTCCTTCGGTGACTTTGAAGTTTGCCGACATGACACCATGTTGACAGAGGCGGGGCCATAGTTTTTATCAAAGGTTATGACTTCGTTTTTCCACATCTCATTGATATTCTCTCTCACAACGAAGCATTGATTGAGAGGATGTGAGATCATCTGATGGTATGGACAGTATCGGGGATCATTGGTTTTGCCAACATCTCCCTGTCTTTTGGGCTCTGGCAAAATGAGTTTACCATTTGCTAGGAGAGCCTCAAAGATTTCTTCAACATCTTCATCGAACGGATATTTCTTTTCTACATGTTCTTTGAAGGCATCAGAGAGTTCAGGCCTTTTACCTGCAGTTTTGTTTTCAGGTTTCTTTGGCTGCTGAGGAGCTGACTTAGTCTGCACATTGAGAACCTCCCTTTTCTTTGGTTTTGAGGTTGTAACAGCAGTCGGCTTTTTCTTTGATGATTTTTGACTGTTGAGGTCTTTGATCACCATTTCATCTTCCATGGAAGCTTCGAGGAGTTCCCCCAGGTTCTTTGATTTGTTGCCGATAATCATGGAGCGAATTTTTGCTCTCATATTGTTACGGCAGATGTCGACTAGCGACGTTTGTGACAGCACATCTGAGCATTTGTATGCCATTGCCTTCCATTTGTGAATGAAGTCGTATGTTGATTCATTCTCTCCCTGTTTTAGGCTGCAGAGTTGAGTCATAGTAACAGGATGATCCTCACCTTGGAAGTGGGTAAGGAAGCGTGTCTCGAGCATAGCCCAGTTCTGGATGGAGTTCTCCGGCAGAGTGGAGTACCAATCAAAGGCCGTACCTTTTAGGGTACTTGCAAAGAGGCGAATCTTGAGGGCATCTTGATCCGCAATAGCTCCCGTCAGGATCTTGAAATGGATGACATGCTGTCTGGCTGAACCTTTCCCGGTATATGTCTGGAGAGTAGGTTGCTTTAATTTTGCAGGGAACGGAACCGAGTCCATCCATAAAGGGTAGGGTGGCTTGATCCCATGTTCCTTCGATGTATCCTCTTCTTTTGCTTTTGCGAGGATATCGTCCACGTCCTTTCTGGTAAGGGCGCGAGACTCATTGTTTTCTGCATTACCCTCATCATCTTCATGATTAGGAGGGGTTTCATTGTTAGGTGGTGGACGCTGTAGAGTGAGAATCAGATTTTCCATCAGAGTCTCAATTCTCTGCTGTCCTTGCTCCAACTGCTGGATGCGTGCAGTTACATCGTCATGCTGTGGAGGCGGCTCAGAACTTGTAGCCAAGACGTTCATCGCTCGGGATTCGAAACAAGAAATCGTCCTGGTGACTGAGCTGGGGCTCATTCTTCTGGATGAAGAATCTGAGGAGTTGTTACTCCGTTGTTCTTGTCTTGGAGGAGTGGAACATTCTTCCAGATGTGTTCTTGTCCGAGAGACGCTACGAGTCACTGGACGACTAACACTCATTTTGGTTGCTGACTTCTGGCGTTTTCTGGTTTTGCCAACCATATGAACAGCAACGAATTGGTCGGGTCTTTCTTTTTCGACCCATTTGTTTGAGACGTGGAGAGTAGAACGCTGGGTTCTTTGTTTCTCGAGTCTCTTTTGTCGATATGCAGTGCGGCGACGCATACGACGAGCAATTTGAGCTTCAGTCAGCTCTGGCTGGGCTCTGGCGATGAAGGATATAGTCCCCCGTGCGCAGCAGCCGAGTTTTTCTTCTTTGAAGCTGGGCAAGGACAGAATCTGGATACGGTCCTTTGCCTGTCATAATGAAGACTTGAATTTTGCGAGCTCGGCCCCTGTTGAGATGAAGGGTCGACTCGCAGGAGTGCAGGCTTCAGCATGTTTTTGCGTAGGCCTAACGATGCAGGATTTGATTTTGGGCTTGTAGGAGCAAGCCGGCTTATGATGATTTTGTTTATTTTTTAGGTGGAGGGTAGGTTTCTCCTCTTTCATGTAAGAGAGAGGGTAGAACTGATTCTCCTTGAGAGGGGCCAGGTATGCTGACTTTGCAGATGTTTGGGACCTCCGTTGCTTTGGCGAAGATCTCGGGGACCAGGTTTTGGGGTAAACCTGGTTTCTTGTAGGTTGAGGCTTCGTGGGAACGCCACAGGCTTCAGGCTTCTTGGTGTTCGCCCTTGGTGTCATTTTGGTGACACGTTGCGGGGCGGTTTTCTGCTTCTTGGCAGGTACAGTGTCTTCTGCGGGAAGTGGGAATGGTCCCAGCGATCCGAAGACGATGGTTCGGGGAGTTGAAGTTGACCCGGTGTTTAGAGAGTTGTCGAGGGAGATGACGCTTCGGCAACTGGCAGGGCGCTTATGCTTGTCTTATTTGTCTTGAAGCATAAGCTGGTACTTGTTCTCATCGAAAGTGATGGTCAATGAAGCTGCCATTGTTAGTTTTGAAAAACTTCTGAAACAAGACCAAATCCATTAGTAATCACAAGAATATGGTGATCATAAATGGAGAACAACTATGGTTTTGTCTTTTCAAATCACTTGAGGGGACATGGCCCAGCCCGAGAAAGGCAAAAAGCCATAGAGGATACAATTGTTCTAAAATGCAAGTATGGTAGGCTCAGAGTGAGCGTTCTAGTGACTGCTAGAAGCAATTGTAGACCTTAATTCAAATTACCGAGAAGCAAGGCTCACTCGAGGTAAAATGATATAAGGTTGGAGATACAAATGTGTCGGTTGCGTATACAGTAGACCGGAAAGGGCGTACTAGCACCGCTAGGCACAAATGTTGCAAATCGCATCCTTGGAAAGGACACGAGATGGGATTTTTTTGAAAGATCAAATTAGGATTCATAAAGGAGAGCAAATGGTGTTCCAATCCGAACAAAGGCTCAACATTTCTGCGAGCGCTAAATTCAGAAGGGAAGGAACCAGAATTTCTCGGATGTGAATCCAGTAATGACGGAAGGTTTTTTTTTTGAAAGGTCAAGATTGAATTCATCGAAGAGAGCAAATGGTGTTCCGTTTCAAACAAAGGCTCAACATTTCTGCGAGCGCTAAATCCGAAAGGGAAAGAACCATGATTTTTCAACTCTGAATTCAAAAGTGACAGAAGTTTTTTTTTTTTTGAAAGGTCAAGATTGAATTCATCGAAGAGAGCAAATGGCGTTCCATTCCGAACAAGGCTCAACATTTCTGCGAGCGCTAAATTCGAAAGGGAAAGAACCAAGATTTCTCAACTCTGAATTCAAAAGTGACAGAAGTTTTTTTTTTTGAAAGGTGCACATAGATTTCCAATTCGATCTTATGAAACCTTAGTAGATAGATCAGCCCCCAGGTAAGGGTAGGATTACTTAATGAACCCGTTTGGAGGACCCTTGCCTCGAACATTCTAGCTATCTCCACACTCTGGACAAGGCTTTTCTTAAATCCACTTTGGTCAAAGAACGCAACTGGTGGAACCTTAGTGTTTTTTTTTTACTCATTTTTGAAAGGTTTTTAATAAACTCATCAAAGAGAGCGAATGGTGTTCCAATCCGAACAAAGGCTCAACATTTCTGCGAGTGCTAAATCCGAAAGGGAAGGAACCAAGGTTTCTCAAATTTGAATTCAAAAGAGAGAAAACTAAATTTTTTTTTTAAATTATAAATTTTTTTTAAAGAGAGAAAAGATGGCCCAATCCCCGTTACGAACGATAGCTGCGAACATTTCTGTGAGCTATCAAGTTCAAAGAGGAGAGGATCAAAATTTCTCAAAGTTGAATCTTGAGAAAGAGAGATCATTTTCTTTTTGAAAGAATTTGGAATGAAGTTTTTTTTTTTTGAAATTCCAATTGGACTCATCAAAGAGAAAAGATGGCCCAATCCTCGATATGAACGATAGCTACGAACATTTCTGTGAGCTATCAAGTTCGAAGAGGGAAGGATCAAAATTTCTCTAAGTTGAATCTAAGAAAAGAAATCAGATTTGTTTTTTTTTTTTGAAGTGAGAAAGAACAATTGAAATCTCATCTCATGTTTTTTTTTTTTTAGATGCAAAATGCAACATAGGCCACCAACTAGAAAGGAGCCAAGTGATCAAAGCATCATGTTCTCAAGTCAACGTGTCCCACCGGGTGTGCCAACTTGATGGACCCGAAAAAAGGGGAATCTTCCGTCCTCTTCCTCTGCACCCCGGGGGCTGACCTGGGTCTCGGCGGAGGAGGGAAGATCTCGGGCATCAACATTTTTGTACGGGTATGCCAGATTTACTTTCTACTTGGAATTTGAAATAGTGATAATCCGGAGATTCACCTTCACAAGTGGAAAGGAAATCAATCCTTTTTTCTAACTTTTCAAATTGCATTAATATTAAGAAAAGAGACAAGTTTGTTTTTTTTTAGAATGTCGTAGGAGGCGTTTTTGTTTGTTTGCCGTGAAAGGAGATTTTACAAAACTCATCAAATGTGAAAGACAAGAATTGTGATTTCTTTTTGTCTCTTTAAGAAATACAAGCTACAATAGAAAAGTGAGAAAAGGGATCTAACTTCTCAGGAGATTGTGGGGACACGTTGAGATCGACGGTCGCAAGTCATGTATGGGCTTCGCCATCGTCCTTCAAATGAGAACATGTGATGCTTTGATTCTTTGGCTTGGCTCCTAACCTCGGTTTTTTAAAGGACAAGGACCAAGAGAAGGTCCTATATCCAATGAAAAACCGAGTAAACGGGCTGAAAAGCCGCGTTTAGGCCATGTTGGAGAAGGAGGTGAACTTGGGGGGGGGGGGGGTGTGGCCCCCCAAGGGACGTTGATCACCTTGTGGTGCTTCCGGGAGCAAAGTAGCAGGACTTCGTCTCTCTCTTGGATTTTCTGGATTTTCAGAGCTTGCACTTGGGATCTATTTTCATCGTGCTTTCTTCTTGGAATGGACCTCCTTTTATAGGCTTTTGGTAGCCATGAGGTGTTTATTGGCATTGATGGCCATGATGAAAGAATTGATGAGGAGTTACAAGTTGATTTTGTAACTCCTTTGTCAAGGCTTGTGATTGGCCGATGAAGGTAGTGGGCATTTAATCACCTTTATGCTTCATGATGATGGGAGTTTCATGGGTTTAATGCCATGATTGCTTGGATTTGTAACTCCCAAATGCTTGAATCTGATTGGGCCGTCCAAAATAATGAGTTAATGACCGCATTAAGTTGTCATAAACGGGTCAATTAACGTCATTAAGTGGTCGCCAAGGCATGTGAAGAGTCGAGGGCCGCGCTGCGCCTTTTGAGATTCTTCTTGCGATCATCACAGGTGGATCCACGCATTGTTTGATGTCGGATTGCGATGCAAATTCAGACATTGATTGATGTTGGCGGGCCGGTAACATCTGTCTTGTCGATTTCACGATCGGTCGGACAGAAAGTGCACTTTCTTGGTCAGCCGGTTGGCGATCTTGAGGCGATCGGTGATGATTTCATGCTTTTGACGGCGGATCCGAGATGTCGACGAAGATCAGTGGTTTTCAAGCATCAAAATTTGGATTTTCCGAAAATCACAGAGGCCAGAACACCCGAAACGCGAAAACCATCGAAAAAGGGTCAATTTGGTGCAAAATCCGGCGACCCGGATTTGCACGGTCGCCGGGCGACCATGTACCCAGGGTCGCCGGCGACCTTAGGGTTTTTTGCCCTTTGGTCGCCGAGCTCCGTTTTCGGCCGATTTTGCGTCTTTTTCGTTCCTTTTTTCTTCTGTATTTTTCTTGACATTTTTCCTCAATTATTGACTTCATTTTCTTGAAGAAAACTTGACGTGAACCCGCACAAAATCGGAGCACAAAGTTTCCCATTTTTCGGGAAAGCCAAAGACTTTGTAGCCGATTTTCCGTCAAGAGTCGAAACTAGGTCAAACGATGTCGGAATGATCTGAAAATTGAGGTGAAGCTTCTTGAGCCGTGGATAGGACCAACCATGGGCTTTTATTTGAGTTTTGAAGCCGTTTGGGGTCCCATCGATGCTTCACTTGATTTTACTGCGGGGAAAATGCCGAGCTTTGTTATGTGGTCAAATGATGTCCGATTGACCAGAAATTTGACGGGGAGCCTATTGGAGTCATTTTGAGACATTCCATGGGCTCCGTTTTGGATGTCATGGTCCCGGGTTGCTCCGTTGCCGGTAGGCTTGATTTTCTCTCGGAGCATCGAAACCTGGTCAAATGTTGTCGGAATGGGACGTGCAGCCTTATGGAAGCATGTTGAAGCCACTCATGTATTTTGTTTGATGAGTGATGGCTTCGGTAGTTCCCGCCGCCATGAGACTTGATTTTGCTGCTCGAGCATTGATGGGGGGTCAAACGTTGTCGGTTTGACTTGAAATTTGGCATGGAGCCCTTTGGAGACATTCTGGAGTCATCCGTAGGCTCTGATCAAAGTTTTGGTGTCTTTGATGATGTCGCCGCGCCGAGCGCTAGTTTAGCTGTCGGAGCAGTGAAGTTGGGCCAAACAATGTCGGAATGACCCGAAACCTTAGGTGTACCCGTCTTTTAGCTGTCTTGAAGGATCTCTCAGTTTCTGTCTGATTCTGACAAAATCTGATGCTTGAACTAGCCTTGCCTATTTTTAGCAGGATGCGGCTTCACGAGGTTTCTTGATCGTTGAGGAGACATAGTGACTTTTTTGGTGTCAACAACATGTCCACAAAATTAACTTTTATGTTTACATATTGTTATTGTAGAAAACTTCTAGACTTATATAGAGTTGGAACTGTTACTAATGGATTGAATAAGTTTAACTTATGGATTAACATGCTATTACAAGGTTTGTTTGTACATTGTTGAACCGTTGTATTCATTAGTGTTATTGATGGCATTACAAGCCCATTTGCCCATGCCGGTGCAGCAGTGTCCCCGGCGGCAGCGGAGGAGACAGTTCAGATTCCTCCAGGAGGACTGAACGAGTGGAACGGACGGGATACCACCTAATAGGTATTCGAGTGCGAAATGGAGTTGGAACATTTTGAGAGAATGTTTTGGAAAATGTTTTGAAAAGTTATTCTTTTGTATAATCATTTTGGTATGTAATTAATTGTCATTGCACAATATTTTGGATATGCACTGATTGACAAGTAAATGATGGAAATGATACATGTATAAAGAACACTGTTTTGTATACATGTAAATCGTAGGTTGATATTGTCAAATATAGATGTTTCCGCAGATTTGTATATTTGACAGGTTTATTGAGATAGTCGTCCCTTATGGATTTCGTTTTAACTTTGGTTAATTCGGGATTCACGGGAATAAGTATGGGTTCACGGCTCGGGGTTACCGGATCTCGGGCCCGAGTCGTTGTTGACACCAAAAAAGTTGACACCAAAAAAGTCACTTTTCCTCCTCAACATCAAGAAGCCACAAGAAGCTGCATCTTGCTACAAACAGGCAAAGCTACTTTAAGCATCAGATCTTATCAGAATCAGATAAAAACTGCAAAATCCTTCAATACAACCAAAAGAGGGGCACACATGAAGTTTCGGGCCATTCCGACATCGTTTGGCCTAACTTCACTTCTCCGACAGCTAAACAGGCGCTCCCGGAGTGACAGTGTCGAAGACATTAAAACTTCGATCAGAGCCTAAGGATGGTTCCAAAATACCTCCAAATGGCTCCTTGTCAGATTTCAAGTCAATCCGACAACGTTTGACCCTCCATCAACGCTTGAGCAGCAAAATCAAACCTCTTGGCAGCGAGAACCACCGAGGCCATCACTCATCAAACAAAGCATATGAGTGGCTTCAACATGCTTCCAAAGGGCTGCACGTCGAATTTCAGGTCATTCTGACAACGTTTGACTAGACTTCGATACTCCGAAAGAAAATCAAACCTACTAGCTGCGGAGCACCCCGGGACCATGACATCCAAATCGGAGCCAATGGGTCATCTCAAAATGACTCCAATAGGCTCCCTGTCAAATTTCAAGACAATCGAACATCGGTTGACCGTATATCAAAGGTCGACATCTTCCCCGCAGCAAAATCAAGTCAAGCATTGACGGGACCCCAAACGGCTTCAAAACTCAAATAAAAGCCATGGTTGGTCCTATCCACTGCTCAAGAAGCTTCACCTCAATTTTTAAGTCATTCCGACATCGTTTGACCTCGTTTCGACTCTAGACGGAAAATTGGCTACAAAGTCTTTGACTTTCTCGAAAAATGGGAAACTTATGACACCATATGAGATCTAGGCCATCTCCAAAGCCTAAGGTCCCATAGGTTAGCCCATATGAGCCAGGTTTGACCACCTAGGCACTAAAAGTGGCTTTTAGTCAAAATATTCCTCTTACCAAGAGCACAAAAAAAGAAAAGAGCAAAAAAAGTCCCATGCCGCTTTTGAGTTGATGGGACCATTCAAAAAAAAAAAAAAAGAAAAGAAAGTCTCATGAGTTTCCAAAAACCAAACCATCATCCAACCTCATGAACCAAATTGAGCCAAAATCTTGAAATTGACATTTCACAAAACCAAATTCCGGTCCCCTAACTCGCCACATACAGCTTGTTAGGTCACAAGACCAAAACCAAAACCAAAATCCAAACCAAACCCAAAACCAAAAACCCCAAATCTGACCCCCCAACCTGCCACATACAGCTTGTTAGGTCACAAGGTCAAAAACCAAAATCCAAAACCCAAAATCCAAATACCCCATGTCATTTTCAAAACTTTGCCTTGAGATGGTGTGTGATCCCTCTCACTACCATAAAATTCCCCCGGAAACTCAGAAGGCTATTAAAAAAAATAATAAAATAAAAATTTGCTCAAGACTCTTGGTCAAGTTGGAATCTCTCCTCCAAGTTTCTCTTCGAGGCACATCGACTCAAAAAAGCAACTCGTCGCTGTACCTCGAGGGGGCATTTGTTGACACCAAAAAAGTCAATATGTCTCCTCAACATCGAAAAGCCTCCTAAAGCGGCATCCTGCTAAAAATAGGCAAGGCTACTTCAAGCATCAGATTTTGTCAGAATCAGACAGAAACTGAGAGATCCTTCAAGACAGCCAAAAGAGGGGTACACCTGAGGTTTCGGGCCATTCCGACATCGTTTGGCCCAACTTCACTGCTCCGATAGCAAAACAAGCGCTCCCGGCGACGACATCATCGAAGACACCAAAACTTCGATCAGAGCCTACGGATGACTCCAGAATGTCTCTAAAGGGCTCCATGCCAAATTTCAAGTCAAACCGACAACGTTTGACCCTCCATCAATGATTGAGCAGCAAAATCAAGCCTCCCGATGGCGGGAACCACCGAAGCCATCACTCATCAAACAAAATACATGGGTGGCTTCAACATGCTTCCAAAAGGTTGCACGTCAAAATTCAGGTCATTGCGGCGGAGCAACCCGGGACCATGACATCCAAAACGGAGCCCATGGAACGTCTCAAAATGACTCTAATAGGCTCCCCATCAAATTTCAGGTCAATCGGACATCGTTTGTCCACATATCAAAGCTCGGCATTTTCCCCGCAGCAAAATCAAGTGAAGCATCGATGGGACCCCAAACGGCTTCAAAACTTAAATAAAAGCCCATGGTTGGTCCTATCCGCTGCTCAAGAAGCTTCACCTCAATTTTCAGGTCATTCCGACATCGTTTGACCTAGTTTCGACGCTTAACGGAAAATCGGCTACAAAATCTTCGGCTTTCCCAAAAAATAGGAAACTTTGTGCTCCGATTTCGCGCGGGTTCTCGTCAAGTTTTCTCCAAGAAAATATAGTCAATAATTGAGGAAAAATGTCAAGAAAAATACAGAAGAAAAAAGGAATGAAAAAGACGAAAAAACGGCCGAAAACGATGCTCGGCGACCAAACGGGCCAAAGCCCTATGGTCGCCGGCGACCCTGGGTGCATGGTCGCCCGGCGACCCTGGAAATCCGGGTCACCGGATTTTGCACCAAAGTGTCCGTTTTCCGATTCTTTTCGCGTTTCGGGTGTTCCGGCCTCTGTGATTTTCGGAAAATGCAATGTTTGATGCTTGAAAACGACTGATCTTCGTCGACATCTCGGATCCGCCGTCAAAAGCACGAAATCATCACCGATCGCCTCAAGATCGCCAACCGGCTGACCAAGAAAGTGCACTTTCTGTCCGACCGATCGTGAAATCTACGAGACAGATGTCACCGGCCCACCAACATCAATCAATGTCTGAAATTGCACTGCAATCCGACATCAAACAATGTGTGGATCCACCTGTGATGATCGCAAGAAGAATCTCAAAAGGCGCAGCGCGGCCCGCGACTCTTCGCATGCCCTGGCGACCACTTAATGACGTTAATTGACCCGTTTATAACAACTTAATGCCGTCATTAACTCATTATTTTGGACGGCCCAATCAGATTCAAGCATTTGGGAGTTACAAATCCAAGTAATCATGGCATTAAACCCATGAAACTCCCATCATCATGAAGCATAAAGATGATTAAATGCCCACTACCTTCATCGGCCAATCACAAGCCTTGAAAAAGGAGTTACAAAATCAACTTGTAACTCCTCATCAATTCTTTCATCATGGCCATCAATGCCAATAAACACCTCATGGCTACCAAAAGCCTATAAAAGGAGGTCCATTCCAAGAAGAAAGCATGATGAAAAGAGATCCCAAGTGCAAGCTCTGAAAAACCAGAAAATCCAAGAGAGAGACGAAGTCCTGCTACTTTGCTCCCGGAAGCACCACAAGGTGATCAACGTCCCTTGGGGGGCCACCCCCCCAAGGTCACCTCCTTCTCCAACATGGCCTAAACGGGGCTTTTCAGCCCATTTACTTGGTTTTTCATTGGATATAGGACCTCCTCTTGGTCCTTGTCCTTTAAAAAACCGAGGTTAGGAGCCAAGCCAAAGAATCAAAGCATCACAATCTCCTGAGAAGTTAGATCCATTTTCTCATTTGAAAGACGATGGCGAAGCCCATACATGACTTGTGACCGTCGATCTCAACGTGTCCCCACAATCTCCTGAGAAGTTAGATCCATTTTCTTACTTTTCTATTGTAGTTTGTATTTCTTAAAGAGACAAAAAGAAATCACAATTCTTGTCTTTCACATTTGATGAGTTTTGTAAAATCGCCTTTCACGGCAAAATCGCCTTTTACGGCAAACAAACAAAAAGCCTCCTACGGCATTCAAAAAAAAACAAACTTGTCTCTTTTCTTAATATTAATGAAATTTGAAAAGTTAGAAAAAAGGATTGATTTCCTTTCCACTTGTGAAGGTGAATCTCCGGATTATCACCATTCCAAATTCCAAGTAGAAAGTAAATCTGGCATACCCGTACAAAAATGTTGATGCCCGAGATCTTGCCTCCTCCGCCGAGACCCAGGTCAGCCCCCGGGGTGCGGAGGGAGAGGACGGAAGATTCCCTCCTTTTCTTTCGGGTCCATCAAGGACGACCAACTCCCAGAGGACAAAAATCGGGCCCACAAAATCAGGCTGAAAACAGCTCGGTTTTGGCTCTCTCCATATGGTAAGCTCTATAAAAAGTCCTACAATGGCCCCTGCCTCCAGTGCGTTCACCCGAGCAAAGTCGAAAACTTCCTTTATGAAATCCATGAAGGGATTTGCGACAGTCACATTGGAGGTCAGTCACTGGCCTACTGAGCTATCAGTTAAGGCTATTGGTTGCCCTACATGCAGAAGGACGCCCAGGTCTATGCCAGGAAATGTGAGAAGTACCAGAAGTTCTCTCACTCTCTCCATCAGTCAGTACACGACCTGAGTCCTCTTTCCAATCCTTGGCCTTTCGCCCAATGGGAGCTGGACCTGGTGGGACCTCTCCACCGAGCTCCAGGGAATAAGAGGTGGCTAATAGTAGCCATTGACTATTTCACCAAATGGATAGAAGCTGAAGCGTTGTCCTCCATCACCGAGAAGGATACTAAAAACTTCGTGTGAAAAAACGTCGTAACAAAATTTGGAGTGCCTCGAGCCTTGATCTCGGACAACGGGACTCAGTTCGACTCCAACTTGTTCAAGAACTTCTATCAAGAGCTTGGCATCAGGAACTACTACTCCACTCCAGCATACCCCTAGAGCAATGGTCAGGCTGAAATCTCTAACAAGGTGGTGCTCGACGGACTCAAGAAGAGATTGGACCGAGCCAAAGGGAGATGGGTAGAGGAACTTCCGAGTGTCCTTTAGGCATACAGGACTACCCCAAGGCGCTCGACCTCGGCTACGCCCTTCTCCCTGGCCTACGGGATGGAAGCTTTAATTCTCGATCTCTTAACCCTCAGGTCTGAACTGTTCGATCAAGGCCATAACGATGTAAACCTCGCCAAAGAGCTCGACCTGGCTGAGGAACGAAGGGATGCAGCAGCCATCCACCTCGCTTCCTACCAGCAGCAATTGGCCAGAGGGTACATCAGAAGGTAAAAGAAAGGAAATTCTCACCTGGAGAACTGGTCTTAAAAAAGATGCTTCCAGCAGACAAAAACCCCACCGAAGGAAAGCTAGCACCGAACTAGCATGGGCCATTCAAGGTGATTTCGGCAGTGATTGAACGCGCTCCGTGGCGCCCGCTGGGGCGGCTACCGGGGTCGGCGGAACGTGGGAGCCCGTCGGGTCCGGCCCTTTCGCGCCCTGGCGGGCCCTGAAGCGTGCATCAACATTTCTTTTGTGTGGGTGGGTGTGCCAGATTTTCTATTTTACTTGGAATTGCAAGTGGTAATCCGGAGATCAACCTTCGCAAGTAAAAAGGAAATCAACTTCTTTCAAGTTTTCCATTGCACAAATATTTAAGAAAAGAGACATTTTCTTGGTTTGCCGTGAAAGGCGATTTTGTTTGGCATTTATAGCCGATTTTGGCGTTTATAGCCGATTTACAATTCTCATCAATAATGAAAGACAAGAGTTGTGATTTTTGTCTCTTTTAGAAAAATACAAACTACAATGAAAAGCAAGAAAAGGAAGATCTAACTTTTCAGGAGATTGTGGGGGACTCGTTCAGATTGACGGTCGCAAGCCATGTATGGGCTTCGCCATCATCCATGCAGATGAGAACAGAAGATGCTCTTGATTCGCTTGGCTTGGCTATAACCTCAGATTTTTAGAGGACAAAGACCAAGAGAAGGTCCTATGTCCAATAAAAAGCTAAGTAGACGGGCTGAAAAGCCACGCCTAAGCCATTGGAGGCAGCAGGAGAAGGCAAGGACCTTGGGGGGGGGGGGTGCCCCCCAAGGGACTTTTGTCACCTTGTAGTGGTGGCCGGTGCAGAACTTCAGCAGAGTTTTCTCTCTTTTTTTCTTTCTCTCAGATCTCTTTCTGATCTTTGTTTTTCTGATCCTCTGATTTTCTCCTCTTTTTCTGATCTTTTTTTCCGATCTCCATTTCAATGGAATGCTCTCCTATTTATAGGCTTTTGGTAGCCATTTAGGAGGGTTTATGAGCCTTAATGGCTTTAATGGGAGGAGTTACAAGATTTATTTCTTGATTTTGTAACTCCTTTTTCCTTGAATCTGATTGGCCGATGGAGATTAAGGGCTTTTAATCACCTTAATTACCATAATGGGAGGAGTTTCATGGTTTAAATGCCATGAATCAATTGACTTGTAACTCCCAAATGCTTGCTTCTGATTGGGCCGTCCAAAGAAATGAATTAATGACTGCAATAAAGCTAGTCAATTAACCACATTAATTGGTCGCCGAGCAGTCGAAGAGTCGCGGGCCATGCCGTGTCTTCTGGAATTCTTCTGGCGACGATCATCGATGGATCTACATGCTGATCGACATCGGATGAACATGTAACTTCAGACATTGATAGCTAAGAGCGGGCCGGTGACATCTGTCTTGTCGATTTCACGATCGGTCGGACAGAAAGTGCACTTTCTTGGTCAGCCGGTTGGCGATCTTGGAGCGATCACTGATGATTTTATGCTTTTGGAGGTTGACCCGTGATTTTGACGGATGTCGTCGGATATGAGTCAATTTCAAGCACTAAAAATCACATTTTCAGGAAACCACAGGGGCCAAAGTGCGCGAAACGCGAAAAAAGACGGAAAAACGGGTCACCGGCGGAAAATCCGGTGACCCGGACCTCCATGGTCGCCGGCGACCATGGGCCATGGTCGCCGGCGACCATGGACCGGCGACCATGGCCCATGGTCGCAGGGGCCTGCGACCATGGGCCATGGTCGCAGGGGTCTGCGACCCTGGGGGATTTTTCCCCTTCGGAGCCCGTTTTGCGGTCGTTTTGAGGTCTTTTTCGTCGCCGTTTTCTTCTGTATTTTTCTTGACATTTCTTCTCATTTATTGGCTTGATTTCCCTGTAGAAAACTTGATGAGAATCCTTTCATTTTTAGAGTGCAAAGTTTCTAATTTTCCAGGAAAGCCGAAGACTTTGTCGCGTAGAGCTGCTGATTTTCCGCCAGAAGTCGAAACTTGGTCAAACGATGTCGGAATGACCTGAAATTTGAGGTGAAGCCTCCTGAGCAATAAATAAGACCAACCATAGGCTTTTGTTTGAGTTTTGAAGCCGTTTGGGGTCCCGTCGATGCTTCACTTGATTTTACTGCGGGGAAAATGCCGAGCTTTGATGTGCGGTCAAACGATGTCCGATTGACCTGAAATTTGACGGGGAGCCTATTGGAGTCATTTTGAGACGTTCCATGGGCTCCGTTTTGGATGTCATGGTCCCGGGTTGCTCTGCCGCCGGTAGGCTTGATTTTCTCTCGGAGCATCGAAACCTGGTCAAACGTTTTCGGAATGACCTGAAATTTGACGTGCAGCCTTTTGGAAGCATGTTGAAGCCACTCATGCACTTGGTTTGATGAGCGAAGGCTCCGGTGGTTTCCGCCGCCGGGAGGCTTGATTTTGCTGCTCGAGCATTGATGGAGGGTCAAACGTTGTCGGTTTGACTTGAAATTTGGCATGGAGCCCTTTTGAGACATGCTGGAGTCATCTGTAGGCTCTGATCGAAGTTTTGACGTCTCCGATGATGTCGCCGCCGGGAGCTCCCGTTTAGCTGTCGGAGAAGTGAAGTTAGGCCAAATGTTGTCGAAATGGCCCGAAACTTCATGTGTACTCTTCTCTTGGCTATCTTGAAGGATCTTGCAGTTTTTGTTTGATTCTGACAAGATTTGATTTTTTGAGAAGTTGCATTGCCTATTTATGGCAGGTTGCGACTTCATGCAGCTTTCTTGATGTTGAAGAGGCAAAGTGACATTTTTGGTGTCAACAAATGCCCCCTCGAGGTACAGCGACGAGTTGCTTGACTTTTGTAGTCGATGTGCCTCGAAGAGATTTTTGAAGGAGAGCTTGTGTCTTGACCAAGAGTCTTTGAGCAATCTTTCCTTTGGTAGAGTAGCCTTTGAGCTTCCAGGGGAATTTTATGGTAGTGAGGGGAACCACACACCATTTCAAGGCAACGTTTTGAAGATGACATCAGGGATATGGATTTGGGTTTTTGTTTTTGATCTTGTGACCTAACCAGCTATATATGGCAGGTTAGGGGATCGGGTTTTGGTTTTGATCTTGTGACCCAACAAGCTGTATGTGGCAAGTTGGGGGATCAGGGTTTGGTTTTTTGTTTTGGTCTTGTGACCTAACAAGCTGTATGTGGCAAGTTAGGGGACCAGGATTTGGTTTTTGGTTTTGGTCTTGTGACCTAACAAGCTGTATGTGGCAAGTTAGGGGACCAGGATTTGGTTTTTGGTCACTCTTTGGGACTGTGTGGGTCCATTGGAGTGGTTTGGATTTTTGTGGAATGTCAATTTCAAGATTTTGGCTCAATTTGGTATATGAGGCTGGATGGTTTGATTTTTGGAAGCTCATGGGGCTTGGGATTTTTTTTGTATGGTCCAATCAACTCAAAAGAGGCACGGAACCATTATTGTATGCTCTTGGTAAGAGGGATTTTTTCTGACTAAAAGCCCATTTTTTCTCTTTTTTTTTTTTTTTTTTTTTTTTTTTTTTTTTTTTTTTAGTGCCTAGGTGGTCAAACCTGGCTCATATGGGCTAGCCCATGGGACCTTAAGCTTTTTAGGATGGCTTAGATCTCATGTGGGGCCATTTTTGTAAAGAATATCTAAAGATATCTCATTTGGATAGAGAATATCTAAAAATATCTTTATGGGAGAGAATCTCTCATATTCCCTTAATTTGGGAGAGAATATCTCAAGGTATCTTTCTTTTTGGGAAAGAATCTTCAATATCCTTTTTTGTTGGAGAGAATCTCTCATTTGATTGATTTTGGGAGGAAATCTCTCAAAGACATCTTTCTTTTTGGGAAAGAATCTTTCTAATTCCTTCTCTTTTGGTAAGGTTACTTAATTAGTAACACTTACCTTTCTTCTTTGTTTCCTTCTTTGATTTGCTCTCTCCTATAAAAGCAAAGGAAGGTAGGATCTCTTGCTCTTATTGCTTTCTTTTGCAACAATCTCAAGAGAGCTCCAAGACCAAGAGTGCTTCTTCTTCAAGGATCTTCAAGCTTTTTCCTTCTTCTTCTCCATCAATGGCTTCAAGTAAGTTTTCTCTCTTTTTCTTTCAAGAAAACTCCATGTAGAGAATAGGATGTAAAAAAAAGAAAGTTTCTCTCTTTTTTTTTCCTTCTTTTTTTTTTCTTTTCTTTTTTCTTTTCTTTCTATTCTTCTTCTCTTTTTTTTTTTTTCTTTTCTTTTCCACGTGATTTCTTTTTTTCACGTTTTTTTTTTTTTTTTTTTTTTTCTTTTTTTTTTTTTGTGGACCGTACGGACAGATCCGTACGGATCTGGTCCGTACGGCCACGTGGCCTATTTTTTTTTTTTTTTTGCTGTTTTCTTTCTTCTCTTTTTTTCTTCTTTTTTTTTGTTTGGGAAAGTTTCTTTTTTTTTTTTTCTTTCTCCCCCTTTTTTTCGAGAAAGTTTCTTCTTTTTTTTTTTTTTTTTTTTTTTTTTTTTTTTTTTTTTTTTTTTTTGCTCATCATGATAATGCGTTTTTTGTGCAAATCTAGATGTTCATGCATGTACTATTTGTAGATTGAGCATGATAGCATACCTGAAAATCTTTGCAAATTTGGGAATTTGGAGCTCGCAGCGATGTTGAGCCCTTCTTGATTTTGCGGAGATTTTGAGGTTTCGAAAGTTTGGAGTTTCGGAGCCCGCAGCAATGTTGAGCCCATCTTCAAAACTTTCTATTTCTTTCGGGGTATTTCCTTTTTCTTTGGAATTGCCCCGGGGTCATGCCAAAATTTCGCCAGATTTTTGGTGGGACAAAGTGACCCTTTTTTCTTTTTTTAGCGAAATCCTGTCATTTTGATGACGATCTTTTTCTTTTCCAACCTTTGCAGGTGGTTCCTCCAGAGCGAACAAGGGTAAAGAGCCTGTTACAAGCGTACCTCGTCGATCCGCCAGATCTTCTAATGTGGCCGTTCAGCAGGCCTGGGAGAAGGTCCAGTTTATTGAGAAGAACTTGGAAGAATGCGATTCCCTCAATCGTGATGAGATGAGACAGCGATTGATCGCTCTCAAGAATGAGGAATTCTATAAGATCATGGTAAGCAACCGTCCTTGGGTTATGGACGATCTGAGGGTTTTGCCCAAGCCTACCTTCTTCTTTGGAGATGCAGTCCCTGACGACTTGACATACCAAAGGAGATGTTTTCAGTTCTCTTACACAGCTGATGGTGAAGAGAGAACTATTTCTACCCGGTCGTCTTTTGACCGGACCATCTCGATCCTGAGCCTTTCTCCCACGTGCCCTAAGAGGGAAGATCCTCCGAGCTGGGTGAAGAGGACCAGTGTGATCAAGACCGGGGTTTTTGTTGGTGGACCTTCCGGTTTTGCGGAGAAGCCACCTGTCCGTATGGACATGTTGATGCCAGCCAGCGGCTACCAGGGCTCTGATTATCCGTCGGTCGATTTGAGACCGGTGGGCCTTGGCGTTTTCAGCGGTGACGGCAGTACCTGGGTGAAGCCTTTTCGACTTCGTGGCCGTTTCAATGCTGACTCCGATTGGAAGTCATGGACTGACCGCACCTTGCTGATTGGGGGCGCCGTTTTGAAGGAAGCCGGGATTTTTGACGCGGTCCGCGCTTTCAGGGAGACCGTGACTTTTTCCGATGATGCCTTCATGGCTATGTTGGAGTCTTTCCTCCCTCAGACCAATACCTTCGTTGTTACGAACGGTGAGATTGGTTTTTCTCTGAAGGAGTTGAGTGCTATTACTGGATTGCCCATCCTTGGCAAACTCTACGAGGAGTTCATGCCGATTGACAGCGTCCTTGAGGAGCAGTCAGAGGAGTTCAGGCTCCTATACTTTCAGCTCGTCGCCTTCTATGATTTTTTGAAGGAGGGCTCGAAAGTGAGATCCAGCAGTTGGAAGAGTTGTGGCTTTTCATTCTTCAACTCCTTTGACGGTCGAGAACCTTCTGATAGCATGACCCGGGAAGACAGGAAGAAGACCTCGGCCATGCAGGAAGAGTTGAAGGGTTTCTTCGCGAGCACAGATGCCATTTGTTCTGACATTACACTGCGGAGGGATCTTGCTGTTTACCTCACTTTTTGGCTGGGTGAGGCCATTTTTGCTGGTGGAGATGGGACGCACATCAGGCCGCATTGTATTTTTCCGGCTTGTCAGATGGCGTTTGGAGAGCGGCTTGCTTTGGTGCCCGCTCTTTACTCCTACCTGTGTACCGAACTGCAGGCTGCTGCTTTTTTGGTTCGGCTTGGGCTCCCTATGAATAGGGTATTTTCAGCCCATATCTTTTATTCGTGGTTTGTATACCACTGTCCTGGCTTCCACCAGCTGGGTGCTGCACAGGATGATGATCCTCTGATGATTCGATTGGCTAAGGGAAAAGCCGTATCCGAATCACTTTTGTTTGCCCGCATGAGGATCCGACGGTTCAGGGACGTCGAGATGGGGCAGTCTTCAGTTAAGCTTTCTCCGGAGTTGCGGAAGAAGGCTTTTGATTTTGGTGCCTCCCGAGACTCTACCAGAGCAGGGTCGGGAAGGCATTACTCTTTGACCAATGCAGAGAAAGAGTGGCTTTTCAGCATACGAGTCGGCACGATGGTGTACCGTAGACATCTTTTCGTCGACATCCAGCCGTATGTACCTTCTCGTTTTGCGCTTCAATTGGGCTTCTCTCAAGGCGTTGTTGGAGTGCCTTCGAGTATGGTGAAGCGTTTTGGGGGTTTGCAGGATGGCAGAAATGCATGGGCTTTCTATAGTGCTGAAGACACTACTGCCACGATTTCTTATCCTGAGCTGTCGACTTTCCGAACTGCCGGCTTCACGAAGTGGTTCGCGGAGAGCTTTTTGGCATATCGGGGGCTTTCCAAGAAGGAGCTTGATGTAAAGCTGTCTTCTGGAAAAGGCATTGGGAAGTCGGATGGCGTCCGGCGAGAGGAAGTTTGGGCCTTCCTTTCTGGAGAGAAGCACAAGATAGGCTTTCTCGGTGACCAGGGCGTCATTGGTTCTGAAGCTGTTCGGGAAGTACCTGATGAGGCTTTGGAGCAGCTAGAACAGGAGGAAGCCGAGCTCGACGCTTGGATGCAAGCGGCACAGAGGCGAGCTTCCGCAGTCTACTGGCGAGAGCAGACCATCCAGTGAGGAGTCAAGTGAGAAACCTGACTCTGATAGTGGGGCGGGTTCTTCTAGGAAGCGAACCCGTAGAGGTAAGAAGATGAGGAGTCATCATCGCAGCGAAGGGCCACATGAGGACTCTCCTGACATGGAAATCCCTCTTACCATCAACGAGGAGGTGCCAGAGGCTGTCGACGAGCCTCCAGAGAAGAGGAGTCGTGGGGAAGAGACCATTGGTGAAGGTATGATTCTTCCTTTTTCTTTTTCTACTTCTTTCATGGGGCTTTCCATGTTCTGATTTGTTTTCTCACCCTGCTGCTGCTCTTTTTTTTTTAGCAGAGGATGAAGACTTGCCGATGCCTGAGGTTCCGACCGATGAGGCGGTGATGGAGCCGGTTATGGCATCTGAAGAAGAACCGAGGGACTCTGGAATGACTCCGGAATCTCCAATTGGTATAACTTCTATTGCTTTCTCTTTTTTTTTTTTTTTTGCCTGCGACTTGATTTGCTAACAGTTTTTTTCTTGCCAGCTGACTTGCCACAAGATTCCGATGACTTTGAACCATCAATGGACGCAAATGTCGATGATGCTTCTGATGAGTTCATGGAGGAAGAGAGTGTTCCGCCAGTCGTCGAAGAAGGTACTTTGTAGTGATGACCCTGATGATTTTTTTTTTTTTTTTTTTTTTTTTTTTTTTTTTTTTGAACAGGATCATATTCATACCTTTTTGTGTTTCATTTGCAGGTTTTGAAGTGACAGAAGAGAGTCCATTGCTTTCTTCAGAACCAGAGCAAGGGATGCCAGAGGTCGATCCGGAGGTAGAGACTCCTACAACCAGTTCTGACGCGATAGAGGAGATACCTCATGCTGAGATTCCTTCTCCAGTGGTTCCAAGTGAAAAGAGTTCCTTTGTTACTCTTCCGATGGGACATGACATGAGCAGCCGATCAGCGGAGAAGGGTGAACCTTCATCCAGTTCGTCTCTTCAATTTGCGAAGAAGGTGCTGGCTCGGGTTTTGAGTTCTTGGATCAAGACTCTCCTTTCTGGACACTTGGAAGCAGGATTTGGCATGATCCCACATGTGCAGGAGATTCTCACTGATACCGAAGAGGTTGGTCTAGATGTCACAGGTGCCAGGGCGACCGTTGATAGGATCATTGCACTGGGTGACAAGTGGTTTGAGACCATGGGCTTCCCTGACGACCAATTCTTCAAGGAGATGTTCTTGGACCCTGCTGATAAGGCTAAGTCTGACCTGAATGAGGCTACACAAAGCAAGAAGCAGCTAGTTCGGGAGAAGAACAAGGAAGAGCTAGCCATCATCGGATTGAGGCATGACCTTAACGTCCTTGATAGGGAAGTTGAGGAGGCCAGAAAACGTCTTGAGCATTTGAAGGCACAAGTCGATGCGAAGTGGGCTGCTATAACAGAGGCTCGTGACAGGGAGAGTACTCTGATCCGCAGGGTTGCAGATGCCGGTCAAGTTCTCGAGAGGAGGACTCTAGAAAACGAACGATGGCAAACTGCTGGGGAAGAGCTTCCCGGTGTAAAAGAAGGGTTACGGCATTCGCCAGCATCTCATGGCAAGTTCCTGAAGAAGCGTGCCTTGGAAACTCTGACGGCTGAGGCCAAGAGTTTGCTTGAGGAGCTGAAGCTTTGGCTGGAGACCATTTTTGGCTGAGCTCCTGATTTTTTATAGCAGAAACCATTCTTCTTTTTTTGGTACCACATGTATTTTTTGGTACTTTTCTCTTTTTTCTTTGGTACCACATGTATTTTTTGGTACTTTTCTCTTTTTTTTTTTTTGGTACCACATGTATTTTTTGGTACTCTCTTTTTTTGTTTTGGTACCACATGTATTTTTTGGTACTCTCTTTTTTTGTTTTCCCTACGCTCACTCAAATCTTTTTGTGATGAAAGCGATTGCTAAATGGGATTTGATCAAAAGTTTTGTCATTTTGTGAAAATCTTTTGTCAAATGATTGTTTTGGTAGGGGAAACGAATTTGGCATGAAAGCCGGATTTTTATGGCATTTACAGCCAGTTTTGACATGAGAGTCAGGGTTTTTTTTTGTGTGGCATTTATAGCCGATTTTTGAGATGGCATAAGAGCCAAAAATTTTGTTCGTGGCATGGGAGCCAATTTTGAGATGGCATGGAAGCCGAAATTTTATGGCGTAAAAGCCAAAATTTGGGTTGGCATGGAAGCCGGTGTTTTTGTGGCATTTACAGCCAGTTTGGTGGCATTGATAGCCAATTTGTGGCATTTATAGCCGGTTTTGTGGCATTGATAGCCAATTTGTGGCATTTATAGCCGGTTTTGACATGAGAGTCAGGTTTTTTTTGTGTGGCATTTGTAGCCGAGTTTTTTGAAAACCAAGTTTTGTTTTATTGGCATGAAAGCCGATTTTGGCGTTTATAGCCGGAAATTTTTGTTTTGGCATTCATAGCCGGATTTTGGCATTTATAGCCGAGTTTTGGTTTTCAAAATGCAGGTATCGACTAAATGTCGCCTCCCCGCTGAATGGTCTTGCAAGTATCGATGGAATGTCGCTTCCTTGCTCATTCGGTTTTGCGAGTATTGATGGAATGTCACTTCCTCGCGGGTTAGGTTTTGCAAGTATCGATGGAATGTCGCTTCCTCGCGAATTGGGGTGCAAATATCGACTAAGCGTCGCTTCCCTGCTTTTCCCAAGACTTTTGGTTTTGCGGGTACTGACTTGATGTCGTTTCTCCGCGATTTTTGAAATTTGAGGTTTTCTCGAACCATTTGTAATTTTGGGTTGTGGATAGCAACTGGTATGTTGCATCTCCACGATTTTTGAAATTGGGTTGTGGATATCAACTGGTTTGTTGCTTCTCCACGGTTTTTGGATTTTGCAAGTATCGACGAAATGTCGCTTCCCTGCGATTTTGGGTGCAAGTATCGATGGAATGTCGCATCCTTGCTTTTTTTCAAAATTTTTGTTTTGCGGGTACTGACTTTGATGTCATATCCCCACGATTTTTGAAAAACCATTTTTTTTGTTTAAAGACACGAGGGTCGTAAATTTTGACCTAGAACCATTTGGCGGTAAAAGGTAAGGTGGACTAGGGTGGAAATCCCTGAATCCGGATTTTTGTTTCAAACCATGAATTTTGGTTCAAGGATCGAAAGCTTTGGTCAAGTCAGGGAGAGGCTCCTAAACTTGGATTTTTTTGTTTTTGAACAATGAAACGATAAAAATAAGCATTGTTTTTGAATCTCTAGAAATTTTGACATTTGATATGAAAATTCTAAAGAGAGTGGGTTTGACGAGCGAGTACCTGAGAACAGGTTTTGGCCATACAGGCATTGCTCTTACCCAGTTGGGTAAGTCTTCAAGGGTAGTACCGCTTCAAGAACTTGCCGTTGATAGGAAGCATACATCTGTCGCCTTCCATGTTTAGGAGGGCATATGCGCCATTGGAGAAGACCTTGTCGATGACGTAGGGTCCCTCCCATTTTGGTTCAAATTTGCCTTTTGATTTGTGTGCGAAGACCATTGGTCTTTTTACCGCAAGAACCAAGTCACCCTTTTTGTAGGCGCGTTGCCTGACCTTTTTGTCAAAAGATCCTGCCATGCGTGCTTGGTAAAGTTCAATGCTTTGTCGAGCTTCGAGCCGTCTCTCGTCGAGATTGTCCAGCTCATGGAGTCGCAATTTGACATTGCTTTCTTGAGTCATGTCATTTTGTAGAGATACCCTCAGAGAAGGAATTTGTACCTCTAGGGGCACGACAGCTTCGCATCCATAGACCAAGGAGAATGGTGTGCTATGGGTTGGTCCTCGAACGGTGGTTCGATAGGCCCACAAAGCTTCAGACAGTTTATCGCTCCAGTCTCTTTTGTGACTAGAGACCATTTTCTTGAGGATTTTGCAGAGTGTCTTGTTGAAGGCTTCTGCTAATCCGTTTGCTGCCGGATTGTATGGAGTCGAAGGACAGCTTTGAATTTTGTATTTGTCGCAGAACCTGTAGAATCGATGATCCCGGAATTGTGGTCCGTTATCATGGACGAATCTTTTGGGTATGCCAAAACGACAAATGATATTGGTGCGTAGGAACTGAAGAACTGATGAGGTCTTCATTTCGTTGAACGCAAATGCTTCTGACCACTTGGAGAAATAATCCGTTGCGGCGAAGATGAAGCGATGACCTTTGCTCGAAGGGGGAGAGATAGGACCTATGATGTCCATGCCCCATGCTTCGAAAGGCCATGAGATTGCTGTAGGATGTAGCCATTCCGGAGGCATGTGAATGTAGTCTCCATGAACTTGGCATTGTTGGCAGCGCTTAGCAAATTGCATTGCATCAGCAACCATGGTAGGCCAATAGTAACCTAACCTTTTTATCTGATCATAGAGCTTAGGACCTGCCTGATGGGCTCCACAAAGACCAGCATGAACTTCTTTAAGTGTTTCTTCGGCCTCTTGTTGTGACAAGCAGCGTAGGAGTACTCCATTGAAGGATTTCCTGTAAAGGATTTTCGAAGGGATATCCAAATGAAAGTTTGGGGCTCGCCTTTGGATGCTTACCCGTTCTTTTGGATCTTCAGGTAGGATTCCGAACATAGTGTAATCAATGAACGGGTCCCTCCAGTCGCCGATTGAAGTTTGAAGGATAGAGATTCGACTTCCAACCACTCGGTGGCATTCAGCAACTGCTTGGTGTGTGTTAAGAGGAGGGAGGATCCTTCTCTCACTCACTGTAATTTGCATGTTTTCCCCTTCCTGGGTCGCCATTGATGCGGCAAGTCCGGCCAGGGCATCTGCACGGATGTTTTCACCTCTACGAATGTGGGTGATGTTGCAGATGTCAAACTTTTGCAGAAGTGATTGTGCCTTGTTGTAGTAAGGCAGCAGATCAGGCTTCCTGACTTCATATTTCTGATTCATCTGGTTGACGATCAGTTGAGAGTCTCCAAAGACTTCCAGCATAGTGATACCAGATTCGATGGCGAGTTCCAATCCTAGGATCAGAGCTTGGTATTCAGCTGCATTGTTTGTGCATGGTTCCAGTAGCGAGAAAGCGTGTGGAATCATGCATTTGTCGGGGCTAACAAAGAGGATGCCAAATCCCGAGATCAGCTTTCTGTTTTCATTTGTCCTGGTTGCGCCGTCAAAGTACATGTCCCAGGAGGCATTTGGTGAGGAAGTCTCCACGTTGTAGACAGGTTCGTCTGGGAGATCACCTCTAAGTGGAGAATCTTTAGGCAATGGATGCTCTGCGAGAAAATCTGCTAGAGCTTGGCCTTTGATTGCTTTTTGTGGCACATACCTTATATCAAATTGTGATAGAAGGATGGACCATTTTGCCAGTCGGGCATTGAGAGAACCTGCCTTTGTGACAAGGACCTTCAAGAGGTTGATCCTCGAGACCAGGTAGACTGTGTTGGAAAGCAAGTAGTGACGTAGCTTTTGTACGGCGAACATCACTGCAAGGCATTCTTTTTCGACTGGAGAGTAGCGATGCTCTGCACCTACTAGCATGCGGCTGAGGTAGTATAGAGCAGCTTCTTTTCTTTCATCATTTTCTTGTGCAAGCAGAGCGCCTACAGAATGATCAAGAGCTCTTGTGTACAAGATGAATGGTTTTCCAGTGGCAGGGGCAGCTAACACTGGAGGTTTGGTCAGGTATGACTTGATATCTTGAAATGCGGCTTCACAGTCGGCATCCCAGACAAAGTCTACACCCTTTTTCATCAATCGAGAGAATGGACGGCATTTCCCTGAAAGATTGGAGATGAACCGTCTGATGTAGGCCAATCTCCCTTGGAGCCCTTTTAGTTCCCTTAGGGTTCTTGGAGGGGGCATTTCTAGAATAGCCTTGACTTTTATGGGGTCAAGTTCTATTCCAGCTTTCCGAACAAGGAATCCGAGAAACTTACCCGACGAGACGCCGAAGAAGCATTTTAGAGGATTCATCCGCAGTTTGTGTTTGCGAAGTCGGAGGAAGACTTCCCGAAGATCTTTGAGATGGTCTTCTTTTCTTCTGCTTTTGACGGCGAGGTCATCAACGTAACATTCGACCGTCTTGTGCTGCATATCTTGGAATATTTTCATCATAGCCCTCTGATATGTGGCACCAGCATTTTTCAGACCAAATGGCATGACAGTATAGCAATATACGCCAAATGGAGTCCGAAATGATGTGTGTTTTTCATCCTCGGGATGCATCTTTATCTGATTGTAGCCAGAGAAGCCATCCATGAATGTCATTCGCTCGAATCCGCAGGTATTGTCAATCATCACCTCCGGTATGGGGAGCGGGAATTCATCTTTAGGGCAAGCGCCATTCAAGTCTCTATAGTCAATACAGACTCTGATCTGCCCAGTTTTCTTTGTCACGGGGACAATGTTGGCCAACCATTTTGGATGTTGTTCCTCACGGATGAAGCCGACGCTTTTGAGCTTTTGAACTTCTTGTTCAATTTTATCCATCACATCTGGACGGAATCTTCTTTGGCCTTGTTTGACAGGCTTGATGTCTTCTTGAAGATTGAGTTTGTGGACTGCTACTTTGGGGTCTAAACCAGGCATTTCAGCATAGGACCATGCAAAGCAATCAACGAACTCACGAAGAAAAGCGATATACTCGGGTAACTCATCATCCTTTATATTCTTGCTTATGAATACAGGACGTGGGTTATCAGGTGTTCCCAAGTTTATCTTTTCAACAGGATCTTCTGTCGGAAGGTTCGAAGGTGGTTCCTCCACAATATTTTCGGAGGCTTCCAACTCAACGAAACCTTCTGGAGTTTCAACTGCATTACCAGACCAAGGCTCTGTTCCTTTCCATGGATTTTCTTGATTGGTGATCTCCTCAAGGCTTGCTATGAGATAGTCCCAATCGCCTTTTGAATCTGGTATTTCTTTTGGAGACGAGGGTTCTTCTGGGTCAGAATAGCACAAGTCTGTATTATCGGACGATTCCTCTTCATCATCAGAGAAATCGTACAAATTGGATGAGCTTCCTGGATCTTTGTCAGGTAACTCTTTAAAGAGATATCCAGGGAGATCGATGTCTTCATGGACTTGAGATGTTGAGGCTTGGTCGGTAAAACGACTTTTAAGCTTTTGTGTCAACTGTCTCAGAGGAGTGTCGGGATCATATCCTAACCCATATGAAGACTTTTCTACATGACCATAGAGTCTCCAATCTTCCAGCTGGCTTTTGGTCAAGGCGGGCTCCAATGGCGTGAGAATACCGCGTCTTTCTCCCAAACCGACTGGGTTTTGAGCGTCAAAGCCCATTTTCTTCATAATTGCTTGTGCCACAGGACTATATAGAGATAGCTGAGGCATACCTTCATTTTGAAAAGGTTCAAGCAGAGAACTTGATGAAGAAGCGTCCGATCTATGGAAGAAGATCGGCCTTTGCTTTGGTGATGTTGCCGGAACAACAAAGGTAGCTGACGTAGGATCTTCTACATCAGCAGGTGTCTCCATCGAAGTGAGAGCAGGCTGAACTTGCTGAGTGTCAGCTTGGCTTGACGATGCATCGTCTTCTGGCTCTGAGTCCGAGTCTGTGTCTTGCATGATAGACACGAGAGAGACAACAAATTTGCCCCCAGGCTTTTGTTTCGCCTTCTTCACTTTAGTCGTGATGACAAAAGGTTTTGAATTCTTGAGGGAGATAACGAAGGGAGATTGACTACTCTCTTCTAATTTGCCGGAGGGTTTGTTTTCTTCCGGTGATTTTTGAGGAGCCTTGCCTTTATCTTTCTGGAGATTTTCAGCAGGGGGTGCTGTTTCCTCTTCTTCTTTTTCTCCTTCATACATCTGGGAGTCTGCGAAGTGGACTTCTTTACCTTTGAAGGGTTTTCTGTCCGCAAAGACGCGATGTACCATGCTGTCGTCGCCGACGAACTTGATGCATTGATGTAGAGTTGAAGGGACAACACCGTTCTCGTGTATCCAAGGACGTCCGAGAAGAATGTTGTAGTATGAGGGGGTTTTTATTGCATACACAGTGACCTCAGAGATAAGATCACCGATTTGCAATTTGAACCTGATTTTGCCGATAGGCCTTTGAGCGCTCCCATCGTATCCAAAGATAGATACAGATGTGTGGCTTAGCTTGCTGGGTGGGATGCCCAACTCTTCAAGAGCCGAAGTGGAGATAAGGTTGAGTGCAGAACCTGGGTCGATCTGAACTCTATGTATCGGCATTTCTTTGATGTACCCTGTGAAGTACAGGGGTCGGTTGTGCCTTGCTTCGCCAAGTAGGAGGTCTTCCTTAGTGAAGGCGATGGTTGCATTGGCTGCCTTTTGAACCGAGAGGCATTGGATGCATGATCCCTCAGTTTTCTTTTCTCCCTTTGAGGAAGTTTCAGAGTTTTTGACCCGGTAGTCCATTTCAATTTGGAGGACTTGCGGGGCATGTTTGTCGACATCCTCATTCAGTTTTTGTAATTCTGAGATGAGATTATCACGAGTGCGTGGAGACATTCGTAATAAGTCTAGGATGTGAAGACGTGCAGGTATGTATTTGAAGTGCTCAACCAAGTCATACTTGAAAGCCTCCTTAGGGCCTGCATGTTCATCATTGTTGCCACTGGGGGCGCTTACAACATCTTTTCCCGAAGGATTTACATAAGTAAAGGAAGATTGGTTGTAATTTTTGTGGTAGTCCCGGCCCGAGCGGGTGCCTCTACCAACTTCGAGAGCTTCTTGAGAAGGATCTTCGTTTGGAAGATTGTCTTCAGGATCAAGAGGCTGTCGTTTTTCATCTACTGGGGATGTATCTGCAGCAGAGTTTCCATCCTCAGTGATTGTGTTGCACGGAGCATTTTCCGGGAGCAAGTCCTGAACAGCATCCAGCAGCTTTTCTTCTTCGTTGACCCATCCATCACCCCAAGTTGGGTTTTCTTCATGATGATGAGTCGGGAAGAATGTGTATTCTGAAGTCACAGTCTCAGGAGAAGAAACCTGAGAGGGTGTCATCTCTGTGAAAGTCACGTGAGACGAGGTAGCTCCAGAGGATACATTGCTAGGCGTCGTCGGAGTGTAGGTAATCTCATCAGACGACGCTTCAGAAGAGCTATAGTCCTGATATATTACATTACAGGAAGCTCTGATAGGAGATGTTGCCTGCTCGGAGTCAGACTCATCCTCGGATGTAAGAGGATCGTCAATCCAGCAATGTTCTCCATTTTCAGGAGTTGAGGGAGGAGGTACCTGATGGGCTTCAGGGACTTCCGGCTCTGGATTGTGAGGAATCTCGTTGACGCGGTCTGGCTCTTGTTCTAGAGCGAGACGCTGCAAGATCCTTGCATATTCTTCAAGATCAGGCATGGGAGCCAGATCCTCTTCTTCGTCTTCTCCGTGTGGCTCAACATAGTTGATTTCCACTAGAGCAATGACAGGTGCTGGGTTAACAGCATCTTCTTGTGCAGCCTCTTGGTCTTCTTCATCATCAGACCAGGATCCTTGTGGCTGTAAGGGGTTATGCCAGATTACTGGCATAAGGTGAGTTTCAGGAACCCATTCTTCATCGGAGAGATATTCTCCTGTTTCAAGAGATTCCTCCCACTCATCGGTGTAGTTGGGCTCGAATCCATCGTCGGTGTCGCTGGACTCGTATCCATCAATGGAGAATCCAACTACCGAGTTGCAAGAGTATGATGCCCCCTGCATGGCTTCTTTTTTGAATTGAGGTGGCATGAAATCACTAAGAGTGAAGTTTCTTACCGCCTTTGAAGTCTCTGGAGGGGATGTTTCTGTTGCCCCGAGTGAAGTGGTAGAGGAGGCCTCTGCCTTTTCATGAACTTCTTGTTTTGGCTGGGTCTTCTCTTGCCGTTTGAGCCTGAGGAGATGTTTCCTAGCCTGCCTTCGCTGTTGAGCTGTTGGCTTTGTTTTGACGATCTCCCAATTTTCATCTTCCAGGAGATCGGGATGTACCCATATGGGTTGTCCGTCTGGTGTCGGGCAAGGAACCAACACTTCGGACGTTTGAATTCTATTTATCACCTTGAAGGAAGTAGTGATCTTCTTCTTCGGTGATTTTGGTGTTTGTCCACGTGACACCATGTTGACGGAGGCGGGGCCATAGTTTTTATCAAAGGTTATGACTCCGTTCCTCCACATCTCATTTATCTTCTCTCTCACAACAAAGCATTGATTGAGAGGATGCGAAACCATCTGGTGGTATGGACAGTACCGAGGATCATTGGTTTTGCCAACATCTCCAGGTCTTTTGGGCTCTGGCAAAATGAGTTTGCCATTTGCTAGGAGAGCCTCAAAGATTTCTTCGACGTCTTCATCGAACGGATATTTCTTTTCTACTCGCTCTTTGAAGGCATCAGAGAGTTCAGGCCTTTTACCTGCAGTTTTGTTTTCAGCTTTCTTTGGCTGCTGAGGAGCTGACTTGGTTTGCACATTGAGGACCTCTTTCTTCTTTGGTTTAGAGGTTGCAACAGCAGTCGGCTCTTTCTTTGATGATTTCTGACTGTTGAGGTCTTTGATCACCGTTTCAGCTTCCATGGAAGCTTCCAGGAGTTCTCCCAGGTTTTTTGATTTGTTGCCGATGATCATGGAGCGGATTTTAGCTCTCATGTTGTTTCGGCAGATGTCGACTAGCGACGCTTGTGGCAGTACATCTGAGCATTTGTACGCCATTGCTTTCCACTTGTGAATGAAGTCATAAGTTGACTCATTCTCTCCCTGTTTTAGGCTGCAGAGCTGAGCCATAGTAACAGGATGATCCTCACCTTGGAAGTGGGTCAGGAAGCGTGTCTCCAGCATAGCCCAGTTCTGAATGGAGTTCTCCGGCAGAGTGGAGTACCAATCGAAGGCCGTACCTTTTAGGGTACTTGCAAAGAGGCGAATCTTGAGTGCATCTTGATCCGCGATAGCTCCCGTCAAGATCTTGAAGTGGATGACGTGCTGTCTGGCCGATCCTTTCCCCGTATATGTTTAGAGAGTAGGATGTTTGAATTTTGTGGGGAACGGGACCGAGTCCATCCATAAAGGATATGGTGGCTTGATCCCATGCTCTTTGAGTATATCCTCTTCTTTAGCTTTGGCGAGGATACTGTCTACGTCCTTTTTGGTAAGGGCGCGTGACTCATTTTCTTCACAATTCTCCTCGTTATTGTTATGATTCGGAGGAGGCTCATTGTTCACCTGATTTTGGACGACAAGGAGAATGTTTTCCATCAGAGTTTCAATCCTCTGCTGGCCTTGTTCCAACTGCTGGATGCGTGTGAGAGCATCATCTCGAGGTGGATTCTGAGGTGGTGGCTCAGAACTTGTAGCCAAGACGTTCATCCCTCGGGATTCGAACGAAGAAATCGTCCTGGTGACCGAGCTGGGGCTCATTCTTTTTGATGAAGAGCTTGATGAAGGATTACTCTCCCGTCCTTGGCTTGAAGGGGCAGGAGATTCTTCGGGATGTCTTCGTGTCCCGGTGACGCTACGGGTCACCGGACGTCGGACATGGATTTTTGATGCTGACTTTTGGCGTCTTCTGGTTTTTCCAACCATATGGACGGCAGCAACTTGGTCGGGTCTTTCTTTTTCGACCCATTTGTGGGAGACTTGAAGTGTAGGAGGCTGGGTCCGTTGCTTCTCTAGTCTCTTTTGTCGATATGACGCACGGCGGCGTGCTCGGCGAGCGATTTGAGCTTCAGTCAGCTCTGGCTGGGCTCTGACGATGAAGGATGTGCTCCCTCGGGCGCAGCAGCCGAGCCTGTCTTCTTTGTAGCTAGGCAAGGACAGGATCCGGACCCGGTCCTTTGCCTGTTGCAGCGAAGCTTTGAACCTTTCGAGTTCGGCCCCTGTAGAGATGAAGGGTCGAACTGAAGGAGTGTAGGCCTTAGCAGGTGCTTGTAGAGGCCTGGTGATGCATGATCTAATTTTGGGCCTGTAGGAACAAGCCGGCTCATGCTGGGTTGACTTGGGAGTCAGGTTGGAGATGGGTCTCTCCTCTTTCATGTAGGCAAGAGGGTAGAACTGGTTCTCCTTGAGTGGGGCCAGGTATGCTGGCTTGGTGGATGTTTGAGACCTTCTTTGTTTTGGGGAAGGTCTTGGAGACCAAGTCTTAGGGTAGACCTGGTTGGTTGTTGGTCGAGGCTTCGCGGGGGTGCCGCGGGCTTCGGGCTTTTGGGCGCTCGCCTTTGGTGTCACGGGAGTGACACGTTGAGAGGCGATTTTCTGCCTTTTGGCAGGCGCAGCTTGTTCTTCGGGAAGTGGGAATGGTCCCAGTGTCCCGAAGACGATGGTCCGGGGAGTCGAGGTCGACCCGGAGTTCAGAGAGTTGCCGAGGGAGTTGATGCTTCGGCAGCTGGCAGGGCGCTTATGGGTGCGCGTGTTTTGCTTCTGTTGAAGCATGAGTTGGTGCTTGTTCTCATCGAAGATAATGGTTAAGGCTGCCATTGTTAGTTTCGAAAAAGTTCTGAAACAAGACCACATCCATTAGTAATCACAAGAATAATGATCATAAATGGGAATTTCTATGCTTTTGTCTTTTCAAATCGCTCAAGGGACATAACCCAAGCAATATGAGGAAGGCAAAAAGCCATAGAGGGTACAATTGTTCTGACAGCAAGTATGGTAAGCCCAGAATGAGCGTTCCAGTGACTGCTAGAAGCAATTGTAAACCTAAATTCGACTTATCGAGAAGCAGGGCTTGCTCGAGATAAGAAGAATAAAAGGTAGGAGTTACAAATGTGCCGGTCACAGATACAGTAGACCCTGAAAGGGCGTACCAGTATTGCTATGCACAAATGTTGGAGATCGCATCCACGAGATGGGATTCTCTTTTTTTTTTGAAATGTCAAGATTGGATTCATCAAAGAGAGCAGATGGTATTCCGATCCGAATACGGGCTCAACGATTTCCGCGAGCACCAGTACCCAGAAGGGAAGGAACCACAATTTCTCGGATCTGAATCTAAAATGACGAGAGTTTTTTTTTTTGAAGATTTTTTTTTTTAAGATTTTCATTTTTTTTTTTTTTTTTAAAAAAAATCTTTTTTTTTTGTTTAAGATTTTTTTTTTTGAAAATCCTTTTTTTTATTTTTTTATTTTTTATTTTTTTTTTATTTTGATTTTTTTTATTTTTTTTTTTGAAAATCTTTTTTTTTATTTTTGATTTTTTTATTTTTAAGATTTAAAGACGAGAGAGTACACGTAGGCCTCCTAACCCGGTCTTATGAAACCTCAATTGATAGAATTGCCCCCAGGTAAGGGTAGGATTACTTAATGAACCCGTTTGGAGGACCCTTGCCTAGAACAGTCAAGCTGTCTCCACACTCTGGACAAGGCTTTTCTAGAATCAATCGTGATCAAAGAACGCAATTGGTTTAACCTTAGTGGTCTATGTCCCTTTTTTTTTTATAAAAATCCCAAATAGACTCATCGAAGAGAAACGATGGCCCAAAACCTTAGTCGAACGGGCTCAACATTTCTGCAAGCACCAAAGAACGATAGGATAGGAACAAAGTTTCTCAATTTTGAATCCAAACTAAGAAAACTAATTTTTTTTTATTTTTATTTTTTTTTAATATTTTTTTTGAAATCTCTAATGAACTCATCGAAGAGAAACGATGGCCCAAAACCTTAGTCGAACGGGCTCAACATTTCTGCAAGCGCCAAAGAACGATAGGATAGGATCAAAGTTTCTCAATTTTGAATTCAAACTAAGAAAACTGATTTTTTGATTTTTTTTTTTTCTTTGAAATCTCTAATGAACTCATCGAAGAGAAACGATGGCCCAAAACCTTAGTCGAACGGGCTCAACATTTCTGCAAGCGCCAAAGAACGATAGGATAGGATCAAAGTTTCTCAATTTTGAATTCAAACTAAGAAAACTGATTTTTTTTTTTTGAAAAGAGAAAGAATGGAAACAAACTCAAAGAAATAGAAATTTCCAAAAAATCCCATCTCATTTTTTTTTAGGATGCAAAATCCAACATAGGCTACCAGCTAGAAAGTAGCCAAGGAATCCGGAAAAGAAGTATAAGCATAGAGCAAAAAGTATGATATGCAAATATTTCATTTCCAAGCACCGTGTTCTCAAATGAACGAGTCCCACCGGGTGTGCCAGCTTGATGGAACGCGCTCCGTGGCGCCCGCTGGGGCGGCTACCGGGGTCGGCGGAACGTGGGAGCCCGTCGGGTCCGGCCCTTTCGCGCCCTGGCGGGCCCTGAAGCGTGCATCAACATTTCTTTTGTGTGGGTGGGTGTGCCAGATTTTCTATTTTACTTGGAATTGCAAGTGGTAATCCGGAGATCAACCTTCGCAAGTAAAAAGGAAATCAACTTCTTTCAAGTTTTCCATTGCACAAATATTTAAGAAAAGAGACATTTTCTTGGTTTGCCGTGAAAGGCGATTTTGTTTGGCATTTATAGCCGATTTTGGCGTTTATAGCCGATTTACAATTCTCATCAATAATGAAAGACAAGAGTTGTGATTTTTGTCTCTTTTAGAAAAATACAAACTACAATGAAAAGCAAGAAAAGGAAGATCTAACTTTTCAGGAGATTGTGGGGGACTCGTTCAGATTGACGGTCGCAAGCCATGTATGGGCTTCGCCATCATCCATGCAGATGAGAACAGAAGATGCTCTTGATTCGCTTGGCTTGGCTATAACCTCAGATTTTTAGAGGACAAAGACCAAGAGAAGGTCCTATGTCCAATAAAAAGCTAAGTAGACGGGCTGAAAAGCCACGCCTAAGCCATTGGAGGCAGCAGGAGAAGGCAAGGACCTTGGGGGGGGGTGCCCCCCAAGGGACTTTTGTCACCTTGTAGTGGTGGCCGGTGCAGAACTTCAGCAGAGTTTTCTCTCTTTTTTTCTTTCTCTCAGATCTCTTTCTGATCTTTGTTTTTCTGATCCTCTGATTTTCTCCTCTTTTTCTGATCTTTTTTTCCGATCTCCATTTCAATGGAATGCTCTCCTATTTATAGGCTTTTGGTAGCCATTTAGGAGGGTTTATGAGCCTTAATGGCTTTAATGGGAGGAGTTACAAGATTTATTTCTTGATTTTGTAACTCCTTTTTCCTTGAATCTGATTGGCCGATGGAGATTAAGGGCTTTTAATCACCTTAATTACCATAATGGGAGGAGTTTCATGGTTTAAATGCCATGAATCAATTGACTTGTAACTCCCAAATGCTTGCTTCTGATTGGGCCGTCCAAAGAAATGAATTAATGACTGCAATAAAGCTAGTCAATTAACCACATTAATTGGTCGCCGAGCAGTCGAAGAGTCGCGGGCCATGCCGTGTCTTCTGGAATTCTTCTGGCGACGATCATCGATGGATCTACATGCTGATCGACATCGGATGAACATGTAACTTCAGACATTGATAGCTAAGAGCGGGCCGGTGACATCTGTCTTGTCGATTTCACGATCGGTCGGACAGAAAGTGCACTTTCTTGGTCAGCCGGTTGGCGATCTTGGAGCGATCACTGATGATTTTATGCTTTTGGAGGTTGACCCGTGATTTTGACGGATGTCGTCGGATATGAGTCAATTTCAAGCACTAAAAATCACATTTTCAGGAAACCACAGGGGCCAAAGTGCGCGAAACGCGAAAAAAGACGGAAAAACGGGTCACCGGCGGAAAATCCGGTGACCCGGACCTCCATGGTCGCCGGCGACCATGGGCCATGGTCGCCGGCGACCATGGACCGGAGACCATGGCCCATGGTCGCAGGGGCCTGCGACCATGGGCCATGGTCGCAGGGGTCTGCGACCCTGGGGGATTTTTCCCCTTCGGAGCCCGTTTTGCGGTCGTTTTGAGGTCTTTTTCGTCGCCGTTTTCTTCTGTATTTTTCTTGACATTTCTTCTCATTTATTGGCTTGATTTCCCTGTAGAAAACTTGATGAGAATCCTTGCATTTTTAGAGTGCAAAGTTTCTAATTTTCCGGGAAAGCCGAAGACTTTGTCGCGTAGAGCTGCTGATTTTCCGCTAGAAGTCGAAACTTGGTCAAACGATGTCGGAATGACCTGAAATTTGAGGTGAAGCCTCCTGAGCAATAAATAAGACCAACCATAGGCTTTTGTTTGAGTTTTGAAGCCGTTTGGGGTCCCGTCGATGCTTCACTTGATTTTACTGCGGGGAAAATGCCGAGCTTTGATGTGCGGTCAAACGATGTCCGATTGACCTGAAATTTGACGGGGAGCCTATTGGAGTCATTTTGAGACGTTCCATGGGCTCCGTTTTGGATGTCATGGTCCCGGGTTGCTCTGCCGCCGGTAGGCTTGATTTTCTCTCGGAGCATCGAAACCTGGTCAAACGTTTTCGGAATGACCTGAAATTTGACGTGCAGCCTTTTGGAAGCATGTTGAAGCCACTCATGCACTTGGTTTGATGAGCGAAGGCTCCGGTGGTTTCCGCCGCCGGGAGGCTTGATTTTGCTGCTCGAGCATTGATGGAGGGTCAAACGTTGTCGGTTTGACTTGAAATTTGGCATGGAGCCCTTTTGAGACATGCTGGAGTCATCTGTAGGCTCTGATCGAAGTTTTGACGTCTCCGATGATGTCGCCGCCGGGAGCTCCCGTTTAGCTGTCGGAGAAGTGAAGTTAGGCCAAATGTTGTCGAAATGGCCCGAAACTTCATGTGTACTCTTTTCTTGGCTATCTTGAAGGATCTTGCAGTTTTTGTTTGATTCTGACAAGATTTGATTTTTTGAGAAGTTGCATTGCCTATTTATGGCAGGTTGCGACTTCATGCAGCTTTCTTGATGTTGAAGAGGCAAAGTGACATTTTTGGTGTCAACAGGCAGCTGGGCAGTCTGCATACAAACTTGAGAACATGGAGGGTAGAGAGCTACCACGCCCATGGAATGCCACTCACCTCAAGAAGTACTATTTTTAAACTTACTCAATTCTGAAAGTCAATAAAATCAATTCTGGTGGAAGAATGTGCTTTGTTACTTTTAAATTTCGCCAAGTTATGGAACTCGGCATATGTACACAGCTCGGTTACGGAACCAGCTTGCATCTGGCGCGGTCGCAGGACTAGCCACTCTCAGCTCGGTTACAGAACCAGCTGCCTTGTCTTGGTCACAGGACTAGCCACCCCTCAGCTCGGTTACAGAACTAACTACCTTGGCTCGGTCACAGGACCAGCCACCCTCAGTTCTGGTAATTGAACCAAACTCAATGATTTCAGTTCTGGTCATGGGACCTAGCTCATTTCGTCCTACCAAACTCAATGATTTCAGTTCAGTCACTTGACCTTGGTTGAAGGATCCATCTTACTACTGACTTCGGTTACAGAACCAAGTTTAAATTACTAGTCTTTATTCCTGTTACTTGTTTTATCTTGATTGCAAGACCAAATACAAAACAGGAAAAGAGATAGGAGAAACAAACACCTAGGCACATAGATTGGTGCAGAAAAAGATTTCATTTATCAAAGAAGTGTTTACATGTACAACTAAAAAAGAAAGAACTACAAAGAATCCCTCCCCACATACAGAAAAGTAAATAAAAAGACAATATCAAGACAGTTGATTGACATCAATGACAGAGACTTCGCCAGTCTCGCCACCACCATCACCACCGCCAGCAGGAGCAGAAAGAGGAACCTCCACATTGTCGACCCCGAGATTGGCAGTTGGGGTCTCGACAGCTAGAGTTTGAAGAGTCTCTTCAGGAGTTTTGGAGGAGACCAAGGGCTCGGCAGCTGGAGGATCAAGAGAGGCCTCGGTGAATGAGGGGGCAGGCGACTCGGGCTCGAGGCGAGGGAGCTTGGGCAGATTCTGGTATATGGGGTGATCCTCGAGGATCCCCATTTCTCTGAGCATTGCCAAACATCCCATTTCAAATAGCTTCTCTCCCAGCCCTACGACTTGATCTTCATACTGTTTGGTCGCCTGGGCCACCCCATTCTGGAAAGAGGCATCGTCTCTGCTTACAGCGAAACCTTGGAGTCAGCTCTCAGTTTAGCCGAGGCTTCCTTTTATGCCTGCAGCAGAGTATCGACCTCGGGTTTTTCTCCCCTCAACCCCTCCATCTCGGCGTCCAGCTGGTCCGCCCTCTTTTCCTTCTCGTACGCCACCACCCGGAGCTCATGATTCTCAGCACTTATCTTAGTAATCTCCACTACGGCTCCCTCCATCTCTTCGTTCAGCTTGGCGTACTCCTCATGAGACTTCCTCAGCTGATCCAAGCTTCCCTCCAGAGATGCTGTAAGCTTTTGCCGGTCGGCTTGCAATGATTGGATCATAGAGCAGCTCTGGCGAGACTTCTCCAACGCCACCTGAGACCTCTGCACGACCTGAAAAAAGGAGAGAAACGAGAGTTAGCGGAACACAAAGCACGTCTGCAGAATTAGACAACTTGAGTGCTTCTTACCAGCAGGGCCGACGTGAGGTTAGCCATGTGCAGCGCGCCCTCATCCATCGTCCTCAGCCGGTCAATATCTGCCAGGAGCGCACACTCACCCACCAGCGCTGCCGCTATTGCCGGACTGCCGGCTAACCTATGTCCAATGGTCAGTGGCACACTTGGCCCGAGGGAGAAGGATGGCCTCCATGGCTCAAACCCTGGAGCATGGGGCACCAAGGACTGAGCAGGGTTCTACCGAGACGAACCCTCACCCATGGGCGTCACCGGCATTCTCTCCTCATGCCTCTACTCCACCTCCGTTCTCTACTCCTCTTTTCTCTCCTCCTCGTCCTCCTCATCCTCCTCGGCCCTCCGCCTCGGCTGCCTCCACTCCTCTGCCGGGGTCAATCGCGTCGCCCTCTCCTTCCGAGGTCTAGATTGGCGCTGGTCTTCACCCCTTGCCTTTTTCATTTGTCTCTCCTCCTCCCTCACTTCGGTAGAATGATGACGGGAGGAGCTGGAAGATGGAGCCCTAGGGGTGTCTCGGGAGGAGTCGGCAGGCCTCGAAGAAGAGGAGGCCCTTTTACCGAGGAGTTTCTCCTTGAGGTTGGTGGTGGCAAATCCCTGACGACCCCTCTCCATCACTGCTGAGCCGGAAAGAGGTCCTTCGGATGCTTGATCCTGGACGATGGCGAAGGAGCTCGGCTGTCACTCGGCCGACTCTGGCGCGTAGCTGACCCCAGTCACCAAAAACTCGAGCCCCCTATTCGAGTAAGATTTATATCTTGGCTCGTACACCAAGAGGAGGTAAGCAGCCCTCTCTTGGTGACCGTGGTAACGCTGGATGGCGTGTAGCAAATCGCTGTTCCTCCTCTAGCCAGCATGCTGAGCCGCCTGCTTTCTTTCACCGGCCTTTGCATGACAGATAAAGAAAGTGTTAGTTCGGCAGAAGAAGGAAATGGATGAAAGACTCAAGCTATTGAGCTCGATATTTACTTAGGAGAACCCCGAAGTGGCGAGGTACCCTGTACCTCCTCTCCGCCTCGGTATCTTCCGCGCCAAACTCCGAGTTGCCGGTAACGAACAATCTATCGTTCCCGGCGTGGCGCATGGAATCCTCAAAGGAAGTGACAAAGGGGACCATCTTCGGTTTTCCCCGGAGGTAATAACAGTGGTCGGGCTCCCTTGTCGATTTACAGACGTCGTAGACGTCCTCTATATTGTGCACGCCGAGGTGGATACCCAAGATCCTATTCAGTTGTGCCGCCCCCATTATAATCTTATAGCTATTCGGCATTAACTAGCAAGGGGCGAGGTACCATGTAGCCAGACATTCCCTAAGGAGTGGGTGAACAGGGAACCTGACTCCTCCCTCTACTACCGAGACCAGAGGAAAAGGCATCCATCCGTCTCGGTAGGAGTAGCCATCCTAGGGGTCTTTTGGGTCATCTAGCCTAGCCCGGACATCGTCCGGGATGTTGTACTTCTCCCTAAAGCTATTCATGGCTCCATTGGTGTCAACCAGACAACGATACACCCCTACACCCATGTCTGAGAGTCTCAGAAGGCTAGAAGAGATGCAGAAGGAAGAACCCTAACAAGAAAAGCAGCGGAAGAAAGATGCTGGAAAGGAATACGAAGAGAAGAGGACTTACAGAAAAAGGGAGCAAGAAGCAGAAGAGCAGGAGAACAAGAAAACACATGAATGGTCTAAACCTCGCTCAAGCAGAGTCTCCCCCAGATTCAGATCGCCAAAGTAAAGGAAGAGGAGAGGGTTCGCTGCTTTTATAGGACAACATCACACCCTTTCGAATTCCAAAGGCACGCCCTCAGAACGGCACCTCGAAAGCCACAAATGTCACTTCGGATCGGCCGTACGACCAAACAAGTACCAACACGTGGCAGAAGCGGTCCGCCTTCCACAATAATGATGTCAGTGCAATTAATTGCCTCGGGAAGGCGCAGCGGTTTCGGCGCCCTCTGGCAGACAGGCTGGCGACGGAGTAATGAAGCCCTTAATTAAACGGTCATGATGAGGATCCGACATCAACGGCCGATTTCAAAAAACGGTGCTGCGTGCTCGGCATTTATAAATATCCCACGTACTTAGCTCCCGACCTCAATCAAGTCCCAGAGCTCTAATGAGGTCAGCAGCTAGGAGGCAATTGTGTGGGGGTGTTTGTCTAGTACCGAGGTTATCCCTGACATGGGTAATAGTACCAATCAGGAACTGCACCGACCTCATTCACCCAGCTCAGCAAAACGCCAGCTGGCACCAGTTTGGAGTTGGTTCCAGTAAGTGTACCGGCCACGCTCTTTCTGGGCTCTGCCTCGAGCGTCTCGGTAACAGTATCCGACCTCGAGCAAGCCCGACCTCAGTGACCTCCACTTCGGTCCACTTGACCGAGGTGGGCATTGAGCGTCTAATCTCCATTATGAGATGGGACAGCTATATTACAGAACGTGTTAGCAAGTGGGGTGGCCGCCGAATTCCGGCAGAGGGTTATCCCTACCTATCAATCACTTCTTCATTAATGCAGAGGATTGAGGAAGATCTGATGGGACAAAGCTCTCACCTACCCCCACTTAGGAAGCTTCCACTCATCTATATATACCTGCATGGTTAGCCCATAAGAGGTACGTTGAGATATACCACTATCCTGCCTGAACCTCCTTCTTCTTCCCCACTTCACCCTAGTTCAGTGACTGCACTAACTCAGGCGTCAGAGTGCCTTTGGCTGATAGCAGCTCGGGGCCTTGACTTTTTTCTATCTTTCAGGTTCAAGATTTCCATTACTTTCAAACTTGATAAGCAGCATCATTAAAAGCTTCATCATCGTCTAAACCAAGTCCATAATATTCAGGCACTTACAATTATAATGGTTCTATTATATAAGTAGGTATAGGAGCTTGCAAAGGATTTAATATCATCGCTCCCAACTTAAGAAGTTGAAGCAAGAGCTAGCGATCCTCCTTATGTTAAACGAGGCCAGAGTTGAAGTTTTCTCTCGCATGCATGTCTTATTAAATGTTCTTGTGGTTATCAAAGTGAAGAAGTGGGTAATCATACTGATTATTTTAGACATCTCGGGGTCTTCTAGTCTTTTGAAAGTTAAGTTTGACTTTCTTCCAAAAAATTGTAACAGGTTTCTCTAGTGATATTGATGTTGAATGGTCGGTGGATGATCACTATAGGTTGTCTTGACTTTCTTCCAAAAAATTGTAACAGGTTTCTCTAGTGATATTGATGTTGAATGGTCGGTGGATGATCACTATAGGTTGTCGGTGTTGGATAATCCTGTATAGTCTTCTTGCTTTTTTTCATTATTATCATAATTTTTAAGTTCAAAAAAAAAAAAAAAAAAAAGGGCTAAAAGGATGCCTACTAGCTAATACAAGTGACAACATTTCTTAAAATAGATAGCGTATTTTAGAAATGGAAAATTTTCTCTTATCATGGTTTGCAAAAATGATTGTGCAAGATAGATTTTCAATCCCCCGCCGTCCACAAAAAGACACCCTTCCCTTCAATTAAAGGCCTCCAACCAAAATCCCACACAGCATTCGTGCATGATTCCAGTAGGAGAAAATCCTCCCTTTAGAAATATCCAATCACGAAAAGATTTAAATAATTAGAGCAGGAGGTCAGGGATTTTGAAGGAAGAGACACTATATATATATATATATATATATATATATATATAATAGTGTATAAACAATATGAAAAGGCCCACCTACTCAACCTTTCAAGATGGCTATTTTGTTTAGAGTAGTGCTACATGGACCGATCCAGAGCCCAGTCTCTGGATCGGTCCATGTGGACTTTTTCTTTTGTTTATTATTATTGTTATCGGTGAAAAAATTATTGTTTTTGTTATTTTGTGAACAACATCACTTGAAGCATCCAAACCACAATTTCATGATATTACCTGTAACAATATTTTCTCAATAATATTTTGGTGTTTGCGAAATAGCACCGAAAAGTTGATTAAAATAGTGATAAATAGTAATATACTTTTTGAATTTATTTATTGGTTTAGTTATTAAAAATAATTTATTCCAAGTAATTTCTTGATATTATCCTATAAAAACCCCAAAAGTTAAAAATATCATGACAGATTCACAAGAACATTATTTGTCAAAAGGTCACCAACAAGCTATTCTTTATTTTCTTTACTACTATTATTCCTACTTATTATCCAATCCTTTTTACTATTTAGGATACACTGCTCTTAACTACTAATCGATGTAGCTAGTCTTTGGTCTATACCACCACTGTATTATTGCATTTCACTAAATTGAATTACATCCACCAATATATACCAAGCTCCGGACTTGGATATTTCCGATGTGGGACTCGTGTAAACCCGTATATCCAAGTTGTTCTTTAGCGGGTGATGGGCACACCAAATCTCAACTAGATCTGCCACATTGGCCCAAGCATACTGGATTTAACACTCTCCCCCACAAGAAATAGTGTCATCCTTGACTTTGTTACTTTCTATCACACTACGGGGCCTTACCCTCCAAAAGAGGCCTTGTGGAGGAGGTAAAAGCATGGGCTCTAGACTTAGATGTTTCCCTTGTGGGACTCGTGCAGACCCTTGTATTCTGGATGTTCTTTGGCTGGTGATGGGCATAACGAATTTCAACTAGATCTATCACATTGGCTCAGGCCCACCAATTCTTACATGACTTAATAGAACACATAATCATAAAGATAATCACAAATAAAGAAATATAATTAAATAAGGAAAGTAAACCTAATCCTAATCTAATTAGCATCACTAGCCTAACTCCTCCTGAATGTATGTTGTGATGACTTCAATACTCCTCCTTAGCATTGACTCCGACCTCATTGCGCTAAGTTTTCATCAAAACTTTGAATATATTTTTCATACTCGCGGTGTCAGTTCTTGTTGGTCCCCAAAACCATGTTGCTTCCAAGTAGATCTTCATGTTGACTGCTCTATGCTAAAGACATCTTTCACTTCATCAGCTTGAATTTCCACCCTTCGCTAGCTGCAATATAACCCGCATTTGCATGGTCTATTTTAGACCGGATCAAAAGTCTTATCAAGATCAATTCCGAACTCTAGTGCTATAAACTGAAATTTGTAGCAATCTATGGTCCCACCGATGTCAACCCACATGCATCCAACTATCTTCGTGCATTTCCCCACATTGTTTGGACACGGGACCAAACCGCATATCTTATTCTTGGTTAAGGTTGCAACTTCCTCGCCCATTGTGTCATGCCACGCCTTGATCTCTTCCACAGTGTCGAACAAAGTTGGTTCTGCAAATGCACGAGTCTCTGAAATAAAATATTGTAGGGAGCAACTTCCAAAACAGTTTCATCAATCAACTTTCGAGGATCCGATCCACTTACATAAATCTTCCTCCTCTTCTTACGATTCCTTCTTCTTGAAACAGTCTAACGCATGATCTTCGAGCCCATGGGAATTTAGCATCTCCTAAAAACTTGATTCAATCCTCAGTTGATCAGCCTCCTCTACCATTGATTCATCTTGCTTAATCCGATATTGTACTCGATTTCCAAGCTCAAAAGAGTTTGAAAAAACCACATCATTAATATCATAAATTTCTAATGTCAGTACATACTAACAAATTTTTACAATGGTCGTGAAATTTACCTCTATGGTTGAATTTCCCTCAATGACTACATTCTGCACTTTGCAATCACATGCGATGTGCCCTTGTTTTCCGCATTGATAACACACCTTGCCATTCGTGGATTTTGGCTTCTTGAAAAATATGCTCGCAAAAGTACCACACCCTTCCTTTGTGGTCTTCTCATCCATTATAAGATCAAGCATGTTATCATCCATTGATATCTTGATGATTGCAAATAGATACCTTGAGCCTTTTGCGATCCACTTTGCCCTTGTGGTTGCCTCTTCTAATGGTGTTGTATCTTTCATATGAGTTATATCCCATAATTCTTTACTCACCTTCTGTCACGTCCCCCAAAATAAGAATTGGGAAAAACGTGAAAAATTTAAAACAAATTCAAATTCCTGTGTTTAATACAACACAAGCTTCCAAAAAGTAGACCCACATAAAATTTCAATAGGTGGTGAGTCAAATAAATTTCATTAAATGCAACGGAAGCTTTATTCAATTGGTATTGAAGATTCATAAAGGAAACCCAACATAAAAATCAGATAAACATTAATAATTAAAGTTGCAGAATGGATTCAATAATTTCCAAAAGCGTCTCAATACTAAAAGAAAGTTTATCCAAAGAGAATTTCTAAGATGACGTTCTCTCGTTTGTTGGTTTAGACGGCTTCAAAGCCATCTCCGGCATCCCACTCGGGTTCGTCAGTTGGCTCAAACGTTTGATCCTCCTCCATCTCCTGGGTAAAGTAGGACTCGGTACCTATGCACTAATTATTACAAAGTAAACAGTAAGAACATAATCATAATTCAAAATTTAATACGATAACGAGAAAATATAGACAATTGTGATCATATCGAAGTAATGACAATGACAATGACAAAAGAACGTATAGAATAATCCAAATAAAGCAAATGGAGCAATATGATTCACACGAAGACAAGTGTCCCCATTTCGGGTGGTCAGCCCTAAATAAATTGGGAAAGCCCGTCCACAACGTCGGTGGTCATAAACCGATCAAATAAAACAAATATGAAGATAACCTGTTCACATTCATAGCGGATTATAAGTGATCCGGTCACATCGGTGATCAACCGTCTATATATCGATATGCAGTCGTCCATAAATAACCCACATAAACATAAACATAAACATAAACATAAACATATAAATGTAATAGACCCGAATAATAAAGCTCAGACACAAGAGTCCTAAGTCAAAGTAAAGTGCTGGCTTTTCCACATTTCATATCATAATCGAATCGTCATACAAAATTTGCCAAGTCACTTTATACTCCATAACACACAATAGGGTATGCATCTAAAGGAATACACATCCTAAACCAACATATATATGCATGCGAAGGTTAAGACATAGATACAAAGCGATCCTAAGGTCAAACATAAGGTCTCGTACCCAATAACTACGGGAATTTCTAATATATAAAAGATCAACGCATCTCTTCTCCATCAGTGGTGCATAGACTCAATTAAGGGTTTTCCAATAGAGATGGGTTGAACTCGAATCCATTAGAATTTTCCCGAGCTTATACTAAGTACTAAACCCCCACATTAGTAAGATACCGTGTGCCCAGACGGTATTTATTCAAGTCCATGATCCAAATATAAAGTCCAAAAATATAATTGTAACACATTCAAATCAAAGATATCATTTAAAGTTAATTTGCAAATAATAATAAAAAGTAACAATCCTTAATTTATGATTTTAGAAAAACCTAAGGACCCATTCAAAATATTGTCCACATTCACCTATAAGTCAAAGGGTCTCATTAAAGTTTATAAACAATGAACGCCTTAATTTAATTTAAAAACATAAAACTAATAGACAAAGTACCATTCCAATAGTACTTATCCCAGCACATGGACTCATCTCACACACCACCATCACTGCCATCTACTTTCCGCTCATCCACATGTCACAACACACACACAAAAGTCCTACACGTTGCCCAACTCTATCACTCATTCACACAATTCTCAAGTCATTTTCTATGCACCCACGGACCACCAATTCCCATCATCTCTTCTTCCCCACATAAGCCCCTCTTCAGTACAGAATGTTACTGATATGAAATGGACTTCTCGCCCAGCACATTTAGCTTGCTAAAATTATGGGTCCCATTGATCAAACCTCAAGATCATCCCTACCAATATGGTCGCCCACGTCTACACGACCGGATGCCCGGACCAGATCTCTGATCCGATCATCCCACGGGCCCCACAACAATCAGATGCCAAAAATAACTCTTTTCCCCTCAATCATGCCTTCTTTGATCCAGCCAATGGATGGTGGGCCAGGGGTGTCCACTGCCTATGGGACCAGCGCCACAAGGGTCGTTGGTGGGTCCTCTTCCGGATCTACGGTCTTGATTGATCATCAGTGGGGTCCACGTGGGCCCCACACCCAATCCACATTAACCAAACCTCACTGTTTTCCGTGACAAGTTGGGTGACAGTAATATATAAAAGAAAAAAGAAATCAAATTAATGGACAATTTCCGATCTTATTACAGAAATAATAATCATCACCAAAAGGCATCGAAGGGTTTCTATATGCAAAACAATGGAATCAACGAAAACATACGTATTAAATTCACAGATTATAATTAAGTACTTGCATTTTACCGGGGTTGAAAAAGAAAACGATAGATCCTAATCAATACTCAATCCGAGATTATCACGGCGCTCGATCACAATCCCAACACCAATCTGACAAAAGAGATGGGAAAAAAATACCCAGGTGATCAGATATATGGTTCTCTCAACTAGATCTACCGTTGGAAAGAAAAGAAGATAAAACCCAAGAATATAGATCTACTCCTAATGATTTAAGGAGAAGGTTACCTGAGAGGAGAAAGTTGAACCAATAATGGTGGTGTCCTCTGATCTTGGATCTGATGGCTGAATCCTAAAGCTGGAATGGTTTAAGAAGCTGAAGGAGGAAGCAGCTGGGAGAAGTTGCAGACGAAAGAGGGGAGATAAGAACGTGTAGTTCTTTAAAATAGGGATGAGGTTAAAAAGGGGATCTTTTATGGGCTTAAGTTATTGGGTCAAACTACGGGTCAGGTCATCTACCCATTAACCCAACTCACTGATCCAAGAATCTAATCTATCGTGTGGCCCAATTAATCCTACCCACTTAAATAACTAGAATACATTTAATTAAAATAATAATAATATTCTAATTAAAATATAATAAAATATTATAGCGGGACCGGGATCTTACACCTTCCTCCTCAGGTGTAATTTGGCTTCTTGTTAATTATCACCGGAAAGAGAGAAAAAATCCATTCAAAAGTCTATGTGTTTATCAATCTAATCCGCCTTGATCTCTACAACAGTATGTGGATCTCATTACCATGGGCATGTGGGTTAAAACGGATTCAGGATCTGACACCCGGTGTCCACAGAATCATGGAACCAAGCTCAACCCCAAGTCTGGCCAAACCCACTTTGAATGAGATCTACTAATGATGTGATGGGTGACGTCAGCACCCTTTGCTGATGCTTATGGGGGTTTGTATAGGTTCTTGCCCTTCTCAGATCTTCCCCGGTAAAGATAGTGTGGATCCTTTCTCTCTGAGCTGAAATAGCAGATCCGGACCTACCCTTTGGTTCAGCAAACAAATTTTTTTATTTTCTTATTTTAAAGTTGATTAAATAATAAATAAAAGCGAGTAGTTTTTATTGTGTTCCCTTTCCTCTCCGCACATCTCCCAGAACAAAATTTTCACTTCAATTATTTACAATCTTTTAATTTTTTGTTTACAAAAAAAAATGATATTTATAATCCTTTACCCATTTTACTACACAAGATACGTGCATTACATCACTTTAAAATATATATATATATATATATATATATATATATATATATATAAACACTAGTTCTAAACGAGGCAGGACATCGAAAAACCAAATATTTGCAAAACGACTCTAAGGCCCATTTTTTTGCATTAAAATCCATATAAATTGAGCACATAGGAAGGTTAAGAATGAAGATCAAATGTTAGTTTAAAAGAATGAACAGATAGGCCCTAAGAGCAACTCCAACAGAGGAGTTATAATGCCACATAAGCCTCCAACGGCTTAAAAAAAGGGCATGCACATGCTCCAAAAGATGCTCCATATCCTTGCTGGGTTTTGGCATTGGATCAGATATGTCAAAAATGGCATGTGAAAAGTCACATGCCATTTTATTTTTTTGAATTAAATAATGAGTGTTTGAATTTTTCCATGTCAGGTTTCACATGCCATTTTAGTTTTTTGAGTTTGAATTTTTCCAACGGTCATGGGAAAAATGAGTGAGATGGGTATATGTCACCTGACATGGGAAAAATGGCAACGGTCACCTGCCATTTTTCAATTGTCCGAATTTTTTTTTACCGTTTGGAAATTTTTGGACTGTTAATTTGAGATTTTTTTTGGAGCTGGGATGTCTATAAATAAGGAGTGTTTGAAGTCTTTTTTTTTCCTCATTCACACTATGGATTCTCAATTCTCTCAATTTCCTAATTTTTCTACCCAATATTCACAATATCTCGGTGAGGCTTCCGAACTCCCTACTAATGATGCCCCCAAGAAAAAAGGGTGTTGGTCGAGGTGCTTGCTTCAATATAAAAGAAGACCGTCTTCTCATCGGTTCGTGGTTGAACACCAGTTTGGATGCTGTGCATGGATACAAGCAGAAACTTGGGGCTTTTTGGGAACGAGTGGGAGAATATTATCACAACAATAAGCAATTTTTTAGAGATCGAACAGACAAAATGTTGTCACAACGATGGCAAAAGATTCAAGCTTCTGTCAACAAATTTTGTGGATGTCTTGCGACAATTATTTCCAAAAATCAAAGTGGCACGAATGACCAAGATAAGGTAAATTTATATATGTGTGTGTGTGTGTGTGTGTGTGTGTGTGTGTGGGGGGGGGGGGGGGGGATTTTTTTTATTCTTAATTTGATCTTACATTTAATTTTCAGATTGCAGAAACGAAAAAAATTTTCGACCATCTATATGGATCAAGATTCACCTTGGACCATGCTTGGATCTTGTTAAGGTACCAACCAAAGTGGATACAACTGCAGAAACAAGTACTAGAGAAGACATCCGTAAAAAGAGCAAAATCTTCAACTTCTGGCTACTCATCATCTTCTAATCCAAGCACTCCCATAAATATTGAAGCGGATGAGACAATTAACAATGCTTATGATCCCATAACGAGACCACCAGGCAAAAAGGCTGAGAAAAGAAAGATGAAGCAAACCACTACCAACGAGCCCACACCTGTTGCAGATCTCATCCAAAAAATGATGGATGACAAAAAGGAAAGAGATAAAAAAAAATTAGAGCTTCTTAAGCAAAAAATCGAGCAAGATGGGAAGAAGGTGAAATTAAAGAAAATACAAATGGAGATGGAGATCATGAGTATGGATACGTCCAATATGTCTGAGGAGAAACAACAATACTATGCTAAAAAAAGACTTGAAATTCTGAGAGGAAGGTTATATGGTGGTTTTTGAATTGTATTTTATTTTAGAATCAATATGTATTTTTTTATTTTAATTAATGAATTATTGTTTGTTTAAATATTATGTTGTACTTAAATTTTATAAAGTTGTCATTTCACTAGCCATTTTATAGCCGTTGGAGAAAACTAGCCATTTTATAGCCGTTGGAGAAAATTAATCGTTTTATAGCAGTTGGAGAAAACTAGCCGTTAGAATATTTCATATATATAAACCATTCTGGAAAAAAATTCTTAGACCCAAACTTCTTACTTTTCTTCATCTCAAAATAAGAAAATCTTTGGTTCATCAATTCGGAGATGTCTCAAAATTATACTGATTCCTCTTCTGACACGTCGGATGAGCTATGGCATACCGTCATAAATTCCGATTCGGATGAAGAGTTGCAGATGTTGTGTAGGGCTGCTCTGGAAGAAGAAAGAGAATACTTACGAAGGAGAACGAGAGTGCATCATGGTTCTATTGAAGGTCACACAATCATCCACAGTGGACGAATCTCAGGACGTCAAAGGCTTTACAATGACTACTTCAGTGAAAACCCTGTCTACACAACCTCTCAATTTCAAAGGAGGTTTCGAATGTGCAGACCTCTTTTTCTTCAAATTGTAAATGCAGTGGAGGCTCATGACCCATACTTTCAACAAAAAAGAAACTGTGCAGGCAATCTTGGTTTATCAGCTCTTCAAAAAAAAGGTCACAACTGCAGTGAGGATGCTTGCTTATGGAGTTGCGGCGGATCGCTGAAAGTACCTCTATAGAATCATTGAAAAAGTTTGTTTAAGCGATTATTGATGTTTTTTGCAACGAATATTTGAGAACACCAAATAATGCTGACATTTGTAGATTGTTATCAGAAGATGACAGACGCGAGTTTCCTGGGATGCTAGGTAGCATCGACTGTATGCACTAGAAGTGGAAGAACTGTCCAGTTGCGTGGAAAGGCATGCATGCTAGTGGAGACCACCGCGAGCCTTCTTTGATTCTTGAAGTCGTGGCATCGTATGATCTTTGGATATGGCATGCTTTTTTTGGACTACCAGGATCGCACAATGATATCAATGTGTTGGATCGATCTCCTCTATTTACCGACCTCGCTGAAGGCCAAGCTCCTTCTACCAACTACTCAATTAATGGTCATGAATATACAACTGACTACTATATTGCTGATAGCATATATCCATCATGGGCTACATTTGTCAAAACAATTCCATGTCCTAACGGGCCCAAGGCCACAAATTTTACTACAGCTCAAGAGTCCGCAACGAAGGATGTGGAGTGTGCGTTTGGAGTACTATAGGCACGTTTTGCAATTGTTCGTGGGCCTGCTCGTTTCTGGGATCGTCAAACACTCAGCATATAATGAAGGCATGCATCATAATGCATAACATGATTATCGAAGATGAACGCGATCAAAGTCTTCCACCCAATTACGATGCAGGAGAGGGTGAATACAGTGACCTTCCTGTGTCACGTGACCACACTGCAGAATTTCAGGATTTCATTCAAAACCACTTGTGTATTCGTTACAAGAGAACACATTCTCAACTCCAAGCCGATCTGGTGGAGCACCTGTGGCATTTCCAAGGTCAATATGAAGAAGCATGTGATTGACTATAATATTATGTAATTTGATTTTACCTTTTCAATGAAAAATGGGTTTCAAGTACAATTTGTGCATTTTTTATTTTTTAATAATTTATTACATTAATAACATTTAAATCCAACGAAATCCCATTAAATATAAGTAAGATATATGTCAAAAAGAAAATGAGGATTAAATGAAAAAATAATAAAATAATAATTTGACATCTCTCTTGGAGTTGCCCAAGTGAGATGCCAAATTTACATATGCCTTTTTTGCCACAGAAGCCTTTATTTTTGAAAATGGCATATGGAGAAATGAAGTACCTGTTGGAGATGCTCTAAATATAGAGATTCGAGACAGTACCTCAATGGCAAGGGTGTCTCATCCCACACAGTTGCCCTTAGCTCAATCCCTCAGGAGAGAGGTTGTATAACAAGTTATGTATTACTAAAATTGAAAAAGAAAAAAGAAAAAAAAAAGCAAAAAGACCTACGTAAAAGGCTTAAAGTTTAGGGGATTTAACGGGAAAAACCCTTCTACACCGGCATTGCTTTAATTTGGCCCCAATAAAAATGGGCAGACAGAATGAGCCCTAAATTTACATTTCTCTTTCTTGTTTTTTTTTTTTTTTTTGTCTTTTAGCGCTATAGTCGATATCGACAATCTCTACATGTCTACTAAAGACCGAAACCGCTTTATTCGCCATTCGTCTTCTTCCTCTTTTCCCCTTTTTCCCCTTTCTATTTCCCACTGTCGTTGTCTACCCCCCCCACAAATCAGTGTTAGTTGGAATTAAAAGGGGGCATTCTTTTCACAAATGAGTTAAAAGAAGCCGAATCTTGGATTTTTCAGGTTCAAAGAAGAAGATTATTGCTTTTGAAAACGAAGTTGGGTTCCAGAATAAGAGCTACTGTTGTGGAAGGGGCGTTGAGGAAGATGGGATTGGAATTGCCACATGGGGTTTTGGGAGGTGAATGGAAGTTGAAAAAAGGGAATTTTGTTGGGTTTGAATCGAAGAAGGGTAAAAGGTAAGGATTTTTACAGACATTACTTAGAAAGTTGGGATTTTGGGAGATGGGTTTTCATCTTTTGGGCTGCAGCTAAGTTTGGGCTACTAGTATTTTAAGCTGGCAGCGTTTTTCGTGGATGTAGTTATTGAGAATGAAAGTCTTTTGTTTTCTTTTAGAGGCTCATGGAGATGCGTTTTTTCCCATTGCAAAGAGATGTAAGGAATCAAGTGGAAAGAGAAATGGAATGAAAGTTCGGAGCCCTTAAACCGATCATTATCTGTATCCATAGCAAGATGGAGGGGTTTTTAAAATAAAGCCCTTGAGAGAGAGAAGTAAGAAATTTGGAGAAGACCTATATGAAAAATATAGTGGAATCTTGTAAGAAATTTGGAGAAGCAATGAGCCACAAATTTGTATTGGGGTAGTTTCCATGAAGGTGTTCGATGAAATGACGAAGAGAAAGGAGAATGAGATTTCACACTTATTTTTCTTATTTTTCTTATGGGAAAGAAGTCTACTGCTGTTATGGGGTTTTTCATTCCTTGATTTTGCTTACTAGGAGATATTGGAGGAGAGGAATTAGAGAATATGGGTGGGGTTATCATTTCTTGATTTTTGTAATTTTCAAACAGATTTCATGTATATATTTTTTGAAATGTAAGGTCAAGACACAATGAACTTGTAATGTAGTGAATGATTTGCCCCTATTTGAGATATTTGAAATGTATTTGAGATGTATGAGCTCTTGAGCTTTTGAAATGTCTGAGTGAAGGGCCGAGACTTTTCCCACCAAAACTCTCCACTATGACGTCCAAGGATGAAATTGGTATTGGTTGAATCGATGGAAGTTGCGAAATGAGTCAGATGAAACCTTCCCCACCAAAACTCTATACTAATGTTTCCTCCATTACTTTCATGTAGTACCCATCTTCATTAATATCTGTAGCATTGTGTTTTTATGAACAAACATCTCTTTCAGTAGAGAGGATGAACTAGCTAGTATTTGTGCTATGGTATCCAGCAACGATTTAGATAAAGCACTGGACGAGGGAACTTGTGGAACTTGTGGATAGTGGTTGTGGAACTTCTATGGTTTTGGGCAGTTGGATTTATATTGTGGAACTTCATATACCATTATTTGAAATTGAATGGTTTGTTAATTTATGGTTGTTGGATTTATATTGATGAACTAGCTAGTATTTGTAGCATGGTATCCAGCAACGATTTAGATAAAGCACTAGACGAGGGAACTTGTGGAACTTTTGGGTAGTGGTTGTGGAACTTTTATGGTTTTGGGCAGTTGGATTTATATTGTGGAACTTCATGTACCATTATTTGAAATTGAATGGTTTGTTAATGCATGGTTGTTAACTGAATGTGTGAATGGAATGTACCAATGTATTCAGAACAATGTTTAGTACAATGGAATGTACCATTGTCTGGTTTGTTTAACATGACCAATAGTCGATATCGACTATTTAGCTCAAGCCTAAAAAACACAATTATAATTGATATCGACTATTATAATAGTCGATATCGACTATTTAGCTGAAACATAAAAAAACACAATTACAGTCGATATCGACTATTTACCTGAAACATAAAAAACACAATTATAGTCGATATCGACTATTTAGCTTAAACATAAAGAACACGGTCATAGTCAATATCGACTATATTATAATACTATAACTTACAAAGTGTAGCTTTAAGTGGGGTTAACCAATCATTTTCAATAATAAAAGTAGAAAAAATAAAAACATCAATAATGGGACAATATAAAAAACCATTATATTTATCATAGATAAGTTCTCAACAGCATATAACCCCAAAAAAAGGCTATCCTTAGCAAGATGTATAAGCCCATCACGGCTACATCTTCTATCAATCACATTAACACCAAATATCAACACCAATTAAATTGGACATGATGACATTAACACATGCATCCCCCTTCCAAAAAAATCCCTTCCATGTGGAGATTACATTTTTAAAACGGCTGCATCTTCTATCACACTAACACAAAATATTAACACCAACCAAAGAGGAGTTCACATTAACTCTTGCATCCCCCTTCCAAAAAATGCTTCAGTAGATTGTACACTATTCAGAACAGTTGTATCTTCTATCACATTAACACCAAATATCAACACTAATAAAAGAGGAGTTCACATTGACTCTTACATCCTCTTTCCAAAAAATTTCAGTAGACTGTACGCTGTCCAGAGCGGCTACATCTTCTATCACATTAACACCAAATATTAACACCAACCAAAAAGGAGTTCACATTGACTCTTGCATCACCCTTCCAAAAAATGCTTCCACCGATTCAACCAATACCATTTTCATCCTTCGACGCCATAGTAGAGAGTTTTGGTGGGGAAGGTTTCAGCCCTTTAATCAGACATTTCAAACGGTCAAGAGTTTGGACATTTCAAACACCTCAAACAAATTTCAAACATCTCAGATAGGGGGAAACCATTCACAACATTACAAGTTCATTGTGTCTTAACCTTACATTTCAAAAAATATATACATGAAATCTATTTGAAAATTACAAAAATCAAGAAATGAAAACCCCACCCATGTTCTTTAATTCCTCTCCTCCAATATCTCCTAGTAAGCAAAATCAAGGAATGACAAACCCCACATTAGCAGTAGACTTCTTTCCCATGAGAAAAATAAGAGAAATGAGCATGAAATCTCATTCTCCTTTCGCTTCGTCATTTCATCGAACACTTTCATGGAAACTACCCCAATATAGATTTGTGGCTCATTGCTTGTCCAAATTTCTTACAAGATTCCACTGTATTTCTCTTCTAGGTCTTTTCCAAATTTCTTACTTCTCTCTCTCAAGGGCTTTATTTTAAAAACTCCTCCAGCTTGATATGGATACAGTTAAATGATCGGTTTAAGGGCTCCGAACTTGCATTCCATTCCTTTTTCCACTTGATTCATTACATCTTCGTGCAATGGAAAAAATGCATCTCAACGAATCTCTGAAAGAAAACAAGAGACTTTCATTCTCAATAACTATATCTACGAAAAATGCTGCCAGCTTATAAGACTAGTAGCCCAAACTCAGCTACAGCCCAAAAGCTGAAAACCCATCTCCCAAAATCCCAACTTTCTAAGTAATGTCTGTAAAAATCTTTACCTTTTACCCCTCTTCGATTCAAACCCAACAAAATCCCCTCGCTTCGACTTCCATTCACCCCCCAAAACCCCATGTTGCAATTCCAAACCCATCTTCCTCAACGCCCCTTCCAAAACAACAACTCTTCTTCTGGAACCCAATCTCCATTTTCAAAAGCAATCATCTTCCTCTTCGAAGCTGAAAAATCCAAGATTTGGCTTCTTTTAACTCATTTGTGAAAAGAATGTCCCTATTGAATTCCAACCAACACTCATTGGGGATGAGGGAGGTGTAAACAACGACAATGGGAAATAGAAAGGGGAAAAGAGGAAGAAGACGAATGGCGAATAAAGGGGTTTTGGTCTTTAGTAGACATGCATGGATGGTCGATATCGACTATAGGGCTAAAAGACAAAAAATGAAAGAGAAATGTAAATTTAGGGCCCATTCTGTTTGCTCATTTTTATTGGGGCAAAATTAAAGCAATGCCCGTGTAAGATGGTTTTTCCCGTTAAATCCCCTAAAATTTATTCCAGCCTCAAACCAAAAAACATACTTTCAAACCTCCCACTGTCCAATCACCCATTTAACATGACCCATTGGATTATTCGTATTGTTGCTACTTGTGACATGCTTTTCCACTGCTACCAACCAGTACAAAATCTATACTATATTATAGAGGACCAAAGAATTAGTCCAACTACAAAAGCCAACGACAAGAGCTGAGGATTTCAAGAAGTGGACTGTGGACAGACATCTCCCAATCAATAGAAATAAGAACAAAGGATCCAAAATCGAATATACCATGCATTACTTATCCCTTCACAGCATAGACTATTCCTTTTTTATTTATTTTTTTTTTTTTGAAAAAGGGAAATACTTCTATATTTGTCCGAGCATATAGTATATTCGGATAAGGTTGTGGCCTCTCTGCACTATCTTTTAATATCAAAACCATTAAAGAAGCTGCTGCGGCCTAGTCTCTTTCTTTCCTATTCTTATTTCTTTGGATTGCCTCCATTCATGATAGTTCGAATATCCTCTAGTCAATATAATGCCACATGTGGCATTAAAGTGCCTATGGGCACATGTTGGTGTTATTTTTATACTAGATAGAAATAATACTTAGTTGAAGTATTCTTATCTTTCAAACGTTGGTGTTATTTCTTACTAGAAAAATCCCGTGCTATGCATGAACCACGGAACCACCAAATGCACATACTAATACGAATTATTTTTAATAAATTTATTAATTAGTGAACTTGTGAGTCATTCTTTTTTTCGCTAATTTGATATTTATTTTTTCCAAATTTTATATTCTTTAGGTGATGCGTAAATGGAGTTCGATGAAGATCGGGTACGTGTAGAAAAAAAAAAATGAAAGACATATTCACAATAAAACAAAAGAATAAATGAAATAAAATTGAAGTTGAGAGAGAGAGAGATACTAACATGACATCAAAACAGAATCACTGATTGGAAATGATGGGATCTCCTTATGTTTTCTTCTCCCTTCTATATCTCTCTCCTCCTCCTTTGTTGTCAGTCGGTTTCTTTTTTGTTTTAATATACTTTAATTTAGAGTAATAGATAGGATAGCAGTTACGAAGTGGGAAGTTTTTTTTTTTTTTTTTTTGAGGAAGTTATGCGGGTCGGTTAGTTTAGAGAGAGGATGGTGGAGAGAGAGGAGACTTGGCATGGATGGAGATTTTGACACCGTTTTGATGTATTTTCTAAAATTAGGATTTGTAGTTTGGAGAACTGTGGTTAACCGAAGGTAAAGCATAATAAAATACATATATTTTTTGTAATTTTTTTTATTTTTCTTGAGTGAAGCTTCTGTTTTAAGAAAGCTCAATAAAATGTGGTCTTCTTTAAAAGTAAAAATATATTAAGTAAAGAATTTTAAAATATAAACTACTGGGCCTAATATCAAGCTTGGGTCTATAATTCATCACAGGCTTGCAGTTAGACTTAGTTCCCAATTTCTTAAGTTGTTTAAGTTGGTAAGGCATTAAATCCTATGTCATTTTTAGTTTATGAACAATAATTATTTCATTTTGGTTATTGCTTTTTTTTTACTCTATTTAGGCTCGTTGTTCTTCTTTAGTGATGCTAACATATAATTCAACATGGACACATACAAAGTATTAAATACCTCAGTATGAATCCCTAGAGCTTCATCAATATACTTTTTCTAAATCAATTTAAGCGATGTATCCTGCAAGTCATTAAGGAAAGAAGAGTCATAAAGAAACCAATAACATATAAAGATCTAACAACCCAAACTTGTTGAAAAAACATGTAATATAACTCGTACCTTCTTCAACATATGATAAGATGCCCAAAGACACATGATCCATAAGATGTGACAAATCCTCATAATTTGATTTCAGCCAATTAAAATTTTTTTTCAATTTTTTAAGTTGAACTGAACCCATATCTCAAAACGGATCATTTTCCTGTTTTCTTTATATTTTTATGACCTTGTTTGGGTTCATGAAATGGCATTTCTAGGAATCTAGAGAAAGAAATTTCTAAAGTTTATAAACATATTTGTGAATATGCATATATAATCATTGGATAATCATATAAAAAACCATAACATATAATTATGAAATTATAAAAAAAATAAGGAAAAAGGTCACCAGATAATACCTTTAAATGGTCAGATGTCATTAATTGTATTAAAAGAAAAAATAATGAAAGTGGGAACATTTAAAGGACATTTGGCCATTTTAGGAAAACTCACCGGTTGGCTGCTATCTTCTGAACTCAGTAGAAAGTGGAAACTTATGCCATGGAATCCAGCATCATTATTGCAGTGATGTATTAGCTTTACCAATACTAAAATTGATAGTCATCTCATGACTATTTACTTTGTAATCTATAAGTTAATTAGTGCATTTGTAAAAATACCCTTGGTAATAGTTTAATCTAAACATGGTCAATGTAAAAGTTAAATGTGTTTTTATGATATCGTTATGATATTTGCTTAATTCAAATGAAGTGAAAGAAGAATAAAGGTTGCTACCATAATCCCAGTACCAAAGAGACACTAAAGATTAAACTAAAGAAGAATCTATAGAGCTTCTTCAATATAGTTTTTCTAAATCAATTTAAGTGCTGCATCCTATAAGTCATTAAGGAAAGAAGATTCATAAAGAAACCAATAACATATAAAGATCTAGCAACCCAAACTTGTTGAAAAAACATGTAATATAACTCGTACTTGCTTCAACATATGATAAGATGCCCAAAGACACATGATTCATAAGATGTGACAAATCCTCATAATTTGATTTCAGCCAATCAATCTTTTTTCAATCTTTTAAGTTGAACTGAACCCATATCTCAAAACGGATCATTTTCCTGTTTTCTTCATATTTTTAAGACCTCGTTTGGGTGCATGAAATGGAATTTCTAGGAATTTAGAGAAAGAAATTTCTAAAGTTTATAAACATATTTGTGAATATGCATAGATAATCATTAAATAATCATATAAAAACCCATAACATATAATTAGGAGATTATAACAAATAAGGAAAAAGGTCACCAGATAAATACCTTTAAATGGTCAGATGTCATTAATTGTATTTTTTTTAACAAAAAACTTATGAAAGTGGGAACATTTAAAGGACATCTAGCCATTTAAGGAAAACTCATCGGTTGGCTGCTATCATGGAAAGTGGAAGCTAATGTAACGGAATCCAACATCACTATTGTAGTGATGTATTAGCTTTACCAATACTAAATTGGTGGTCATCTCATGACTATTTACCTTGTAATCTATAAGTTAATTAGTCCATTTGTAAAAATACCCTTGGTAATGGTTTAATCTAAACATGGTTAACGTAAAAGGCAAATGTGTTTTCATGACATCGTTATGATATTGTTTAATTCAAATGAAGTGAAAGAAGAATAAAGGGTGCTACCAGAATCCCAGTACCAAAGAGACCAAAGATTAAACTCAAGAAGGTATAGAGTGCCAGCTTGGGAATAATTGAGATGCATTGTCTTGATTTGTATTTCAATGTTATCAACGGACATACATGCAACCTTAAAAAAAAAAAAAAATATATATCCAGTATCCATACCTAATTTGAATCCCATCTAGTCCTTAGAGAGAAGCGAAAAGAAAATTCTTTCTTCCTATACTATTATGATATACAACGAAGAGAATACATTGAAGAGGAGGTTGTTGACACCAAAAAAGTCACTATGTCTCCTCAACATCAAGAAGCCTCGTGAAGCTGCATCCTGCTACAAAACAGGCAAAGCTACTTCAAGCATCAGATCTTGTATGAAACAGACAAAAACTGAAAGATCATTCAAGACAGCCAAAAGAGGGGTACACCTGAAGTTTCGGGCCATTCCGACATCGTTTGGCCTAACTTCACTTCTCCGACAGCTAAACAAGTGCTCCTGGCGGCGACGTCATCGAAGACACCAAAACTTCGATCAAAGCCTACGGATGATTCAAAAATACCTCCAAAGGGCTCATTGCCAAATTTCAAGTCAAACCGACAACGTTTGACCCTCCATCAACGCTCGAGCAGCAAAACCAAGCCTCCCGGCGGCAAGAACCACCGAAGCCATCACTCATCAAACAAAGTACATGAGTGGCTTCAACATGCTTCCAAAGAGCTGCACGTCGATGATGGAACGCGCTCCGAGGCGCCGTGGGGCGGCTACCGGGGTCGGCGGAACGTGGGAGTCCGTCGGGTCCGGCCCTTTCGCGCCCTGGCGGGCCTGAAGCGTGCATCAACATTTCTTTGTGTGGGTGTGCCAGATTTTCTATTTTACTTGGAATTGCAAGTGGTAATCCGGAGATCAACCTTCGCAAGTAAAAAGGAAATCAACTTCTTTCAAGTTTTTCATTGCACAAATATTTAAGAAAAGAGACATTTTCTTGGTTTGCCGTGAAAGGCGATTTTGTTTGGCATTTATAGCCGATTTTGGCGTTTATAGCCGATTTACAATTCTCATCAATAATGAAAGACAAGAGTTGTGATTTTTGTCTCTTTTAGAAAAATACAAACTACAATGAAAAGCAAGAAAAGGAGGATCTAACTTCTCAGGAGATTGTGGGGGACTCGTTCAGATTGACGGTCGCAAGTCATGTATGGGCTTCGCCATCATCCATGCAGATGAGAACAGAGGATGCTCTTGATTCGCTTGGCTTGGCTATAACCTCAGGTTTTTAGAGGACAAAGACCAAGAGAAGGTCCTATGTCCAATAAAAAGCTAAGTAGACGGGCTGAAAAGCCACGTCTAAGCCATTGGAGGCAGCGGGAGAAGGCAAGGACCTTGGGGGGGGTGCCCCCCAAGGGACTTTTGTCACCTTGTAGTGGTGGCCGGTGCAGAACTTTAGCAGAGTTTTTCTCTCTTTTTCTTTCTCTGGATTCTTTCAGCTCTCTTCCGATCCGATCTCTTTTTTTCTGATCCTTGATCTCTTTTTTTCTGATCCTCATTTCAATGGAATGCTCTCCTATTTATAGGCTTTTGGTAGCCATTTAGGAGAGTTTATGGGCTTTAATGGCTTTAATGGGAGGAGTAACAAGATTTATTTCTTTGATTTTGTAACTCCTTTTTCCTTGAATCTGATTGGCCGATGGAGATTAAGGGCTTTTAATCACCTTAATTACCATAATGGGAGGAGTTTCATGGGTTAAATGCCATGAATCAATTGACTTGTAACTCCCAAATGCTTACTTCTGATTGGGCCGTCCAAAGAAATGAATTAATGACTGCAATAAAGCTAGTCAATTAACCACATTAATTGGTCGCCGAGCAGTCGAAGAGTCGCGGGCCGTGCCGTGTCTTCTGGAATTCTTCTGGCGATGATCATCGATGGATCTTCATGCTGATCGACATCGGATGAACATGTAACTTCAGACAGTGATAGCTAAGAGCGGGCCGGTGACATCTGTCCTGTCGATTTTTCGATCGATCGGGCGGAAAGTACACTTTTTTGGTCGACCGGTTGGCGATCAATGTTGATTTTGATACTTTTGGAGGTTGACCCGTGATTTTGACGGATGTCGGCGGACATGAGTCAATTTCAAGCACTAAAAATCACATTTTCAGGAAACCACAAGGGCCAAAGTGCGCGAAACGCGAAAAAGGACGGAAAAACGGGTCACCGGCGAAAAATCCGGTGACCCGGACTTCCATGGTCGCCGGCGACCATGGGCCAGGGTCGCCGGCGACCCTGGGGGTTTTTCCCCTATTTTTGGTCCGTTTTGTGGTCTTTTTCGTCGTCGTTTTCTTCTGTATTTTTCCTGATATTTCTTCTCATTTATTGGCTTGATTTTCCAGTAGAAAACCTGATGAGAATCCTTGCATTTTTAGAGTGCAAAGTTTCCAATTTTCCGGGAAAGCCGAAGACTTTGTCGCGTAGAGCTGCTGATTTTCCGCCAGAAGCTGAAACTTGGTCAAACGATGTCGGAATGACCTGAAATTTGAGGTGAAGCCTCCTGAGCAATAAATAAGACCAACCATAGGCTTTTGTTTGAGTTTTGAAGCCGTTTGGGGTCCTGTCGATGCTTCACTTGATTTTGCTGCGGGGAAAATGCCGAGCTTTGATATGTGGCCAAACGATGTCCGATTGACCTGAAATTTGACGGGGAGCCTATTGGAGTCATTTTGAGACGTTCCATGGGCTCTGTTTTGGATGTCATGGTCCCGGGTTGCTCCGCCGCCGGTAGGCTTGATTTTCTCTCGGAGCATCGAAACCTGGTCAAACGTTGTCAGAATGACCTGAAATTTGACGTGCAGCCTTTTGGAAGCATGTTGAAGCCACTCATGCACTTGGTTTGATGAGCGAAGGCTTCGGTGGTTCCCGCCGCCGGGAGGCTTGATTTTGCTGCTCGAGCATTGATGGAGGGTCAAACGTTGTCGGTTTGACTTGAAATTTGGCATGGAGCCCTTTTGAGACATGCTGGAGTCATCTGTAGGCTCTGATCGAAGTTTTGACGTCTCTGATGATGTCGCCGCCGAGAGCTCCCGTTTAGCTGTCGGAGAAGTGAAGTTAGGCCAAATGTTGTCGAAATGGCCCGAAACTTCATGTGTACTCTTCTCTTGGCTATCTTGAAGGATCTTGCAGTTTTTGTTTGATTCTGACAAGATTTGATTTTTTGGAGAAATTGCATTGCCTATTTATGGCAGGTTGCGACTTCATGCAGCTTTCTTGATGTTGAAGAGGCAAAGTGACATTTTTGGTGTCAACAAATGCCCCCTCGAGGTACAGCGACGAGTTGCTTGACTTTTGTAGTCGATGTGCCTCGAAGAGATTTTTGAAGGAGAGCTTGTGTCTTGACCAAGAGTCTTTGAGCAATCTTTCCTTTGGTAGAGTAGCCTTTGAGCTTCCAGGGGAATTTTATGGTAAATGAAAGGAATCAGGGACCATCTCGCGGCAAAGTTTTGAAGATGACATCAGGGATGTGGATTTGGGCTTTTGTTTTTGACCTTGTGACCTAACAAGCTGTATGTGGCAGGTTAGGGGGTCGGGTTTTGGTTTTGACCTTGTGACCCAACAAGCTGTATGTGGCAAGTTGGGGGATCATGATTTGGTTTTTGGTTTTGGTCTTGTGACCTAACAAGCTGTATGTGGCAAGTTAGGGGACCAGGATTTGGTTTTTGGTCACTCTTTGGGACTGTGTGGGTCCATTGGAGTGGTTTGGTTTTTTTGTGGAATGTCAATTTCAAGATTTTGGCTCAATTTGGTTTATGAGGCTGGATGGTTTGATTTTTGGAAGCTCATGGGGCTTGGAATTTTTTTGTATGGTTCAATCAACTCAAAAGAGGCATGGAACCATTATTGTATGCTCTTGGTAAGAGGGATTTTTTCCTGACTAAAAGCCCATTTTTTTTTTTTTTTTTAGTGCCTAGGTGGTCAAACCTGGCTCATATGGGCTAACCCATGGGACCTTAAGCTTTTTAGGATGGCTTAGATCACATGTGGGGCCATTTTTGTAAAGAATATCTAAAGATATCTCATTTGGATAGAGAATATCTAAAAATAGCTTTATGGGAGAGAATCTCTCATATTCCCTTAATTTGGGAGAGAATATCTCAAGGTATCTTTCTTTTTGGGAAAGAATCTTCAATATCCTATTTTGTTGGAGAGAATCTCTCATTGATTGATTTTGGGAGAAAATCTCTCAAAGACATCTTTCTTTTTGGGAAAGAATCTTTCTAATTCCTTCTCTTTTGGTAAGGTTACTAATTAGTAACACTTACCTTTCTTCTTTGTTTCCTTCTTTGATTTGCTCTCTCCTATAAAAGCAAAGGAAGGTAGGATCTCTTGCTCTTATTGCTTTCTTTTGCAACAATCTCAAGAGAGCTCCAAGACCAAGAGTTCTTCTTCTTCAAGGATCTTCAAGCATTTTCCTTCTTCTTCTCCATCAATGGCTTCAAGTAAGTTTTCTCTCTTTTTCTTTCAAGAAAACTTTATGTAGAGAATAGGATGGTAAAAAAAGAAAGTTTCTCTTCTTTTTTTTTTTTTTTTCTTTTCTTTCTATTCTTCTTCTCTTTTTTTTTTCTTTTCCACGTGATTTCTGTTTTTTTTTTTTTTTTCACGTGTGTCTCTTTTCTCTTTTTTTTTCTTTTTTTTTTTAGAAAGTTTCTTTTTTTTTTCTTTTCTTTCTCCTTTTTTTTTTTTTTTTTTGAGAAAGTTTCTTTTTTTTTTCTTTTCTTTCTCCTTTTTTTTTTTTTGAGAAAGTTTCTTTTTTTTTTTGTGCTCATCATGATAATGCGTTTTTTATGCAAATCTAGATGTTCATGCATGTACTTTTTGTAGATTGAGCATGATAGCATACCTGAAAATCTTTGCAAATTTGGGAATTTGGAGCTCGCAGCGATGTTGAGCCCTTCTTGATTTTGCGGAGATTTTGAGGTTTCGAAAGTTTGTAGTTTCGGAGCTCGCAGCGATGTTGAGCCCATCTTCAAAACTTTCTGTTTCTTTCGGGGTATTTCCCTTTTCTTCGGAATTGCCCCGGAACCATGCCAAAATTTCGCCAGATTTGCTTTTAGCGAAATTCTGTCATTTTGATGATGATTTTTTTTTTTCCAACCTTTGCAGGTGGTTCCTCCAGAACGAACAAGGGTAAAGAGCCTGCTACAAGCGTACCTCGTCGATCCGCCAGATCTTCTAATGTGGCCGTTCAGCAAGCCTGGGAGAAGGTCCAGTATGTTGAGAGAAACTTGGAAGAGTACGACTCTCTCAACAGAGATGAGATGAGGCAACAACTGATCCAGTGAGGAGTCAAGTGGGAGACCTGACTCTGACAGTGGGGCAGGATCTTCTAGGAAGCGAGCCCACAGAAGTAAGAGGAAGAGGAGTCAGCGTCACACGGGGCGGGACGAAGACTCTCCTGATGTGGAAGTCCCTCTCACTGTCAATGAGGAGGTGCCAGGGGAAGCTGACGAACCTCCGGAGAAGAGGATTCGGGAAGAAGAGACCATCGGTGAAGGTATGATTCTTCCTTTTTCTTTTTCTGCTTCTTTCATGGGGCTTTCCATGTTCTGATTTGTTTTCTCACCCTGCTGCTGCTTTTTTTTTTTTTTTAGCAGAGGATGAAGACTTGCCGATGCCTGAGGTTCCGACCGATGAGGCGGTGATGGAGCCGGTTATGGCATCTGAAGAAGAACCGAGGGACTCTGGAATGATTCCAGAATCTCCAATTGGTATAACTTCTTTCGCTTTCTCTTTTTTTTTTTTTTTGCCTGCGACTTGATTTGCTAACATTTCTCTTGTCAGCTGACTTGCCACAGGATTCCGATGACTTTGAACCATCAATGGACGCAAATGTTGATGATGCTTCCGATGAGTTCGTGGAGGAAGAGAGTGTTCCGCCAGTCGTCGAAGAAGGTACTTTGTAGTGATGACCCTGATGATTTTTTTTTAACAGGATCATATTCATACCTTTTTGTGTTTCATTTGCAGGTTTTGAAGTGACAGAAGAGAGTCCATCGCTTCCTTCAGAACCAGAGCAAGGGATGCCAGAGGTCGATCCGGAGGTAGAGACTCCTACAACCAGTTCTGACGCGATAGAGAAGATACCTCGTGCTGAGATTCCTTCTCCAGTGGCTCCAAGTGGAAAGAGTTCTTTTGTTACTCTTCCAATGGGACATGACATGAGCAGCCGATCAGCGGAGAAGGGTGAATCTTCATCCAGTTCGTCTCTTCAATTTGCGAAGAAGGTGCTGGCTCGGGTTTTGAGTTCTTGGGTCAAGACTCTCCTTTCTGGACACTTGGAGGCAGGATTTGGCATGATCCCACATGTACAGGAGATTCTGACCGACACCGAAGAGGTTGGTCTGGATGTCACAGGTGCCAGGGCGATCGTTGATAGGATCATTGCACTGGGTGACAAGTGGTTTGAGACCATGGATTTCCCTGACGACCAATTCTTCAAGGAGATGTTCTTGGACCCTGCTGATAAGGCTAAGTCTGACCTGAATGAGGCTACACAAAGCAGGAAGCAGGTAGTCCGAGAGAAGAATAAGGAAGAGCTAGTCATCCTTGGATTAAAGCGCGACCTTGACATCCTTGATGGAGAGGTCGAAATGGCCAGGAAGCATCTCGAGCATTTAAAGGCACAAGTTGATGCTAAGTGGACTGCTATAACAGAGGCTCGTGACAGGGAGAGTACTCTGATTCGCAGGGTTGCAGATGCCGGTCAAGTTCTTGAGAGGAGGACTCTAGAGAACGAGCAATGGCAAACTGCTGGGGAAAAGCTTCCCGGTGTAAAAGAAGGGTTACGGCATTCGCCAGCATCTCATGGCAAGTTCCTGAAGAAGCGTGCCTTGGAAACTCTGACGGCTGATGCCAAAAGTTTGCTTGAGGAGCTGAAGCTTTGGCTGGACACCATTTTTGGCTAAGCTCCTGATTTTTTGTAGCAGAAACTATTCTTCTTTTTTTTGGTACCACATGTATATTTCTGGTACTCTTTTTTTTTGTGTAGTGCTTGTGAACACTTTTCTTTTTTCTTTTTGGTACCACATGTATTTTTTTTGGTACTTTTCTTTTTTTTTTTTTGTTTTCCCTACGCTCACTCAAATCTTTTTGTGATGAAAGCAATTGCTAAATGGGATTTGATCAAAAGCTTTGTCATTTTGTGAAAATCTTTTGTCAAATGGTTGTTTTGGTAGGGGAAACGAATTTGGCATGAAAGCCGGATTTTTGTGGCATTTACAGCCAGTTTGGTGGCATTGATAGCCAATTTGTGGCATTTATAGCCGGTTTGGTGGCATTGATAGCCAATTTGTGGCATTTATAGCCGGTTTTGACATGAGAGTCAGGTTTTTTTTTTGTGTGGCATTTGTAGCCGAGTTTTTTGAAAACCAAGTTTAGTTTTATTGGCATGAAAGCCGATTTTGGCGTTTATAGCTGGAAATTTTTGTTTTGGCATTTATAGCCAGATTTTGGCATTTATAGCCGAGTTTTGGTTTTCAAAATGCAGGTATCGACTAAATGTCGCCTCCCCGCTGAATGGTCTTGCAAGTATTGATGGAATGTCGCTTCCTTGCTCATTCGGTTTTGCGAGTATTGATGGAATGTCACTTCCTCGCGGGTTAGGTTTTGCAAGTATCGATGGAATGTCGCTTCCTCGCGAATTGGGGTGCAAATATCGACTAAGCGTCGCTTCCCTGCTTTTCCCAAAACTTTTGGTTTTGCGGGTACTGACTTGATGTCGTTTCTCCGCGATTTTTGAAATTTGAGGTTTTCTCGAACCATTTGTAATTTTGGGTTGTGGATAGCAACTGGTATGTTACATCTCCACGATTTTTGAAATTGGGTTGTGGATATCAACTGGTTTGTTGCTTCTCCACGATTTTAGGTTTTCTTGAACCTTTGAAATTTGGGTTGTGGACATCAACTGATATGTTGCGTCTCCACGGTTTTTGGATTTTGCAAGTATCGACGAAATGTCGCTTCCCTGCGATTTTGGGTGCAAGTATCGATGGAATGTCGCATCCTTGCTTTTTTTCAAAATTTTTGTTTTGCGGGTATTGACTTTGATGTCGTTTCCCCACGATTTTTGAAAAACCATTTTTTTTTTGTTTAAAGACACGAGGGTCGTAAATTTTGACCTAGAACCATTTGGCGGTAAAAGGTAAGGTGGACTAGGGTGGAAATCCCTGAATCCGGATTTTTGTTTCAAACCATGAATTTTGGTTCAAGGATCGAAAGTTTTGGTCAAGTCAGGGAGAGGCTCCTAAACTTGGATTTTTTTTGTTTTTGAACAATGAAACGATGAAAGTAAGCATTGTTTTTGAATCTCTAGAAATTTTGACATTTGATATGAAAATTCTAAAGAGAGTGGGTTTGACGAGCGAGTACCTGAGAACAGGTTTTGGCCATACAGGCATTGCTCTTACCCAGTTGGGTAAGTCTTCAAGGGTAGTACCGCTTCAAGAACTTGCCGTTGATAGGCAGCATACATCTGTCGCCTTCCATGTTTAGGAGGGCATATGCGCTGTTGGAGAAGACCTTGTCGATGACGTAGGGTCCCTCCCATTTTGGTTCAAACTTGCCTTTGGACTTGTGAGCGAAGACCATTGGTCTTTTTACCGCAAGAACCAATCACCCTTTTTGTAGGCGCGTTGCCTGACCTTTTTGTCAAAAGATCCTGCCATGCGTGCTTGGTAAAGTTCAACGCTTTGTCGAGCTTCGAGCCGTCTCTCGTCGAGATTGTCCAGCTCATGGAGTCGCAATTTGACATTGCTTTCTTGAGTCATGTCATTTTGTAGAGATACCCTCAGAGAAGGAATTTGTACCTCTATGGGCACGACAGCTTCGCATCCATAGACCAAGGAGAATGGTGTGCTATGGGTTGGTCCTCGAACGGTGGTTCGATAGGCCCACAAAGCTTCAGACAGTTTATCGCTCCAGTCTCTTTTGTGACTAGAGACCATTTTCTTGAGGATTTTGCAGAGTGTCTTGTTGAAGGCTTCTGCTAATCCGTTTGCTGCCAGATTGTATGGAGTCGAAGGACAGCTTTGGATTTTGTATTTGTCGCAGAACCTGTAGAATCGATGATCCCGGAATTGTGGTCCGTTATCATGGACGAATCTTTTGGGTATGCCGAAATGACAAATGATGTTGGTGCGTAGGAATTGAAGAACTGATGAGGTCTTCATTTCGTTGAACGCAAATGCTTCTGACCACTTGGAGAAATAATCCGTAGCGGCGAAGATGAAGCGATGACCTTTGCTTGAAGGGGGAGAGATAGGACCTATTATGTCCATGCCCCATGCTTCAAAAGGCCATGAGATTGCTGTAGGATGCAGCCATTCCGGAGGCATGTGAATGTAATCTCCGTGAACTTGGCATAGCTGGCAGCGCTTAGCAAATTGCATTGCGTCGGGTACCATGGTAGGCCAGTAGTAACCCAACCTTTTGATTTGGTCGTAGAGCTTGGGACCAGCCTGATGAGCTCCACAAAGACCAGCGTGAACTTCTTTGAGTGTTTCTTCAGCTTCTTGTTGTGACAAGCAGCGTAGGAGTACTCCATTGAAGGATTTCCTGTAGAGGATTTTTGAAGGAATATCCAAATGAAAGTTTGGGGCTCGCCTTTGTATGCTTACCCGTTCTTTTGGATCTTCAGGTAGGATTCCGAACATAGTGTAATCAATGAACGGATCCCTCCAGTCGCCGATTGAAGGTTGAAGGATAGAGATCCGACTTCCAACCACTCGGTGGCATTCATCAACTGCTTGGTGTGTGTTAAGAGGAGGGAGGATCCTTCTCTCGTACACTTTAATTTGCATGTTTTCCCCTTCCTGGATCGCCATTGATGCGGCAAGTCCGGCCAGGGCATCTGCACGGATGTTTTCACCTCTACGAATGTGGGTGATGTTGCAGATGTCAAACTTTTGCAGAAGCGATTGTGCCTTATTGTAATAAGGCAGCAGATCGGGCTTCCTGACTTCATATATCTGATTCATCTGGTTGACGATCAGTTGAGAGTCTCTAAAGACTTCCAGCATAGTGATACCGGATTCGATGGCGAGTTCCAATCCTAGGATCAGAGCTTGGTATTCAGCTGCATTGTTTGTGCATGGTTCCAGTAGCGAGAAAGCGTGTGGAATCATGTATTTGTCGGGGCTAACAAAGAAGATGCCAACTCCCGAGATCAGCTTTCTGTTTTCATTTGTCCTGGTTGCACCGTCAAAGTACATGTCCCAGGAGGCATTTGGCGAGAAAGTCTCCACGTTGTAGATAGGTTCGTCTGGGAGATCATCTCTGAGTGGTGAATCTTTAGGCAATGGATGCTCTGCGAGGAAATCTGCTAGAGCTTGGCCTTTGATTGCTTTTTGTGGCACATACCTAATATCAAATTGTGATAGAAGGATGGACCATTTTGCCAGTCGGGCATTGAGAGAACCTGCCTTTGTGACAAGGACCTTCAAGAGGTTGATCCTTGAGACGAGGTAGACTGTGTTGGAAAGCAAGTAGTGACGTAGCTTTTGTACGGCGAACATCACTGCAAGGCATTCCTTTTCGACTGGAGAGTAGCGATGCTCTGCACCTACTAGCATGCGGCTGAGATAGTATAGAGCAGCTTCTTTTCTTTCATCATTTTCTTGTGCAAGCAGAGCACCCAGAGAGTGATCAAGGGCTCTTGTGTACAAGATGAATGGTTTTCCAGTGGCAGGGGCAGCTAACACTGGAGGTTTGGTCAGGTATGACTTGATATCTTGAAATGCGGCTTCACAGTCGGCATCCCAGACAAAGTCTACACCCTTTTTCATCAATCGAGAGAATGGACGGCATTTCCCCGAAAGATTGGAGATGAACCGTCTGATGTAGGCCAATCTCCCTTGGAGCCCTTTTAGTTCTCTCAAGGTTCTTGGAGAGGGCATTTCTAGAATAGCCTTAACTTTTATGGGGTCAAGTTCTATTCCAGCTTTCCGAACAAGGAATCCGAAAAACTTACCCGACGAGACGCCGAAGAAGCATTTTAGAGGATTCATCCGCAGTTTGTGATTGCGGAGTCGGAGGAAGACTTCCCGAAGATCTTTGAGATGGTCTTCTTTTATTTTGCTTTTGACGGCGAGGTCATCAACGTAACATTCGACCGTCTTGTGTTGCATATCTTGGAATATTTTCATCATAGCCCTCTGATATGTGGCACCAGCATTTTTCAAACCAAATGGCATGACAGTGTAGCAATACACACCAAATGGAGTCCGAAATGAAGTGTGTTTTTCATCCTCGGGATGCATCTTTATCTGATTGTAACCAGAGAAGCCATCCATGAATGTCATTCGCTCTAATCCGCAGGTATTGTCAATCATCACCTCCGGTATGGGGAGCGGGAATTCATCTTTAGGGCAAGCGCCATTCAAGTCTCTATAGTCAATACAGACTCTGATCTGCCCAGTTTTCTTTGTCACGGGGACAATATTGGCCAACCACTCTGGATGTTGTTCCTCACGGATGAAGCCAACGCTTTTGAGTTTTTGAACTTCTTGTTCAATTTTATCCATCACATTTGGATGGAATCTTCTTTGGCCTTGTTTGACAGGCTTGATTTCTTCTTGAAGATTGAGTTTGTGGACTACTACTTTGGGGTCTAAACCAGGCATTTCAGCGTAGGACCATGCAAAGCAATCAACGAACTCACGAAGAAAAGCGATATACTCGGGTAACTCATCATCCTTTATATTCTTGCTTATGAATACAGGACGTGGGTTATCAGGTGTTCCCAAGTTTATCTTTTGAACAGGATCTTCTGTCGGAAGGTTCGAAGGTGGTTCCTCCACAATATTTTCGGAGGCTTCCAACTCAACGAAACCTTCTGGAGTTTCAACTGCATTACCAGACCAAGGCTCTGTTCTTTTCCACGGGTCTTCTTGATTGGTGATCTTCTCAAGGCTCGCTATGAGATGGTCCCAATCGCCTGTCGAAACTGGGTCGAAGTAAGGTACTTCTTTTGGAGACGAGGGCTCTTCTGGGTCAGAGTAGCACAAGTCTGTATTATCGGACGATTCCTCTTTATCATCAGAGAAATCGTACCAATTGGATGAGCTTCCTGGATCTTTGTCAAGTAACTCTTTAAAGAGATATCCAGGGAGATCGATGTCTTCGTGGACTTGAGATGTTGAGGCTTGGTCGGTAAAACGACTTTTAAGCTTTTGTGTCAACTGTCTCACAGGAGTGTCGGGATCATACCCTAACCCATATGAAGACTTTTCTACATGACCATAGAGTCTCCAATCTTCCAGCTGGCTTTTGGTCAAGGCGGGCCCCAATGGCGTGAGAATACCGCGTCTTTCTCCCAAACCGACTAGGTTTTGAGCGTCATAGCCCATTTTCTTCATAATTGCTTGTGCCACAGGACTATATAGAGATAGCTGAGGCATACCTTCATTTTGGAAAGGTTCCAGCATGGAGTTTGATGAAGAAGCGTCCGATCTATGGAAGAAGATCGGCTTTTGCTTTGGTGATGTTGTCGGAACAACAAAGGTAGCAGACGTAGGATCTTCTACATCAGCAGGTGTCTCCGTCGGAGTGAGAGCAGGCTGAACATGCTAAGCGTCAGCTTGGCTTGACGATGCATCGTCTTCTGGCTCTGAGTCCGAGTCTGTGTCTTGCATGATAGACACGAGAGAAACAACAAATTTGCCCCCAGGCTTTTGCTTTGCCTTCTTCACTCTGGTTGTGATGACCAAAGGTTTTGAAGATTTGAGGGAGATGAGGAAGGGAGATTGACTACTCTCTTCTAATTTGCCGGAGGGTTTGTTTTCTTCCAGTGATTTTTGAGAAGCCTTGCCTTTATCTTTCTGGAGATTTTCAGCAGGGGGTGCTATTTCCTCTTCTTCTTTTTCTCCTTCATACATCTGGGAGTCTGCGAAGTGGACTTCTTTACCTTTGAAGGGTTTTCTGTCCGCAAAGACACGATGTACCATGCCGTCGTCGCCGACGAACTTGATGCATTGATGTAGAGTTGAAGGGACAACACCGTTCTCGTGTATCCAAGGACGTCCGAGAAGGATGTTGTAGCATGAGGGGGTTTTTATTGCATACACAGTGACCTCAGAGATAAGATCACCGATTTGCAATTTGAACCTAATTTTGCCGATAGGCCTTTGAGCGCTCCCATCGTATCCAAAGATAGATACAGATGTGTGGCTTAGCTTGCTGGGTGGGATGCCCAACTCTTCGAGAGCCGAAGTGGAGATGAGGTTGAGTGCAGAACCTGGGTCGACCTGAACTCTGTGTATAGGCATTTCCTTGATGTACCCTGTGAAGTACAGGGGTCGGTTGTGCCTTGCTTCGCCAAGTAGGAGGTCTTCCTTAGTGAAGGCGATGGTTGCACTGGCTGCCTTTTGAACCGAGAGGCATTGGATGCATGATCCCTCGCTTTTCTCTTTTTCTCCTTTTAAGGAGGTTTCTGAGTTTTTGACCCGGTAGTCCATTTCAATTTGGAGGACTTGTGGGGCATGTTTGTCGACATCCTCATTCAGTTTTTGTAATTCTGAGATGAGATTATCACGAGTGCGTGGAGACATTCGCAATAAGTCTAGGATGTGAAGACGTGCAGGTATGTGTTTGAAGTGCTCAACCAAGTCATACTTGAAAGCCTCCTTGGGGCCTGCATGTTCATTGTTTTTGCCACTGGGGGCGCTTACAACATCTTTTCCCAAAGGATTTACATAAGTAAAGGAAGATTGGTTGTAATTCTTGTGGTAGTCCCGGCCAGAGCGGGTGCCTCTACCAACTTCGAGAGCTTCTTGAGAAGGATCTTCGTTTGGAAGATTGTCTTCAGGATCAAGAGGCTGTCGTTTTTCATCCACTGAGGCTGTATCTGCAGCAGAGTTGCCATCCTCAGTGATTGTGTTACACGGAGCATTTTCCGGGAGCAAGTCCTGAACCGCATCCAGCAGCTTTTCTTCTGTGTTGACTATTTCATTATCCCAAGCATCATTATCTGGGTTTTCTTCATGATGATCAGTCGGGAAGAATGTGTATCCTGAAGTCACAGTCTCAGGAAAAGAAACCTGAGAGGGTGTCATCTCTGTGAAGGTCACGTGAGACGAGATAGCTCCAGAGAATACATTGCTAGGCGTCGTCGGAGTATAGGTAATCTCATCAGACGACGCTTCAGAAGAGCTATAGTCCTGATATATTACATTACAGGAAGCTCTGATAGGAGATGTTGCTTGCTCGGAATCAGACTCATCCTCGGATGTAAGAGGATCGTCTATCCAGCAATGTTCTCCATTTTCAGGAGTTAAGGGTGGAGGTACCTGGTGGGCTTCAGGGACTTCCGGCTCTGAACTGTGAGGAATCTCGTTGACGCGGTCTTGCTCTTGTTCTAGAGCGACATGCTGCAAGATCCTCGCATATTCTTCAAGATCAGGTATGGGAGCCAAATCTTCTTCTTCGTCTGCTCTTTGTGGCTCAACATGGTTGATTTCCACTGGAGCAACGACGGGTCCTGACTCAACAGCATTTTCTTGTGCAGCCACTTGACCTTCTTCATCATCAGACCAGGATCCTTGTGGTTGCAAAGGGTTATACCAGATTACTGGCATAAGGTGAGTTTCAGGAACTCATTCTTCATCGGAGAGATATTCTCCTGTTTCAAGAGATTCCTCCCACTCGCCGGTGTAGTCGGGCTCGAATCCATCATCGGTGTCGCTGGACTCGTATCCATCAATGGAGAATCCAACTACCGAGTTGCAAGAGTATGATGCCCCCTGCATGGCTTCTTTTTTGAATTGAGGTGGCATGAAATCACTGAGAGTGAAGTTTCTTACCGCCTTTGAAGTCTCTGGAAGGGACGTTTTTATTGCCCCGAGTGAAGTGGTAGAGGAGGCCTCTGCCTTTTCATGGACTTCTTGTTTTGGCTGGGTCTTCTCTTGCCGTTTGAGCCTGAGGAGATGTTTCCTAGCCTGCCTTCGTTGTTGAGCTGTCGGCTTTGTTTTTACGATCTCCCAGTTTTCATCTTCCAGGAGATCGGGATGTACCCATATGGGTTGTCCGTCTGGTGTCGGGCAAGGAACCAACACTTCGGACGTTTGAATTCTTTTTATCACCTTGAAGGAAGTAGTGATCTTCTTCTTCGGTGATTTTGGTGTTTGTCCACATGACACCATGTTGACGGAGGCAGTCCCATAGTTTTTGTCAAAGGTGATGACTCCGTTTTTCCACATCTCGTTTATCTTCTCTCTCACAACAAAGCATTGATTGAGAGGATGCGAGACCATCTGGTGGTATGGACAGTACCGAGGATCATTGGTTTTGCCAACGTCTCCAGGTCTTTTGGGCTCTGGCAAAATGAGTTTGCCATTTGCTAGGAGAGCCTTAAAGATTTCTTCAACGTCTTCATCGAACGGATATTTCTTTTCTACTCGCTCTTTAAAGGCATCAGAGAGTTCAGGTCTCTTACCTGCAGCTCTATTTTCAGCTTTCTTTGGTTGCTGAGGAACTGACTTGGTTTGCACATTAAGGACCTCTTTCTTCTTTGGTTTAGAGGTTGCAATGGCGGTTGGCTCTTTTCTTAATGACTTCTGACTGTTGAGGTCTTTAATCACCGTTTCAGCTTCCATAGAAGCTTCCAGGAGTTCTCCCAGGTTTTTTGATTTGTTGCCGATGATCATGGAGCGTATTCTAGCTCTCATGTTGTTTCGGCAGATGTCGACTAGCGACGCCTGTGGCAATACATCTGAACATTTGTATGCCATTGCTTTCCACTTGTGAATGAAGTCATAAGTGGACTCATTCTCTCCCTGTTTTAGGCTGTAGAGCTGAGCCATAGTAACAGGATGATCCTCACCTTGGAAGTGGGTCAGGAAGCGTGTCTCCAGCATAGCCCAGTTCTGAATGGAGTTCTCCGGAAGAGTGGAGTACCAATCGAAGGCCGTACCTTTTAGGGTACTTGCAAAGAGGCGGATCTTGAGTGCATCTTGATCCGCGATAGCTCCCGTCAAAATCTTGAAGTGGATGACGTGCTGTCTGGCTGATCCTTTCCCCGTATATGTTTGGAGAGTAGGATGCTTGAATTTTGTGGGGAACGGGACCGAGTCCATCCATAAAGGATATGGTGGCTTGATCCCATGCTCTTTGAGTATATCCTCTTCTTTAGCTTTGGCGAGGATACTGTCTACGTCCTTTTTGGTAAGGGCGCGTGACTCATTTTCTTCACAATTTTCCTCGTTATTGCCATGATTCGGAGGAGGCTCATTGTTCGCCTGATTTTAGACAACAAGGAGAAGGTTTTCCATCAGAGTTTCAATCCTCTGCTGGCCTTGTTCCAACTGCTGGATGCGTGTGAGCGCATCATCTTGAGGTGGATTCTGAGGTGGTGGCTCAGAACTTGTAGCCAAGACGTTCATCCCTCGGGATTCGAACGAAGAAACCGTCCTGGTGACTGAGCTGAGGCTCATTCTTTTTGATGAAGAGCTTGATGAAGGATTACTCTCCCGTCCTTGGCTGGAAGGGGCAGGAGATTCTTCGGGATGTCCTTGTGTCCTGGTGACGCTACGGGTCACCGGATGTCGGACATGGATTTTTTATGCTGACTTTTGGCGTCTTCTGGTTTTTCCAACCATATGGATGGCAGCAACTTGGTCGGGTCTTTCTTTTTCGACCCATTTGTGGGAGACTTGAAGTGTAGGAGGCTGGGTCCGTTGCTTCTCTAGTCTCTTTTGTCGATATGACGCACGGCGGCGTGCTCGACGAGCGATTTGAGCTTCAGTCAGCTTTGGCTGGGCTCTGACGATAAAGGATGTGCTCCCTCGGGCGCAGCAGCCGAGCCTGTCTTCTTTGTAGCTAGGCAAGGACAGGATCCGGACCCGGTCCTTTGCCTGTTGCAGCGAAGCTTTGAACCTTTCGAGTTCGGCCCCTGTAGAGATGAAGGGTCGAACTGAAGGAGTGTAGGCCTTAGCAGGTGCTTGTAGAGGCCTGGTGATGCATGATCTGATTTTGGGCCTGTAGGAACAAGCCGGCTCATGCTGGGTTGACTTGGGAGTCAAGTTGGAGATGGGTCTCTCCTCTTTCATGTAGGCAAGAGGGTAGAACTGGTTCTCTTTGAGTGGGGCCAGGTATGCTGGCTTGGTGGAAGTTTGAGACCTTCTTTGTTTTGGGGAAGGTCTTGGAGACCAAGTCTTAGGGTAGACCTGGTTGGTTGTTGGTCGAGGCTTCGCGGGGGTGCCGCGGGCTTCAGGCTTTTGGGCGCTCGCCTTTGGTGTCACGGGAGTGACACGTTGAGAGGCGATCTTCTGCTTTTTAGCAGGCGCAGCTTGTTCTTCGGGAAGTGGGAATGGTCCCAGTGTCCCGAAGACGATGGTCCGGGGAGTCGAGGTCGACCCGGAGTTCAGAGAGTTGCCGAGGGAGTTGACGCTTCGGCAGCTGGCAGGGCGCTTGTAAGTGCGCTCGGTTTGCTTCTGTTGAAGCATGAGTTGGTGCTTGTTCTCATCGAAGATAATGGTTAAGGCTGCCATTGTTAATTTCGAAAAAAGTTTTCTGAAACAAGACCACATCCATTAGTAATCACAAGAATATAATGATCATAAATGGGAATTTCTATGGTTGTCTTTTCAAATCGCTCAAGGGATATGACCCAAGCGACATGAAGAAGGTAAAAAGCCATAGATGGTACAATTGTTCTGACAGCAAGTATGGTGAGCCCAGAATGAGCGTTCCAGTGACTGCTAGAAGCAATTGTAAACCTAAATTCGACTTATCGAGAAGCAGGGTTTGCTCGAGATAAGAAGAATATAAGGTAGGAGTTACAAATGTGCCGGTCACAGATACAGTAGACCCTGAAAGGGCGTACCAGTATTGCTAGGCACAAATGTTGGAGATCGCATCCATGAGATGGGATTCTTTGTTTTGAAAGGTCAGAAATGGATTCGTCAAAGAGAGCAGGTGGCATTCCGATTCAAATACGGGCTCAACGATTTCCGCGAGCGCCAGTACTCAGAAGGGAAGAGACCACAATTTCTCGAATCTAAATCCAAAAGTGACGAGTTTTTTTTTTGAAATGTCAAGATTGGTTCCATCAAGGAGAGCAAATGGTATTCTGATCTGAACACGGTCTCGGCGATTTCCGCGAGCGCCAGTGCTCAGAAAAGAAGAAACCAAAATTTCTCAGATCTGAAATCAAAAGTGACGAGTTTTTGGAGATTTTTTTTTGAAATGGATTTTTTTTATTTTATTATTTTTATTTTTTTTTAAATATATATTTTTTTATTTTTTTTTTATTTTTTATTTTTTTGAAAATTTTTGTTTTTTTAAGATTTTTTTTTTGAAAATCTTTTTTTTTATTTTTTTTATTTTTTTTTTGATTTTTTTTTTTGAAAATCTTTTTTTTTATTTTTTTTTTAGATTTTTTTTTTGAAAATCTTTTTTTTATTTTTTTTTTATTTTGATTTTAATTTTTTAAGATTTAAAGACGAGAGAGTACACATAGGCCTCCTAACCCGGTCTTATGAAACCTCAATTGATAGAATTGCCCCCAGGTAAGGGTAGGATTACTTAATGAACCCGTTTGGAGGACCCTTGCCTAGAACAGTCAAGCTGTCTCCACACTCTAGACAAGGCTTTTCTTGAATCAATCGTGATCAAAGAACGCAATTGGTTTAACTTTAGTGGTCTATGTCCTTTTTTTTTATAAAAATCCCAAATAGACTCATCGAAGAGAAACGATGGCCCAAAACCTTAGTCGAACGGGCTCAACAATTCTGCAAGCACCAAAGAACGATAGGATAGGATCAAAGTTTCTCAATTTTGAATCCAAATTAAGAAAGCTGATTTTTTATTTATTTATTTTTTTTTTTGAAATCTATAATGAACTCATCGAAGAGAAACGATGGTCCAAAACCTTAGTCGAACGGGCTCAACATTTCTGCAAGCACCAAAGAACGATAGGATAGGATCAAAGTTTCTCAATTTTGAATTCAAACCAAGAAAACTGATTTTTTTTTTTTTTTGAAAAGAGAGAATGGAAACAAACTCAAAGAAATAGAAATTTCCAAAAAATCCCATCTCATTTTTTTTTAGGATGCAAAATCCAACATAGGCTACCAGCTAGAAAGTAGCCAAGGAATCCGGAAAAGAAGTATAAGCATAGAGCAAAAAGTATGATATGCAAATATTTCATTTCCAAGCACCGTGTTCTCAAATGAACGAGTCCCACCGGGTGTGCCAGCTTGATGGAACGCGCTCCGAGACGCCGTGGGGCGGCTACCGGGGTCGGCGGAACGTGGGAGTCCGTCGGGTCCGGCCCTTTCGCGCCCTGGCGGGCCTGAAGCGTGCATCAACATTTCTTTGTGTGGGTGTGCCAGATTTTCTATTTTACTTGGAATTGCAAGTGGTAATCCGGAGATCAACCTTCGCAAGTAAAAAGGAAATCAACTTCTTTCAAGTTTTCCATTGCACAAATATTTAAGAAAAGAGACATTTTCTTGGTTTGTCGTGAAAGGCGATTTTGTTTGGCATTTATAGCCGATTTTGGCGTTTATAGCCGATTTACAATTCTCATCAATAATGAAAGACAAGAGTTGTGATTTTTGTCTCTTTTAGAAAAATACAAACTACAATGAAAAGCAAGAAAAGGAGGATCTAACTTCTCAGGAGATTGTGGGGGACTCGTTCAGATTGACGGTCGCAAGTCATGTATGGGCTTCGCCATCATCCATGCAGATGAGAACAGAGGATGCTCTTGATTCGTTTGGCTTGGCTATAACCTTAGGTTTTTAGAGGACAAAGACCAAGAGAAGGTCCTATGTCCAATAAAAAGCTAAGTAGACGGGCTGAAAAGCCACGTCTAAGCCATTGGAGGCAGCGGGAGAAGGCAAGGACCTTGGGGGGGGGGGGGGGGCGCCCCAAGGGACTTTTGTCACCTTGTAGTGGTGGCCGGTGCAGAACTTCAGCAGAGTTTTTCTCTCTTTTTCTTTCTCTGGATTCTTTCCGCTCTCTTCCGATCCGATCTCTTTTTTTCTGATCCCTGATCTCTTTTTTTCCGATCCTCATTTCAATGGAATGCTCTCCTATTTATAGGCTTTTGGTAGCCATTTAGGAGAGTTTATGGGCTTTAATGGCTTTAATGGGAGGAGTTACAAGATTTATTTCTTTGATTTTGTAACTACTTTTTCCTTGAATCTGATTGGCCGATGGAGATTAAGGGCTTTTAATCACCTTAATTACCATAATGGGAGGAGTTTCATGGGTTAAATGCCATGAATCAATTGACTTGTAACTCCCAAATGCTTGCTTCTGATTGGGCCGTCCAAAGAAATGAATTAATGACTGCAATAAAGCTAGTCAATTAACCACATTAATTGGTCGCCGAGCAGTCGAAGAATCGCGGGCTGTGCCGTGTCTTCTGGAATTCTTCTGGCGATGATCATCGATGGATCTTCATGCTGATCGACATCGGATGAACATGTAACTTCAGACAGTGATAGCTAAGAGCGGGCCGGTGACATATGTCCTGTCGATTTTTCGATCGATCGGGCGGAAAGTACACTTTTTTGGTCGACCGGTTTGCGATCAATGTTGATTTTGATACTTTTGGAGGTTGACCCGTGATTTTGACGGATGTCGGCGGACATGAGTCAATTTCAAGCACTAAAAATCACATTTTCAGGAAACCACAAGGGCCAAAGTGCGCGAAACGCGAAAAGGACGGAAAAACGGGTCACCGGCGAAAAATCCGGTGACCCGGACTTCCATGGTCGCCGGCGACCATGGGCCAGGGTCGCCGGCGACCCTGGGCCATGGTCGCAGGCTGCGACCCTGGGGGTTTTTCCCCTGTTTTTGGTCCGTTTTGTGGTCTTTTTCGTCGCCGTTTTCTTCTGTATTTTTCCTGAAATTTCTTCTCATTTATTGGCTTGATTTTCCTGTAGAAAACCTGATGAGAATCCTTGCATTTTTAGAGTGCAAAGTTTCCAATTTTCCGGGAAAGCCGAAGACTTTGTCGCGTAGAGCTGCTGATTTTCCGCCAGAAGCTGAAACTTGGTCAAACGATGTCGGAATGACCTGAAATTTGAGGTGAAGCCTCCTGAGCAATAAATAAGACCAACCATAGGCTTTTGTTTGAGTTTTGAAGCCATTTGGGGTCCTGTCGATGCTTCACTTGATTTTGCTGCGAGGAAAATGCCGAGCTTTGATATGTGGCCAAACGATGTCCGATTGACCTGAAATTTGACGGGGAGCCTATTGGAGTCATTTTGAGACGTTCCATGGGCTCCGTTTTGGATGTCATGGTCCCGGGTTGCTCCGCCGCCGGTAGGCTTGATTTTCTCTCGGAGCATCGAAACCTGGTCAAACGTTGTCAGAATGACCTGAAATTTGACGTGCAGCCTTTTGGAAGCATGTTGAAGCCACTCATGCACTTGGTTTGATGAGCGAAGGCTTCGGTGGTTCCCGCCGCCGGGAGGCTTGATTTTGCTGCTCGAGCATTGATGGAGGGTCAAACGTTGTCGGTTTGACTTGAAATTTGGCATGGAGCCCTTTTGAGACATGCTGGAGTCATCTGTAGGCTCTGATCGAAGTTTTGACGTCTCCGATGATGTCGCCGCCGAGAGCTCCCGTTTAGCTGTCGGAGAAGTGAAGTTAGGCCAAATGTTGTCGAAATGGCCCGAAACTTCATGTGTACTCTTCTCTTGGCTATCTTGAAGGATCTTGCAGTTTTTGTTTGATTCTGACAAGATTTGATTTTTTGGAGAAATTGCATTGCCTATTTATGGCAGGTTGCGACTTCAGGCAGCTTTCTTGATGTTGAAGAGGCAACCGGTCAATGACATCAAAATTGGAGCTAATGGGTCATCTCAAAATGACTCCAATAGGCGCTTCGTTAAATTTCAGGTCAATCGGACGTCGTTTGCCCACATATCAAAGCTCGGCATTTTCCCCGCAGCAAAATCAAGTAAGCATCGATGGGACCCCAAACGGCTTCAAAAATCAAATAAAAGCCCATGGTTGGTCCTATCCACTACTCAAGAAGCTTCACCTCAATTTCTAGGTCATTCCGACATCGTTTGACCTAGTTTCAACTCTTGACGAAAAATCGGCTACAAAGTCTTCGGCTTTCCCAAAAAATGGGAAACTTTGTGCTCCGGTTTTGCGCGGGTTCTTGTCAAGTTTTCTCCAAGAAAATCAAGTCAATAATTGAGGAAAAATTTCAAGAAAAATACAGAAGAAAAAAGAAACAAAAAATAGGGAAAAACGGCCGAAAACGAAGCTCAGCAACCAAAAAGGCCAAAGCCCTATGGTCGCCGGAGACCATGGCCCATGGTCGTCGGCAACCTTGGCCCAAGACCGCCCGGCGACCCTGGGTGCATGGTCGCCAGTGGCCCTGCAAATCCAGGTTGCCGGATTTCTCGCTGAATGGCTCGTTTTCGGATCCTTTTCGCGTTTCGAGTGTTCCTGCCTCTGTGATTTTCTGAAAATCCAATCTTTGATGCTTGAAAACCACTGATATTCACCGACATCTTGGATCCACTGTCAAAAGCATGAAATCATCACCGATCGCTCCAAGATCGCCAACCGGCTGACCAAGAAAGTACACTTTCTGTCCGACCGATCGTGAAATCTACAAGACAGATGTCACCGCCCCACCAACATCAATCAGTGTCTGAAATTGCACTGCAATCTGACACAAACAATGTGTGGATCCACCTGTGATGATCACAAGAAGAATCTCAAAAGACGCGGCGTGGCCCACGACTCTTCACATGTCCTGGCGACCACTTAATGTCGTTAATTGACCCTTTTATGACAACTTAATGCGGTCATTAACTCATTATTTTAGACGGCCTAATCAGATTCAAGCATTTGGAAGTTACAAATCCAAGCAATCATGGCATTAAACCCATGAAACTCCCATCATCATGAAGATTAAAGGCGATTAAATGCCCACTAGCCTTCATCGGCCAATCACAAGCTAAGAAAAAGGAGTTACAAAATCAAGAAATAAAACTTGTAACCCCTCTCATCAGTACCATCAATTCTCTCATTATGGCCATCAATGCCAATGAACACCTCATGGCTACCAAAAGCTTATAAAAGGAGGTCCATTCCAAGAAGAAAGCATGAATCAAGCTCTGAAAATCCAGAGAACTCAAGAGAGAGACGAAGTCTTGCTGCTTTGCTCCCAGAAGCACTACAAGGTGATCAGCGTCCCTTGGGGGGCCACCGTCCCCACCCCCCCCCCCCCCCAAGGTCCCCTCCTTCTACAACATGGCCTAAACGCGGCTTTTTAGCCCGTTTACTCAGTTTTTCATTGGATATAGGACCTCCTCTTGGTCCTTATCCTTTAAAAAACTGAGGTTGGAGCCAAGCCGAAGAATTGAAGCATCAAGCGTTCTCATTTGAAGGACGATGGTGAAGTCCATACATGACTTGCGACGGTCGATCTAAACGTGTCCCCACAATCTCCTGAGAAGTTAGATTCATTTTCTTCCTTTTCTATTGTAATTTGTATTTTTTAAAGAGACAAAAAGAAATCACAATTCTTGTCTTTAATATTTGATGAGTTTTGTAAAACCGCCTTTCACGGCAAACAAACAAAAAAAACGCCTCCTACGGCATTCTCAAAAAACAAACTTGTCTCTTTTATTAAATATTTATGCAATTTGAAAAGTTAGAAAGAATGATTGATTTCCTTTCTACTTGTGAAGGTGAATCTCCGGATCATCACGATTCCAAATTCCAAGTAGAATAGTAAATCTGGCATACCCGTACAAAAAGTTGATACCCGCGTTTTCCCTCCTCCGCCGAAACCCAGGCAGCCCCCGGGACGGAAGGAGAGGACGGAAATCCGAGGGTCCATCAAGTTGGCATACCTGGTGGGATGCGTTCACTTGAGAACGTGATGCTTTGATCCCTTGGCTCCTTTCTAGTTGGTGGCCTATGTTGCAGCTAAAAAATTTTAAAAAAAAACATGAGATGGGATTTGTAGTTATTATTTCTCATTTCAAAAAAAAAATCTGATTTCTTTTCTTGGATTCAATTTTGAGAAATTTTGATCATCTCTTCTTCGAATTTGATAGCTTACAGAAATGTTTGCAGCTATTGTTCGTATCGGAGATTGGGCCATCTTTTCTCTTTGAGGAGTCCGATAAGGGTTTTCAAAAAAACAAAAAAAAAAAAACTTTATTTCAAATTCTCTAAAAAAAAATGATCTCTCTTTCTTAAGATTTAACTTTGAGAAACTTTGATCATCTCCTCTTCAAACTTGATAGCTCACAGAAATGTTTGCAGCTATTGTTCATATCAGGGATTGGGCCATCTTTTCTCTTTGAGGAGTCCAATTGGGATTTAAAAAAAAAAAATTTAAAAATCAGTCTTCTCTCTTTTGAATTCAAATTCGAAGAAATTTGGTTATTCCCTTTCGGATTTAACGCTCGCAGAAATGTTGAGTTGTGGTTCGGATTGGAACACCACTTCTTTTCTTTGATGAGTTCATTAGAAACCTTTAAAAAAAACACTAAGGTTGCATCAATTGCGCTCTTTGACTAAAGTGGATTTAAGAAAAGCCTTGTCCAAAGTGTGGAGACAGCTAGACTGTTCGAGGCAAGGGTCCTTCAAACGGGTTCATTAAGTAATCCTACCCTTACCTGGGGGCTGATTTATCTACTAAGGTTTAATAAGATCGAATTGGAAACCTATGTGCACCATTCAAAAAAAAATTCTTCACCTTTTGAGTTCAGAATTGAGAAATCTTGGTTCTTTCCCTTTTGGATTTAACGCTCGTAGAAATGTTGAGTTGTGGTTCGGATTGGAACATCGTTTGCTCTCTTTGATGACTTCAATCTTCAACCTTCAAAAAAAAAAAAAAAACTTACGTCACTTTTGAGTTCAGAATTGGGAAATCTTGGTTCTTTCCCTTTCGGATTTAACGCTCGCAGAAATGTTGAGTTGTGGTTCGGATTGGAACACCATTTGTTCTCTTTGATGAACTCAGTCTTGACTTTTAAAAAAAAAACTTTCGTCAATTGGATTCACATTCGAGAAATTCTGGTTCCTTTCCCTTTCAGATTTAGCGCTCGCAGAAATGTTTGAGCCCTTGTTTGGATTGGAATACCATTTGCTCTCCTTTATGAATCCAAATTTGACCTTTCAAAAAAATCCCATCTCGTGTCCTTTCCAAGGATGCGATTTGCAACATTTTTGCCTAGCGGTGCTAGTACGCCCTTTCGGGTCTACTGTATTCGCGACCGGCACATTTGTATCTCCAACCTTATATCATTTTACCTCGAGTGAGCCTTGCTTCTCGGTAATTTGAATTAAGGTCTACAATTGCTTCTAGCAGTCACTAGAACACTCACTCTGAGCTTACCATACTTGCATTTTAGAACAATTGTATCCTCTATGGCTTTTTGCCTTCTTCGTCTTGCTTGGGCTAGGCCATGTCCCCTCGAGTGATTTGAAAAGACAAAACCATAGTTGTTCTCCATTTATGATCACCATATTCTTGTAATTACTAATGGATTTGGTCTTGTTTCAGAAGTTTTCCAAAACTGACAATGGCAACTTCATTGACCATCACTTTCGATGAGAACAAGTACCAGCTTATGCTTCAAGACAAGCAAAATAAGCATAAGCGCCCTGCCAGTTGCCGAAGCGTCATCTCCCTCGACAACTCTCGAAACACCGGGTCAACTTCAACTCCCCGGACTATCGTCTTCGGGTCGCTGGGACCATTCCCACTCCCCACAGAAGAAACTGTACATGCCAAGAAGCAGAAAACCACCCCGCAACGTGTCACTAACATGCACCAAGGGCGAACACAAAGAACCCTGAAGCCCGTGGCGCTCCCACAAAGCCTCAACCCACAAGAAACCAGGTTTGCCCAAAACCTGGTCCCCGAGACCCTCACCGAAACAAAGGAGGTCCCAAACATCTGCAAAGTCAACATACCTGGCCCCTCTCAAGGAGAACCGATTCTACCCTCTCTCTTACATGAAAGAGGAGAAATCCACCCTCCGCCCAAAGAACAAACAAAATCAGCATGAGTCAGCTTGCTCCTACAAGCCCAAAATAAAATCCTGCATCGTTAGGCCTCTGCAAAAACCTGCTGAAGCTTGCACTCCTGCGAGTCGACCCTTCATCTCAACAGGGGCCGAGCTCGCAAAATTCAAATCCTCATTGCGACAGGCAAAGGACCGCTTCCAGATTCTGTCCTTGCCAAGCTTCAAAGAAGACAAGCTCGGCTGCTGCGCACGAGGGACTACATCCTTCATTGCCAAAGCCTAGCCAGAGCTGACTGAAGCTCAAATTGCTCGTCGTATGCGTCACCGCGCGGCATATCGACAAAAGAGACTTGAGAAGCAAAGAACCCAACATTCTGCTCTCCATGTCTCAAACAAATGGGTAGAAAAAGAAAGACCCGACCAATTCGTTACTGTCCATATGGTTTGCAAAGCCAAAAAAGGCCAGAAGTCAGCAACCAAAATCAGTGTCAGACGTCCAGTGACTAGCAGCGTCTCTCGGACACGAGCACATCTGGAAGGATCCTCCACTCCTCCAAGCCAAGGACACCGGAGTAACCACTCCTCAGATTCTTCATCTAGAAGAATGAGCCTAAGCTCAGTCACCAGGACGATTTCTTCGTTCGAATCCAGAGGGATGAACGTCTTGGCTACAAGTTCTGAGCAGCCTCCACCGCATGATGACGTAACCGCACGCATCCAGCAGTTGGAGCAAGGACAACAGAGAATTGAAGCTTTGATGGAAAACCTTCTTCTAACTTTACAGCATCCACCACCTAACAACCAAGGCCCTCCAAATCATGAAGATGATGAGGCCAATGCAGAAAACAATGAGTCACGCGCCCTTACCAAAAAGGACGTGGACGATATCCTCCTAAAAGCAAAAGAAGAGGATACATTGAAGGAACATGGGATCAAGCCACCCTATCCTCCATGGATGACTCGGTTCCGTTCCCTGCAAAATTCAAACAGCCTACTCTCCAGACATATACGGGCAAAGGTTCAGCCAGACAACATGTCATCCACTTCAAGATCCTGACAGGAGCTATTGCGGATCAAGATGCCCTCAAGATTCACCTCTTTGCAAGTACCCTAAAAGGTACAACCTTTGATTGGTACTCCACTCTACTAGAGAACTCCATCCAGAACTGGGCTATGCTGGAGACACGCTTCCTGACCCACTTCCAAGGTGAGGACCATCCTGTTACTATGGCTCAGCTCTGTAGCCTAAAACAGGGAGAAAATGAGTCAACATACGACTTCTTCACAAGTGGAAGGCAATGGCGTAAAAATACTCAGATGTACTGCCACAAGCGTCGCTAGTCGACATTTGCCGTAACAACATGAGAGCAAGGATTCGCTCCATGATCATCGGCAACAAATCAAAGAACCTGGGAGAACTCCTCGAAGCTTCCATGGAGGCTGAAATAGTGATCAAAGACCTCAACAGTCAGAAATCATCAAAGAAAGAGCCGACTGCCATTACGACCTCAAAACCAAAGGAAAAGGAGGTTCTTAATGTGCAAACTAAGTCAGCTCCTCAACAGCCAAAGAAAGCTGAAAACAAAGCTACGGGTAAAAGACCCGAACTCTCCAATGCCTTCAAAGAACGTGTAGAAAAGAAATATCCGTTCGATGAAGATGTTGAAGAAACCTTTGAGGCTCTCCTAGCAAATGGCAAACTCACTTTGCCGGAGCCCAAAAGACCGGGAGATGTTGGAAAAACCAACGATCCCCGATATTGCCTATACCACCAGATGATCTCACATCCTCTCAATCAATGCTTCGTTTTGAGAGAAAAGATTAATGAGATGTGGAAAAATGGAGTCATAACCTTTGACAAAAACTACGGCTCCGCCTCTGTCAACATGGTGTCATGTGGGCAAACTTCAAAATCACCGAAGAAGAAGATCACTAGTTCATTCAAGGTGATTAAAATGGCTGAAGCATCCTAAGAGTTGGTTCCCTATCCAACACCAGATGGACAACCTATATGAGTACATCCCGATCTCCTAGATGATGAAAATTGGGAGATTGTCAAAACAAAGCCGACCGCTCAGCAGTGAAGGCACGCAAAAAGACAACTCCGCAAGCTCAAACAGCAGCAGAAGTCTCAACTAAAACAAGAAGTCCTTGAAAAGGCAGAAACCTTTTCCACTGCTTCACTAGGGGCGACAGAAGAATCCCTTCCCAAAACTTCAAAGGCGGTAAGAAAATTCACCCTTGATGATTTCAAGCCATCTCAATACAAAAATGAAACTACGCAAGGGGCATCATACTCTTACACTCGGTAGTTGGATTCTCCATGGATGGATACGAGTCCAGTGATACTGCCAGCGATATCAATGAGTTGGAAGAATCCCTTGAAACAGGAGAATACCTCTGCGACGAGGAATGGATTCCCGAGTCTCATCTTATGCCAGTAATCTGGTATAACCCATTGCAGCCACAAGGATCTTGGTCCGATGATGAAGAAGACCAGGACGCTGTTCAAGAAAACGCTGTCAATCTAGCACCAGCCAATGCTCCAGTAGAACCCAACATCGGTGAACCGCAAGGAGCAGATGACGAAGAAGATTTGGCTCCTATGCCTAATCTTAAAGAATATGCAAGAATCTTGCAACATCTTTCCATAGAGCAGGAGCAGGATCGCATCAATGATCTTCGTCATGATCCAGAACCAGAATTCCCTGAAAATCAATGGAAACTTTCTCCTTCAACTCCTGAAAATGGAGAAAACAGTTGGATCGATGATCCTTTTACATCCGAGGACGAGTCCGATTCCCAACAGTCTACACTGGGGGCATCTCCTATCAGGATAACCTGCAATGCGATAGCTCAGGATGATAGTGCCTCTGAAGCTTTCGAAGACACGTACTCCCCAACCGGTAGTGTATCTTCCGGAGCTACATCTTCTCAGGTAACTTCCACTGAAATATCATCCTCTCAGCCCTCTTCTCCTGAAGCTGTGACATCGGAACTCAAGCCTCTCTCGGTTGATCATCTTGATGAAACTCCTACCAATGAAATCTTCTTCAATGAAAACCCAGTCGATTGGCCCCAAATACCCGATCTCATAGACGATGTCTAGACTAATAAAGAAAGGTTGTCGGATGCTATTCAAGACTTGTTCCCAGAAATTGCTCCGTGCAACACAATCACTGAAGACGCCAATACTGCTACAAAGACGTCTTCAGCAAATGACAAGGATCGACCCCTTGATCCTGAGAGTGATCTTCCGAAAGAAGACCCTTCTCTAGAAGCTCTTGAAGTTGGTAGAGGTACCCGTTCTAGCCGGGTTTACCACAAAAATTACAACCAACTCTCTTCTTCTTATGTAAATCCTTCGGGAAGGCAAATTGTAAGCGACCCAAGTGGCAAAAATATTGAAAATGCAGGCCCGAAGGAGGCTTTCAAGTACGACTTGATTGAGCACTTCAAACACATACCTGCACGTCTGCACTTATTACGAATGTCTCCACAAACTCGTGATAGTCTCATTTCAGAATTACAAAGGCTGAATGCGGATGTCAACAAGCATGCCCTACAAGTCCTATAAATTGAAATGGACTATAGGGTTAAAAAATCAAATACTCCCTCAAAGGGAGAAAAGAAGAAAGTTGAGGGATCAAGCAATGAATGCCTCTCGGTACAAAAAGCAGTAAGTGCAACAATTGCCTTCAACAAGGATGACCTCCTGCTAGGCGAGACAAAGCACAATCGACCCTTATACTTCACGGGGTATGTCAAAGAAATGCCAGTACACAGAGTTCAGATCGATCCAGGTTCTGCGCTCAACCTCATTTCTACTTTGGCACTTGAAGAGCCGGGCATCCCACCTAGCAAGCTGAGTCACACGTTCGTATCCATCTTCGGATATGACGGGAGCACTGAAAGGCCTATCGGCAAAATCAGGTTCAAATTGCAAATCGGTGATCTTATTTCCGAAGTCACCGTGTATGCAATAAGGACCCCTTCATGCTACAATATACTCCTTGGATGCCCCTGGATACATGAAAACGGTGTTGTCCCTTCAACTCTACATCAGTGCATCAAGTTCATTAGCAACGATGGCTTGATACATCGAGTGTTTGTAGACAAAAAGCCCTTCAAAGGAAAGGATGTCCATTTTTGCAGATGCTCAGATGTATAAAGATGAAAAAGAAGAACAGGAGGAAGAAACAATATACTTTGCCGACAATCTCCAGAAAGATAAAGGCAAGACTCCTCAGCAATCATCAGAGGTAAATAAACCCTTCAAACTCGAAGTAAGAGTCAAGCTCCCCTCTTTGTTTTCTTCAAATCTCCAAAGCCTTTGGTAATCACTACCAAAGTAAAGAAGACAAAATAAAAGGCTGGGGGCAAATTCACTGTCTCCTTTGTGTCTATTATGCATGACACAGACTCGGAGTCAGAGCCAGAAGATAACACAGCATCAAGCCAAGCTGATACTCAGCAAGATCAGCCCGTTCTCACGTCATTGGAGACACTTGCTGATATAAAAGATCCTACGTCTGCCTCCTTTGTTATTCCGGCAACTTCGCCAGAAGAAAAAACAATCTTCTTCCACAGATCAGGAGCATCTCCACTAAACTCTCTACTTGAACATTTCCAAAACGAAGGTATGCTTCAGCTATCCCTGTATAGTCCGATGGCACAAGCTATCATGAAGAAAATGGGCTCCGATGCTCAGAATTCGACCGGTTTGGGAGGTGGCTGTGGTATTCTCATACCATTGGAACCCACCCTGACCAAAAGTCAACCAGAAGATTGGAAAATCCACCTTCATAAAGGCAAGTCTTCATATGGGTTGGGGTATGATCCTACCGCTCCTATAAGACAGTTGACACCATGGCTGCAAAGTCGCTTTATCGACCAAGCCTCAACATCTCATGAAGACATTGATCTCCCTGGATATCTTTTTGAGGAGTCACTCGTCAAGGATCCAGAAAGTTCTTCCAATTGGTATAATTTCTCAGATGATAAAGAGGAATTGCCTGATGACACTAACTCGTGGTTCTCTAACCCAGAAGAACCATCGTCTCCAAAATAAGTACCTTACTTTAACCCAGTTCCAGCAAATGACTGGGACCATCTCATTGCAAGTCTTGAGAATGATACTGATCAAGAAGATCCATGGACAGAAATAGAGCCTCAGTCGGAAAATGCCTTTGGCACTCCAGAAGGTCTTGTTGAGTTGGAAGCCTCCGAAAATATTGTGGAGGAACCACCTTCAAACCTTCCGACAAAGACCCTGTTCAAAAGAGAGACTTGGGAACACCTGATAACCCACGTCCTGTATTCATAAGCAAGAATATAAAGGATGATGAGTTACCCGAGTATATCTCTTTTCTTCGGGAGTTCGTTGATTGCTCTGCATGGTCTTATGCTGAAATGCCTGGCTTGGATCCCAAAGTAGCAGTCCACAAGCTCAACTTGCAAAAAGAAATCAAGCCTGTCAAACAAGGCCAAAGAAGATTCCGTCCCGACGTGATGGACAAAATTGAACAAGAAGTTCAAAAACTCAAAAACGTTGGCTTCATCCGCGAGGAACAGCATCCTGAATGGTTGGCCAACATCGTCCCTGTGACAAAGAAAAATGGGCAGATAAGGGTCTGTATCGACTACAGAGACCTGAATAATGCATGTCCTAAAGATGAATTCCCTCTCCCCATACCAGAGGTTATGATTGACAACACCTGTGGGTTTGAGCGAATGACATTCATGGATGGATTCTCTGGCTACAACCAGATAAAGATGCATCCTGAAGATGAAAGGCATACGTCATTTCGGACACCATTCGGCGTGTACTGCTACACTGTCATGCCATTTGGTTTGAAAAATGCAGGTGCAACATATCAGAGGGCTATAATGAAAATATTCCAAGATATGCAGCACAAGATGGTCGAATGCTATGTTGGCGACCTTGCCATCAAAAGCAGAAGAAAAGAAGACCATCTCGACGATCTTCGAGAAGTCTTCCTCCGACTTCGCAAACATAAATTGCGGATGAATCCATTAAAATGCTTTTTCGATGTCTCATCGGGTAAGTTCCTCGGATTCATAGTACGGAAAGCTGGAATAGAACTTGACCCCACCAAAGTCAAGGCTATCCTGGAAATGCCATCTCCAAGAACCCTAAGAGAATTAAAGGGGCCTCAAGGAATATTGGCCTACATCCGACGGTTCATCTCCAATCTGTCAGAGAAGTGCCGTCCATTCTCTCGCTTGATGAAGAAAGGCGTGGACTTTGTCTGGGTTGCTGAATGTGAAAATGTATTTCAAGACATCAAAGCATACCTCACCAAACCTCCAGTGCTGGTTGCCCCCACAAATGGAAAACCATTTATCTTGTACACCAGAGCTCTCGACCACTTTTTGGGTGCTCTACTCGGACAAGAAAACGACGATGGAAAAGAAGCTGCTCTATATTACCTTAGCCGCATGTTGGTAGGTGCAGAGCATCGCTACTCCCCAGTCGAAAAAGAATGCATTGCAGTGATGTTTGCCGTACAAAAGCTACGTCACTACCTACTGTCCAATACAGTCTACCTGATTTCAGTGATCAACCTCTTAAAGGTCCTTGTCACAAAAGTAGGTTCTCTCAATGCCCGACTGGCAAAATGGTCCATCCTTCTATCACAGTTTGATATTAGGTATGTACTACAAAAAGCAATCAAAGGCCAAGCTCTAGCAGACTTCCTCGCAGAGCATCCATTGCCTAAAAATTCTCCACTCGGGGATGATCTCCCAGACGAATTTGTCTACAACATGAAAACTTCCTTATCAAATGCCTCCTGGGACATGTACTTTAACGGCGCAACCAGGACAAATGAAAAAGGATAACAAATATCGGGAATTGGCATCCTCTTTGTCAGTCCCGACAAATACATGATTCCACACACCTTCTCGCTACTGGAACCATGTTCAAACAATGCAGCTGAGTACCAAGCCCTGATTGTAGGATTGGAACTTGCCCTCGAATCCGGAATCACCATGCTGGAAGCTTTTGGAGACTTTCAACTGATCGTCAATCAGATGAATCAGAAATTTGAAGTCAGGAAGCCTGATTTGCTACCTTACTACAACAAGGCGCAGTCGCTTCGACAAAAATTCAACATCTATCACATCACCCACATCCTCAGAGGTGAAAACATCCGCGCAGATGCCCTGGCTGGACTCGCCGTATCCATGGCAATCCGATAAGGGGAAAACATGCAAATCACAGTGTGTCAAAGAAGGATTCTCCCGCCTCTTAACGCACACCAAGCAGTTGCTGAATGCCACCAAGTGGTTGGAAGTCGGATGTTCATCCTCAAACCTCCGATCGGCGACTAGAGGGATCCGTTCATTGATTACAACATGTTCAGAAACCTACCTGAAGATCCAAAAGAGTGAGTAAGTATCCAAAGACGAGCCCCAAACTTTCATTTGGATATACCTTCAAAATCACTTTACAGAAAATCCTTCAACGGAGTACTTTTACGCTGCTTGTCACAACAAGAGGCCGAGGAAACTCTTAAAGAAGTGCATGCTGGTCTTTGTGGAGCCCATCAGGCTGGTCCTAAGCTCCACAACCAGATAAAAAGGCTAAGTTATTATTGGCCTACCATGGTAGCTGATGCAATGCAATTTGCCAAGCGCTGCCAACAATGCCAGATTTATGGAGATTATATCCACATGCCTCCAGAATGGCTACATCCAACAACAATCTCATGGCCTTTTGAAGCCTGGGGTATGGACATCATAGGTCCTATCTCTCCCCCATCAAGCAAAGGTCATCACTTCATCTTCGCCGCTACGGATTATTTCTCCAAGTGGTTAGAAGCACTTGCGCTCAGCGAAATGAAGACTTCCTCAGTCCTTCAGTTCTGGCACACCAACATTATTTGTCGCTTCGGCATACCTAAAAGATTCGTCCATGATAACGGACCACAATTCCAGGATCACAGATTCTACAGGTTCTGCGACAAGTACAAAATCCAAAGTTGTCCTTCGACTCCATATAATCCAGCAGCTAACGGACTAGCAGAAGCCTTCAACAAGACACTCTGCAAAATTCTCAAGAAAAAGGTCTCTAGTCACAAAAGAGACTGGGGCGACAAACTACTAGAAGCCTTGTGGGCCTATCGAACCACCGTTCGAGGACCAACCCATAGCACACCATTCTCCTTGGTCTATGGATGCGAAGCCGTTGTCCCTTTGGAAGTACAAATTCCTTCCTTAAGGGTATCGCTGTAAAATGACATGACGCAACAAAGTAATGTCAAATTGAGACTCCAAGAGTTGGATAATCTCGATGAAAGACGACTCGAAGCTCTACAAAGCATTGAGTTGTACCAAACACTCATGGCAGGATCTTTCGACAAGAAAGTCAGGCAACGCACCTACAAAAAGGGTGACTTGACTCTTGCAGTAAAAAGACCCATAGTCTTTGCCCACAATTCCAGAGGTAAATTTGAACCAAAATGGGAGGGACCCTTCGTTATCGACAAGGTCTTCTCCAACGGCGCATACGCTCTTCTAAACATGGAAGGAGACAGATGTATGCTGCCCATCAACTGCAATTTCTTGAAGCGGTACTACCCTTGAAGACTTCCTCAAACGGATCCTAGCAACGCCTACACGGCCAAAGCCTATTTCAAGGTACTTGCTCGTCAAACCCACCCCTTTTGAAATTTTCATCTTTATGTTGAAGCTTCTTAAAAAAAAATTTCAAAGCAATGCTTACTTTCATCGTTTCATTGTTAAAAAAAAATCCAAAAATCCAAGTTTAGGAGCCTCTTCCCAGACTTGACCAAAATTTTCAATCCTTGAACCCAAAATTCTTGGTTTGAAACCAAAACTAAGACTCAGGAATTTTCACCCTAGTCTGCCTCGGTTTTTACAACCAAAATGGTTTTAAGTCAAAATCTATGACCTTCGTGTCTTTAAACAAAAAAAATGATTTTTTAGAAATCGCAGGGAAATGACATTTAGTCGATACTCGCAAAACCCAAAAACCGGAAGGATGCGAACCCCATTCGATACTTCCAAAACCCAAAAATCGCAAGGAAGCGAACCCCATTCGATACTTGCAAAACCTCAAAATTCAAAATCGTGGAGACGCAATATTCCAATTGATATCCACAACCCAAATTTCAAATGGTTCGAGAAAACCTCAAATTTCAAAAATCGAGGGGAAACGACACCAAGTTAGTACCCGCAAAACCAAAAGTTTTGGGAAAAGTAGGGAAGCGACATTTAGTCGATACTTGCACCCTAATCAGCGAGGAAGCGACATTCCATTGATACTCGCAAACCCAGACCGCGAGGAAGCGAAATTCCATCGATATTAGCAAACCGAATGAGCAAGGAAACGACATTCCATCAATACTTGCAAGACCATTCAGCGGGGAGGCGACATTTAGTCGATACCTGCATTTTGAAAACCAAAAATCGGCTATAAATGCCAAAATTCGGCTATAAATTCCAAAAATTGGCTATAAACGCCAAAACTCGGCTATAAACGCCAAATCCGACTATAAACGCCAAAATCGGCTTTCATGCGAACAAAACAAAACTTGATTTTAAAAAATCTGGCTCCCATGCCAAAACAAATCAAACAACAACAAAACAAAATTCGGCTTTTATGCCGTTCCAAAAATCGGCTTTCATGCCATCTCAAAGTTTCAGCTCTTATGCCAATTCAAAAAAAAAAAAAAAAAAACTTTTGCTTCCATGCCACAAACAAACAAAACCTGGCTTTCACGCCAATTCAAATTTTGGTTTATGCCGCAAACAAAATTTTGGCTCCCATGCCATAAACAAATTTTGGCTCTTACGCCACAAAATTCGACTTTCATGCCACAAAACAAAATTCGGCTTCCATGCCATTTAAAAACAAAAAAAACAAAATTCGGCTTCCATGCCATTTCAAAATCTTGATTTTCAAGTCATCAAAAAACCAGGCTTTTTGCCACAAAAATTGGCTTTCATGCCCAAAACAATCCTTTGACAAAAGATTTTCACAAAATGACAACCTTTTGATCAAATTCTTGAACAAACATTCCCATAGTCAGATTTGTTTAAGTGAAAAGAAAGGGATACGAAAAAATATATTACCAAAATTGTTTATACATGGAGGTACTAAAAAGAAAGAAAAAAAAAGAGTTTGCTACAACTCAGGAGCTCATTCTAGCATGGTTTTCAACCAAAAGTTCAACTCCTCAAGCAGACCCTTGGCCTTAGCTTCCAAAGTTTTCAGCCACGCTTCTTCAAAATGTTCTCATAAAATGCGGCCGAACGCCGCGACCCATCTACAGCACGAGGAAGTTCTTTCCAGAGGACCTGCCATTGCTCATACTCCCGAGTCTTCCTCCGAAAATTGCTTTCAGCTTCCTCAACCTGGCGAATAAGAGTCCCCTCCTTGTCACGAGCCTCCACAATGGCGGTCCACTTGGCAGCAGCTTCTTCCTCCAAAAGCTCAAGACGCTGCCTTGCCTCGACAACCTCCTTATCAAGGCGGTCCAAGTCTTGCTTTAGCCCCATGATGGCCAACTCGGTAACATTTCTCTCCCGAACGAACTGCTTCCGAGTCTTCGTGATCTCAGTCAGCTCAGCTTTGACTTTGCTGGAAGGCTTCATAAACATTTCATCAAAGAAGTCACCATCCGGGAAACTCTTGGTCTCAGTCCACTTGTTCCCCAAAGAAATGACTTCATTAACAAAATCTTTGGCGTTTGCAATGTTCAGACCGACTTCTTCGCTATCAGTAATAATGTCCTGTACATGATTGATCATGCTGAAGCCAGCTTCCAAGTGACCCGAAGAGAGAGTCTCAACCCATGAGCTCAAAACAGTCTTCAACACATTCTTTGCATACTGAAGGTGCGGCGCAGATGAGGATTCGCCATGCTCTGGCGTCCGACTGCCCATGTCATGCTCCATTGGAAGAGTAATCAATAAACTCTTTCCAACCGAAGAAGCTGATTCATTGAAGGAAGAAGAAGCCCCTACTCCTGGATCAGCCGCAGGTATCCCCTGTTCTGGCTCTAAGGAAGATGGAGGAACTTCTCCTGTTGCTCCACAATCTGCCAAGGAAAAGACAAAAAGGTATGAATATAATCTTGTCAAAAAAATCAATATCAAGATTAGTATTGCAAAATACCTTCTTCGACGACCGGCGGAGTACTCTCTGCCTCTCTAAGCTCCTCCGAAGCATCGTCAAAGGTTGCATCCATGGATGGTTCGAAATCATCAGAATCCTCTGGCAAGTCAGCTAACAAGAAAACAAAAGCTACATGTTGGCAAATGACAGCACAAACAAAAAGAAGAAAAAAAAAAGAAGCCAAAGCAATCATACCAGGTAAAGGTTCTAGAACCACTCCAGAGTCCCTGGGTTCTTTCTCAGATGCCACGACTGGATCCGTCATCGCCTCATTAGCCAGAACCTCAGGCATCACCAAGTCATCGTCCTCTGCCAAAAGAAAGAAAACAGTGGATCAAAACAAAAATCTCTTATAAGAGAAAAGAAGAAACAAAAGAAAGAAAGAGGATCATACCAGTTGTCTCCTCTTCTCTGCTCCTCTTCTCCGGAGGCTCGTCGGCATCCCCAGACACCTCCTCAGCAATGGTGAGAGGAACTTCAAGATCAGAAGGACTATCATGCCGTCTCATGTTACAGCGCTGTCCTCTCTTCCTCTTACTTCGGCGGGTCAATCTGCTCGACGATCCTGCCCCACTATCAACATCAGGCCTCTCATTAGAGTCCTCACTGGATGGCCTACTTTTCTCGGTAGACTCCATGGAAGCCTTCGTGCGCTCTGCTTGCATCCAGGCATCAATCTCGGCCTCCTCCTCTTCCAGCTGTCTCAAGACCTCACCAGGAATCCCTTGTGCAGCTCCTGATCTGATGACGTCCTGCTAATTGAGAAAGCCTATCTTGTGCTTCTCTCCAGAAAGGAAAGCCAAAACTTCCTCCCGACGGACACCATCTGATCTGCCAAGACCCTTCCCAGGAGACTGCTTGACATCAAGCTCCTTCTTGGAAAGCCCCCGGTACACTGAGAAACTCTCCTCGAACCACTTCGTGAAGCCAGCAGTCCGGAAGATAGGCAGCTCAGGATAGGAAATCATGGCAGTCGTGTCCTCAGCGCTATAAAAAGCCCATGCATTTCTCTCATCCTGTAAACCTCCAAAACACTTCATCATGCTCGAAGGCGCTCCAACAACGCCTTGAGAGAAGCCAAGCTGTAATGCAAAACGCGAAGGAACATATGGCTGGATATCGACGAAAAGATGTCTGCGGTACACCATCATACCAACCCGTATATTGAAGAGCCATCTCTTCTCCGCGTTTGTCAAAGCATAGTGTCTTCCCGACCCTGCCCTAGTCGAATCACGGGAGACACAAAAGTCAAAAGCCTTTTTCCGCAAACCCGGAGAAAGCTTTACTGAAGACTGCCCAATCTCGACGTCCCTAAATCGTCGGATCCTCAAACGGGCAGATAAAAGAGATTCGGAAACGGCTGTCCCTCTAGCCAAACGAATCATAAAAGGATCTTCGTCCTGTGCAACTCCCAATCGATGGAAGCTAGGACAATGGTATACATACCACGAATAGAAGATATGGGCAGAAAAAACGATGTTCACAGGGAGCCCAAGCCGAACCAGGAAAGCAGCAGCCTACAGTTTGGTGCACAAATAGGAGTAAAGAGCACATACCAAAGCCAACCGCTCTCCAAACGCCATCTGACAAGCCAGAAAAATAGAGTGCGGCCTGATGTGCGTTCCATCTCCTCCAGCAAAAACAGCCTCACCTAGCCATTAAGTAAGGTAAACAACGAGATCTCTCCGCAATGCAATGTCAGGACAAATGACATCTGTGTTTGCGAATAACTTCTTCAAATCTTCTCGAATAACGGCGATCTTCTTCAAACTTGATGTTTTAACCCTAACATCCTGGGCCATGCCATCAGAAGACTCCCCGTTATCAAAAAAGTTGGAGCTGCAACTCCTCCAACTGCTGCACCTGACTTTCGCGCCCTCCTTCTCCTTCAAAAAATCGTAGAAGGTGACGAGCTGAAAGTATACAAGCCTGAACTCCTCAGATTGCTCCTCAAGGACGCTATCAATAGGCATAAACTCCTCATAGAGTTTGCCGAGAATAGGCAACCCGGTGATGGCGCTCAGTTCCTTCAAAGAAAAACCAATCTCAACATTCGTCACAATGAAGGTGTTGGTTTATGGAAGGAATGACTCCAGCATGGCCATGAAAGCCTAATCGGAGAAAACAACGGTTTACCGAAAAGCGCGAACCGCATAAAAAATCTTGGCCTCCCGCAGAATGGTCTCGCCAATCTTCAGGGTGTGATCAGTCCATGATTCCCAGCTCGAGTCACCACTGAAATGGCCACGAAGTCGAAAAGGCTTCACCCAATTGCTTCCGTCACCTCGAAAAATGCCAAGGCCCACCGGTCTCAAATCGACCGATGGATGATCAGAACCTTGGTAGCCACTGGCTGGCATCAACATGTCCATACGGACAGGCGACTTCTCTGCAAAACCGGAAGGGCTGCCAACAAAAACCATGGTCTTGATCACACTGGTCATCTTCACCCAGCTCGAAGGATCTTCCCTCTTAGGGCATGTAGGAGAAAGGCTCATGATCGAGATGGTCCAATCGAAGGTCGACCGGGTAGAAATAGTTCTCTCCTCACCATCTACTGTGTAAGAGAACTGAAAGCATCTCCTTTGGTATGTCAAGTCGTCGGGGACTGCATCACCAAAGAAGAAGGTAGGCTTGGGCACAACGCTCTGATCGTCCGTAACCTAAGGACGGCTGCTTACCATGATCTTTTAGAATTCCTCATCTTTGAGAGCAATCAATCGCTGTCTCATCTCATCACGATTGAGGGAATCGCACTCTTCCAAGTTCTTCTCGACAAACTGGACCTTCTCCTAAGCCTGCTGAATTGCTGCATTAGAAGATCTGGCAGACCAACGAGGTGCGTCAGTAACAGGACTTTTACCCTTGTTCGTTCTGGAAGAACTACCTGCAAAGGAAGGAAAAACAAAGATCAATCATCATCAAAATGACAGAATTTTGCTACAGAAAAAAAAAATTAGCTAAATTTAGACATGGTTCCGGGGCAATCCCGAAGAAAAGGGAAACACCCCGAAAAAGACAGGAAGCCTGAAGATGAGCTCAACATCACTGCGAGCTCATAGTCAGCAGAAAAACCTCAAAGAAGGTTCGAACTCAACATTGCTGTGAGAACGAGCCGATCTCATCAAATTTCTGCAAAATTTGGAAAAGAGCTCAACATTGCTACGAGCTCCAAAATCCAAAAATTGCAAAGTTCCTCAAAATCCAGCAAGACCGAAAAAGAGCTCAACATCGCTGCGAGCTCAAAATCCCAATACTTGCAAAAGACTTTCAAGTATGCATCATCATGCTTCCAAGTCCATTTACCAAAAATCATGCATCAAAGAATATCATCATGCATTAGATGCTAGGAAAACCTTGACCAAAGTTTGACCAATTCCAACCCAATTTGGTCAAAACCAATCAAACTTTGTCCAAGTCAAAAATCATGTTGGCTTGACGTAGAGACTCTAGCCTTCTATCTTGATGCATCAAAAACAAAATGCATGAACATATTGAAATTACATAACCTCATTATCATGGTGAGCAAACAAAGAAGGAAAAAGAAAAAGAAAAAGAAAGAAAAACCGTGAGAAAAAAAAACATGGTAAAAAAAAAGGGGAGGAAAACCGTGAGAAAAAAAAAAAAAAAAAAAAAGAAGCACGAAAAAAAAAAAGAGAAAAAAAAGAGAAGAAGAAAAACGTGCTTGAAAAAAAAAAAGAGAAAAAGAAAGCAAAGAAAGAAACTAGTACTTCTACAATGGAGTTTCTTGTGGAAGAAGAAAACTTACTTGAAGCCATTGATGGAGAAGAAGAAGAAAAAGCTTGGAGATCCTTGGAGAAGAAAAAACACTTCTTGATCTTGGAGCACCCTTGGAGACTCTTGCAAACAAAGAAAGCAATGGAGCAAAAGATCCAACCCCTCTTGCTTTTATAGAAGAGAGCAAATCAAAAGAGGAAACAAAGAGAAAAGAGGTAAGTGCTAAAATTTAGCTCCTTTCCCAAAAGAAAGATATTTTGAGAAAATATTTTCAAAAAAAGATATTCTCCTCAAGTAAGGATATTTTTAGATATTCTCTACAAAAATGACACCATATGAGATCTAAGTCATCTCCAAAGCCTAAGGTCCCATGGGTTAGCCCATATGAGCCAGGTTTGACTACCTAGGCACTAAAAGTGGCTTTTAGTCAAAATATTCCTCTTACCAAGAGCAAAAAAAAAAAAAAATTGTCCCATGCCACTTTTGAGTTGATGAGACCATTCAAAAAAAAAAAAAAAAAAAAAAAAAAAAGAAGGAAAGAAAGTCTCATGAGTTTCCAAAAACCAAACCATTCAACCTCATGAACCAAATTAAGCCAAACTCTTGAAATTGACATTCTACAACAAACCAAACCTTGGTCCCTAACTCGCCACATACAGCTTGTTAGGTCACAAGACCAAAACCAAAATCAAAATCCAAACCAAACCAAAACCAAAACCAAAAAACCAAATCTGACCCCTCAACCTGCCACGTATAGCTTGTTCGGTCACAAGGTCAAAATAAAAAATCAAACCCCGGCCCCCTAACCTGCCACATACAGCTTGTTAGGTCACAAGGTCAAAAACCAAAATCCAAAACCCAAAATCCAAATTCCCATGTCATTTTCAAAACTTTGCCTTGAGATAGTACGTGATCCCTCTCACTATCATAAAGTTTCCCCGGAAACTCAAAAGGCATTCTCAAAAAAAAAAAAAAAAAGGCTCAACACTCTTGGTCAAGTCAGAAGTTCTCCTTCAAGCTTCTCTTCGAGGCACATCGACTCCAAAAAGCTACTCGCCGCTGTACCTCGAGGGGACATTTGTTGAAACAAAAAAAGTCATTATGTCTCCTCAACATCAAGAAGCCACGTGAAGTTGCATCCTGCTACAAAACAAGCAATGCTACTACAAGCATCAAATCTTGTCAGAAATAGACAAAAATTGAAAGATCATTCAAGACAGCCAAAAGAGCGGTACACCTGAAGTTTCGGACCATTCCGACATCGTTTGGCCTAACTTCACTTCTCCGACAACTAAACAAGTGTTCCTGGCGGCGACATCATCGAAGACACCAAAACTTCGATCAAAGCCTACGGATGATTCAAAAATACCTCCAAAGGACTCCATGCCAAATTTCAAGTCAAACCGACAACGTTTGACCCTCTTTCAACGCTCGAGCAGGAAAACGAAGCCTCCCGGCGGTGAGAACCACCAAAGCCATCACTCATCAAACAAAGTACATGAGTGGCTTCAACATGCTTCCAAAGAGCTGCACGTCGAATTTCAGGTCATTCCGACAACGTTTGACCAGGTTTCGATGCTCCGAAGGAAAATCAAGCCTCCTGGCGATGGAGCACCCCGGGACCATGACATCAAAATTGGAGCTAATGGGTCATCTCAAAATGACTCCAATAGGCTCCTCGTCAAATTTCAGGTCAATCGGATATCGTTGGACTACATATCAAAGCTCGGCATTTTCCCCGCAGCAAAATCAAGTCAAGCATCGACGGGACTCCAAATGGCTTCAAAACTCAAATAAAAGTCCATGGTTGGTCCTATCCACTGCTCAAGAAGCTTCACCTCAATTTTTAGGTCATTCCGACATCGTTTGACCTAGTTTCAACTCTTGACGAAAAATCGGCTACAAAGTCTTCGGCTTTCCCGAAAAATGGGAAACTTTGTGCTCCGGTTTCGCACGGTTTCTCATCAAGTTTTCTCCAAGAAAATCAAGTCAATAATTGAGGAAAAATGTCAAGAAAAATACAGAAGAAAAAAGGAACAAAAAAGAAGGAAAAATGACCGAAAACGAAGCTCGGCGACCAAAAAGGCCAAAGCCCTATGGTCGCCCGGCGACCCTGGGTGCATGGTTGCCGGCGACCCTGCAAATCCGGGTCGTCGGATTTCTCATCGAATGGCCCGTTTTCCGATCCTTTTCGCCTTTCGACTGTTCCTGCCTCTGTGATTTTCTGAAAATCCAATCTTTGATGCTTGAAAACCACTAATCTTCACCGACATCTTGGATCGGCCGTCAAAAGCATGAAATCATCACCGATCGCTCCAAGATCGCCAACCGGCTGACCAAGAAAGTACACTTTCTGTTCTACCGATCGTGAAATCGACAAGACAGATGTCATCTGCCCACCAACATCAATCAATGTCTAAAATTGCACTGCAATCCGACATCAAACAATGTGTGGATCCACCTGTGATGATCACAAGAAGAATCTCAAAAGACGCGACGCGGCCCGCGACTCTTCACATGTCCTGGCGACCACTTAATGTCGTTATTTGACCCGTTTATGATAACTTAATGCGGTCATTAACTCATTATTTTGGACGGCCCAATCAGATTCAAGCATTTAGGTGTTACAAATCCAAGCAATCATGGCATTAAACCCATGAAACTCCCATCATCATGAAGATTAAAGGCGATTAAATGCCCACTATCCTTCATCGGCCAATAACAAGCCAAGAAAAATGAGTTACAAAATCAAGAAATAAAACTTGTAACTCCTCTCATCAATACCATCAATTCTCTCATCATGGCCATCAATGCCAATGAACACCTCATGGCTACCAAAAGCCTATAAAATGAGGTGCATTCCAAGAAGAAAGCATGAATTCCAAGTGCGATCCCAAGCTCTGAAAATCCAGAAAACTCAAGAAAGAGACGAAGTCCTGCTGCTTTGCTCCCAGAAGCACTACAAGGTGATCAGCGTCCCCCCAAGATCCCTTCCTTCTACAACATGGCCTAAACGCGGCTTTTTAGCCTGTTTACTCGGTTTTTCATTGGATATAGGACCTCCTCTTGGTCCTTGTCCTTTAAAAAACTGAGGTTGGAGTCAAGCCGAAGAATCGAAGCATCAAGCGTTCTCATTTGAAGGACGATAGCGAAGTCCATACATGACTTGCGACCGTCGATCTAAACGTGTCCCCACAATCTCCTAAGAAGTTAGATTCATTTTCTTCCTTTTCTATTGTAATTTGTATTTTTTAAAGAAACAAAAAGAAATCACAATTCTTGTCTTTTATATTTGATGAGTTTTGTAAAATCGCCTTTCACGGCAAGTTTTATAGAATCAAAGCATCAGGCGTTCTCATTTGAAGGACGATGGCGAAGTCCATACATGACTTGCGACCGTCGTTCTGAACGTATCCTCACAATCTCCTGAGAAGTTAGATTCCTTTTCTTCCTTTTCTATTGTAATTTGTATTTTTTAAAGAGACAAAAAGAAATCACAATTCTTGTCTTTCATATTTGATGAGTTTTGTAAAATCGCCTTTCACGGCAGACAAACAAAAAAAAAACGCCTCCTATGGCATTCTCAAAAAACAAACTTGTCTCTTTTATTAAATATTTATGCAATTTGAAAAGTTAGAAAAAATGATTGATTTCCTTTTTACTTGTGAAGGTGAATCTCCGGATCATCACCATTCCAAATTCCAAGTAGAATAGTAAATCTGGCATACCCGTACAAAAAGTTGATACCCGCGTTTTCTCTCCTCCGCTGAAGCCCAGGCAGCCTCCGGGACGGAAGGAGAGGACGGAAATCCGAGGGTCCATCAAAGGTGTCCATTGCTGGAGCATCGAATCCTCTCTAGTGGTCACTCTCCAATCAGTAGTCCATTAGAGGTCTGTATTCCAACTCCTCATCATGGTCGTACACAAACTCTGGAATCTCAATCTTACCCCTACTTATGTGCTCCGACAAGAACTCTATACGACTGATATACCTCATCTTCCCTTACAATCTACAATCAAATAAAAATATACTTTCTTTTTTCATCTCATTTATCGCGATGCCCTTGGCAACTAACTCTAGTGAGGCCATGTCTGCAATCATCTATCCCATCAATTGCATGCATCATTTGAAGCCAATGGCTTTGAGAGGGAAATATAGTACTATGAGAAGATGGGGTTTTTTGTGCACTTCTTTAAGACAGATATCAATAAAATTATTCAAAAAAGAACGGTACTAGACTACAAATATACAAATACTCTTATCAAGAAACAGATAGGTATAACTTAACATTAAGAAAACCACATCATCAAATGAATTGCTCCAAAACTACAACAATGGTAATGCATATTCTATTCCTATTGCAGCAAATCATGAAATCGAATCGAGATACATGAAGTTGAGAGAGAGATACTAACATGACACCAAAACAAAATCGTTGATTGGAAATGGTGGGATCTCCTTATATTTTCTTTTCCCTTCTATATCTCTCTCCTTCTCCTCTGTTGTCAGTCATTTTTTTCTCTTCTTCATATTCTCTGTATTTGGAGTAGGAGATAAGAGAGCAACTAAGAAGTGGGGAGTTGGCTTTTTTTGGAGGAAGTTATGGGGATCAGTTAGTTTAGAGAGACGATAGTGGAGAGTAAGGAGACTATAGAGAGAGGGGAGTGATGGGTGGATGGACAGCTATCTTGATGTATTATCTAATTTTAGTGTTCTTAGTTTTGAGGATTGTGGTTAACCGAAGGCAAACCACATTTCAATAGAGATATAGATTTGTTAATCTATTTGATCTAAGACATAAAATGAACAATTAAAATAGGTTTTCCTTAAATCAAAGTCAATAGATCAATATAGTTTTAAAGCCTATAATTTAAACTTGTTGGTGATCGATCTTCGACATGTGGATGGAAAATTATATACGCTTGGACAATTGAGAAGCTTCACGGATCTCTTCGCCTGTGCCTTTACCTATAAGATGGAATAGAATGCATAGAATACCAACTCCAGCTTCCTGACATCTTCGCCATAAACCGACATCCATTATGTGATAGGAACCAGAAGCAAATGGAAAGATAGTTGGCCAATTCGAGGTGGTCGGCCTCCTTGTGCACGCACAGATGGGGGTAAAATTCTCTGATCTTCTTACTATTCCTCTCTTCAAAAATAGCTAATGATGGCTTACATAGATAAAAGTAAAATTAAAAAAGATCTCTCAAATCAGGAAAAGAACTCAAGCTAGAAAACTCCATCCATTACTTAACTTGCACACCAAGCTTGTCCTTGGGCCACATGCCAGCCCCATAGTCCAACACGTGAAAACTTGGGCTCAAGTGAGCTTGGGCTGGACGGTTCTTATCATTATGATGTTGCTGGGAGTCTTATCCATGAATGCAAATCAAGCCTTTTATTGATGGTAGGATATTAATTTTTCTATTGGCCACTGCCATGGTTGATCTGATGTGACACCCATGGCATGCGGGTCACAAAACTTCCAACAATCGGGGCCAATAGACCTACCTTGTTTGACTGGACTCACTTTGTTGACTGTAGAAAAATTCCTTGCCAGAGCATAGAGGATGTGTTCTTTTTATTTTAAGAAAGTGTATGCAGTAATTAGGCATCCTTTTATATGCTTGTGGATGCTTTTGTATTGCTTACTTCTTTGCACTTCACTCACTTGTTGACAGATACTTTAAAGAGTACAAATCTTTCACAGACTAACGTATTCTTTCGTTTTATTAACATTTTTTTCTTCTTAAATATATTATCAGCTCAACTACGGCATTTATGTCATTGTATTGTGGTTTTGTCCTAAGTGCCCAGAGCGCAGAGCGAGAGCGGGAAGGCCGAAATGCTAAAATTAAAATGATATATAATAATTATGTATCAGGAGCGCCTCCAGAGCGCTTAGACAACATAGTGCTTGTGGATTTATAAACAATTAACTAATGGGCACAAATATATTTTAATCGTATATTCAAGTATCAAAAATAGAGAAAGAATTAACTTTGCAATTTGATCACATAAAACAGACAATAATAAATAAGTCAAAAGAATTTTCTTCATTCAAAAGATAAATATCAAGCTTACAGAAAAAGAAAATGCACTAAAAATCAAAATTCTTCATAGTTCACTCCATATTCGGTCGAACCACGCTCTGAACGCACCAATCCCCGTTTTCGAAGAGGGATCGAAAGGACTGAGAGGAGGTTCCGGGCACTAAAGACTTTTGTCGCTCGAGACTTTAGCACACCACGAAAATTATTGGCCAACTTGGACGCCAGAGCTAACGTGCATAACATGGCATGATTTTGCATGGAATTGACATTGAAAAATACATTTTTAAGGCCGGTTTGTTTCACATAAACATGGGAATTGTAACACCTCTATTGTTAAAATTAAACAAAACAATGTAAACCTTTTCTCTTTAGTAAATACTCACACACACTATATGCACGCTCACCCATGTCCCACACCGTTTAATGCTACCATTAGGGATTGATCCACAGTTGTTTCTTCGAAAGGGATGTGCCTCAACACCGAAAATAACCATCAAATTATTTCTACTCTAATGAAAAACGAAACAAGAGAAGATGAAGCTTGTAATAACTTAGTTATTTTCCTTATAAAAAGTTATATTAATCCTAAAAAAACGAGGTAAGGCTAGTGTAATATAGGAACTTATACCCCTACATTAGTCTATTTAGCGACAATTCTAAGTTTTCCTATAAAAGGTTAAAAAAATAAGAATCCTCTTGTTCAATGTTTACTTAGAAAGAGAGAGAGAATACCAGTAAAACGAAAGGAAAAAAAAAAGACCTGTGATGTTACATAGAAATACAAAGAAAGTGCCAATTGAGAACCAATTTGAAATCACAACATCAAAATATCCTCATCTAATTCTTATAAAGAAATAACCCTTTATTTTTTCGTATTAATCCATGAAAACAAAATTAGCAAATTATCAGACGAGAGAAACAGTGGAAGGGCAGATCTCCATGGTTTTCTAGAACTTGTAGTAGGTATGCTTTAATTCATTTAACTACTATTTTCCTCTTATCCTCGTTGGAAATTAGGCTCCAAATTGTCGGGGAATATGCCAAGACCAAATTCGTACAACTCCAAAACCGATGGCACGGGCCACCTGTGTCACAGCCCCGCCCAACTCAGCATGAAATTGTCCGCTTTGGCTCACGTGCACGCGCGGGGACTTCCCAGGAGGCCACCCATCCTAGTACTACTCCCGCCCGAGTACGCTTAACTACGGAGTTCTTACGGTTTCTGGGGCCGCACGGTTTTAAAAGGCCTCATGCTAAGTTAATAATGGTTTTGACTTATAAGCCCAGGGTTAGGACTTGGATATTTCTAATGCTAGCTAACGGAGACTCACCGTTTGAAGCCCGTGGTTGACACGTTCCGCCCCGTGGTTAAGGGTGCCGCCCGGTCCAAGTTCTCACATTCTCCCCCACCGGAAATAGAGCCGTCCTCGGCTCTGATACCAATTGTCACAACCCCGCCCAACTCAGCATGAAATTGTCCGCTTTGGCCCACGTGCACGCGTGGGGACTTCTCAGGAGGTCACCCATCCTAGTACTGCTCCCGCCCGAGCACGCTTAACTACGGAGTTCTTACGGTTTCCGGAGCCGCACTATTTTAAAATGCCTCATGTTAAGTTAATACGGGGTTTTGACTTATAAGCCCAGGGTTAGGACTTGGATATTTCTATTGTGGGCTAACGGAGACTCACCGTTTGAAGCCCGTGGTTGACACGCTCCGCCTCGTGGTTAAGGGTGCCGCCGGACCAAGTTCTCACAACCTGTGTGGGGATATTTTCATAATACCGAGATTGTTCTAGTTTCGGTAAAAGTACCAGCTAGTCATATCCTGGTCTCGGTTTAATGCATCTCGGCAATAGTGCTAGAATGCGTCCATGTTAAGGTCATACTTGACCTCGGTATCGTCTTCAGTTCGGTCTGGTGAACCGAGATGAGCACTGATGCTTAATCAATTACAACTGTACTCCTATAAAGACTCAGCCACGTTACAAAACGTTGATGGACCCTCGGGATTTCGTCCTCTCCTTCCGCACCCCGGGGGCTGACCTGGGTCTCAGCGGAGGAGGGAATATCTCGGGTATCAACATTTTTGTACGGGTATGCCAGATTTACTTTCTACTTGGAATTTGGAATGGTGATGATCAGGGGATTCACCTTCACAAGTGGAAAGGAAATCAATCCTTTTTTCTAACTTTTCAAATTGCATAAATATTAAGAAAAGAGACAAGTTTGTTTTTTTAGAATGCCGTATGAGGCGTTTTTATTTGTTTGCCGTGAAAGGCGATTTTACAAAACTCATCAAGTATGAAAGACAAGAATTGTGATTTCTTTTTGTCTCTTTAGGAAATACAAACTACAGTAGAAAAGTAAGAAAAGGGATCTAACTTCTCAGGAGATTGTGAGGACACGTTGAGATCGACGGTCGCAAGTCATGTATGGGCTTCGCCATCGTCCTTCAAATGAGAACATGTGATGCTTTGATTCTTTAGCTTGGCTCCTAACCTTGGTTTTTTAAAGGATAAGGACCAAGAGGAGGTCCTATATCCAATGAAAAACCAAGTAAACGGGCTGAAAAACCGCGTTTAGGCCATGTTGGAGAAGGAGGTGACCTTGGGGGGGTGACCCCCCAAGGGACGTTGATCACCTTGTGGTGCTTCCGGGAGCAAAGCAGCAGGACTTCGTCTCTCTCTTGAATTTTCTAGTTTTTCAGAACTTGCATTTGGGATTCATTCATGCACTCTTCTTGAAACTCACCTCCTTTTATAGGCTTTTGGTAGCCATGAGGTGATTATGGGCATTGATAGCCATGATAAGAGAATTGATGAGGAGTTACAAGTTGATTTTGTAACTCCTTTTTCATGGCTTGTGATTGGCCGATGAAGGTAGTGGGCATTTAATTGCCTTTATGCTTCATGATGATGGGAGTTTCATGGGTTTAATGCCATGATTGCTTGGATTTGTAACTCCCAGATGCTTGAATCTGATTGGGCCATCCAAAATAATGAGTTAATGACCGCATTAAGTTGTCATAAACTGGTCAATTAACGTCATTAAGTGGTCGCCAAGGCATGTGAAGAGTCGCGGGCCGCGCCACGTCTTTTGAGATTCTTCTTACGATCATCATGGGTGGATCCACACATCGTTTGATGTCGGATTGCAGTGCAATTTCAGACATTGATTGATGTTGGTGGGCCGGTGACATCTATCTTGTCGATTTCACGATCGGTCGGACAGAAAGTAGACTTTCTTGGTCAGCCAGTTGGCGATCTTGGAATGATCGGTGATGATTTCATACTTTTGACGGCGGATCCGAGATGTCGACGAAGATCGGTCGTTTTCAAGCATCAAACATTGGATTTTCATGGGTTTAATGATCGGTGATGATTTCATACTGTTGACACCAAAAAAGTCACTATGTATCCTCAACACCAAGAAGCCTCGTGAAGCTGCATCCTGCTATAAAACAGGCAAGGCTACCTCAAGCATCAGATCTTATCAGAATCAGACAGAAACAGAGAGATCCTTCAAGACAGCTAAAAGAGGGGTACACCTGAGGTTTCGGGCCATTCCGACATCGTTTGGCCCCATTTCACTGCTCCGATAGCTAAACAAGCGCTCCCGGCGGCGACATCATCAAAGACACCAAAACTTTCATCAGAGCCTACGGATGACTCCAGAATGTCTCCAAAGGGCTCCATGCCAAATTTCAAGTCAAACCGACAACGTTTGACCCTCCATCAATGCTCGAACAGCAAAATCAAGCCTCCCGGCTGCGGGAACCACAGAAGTCATCACTCACGAAACAAAGTACATGAGTGGCTTCAACATGCCTCCAAAGGGCTGCACGTCGAATCTCAGGTCATTCCGACAACGTTTGACCAGGTTTCGATGCTCCGAGAGAAAATCAAGCCTACCGGCGGCGAAGCAACCCGGGACCATGACATCCAAAACGGAGCCCATGGAACGTCTCAAAATGACTCCAATAGGCTCCCCGTCAAATTTCAGGTCAATCGGACATCGTTTGACCACATATCAAAGCTCGGCATTTTCCCCGCAGCAAAATCAAGTGAAGCATCGATGGGACCCCAAACGGCTTCAAAACTCAAATAAAAGCCCATGGTTGGTCCTATCCACTGCTCAAGAAGCTCCACCTCAATTTTCAGGTCATTCCGACATCGTTTGACCTAGTTTCGACTCATGACGGAAAATAGGCTACAAAGTCTTCGGCTTTCCCGAAAAATAGGAAACTTTGTACTCCGATTTCGTGCGGGTTCTCGTCAAGTTTTCTCCAAGAAAATGAAGTCAATAATTGAGGAAAAATGTCAAGAAAAATACAGAAGAAAAAGGAACGAAAAAGACGCAAAATCGGCCGAAAACGAAGCTCGGCGACCAAAGGGCAAAATACCCTAAGGTCGCTGGATTTTGCACCAAATTGATCATTCTTCGATCCTTTTCGCGTTTCGGGTGTTCCTGCCTCTGTGATTTTCTGAAAATTCAATGTTTGATGCTTGAAAACGACTGATCTTCGTCAACATCTCGGATCCGCCGTCAAAAGCATGAAATCATCACCAATCGCCTCAAGATCGCCAACCGGCTGACCAAGAAAGAGCACTTTCTGTCCGACCAATCGTGAAATCGACAAGACAGATGTCACCAGCCCACCAACATCAACTAATGTCTGAAATTGCATCGCAATCCGACATCAAACAATGCGTGGATCCACCTGTGATGATCGCAAGAAGAATCTCAAAAGACGCAGCGCGGCCCGCGACTCTTCACATGCCTTGGCCACCACTTAATGACGATTAATTGACCCGTTTATGACAACTTAATGCGGTCATTAACTCATTATTTTGGACGGCCCAATCAGATTCAAGCATTTGGGAGTTACAAATCCAAGCAATCATGGCATTAAACCCATAAACTCCCATCATCATGAAGCATAAAGGGAATTAAATGCCCACTACTTTCATCGGCCAATCACAAGCCATGAAAAAGGAGTTACAAAATCAACTTGTAACTCCTCATCAATTCTTTCATCATAGCCATCAATGCCAATAAACACCTCATGGCTACCAAAAGCCTATAAAAGGAGGTTCATTCCAAGAATGCATGATGAAAATAGATCCCAAGTGCAAGCTCTGAAAATCTAGAAAATCCAAGAGAGAGACGAAGTTCTGCTACTTTACTCCCGGAAGCACCACAAGGTGATCAACGTCCCTTGGGGGGCCACCCCCCCGAAGGTCACCTCCTTCTCCAACATGGCCTAAACGTGGCTTTTCAGCCCGTTTACTTGGTTTTTCATTGGATATAGGACCCCCTCTTGGTCCTTGTCCTTTAAAAAACCGAGGTTAGGAGCCAAGCCAAAGAATCAAAGCATCACATGTTCTCATTTGAAGGACGATGGCGAAGCCCATACATGACTTGCGACCGTCGATCTCAACGTGTCCCCACAATCTCTTGAGAAGTTAGATCCATTTTCTTACTTTTCTATTGTAGTTTGTATTTCTTAAAGAGACAAAAAGAAATCACAATTCTTGTCTTTCACATTTGATGAGTTTTGTAAAATCGCCTTTCACGGCAAAATCGCCTTTTACGGCAAACAAACAAAAACGCCTCCTACGGCATTCTAAAAAAACAAACTTGTCTCTTTTCTTAATATTAATGCAATTTGAAAAGTTAGAAAAAAGGATTGATTTCCTTTCCACTTGTGAAAGTGAATCTCCGGATTATCACCATTCCAAATTCCAAGTAGAAAGTAAATCTGGCATACCCGTATAAAAATGTTGATGCCCGATATTTTCCCTCCTCCGCCGAGACCCAAGTCAGCCCCCGGGGTGCGGAAGGAGAGGACGGAAGATTCCTTTCGGGTCCATCAAGTTGGCACACCCGGTGGGACACGTTGACTTGAGAACGTGATGCTTTGATCACTTGGCTCCTTTCTAGTTGGTGGCCCATGTTGCATCTTGCATCTAAAAAAAACATGAGATGGGATTTCAATTGTTCTTTCTCACTTAAGAAAAAAAACAAATCTGATCTCTTTTTCTTAAAAACTCAACTTTGAGAAATTTTGATCCTTCCCTCTTCGAACTTGATAGCTCACAGAAATGTTCACAGCTATCGTTCATATCGGGGATTGGGCCATCTTTTCTCTTTGATGAGTCCAATTGGGATTTCAAAAAAAAAAAAACACCTTCATTTCAAATTCTTTCAAAAAAAATGATCTCTCTTTCTCAAGATTCAACTTTGAGAAATTTTGATCCTCTCCTCTTTGAACTTGATAGCTCACAGAAATCTTCGCAGCTATCGTTCATATCGGGGATTGGGCCATCTTTTCTCTTTGATGAGTCCAATTGGGATTTCAAAAAAAAATTATAATTTCAAAAGAAAAATTAGTTTTCTCTCTTTGGCATTCAAATTTGAGAAATCTTGGTTTCCTTCCCTTTCGGATTTAGCGCTCGCAGAAATGTTGAGCCTTTGTTCGAAACGGAACACCATTTGCTCTCTTTGATGAATTCAATCTTGACCCTTCAAAAAAAAAAAAAAACTTCCGTCATTACTGGATTCACATCCGAGAAATTCTGGTTCATTCCCTTCTAAATTTAGTGCTCGCAGAAATGTTGAGCCTTTGATCGGATTGGAACACCATTTGCTTTCTTTTATGAATCCAAATTTGACCTTTCAAAAAAATCCCATCTCATGTCCTTCCCAAGGATGCGATTTACAACATTTGTGCCTAGCGGTGCTAGTACGCCCTTTCGAGTCTACTGTATTCGCAACCGACACATTTGTATTTCCAATCTTATATCATTTTACCTCGAGTGAGCCTTGCTTCTCGGTAATTTGAATTAAGGTCTACAATTGCTTCTAGCAGTCACTGGAACGCTCACTCTGAGCCTACCATACTAGCATTTTAGAACAATTGTATCCTCTATGGCTTTTTTCCGTCTTCATCGTCCTTGGGTTGGGCCATGTCCCATCAAGTGATTTGAAAAGACAAAACCATAGTTGTTCTCCATTTACGATCACCATATTCTTATGATTACTAATGGATTTGGTCTTGTTTCAGAAGTTTTCCAAAACTAACAATGGCAGCTTCATTGTCCATCACTTTCAATGAGAACAAGTACCAGCTTATGCTTCAAGACAAGCAAAACAAGCATAAGCGCCCTGCCAGTTGCCGAAGCGTCATCTCCCTCGACAACTCTCCAAACACCGGGTCAACTTCAACTCCCCGAACCATCGTCTTCGGATCGCTGGGACCATTCCCACTTCCCGCAGAAGACACTATACCTGCCAAGAAGCAGAAAACCGCCCCGCAACGTGTCACTAAAATGGCACCAAGGGCGAACACCAAGAAGCCTGAAGCTCGTGGCGTTCCCATGAAGCCTCAACCCACAAGAAACCAGGTTTACACCAAAACTTGGTCCTCGAGATCTTCACCAAAGCAACGAAGGTCCTAAACATCTGCAAAGCCAGCATACCTGGCCCCTCTCAAGGAGAATCAGTTCTACCCTCTCTCTTACATGAAAGAGGAGAAACCTACCCTCCACCAAAAAAAAAAAAAACAAAATCATCATGAGCCGGCTTGCTCCTACAAGCCCAAAATCAAATCCTGCATCGTTAGGCCTATGCAAAAACATGCTGAAGCCTGCACTCCCGCGAGTCGACCCTTCATCTCAACAGGGGCCGAGCTCGCAAAATTCAAGTCTTCATTACGACAGGCAAAGGACCACGTCCAGATTCTGTCCTTGCCAAGCTTCAAAGAAGACAAACTCGGCTGCTGCGCACGAGGGACTACATCCATCATCGCCAGAGCCCAGCCAGAGCTGACTGAAGCTCAAATTGCTCGTCGTATGCGTCGCCGCACTGCATATCGACAAAAGAGACTCGAGAAACAAAGAACCCAGCATTCTACTCTCCACGTCTCAAACAAATGGGTCAAAAAAGAAAGACCCAACCAATTCGTTGTTGTTCATATGGTTGGCAAAACCAGAAAACGCCAGAAGTCAGCAACCAAAATCAGTATTAGACATCCAGTGACTAGCAGCGTCTCCCGGACACGAACACATCTGGAAGAATCTTCCACTCCTCCAAGCCAAGAACACCGGAGTAACCACTCCTCAGATTCTTCATCCAGAAGAATGAGCCCCAGCTCAGTCACCAGGACGATTTCTTCATTCGATTCCCGAGGGATGAACGTCTTGGTTACAAGTTCTAAGCAGCCTCCACCGTATGATGACGTAACTGCACGCATCCGGCAGTTGGAGCAAGGACAACAGAGAATTGAGGCTCTGATGGAAAACATTATTCTCACTCAACAGCGTCCACCACCTAAAACCCCTCCGAATCATGAAGATAATTAGGGTAATGCATAAAACAATGAATCTCGCGCCCTTACCAAAAAGGACGTGGACGATATCCTCGCAAAAGCAAAAGAAGAGGATACATTGAAGGAACATGAGATCAAGCCACCCTACCCTTTATGGATGGACTCGGTTCCGTTCCCTGCAAAATTCAAACAACCTACTCTCCAGACATATACTGGGAAAGGTTCAGCCAGACAGCATGTCATCCATTTCAAGATCCTGACGGGAGCTGTTGCGGATCAAGATGCCCTCAAGATTCGCCTTTTAGCAAGTACCCTAAAAGGTACAGCCTTTGATTGGTACTCCACTCTGCCGGAGAACTCCATCCAGAACTGGGCTATGCTAGAGACACGCTTCCTGACCCACTTCCAAGGTGAGGATCATCCTGTTACTATGGCTCAACTCTGCAGCCTAAAACATGGAGAGAATGAGTCAACATACGACTTCATTCACAAGTGGAAGGCAATGGCGTACAAATGCTCAGATGTACTGCCACAAGCGTCGCTAGTCGACATCTGCCGTAACAATATGAGAGCAAAAATTCGCTCCATGATCATCGGCAACAAATCAAAGAACCTGGGAGAACTCCTCGAAGCTTCCATGGAAGCTGAAATGGTGATCAAAGACCTCAACAGTAAAAAATCATCAAAGAAAGAGCCGACTGCTGTTACAACCTCAAAACCAAAGAAAAATCATATTCTCAATGTGCAGACTAAGTCAGCTCCTCAGCAACCAAAAAAACCTGAAAACAAAACTGCAGGTAAAAGACCTGAACTCTCTGATGCCTTCAAAGAACGTGTAGAAAAGAAATATCCGTTCGATGAAGATGTTGAAGAAATCTTTGAGGCTCTCCTAGCAAATGGCAAACTCATTTTGCCAGAGCCCAAAAGACCGGGAGATGTTGGCAAAACCAATGATCCCCGATACTGTCCATACCATCAGATGATCTCACATCCTCTCAATCAATGCTTCGTTGTGAGAGAGAAGATTAATGAGATGTGGAAAAACGGAGTCATAACCTTTGATAAAAACTATGGCCCCGCCTCTTTCAACATGGTGTTGTGTCGGCAAACTTCAAAGTCACGGAAGGAGAAGATCACTACTTCATTCAAGGTGATTAAAATGGCTCAAGCGTCCCAAGAGTTGGTTCCCTATCCAACACCAAATGGACAACCTATATGGGTGCATCCCGATCTCCTAGATGATGAAAATTGGGAGATCGTCAAAACAAAGCCGACCACTCAGCAACGAAGGCAAGCCAAGAGACAACTCCGCAAGCTCAAACAGCAGCAGAAGTCTCAATCAAAACAAGAAGTCCTTGAAAAAGCAGAAACTTCTTCCACTGCTTCACTAGGGACGACGGAAGAATCTCTTCCCAAAACCTCCAAGGCGGTAAGAAAATTCACTCTTGATGATTTCATGCCACCTCTTTACAAAAATGGAAATATGCAGGGGGCATCATACTCTTGCAACTCGGTAGTTGGATTCTCTGCCTCTGCCTCCAAGCTGCGATTCCCAACCCTTGCCGCATTGAGCTCGGTCTTGAGGCCATTGTTTATGTCCACTTTCTCCTTCAGTTTATGATCGCTGGCATCCATTGCTATTTGAAGGTTTTGCTTCTCTCCCTCTAATCTTGAAACCTTGGAGCCATGCTGCTGAACCCTCTCTAGGGCGACTTGCCCTTTTGCACCACCTATAGAAAAAACAGGCATTAGAAAGCAATGGTCAAAATAAAACACTTGGTAAAATTTAAGAAAGTTTACCGAGATGGCTGACTGCATTGTTGATAAAACTAGCCTCAAGTCGTCGAACTCCTCGTGCTTTGCCATGTCTAGTGGTAAAGCATAGGCTTGACCGAGTTCGGCAATGACAAAAGCATTGCCGGCAACACGGTCCTTTACCGTCATCGGTCTTCTTGGCTCAACCTGGAGGCTTGGTTTCTAGAGAGCCGGACCAATGGAAGGGGGTGCCGCTACCGTGCTAGGCCTCTCCTCGATGGAGGCCTTGGTCCTAGGCCTCTTCTCTCTTTGAGCTTCCCGTTGTGTGGTTTCGACAGCCGTTGTTGAACGCTGCCAAACTCTAGAAATTGGAGCAGGAGCGGGAGCAGAAGCAACAACAGCGGCAGGGGACGTGGAGGCACGAGGATCTCGTCCTCCCAGTGCTAGAGCCCCCAAATCCTTAACCACCACGGCAGGTCGACGCCGTGACATATCTTCTTCTTCCTCCAAGCTAGATGAAAAACTGGAGGAAGGCACTACTTGTTGTGATCTTCTTGACCTCGAGGAGGTCTCAGCTCCTACAGTAATTGTGTTGGTTTCAGCGGACTCAGTTGCCTCCGAGTCAATCCCAAAAGTGATGGCCTCAACACCAAAAGCAACCCAGTATTCAATGTCAGTTGGGCCTGTACGGGCTCTGTCCTTTCCACTTCTATGTGAGCTTTTAATGCCCCCCCTTATCCAAGGTTGACCAGTTTTCCTCTTGATGAAGAAATGGTACCTCAGTTCGTAGTTGAGAAGCGACCAGGCAGCTCGAACTTCGTGGCATCGGTAACTGTACACCACCCTAAACCACGCGTTGTTCCCTACCCAACCGTCTCAGTGGGCTTCTTGTCTTCTTTGGCAGGCATATGCACAACAGAAAATGTGTCAAGTATAATACCTCGGCAAATAAGAAGAAGAAAATACAAGAAAAACTGAAAGGCTAAGAGGTCGGTGGTTACTTAGAGGGCTCCCAAAGTCACAGGGAATCCGGTCAATCCTTGCCCCTTCGGGCACGGTTCCTTCATATTCCCAATTGCCCGAGACAAACAGGCGATTGTCCCCAGCATATCTGTTGGAGTCTTCCAGATCACTGATGATCCACTCCCAGTTTGCCTTGGCTCGGAGATAATAGGTGTTGTCACCACCGGATTTGCAGAGGTCATAAACCTCCTCTATATTGTGGATGCCGAGGTTAATACCTAAGATCCTATTGAGCTCGGCTATGCCCATGATGATCTTGAAGCTGTTTGGCATCATCTAACAAGGGCAAAGATGCCATTTCCTAAGACTGGTTCTAAGAAGGGGATGAAGGGGGAATTGAACCCCACCTTCGACTATGGTAACCAAGTAAAAGGGCATCCAGCCATTGACGAAGGAATAACCATCAAAGGGATTTTCAAGGTTATTTAGCCTAATGAGGACATCATCGGGGATCCCGTAGTCAGTCCTAAATTTGGCTATGGCCTCTGGGGTCTCTAATCTCTCCCTATAGACACCCATTATCAAAGCTCAGGTTTGAAGAAACTGAAGAAATAAAGAACGAGAAGTCGAAAAAGGAAAAAGATCAAAGAACCCTAAAGGAAGCCAGAAAGTGGAGATAAAAAAGATCAAAAGAGAGGACTTATAAATGCAAGACGAATGAGACTTGATTTAAAAGACTCTGAGCTCGAATTTGGAAGAACTCGACCTTGGTAGAATTTCTCTCCTCGACAAACCCTCTCTCTTCTCTGACGAATGTGAAAGTGAAAAATGAGAGAGAGAGGCGCCTCTATATATAATGAAAAAAGAGGCGTCGTTTCAAATTCCTAGGATGCATGTGCAAAACGTCGCCTTGAGTACTGTGCACGTCTCTTCAAAGTGATTAGACAACCAACCAGGCGGTGACACATGGTGCCGCCAATATGTCTTCTGTATCAATCGAGATGCGCTATTAATTATCTCGGGCATGTGAAGCGACATGATGATAGAGATCAGATGTCACCGACTGACACCGAGATAAAATACAATACAAGCTTCAGATTCAATGTTCAGAAGATTCTCCTTTCATAATGCTTAGCTTCCGACCTCAAAGAGTTAGAGAACTCTAAGAAGTTAGAAGCTAGGGGCAATTGTGTGTGGATATTTTCATAATACTGAGCTTGTTCTAGTTTTGGTAAAATTACCAGCTAGTCATATCCTGGTCTCGGTTTAATGCATCTCGGCAATAGTGCCAGAATGCGTCCATGTTAAGGTCATACTTGACCTCGGTATCATCTTCAGTTCTGTCCATTTAACCGAGATGAGCACTGACGCTTAATCAGTTACAACTGTACTCCTATAAAGACTCAGCCATGTTACAAAACGTGTTGAGAGGTGAGGATAAGCACCGGATAAGATAAGGGCTTATCCTTATCCGGTGGTTACATCCACAATCCCTGAAAGATCAGGGTAGTGTCCAAATAAGACTCTACCACCGAGAAACCAGGACGAGTCGTGGGACTCTTGGCCTAGATATACAAAGAGCTAATCTAGAAAAAGGTATGCAATCATACGCCCTCACTCAACCTTTGTTTAGTTACCGAACTAACTTAGGCATCAGAATGCCTTTGGCCAAGTTCGGCCAAGGTCTTTGACCTTTATTTTCTCCTGCCCTTTCAGGTTTCAGGCATTCAATCTTTCCCAAGAAGCTTTGCAATGATTAATAAGCCCATAATCATTTAGACACACACACCACCCACACCCTAGAATTTTGTGGCACATGAGAGATAAGAGAAAAACATTGCTGCTCTGAGACTGTCACGACCCGGGCTCGAGATCAAGGCAGTCAGGGCGTAACCCCGGGTCGCTAATGCGATTAGACTTACTCCTGTGAATCCCGAGCCAGCTCGAGACTCACAAGGGATCTATCTTGTATACCTGTCAAATGTACATTTTTGCGGAAATATATATACATTGACAATAATTAACTTTACCTTAAAAGTAAAGTCCACATACACAAAATTACAGTCTAATAAAGTTTGCCACTGCATATTCAAAATACAATGCAGGTGACATCTATTTACATCTCAAAATGATTTACTACAAAAACATTTATCAAAATAATTCCTAAAGTACTTCCAAAATATTCAAATTCATCCACCCTCCGATTTATGTCCATTCTAGCAATCCTCTTGGAGGAATCAGATTGGCTTCCTCCGCTGGCGGAGCGGCCTCTGCAAGGCCGGGATGGGCAACTAGGCCTGTAATACCATCAATAACACTATGAACACAACAGTTCAGCAATGTATAAGCAAATCTATGATAATTCATGCTAAATCTATCCATTTCTCAACGTAACAACTCTAGACAATTAAATCTGGGACAGTACAATATCCTGTATAGTGTAGCCAATCAATAATCAATGACTAAATCACAACTACAATAATATTATTCTAATTCAATTCAGTTTCTTCCCCAAGGGAAGTAGTTAGTCAGTTCTTTTCATTCATTTCATATCGTTCATTGATTACATTGGGTATTTATTAGATGGCTTATGGGACTCTTTAGTCCAATATTATTAGATGGCTTGTCAATTTAGTGACTTTTCAGTCTAATATGTGGGATCTACCAGCGTCATGATCAGAGATCACTGGCATCACCACAGAGCTCCGAAACACCCCATCCATCTATTGCAGTAGGATTAATCATTATATTGTTACATTTTAGTAACTATTCATTAGTTCATTGTATCTATCAATATGGTCCCAAACGAGTTAGACTAGTTCCAGGCGGGTTAGAAAGCTTCCTACTCATTTCCATTTCTACTCAACTCTGTTTCACATCTAAACAATTATTTAGGTGAAAACATCAGTTACCAAATGCACGTGTTATTCTCGATGGACATCACATTTATATATTTAATGTGTACATTTAGTTCCCAAAATTCCCACCCACAATTTCAAAATCCACTGGACTCAACCTAAGTCCCCCAATCAATCGAACCGTTAGGTCCGAGCGATTGGCCAAATTTTCACTCACAGCTAATATTTGGCCAGTATCAGGTTCGCTCGAGCGGATCCAAGTTCGCTCGAGCGGACTCAAACAGACAGGGGATCCGCATCAGACAAAACCTTCATCGCTCGAGCGCACATATATTCGCTCGAGCGGACACTTATAGACGACATTTCGTAACAGACAGTAACTAGTTCGCTCGAGCGGACTCCCAGTTCGCTCGAACGAATTGTCCAGAACTCCAAATTCCGGAATTCTGAACATTCACTCCTTCAGTCCCATTTCAACTCAAATCCACTCCAAACCTGCAATAAACACTTGGAACCTCCTGTTCCCTCCTCCATCAACATTCCACAATACTTCTACTCCATTCAAACATCATGAAATCCATACAAATCAAATGCAATCCATTCTCCATTTCTATAACAAAGGAAGAGTTTGAAAACCTAACTCTTACAATTCAAAGGAAACAAGCAAACTAGCATTTTAATCATAGACAAGTGTTTATACTTGCCTCTTGGAGTCTATTAGTAAGAAACCTTCTTTACTTAGCTTGACTTGAGATTAAATCCCCAACTCAAACCCTAATTCCATGAAAATACAAAAACACTACTCTATAAGCTATTTGTACTAGAATCCTTGCTCAATCACCCATTACAACTTGGAAACTCACTAAATGATCAACTACTTACTTGTAGTTCTAAGAAAAGGGATTCTTGAGCTCTTCCTTAAGTTCCAACACTCCAAAAATGGAAAAATAAGCTAAGGAAGGAGATGAAACCTCACTCCAAACACTTAACAAGCTCTCAATCTTCACTCTAGATGGAGAGAAATGGGAGGGGAAATGAAGAGGAAAGAGTTGCCTAGGGTTTTCTCTTCAATGAAATGAAGTAGAATGAACTCAAAGGAGTTCATCTCATTTACATAAGTCCCCTTTTTGCATTTAAACCCTCTACTTTTCTCTTATTCTCGATTCAAGTCAAATGAAGGGTCAATTGACCGGATTCTCGTCAATCGACTTCGGTTTTATTACGAAAGTTAACGTACTCGTCGAGATACATATGTTGGTATCAAGAGTTTCTGTATTCGATAAAATACGTATAAATCCTTATTTACGAAAAAGTTCTTATTTTCTTAAGTTTGGCTCAAAACTCATTCAATCCACTTAATCTCTTTCATTAACATTTCATTAAGTTCATTTGAGACTAATCTCATTGAATTTGGTCATTAATTATCATTAGTCTAATTAAACATGATTAACTAGCACTAATTTCAATTAATTAGAGTTAATCTTGATTAACTCAGGACGGGGCCTGACAAAGACCCGGGCAACTTGCAGCCACTGTAGCTCAAAGTAAGAACTTACAGAAATTGTGGAGCCTACTAGGGGTATTAAATACAAATGAGTTTGAGATTTTGCCTTACAAAAAGAATACACCCATCAAATTAATATTGCCATCTAAGGTCGACTGGCCAGATCTCAAACCGTACTCAATTATTTTCATGTAGTTGAGCTTTTAGGTTTAGAATACTTATATATCTAAAAGTAATTAAAATTGAAGAAATAAAGGTCAATATGACTAAAAGTCAAATAATCTCTCCTTTTTACTTAGAGTCCTGATCTTAATAATTCAAATTCGAAAATAGTCAGGGTTTCGTCCACATGTGCTCCTAATATGATTCTCCTCTATGTTCAAATAAAGAGGATATCATTTTTATATTTGTGAGTCATTGGGCCTAATAAAATCACACGTTCTAATAAACAGCAGTGAGTCCAGATGGTATGAGGTTTTACCCCCACTTTGACTTTGAGCGGACTTATCACCATCAACCACATCACCTTGGATAACCTACCATGCACGCGGGGCTATTATCCTATCAAAATAGAACTGCAATATAGTGACATGACGTACCGTGATTGGTGTACTCACATCCACCCTACACCAAAATCCTCGTAAGATCTTAATTAGAAGTAGTTGATGTTTCTGCGCCAGTTGCGAAGGATCCGAATGAACAAATCACTAGTTCTCGAGGGAAACATGGCAACTACTATTTCTATAGAATAACCAAGTCATTCACCGTGCCAAACTACTACTGCATTTATTGTGCCAATGGACAAGAAAACTGCATCCAGAGAAAAACCGATGCATATTCCATGCACCCCGAATTATGCTCGTGTGGATTCTCCTCAGCTCGGCTAGGCCCTTGACCAAGCTTTAGCGGGGGCTCTCTGTTTACGGTAGCTCTAGTTCTATCTTCCTATTAATGGTTCTAGTTCAAGGTTCGGATCCATCTCTTCATTAACGGTTCCGGTTCCGTATCCACTAAGGACCAGGACCAAAACCAACCCGTTTACATCCCTACTAGCCAGGCGCTTGGAAACTCTCATGTGGCTAGGCTTATGAGATAGTCAAGTGAAAATTATAATATAGTAAAGACAAGGGTTTTGGATTCAATTTTCATCATATTCCTTTCAATTTTGACTTTTTATTGAGCATTTGTAAAAATCTAAAAACGTATGGGTCAGAATATTTGAAATCATGACATCTTGCCCTTAAATAACTAACCTAATTACTATAACACCCGATACTCAAGTGTATTTATTTATTAAAAAACGTCAAAACTAATTAAATGGAGCGTGGACCCAAGCCACATGAGTCACGCTCGTGCTTAGCACAAGTTATTGTGCTGCTCATTATTAAGGAAGCCTATGTGCAAGCCTTGTAGTTGTTTGGTAACTTCACTTAACTAGTTAAGTTAAGTGAAGAGTCAAATTAAATGAAGAAAAAGGAGGGGTTAGATTAAAAGGTCCTAAATGACAAAAGGCTATGTGATGGTTTTTGTCGCATGAGAATGTCGTTTTCTTTTCTTTTTTTTTTCTTAAAGATAGCTTTTTCGTCATTTAGTAGCGTGATAAAGTAACTTTTTGACTTTTCTTGGTAAAAATAAGAGGTTTTCTTAAAAAAAGTCTACATCAATTCTCCTCCACTTGAAAAAACTCAGCTCCGGCAAGTTGACAACTTAATAACACGGGAAAGAATCCGGCCACAAGTTCTAAAAGGGTCCTCCAAGATCGAAAATTAATCGCAAAAACTGCATAATGTTCTTGCGAGCTTCATTTGTTTTGCGTGTCTTGCAAGCTTCATATAGTCTTTTTCTCAATTTAGAAGTATATGAAAGGGGTCGCTTCTTCTTATGTCTGCACTGAGCTCGGATGTGTGATCTGACCATTAGAAGGTTCAGTTATTTCCTTCGAGCCAACGAATCATGAACATTGACTATCCATCGTTGATCGCCGAAAATGAAGTCAAAGTGACGAGTTTCAACTACTTGATCTTCATGTGTATCCACTGGGACAATTGACTTGATTTTCAATGACGTAATTAGATTTTCTGAAAGTGGCATTACAATTAGATCTGCCAGATGTTCAATCTTCTTCCTAACTCAATCAGAGTCTTCAATGTTTGCTTGCCCGTGTTCTTATTCTACCTTTTGTTGCTCTTGATTAACGCTATATTGATCATCTTGTACTTGTTCTGGTTTTTCCACGAGATCAGCATTGCCTTGACCTTGCTCATCTATTGCACCCTTGATGTTTGTTGGCATGATTGGTATCTCTTGTGGTACAATCATGACCACTAGGACTTCTTTTTGCTCTTTTTTTGGTTCAGTGGAAGGAGTTGATGCAGACGAAGATGAGACTATCGATGTCATTGGAATAAGCAAAACCCTTTTTCCATCCCACTAAAGGGTATACCTGTTTGCCTCTTTATCATTTTGCTCTTGTTAATACCAAATTGGTATTAGGTTTTGTCGGTAACATATTTTTGTTTTCGACAGGGGTGTAGGGAGTTTGGAAAGGTGAGGGTAGATTGTCGATGGGGGAACTGGGTTTGGCAGGGTTTTAGGGCTCTGGGTTTTGGGAATTTGGGGCTTCGGCTGAAGGATTGGGTTCACTAGGGCTGATGTGGGGCTGACTTAGGGTTTGGAAGGTCTTCAGTGGAGTTCTTAGGGTTTAGGGAGGGACGGTGAGTGGTTTTGGGTTAGTCATGAGGGATGACCAAGGATGAAGGTTTGTGGGTGGGGATGATTCGGTGACGGTGGAGAGGTTGGTGGAAGATAAAAGGAAGGGGTAAGACGATGGGATAGGAATTCAGGAAAGACTGTTGTCTTTTCGGTGATCGCTTCTACTCTGATACCAATTGGCACGATCCTGGTCTGCTATCGAGACAATAGATTAATCTCCCAAATGACTGATTGAATCCGAGATGAATCCCAGCCACTAGGGCACCCTCAAAAGAGGAGAAACACCACAAGAGATAAATCTCAAAGAAACTTTAATTGATTGAAAATAAGCAATGCATTACAATGAGGTCTAACATCCTTATATAGAGTAGTTGGCTCGATCCCTAAGTAACAATACTTTCTAATAACTGAATACTACCAAAATAAAATAGAAAACTAACTAGTATTAATCCCAATCAAATCAAATTACTAAATATTACTCTTAAATAAATGGATGTCCAGTTGGGCCTATAAATTGGACCCAATGGGCTGGCCGACCTATTGTCCAGCCTACATCAATAAACTATTTACATGTGCAAATGCATGTTAACCGGTATGCACATTTGTAACACTTACATACATAAAATAATAAGGTGGATAATTTTATTTTCTTTCCGCCTTAGCCCAATCCTGGCTCTTGAATGTAAGATAGGAGCCTAGCTACTGCATATCCTTGAGAATTTTGACCCATCCAAGGCTTGACTATCATTTGAGTGGTTAGGGTAAGGGCACACCCTGCCCTGGCTAAGCTCGGGCCCTTTGATAAGCCTCCAGTAGTGGTGCTCATGGACACGGTTGGCTGGAGCCCAGCCTGGGGCCTAGTCTGCTTTGGACCAGGCTTGGGCCTGGCTAGGATCAAAATTATGGACTATGGACCCATTTATTGTATGGGTTGTGCTTGAATTAAGTGGCAGAGAGCACAAAGCCTTCCCTACCTCGGACCGGAGAAGAGGGATAAAAAGAATTGTTATGGTTTGTGTATGTAATAAAAGTCACAAGGTGTAGTCTTTTTTTCCCTTCTTCTTAATCTCCCTATGCTTAAAGAGTAGATAGGAGAAATTTGGGAAAATTAAATCTTGCCAAGATTTCAATCCTATCTCAAAATCATAAAATACCCCTTTTTTCTCTATTTGAGTAAAACTGTATGCACCCAAGAGGAAGAGTTTTAACCATGTGTACACCTAACTCTAGTAGACAATCTCTTCAAATAATGGAAATGATTTTAATCGATTTCAATCCGATCTCAAACTATTATTAGTGTAAAACTGTATACACGTGGGAGGAGGACTTTTAACCATATGTACACCTAAGTCTAGACACAATATCCTCAAACAAATAATGTAAATAGTTTTAATCCAATCTTAATATCGTAAATTACTGCTCTTCAAATTTACATTAAATTCTAAATATGATTAGAACATGTATAGAAGTTTATGAAACGATCCATTTATTCCAAGATCAGATTACTTGAGTAGTCGGGCTCTGGTTTACTAGGTTTTAAGTGGGTTGGGATCGGGCCAATAGTTTATGACCCCAGTCGAGCTAGAGCCTCAGGGCAAGGGTGGATATTCATCAGCAAAAAGTCTACTTGTCCCGGGACTCTTGTCCCGGACTGGCCCGACTCCACATGGGAGGGGCACTTTGGTCATTTCTCAGGGCAAAGGTGGATATTCATCAGCAAAAAGTCTACTTGTCCCGGGACTCTTGTCCCGGGACTGGCCCGACTCCACATGGGAGGGGCACTTTGGTCATTTGCCAAATGACCAAAGTGCCCCTCCCATGTGGCCAGTCCCGGAGAGTCTCGGGACAAGTAGCATGGCTCATTCATCAGCCCCGTTTCGGATCTGGATCCAAGTTATGAGCATCGAGCACCCCTAGCGTCCACTCCACATGCACCAAAGCAACAATTGTTCCCCCGTCTATAGCCCAACGCAGTAGCTCGAGCCCCACTTGACCATGGCCGTTGAGAGTATATAAGGGCCTACGCAGTGCAGGTACTTAAAAGGGGGTTCCAGTGGAGCCTAGCAAAGAACACAGCAGGTCGAGCCTATCAAAGATCACGGGAACGAAAAGGCGTCAACCGGGAGAGAAGCACGTGGCAAGCATTGATAGGCAGTTAATACTCCCGTCTTTTTCACACATCACGGTCTGGCCCCGAGGCCCAGCGGGGAATATAACTGGAAATATCCTCTTACCACCCCCGGATATTCTCCCGCGATCCTTCCGAATATTCTCTCCTTCCCTTATATCTCTCTCTCCTCCCTTTCTCCCTCTCTACATTCCCCAACTTCAAAAACACCCTTCGTTTCTTCTTCTTCTTCTTTTTCTAAGTTGAGAAGATCGCTTTTTGAGATTCGATTCGATGAAGTTTGGAAAGAGTCTGAGCAATCAGATCGAGGAGACTCTTCCTGAATGGAGGGATAAGTTCCTCTCCTACAAGGAATTGAAGAAGCAGTTGAAGCTGATCGGAGGTGGCGGTGAGAGGAATAAACGGCCCAGATTGGCCGATGAGAAGGAGACGGATTCCTCTGCCATGACCAAGGAGGAGATGGATTTCATCCGCCTTTTGGAAGCCGAGCTCGAAAAATTCAATTCCTTCTTCGTCGATAAAGAAGAAGAATACATCATAAGACAAAAGGTTTGACCCCCAAAACAAAATCGATGATTTGCTCTTGTTCTTTTTTTCATCTGATCTGTGCATGGAATTTATGTTTTCTATCTCTCTCTCTCTCTCTCTATATATATATATATATATTTGGAGGGGGTGTTTCTTAATTTTCTGGAAAAGTATTTTATTTATTATTTTTTTTTTGGAGGGGGTGTTTCTTAATTTTCTGGAAAAGTATTTTATTTGTGGTTTTAAAAAAAGTCATGCAACTTGTTCCGAGGGACTGTGCGACCCTGATCGGACTCCACATGGAAAGTGCATTTTGGTCATTAGTAGACTTTTTCTTTTAAAAATTTGTGGGTGAAAGACATCCAGGGATTGTTGGTTCTGAAGCCAACTGAGATTATGACCTGGATTTGATTTTGAAAATCCTCAAGGGTCATGTCATAATGGGATTTTGGTAATGTGGGGCAGCTCAGTTGTCCTGTATCACGGTTTTCACCCGAGGCTGAGTACACTCGGGCGCAGGCAATTTTACCCGGCTTTCTCTCGTGGGCTAGTATTATGGATTATTCCAGCCCAAAAATGGAAAAAGAAAAATCGGATTTGCTGATTTTGGGACCCATGGTCCAATCTGGATCAAGGTCCATCATTTTTTCGGTCCGAATCCAGCCCGTTCACCGAACCATTTACAGCTCATGGGCTGTGTAACTAACAAATTTGAAACAGAGTATGGAGCAGTGGGCTATTTGTGGTATTTATTCAAATTCAAAAGTATTAACCACTCATATTGATTAGAAGTGAGTCTTCAGATACTTTGCATATAGCATATTGAATCATTCCTTTATCTTATATTAAATACTTTGCATGTAGCATATTGAATCATTCCTTTTATCTAGTACTCTATGAGATGATTTTTTAATGTCATGTGCATGGTAGTGGGATTGTTGACTTACTGGGAATTTTGTGTCCACTGGACTGCAGGAGCTGCAGGATGGAGTTGTGAAGGCCAAGGATTCAAATGAGAAGCTGATTAGAATTAGAAAGGAGATTGTGGATTTCCATGGGGAGATGGTCCTCCTGGAGAACTATAGTGCACTTAATTATACAGGTTGGCATACATGTTCATGTATTATATTTTTTATCCCATTTGTAGAACATCTTGTTAATTATATAAATAGCATAATAACCCGTGCTAAGCACCGGCATGGCCCACGTGGCTAGGGTTCCCTGCTCCATCTAGCTAGTTTTGAGATTTTATTGATAATTAACTGCATTTAATAATTGTGTGGTTTGGTTAGGTTAGTTTTATTTAAAAGGCTACATAGGTCATGAGTTCAAATCGCGAAACCTTTATAATTTTTAGCTTTTTGCTGAGGCTCCTTAAAAAAGTCAAAATTGAAAGGAATCCGATCAAAATTGAATCCAAAGCCCTCGGCTTTAATATATTATAATTGATCTGGTATGGACAAATAGTAATCTGAACTTAATGCACAGTTGAAAGGTGCACGGAAAACAAAACATGATTTTGCGGGATCAAGTCATCTTAATTTCAATGAAAAAAAAAGGATGAATTTCATTGTTTATTTTGTAGTATGTGTCATCTGCAATATCTTGTGATACCTGATTGGTTCAACTGAATTTCTTCAACATGCCATAGACGATAAATCATCTGCAGTAGAAATCTTGTGATTCTTGCTAAAATTATTCTTGTGGTATGTAGCTGTGTGCTGCTGATGTGTGCTGTCTCTTTCTCCACTTTACTAAAATGTTATTCTTGGCCTTCTATTGCTTCATGTCTTTATTTGCTGCTTTTCGACCAATGTTTGAAAATGCGATCTGAGTCAAAAGTCATTGAGACAATCATACCTTTGTCAAGTAATATAAGTGAAAACTGGAAAGGTCTATATATAACCAAATCATCATGATGATCATCATCATCAAAGGCTTGTCCTAACTAAGGGTTGGCGATGAATTATGTTTTTTCATTGTGATCTATCCTGAGCCAAATCTGCAAATATGTTGCACATCTTCGTATTCATCATTACTACTATTATCTATTTCTCTTTGGCCTATCCTGTTTCGTTTTGGTGAGCTATCAACTAGCATAGAAAATCTTTTGCTCGACGGCTGTTGAGTCTAAGTGAATTGAGTTTGACTCTAACTGAGTTATGATCTGTGACGCCCCGGAGTCCCACATCGAATATAGAGAGGAAAGTGATTGGGGTTATATGTAGAGCTTACACCCTTATCTTGCATGAGGCCTTTTGATGGGTTGAGGCCCATCAGAAGCAAAACCGTGAGGCAAGATTGGATGCGCTTGGGCCAGGTCCTCTGGTCAAGTAGCCCATGAGCTAAAGCGGACAATATCATGCATGTGTGAAGGGTGGGGCGTTATATGATCTGTTCAACGTTTTCATTGATTCTATTTCTGGCTGAGTCAAGCGGGGTTAGAATGAGTTTTAGACACTGGTATAGACTGTTAATTGGGAAAACAAGAATGGATCCTGCTATCGATGATGGTGCTTACATTGTATGGTTCTATTTCCCAGTGTACATGCCCTGATCCAAGAGCAATGAAATAAATTTGTGAGTCATCAATCCATTAGAAGATGGAAAATACGATATTTGAGAAAAAAAAGGAGAGAGAGAGAGAGAGAGAGAGAGAGCGGACATTGATTTTATCTGAAGATAAAAGACTGTTGACCAGCTTTCAAATGGCTGCATGATAAATTTGAGTACACCTACTGGTAGTCACTTAACACTAATGTCTTTTAGATCTCAATGGCGATGGATCTTACTTTGTATCTGTTTGGTTAAGAACCATTTTGATTTATTTTATATATACAGAACCATGAATTGAGATATAGGTCTCCAAAATCTGCAGTGTGAGGCTTGCTTGTAATCAGGGCTGATTGTTGGATCAAACTACCCCAGGTGCATGGTGACTGGTCCACTGTCACATGATTTGAGTAATAATTATCACTGGATTATAAGTGGTCGTCTTCACATGGTGATCTCATGTTGAAATCAGACGATTTCCAACCCATCAATGCGTTCTTTTTGTCCCCCTTTTTTCTTTTCTGATCGGAGTGATACTTGTTGCACTGACTACTCATAAGAGCAGGTTTGATCTACTGAGGTCCATGATGCAGTAGCTGCATAACACATTCAGATTAGAGGCTCTGTTACTTGAATAATCATTTGACAACTAAAAGGAAAAGATGGTTTCACATTATGGGTGAATAACTACGAAATAAATGCAAATGGAATTTCCTTTCTGAATAGTATTCCATGGCACCTCATTTGTGAGAATTGTCTTTCTAAAACAGCGTTGCAATGCAAAATTTGCAGTGTGCTGTCCCTCCACATGGGCAGTAACAAGAAACATGGACAGCTTATGATCAATACAAGTTACCATTTCAAAATAAGAAAAAAACATGGACAGCTTATAGGAATGGGGACCGCAACCCCTCTTATGACACCTTTTTTAGATGAATGTAGCTTTTAGAGAAGCAAGTGAGAGTAAAACCGAACATATAGTAATTTATATCTTTCAGACAGGGAATTGAGTGGGATATTAAGCCGTAATGAACCTTCACTTCCCGGAAAAGATTCAGCTGTGCACCGCACACCACGCATCCTGCTGTGTGCACGTGAAATTTGGCGGTGGGTCCTACCACTGGGATGCTCCAGATGTGCAGCGCACAGTGGAAGAATTTACTTGCATCTCATGAGCTATAAAAAAAATGGTGGGCCTCAGAATAGTTTTGCACTTGATCACACCTCTATGTCACACTAGGTTAAGAGTGGCAATGGGAAGACAGTGCTGATATTGATGTGATTCATTCTCTCCACAGGCCTAGTAAAAATACTAAAGAAGTACGACAAGAGAACTGGAGCTCTTATTCGCCTGCCTTTCATCCAAAGAGTCCTTCAACAGCCTTTCTTCACCACTGATTTGATTTACAAGCTTGTAAAAGAGTGTGAGGTTATGCTTGACAGCCTTTTCCCAGCAAGTGAGCCCTCGGTCTCTGGGGTAGGCGACAAAAGTCATGAACCAATGCCTCCAGCTGAGAATGATGGTTTGCTCAGAGTTCCAAAGGAACTGGCAGAGATTGAGTACATGGAGAGCTTGTACATGAAGAGCACAGTAGCTGCATTGCGGGCTTTGAAGGAGATAAGGAGCGGGAGCTCCACGGTCAGTGTGTTTTCATTGCCACCATTGCAGACGAATGGCCCGGAGGAGAAATGGACGAAAATCCCTGTGCTAGAACAAGAAGCAAAATAGTAATGTGAAGAGGGATATGAGGCTGTTTTGCTTTTTCAATCTTTCTGTGCTTGGGTGAGCCATCTCTCTCTGTAGCATGCAGGCATCTTTTGTTACACGTTTAATTGTATTGAATTCTAACAGATGTAAAATTTTAAACTTAAACATAGGTTGATTAAAGTATCTCTACTGGGTTTTTAACTATGTCCATGGTTTTCTATTTTTGCTAAAAGAAAATGACAATTAGAGGGCTAGATGCAGAGTTTTTGTGAAACGCCAAACAAGAATAATAGTGTTGTACACTACCTAAAGCTCAGTTCAAGGCCATTATCATCAGAGTTATCACGAGAACTATCTTTTCTGGGAATAGTATGTGAATCATGATAATATATTTTAATTTAGTGTGATAAACTTGGTATTGTTAACGAAAGAACCAAAAAAAGAAATAGTGGTTACGTTTATAATGATAGCAAGAGTTTTTTAGGGACTATTATGAAATAATTATGATTAAGGTCTTATTAAACGGACCATAAGTGAAGAAGAAACAAGTACACATCGGTAAAGGTCGTTGTACAAATTTTTTTTCATGAAAATGCCACCCTTTTCCCTTCTTTGAGAAAGCATGCAATAGTCACTGGCAAAGAAAGAGAAAAGTATTGTTCCCATAGTAGTCTATTTCGTTTTGGGAAATGAAATATTTCGGAGTTTTTAAATGTCGGTGAAGATTTTCAGTGTATTTTTGGGAAAATATAAAAATATAAAAATATTTTGGGGCAAGGGGCAAATGCCCCCACGGTTGCTGATTTCCTTGCCCCTTTTCTCAGCCTTTTTTTTTTTGTCATTTGTGAGTGATTTTTTTTCCCAATGTTCGGGGATTTTTGGCATTTGATTAGAAAGGTAGGGTAAGGGGTTCGTGATTTTGAGGGTTTGGGTTGAAATGGAGGAGAACATGTTGGTCATCAAGAAGGTCCGAGCCTCTCTCTTTTTTGACCTTTTCTTTTTTGGTGAATGGCGTTTATTTTAATGCCCTCTCTCTATCCATATCTCTTGACTTCTTTTCTCTGAATGGAGTTTGTTTTAATGCACTCCTTCTCTCTGGTTTAGAAATTTTCCCATATGCAGGACAAGCCATTGAATTGGGGTATTTGAACGTTCTTTAATGTTCAATTTGATGGGTGTTATGGGGTTTTTTTTTTTTTTTTTTTTTTTTTTGTTCAATATTCAATGTTGGATTTGAGGATGTTTTGCACATTTTTTTTTTTTTTGTGGCCTTCATGTAATTCGGAGTTGACAAGCATTTGAATATGATGCTCTCTCTCTCTCTCTCTCTCTCTCTCTCTCTCTCTCTCATATATATATATATATATATATATATATATATAAGGAAATTTTCAAAAATCCCCCACTTTAAAAATGCCCCCTTTTCCGCCTCTCTTTTTTCTGGTCATGGGGCTATATTGAGTCGATCTAGCCTTTTCACACATACTACCCCCGCATGAATAGTCACTAGTCCAAGTTTGACACTCACCAACTTTTCCTTACCGTTGGATTGAAATCATGATAAAATAATGCCTCTAAACCATTAAATTTTAGGGTCATGGATCAAAAGGTTAGGATGATCTTATGGACTCAAGATCTTGCATATAGGCAGGCCTCATATGGATCTTTCCATCCAATAGACTTCCATGATCATCGTGTATTCCAGTGGCCCAATTAAGAGGGGTGTTTTCTCATAAAAAATGCACGGGCTCTATGTAGCACTGCATATATATACTGTAATTTTTTTTCATTGTTTCTTGATTTTGTTGTGGTTAGATTTTGTGGGTATATTTTGGTGTTGGGTTGATGGTTCTCTTAGAATGTGCTTAAAAGTGTCTTGTAAAATGATAGTTCTAGAGGGAGAATGATTTTTTAAAAAACATTTTCTCTTGATCAGAGTTAAGATGTTGAACCCCAAAATCCCTGGACATAGAATGTTTCTATAGAGTTGAAAAGTTTTCTTCAGCCAACATTTTTGCATATTCAAACCCAAAATGTAGAGCTCGACTTGAATGTTTCTTTAGAGTTGATGAATTTTACCGCAGTTTAACACTTTCTGCATATTTGAATCCAAAATGTGGAGCCCCTCCTTAGAAATGAATATTTCTATAGTGTTGAAGAATTTATGCGGTTTAACAATTTTTGTAGATTCTAACCCAAAATGTGGAGCCCCGAAATCCTTGGACATGAATGTTTCTATAGAGTTGAAGAATTTTTTGCAGTTAACATTTTCTGCAAATTCAGGCCCAAAATGTAGAACCCCAGAATCCTTGGACGCAAATGTTTGTATAGAGTTGAAGAATTTCCTAAATTTTAGCATTTTTTGTATATTTGGACCCAAAATGTGGAGCCCCAAAATCCGTGGACATGAATGTTTATGTAGAGTTCAAGAATTTTCTACAGTTAACAGTTTTAGCAGATTTAGATACAAAATGTTGAGCCCAAAATCCCTGGACTTGAATGTTTATGTAGAATTAAGAAATTTGGAGCAGATTTAGACCCAAAATGTTACTGTAGATGTTCTTATCACTAGAAAAACTAGTCACCATACTTTGGATGGATACATAAAACCAGAAGGAAACGGCTAAGCAAGTTTGCTTTTCTATATGAGATATTACAAACATCTTTCCTTCATCTCACCCAGAATATCATAAATACAAAATGCTCCTTAAAAGCTAAATGGTTTGCTTCTACTCCTTTCAATTCACTTGTGAAAGTTATTTTTATGGCAAAATTATATGCACGTGGACATGCATCATATGCTAACACACATTTCTTATCGTGGGGTGTTCAAAAACCCCGAAGCAATCTTATTCCGGTGAGTATGGAGTCGATCCATGGAGAGTGTGAAGCAAACAACTTGATGCAACATGTCCTAAATAAAATCTAGATCTAGCCTAATAAAGATCTATACAAACTCAATCAACTACTAATCTGAAAATTAAATTTAATTACAATCCATTACATCCATAAAAAAAATCCCTAATTTAAAGAAAACGAATCTAAAAACCTACTCTAGAAAACAAGTAAAGCTGCAACCAACATAAAAATGATTAGAGAAACAATTGAAAACAGAAAAAATCCAGAAATAATAAACTGGAATTCAGAAATAAGAATGATAGAATCTTGCAATCTAAGGGTTAGGTTTTAGTTGTTCTTCTAAGTACTGAAATATGAATGACTTCATTCAAAAGTCAAGGTCTAAATCCAGGTTTATTAATTAATGAAAAATTCAACTAAAAATATGAATGACTTCATTCAAAAGTCAAGGTGACTTCATTCAAAAGTCAAGGTCTAAATTTAGGTTTATTAATTATTGAAAATTTTCAAAACGACTCAAGGCTCCTGCAGAATATTTTCAGTATTTAGGGTCTTTAAGCATGCAACATATCTATTGAAAATAAAGCATCAAAAATACTTAAATAGAGAAAATAAATTAACAAATTAAAAATTAGAATTGGAATTGAGTTTATTCACGCATAGAATCAGTCAAAGAAATAAACAACTTGCACCCTTCTCCTGAGATTACAAGTAGAAAATTACACCTCCATATTCTTTTCCTTCTCACAAAAAATTACAAAATTATTTTCTTAGAATAGAAACAAGAAAGGAGAAGTAGAATGGGGAAGAGAGAGAGAGAGAGAGAGAGGGGATGTGTGGGATGAGACGTAGAGATTGGATCCAACGTCCCATATGCCCGTTTTTTATGGACGTCCCATATGCCCCTTTTTATGGTGATTATAGTTGCTTGGTTTGTAAGCAATTTGAAATTCTCAAAACTCTTCGTTTTGGAATCCAAGTTGCAATGGATTTTGAGAAATTTTTTAAACTTTAAAATTTACTTCCTTCATTCGATGGTTTTATGCACAAGTTTCTTTTAAAACTAGGTCTTCTCATTGCTTGAATACTTTCCTATGGCCCACTTGATCTTGAGAAAATTCTCAAAAATCTGAAATTGGATTGTTTTTCAAAACTTGGAATGGGGTGGGACCCACTATGTGCAACACTTGCTTGGAATCCCTTGGACGTCCACTTCATGCTTGAAGGTTTTTTTTTTTTCTTGATTTGTTTCTTGATTTTTTGAGCTTTTTCCATATATACCCCCATAAGGATTGTAGGATTTGTAAGTAGGCCCCTATGGTTTTAGTTTTGTTGATAGGACCCTGTCTTTTCATTTTAATACCTTTTGTGTCCCCAAAATCAGTAGCCAACCAACTATCAAAAGTTTTTAGGGTGAAATGACACATTTGCCCATCCTTGTATGCTAAAATTCAAAAGCTTGAATTTATTTTTCTCTATTGTAACATTGATAATTACATTTAGTAGGAGAGAATAACCATATGTAAATCTATTTTTATCAATAGAGGGCCTATTTCGTTAAATCCAAATCTACTATAATGACAATCAATGCATATGCATATAATTGGTTACAATTGATCCAATCCATTCACGACCCGCCATTAAATTGATGAAAGTTTCAAAATACATAATTAGGCTTTATGTGCATTAAAAGTTGTTAAGAAAGACCATTGGGAATAGGGATACAATAATGGAATTTTGGTAAATAATAATATACTCACATTTGCTTAATTGATATAAAGGTAAAGTTGTCATTTTTATAAAAGTTCAACACAAATCCCATAGTCATTGCCCATTTTTATTAGAAATACTGATTTTGGGGACATGAAAGGTATTGAAATGAAAAGGTAGGGGCCTATATACAAATACTAAAACCACATAGGCCTATTTACAAATCATATAAACCTTAGGGAGGTATATATAAATAAAAAAACTCTTATTTTTTTCCCTTTCTTCTCTCCTTTCTATCTTGGCCACCAAGTATCCTTGATTTCCTTCTATTCTTAGCTTTGATTTCAAATTTCAAAATTAAAAAGTCTTCAATCAATTAAGAAAAGAAATTTTGAAACTTGCAACAAGAGAGGGGTCCCACCATAGCCATCTCTTGCATGGGAATTCACGCCCATGCCATGGTGGGTCCTCATGGTGGCTTCTTCTTCAATTTTTCTTCCTTTTCTTTTCTCTCTCAATTTATCTCAATGCGGCCCCTTTCTTCCTTTTCTTCTCTCCCAATTTCTTTCAATGCAGGCCCCAAAATCTTGAATTTTCCTACACTAAAGAATGAAATAAAATTGAGAGAATAATTATTAGGAGTAAAAGAATAATGCAATGCATGAGACCTGATTTACAACACATGCATGCGTATGAATCTATCACATTGACCAAAATCTCGTGAACTATGCAATGATACAAAGAAATCGTGCATGTTTAATTGTGAATTGAAAACTATGCAGTGTAATAGTAGGATAATCGAAAAGAGTAATTTTGGCAAAACCTTGCATTTTTATGAATTTTGAAGGATTTTGACATGAAATCAACTTTAGATGCTCAAATACGTGATTTTATGAAATTCAATGCAATTCAATGAAATTACCCTACATGAGTCCATAAAATTGACTTAAATGATATGAATGAAATGCGGTTTTATGGACTTATCATGGGGCATATGCAAACACAACCGTTACAAGAATAAAATAATGCATAGTATAGGTGGTTGTTGTAAAGTTGATGGAGCCAACACTCATCAAGCGTCAGGCGAATTACAATGTAGTAATTGACTTCCTTTTGAAACATGCAGCATTTATATGAAGAGAGGCGTTTTTAAGCTTTATTCTTGGCTACTTATTACTGAGCCCTTGTTAAAAATTAATTGGAGATTACACTAATGGGGTAATTGGCTATATAGATGCCAATCAAAGCGGGCCAATAACAGGATAAAGTATTTAAATTTGTTCATTGTTCAAACTTAACTTTATCTACGTTCTGCGAAAATGAATGGGTGGTTTTTCCTTCAGTTCTCATTTGTGATGGTGAGAAAGAGGGATGAGATCGAGAGAGAGAGAGAGAGAGAGGGCGAGCTCGAGGCAAGGATCTTAGTGTGGCCAGAGTTAGAGACTTCTTGTATCTTGTTTGTGGAAAGTGAGCTCTGAGAGAACAAAGCAAGGTGGAATGAGAGATTGTCGTTCATGGCCTCTGATACCTCTTCTCTTCTTCTTCTCAAAACTTATATTTGAATGCATGAACCCTAGTAAAAGAGATTTTCATTTGTGAGAGAAAGAGATTTGATTTCTTTGCAATGGTGAAAACCCTAGCAAGAAGAAGCCGAGGTGGAAGAAGTAGACCAACAAAGATGATGTCATAGAGAGAGGGCCTCATTTTTTTCATTTTGGGATGATGTGGGGACAACTCTACCTCGATTGAGAGAGATGATGAAGAGAGAGTGCAAAACAATCAAGATAGACGAAGAAGAGGGAGGGTGGATAGGAAGAGTGTAGAGAGGTCCTCAGTTTTTCCTCCTTTGAGTGAATGAAATCTTTGTTCACTAATTTGGTATATATTTTTTTGTTTCCATCTATTTTCTTTTATAAGGTTGATGGGATCTGATTGAACTTGTGAGCCCTAGATGATAGGGTTATGATGATTGGATGTGACCAATTTCTTTTACACAGGAGGGCTCCACTTAGATCTTCATATCCTCCTAGGTCTCATCCCCATGTGGGCTAATAGGTGGGCCCCATAGCGTGGCGAGCATGGACAACTCCGTGCACGCCATGCACATTTGATAAGTCCTATATATTATATAAAATAAAGAAAAGTAGGAAGACTAGGCCCGGGTTGGGCCTAGTACTGTCTAATTAACCTCATCCCTCAGATCTTAGGGCTGCAAAAAAAACCTATCGAAGCCCACCCTAGAGCTTTGTCTCAGGCTGCATCGGGCCCATTGTCTCATGGTCGGATTGACGGTCCGTTAACATTACTCTTTATTGACTTGAAATTTGAGTTGTTTATCTATGTGAGGAAGCATAATTCAATTTGAATGTTGTGCACAAATTGCTTACTGGACACACAAAGACACACACAGATATATATATATATATATATATATATATGAAAAATGCTCTTATGATAGTAATTCTCACACTACTATGAGAGTAAGGGGAGAACGAAGAAAATCAAATTGAGTTGAGTCTTCGTTCAAAAGAGAGAGCCTAGACCCTTTTTGTGCTCTTCCTACCCTCTTCGTCTCTCTCTCATTTAGAAGGCAGAAACCTAGAAAACAAAACGGAGCCTCCTCTACGTCACTCCTCTTGGTTTGCTGATCTCCTTGCCTCTTTCTCAGCCTTTTTTTCATTTGTGAGTGATCCTCTTTTTTCAATGATGTTTGGGGATATTTTTGCATTTAAATAGAAATGTAGGATATAGGGGTTGGTGATTTTGAGGGTTTGGGTTGAAATGGAGAACATATTGGTCAACAAGAAGGTCTAAGCCTCTCTCTCACTTGTCTTCTCTTTCTCTTACCTTTTCTTTTTTCGCGAATGATGTTTGTTTTAATGCCCTTTCTCTATCCATCTCTCCTGAATGGTATTTGTTTTAATGCTGTCTCTCTGATTTAGAGTTTTTCCCATGTGCAGGATAAGCCATTGTAGGGGATATTTGAATGTTCTTTAATGTTCAATGTGATGGGTGTTATGGGTTTTTTGTTCAATATTCAATGTTGGATTTGAGAATGTTTTGCACATTTTTTGTGGCTTCCACGTAATGTTCGGAGTTGACAAAGCATTTGAATGTGAATTGTATAGAGTTGTGTATCAACAAACAGAGCCATATGATGCTCTCTCTTGTATATATATGCTGTCATTTTTTTCAATGTTTCTTGATTGTGTTGTGGTTGGATTTTGCGGGTATATTTTGGTGTTGGGTTGATGGTTTCCTTAGAATGTATTTAGAAGTGTCTTGTAAAATGTTTTTTTCCAACGGAAAATGATTTTTTTTAATATTTTCCATAGAACATACACAAAATGTTGAGCCCCAAAATCCTTGGATATAGAATATTTATATAGTGTTGAAGACAGTGGCAGACCTAGGATTTTCATATGAGTGGGGCGGACAATGTGTAAGGTAAACATAAAGTACTCACACCCTGCCTCTGCCTGTTTTGTGAAGGAATCCTACCCCCAACAAGAGACTAAAATATTGCTAGAATGCCGAAACTTCATACCATATAAAGTTTATTATTAATTGAATGTGCAAAAAAGAAAAAAAAATTCTTATTTTTAACAAGTAATGAGAACGAGTATCATTGTGTGTACTCAAAATACTGTTAGCAACCCGGAAACCACATTCAATTTTAAAAGCTCAATATTGATCAATAATCCAAAGTTCACATATGACTAATTGAAAATTCTAACCTCAAAATCAAAAAAAGAAGAAACTATCAAACTTTTCCTTTTATAACTCTAAAATACAACTTTTATAATTCAGTGCATTGTGGAAAGAAGACAACCAATCTCGTAAGCAACTTTGCCACGGCCTACAAATATTAATTGTTATTTCATGGTGAGGGGAAAAACTAACTTGGTAAGTGGATTTATGTTTTTCTTACGACCTCAAATGCAGTTGGTATAAGATGCATAACATTTCTTCTACAGTAAATTGTGGACCAACTTGTCTGGGCACTTCAAAGGTCTTAGGAAGTAAAGAAAATGATAACATTGTATATTTTATCACTTCCATTTTTCGGAATAATTTGGATTTGTTGTAGGCACAGTATCTCTTTAAGAGCCACTACACTTATCACATGACGGTTCCACCCTTCATTAGGTCACATTCTCCTACAAGATGATGAATTGATGATGGATGCAAGCACCACTTCAATACTTGAAGTCTTTCTCTTCCTCGGACCAATTGTTTCCATTGGGACCAATTTCAAAATGCCAATACTAGTGTTATTGCTGGACTTGGTGGCAAAACGGATTTTGGGACTTAGGGTTTGGGTTTAGGAATTAATATTTAGGAAAAGGTAGTTATGGTTGGGGTTTAAGAATATAGGGAAGTTTTCAGATTTAGGGGTTTGGTTGGAGAGAGAGAGAGAGAGGGAGAGAGAGGGAGAGAGAGAATACCTATTTCTTGTGGGCTTGCTAGAATTTTGCCAGAGTAGGAGGGGAGAGAGAGAGAATACCTATTTCTTGTGGGCTTGCTAGAATTTTGCCAGAGTAGGAGGGGAAGAAAGAGACTACATGAGAGAGAGAATACCTATTTCTTGTGGGCTTGCTAGAATTTTGCCAGAGTAGGAGGGGAGAGAGAGAGAATACCTATTTCTTGTGGGCTTGCTAGAATTTTGCCAGAGTAGGAGGGGAAGAAAGAGACTACATGAGAATTGGGTTTTGAGGTTTTCAAAAACGTAAGGGACATGTGGGGCAATCAATTTTGAGTTTGGGATAGGTGCACAGTCTGGCATAGCCCTTATGGCCCTTTTCCGAGTCGACCTGGGGCGTTCACCCCAAGTACCCAACACATGGGTCTACCCTTGTTGAAGAATTTTCTTCAGTTAACACTTTTTGCAGATTCAGACCCAAAATGTGGAGTTCGACGTGCATGTCTCTATAGAGTTGAGGAATTTTACTGCAGTTTAACACTTTTTACAGATTTGAACCCAAAATGTATTGAAGTTCCAAAGTCCCTGAACATGGATGTTTCTATAGCATTGAGGAATTTCTGTAGTATAATGTTTTTTTGCAGATTCGGGCCCATAATGTGGAGCCCCAAAATCCTTTGACATGAATGTTTCTGTAGAGTTGAAGTCTTTTTGCAGTTAACATTTTTTGCAGATTCAGACCCAAAATGTGGAGCCCCAAAATCCTTGGACGTGAATGTTTCTATAGATTGAAGAATTTTTTGTAGTTAATATTTTCTGCAGATTCAAGACCAAAATGTAAAACCCCAAAATCCTTGGACATGAGTGTTTGTATATAGTTGAAGGACTTTTTGCATTTTAGCATTTTTTGTTAATTCAAACCAAAATGTGGAGCCCCAAAATCCATGAACATGAATGTTTGTATAGAGTTGAAGAATTTTCTACAATTAACATTTTTGCAGATTCAAACCCAAAATGTGAGCCCAAAATCCATGGACATGAATGTTTCTGTAGAGTTGAGGAATTTACAGAAAATTCAAACCCAAAATGTTTATGTAGATGCTCTTTATCTCTAGGAAAACTAATCACCATACTTTGGATGGATACATTAAACTAGAAGGAAACAACCAAGAAAGTTTGCTTTGCTAGATGAGATCTCACAAACATCTCTCCTTCATCTTACCTGCAATACCATAAATACGGAGCTCTCCTTAAAAGTTAAATGGTTTGCTTCTTTCTAGCCTTCTACTCCTTTCAATTCACCTATGAAAGTTATTTTTAATGGCAAAATCATATCCATCTGAACATGCATCATATGCTAATTCACATTGCTTATTGTGAGCATATGCAAACACAAGTGTTACGAGAATGAAATAATGCATAGTATTGGTGCTTTTTGTAAAGTTGATAAAGCTGACATTCATCAAGCTTAAGGCCGATTACAACTTAATAATTGGCTTCCTTTTGGAACAAGCAACATTTATATAAAGAGATGCATTTTTCAAATTTTATTCTTGGCAACTTGTTACTGAGTTGTTGTTAAAAATTAATTGGAGATTCACTGATGGAGTAATTGGCTACATAGCCAATCCAAGCAAGCCAACAACAGGATAAAGTACTTAAATTTATTCATAGTTCAAACTTGTGCGTGCCTAAAAATTACGGACTTGATTTAGAAGATAATGAGGATTATGGAGATGCTGTTTAGCTGAACAGGAACGTCTTTAATTGTCTGGAACCTGAAAGGGAGAAGAAAGAGGTCAGGGCCCTGGGCTGCTGTCAGCCAAAGGCACTCCGACGCCTGAGTTAGTGCAGTCACTGAACTAGGGTGAAGTGGGGAAGAAGGTGTGAGCAAAATAGCAGAGTGTAGGCTGTATATTGTGTACCTGTTCATGGCTTACCATGCAAGCATATATAGAGGAGAATGGAAGGTTCAATAGTGGAGGTAGGTGAGGATACTTGTCCCATCAGCCCACATCTGAGATCCTTAGTGGGGGTAGGTGGGGATACTTGTCCCACCAGATCTCCCCTAAAATCCCTCACATAAATGTGGATGTGATCTGCTGATAGGAAGAAGCCCTTATCTATGGCCGGCGGCCACCCTACCTGTCAGGACTCCTTGTGATATGGCTGTCCCATCTCATAATGGGGATTAGACACCCAGTGTTCACCTCGGCTAAAAGACCGAACTGGAGAAGGCACTGAGGTCGGTTATGCCCGGGGTCGGACAAGGTTGTCGACGCACGAGGCTGAGTTCGGGAGGATGTGGTTGGTACTTACACCGAGACCAATCCTACCTTGGTGCTAGCTGGCATGCCGCCTGCCGAAGCGAGGCGTTCCCTGCTTGGTTTAGTCACCGAAGTCAGGAGTAACCTCGGTTTCGGCAGAAATACTCCACAATTGCCCCCAGCTCCTGACCTCGGGGATTTGGCAACACCCCGGGGTCGGGAGCGAGTAGGATGGGAGTTTCCCGAAACCGAACCCGTAACCTTTAAAGAAGCGTGGGGTGTAGTTTTGCTTTTCAAGGCGTATTTAATAGCGCGCAGCTGTCTGGAGGCGGTTTAATAGCCCGCCCATATCATTATGAAGGCGACGCGGTGCTGCCGGACCAATCCTACCTTGGTACTAGCTGGCACGCCGCCGTGCCGAAGCGAGGCGTTCCCTGCTTGGTTTAGTCACCGAAGTCAGGAGTAACCTCAGTTTCGGCAGAAATACTCCACAATTGCCCCCCAGCTCCTGACCTCGGGGATTTGGCGACACCCCGGGGTCGGGAGCGAGTAGGATGAGAGTTTTCTGAAACCGAACCCGTAACCTTTAAAGAAGCGTGGGGTGTCGTTTTGCTTTTCGAGGCGTATTTAATAGCGTGCAGCTGTCTGGAGGTGGTTTAATAGCCCACCCATATCATTATGAAGGCGACGCGGTGCTGCCACATGTCACACCCCCGATGGCTGTGAAGTCCTATCGAGGAGACGAGTGGCGTACCCGAGGCGGTGTCTGCACGCGCATCGTCCGGGATACGAAGAGATTCACATCTGTATAAAAGGTCTCGTCCTCGAAAGAGGACTACTATTGCTGAACCTGCTACTGTGTCTGGTGCTTCTGCCTGAGACCTGCCTGAGATCTGCCTGAGAGACCTCGTCATCAGAGAAGTCCGTCCATCGCTCTGAAACCCGAGTTTCCGTCGCCTCTACATCTGTTCCGGCCTCGCGTCCCAGTGAGTTCCTCTCTGCCCTTCTTCTGCCATTTTTCCTTTTCTGGGGTTTTCTTCCGAGGCCTCCTTTCTTGGTTACATTCTGTCCTTCTCTGTCGCCGTCGTCTGCTTTCAGTCCATGCCGGGGAAGATGGGGGTATACAGACATTGGATTGATACAGACCTTGCCCTAGCAGAGCTTAGGAACAAATACCATATACCCGAGAACGTCGATATCAGGGCGGACGGTCCTGATGACTAAATCCGACCTCGGATCTTCGTAGACGGGTGGATGCCCTTCCCATTAGTTGCCATTATAGAAGGTGGGGTGAGATTCCCGGTCCATCCCCTCCTGAGGGCCTGCCTCAGGAGGTGGAATCTCACCCCCTGCCAGCTCATGCCCAACAATTACAAGATAATCATGGGCATAGCCGAGCTCAATAGGATTCTGGGGACCTACCTTGGCGTCGAAGATATTGAAGATGTCTATGACCTTTGTCGATCTTCGAAGGACGATGCGTACTACCTCCGAGTTCGGTCGAAGGAAATCCCTATAATCAACGAGCTCGAGGACAAGACTAAATATGCCGGGGATGACCGCCTTTACGTCACTGGGAACTGGGAGGACGCCCCTGAAGAAACCAGGGTGGATCACATCCCTCATCATCTCGGGGAGCCACCGAGTAAATATCTCTCAATTTCTTTTATCTTTTGATGTATTTTTGTTCTGCCGAACTGATGCTCAATTGCTTGGTGTGCAGGTTACAAGGAGAGAAAACAGCAAAAGAAGAACTCCAGGTGGCGACAAAACGTCACCTGGTTACAGAGAATTTATAGCTACAAAGGCCACCGGACCCGATCAGCTTCAGTTCTTCTCGGGTACGAGCCCGTGTACCGATCTTTCATCAGAAGATGGTATGAAAATCTAAGGGGGGAGCAAGTTCTAACTTTAGCCGAGGCCGAGGAGCAAGCAGCTCCAGCTGCGGGGCTTCCTTAAGTGCCCCCCGAGATCATACCTCCTCAAGCCTCAGCCGAAGCCGGGCCCTCCCAGGCTGGGACCGCCACCGAGACTGAATCCGAAGGGGAAAACCAATCAGAGGGCGAGCCCGAGGAGGCTTGGCGAGAGGACCTCGTGAATCTTCAGTCTTCTGGCTCAGACGAAGAGGCCGAGATGGGCCGGCGCCGTCCGACAATCGTAAGCCTCGACGCTGCTGTCTTCGGAGGCTCGCCTACCCCCTCTTCGGGAGCTGCTCTCCCTCTTGGACCGGTAAACACAGTCGCCGCCGGGACTTCTGCCCCAAATCCGCCCTCCTTGACAATTGAGCAGCGCTCGACCGGGCCCAACCGGGATGAAGTACGGGCGGGGAAGAGGCCAAGGATTGCGGATTCGACCGGGAGCGATCCGACCCGTCCTCTCGGCGTCCGCCGTCCCTTGGCCCAAGCCCTTGGAGGCCCAACTTCCTACTGGAAGACGGCCAGCCTTTATTGGAGGACAGCCGAGTGGGCGATGGCACCTCCGTCATCAGTGCCCTTGCCCATGCCTGTGCCTTGCCTCAGGACATGGCGGAATACTGGAAGATGAGTGACGTGCAGCTGTCGGTGGCCCAGATGGGCGACGCCCTCAGGGTAAGTTCTCCTTTATCTTGGCTCGTGCTCTTGCTTTATCCTTCGAGCTCTGTGATTTTAATACTTGCTTTAGCAGATGGTGCAGAGGAGCTAGTGCTTGCGGAGAAGACCCACCAGGGCGTTCTCCGCGCTGAGAGGGCAGAGAAAAGGAAAGCGGCCCTCGAGGCGGAGCTTGGGGAGGCGAAGAAGAAAGCAGCCGAGCAAGAAGCGGTCGCCGAGGGCCTCAAGATGAGCTTGAAAAGGCCAGAGCCGAGTTGGAAAATCAAATGAAAAAGATGGCCAAGCTTGAGAATAGGTGGGGGGAGGTAGAGGCTGAACTTCGCGCCGAGGCTGACAAACTCCGGACCGAAGTCGACAGGGCTTTTGATGAAGGGGTGGCAGAAGCCACCGATTTGTATATTGCCCAGGTCCGTGAGGTCAACCAGAAAGCCTGGAGGCTGGGGTGGACAGGCTCGCTGAGAGCGGCAGGGGTCCCCGAGGACAACCCTGTATATGCCGAGATCCCCCAATTTCCCCCTCCTCAGCCCGCGCCGAACCAAGCTCCTGAGGGTCCTGCTTGGGCTGCCGAAGCCGAGGCCAATGCTGATGTTGGGGATGCCGAGGGGGCTGTCTGAGACTTTTATCTGATGTATTTTCTTTTTTATTTCTGCAATTGGGGGGTCGGAGAGGAATGCCTGTATTTTTCTATTTTTGAATGGACAGATTGTAATCATTTTCCAATGAATGAAATTGGTTTTTGTTTCCAATGTGATATGCATGTCTCTATTCTCCTTTCCCTGTTTCTCTGTGGTTTTGTAACCAAGAATAAACACTAGGAAATAAGAAAAAGCAAGATGGTAGTTGAGCTTGGCTCTACAGCCAAACTTAGTGAAATGAGTTCGTGACCTGAGGTGAGTGTTTTAGTTAGGTTCTGTAACCATAACAAAGCATCGATCTCAGTAGAACTGGGCAGACTCGGTTCCGTGACCAAAGCGGAATTCGGTCTTGCAATCAGAACTTGTGGCTGGTCCAATGACCGAGTCAACTGACTCTGGTAGCCGAACTGAGTGACGAGTCCTGTGACAGCGTCGAGCTGGTTCTGTATCCGAGCTTGAAATGGCTAGTCGTGACCGCGCCGAAATGCAAGATGGTCTTGTGACCGAACCTGAAATGGCTAGTCTCGTGACCGCGCCGAAATGCAAGATGGTCTTGTGACCGATCTTGAAATGGCTACTCTTGTGACCGCGCCGTATGCATGTGCCGAGTTCCATAACTTGGCCATATTTTGAGAGTAGGAGACAGATTCGAAAGTAACATTCTATAAAAAGAATTTTATTAACTTCCAAAATCCGAATACATCTCAAAAGTAATACTTCTTGAGGTGCGTGGCATTCCATGGACGCGGTAGCTCTCTACCCTCTATGTCCTCAAGTTTGTATGCAGACTGCCCAGCTACCGAAGTCACTTTGAATGACCCATGCCAGTTCCGTGCAAGTTTTCCTTTGCTGGGATTTTTATCTGCTGGAAGAGTCTTCTTTAAGACCAGCTCTCCAGGTGAGAATTTCCTTTCTTTGACCTTTTGATTGTATCCTCTGGCCAACTGCCGTTGATAGGAAGCGAGGCGGATGGCTGCTGCATCCCTTCGTTCCTCGGCCAGGTCGAGCTATGTGGCAAGGTTTACATCGTTTTGGCCTTGGTCGAACAGTTCCGACCTGAGGGTCGGGAGACCGACCTCAAGTGGAATTACAACTTCCATCCCGTAGGCCAAGGAGAAGGGTGTAACCGAGGTCGAGCAGCTCGGGGTAGTTCTGTACGCCCAAAGGACGCTCGGGAGCTCCTCTACCCATCTTCCTTTGGCTCGATCTAGTCTCTTCTTGAGCCCGTCGAGCACTACCTTATTGCAGATTTCGGCCTGTCCATTGCTCTGGGGATAGGCTGGAGTGGAGTAGTAGTTCCTGATCCCAAGCTCTTGACAGAAGTTTTTGAAGTAGTTGGAGTCGAACTGAGTCCCGTTGTCCGAGACCAAGGCTCGAGGCACTCCAAATCTTGTCACGATGTTCCTCCATACGAAGTTTCTGGTATCCTTCTTGGTGATGGAGGGCAACGCCTCAGCTTCTATCCACTTGGTGAAGTAGTCAGTGGCTACTCTTAACCATCTCTTATTCCCTGGAGCTTCGTGGAGAGGTCCCACCAGGTCCAATCCCCATTGGGCAAAAGGCCAAGGACTGGAAAGAGGACTCAGGTCATGTGCTGGCTGATGGAGAGAGTGAGAGAACTTCTGGCACTTCTCACATTTCCTGGCATAGACCTGTGCGTCCTTCTGTATGTAGGGCCACCAGTAGCCCTGACTAATAGCTCGGTAAGCCAGCGACCGTCCTCCAATGTGACTGCCGCAGATTCCTTCATGGATTTCATAAAGGAAATCCTCGACTTTGCTAGGGTGAACGCATTGGAGGTCAGGGCCATTGTAGGACTTTTTGTAGAGCTTGCCTTCCGGAGATAGCCAGAACCGAGCTGCTTTCAGCCTAATCTTGTGGGCCTAATTTTTGTCCTCGGGGAGCCGATCATCCTTGAGGTAGGAAATGAAATCGTCCATCCAGCTCGGACCGAGGTCAGCACATAGGATCTGCCGAGGTGGAGTTCTATACTTGGTTTGTCCAGTGCCTCCACTTCGACAGTCCGTTTTCTTCCTGCCTCAACAGCGGAGGCCAGGTTTGCAAGTGCGTCGGCATGAGAGTTGGAATCCCTGCCGATCTGCCTGACTTCCGCTTTTTGGAACTGAGATAGGAGTTGCTTGGCATGGGCTAGGTAGGCTGCCATCCTATCGTCACGGGCCTGGTAGTCTCCATTCAGCTGGCTTGTCACCAGTTGTGAATCACTGAAGACCACCAGTTGCCGTGCCCCTAGAATTTTTGCGCTGCCCAGCCCTGCGATCAGTGCTTCGTACTCAGCTTCATTGTTTAATGCTTTGAAGTCCAGAGTTAGGGCTTGCTCTATGACAAGGCCCTCTGGAGATTGGAGGACTATGCCTGCACCAGCCCTCTTAGAGGTTGAGGATCTGTCGACGAAGACCTTCCAAGACGAGTCGAGGAACTGTTTCCAGGACCGCTCCTGCTCTGTCTCGGTCTCGGTGGATGTCCTCACCTCCTTGCCCCCCAGTTCGGTGTCGAGGTGGCTCGGTGCCGAACTAGGAGAGATGAATTCCACAATGAAGTCTGCCAGGACTTGGGCTTTAACTGCCGTTTTGGGCTGGTATTGGATATCATACTGCCCTAGTTCGACAGCCCATTTAGACACTCTTCCAGAGAAGTCTACTTTTCTGAAGAGAGACTTGAGCGGATGTTCGGTCACAACCACTATGGAGTATGTCTGGAAGTAGTGGGATAGCTTGCGGGAGGCACTAACGAGTGTGAGTGCAAGCTTTTCCAAAGGCAGGTACCGCGTCTTCACAGCCAGCAGAATCTTGCTCGCGTAATAGATCGGTTTTTGCTGCCTATCTTCTTCTCGGACGAGCACCGAGCTTACTGCATGGTCCGAAACTGCTACGTACAAATATAAGACCTCTCCTTGCGTCGGGGTAGACAGTAGGGGAGGTGAAGAGAGGTATCCTTTGAGCTCCTGAAGGGCACTTTCGCACTCCGGGGTCCACTGGAACCTTGAGCTCTTCTTCAGGAGTTGGAAGAAGGGATGGCATTTGTCTGAAGCTCGGCTAATGAAGCGGTTCAGTGTTGCTGCCATCCCTGTAAGCCTCTGGACTTGCTTAGCCGTGGTCGGACTTTGAAGGGCCTGGATCGCCTAGTTCTGGTCGGGATTGACCTCTATTCCTCGTCTAGTGACCAGGCTGCCCAGGAATTTGCCTGAACCGACGCCAAATGCACATTTGGAGGCGTTCAGCTTGAGCTTATATTGTTTGAGGACGGCAAATGTCTGATGTAGGTCGGTTAAGTGGTCCTGTGACCTTTTAGACTTGACGACCATGTCATCAATGAAGACCTCGACCGTCCTGCCGAGCTCGGCCTAAAACATTTTAGTTACCAGCCTTTGGTAAGTGGCACCAGCGTTTTTTAACTCGAAGGGCATCACTTTGTAACAGTAAATGCCTATGGGTGTTATGAACGCGGTTTTCTCTTCATCAAGCCCATGCATCGGAATCTGATGGTAACCTCGGTAAGCATCGAGGAAACTCATCCTATCGTGCTCGGCGGTGGCATCGATCAGCTGGTCGATTTTTGGAAGGGGAAAGCTGTCTTTGGGACAGGCTTTGTTGAGGTCGGTGAAGTCCACGCAGACCCTCCAGTTTCCATTCTTCTTTTTGACCACCACTGTGTTGGCCAGCCACACAGGATAGTGGACTTCTCTGATGGCTTTTGCCTCTAGAAGCTTTTTGACCTCTTCGGTCACTGCCTCTGCTTGCTGGATTCCCGCCCTGCGAGTCTTCTGAACCACAGGCTTGTGTTCGGGATCCACATTTAGCTTGTGGCACATGACCTCAGGGTCGATGCCGGGCATTTCGTATGGGGTCCAAGCGAAGACCTCCCTGTTCTGTAACAGGAAGTCAAGCAGTTCATCCCTATCTTCCTTTGGGAGCTGACTCCCGAGCAGGAAGTATCTTTCAGGATCGTAGGGGTCGATCTTGACCTTGATGAGGCCCTCAACGCTCTTCTGCTCAGGAGCTCGACCAACAGCTTCAAGTTCAGCTTCAAGCTCGATTATATGGACTCGTTGCGGCGCTGCTTCACCGGGGACCACGGCCAATAGGCATTCTTTGGCCATACATTAGTCACCGCGGACTATGATTACTTTGAAGCCCCCATCTTCGTTCTGCAGTGGGAACTTGAGCTTCTGATGATGGGTGGAGGGAACAGCTTCCATGTTGTGCAGCCAGGTCCTTCCCATGATGGCATTGTATGGGGATGGTGCATCTACCACCAGGAAGTCTGTTGTCATGGAGGCTCCTCCCACTTCGACTTTGAGGGAGATCTTCCCCTTGGGGTACACTGACTTGGAGCTGAAACCCACCAGTGGGGTGCGAACTTCCTGCAGGTCCTCCTCTCTTAGACCCATCTTTTTGAAGCAGTCGAAATAGAGGAATTCCAAGGAGCTTCCGGGGTCCACTAGGATCCTCTTGACATTGAAGTTTTGCAACCTCATAGTCAGGAGCAGGGGATCATTGTGGGGTAGCTGGACCCCGTCCAAGTCTTGGTTAGAGAACTAAATCTTTGGTCTCACTATACGCGCCTTCTTTGCTGAGGGACCGAGCTCGGCCGTCATCACTTGTTTGTCGTGCTGGGCCCTCATGGCCTCAGTACGGGCCTGGGCGCTTCCCTTAGGGGCGGAAACCAGATGGATGACGTCGATGGTCCCGACTGGCTCATCGCTATCCCGGTCATCGGGGTGGCGTTGTTGAGTCTGATTTACTTTGCCCTCCTCTTTGACGAGGTCTTTTAAATGCCCGTCCTTTACGAGCCTCTCGAGGTGTGCCTTGAAGGCATGACAATCCTCGGTTCTATGCCCATTTGTTTTATAGTAGCCACATAACTTTTTCTGATCTCGGGCGGAGTCGTCGCCCTTCATAGGCTGGGGCCATTTGAAGAGGGGTTGGTTTTGGATCTTGCCGAGGAGCTTGTAAATGGGCTCCTTGAAGATGGTGTCGACGGCCTTATAAGAGGCGCCACTTGACTTCGGCTTTACACTGCCCCTCGAGGTGGAAGCGAAGCGTTCTGCCGAGCTGGGTGGCTCTCTGTTTCGGTCCGCCTCCCTCTTGGCTAGCTTTCTTTCCTTCTTGGAGGGTCGTCCTTCCTGCCAGGTGCTGTGGCTCTCCCGAGCCTGGACCTCGTCTTCTTCTTGCTCGACGAACTCGTTCACCCTGGACATCAGTGCTTTCACCGAGACCACGGGGAACCGCACCAGGTCCTTCCGAAGCTCGTGGGTTGGCAACAGAGCTTGTTGGAAAGACTTGATGGCTACTTCGTCGTTGGCATCCTTGATTTGGCTGTAAATAGTCTAGAATCTCTTGGCGAATCGAGTGATGTTCTCGGCCGGCCTCATTCTGATGGCCATCAGATCAGCGTCTGTCTTCTGAATAACCCGGTGCGCTTGGAACTTCTCGACGAAGGAGTTTCGGAGCTTTCGCCAGCTTGAAATCGATCATTCGGAGAGAGCGCAGAACCACCGAAGTGGGAGGTCTCCTAGACTGGAGGAGAAGACCTTGCAATCCAGGCTGCCGTCGCCGCCCCATACCGTCATCCTCTGGGTGAAGTGGCGGAGATGCACCTCGAGGTCCGAGGTCCTGTCGTAAAGATTGAACCTCGGGACGCTAAACTTATCGGGGAGAGGGTAATCTCTGATTTCTCGAATGAATGGAGACATGCCGTGGTTATCGCTATCCCTAGTGGCTAGCCGACCTCGGGTGAGGCCAGCAAACTCCATCTTCTGCTGTACGGCCAGATTGATTTGCTGGTCAATATAATCTGCCATGTCGGGGTCGGCATCCCGCCTTTGTTTCTGGCGTTGCTGCCGGTCCGCGCTGGCGTGGGTGCTACTCGAGCCCTCTTTGCGAGCTCGGTCACGTCTTTTATTTATACTTGCCTCAAGTATGACCGAGCTTTTGGACCCATCCGGACTCGCTGCCGAGGTGGAGGCACGTACGAGGTCCCGGGCGGGGCTTTGTCCTTTGCCTCGAGCTGTCACTCGAGCAGGAGGATCTGCTCTTTTTGCTCTTGAATAAGGCGGTTTTGAGCCCTGATTTCTTCAACGTGTGCTTCGTCCTCTCTCTCCAGGACCAAGTCGTCGTCGCCCTCGTCGTTGAGCTGCACGTGGTCCTCCTCCATGTGGTCCTGATGGTGAGACTAGCGCGGATCAGACTGTATTGGGGTCTTGCCCTATTGGGACTGTCCTTGAGGAGGAACATCCTTTCGGGGCAACTCGGTGAAGACGATGTCCAGACGTGGACGATCTGCCTGAGAGGTAGTTGGTCTGACCCTTTCCAACACGGGTCCGTGATGAGGGAGTGCTGCTGTCCCCCTCGACGGCAAAGGCGTCTGAGTGACAGGTGATCCCACGCTCCTCATTCCAGGTTCTCCGCCAACCCTCCTCTGCTGAGGGTTAGGCGGTGTCTGTCTGGTTGCTCGTTCCTGGCTCGTCACCAATGCTCCCGCCTGGTTCGTCACCAGTGGAGGCGGCATGAGGGGCAGGAATGTTTCTGGCTGCTTGGACTTGGATGGTCCAGCAATGCTCTTTCCCTTCCTAGCCTTTGGAGGCATGGCTGTCAGGATAAAAATATGGTTTTTTCGAATCGATTCCCACAGACGGCGCCAAAACTTAACTTTATTTGCGTTCAACGAAAATGAATGGGTGGCTTTTCCTTCGGTTCTCGTTTGTGACAGTGAGCAAGAGGGATGAGATCGAGAGAGGGAGAGGGTGAGCTTGAGGAAGGGATCTTAGTGTGGCCAGAGTTGGAGACCTCTTGTTTCTCGTTCATGGAAGGTGAGCTCTGAGAGAACAGAGCAAGGTGGAAAGAAAGATGGTCATTCATGGCTTCTGATACCTCTTCTCTACTTCTTCTCAAAACTCGTATTGGAATGCATAAACCCTAGTAAGAGAGATTTTCATGTGCGTATGTGTGAGAGAGATTTGATTTCTCTACAATGGTGAAAACCATAACAAGACAAAGGGGAGGTGGAAGAAGTAGACCAAGAGAGATGACGTCATAAAGAGAGGGCCTCTATTTTTTTTTTTTTTTTCTACGACGATGTGGGGACAACCCTACCTCAATTGAGAGAGACGATGAAGAGAGAGTGCGGATCAATATAGATAGACGATGAAGAGGGAGAGTAGATAGGAAGAGCGTAGAGAGGGCCTCGGCTTTCTTCTCCTTTGAGTGAATGAAATCTTTGTTCAGTTATTTGGGTTTTTTTTTTTTTTTTGCTTCCGTATCGTTTCTTTTATAAGGTTGATGGGATCCATTGGATGAGTGACTGGATTGGACAATGAAGATGAGTCCCTTACTATAGAGAGTGAGGATGGTTCTATAGGGTTGTCCAACCCCCACACCCACCCACCCACCCACCCACAACGGGATAAACCCAATGGTCTTTGTTTCCCGATCAACCATTTTGCAATAATAGAATAAGGCTCTACCGCTTCTATATCCCTAGTGAGTAAACTGTTTGCTTCGGTCTTTTCCCTATAAGTAGGGGTGAAAGTGGGTCGGGCCGTCCGCGGGCCGCCCGTGGACGGCCCATTATAGGCTCGGCCCAAGCTCGGCTCGAAAGACAAAAGAGCCGAGCTAGGGCCTAGGAGGAGGCCCGTTTGCTTAAAAGGGTCGAGCTCGGGCTTGATGAAGCCCGGCTCGTAAGCCCTAGGGCCTACATATATTAATACACATATTATATATATATGTACACTATACAGTAGATAATACATATATGATATAACATAATCCATAAATCATAAACCTTAGTTTTAATCCAATATAAATAATCCCTAAACCCTAAACACTAAACCCTAAGCACTAAATAATCCATAAACCTTAAACCTAAGCGCTAAACCTTAAACCATAATTTTAATCCAATATAAATAATCCCTAAACCCTAAGCACTAAATAATCCATGAGTCATAAACCCTAAATCTATATTAACATTGACCTATATCATTATAAAACGGGTCAGGCTCACAAGCCGAGCCTAGGGCCTCAATCAAGTCGGGCTCGAGGGCCGACTCGAGGGCCAGCCCTACTTAACAAGAGCCGAGCCCGAGCTAGGATTTTTTAGGCCCTCTCAAGCTCGGGCCGGGCTAGGGCCTACTAAAAAATACTAGGGCCGAGCCTAGGGCCAGTCAAAGCCCGGCTCGGCCCGACCCACTTTCATCCCTACCTATAAGGGTAGTAACGAAAGGGCATAGTTCTCGAGCCACCATTCCCGACGAATTTGATATGTGAACATTAGTCCGAATAGTTCCTAAAGGTAGGGTTTCAGCATGATTGTTCATACAATTATCCTTATGAGAGGAAACTGGCCCTAATGTTGGGTCGTAGACCCCAACCATCAATCCTTTCCGTGGAAACTCATAGCGATCAATTAGCAAGCGCAACTTCCCAAATATTTATTTATAAATGAACATTTCTCTGCTATTTCATGCCCCAGTCCGAGGTACTTTTAAGGTTGGGATTTCATTGTTCCAGTCAAATATAGGCCGAGATTTAAATTATCTGACTCTCCTTCAGCTCTACCCCCGCCTGGTGTGCATTGTGTGTACCCCTTGAGGGGGCCACGTGCTAGTACGTCCCCCCTCCTACGGAGTTTGGATCCATCCGAATGTATTAAACCTTCGGATGGATTGTACACCCCATTTAAATGGACTAAACTTGTGGGCCTGGATGCTAGAGTTATAATGATTGAATATTACTAGTTTTTTTGTACCCTTACCTCTTCAGATCCCGTAGGTCTCATCCCCACGTGGTGTAGTAGGTAGGCCCTGCAACGCAACTTGTATGGACAACTTTGTGCAAACATGTATACTTGATAAGTCTTATATATATATTATATAAAATAAAGAAAAGCAGAAAGACTAGGGCCGTGCTAGGCCTAGTATTATCTACAGTGGCAGCTCCAGGAATTTGAGTAAGTGGGGTCAACAAAAGACTTATTTTCCGCAAATTGAATAAAATTATTTTTTCCTTTATCAACATCTGTCATCTGCTTTCGATAATTTGGAAAATATAATATAAAATTATCAAATAATCTATTTTCGATAATCTGACAAAGTTAATATTGAATTCTCAAAAAATGAATAAAGAAAAATTTTAATATATTGTTACTAGTAGTTCTTAATCCAAAAAGAAAATCCAAATACATAAATTCCTACAGCTGCCCTCAACAGGTTTTCATGTGTTGAAATCATTGCATAATAGCTTCATTACCAACACTAGCAAACACATCATTTTCAATATATGTGACCAAACAATCATTCATCCATTGATCTCCCATTTGGTTACGCAGCATGTTCTTTACGTACTTCATTGTTGCAAAAGCTCTTTCTACCGTCGCAGTCGCTATTGGTAAAATCAATACCAATTTAAGAAGCAAATAAACCAATTGGTATGCGATATCTTTCTTTGTCTCCACTAATTTTTTAGCAGTGTCACCAATTCTTTTAAATTCTAAAAACTCGTTGCTAGAGCGCATATCAGTAATGTAGGCCCATTAATTTCTTTTATTTTGGTAGACAGTTGGCCCATTAACTTAGGCGGTGAGTATTTTATGGTGACTTTTGTCGATCACCACGGCAACAAGGAAAATGTGTAAAGTTAGCTAATGTGAGGTGAAACTCTTAAATTGAGTGGGATTAAAAGCTTCCCATAAACTCAATTTATGACATAAAAAACTTTATTTTTTAATATTTTTTTAGATCTTGACCCCACTTTGATCCATGTGGCGCCGCCCATGACTATCTAATCCCATCCCTCAAATTTCAGGGCTTGCAGAAAAAACAATCCAAGCCCACCCCAGGGCTTTGTCTTAGGCTACACCGGGCCCATTGTCTCATGGCCGGATTGACGGGCTTAGACTTGTGTAATCCGTCAACAGTACTTGTTTATTGAGTTGAAATTTGGGGCGTTTATCTATGGGTGGAAGCAGAATTCAAACTGTTCTCACATCCTATAATAAATCAGGTCCAGTTCATATACAGGTTGCGTAGGGTTTAGTGAATAGTGTCCCTCTGTTCTTTCATTGTTGTTTTCCTCCAAACCTATTTTCGTCTTCGTCTTCGTCGGACTCATCATCATCGTTCACAGGTGGGCCACCTCCTAGGCATCCCCGACGATCTCACCAACCACAGCAATCCTGTCACGTTAAAGCAGAGGTACATTCATCTTTAATTCTTTGGGGTTTTTATTTTTTATTTTTTTAGTGGTAATTCTTCCGGTTTAACCACTTACAAATATACAAAGGGTCTGTTTACTGAGCCTTTCCACCTTGTTTGTTGTGTCCATGCAAAATAATCCTTCTGAATGTTTGTTGCTAATTAAAGTGAGATTCTTTTAGCCAAAGGAAGTAGCCTTCAGCCTGTTTGTGCATCTAACTATGAGAATACTAACACTTGCTCATATAACAAATCCCCCTCAGGCAGAATGCGGAAAGATGGGGGGGGGGGGGACATAATAACCGTAGTCAAGATATGCGAGCAATTAGGTATTCAGATTAGATGGGTTTTGTATATGTGTGAATTACTGTGACTCCCGATTCATGCCCCCTCATATGGGTTATGATGGTCTATAAGGCCACAACTCACAAAGGACATTGGCTCCTGAAGGGCTGTGAACTTTTGTTGTATACATTTTTTTTCTATTATTAACTCGCCTTTCATTTTGGGTGGATGGGAGAAAACAGGGTGGAATTTTGGATTCTGGATATCCAGATCTTTGACTCTTTCTATTACATACATGTAACATATATGTTTGGGTTTGGACTTTCGGCCTGCACTCGGTCGACAATTCAGAAATTTGGGTGATTCTTCTTCTTATTGTGTGTGTACTGATAATGATGATAAGGGTGATCTGCAAATTAAGATAAAGTTAGGATTTTGGACTTTCAAGTGCTTGATATTTTACTTTATATAATTGGTTTTTATGGACCAGAGAGCATAGTTTATTGGTCATGGTTTCATTCCTTTTCATTCCAGAGCTGAGTTTTAGCTAGGATTTTTGGTTTTTCCTAGAATATTTAATTTCTACAAACTTTATTACATACTGGTTTATGTGTCTGTGAGCAAAGAGTTGGATGGTTTAGGTGGGTTTTGAATTGTTCATGAGCTTTCCCTGCATGATTATTTATTTTTTATGCAGAAAATTACAAGATATGTTTCGAAACATGTTTTGAGATTTTGGGACAGAATATATGCCGAAAGTTTGCTATATTGAATACTGTAGTCTAGACAAAAGGCTGGGTATTTCGTCATTCCTTTCTTCCCTTTCTCTGAGGGCATGTTTGTGTGACACTTTTCCGAGGAAAACCAATTTTTCAGGCATTTGGTGTGGAACAATTCCATAGATACGTTTTCCTGCCTCATTAGCATTTTCTTTGATAATGGTGGAAATTGATTTCTTTTTTTTTTTGTTGTGGGGGGGGGGGGGGGGGGGGGGGGGTATGGGAAATGGATTTTCTTGGAAAAAACTTTTCCCTCTTTTCCTCACTCTTGTCCATTTCAACTCAAAACCCTACGACTCTTTCATTTTTTTATTTCTTTAAATAAATTCTTATTTAATGTTGAATAAATAATATGTATGTTATGTTATTTTTCTTCAAAAAATTATTTCACCAAATAAGAAATTTTGATTTTCTATAAGGAATCCACAGCCGCACCAAACAACATTAGCACCAATTCAACGAGGAAATTTTTTTTTCACCAAACATGAATTTCTAAATTCTACGGAAATCCTTTTCCAAGGTTTCCATTTCTATTGAATTTGCTGACATGGCAATTTCCCTTAAGGACACGTTTGTGTAGCCCATTTCCGCAGAAAAAGAAGAGGTTTTTTGTGGAAAAATCTTTTTTCATGTGTTTGGTGCGGCAGTTTTCCGTGGGCTTGCTTTTTCGCCACATCAGCTTTTTCCTTCATAGGTCTGGAAATAGACTTCCCATGGGGGGTATGGGAAGTCCATTTTCAGAGAAAAATGACCCAAATTTCCTCACTCCCACCCCCACTCCACTCAACCACCCTCTTCCCCCCTACCCCACCCACCCCGACCCACCCACCCAGTAGTTTTCGCTAAAGAAATCCTCAGCTGCACCAAATAATGTCAGCACCAATTCATTGAGGAAAAACTTTTTGCACCAAACATGAATTTCTAACTTCCTTAGAAAACTTTTTCCGAGGTATTTAAAACCCATAGAATTTGCTGACATGACAATTTCATCTTTCCTTGGAAGTTGCCTCTACACAAATATGCCCTAAAAAGAACTTCCTATCTTCAGATAAGTTACAAAATATATGCTGGATGTTTATCACATGTTACTTGCTAGGGTCATGGTGTTAGAGTCACCCGATAAGTAATAGAAAGATTCAATTAAGGCAGTGCAAAATAATTTTAAAATAAGAAATATGGGTTATTGACACCACACTTTTTACGTTGGGCCTTATAAAAGGGAAACTTTCAATCCTATTACTGCCACCCCTGTGCCAAAGTTGATAATTGCCACAGTTGTCTTTGTTGAAGAAGCATAAATGGAAAATCTATTAAATAAGTCACAAAAATGCTCTGATGCAGACATGCTGATGTCAGGGTGGAAAATAAGACCTGATTGCTAGGGTTATAACGCCAGACCATTAATTTTCTAAAATTGGACAACCTAAGAAAATATTTCGAAAATGGGGAAGAAATGGCCCCTACACCTTGTGTGGCGCCTTGTTGAAAAATAAGTGAAAAGCAACTTTGTTGCCGTTGCTCCCATAATGGGAAATTCTGATCGGTTATCAGCAAAATTTTCTCTTTTTTACCCAATTGCATCAAATTGATCACAAAACCGAGAAGATCCAGCCTTTACTCTCCCTCTAGCCTTTAAATTCCTCTCACTGTTCCCTCTTTCAACCCATCACACTCTTATAAGAATCTGGAAAGAAGAGAAAACTGAATAGCCTAAGGGCCTATTTGTTTGAATGAGGAGAGGAATAAAAGAGCAATCAGGTGTCACATTAGGATGAAGTTAGAAGGTGGGTTAAAATAAATGAGTAGATGAGTTAATTTTCATGCATTTGGATGGTTGGTGTAAAGTAAAAAATCTTGATAGCTGACCAATGCATCCAGTGGCCCCACAATGGATTAATCGTTTAGAATCAGAGCCCACTGCATCTAGCGTGGGCCATCCTCTTTTTTATTTCAAAATAATGCTAGAGTACAAGGACAAAAAGACTGACGAGATACTGTATGTCTTTCTTGCAAGCCAAAGAATGTCCACAACCGGAATTTGCATTGTGAAGGTGTGCTGGATGATGATGAACACTATGATGAGCACATAGAGATGGAGTAACCTGACATAGAACCACCACCTGAGATAGAACTACCGCTTGAGGTTACAATCGTTGATGATGAAAGCCCCTTATCCTTCACCGGCGCCTTTTAGTCGCAGATGGTACCGAGGATGATAATGAAAACTAACCCCTATTTTCCGAACAAGAGTAAGTTGTAAAGGTAGGGGTTGCGATGTCATTGATGGTGGTAGTGCTATGAATTTTATATCCAAAGAAGCAGTTGAGAAACTTCAATTGTCAAATTACAAAGCAACCAAAGCCTTATAGAGTTGCATTCCCATCACCTTACAGTGCATTTAGGGATGTAAATGAGTCCCCGATTCTCCGATTACCCGGAGGTTCCGACCCGTTAGAAACCGGGTCTGGGTCATTATTTTGGCCCTGATAAGTAAATGGGTCTGGGTCCGATTCCACCTTCGTTTGGACCCATGGACTCAAGACACGATATATTACCTCAATTTTCGAAAATCTCTAACCTGGACCTGGAACCAGACCCGTCCCTTATATGGTTCTGGTTTCGGTTCCGGAGCCAAGAAACCGGTTCCGAAACGATTCCGGGTCCGGATTCGGCTCCATCTTTACCTTAACGGTTCCGGTTTCGGGTCCACCATGGACCCGAATTTGAACCGACCCGCTTATAACCCTTCATTGTTCCTTTAAAGCTTGGCTCATATGAAGAAAATATTGTGTGATGTTACTTCGATGAATGTCGCCCACTTGTTATTGGTCGACCTTGGCTCCAACCCCTTAAGGCAGGGGCGGACCCATGTATACTCATGTGGCGGCCAATGCACCCATTACATTTGAAGATGTCCTTAGAGGACCATGGCCCATACAGCCCTTGCGGTTGAACTAGCAACACCCCGTGCTATGCACGGACCACAAAACCATTAAATTCACAGACTAACTTTTAATTTTTTTATTAAATAATTTATTTAGTTAATTGGTTTAGTCATTTCTTTGTTGTTAATTTGATTTTTATGAGTTTTTCCAGATGTTTTATTATTTACGTAAGGTATAAATGGAGCTTGCTGAAGCTCGGGCAGGTGTTAAAAAATTAAATAAAAGACACATTAAAAATAAAACAACAAGTAAATGAGAGTAAATGTAATTTTAATAACACGGGGTTCACAATATTCACATTCGTACGAATTTTACAAATGAGAAGGCATTGATTTCAAATGTTGAAACATTTACATTAACCTCTAGAAATCTAAAATATTTACAAATTATAACACAGACAATATCAAACAAACTATTCATGCCGAGTAATTGTAACTCCATCTTTCAAGTACTACGCAGATTTGGACCTGTAGGCAAATGAAAACATGTTTAATAATTTCATAATTAATTACATATTATGTTAATGGAAAATATTCAACTGAAAACATCTCAATAGTCATCATAAGAGGACATTTTTACCTGGAATATGGAGATTTCCTTTCATACGGTGTTGTTGTTGTTCAGTCTATCCTCTAAATCTTCTAAAGCCTTCACCGTTGCAAGGTCTAATTCGATTTCTTCCAACATTTCGCCTAATTCCCTTATGTCTACGAAATTAGTCTTCAACTTAGCATGGATGTCTTGTACCGGCCAAGAAGGAGGTAGAGTGCTCACTATGGAATGTACCAGATCTACAATATTCGGTTCAAATCCTCTGCTTTTGAGATCGTAGTACAACTGTTCCTTCTTCAGCAAATGATCCCTAACACATGTTCCTTCAACCATGTTCTCTTTCATGAACTGTATCCATGAGGGCTGAATATATTTTTCAAATGACTGTAATAGCTCGACAAACTCCACCGCATGCCATGGTTGTAAAATTTCAAATATCCTCCTCTTTGCAGCATCCCAAGCTGGTGGCAATGTCTCGGCAATTTTTATCATGATGAAGTTTCCACACTCTCTCAAACACTGAGCTAGTTGTATTTTGCGTGAGCCACACTTTGATATTGGGGTGTCATGCTTAAATGGTTTATATTCGAACTCATCTGTCCACTCCCTAACACGTAGAGAGTCATTGCCACGACAATATTTTAGAGGTGCAGTCATCTTATCTGGTTTAGTTTTGAAACATTACTCTATTAATTGTCATTTAAATGAAAGCAACAACATAGTAAGCAAGTTATAAACTTGACACACATTATAAAATACATGTAAAATGAACATAGCGACAATTAAGCAACCGCACGATAAAATATACTTATCGACAATTTAAGAACAATTCAACCAATTTTTGTCCCTTTGTATCTATACATTAAATTCACCAGATATCAAATCTCATAACATATTTTAATGGGGGATATCGTTGAAGACTTCCTGTACACAATATTTTTGGTGATATTATTTGGCATCCCTTGTTTATCGGTCAGCAGAATCTTCAAACCTGATGGAGATGTAACACGCGACAAAGCTACATATAGCTAGCCATGTGAAAACATAGGATGCGGGAGGTAGACACCCACATTCTTCAGAGTCTGTCCCTAACTCTTATTTATGGTTATTGCAAATGCCATCTTGATAGGAATTTGTATTCTTTTCAGTTCGAATGTCGAATCACCAGACGTCGATATTAGGTCAATACAACTTATCAATACAATTTCTCTAACGCGAGGACCTGTCATGACTTTAGTTTGTATGACTTTGTCCCCCATCTTGTGAACAACTAATCGAGTACCGTGGCACGATCCCAAAGATTGATTCAAACTTCGCAACAACATTATCGGAGCTCCATCTTTTAATTCCAGAGCATGACTTGGTAATCCTGGCAAGTCCAGAGAATTCAGAAACTCTGGAGTGCAAAACATGATCCATAGAATCTCCTGATGTAGGACATACCTTGTTTGCACTATAAAATACCCGCCTTTCTCCTGGTATCATCGATAACATCATCGAGTTCAGTTGGTCGACATCGATGTTTTTTGGAGCAAGTATTCCACGCTCACTTATGTAGGACAAATCACCGTACCTATCAATTAGTTCCGGATAAGTTGATTCAATCAACTAATGTACTCCCCTTTCATCATTTCGTATGAGAAACTCATCTGGGATTTTGATCCAGTTTGGATCATAATCATGTCCCGGATACGTTTCCCTCGCCAACCATCTTAATTCACTCTGTGAAATCATGCAACCGAGATCGTAAAGTTTCGGAAACATTGTTTGTCCTAACACGCATATTTATATTCAAATGTAAAACCTGGCAATATTTCCAAATACTCGACCTCGGCAACGAAGCTCCAACTATTTGTTCACGTCCCCCCTTTGTTATAACCGGCAGTATCTGTCTGAAATCTCCCCCAAGTATAAATAATTTTCCTCCAAACACCTTCTCCGAGGAATAGTTACTCGTATTTTGCAGAATGTCTTTGAATGTTTGATCAACAGCGTCAAAGGCATAGCGACTCAGCATTGGAGCTTCATCCTATATGATTAAATCTGCTTCATTAATTAACATTGCCAAATCGGTCCGATGGGTGATGTAACAACATGACGATTGGTGGAGGTTTAGCGGTATTTTGAAATGGGAGTGCGCATTATTTCCGTTTGGCAAAAGCAAAGCAGCAATTCCCGATGATGCCATCGAGAGAACAATTTTTTTTTTGTGACCTGACCTTTGCTATTAAAGTCTTCCACAGATACATCTTGCCTGTTCCTCCACTACCATAAACAAAGAAGAGACCACCCGTCTGTCTCGTGTGCGCATCCATTATCATGTCGAAGACCCTCTTCTCATCATTTAAGCCGACATGCAACGACTCGAATGGATGGTTTTCGGCTATGCTATCATATTCGAGTTCTTCCATCATAAGCCTGTTCGTCACAATCTGGCCTAACTGGTTAGATGGTAGCGGCAGGGGGGGGGGGGGATTCTATCAATGATTTGCCATTCCTATTCAGTATACGCTCGATATCCAGGAGCTCTAAATTTCTCAATTCACTTTCATCAAAATATCTATCTCTGTCTCCACGCGGTCTCCTCGTTTGGCTTTGTAAATCATCTGTTAGGTCCACCCAGTGTTTTTCGCACAATTCCGTGGGATCTATAATTGCCGAGAACATCAGCATTGATCAAAACATGTTTCTGAGTTGGGAACCTATGGCCCACGTTGAGGCTTCGGTTAGTGCTTCATGCCATTCACCATCATGTTTAAGTAGGCCAAGTGCAAAGCATGCTGATTTTGTATGTCGGGTGCACCACTCCGCCGACAATTCTAATATCCTCATAGCATTTTGCCCCTCGGACCTTGTTAAGTAGCATACTAGATAATGACGTTCTTCCGAGTTTGGATGCGCATAAGCAAGTCTACCAATACAAGTACGTTGTTTTCGCCTTGTCCATTGTTTTTGCTTTGCGTTCCAGATCCCCCACTTTGTTGGGAACTCAACGTACGTGAATTCATTAACATCTAGGTGGTTTATATTCGCTTCGAACCATTTGGTAAATATTGTGTCACGAATGCCATCCCGATTCATCACAGACTCAAAGTCATCCGTGTCTCTAAACACAACAAACTGTTCACTTGGTAGATGATATTGTAACCTTTGCACCGAGGGATATTGTTTTTGCAAGTAAAACTTGAATATTCTCCAGCATGTTTCAATCGAATATATGTATCAACCATCCTGATATTGCTTGATCTCATTCACACATCTGTACATATGTTCTCTACTGTTATTAAGCTGTACGATATTGTCCTCGATAACAATCGTTGCACGATCTGGACCGTTATGTATGTACTTGTATAAGTACTTGATGACCTTGCTGTGGGCACACTGCTCAACATTTATGTGCGAATCATATCTTACAATGAGATCACGATTATATGGAATAACCCATCGGTTATTTACATCAAAACCATTGGTTCTATACGTCATGTTATCATTTCGACATCTGTAGACCACGAATCCATTATCCTCTATTGTCGTTGCACCCACAAATGGTTTTGGATAACCTTTTGAGCACTTTCCATTTACCATACGTGGAGCATTCATATTTTGATCTATGATGCACGGATACTTCAAAATGGGCAACATATTGTGTCATATCGTATCCGATATTTCACTTTTTATGTGTAAAATCCGTGTCCCTGCCGTGTCTATGGTGTGTCTTTGCCGTATCTATGCCGTATCTCGGCATCATAGATTTTGATAACCACATGGCCCGTGTAACATGCATCTCGTTACAGTTGCGAATGCCAATGGATCTTCAACCTCAATTGGTATTTCCGCCGAAATAATGTCATCAATCTCTTCCGGTAATTGTGGTTTGTCCTCGCAAGCCAGAGTTAGGATGATGTGGGAATGCGGTAATTCTCGTTTTTGAAACTCAATAATATGAATATCTGTTGAGAGAGGTGATTTTCGTAATTAATAGAATGTTTCAAAATCATTTGGACATAGTAATTCAATTTAAAAAATTAAGAGTAATGTTGAAGTTAAAGTATGCTAATAATTGAGTTTGTATTCCTGCAATTACTCTGCCGAAGAATTTTTTTTTTTTTTTTTTTTTGAGGTCCTCCATTAGTTGTTTAAGCCTAATGTGAAATACCCTTGCAACTATATCTGGCCTGTCCTCAGTGCGTTGACAGGGAATTGTGACAGTTGTTGCTGAATTTTTGGCCAACTTAGGTTACATGTGAATGTTATAAATAGATCGGGGAAACCCATCGTACGACAAATAGCCATTGCATCCTGATAATGTTGTATCATGTTCCTTGGACCACTAGTGAATGACGAAGGAATAATGTAGCGCATACCAACTGCAGCTGCATCCGTATCACCAACGTTGACCGCATCTTGTAAACCCCGATACAAATCAGCATGCGAAGCATTCTGATTGTTCCTGATGAAACTAAGCCTTTCCTACTCTATTGCCGCATAGCAGTCAACCACAAATAGCTGGAACAGTCGGCCACCATAAAGCAACGACATCCCCTCGCCATCCCGAGACATCAGTCTAAATGCATAGAACTTTCTAATCGAAACACCCTCACGGATATAGTTTGACCTAGGTGCAAACTTTATGAACTTTGTCCATCTATCAGTTCCATATGGAAAGAGCAACAGGTACTGGAGCGACATGTACAAAGGGTGTGTTTTTCGTTAATCCTCTGGAGATTTCCATCTAACTTTCTAACTATTATGTCTCGATTTTCTGTAATTTCAGACTCATCTCCAACAATGATGGCTGCAACCTCGTGTGGTTGGTCTTGCATACTGTCTTCCTTCCCGTGAATGCAGCATCCGAACACGCAGATTTTGATTACCATTTTCAAACAATCTATCTCTTGCAATATGGAAAAATCTGACATAAGGATTAGTAGCATTTTTCGTTGTCTGCAAGCCTTCTAATACAGTCAGGACAATCTCATTTGCATCATTTGAATCCCTGCTTCCTTGAACAGCCCTTAATCTATTGGATGTTTCATGCTCCGTGTCATATATATACAGCCGAGCAAACTTAGGCATGTCTTCTGGTGCAGGAAGTAATGAACCGTTCCTGTGATCATTTGATCCACTTATCCGGAAAAGATATGGTCCTCTTCCATCGAGCACAGTGCGATCAATTTTTCCACCGATTGACGTGAAGGACAACATCGAATTGTATGTTCTTATTTTCTTCATGAATCTAGATTGAAGGAATTGAGACTGTAGAAATTCAGGCGTGTTTGGTAGTAGTGGCAGCATTACCTTTCCTTCATGACAGCACAAACTAAACTTTGATTTTGAAATTGAACTGTCTCTGATTCTTTCATCAAGCCACATAATAGCCTTACAGTGAGAGCATATTGCAACTCTGGAACCGAAGCTCCAACGCGTTGAGATATTTTTTCTCCTCGAGCAGAATACAATATTATTTCCTGTAATTAAATTTTTTTTTTTATCAGCCTTAGAAAACTTAGTATTGTCTGGTAATAACAGTGAGTAGTTAAAAATAGTATTCAGTACTTGATGTTGAAGCCATTCTGTTGCTCGACGTCAAATTGGAATTAGATGTTGAAGCCATTCTGTTGCCCAACGTCTCATTGGAATGAGAATGATGTTGTCGCTTTGAACGCAAGATTGTGGATCTTATACATCTTGCCTCCATTTGCATGACTCTTTTCATATTCCCCGATTGATCTTGTTCGTTCTGCATCGAGTGACTGATGTATCTCACAGTACGTGTGTTTGCACCTAGAATTGAGTGGTCGCAATTGTTTATTATTCTTGTAGATAAAGATTAGATATGATATCGAGTTATGTAGATGTTGAAAAAGTATATTTTTACCAATTATTGTATGAATGAAATGGCAGCCATCCCAAGAATCGATGGCTTGTTGAATACCACAATTAGAAGGCCCTATAACACCCCTTATATAATTTAGAATTAAATCACGCGTCATTAACTACCTAAACCCGTAACTGCAGTTGTAATTTGTTTACTTTTGCCTTCGGTACATATTTCTAGTTATTTTTGTTATTTATGTATATTTTTCTCGAGTGAAGTTTATTTTTGGTTACAGCTCATGAAAATTTTTATTGTTTTCGACTAAAAAATATATTAAATAAAGAATTTCCAAATTTATGTTATTTTAGGACCTAATTGAAAGTTCCGGATCCTAACCCTAGAGGGGGGGGGGGGGGGGGGGGGTGAATAGGGTGAGCTACAACTTAATGACCAATTATGTCAATTTTAAACTTCTTTAAAACGATTAGCCACTTGTGATGATTAACAAATAAAATGCGGAAGCTAAACAACAACAATCACCACAAAAGCAATCCCCACAACACAAGATTTATAGTGGTTCGGCCCAACGTGCCTACATCCACTACCGGCTTGTGAATCTACACCCCACCGGATTTCCACTATTTATGCTTTTACAAAAGGCTAAGCAATAACCCTACAATATGCTTTCCAAGGATAAGCAATAACCTTACAATGTTGTTTTTCAAGGCTTAACAACAACCTATACAAGATGCTTTTCTAGGCTAAGCAATAACCTTTATACAATGCTTTTCTTAGGCTAAGCAATAACCTTTACAATAAAAGATTTTATCTCAAGAAGGTGTCTTCACAAAACACTCTAAGAGATACAATTTAAGCTCAATATAATTGCCTCTAAATTAGGCGGATAAGAAAGTGTAAATCAACTCACACAACACTCTATAAAATGCAAAGATGAATGCTCATGATGTGTGTGTGTGAAAACATCAATCAAGTTTAAAATGAGAGCTCAATCAGTTTATGCTTGAAGCAATTAAAAGTTTAATGCACATAAAATTATTTGATTGAAGTGATATGCAAATCACATGTACAAAGTACAAACTTGCTGATGATATGAAAATCAAAAGCTTACAAGTTGTATGAAATTAATTATGTCTAAATATGTGATGCATGTGATATGTTGTTTTCAAAATCAAAGTAATTAAACTAAGGTTTTAAAGATTGAAAACAACAAAGATGATTCAAACAAGTTAATGAAACATGTTCATAAAACAAATCAAAGTTTTTGACAAAACATGTTTTAAAAAGTATTAAAACAAACTTGTTTAGAAATCAAGGTGAAGAATCCAATGACTTAAATCAAAGATTAAAGAAGTAGAGGATTCAACACATCATAGTTTATATGCTAAAATCATTTACCAAAGATTAAACAAAGCATAAAACAATGATTATAAAAAGGCAAAGCTTACTTGGTGGTTTAACTTCATTAATCCAAGCTTTAGCTTTCCTTAATGACCCTTAGCCTTCCTTAGCTTGATCCCCTTTCTTTTCCCTCAAAATACCACAAGAAGGGCTTCAAAGATCATCCTTTGGGGCTAAGGAATGAGCTTCTTTTTATAGAAAAAGTTGCTAAGCGGCTACATGTCGGTTAGCCAACATCCAGGGGTCGGTTAACCGACACCCCCAACGGTCACAAGCCAACGGTCATATTTTCAAAAATTTGCTGACCATAAAGCATGGTTCGGTTAGCCGACATGTTCGGTTAACTGAGGCTTAACCGATACCCTAACCGACAATGTAAACTAGGTCAGAAAACACCTCTCTGGTTTTCTAACCGAGAGAGCTTCGGTCAGTTTCAGAAGCAAGGTCGGTTAACCGATCCCGGACCGACATGCTGACCGACAGAGAAGATTTGAAATTTTAGCTCTCTGGAATTCGGACCGACAGATCCATCGGTTGACCTCGGCTTACCTGTCGATTAGCCGACACTTAGCTTGTCGGTTGACCGACAGCCTAAGACAAAAATCCCAATTTTTGCATATTTCAAAGTATTTTCAAGAGGGGACTTTTGGGCCATCAAACCAAGCATGGAAACATGATTTAAACCATTCCAAGTGCTTTAAAATCATGAAACATCAAAAGCCTAAATAGATTTGAAAGTTAAAACAAATGGCTAGCTTGATTTATAAAATCCTTTTTAAAACTAAAAATGCATCCAATGTTTAAAACCAAAACATGCATAAATCATAAGGTGTACAAGATTTAAAACAATGCATGTATAAATCAAGATTTCAAGCTTTTCTAAAACAATGCATGTGAGAGAATTCAAATGATGAATAAAATGAATAATGCATCCATCAAATTACAATACACAAAATCCCTAACAATCTCCCCCTTTGCAATTTGATGGCAAACCTTACTCAACACTAATTATTCACACACAGTCCTCAGCTCCTCCTTAGCTGGGCATGGCTTGAAATCTTCTTTGGATGCTTCATCACTTCGCTTGGGCTTCAATCTTCTTAATGCTTGGAGCTTGATCATTCTTCAAGCTTTCATCTATCTTTCTTTGGCCAAGCATCTCTTCTTTAGCTCCCAAACTTTCTTCTTTCATCTCTCCCCCTTTGACCATGCATTCTCTCCCTTTGGCAAGATATGCATTCTTTCTTGCCTTGTATACTCTCTCCCCCCTTGGAGCTTGATCATTTTCTCCCCCTTTGGAGCTTGAGTATTTTCTCCCCCTTTGCCATTAAATTGCAAAATACCAAATGAAGAGGGATTGGAATATCTTCAAGACCCTTGAGGACCCAAATGGTACCTACACACATGAAACAAGGAAAATACCTTTTAGTAGCACCTGTTAACAAAAGAAATCGAAAATGAAAGTCATAACAGGAATCATGTATGGATGGCAAGATATAAGGGTATCAGAGCCAATACATGGGTGAATTTGATCAAAACTAATACTTCCTATGAAGATTTACAGTCCCCCTCAATCCATACTCTTCTTTTATCAAACTTTTGACAAAGATTTAACTATTTGGTTCAAGAAGAAGATGGTTTTACCAATTGAGGGTAAACTTCAAGGAAAGGATTAGATTTCAAATGACTATAACGCTCAATATGATCAAATTACCAATATAAAGAGCAAGGTCAAGAGGATAAACAATCATGGATACCAATTGGAATAAAAAGAATATATCAATTGAGATTCAAGGATATGACTATTTTCTCAATCACTCTAAAATGGAGTTAAAAGGAATATAACTATTAGGATTAATCCAAATTAGAGCTATCCATGATGTAATGAGGTTTACTAAACATAGCATCAATCAATATAACTATGAAAATCATATGCTCTGAAGGTTATGAAATCATTTCATACATTTAATAAATATAACTGTCATGCACAAGATGAATGAAATGAAGTTCAATCATGAAGCCAACCTCACCATTAACCAACCAAAATTATGACAGCATAAACATGGTAGTCATGTGATTTACCTATAAGTGCAAGAGAGGAGGCAAACATGAACATTATGATGCTAATGGAATGTGACATGGAAAAAAAAATATTACTATTAAGTTCAATTCATTGTACACAAGGTCTATCACAAACTCAAGATATGATACCAATTGGGTATTGATACTAATTGAAAATGATACCAAATGATTACCAATTGAATATGAAACATGATTAAGAGCAAGCATGTGACAAACATAAAATTCCAACAAGCATCATAAAATGATATTCATCACTTAGAATAATATAACTAATGAGCATAGTGATGAACATGAGAAATTGCATTTAGAAATATATATAACTTGGTAGAGGATGCAATTTACAAAAGTGTCAAATCATATGAATTCAACAACTAAGAAATCCATCAAACAAAAGATATAACTATGAAATACAAGGAATGGATTTCAAAGAGGTTCATATGATTAAACACTACTATGAAGTCGAAACATGTATAAGAATGACATCACAAGGAAATACAAATGAATCAACATCATAACCATCCATAAAAAAAATGACTAGAAAGCATAGAGGATGGATTTGAAAGTTCTAGTATGATATCTATAAATGTAACTAAAGAGCACAACCATACATGGAACTATATGACATTTGCATAAAAAGAATGAAACCAAATGAGCAATGATGCAAATAGCATATAACAAGTATTTCCTTCTAAAAGATATAATCATAAACACAAGGAAATAAACTCAAAGGAAAATGCAACTATAAATATAACTAACAAAGCTTAGAACATTTTCCAAAGGACTTTAATTCACTTCAACAATCAAAATCCAACAATGAAACATAAAATCATGATCAAGTGATTAAGAGAACCATGAAGTGAACTAATACCAAATTTCAATTTGTAATCAAGGATAACTACAAAAACTCATACAAATTGACTTAAAAACTTTTCAAACTTGATATCAATTGGAAAAATGCATTTATCAAAAACACATTCAATTTTGAAGAATATAACTAAAAAGATCTAACCAATTGAAACTCAAGTAAATCAAGGAATTGAATTTTCATATCAAAATACTAACTTAGTAAGCATAGAATGAAAATCAATTTTCAATCCTCATTTTTCATCAAGAATGTAGTAATGAGGGTTAAATCATTTTTCAACTTGCATTGTAAAATATATAACTTATTTGAAACACATACAAGTTGATTTTTCAAAACAGTAACTTCCCATAAGAAAGAATCCATGGAAAATTTAAATCATTTGTTTTTCAAAATAATTTAATTAAGACAATCAAACAAATGAATTTGAAAATATCAATCGATTATAAAAAAAAATCTAGCTATAAAAGCTTTTGAAATCACAATCAATTGATCATATATAGAAATGCATTGCAAAAGATATAACTAAATGAGAGCAAAAAGCAAATCTATAATGATGAAATTATAATCAAATGATTTTGAAAACCATGATATTTAACTAGTATGGTGCAAGAAGACAAAATCAATTGATCACAAATAAACATTGCATTTTAAGAAATGTAACTAAGAAGGAATAAAATGCAAATGAATCATGACCAACAATATGATTTAACTAAAAAGGTTCGGTTGGTCAATGAGTTCCAAGGCCTTAAGGTTTGTCTAAGTATCTAACTTTAGGAATCCACCTAAGGTCTTGAGAGGGTTGATCTTTGAGGTCTATCTTAAAAGTCTCACCAACTTTAGGAGATTTGACTTGATAAATTTTCAATTTAGACTTATCACCATGATAATGAGATTTGACTAATTTTAGCTTTGATTGGTGATTAGTCTTTTGAGGTTGGTGACTTTTCTGAGTAGGGGATTGATTTCTTTTCTTCTTATTTCCTCCCTTTAATTGACTTTTGAATTTTAGATTTAACTTTGCAACTTTCTTCAAAAGTTCTTTCATTTGTTGAGTTAGGGGAGGTAAGTTGAGAAGCTTTTTCTTGATAGATTCTTTTATATTAGTTTTAGGGATTTTTACTAAAAAAGTGTTCTTATATTCATATACGGCGGATTTAATCAGAAATACGTTTAAAAGCCCATTTTGGTGTTCGTACGTCGATTTTTGACGGTTTTGCCCCTCCCTTTATCGAACGACATCGCCGTCTACCTCCCCTTATTTCGTATACCTTTCCCTCCCGCCCTCTGCTCTCTTTTTCTCAAGCACGCCCCTGCCTTGACTCAGAATCTCAGAGGTGTGAGACCAAGAGCCACAGATTGCTTTTGTTGCTGCTTTTGTTGCTTGGATCAATCTTCACACTTGCTGGTCTGATTCTGGTTGTTGCTGTGGACTGGTTCTATTGGAGGTACCGAACCCCATCTCTTTTTTTCTTCCTTCTTCATTTTCCCCAAACCCCATCTCTCCATCAGTAAGCCCCATCTCTCATTTCCTTTCTTCTTAATGGGTTTGTTATAAACCCATCTCCTTCCCTCGCGACCTTAATCTCTTCTTCGATCGCTTCTCACAATCCATGCCCCAGCCTTACACCAAATCGCAGCTCTCCGAGAAGCTCCGCCGCCTCAAGAAGAAGTTCCACGTCATCTCCGCCCGCCTCTCCCGCGGCCTCGATGCCTCCCATCTCACCCCTCACGACCACTCTCTCCTCCACCTCTCTAAGCAGCTCTGGCACCCCGCCTTCGCCCCCTCCTCCCTTTCTCCTCCTCCTCCGCTAAGAAATAGTCAACCTTTTCCTCCTCTAGGGTTAGGGTTACGCCCTCTCCTGCCGCCGTGACGGTGACGACCTCTTCCCCTTCCCCTACACCCCCTCCTCCTCCGCCGCCTCCGTATAACCACGACGGCGGCGATCTCAATAACAATGGCGAAGAGGATTTCCAGAGCGGAAGCTCCAGCGGGATCGGTCATGTGGCTGCGAAAACTGTGATGGACGTGTATGATCAGTCTCTGAGTGGAGTTCGGATGGTCCTTGCTCGCCATGGTCTGCTCTGCCCGAATGGGGGCGATCAGGGGAAAGCGACGGATCTGGCCAATAAGTGGAGGGAGCAGCGGGTGGTGGACCTGGATATGTTGGCTCGCCGGTTGAGGTTGGTTCTCGAGCATGCCGTTCGCGAATAGATCAAATATTTTTTTTTTTAATGTTTTTGTTGTGTAAAGAGAATTACAGTTTGATCTTCTTCTTTGCTCCTTTGATTTTCTTTTTGATCTGTTTCATAGCATTCTCATCTCATTTGATTCTATTGTTTTTGGGGATTCTTGTTTAAATGCCTATATGAACAAATAGCTTCTGCATTGTGTTTGTTTCAGTGTATTCAATTCAAAAAAGAATAGTTTTGTGTTGAGATTTCTTTTTTCTGTGGTGGGCTGTGGGCTGTGTTGTTCGTAATTGTTTCATATTGTGCATGAATTGTCTGCTACTAGTATCAGCTTATGTGATCATGTCCAAACTCAGTTTGGGCAGCTTTATACTATTGTTGATGCATGTGATTTCTTCTACTATGAATCATCATCATCACTGATTCACACCAAGATTTACCCAAAACTCCAAGGGTTTCTCTCGGTTTGGTGTGTCTGTGCATGACGAGCAACAGTTAGGTCTTGGGCTCTTGGGCTCTTGGCCTCTTTATTTTGCTTTTGACCTATGATCTGGCTCCCCCTTTTATTGCAAAAGCATCATTTATCATTTTATAAAAATTTGGTTTGAAGAGTTACAGTTTTTCTTACTGTCGATTTTTATTTTATTTATTTATTTATTTATTTTGTAAATTGTCAATCTCAACTGTCCAAATAGATTGATTAATAAACAACTAGAAATCAACTAGACATCTTGATTTTGGCTCGAAATGCAATTAGTCTGGGTTCAAATCCACCATTATAGCGTACTGGGTCTGGTTCCAGAGTCGGTCAGTTATAATCCCATTGGATATGAGGTGTGCTCAGTCTGGCTGGCTGGATATGAGACAGACGGCCCAGACCCCATAATGTGCATATGCAGTCTGCTTGTAGGTGAAAATCTTCCTTCCCCAATTGTAGAAAGATAAAAATGGGTCCTTCAAAATCTGAATGATCAAATGATTCAACAGAGCTTTAGCAAAAAAAAGATAAAAAAGTCAATCGAGAAAAATCAGGTATGAATTGGGTCCAAGTTCACGGACATAATAAACTCACATTAATTAAGGCTAGTCCAGCTCCATGGCTTCATAGAAATGCTTGAATGGCACACATGCAACTAAGTAAATTTACCTATAACATTGCATTCTTCACAAGCATGATCACAGAATACTGCATATTGCTGAAGGGTTATCATCATTCATAATCATACCTTTTTGTATCTAGAATGTTTAAATTATAACTCAGCTATGCAGTGCACGCACTTTCTCCTTGAATTTTGTCATGATCTGAAACATAAATGTGTGAATCCAACTTAATTGAGTTTTCATTGGGTGTGATGAGTTGAAGCTTGACCTACTGTGATGGTTGAGGCAGGCCCAGACTCCCTTGGAGCACTGTAATATGAGGGTTAGAACTCTCCATGATTGTACTCCAAGCCTTGGCTTTGGCTTAATTATAGCAGACATTCATTTCATGGGCCCACACAAAACATGTAACTAAAGAGGAAGAATGTACAAGGAGGAGCCCCAATCTAACATGACGATGAAGAGCCATAGAAACCAAAAAGCCAAGCAACTAAATATTGAAGAATAAGAATTACACAAAACAAAAGGAAGGCTAAACAACTAAAACATTAATATCAATAAATCATCCCTCTTAACACCTAATGTGGCTGATTTGTCCACTTTCTGATTCATCTCTTTGAACATGGCCAACGTGGCCTTGGTAACATTTCACAAGGCTCTAATTTCATTTTATAAGTAGAAAAAAAACAAGGGCCTCTAAACTTGCCAAATAAATGGCATTTCTCAAATTACATATCACTAGCACTGGCCAATACTTGTGGGAATGAATGTGATTGAGCTTCTTCTTAATTGCCAAGATTTACTTAAACCTTCAGGCTTCAGATACTTTACTTATATAATGTAGAAGCACAAATTGACTCTTGAGTGAGTCACCAACTCAGACAACATACCCTAAGTCCATAGCATAAAACAAAAACAGTTAGAAAAGAACATAACATCTAAACAACTTCAAGTAAAGATATAAATACACCCATCAACTCCAACCTAATAAAGACAACCTAAAAAACTTAATCCACTGAACCTCATCCTTGTATATGTAGTCTCCGAAGTCTAACAAAAGTGAATTATTTATTTTCATTCAATACTTGATCATAGGTGGGCTCCATATATTTCCACATGAACAAATGCCATTTAAGTATGAAGTTGACTCATCTTGAGATGAAATTTCAATCCAAAAAATCACCAGATTGGTCCGGCTTTCCACATGATCTGCTAACTCTGATTTCTTGCACCGCACAAGAAGGTGACACAGTTAATACGACTCTCTCTCATCTGAGAGAGGATTTCTTTCATTCCGTGCCACTTCATGTCATGCTTTGTTGGCACTCATTGTGACGGAGTGGTGCATGCGCAAAACCCAAAACCAGTAGAAAGAGAGAGACAGAGGAAGGAATACATATGAAATGCAAAGGTTCCAAAACTACATTTCATTGCAGAAAACCCAATATATATCAATCACGTCATCTCTTCTTCTATCTCTGTATCTATTTACATTACCAGGAGAATCCATTCCATAGGTTAGTTCAATTTTGCATTTTATCACTTCTGACACATGAATTTAGTGAACAAAAAAGTCTAAAGAGTATGAAGGGGACATTGGGAGGAGACATTTGCTTGTATTTTGAAGGGGACATTTGGGAGGAGACATTTGTTATTCTACTCATTTGCATTCTAAAATGATTTGGGAGGAGACATTTGCACATGATTTTGAAATTGGAACACATGTGGTTGTTGGCTAATTTTGAAATCATCAAATGTTGTCACCAGGTTGCAAATGGTCCAGAGAACCATTCCTCTCCAACATGAATTCATGTTTATTTTTTAATATAATTAAGTTTATAAGTTTATTACTCTATCAGATGATTTCAATTATCTATAATGATTATTGGTCTTTTTCAAGATTAAGGCAATCAGATACAGGAATTGATCACAAGGTAATGCAATTTATTGATACTTTGGCTATTAAGAGTGCTTGGAAAATTAGGAGAATCTTTCTCAATGAACTCCAAGAGGCACAAAAATGAATGGTTGCAATTGTGTTTATGTATTATCCTCTCTCTCTCTCTCTCTCTCTCTCTCTCTCTCTCTCTCTCTCTCTCTCTCTCTCTCTCATTTACACAAAAGCCATGTCAAGCCATGCCATATCTTGGCCATTTGAATAATTTTTGGAATGCTAATGGACAATCTACACTATAAATTCTACACAAATACACTATCTGAATGCTTACAAGCTACACCCACAAATACACCAAGGCATGCTAGCCACTCATACAAATTACACAACCACTTACAAAGCCCTCAATACACCTATACTTAGTTCACATCAAAACTACAAACCACTTACAAGGGGCACTCGCTGCACCACTAGCACTCACACTCTCCAGGAGCTCTCAATCTCAGCACTTCACTTCACTTCATTCATCGCTGACCCCATTGATCGCCATGCAACAAGGTTGGTTATGACCCCAACATTTCATTATGTTGGGCTGCTGATGGGCTGGGTGCCAGACCAAGCCTTTTGCTTATATTTTGTTTGTCTCTGTAATTTTTGGGCTTAAACGATTTATGTATTTTACTTTTTATATGCCAGACATTTGTATGTGATTGAATTTTCTTTTTCTTTTTTATATTATTGCAATCATTACCCATCTTTTTTTTTTTTTGGCTATGGAATCAGATTTCTTGATCCTTTTGGTACAGATGCTACCCCTTAGAAAGGGTATTTTGAGATGTCTTATTTTTCTGGTAATTTTGTAGTCTCAGTTCTTTTGGAGGGCTCTGTTTTTACCATTGTAAGCTTGATATAATACTTAGTAGTTGCATGTGTTTCTTTGTTTCCTGATAAGAAGGATTACCTAAAAGAAGCACTTTGGAGTGCTTGTGCTGGCCCTTTTGTCACTGTTCCTCAAGCTGGAGAGGTCTTTTACTTCCCTCAAGGTCATGTAGAACATGTATGTATCTCCTGCACAAAGTAGCATCAGGTTGTCTTTGAGAATAATTTGTACCTTCTACTGTTCCATAATTTGTATCTCCTGCACAAAGTAGCATCAGGTTGCTATGCTATTTGTTCTTGTTTGTCTTCAAAATCTTTTACTTAATGGAAAGCACTATAGCACTTTAGGCTGAAACTACAATCTGCAGCTGTGGATCCCAGTCGAGTTCTGTGTTTTTGTTGCAGCTCTGTCTTGATTGAAGGATCTCCTGGTTAGGATCAGCTCAGTCTGGACTAAAGGACCAGCTACAGGGGTTCTTTCTCCTTTTTTTTTTTTCTCAGCCTGGTGCTCTCCAAGGCCTAGAGTAGCAGCCTTTTTTTTAGCATGGGCTTTTGTGGATCCCAATCATCTTACCTCTGGCATTCTTGCTTCCATGTCAGGACATGGATACAACAGATACAGCCATACCATTTTTAAGTGAAAGAAGGTTGAATTTTATGAAGCTATATTTTTCTATTTATTTTTTACTTGTTAGCAAACTAACAGGCCCTTACTGTCCTTCTCTTCCATTTTTTTATATTACTATTTTTTAAATAAATAAGTGTTTGTGAAAAAAGTTTCTAGTTTATAAATCTCAACTGTTTTTTGTTCGGATATTCAGGCAGATGAGGATCAAGATGATGCGGATGAGAGATGGGACCCTGATTCTGACATGGATATTGATAATCCTAAGCATCAAGACGAGGCCTTCCGGTACTTTCTTTTCTTTTCTTTTTTTCCCATATTCTTGGTTTTTGGTCTTAAGCAAGCTGCTGATATGAGTTGCGTGTTTACAGTAAGCCTGTATCCATCAGTATCCAGAACACTAGAATCAAAAGAGAAATTATTGAATCCGAGCTAAAAGATCAGGTATATTTTATTTTGTTATGTTTTATTTTTGTTTGTGCGCATCCATTTTAACTTGTCTGTGTTTTAACTGTAGTCTTTAAGTTATATTCCATAGCCCATACAGCAGTAGGAACTTGTGATATGTTAAACTTCGTCACAGTTGTTGATGTGATTTCATTGTGTTACTGTTTCAATTCTTTGCAAGTGGAATATTATCTTTCGGAAGACAGATCCTATCAAAAGTTCACTTATTTTTATGAAGCTGCACTGCTGCAGTTGCTTGTTTAGGTCCTTTGGAGTCACAAATTCTGTAGCTGAAACCAATAGTCTGCAAGGAGTTGTTTAGGTCCTTTGGAATTACAAATTCTGTTGCTGAAACCAAAGTTATACTCAAAATTTATTTCTCTTGTCATATCCCTTTGTTGAGTTAGAGCCTGTAGCATGTATTCATCGCTGCAATTGTGAGGTTGCTGGTTCAATTCATATTTCCTTATAAATTAGGTATTTTTTATTTTTTGGCAGTTTTGATGTATCTAGATTCCAGTTGATGGGTCCCAATCCCTCAAGATGGCATGCCCCCTGCTTACATAGATCAGTTGGTTGGTTGCATAATTATTTCTGATTTCTCTTTTTTTCAAGGAAATCAAATCCATGATGATTACATAGGAATTTTATTATCTCATGTTACTATCCCTTTTTTATAATCTTCTACCTTGAAAATAGTAAAGAGTCTGTCATGGAGTCTTATGAAAGAAGAAAATTTCAGTATTAATTTGATAAAGGAGTCCATTTAGACTGAACTAGGACTATAGATGGGATTTGTAAGGGCTCTTAAAAGGGACATGTTTTTGTAAGGGCTCTTAAAAGGGACATGAAAAAATTGATAGAGAATCTTGTGTTTTTTGGATTATCTTTGGGAAATATAGATTCAAAAGAGTCTTGCTTTGCAGGATCATTGAGTCTTTCATCAAGTAAGTGTATGCCTAGATGCACCGATCGTTCATATCAGTAAGAAAAATAAGATCAACAGCCGCAAAGAAAAAGAAACAGAAGATGTTTGAAATAAGAAAAGGAAAACGTTGCAGGCAGTTAAGAAACACAATGTATCATTCTCAAGGCAGCCTTTTTTTTTTTTTGTGCTTTTTGAACGGTAGAGGCCAGCCTGTTTCAATTGAAAGTTTTTGTGGAAAAAAATTATTAGTGCTGATTCTTTGAAGAAATGATTGAAGTCCAGTCTGAGAGTAGCAAGACTACATTTTTCCCCTTTTCATTTGTTCTGATGTATCATTTGACTGCTCTTATGAGGGGCCAGTTTCAGCCTTTCTTGTTACTGTTACAAAAGATGCCATTAAGTCCCTGGAACTTAAACATGAGGGCCAAGTTCTTGCAAGATACCACCAGATATTTTACCTTAAGCAAGATTCTATGGCCATCTGTGGATATTTTACAATCAAGTTTGCTTCATATTTGGTTGTAGTTGGGTGATACAAAATTGGTCAATCTGAAAATTGAATTTGCTTGTTACTCCTTTGGAACCCTTCCCATTTGTTGTGAGCATGTTATCCTGATAGTGGTATCTGGGTTAGCCTATTTTTTATCCCTTTGCTGGGATTTTCCCATTCTTATTGGCATATTTGCTGGAATTAAATTGAATTGGAGTTGAAGGTATGACAAACATGAGACAGGATGCTTTTCAACATTCATGATGGGTCCACCTCCTTATCATTAGGTTAGGATTATATCGTTGTAGCTAACATATTATGTGTATGAAATTTGACTTTGGTTTTTCTTTATGCCAGTTCTCATAAGCTATTTGAATGGAGTTTGCTGTCTACAAGCTTTGCTTGCTCAGGAAGTTGAACAGAAGTTCCAAGCCGGGCAAATTGAGGGAGATGGAGGAGAGGAGATTGATTTTTTGAGCAAGTCCATAACACCAGAAGACTGTTTCCCTCCTCTGGTAATGACTACTTGCAGTTACCATGAAAATTAGTGGTAAGACTTTACACAAGAAACTCTGTCTAAATGCGATCTTGTTTTATTTTTGATATTATCTTAATGTTTGTTGTAGGATTATAATGAGCACAGGCCTTCCCAGGAACTTATTGCAAAAGATTTATATGGAACTGAGTGGAGATTTCGGCACATTTATAGGGGTGAGTATTCTCAGCTTAGAGTGCTTCTCCAGTCTACTGCAGTTTTGTAGTCTAGTGCTCTGTCTTCCAACTATTGGTTTAGCAGCTCTTTGAAGTGATGTCCCCTGTTTGTCTTCTGTTGATGCTCCCATTGTGTGGGTGCTGTTATTTTGTGCAGTTTTTGCTGCTTGCAGTGCTTGAGCAGGGTGTAGTAGTCTTTGATAGATAGTCTGCAGTAGTTCTCAGGGCAGGCTCCTGTAGTGCTTAGTGTTTGTGCTGGGGCAATCCTAAGCTGCTGCCCAGTGGAGAGTAGTCCAGCGTGTCCCTGCAGGTGCTGTCTCTCTTTGCAGAGCATTCAGGAGTGTGCAGGCTGTGCTGGAGTTGCAGGCTTCTTCTCTTCTTTGCTTGCAGTGTCTTCTTTGTAGCTGTGCTCTCCTCTCCCCTGTTTGCATCTCCCTCTGTTTTTGGGAGCAGCTGTCCCTGGCAGTCTTCTTGTAGTAGTTGTTGCTCTGTTCCTGTTGTAGGAGTGCAGAAAGTGCAAGAGTTCAGAGTTCTGTTGAGTGAAGAAGATTCCCTCTTTCTTTGTGGTTCTGCATTGTGCTTTTGTTGTGGAAGTGAGCAGGGATGTCCAGGTACTGTGCAGTGTTGCTGTTCTGCAGTAGTGCTGTCTCTTCTGTTGTGGGCAGAGTTGTTTGCTCTGGAAGTGGCTTTCCTAAGTGCTGCTCTGCAGCTTGGTGCAATTAGCTTCAGTTCAGGGTAGTGCTTTGGAATTCCTCTCTGTTTGTAGTGTTTCTTCTCTCCCTCCTAGAGCTGTTGCCGTGAAATGGAGCAGCCATATTCAGCTGTGGGCCGAGATGTTGTTTGCCCTGCTGTTGAGTAGTCTGGGAGAGGCTTTGTTGATAGCAGCTCTGTTGCTTTGGTGCAATCAGTCCTTGTTCTGGGTTGTGCTTTGGCTTCCTCAATGCTTCTGAAGTGTTCCCTTCTCAGGCTCCTGTTCTTTTTGCAAGTGCTGCAGTTTGCTTCTGTAGTGTTTGGTTTTGAACCAGTCAACTGTAATCCAAAACTCACTGGAGGTGCTGCAACTGAATTGGAAGAAGCAGCATCTGTGGAGGAGCCGGAACCAAACTTAAAAATGGATGGTGCAGAAGTAGGGAATGTGGCAGAGATAGATGGGATTTTGCTGCCAATGGTTGCTGCAGGGCTGCTAGAGAAAATGGGGTATGTTGAACTCCCAGAAGCAACATTTGTTGAGGTAGAAGAACTGAGATTGCAGAAGATGTTTTTTTTTTTTTTTGCTCAATGGTGTCCTAACATGTAGACATTACACTCTATTTGGTGACTCTTTGTTGTTGCTTTGTATTTAAGTGGGTGTTTGGAAGACACAATTGCAATTTAGTTGCTGTTTGATTCAAGTTTCTCTTTGGAGGATGTATATTTGCTCTTTGTAGCATGAATTACATTGTAAATTCTCAATTGATAAGGCCATGTTGATTTTTTTGTTGTCTGGCCAATAGAAATTTTATCTGTCAGTGGGTTAGTACAAACTACAAAGGGTGCCTTAAAAATAACCATGGACTGTTTTGGGAAGCCATGTTTCTGCATGTTTGTGTTAACCGGGCTGAAAAAGTGCCCAAGTTGAAAACATCGCAAACGTGATCGTAATTAAGTGAAAAATAGCAGATTTTAAGTTCATGATATGGTCTTCGAAATCTCCAAATCTCAGGAAAAAAACCCTCGGGAAGTGGGCTAAAAAGTGTCCTAAACAGGGGTACTCAGCAAGGTTTCTGCAGATTTTCTTAACCGAGTTGCAAAAGACCGCAGTTTGAAACGCAGGCAACCGTGATCTTAATTAAGTGAAAAACAACAGATTTTAAGTTCATGATATGGTCTTGGAAATCCCCAAATCTCAGCCAAAAAATCCCTCGGGAAGTGGGCTAAAAAGTTTCCTAAACAGGGGTACTCAGTAAGGTTTCTGCAGATTTTCTTAACCGAATTGCAAACGACCGCGGTTCGAAACGCAGGCAACCGTGATCGTAATTAAGTGAAAAATAGCAGATTTTAAGTTCATGATATGGTCTTCGAAATCCCCAAATCTCAGGAAAAAAACCCTCGGGAAGTGGGCTAACAAGTGTCCTAAACAGGGGTACTCGCAAGGTTTCTGCAGATTTTCTTAACCGAGTTGCAAAAGACCGCGGTTTGAAACGCAGGCAACCGTGATTGTAATTAAGTAAAAAATAGCAGATTTTAAGTTCATGATATGGACTTGGAAATCCCCAAATCTCAGCCAAAAAATCCCTCGGGAAGTGGGTTAAAAAGTTTCCTAAACAGGGGTACTTAGTAAGGTTTCTGCAGATTTTCTTAACCGAGTTGCAAACGACCGCGGTTTGAAACGCAGGTAACCGTGATCGTAATTAAGTGAAAAATAACAGATTTTAAGTTCATGATATGGTCTTGGAAATCCCCAAATCTCAGCCAAAAAATCCCTCGGGAAGTGGGCTAAAAAGTTTCCTAAACAGGGGTACTTAGTAAGGTTTCTGCAGATTTTCTTAATCAAGTTGCAAAAGTGCGCGGTTTTAAACGCAGGCAACCGTGATCGTAATTAAATGAAAAATAACAGATTTTAAGCTCATGATATGGTAGAATTATGGTTATTACTAGTGACATGAGGACAGTAGAGTAAAGAAAGGTCACGAAGCAAGCTCTTTAGAGGTTTCTGTTCCTTTTTTCGCTCCCTTCGAATTTTCTGGAATTTTGCCCAGGAAGGCAGTGAAATGAAGATTCGAACCCTCAAAATGAGGGTTCAAACCTTCATACTCTCTGGAATTTGGCCCTGGACCTCAACGAAGTAAAGGTTCGAACCCTCATCTTGAGGGTTCAAACCTTCACTTCACCTATTAGGAAAATGCATTTCGGAGCCAAATCCATGAGCCTTTCTCATTGTTTATGCACCCCATTATAAAGTCATTGTCATTTTGTTATTGGAGACAAAAAATGGGCGAAGAACCAATAAATTCTTGTAACGATATCGTTATCAAAAAAATTTTGAAAACTAGATTTTGAGTGAAATCGTGAGTCTTTCTTATTTTTTATGCATCTCAATATAAAGTCAATATTAATTTATTATTGGACACAAAAAATGGGTGAAAAAACTATAAAAAAAGCTAACGATATCGTTATCAAAAAACATTGTTGGGCACAAATTTCAAGTTCGTATGAGTAGGAATTCAAGTTCTTAAAGATTCCCCCCCCCCCCCCCCCCCAACCCCAAACAACCATCCCCCAAACAACCATCTATAGATCATCCCATATGCAATTATAAAATGTTTTTTCTTATGTTTGTTGCTATTTTTTTAGCTTGCTGAGTACCCCTGTTTAGGGGGCTGGTTAAGAATAGCAACAAACATAAGAAAAAACATTTTATAATTGCAGGTGGGCTTTCTTTTAACATGTGTTTGCAACACATTCTTAGGGCCATATGGTAGTTCCGTTTTCATTTAAATCACTAAAACATTACAATATTGATCATACATGAAATTCATTTAAATCACTAAAGACTCGGTATATCATTACATTGCATTCCATTCATTTCTTTCCAATCCAAAATATTTATAGCCACTCTACAATGTAACTAACTATTTACAAACTTCTTTCCAATCCAAAATTACATTCAGACACTGAAAATATGATTGTAACCAGCATTACTTAATTTTATCTATATGAATTTTTATGAAAATGAATGTTGTATAAATAGAACGTCCAATGGAATTGATTGGCCATGGAGTTGGTTATTACTGCTTTGTTAAGGTTAATTCGTATACATTCTATAAAACAATTAGGCCCAAATAGGTGGGCTCATGTTGTTCTCTATTGACTTTGCCTGGGTGGTAGTATATATTGGCATTTCAATATGCTAAGCTCGGATTCATACTTGTAAAGGGTGTATTCATTCACGATTCAGACTTCAACTTTATATCAGAAGTCAAGTATAATCATTTAAACCATGATGAAATCAAAATAGTCCCATTGTTCAGTTCTGATAACTAATCACCACACATTATACAATTTAAATAATGTTTCTCAAATCAGCTCTCTTGTGCCATCTTTAATTGTCCTTATCAAGGATGCTTAAAGAGATTTCAAGTAGAAAGATTCATAATCTAAGTGCATTATACAATTTAGAGTTTTTATTTTTACTTTCTTTCTTTTCTGGTTTTTGGCCCAGAAAGGCAGTGAAGTGGGTTCGAACCTTGGTGCTCTCTGGAATCTAGCCCAGAACTGCACAAAATGGAAGGTTCGAACCCTGGAAACGAGGGTTCGAACCTCCGTCATCTCTGGTTTTTGGCCCAGAACTGCACAAAATGGAAGGTTCGAACCCTGGAAACGAGGGTTCGAACCTCCGTCATCTCTGGTTTTTGGCCCAGAAATGCACAAAATGGAAGGTTTGAACCCTGAAAACGAGGGTTCGAACCTCCGTCCTCTCTGGTTTTTGGCCCAGAAATGCACAAAATGGAAGGTTCGAACCATGGCAACGAGGGTTCGAACCTTCGTCTTCTCTGGTTTTTGGCCCAGAAATGCATAAGATGGAAGGTTCGAACCCTGGAAACAAGGGTTCGAACCTTCGTCCTCTGTTTTTTGGCCCAGAAATGTACAAGAAGGACGATTAGAACCATGGCAACGAGGGTTCAAACCTTAGGGATTCGTCATAACAATAAATGTTTTCGTTTCAGCTCGGGCCAAGTGTGAGGGAGTACAGATCTAAATCAAATCTAATGGTGGTGATGCAGCGCATAAATGATTTGATTTCATGGAAAGGTGAGACCGACGTAAGGTCGAATAAGGTAAATTAACGATTTTGGGGAAACTTTTCGAAGTGTCCATTTTTTGTAAAATTATATGGTATTTTGGGTGGAAACGGGCCAATGAACACTACTCAGAGGCATTTGCCACTGATGCACTGCCTTTTTTGGGCAAAAAATATTGTTTAGGCCCAGAAAAGTGCATTTTTCTATTTCTGTAACCATGCCTATTAGCAAAATGCATTTTTGAGACAAATCTGTGACCCTTTCTCATTGTTTATGCACCCTGAGATGGTCATATTATGAATTGGAACATGTATCAAAACTAAAAACAAAACAGGAAAAATGAAATATGTCTACAATACATAGTTCGTATAATGAATTGGAACATATATCAAAGGTTTAAGAAATAATTGAATATCGCCAAACTAGCCAAATATATTGCTAATATTACCCGTAAGAATCATACCAACTTCGGTAAAACCCAAATATGAAAAAGGGAAAATCAAACTTAAGATGGTTTTTCCAGATCCGTCATATACAAATGATAAGAATCGAAGTTACCCAGATGCAAAACAGATGAATTATACATGCAAAGGGTTATAGAATGAGAGGACTCAAACACAAAAAGAAAATTGGTGAAATCCCTGCCATTGAAGAGTTCGTTTTCCTCAAGCTGTAATAACAACATTGAGCACAATTTTGAAGTCATTGCAAGACTTTTAATTCTTACTTCTGTATAAAGCTAAGTTGCAAGTGATTTGTATAAATGAAGTTTTCCATTTTAGCCATATTTGTTTGGTGTTTCGGCTCCACTGTTCTATTGGCTTCTGAAGGATTATGAAATCTACATCTTGTTTTTTCTTCTTAATTTTTCCCCTCTAGTGGTGTGGTTAAGAACATAAATTTGTCATGTTTAGCTATTGTATAATATATATATATATATATATATACCTGTGTGTGTGTAAGGGATGGCGTGGCCACAAGCGTATCTATTATTAAAGTTGTATCTTTTATTAAAGTTGTCTATGTAATGGGTGTGGTAGTTTACCTCTTTAATTCTAGAGGTCTCAACTCTGGGTTTCATGTCAAGCTTAGTATATAAAAACGTTTCACTCAAGGGATTGGTTGATTAAGCGTGATATGACTTCCTTTCTTCATAATAGTATATAACACTGGTTTTTCTAACTAGGCTGTTTTCCTTCATCTGAGGCATCCGAGGACTGAGCTGTACGCATGGTGCCAAATGTGTTTACTGATGCTCCCCTTCATTTTTTCCGAATGGATAAGACGTCATGTTTTATGATGTCTAGGGCTGTCTATCAACCTCTCAAATGACTACAAGGTTATCCGGACCAGCCCAGCCCCTCAAAATGCCTACAAAATGTGGATCGTCTAATTGGAAAAAAAAACTGTTAGTGGATCATCTAATTGGAAAGCAAGATTGCAGTTCTGGACACACCCCCACCATTGCTTCACATATTTCTGCTTTGAGGCACTGCAAAGTGCCAACAGATTTATAGAGAACAGAATGTTCTGTTCTCCCCAAATGTTCTTGCAGTCCCCCCCTTAACTGCAATTGTTCTTTTTAACAGAACTTGCTCTGTGCAAAGCAAAGTTTATAAAAATTACCTTATTTGTAAATAATAATCCAGTAAAGACTAAGAAGCATCAAATGAATAAAAAAGGTAGCAGTAAAGACAAAGAAGCATCAAATGAATAAAGAAGGTAGCATGCATGAAATGAGAATTAAAAAGTAGAAGATAAAAATAGAATATAGTGGATAATCAACAATATAAAGCAATGGCGCATCGCTGTGAAACCCAAACCAATCCAAACAACAAACTGAAAAACTCAGTAAATGGAAGAACAAAAATTTTAACAGCAATTACTAATGGATGAATTTTGGAACAACAACATCACCATCATTAACAAGGAAAATAACAACGATTGGGGAATTTGAGTTAACCCAAGATCCTAGATTTTGAAAATTCTAATCCTATAATTAGCTGGGCAATAAGAACACAAATAGGCAAGAAGGGGAAAAAAACTTATGCTTAAACCCTGAAATTCATCTTGAAGGTATAGAAAACATGTCCTACTCAGGCACACTATTAGATTGTCTTTGCATTTTAGATTGCATTTTAGAACTTTTCATATAAGAATTCACAGAACTTTTCATGAAAATTTGAGCTAACCATTTCATCGAACAACTTGTTCATCATGAAAAAAATTTACTTACCCATTTCATCAAACAGTCTCTACATCATGTAAGGCAGAAAGAAAAAAAAAAAATACACTGTACAAAGCAGGTAAAATAAATTGGAGTACAACTTACCTCTAGTTATATATCTTAACATTATTTTGGCACCACCCTGCTGCATTTTCCCTTCCCAGAAAATCTGAAGGATCAGCAAAAATAAATTATATTAGACAGATGTACTAGTAATAGTATGGAAAAGAAGTGCAGGGAATTTGAATTATCTTTCTAGCTATATAACAAACCTGAGAATACCTCTTGAACTCCCAGATGCAATTGTGCAAGCCTAAAAATTATAATGTATACATGGTGGGGAAGGTGTCAAAACAGGGTGTCTAAATATCATTTCTTTGATCTTTACCTGCAAATGACTTTTAACATGAGCTAGAGTGAGATCTTTGACATCCATGAGCTCAAGCACTGACTTTGGAGTAGCCCCTGAATAACCAGCAGCCAACCATATCTCAACAAATTAAAAACCATCACACCCAGAAACCCATTACACAAAATGGAAGATATTGTGCCAATAACCCTCAAAATAAAGACTAAAAAAGCAAAAACAAGGGTACCAGAGCCTTATACAGTTGTACCCAAAACCCAACGAAAAAAAATTACAAAATGATCTTGAAGAACAATTATGTGACTAGTTAGAAGAATCATGCTGTATTTATTTTAACTGGGGAAGGAATAGGAGCAACATTTCTAGAAAGATTAAATAAAGTACACTATTGCAGGTAAAGGTAGATTCGTTGGAAAGCCAGTCCAAATGATACAATGCCTCACTATCTCAATGGTTTGCAGACTACACAGACAACAAACTAGACTAACTGGAAACAATTAAGTTAAAATACAGGAGTGTAGGAAGAGACAACATTTCAAGCATAATGAAACCCAAATGGAACTCTCTGTAATGCAACACGGTGGCAGCACCCATTTCCTATTCTCTACATTCAATGCCATCTTTCCTTCCACAGTGAACAGTCACAAAGCCTTTAGTTTCTCTTCTTCCTCTCTCTCCAAAAACCAACGGTCCAGATCCATTTCAAAAGACTAACCCCCCAATCCAACAGATCAGATCAAAGATCAGTAGTGGAGTACACCCAGACGCTATATTCATTTCCTCTTCTCGCCTCCCTTCTCCATTTATGCAATCTTATATAGCTTAAACAGGTAAAGAAGAAGAAGAAGAAAAATCTCTTTTTCTTCTCTCCATAATCAATGGTAAATATTCAAGATGCATTTGCTTCATCAAATTGCAGCTCATCAAAAACCCATCTCCACAGTTCAAATCCATTACTTTTTTTTGCAATTTGGTAAGATTGTATTGAAAGAAAAAAGGCCAGCCCCTAGAACAAAGAGAAGAAAAAATACAAGCAATGAAAAGGAAAAATTAAGAAACCAGCAACAAGCAAAAACAGAAAGGAAAGAGAAAACCAGTAAGAAGCACTGCAGAAGAATCAGCTGCTTCTCATGGATACAAAAAAGGAAACAAAAATACAGCTGAAGGGCAATTAATGAGGACGGCCTCCGAGCCTTAGAGACAAAACCATGCAGAGCTTTCAGAAAAGCTCTGCTGCTGAAAGGGGATTCCAGCCCACTGGGAGAAGAAAGAAAGCAGAACAGAGGAGACCCCATTAAATGAAATGGCAAGATGACCGAAGCAATGAGATCTAAAGAGACTTTTGGAATAATCTGAGCACCCTCAATCCTGAGATAAATCCACCTGTGATCTTTAAAAACAACTTGGCTACTTTACAAATAAAACCCAACAGAACCAATCCAAGGCAGGGAGCAGGAGAACTGATCAAGCAGCAGAAAGAGCAGGAGGCAACTGCACAGCACAGTAGGAATGGCAGCAGAGCTGAGGTTATCAACTAGGCCTCAAGACACAGAAATCTGAAGCAAAAACCACCAGGCACCACACAACAGACAGCACACAACAGAAAGCAGGAAAAAAAAAAAAACCCAGCTCTGCAACGAATCAACAAAAGCTTCAAAGTAGGAAGTCGACTACACAGAAGGAAACCAAAAGCAGGCCAGACCTTCAAATCCATTACTGGTATCCCAAAATCCCCAAATCTTAATCCAGAACCCTACTCTTTCAGCCTGAGCACCAATCCCTCAAAAACAAAAAACAATTAAGAAGCAGCGAAGAAGAAGAGAGCAGAACACAAGTAGAGACGGAGAAAGAGCAAGGAAAGCGTACCTTTAGATAGAGAAAAGTGGATAGATTGGAGAAGGTTGAAAGATGTGAGATGAAATTTTGCACAAGTCTCCTCTTGCTCATCTCCATCAAAGAGAGGAAAGATTTTGGGGAAGAAAAGAGAAGGAGCGGTAGGAAATAAGGGATGTAGATGACGAATATTGTCGATGTCGTTCGGGTAGGAAATAAGGGATGTAGATGACGAATATTGTCGATGTCGTTCGATAAAGGGAGGGGTAAAACCGTCAAAAAATCGACGTACGAACACCAAAATGGGCATTTGAACGTATTTATGATTAAATCTGCCGTATATGAATATAGGGACACTTTTTTGGTAAAAATCGCTTAGTTTTAACTTGTTTAAGCTTTTTAGAATCTATCTTAGGAGACTCCTTGTTAATAGGTTTAACTTGTTTAATCTTCTTGGAGTCTTCCTTGATTTTTACCGTCTTATCCATCATAGAGTTAGATTTTACTTTCTTAGGTTCATAGATGGGTTTAGACACATGGCTTCTCCTTAGTTTGCACTCAAACCTAAAATGCCCTTCAATGCCACAATAATTACATTTTGTTTTAGGCAAAGGAGAATGAGTGCTAGAGAAAGAGGACTCACCTTTCACAAAGGTGTTAGTGAATTTAGGACCATGTGAAGTATACTTATTAAATCTAAGGCCCGTCCTATTTCTTTGAAATTTACCCAATTTAAATAACTTTTCAAATTTCTCTTCACCTTGGGTAAATTTGTACTCATACTTTTGTTTGTAGCTTTCAAGTTGAGTGACTTGGTTTTTAAGGGTTGAATTTTTATTTTTAACTTTTATGAGTTCATTTTCAACTCCCTTAAAGTTGTTTAGTTCTTCATGGGCAAGTTTTAATTCAAATTTAAGTTCATTAATAACATTGGATCCAAGTTCTTGAGTTGTTATCTTATTAGATAAATTTTCTTTAGTGATAGTTAACTTAGATTCAAGATTGTTAATGTCTTTATCTTGCCTTTGTAATTGATCTCTTAGTTTAGAATTTTCCTTATTAAGATTATCATAACTTATCTTAATTTCATTTAATTCATCTTGAGCATTAGATAAATTATGCAAAGAGATCATAAACTTAGAGTCTACATAATTTATTAATTTTTCTTTCTCTCTAACTTCATTTTTTGAAGAAACTAATTCTTTGTTTAGACTTTTAGATTTTTCTTCTAATCTTTTATTCTTCTTAACAAGCTCTAGGGAAAATGTACATAAATCATTATAGGCTTGTTGAATGTCTTCTTTATTTTCATCATTTTCTTCTTCATTTGATTCAAATTTAGATTCATTAAATTCATGGTTTGAATCTCCAAATGTTGGAAGAAGGAATGGTCTAGAAGAATCTGCACAATCTAACATAGTGGAATCCATTCTAATGGTTTTCATAGAAAACACAAGACTAGGGTTTTGACTCTAGGTTTTTACACCTAATCAAGAGTTCCAAACACTTGATCCTAAAATAGAGCACGAGGCTCTGATACCAATTGAAAGTTCCGGATCCTAACCCTAGAGGGGGGGGGTGAATAGGGTGAGCTACAACTTAATGACCAATTATGCCAATTTTAAACTTCTTTAAAATGATTAGCCACTTGTGATGATTAACAAATAAAATGCGGAAGCTAAACAACAACAATCACCACAAAAGCAATCACCACAACAAAATATTTATAGTGCTTCGGCCCAACGTGCTTACATCCACTACCGGCTTGTGAATCTACACCCCACCGGATTTCCACTATTTATGCTTTTACAAAAGGCTAAGCAATAACCCTACAGTATGCTTTCCAAGGATAAGCAATAACCTTACAATGTTGTTTTTCAAGGCTTAACAACAACCTGTACAAGATGCTTTTCTAGGCTAAGCAATAACCTTTACACAATGCTTTTCTTAGGCTAAGCAATAACCTTTACAATAAAAGATTTTATCTCAAGAAGGTGTCTTCACAAAACACTCTAAGAGATACAATTTAAGCTCAATATAATTGCCTCTAAATTAGGCGGATAAGAAAGTGTAAATCAACTCACACGACACACTATAAAATGCAAAGATGAATGCTCATGATGTGTTTGTGTGAAAACATCAATCAAGTTTAAAATGAGAGCTCAATTAGTTTATGCTTGAAGCAATTAAAAGTTTAATGCACATAAAATGATTTGATTGAAGTGATATGCAAATCACATGTACAAAGTACAAACTTGCTGATGATATGAAAATCAAAAGCTTACAAGTTGTATGAAATTAATTATGTCTAAATATGTGATGCATGTGATATGTTGTTTTCAAAATCAAAGTAATTTAACTAAGGTTTTAAAGATTGAAAACAACAAAGATGATTCAAACAAGTTAATGAAACATGTTCATAAAACAAATCAAAGTTTTTGACAAAACATGTTTTAAAAAGTATTAAAACAAACTTGTTTAGAAATCAAGGTGAAGAATCCAATGACTTAAATCAAAGATTAAAGAAGTAGAGGATTCAACACATCATAGTTTATATGCTAAAATCATTTACCAAAGATTAAACAAAGCATAAAACAATGATTATAAAAAGGCAAAGCTTACTTGGTGGTTTAACTTCATTAATCCAAGCTTTAGCTTTCCTTAATGACCCTTAGCCTTCCTTAGCTTGATCCCCTTTCTTTTCCCTCAAAATACCTCAAGAAGGGCTTCAAAGATCATCCTTTGGGGCTAAGGAATGAGCTTCTTTTTATAGAAAAAGTTGCTCAACGGCTACATGTCGGTTAGCCGACATTCAGGGGTCGGTTAACCGACACCCCCAACGGTCACAAGCCAACGGTCATATTTTCAAAAATTTGCTGACCATAAAGCATGGTTCGGTTAGCCGACATGTTCGGTTAACCAAGGCTTGACCGACACCCTAACCGACAATGTAAACTAGGTCAGAAAACACCTCTCTGGTTTTCTAACCGAGAGAGCTTCGGTCACTTTCAGAAGCAAGGTCGGTTAACCGATCCCTGACCGACATGCTGACCGACAGAGAATATTTGAAATTTTAGCTCTCTGGAATTCGGACAGACAGATCCATCGGTTGACCTCGGCTCACCTGTCGATTAGCCGACACTTAGCTTGTCGGTTGACCGACAGCCTAAGACAAAAATCCAAATTTTTGCATATTTCAAAGTATTTTCAAGAGGGGATTTTTGGGCCATCAAAGCAAGCATGGAAACATGATTTAAACCAATCCAAGTGCTTTAAAATCATGAAACATCAAAAGCCTAAATAGATTTGAAAGTTAAAACAAATGGCTAGCTTGATTTATAAAATCCTTTTTAAAACTAAAAATGCATCCAATGTTTAAAACCAAAACATGCATAAATCATACGGTGTACAAGATTTAAAACAATGCATGTATAAATCAAGATTTCAAGCTTTTCTAAAACAATGCATGTGAGAGAATTCAAATGATGAATAAAATGAATAATGCATCCATCAAATTGCAATACACAAAATCCCTAACACTAATATCATGCTTGGGTCCCTAATTCATCATAGGCCTGCAGTTAGACTCTATACCTAATTCATTAGGTTATTTTATTCAGTTCATATATATAAATTAAAGATCATTAATTTTGAGCATTTTATGATATTTTAGCATTCATAACTTAATACTATTAATACATTATATTTATCAAAATTTATTACTAAAACCCATAATTAAATGAGCAGTCCTAATATCATGCTTGGGTCTCTAATTAATCACAGGCCTGCATTTTGACCCAATACCGAATTCCTTAAGTTGTTTTATTTGGAAAGGTACTAAATCCAAGAATTTCAAAATATAAATTAAGGGTCCTAATATCATGCATGGGTATCTAATTAATCACAGGCTTGCAGCTAGACCGAGTACCCAATCCCTTAAGTTGTTTTATCTAGAAAGGCACTAAATCCTATGTCGTTTTTGGTCTATCAACAGTAAACATTTAGCAACCTAAACTTCGAATTGGGATGAGATCGTGAGTTAATTTTAGATTCCATAAAATTAAAATTTATATTTGAAAAAACTTAAGATTGGAATAAAGTCTTAAATAATGCACACTAAGAAATATACAAAAATTTAAACATCAGCTTTATATAATTTTAGTTGGCCGTAATGTCACGGTTGGGTCTCTAAATAATCACAAGCCTGTAGTTAGACCCAGTAACCAATTCATTAATTTTTCTAAATTTTTATGCTTGGGTATCTAATTAATCACAGGCTTGTAGCTAGAACCCTTACCCAATCCCTTAAGTTGTTTTATCTGGAAAGGCACTAAATCCTATGTCATTTTTGGTATATCAACAGTAAACATTTAACAACTTAAACTTCGAATTGGGATGAGATCGTGAGCTAATATTTTAGAGTCCATAAAATTAAAATTTATATTTGAAAAAACTTAAGATTGGAATGAAGTTTTAAATAATGCACACTAAGAAATATACAAAAATTTAAACATAAGCTTTATATCATTTTTAGTGGCCCTAATGTCACGGTTGGGTTCTAAATAATCACAGGCCTGTAGTTAGACCCAGTAACCAATTCATTAATTTTTCTAAATTTTTATGCCTGGGTATCTAATTAATCACAGGCTTGTAGCTAGAACCCTTACCCAATCCCTTAAGTTGTTTTATCTGGAAAGGCACTAAATCCTATGTCATTTTTGGTCTATCAACAGTAAACATTTAGCAACCTAAACTTCGAATTGGGATGAGATCGTGAGCTAATATTTTAGAGCCCATAAAATTAAAATTTATATTTGAAAAAACTTAAGATTGGAATGAAGTTTTAAATAATGCACACTAAGAAATTTACAAAAATTTAAACATTAGCTTTCTATCATATTTAGTGGACCTAATGTCATGGTTGGGTCCATAAATAATCATAGGCTTGTAGTTACACCAATTACCCAATTCATTAATTTTTCTAAATTTTTAACTACAATAAATCCAAGAAATTCAAAATTTAGATTAGTGTGCCTAATATCATGGTTAAGTCTGTAATTAATCACAGGCTTGCAGTTACACCAACTACCAAAATATTTGTAAAGGCACTAATTCCAAGAATTTCATAATATAAATTAGCAGATTATGAAACGGAATCGGGACCAATGAAACATAGACGAAGTTGAGAGAGAGAGAGATACTAACATGATAGAATTAATGCAAAACAAAAAGAGAGAAAGATACTAAGATGATATTCTTTTTCCACCGGCAATAATCGATTTGTTTGAAGTTGGATTTCACAAAATGAAATTGTCTATTTCTTAAACATAACATGGATTGAAAATTTATAGAAATTTCAGTAAGATAATATAGGAGAAGCAAGTTGTCAAAAGTACCCAAAGATTTTTAAAATAACGATCATGCACTTTTTTCGTTCGATGGAAGTTTGTAGCTCGTAGACAGTTGTAGTTTTGCGGCGGGGCCGGACTTCAGTGATCTGCAAGAGCATTGAAGAGGTATACTCATGGTCAGCTTAAGGGACAAATCAGTGGCCAACTTATTTCTAAAATTAAATAACAACCTTGGGAATTTCAGAATGTTTGTGTATAAGCTTTAATATAAAGTGTGCCCCACGGTGATGCGGCAGTCTCAATCACCACGCAAAGTGCCACTCAAAGGATTCCGATTTGTGTCAGGCGATATTCAATTAATGTGAAATGATACCGAGTTGCTCAAATGCTGTAGGATGCAAGAAGTCTAGAAATTAAATTCCTAATTTAACAATATAATTGCTATTTAAGTTGTAACACATCAATCGGAAATCTGCAAGTATTTATTACTTCATGATCGATTAGAAATAAATTCCTAATTTCAATGAAACATTGAAATACTGTTTCGTCCTATCCCGAGCACCATCTCTACAAAATGTGATGTTAGATAATTGAACACTCTCAATTGCTTTCTTGGAGTATAAAAAAAAGATGTCATTTTAAATAGGTGGCGCGCGTGATTGGCCGAAATAGTATTTCCTGTTTTGGGACACATTAAACAAATCACATGTAACTTTAAAAAAAAAAAGAAAAAAGAAAAAACACATGGCATGCACCACAAAAAGTGACCCAAAAATACGTAGAAGTGTAAGTACACATGGCATGAAGACCACTTTATTTTAATTGCATTCAAGTCCTCATAGCAGTAGCATAGAACATCTTATTCTATGACTTTACAATCTTCCAATCTTAGTTTTAATAATATATGGAATGAACATATTATTCCCGCTCCTCCGTCTCCTTGCTCTCCTTCTCCCTGTTTTTTTCTCAATCCGCCCCACTCTCTGCTCACTCTCTCTTTCCCTCTCTTATGTCAACGCTCCATCTCCCTGCTCTCCCTCTCCCTGCCACTGCACCCTCTCCATTTCCCTGCCTCCCTGCATCATTCCCTTTCTCTCTCCACTGCTGCTCTCCCCCTCACTCCGCCCCACTCCCTCTCTCTGCCCACTCTCTCTCTCTCTCCCTCTCCCTCTCCCTGCCACTCTCTCTCAGCCTCTTTCTCTCTCACTTCCTCAGTCTGCCCCACTATCTCTCTCATTGCCCGACTCCCTCCTCTCTCTGCCATTCTCTCTTTGCCTCTCCTCTCTCTTAGCCCGCATTCCCTCTCCTCTCTCTCTCCCTGCTCACCCATCTCCTATACCCGAGCCCAGCCCACCGGCTTTCCCTCTCTACTCGTTCTCTCTTTCTCTCTTTCTTTCTCTCAGCCCGTTCTTCATCTCCTTGAACCCTCTCCGTCTTCCCGCTCCTCCGTCTCCCTGCTCTCATTCTCCCTGTTACACCCCACTCTGCCCCTCTCTACTGATTCTCTCTCTTTCCCTCTCTATCTCCACGCTCTCCATCTCCCTGCTCTCCCTCTCCCTGCCATTGCACCCTCTCCATTTCCCTTCCTCCTTGTATAATCCCCCCTCTCTCTCTCCACTGCTGCTCCCCCCTCACTCCGCCCCACTCCCTCTCTTTGCCCACTCTCTCTCCCTCTCCCGGCCACTCTCTCTCAGCCTTTTTCTCTCTCCCTCTTCTCCTCAATCCACCTCACTCTTTCTCTCTCATTGCCCGACTCCCTCTCTCTTTGCCATTCTCTCTCTTTGCCCCTCCTCTCACAATGTTTACATTCCCTCTCCCCTCACTCTCTCCCACGCACCCATCTCCTTTACCCGAGCCCAGCCACCGGGTCTCTCTCTCTCTGCTCGTTCTGTCTCTCTCTTTTTCTTTCTCTCTCAGCCCGAGCTTCATCTCCCTCTCCCTGTGCACCCATCTCCTTTACCCGAGCCCATCCCACCGGCTCTCTCTGCCCATTCTCTCTCTTTCTCTCTTTCTTTCTCTCAGTTCGCTCTTCATCTCCATGCACCCTCTCCATCTTCCCGCTCCTCCATCTCCCTGCTGTCCTTCTCCCTGTTACTCCCCACTCCGCCCCACTCTCCACTCCCTCTCTCCCTCTCCCTGCCACTCTCTATCTCTGCCTCTTTCTCTCACTCCCTCTCCTCACACCGCCCGACTCTCTCACTGCCCGGCTCCCTCCTCTCTCCCTGCCATTCTCTCTTTGCCTCTCCTCTCTCTCAGCCCGCATTCCCTCACCTCTGTCTTCCTCATGTTAGATTGTATGGACTCAATCCATCAGTTGATGTGATAAATTGATTAATTTCTTTATTTATCAATAAAATCATGATTCACTTTCATGAGATGAATGTTATTTTATTACTTCATGCACATGACCAATACATATGACATAATGGTTCATGAGTTGAACTAGGTCCCATTAGTATATTAGATGTGATATATGTGTATGGATGAGATCCACATACGGGAGATATATGTCACAAATCTTATACTTAAAATATCTTCATAACCAGTGATGAGACTGGGCATCTCATCTGATAAGGTTGCAGTACTTTGATCACTATGAGATAGTGTGATTTGTCTCGATCATCAGAATGGAAGATTCTTGATCATGGTGCTGGTACATTGGATGTATTGAAGGACCATGAGAAGCACCTTATGGAATTCCGTCTCAATAATAAGGTCTGCTCTCATAATTCCCTAGCAATAGGCTCTCAATCCTGAGACATTGATGAACTCAAGTTTCTATCTATTCATTTGCTTTGAGTCACGAATGAGTGAGGCCAACTGTAGGTCAACACCTCGGTATCTTGGGTATGTGGTAGTAGGACTGTGGGAACATTGAACGATCAAGATGGAATCTATCTCTATTATCCCCTTCTGCCAATTAATGGATTTGTCATTAGCAAGTGCGCACCCATCTCGATTAAGAGTTAATTGGATGGTACTGATGATCACTGTGATTAATTGGGGCTCAAGGATAATAAGATATGGAACTTGGATTGGAAGAGACAGATATATTCCAATTGATCCATGAATATTGATAGAGGGGTCTACTTGTGGTAATAGGGAAGTTTAGGGTCTTTTATGTAATTTATTCCTAAGACTGGAGTGTAATTGCATTTATATAGTTGTGTTATTTGTAATTAACTATGGGCTCGGATTGCACATGAGATGTGGGGTCGCGGTGTCCTAGTTGGAGCCACCTTTCTAAGGAATCTCTAATGGTCCCCATGCCAACCCAAGTTATTAGAAAGATACTAATTATAGTAGAACTCTAAAAGGAAATAGAAAGTTACTATTTCTATTAAAAGTGAGACTTCTAATAGTGGTAATAGTAAGTTACTAATTATAATGGAAGTGAGACTTTTATTTTAGAAAGAAAATAGTTACTAATTGTTAGAGAAGTAAGACTTCTATTTCAATTAGATAACAAAGAAGAGAAGCTTGCTTTTAGCAATAAATAGAGGACATAAGAGGTCTTGGACGTCCCATGCAAATTCCTACCTAGGGATTCACGCCCATGCTTTTTGTGCAAGAGTTGCACATGCTTTGGCTCCTCTCTTCCCTTTTCTAGTTCTCTTCTAGTTTCCTTGAGAGTTTTCTCTTGGAGATCCCACCCATCTTCTTGAGAAAAGAGAATCTAATACGGGTTATAGCGTGGAAGATCAAAAGGTCTTGGAGATTCCTATTTGATAAGTGAAAGAGTTTCATCATCAAACAATGACACAAATTCTCCATTAGAGCACAACCGAGCTCCAAAGGTATAATCTACTTCGTTGCATGTTGTAGATTTTTATGGATGCTTGTTAGGTGCTTGTTTCTATCTTTTAGATAGTTTTCTTTACTGTACATGATCTCGAGATTGAGGGTTTATACATCATGGATTGGGTTTTTGGCCTTATGGGTATTTGATCCCTGAGTCAAGTGGGTCAAAAGTTTTGAAAATCTATCCACGAGGCCCACCTACTTCCAACACCTCCCTCTCTGTGTACCCATCTCCTCTACCCGAGCCTAGCCCACCGGTATAACGTGCACCACACTTGTGCACCCACCTGCAATCCCTCACCGCACACCCACTACACCCATCTACCTATCTAATCCCAATCCACCTATCTAAGCCCGCTCTGCCTCTTTCTCTCTCACCTGCAACCCATGCATGCATAGCCCAAAACACACATCCCATTAATGAAATCGAACTCTGTGTTAATCTCTCTCTTTCAAACAGTCCAACAAAGATCAAATTGAAAGATCCAGAAACACCCAATACGTTTGGATAGCTAAGGTCCATAGAGAAAAGAATTCAACACCAATGATTCAGTAAAACACAAAAAGAGACAAACAATCTACTATCATATATAGAAAACCTTACCTATGACAGAAAAGCCGATGAAAGCTTATTGCTACTATTGATTGAAATATCTTTCATGAGAAAGACAGGTTTTTGTTGAACTCAATCGCAATTGCAAGCCGTTCGTAGACGCGTGCATAAGGAGATTGCCATTGACGTTTCAGCGCTTCCGTTCTTTCGACGAAATGGTAGAGAAGAGAGAGAAAGTAATAATCTCCCCCAGGAAGACGCTGCTTTTGCTTGCATCAGGTTGGTTCAGTTATGAAGAGTGGGGAGTGGGGATGACGTACAGATGAGTGGAGATTGGGTTGACGTGTGTTTGCATGTAGGCAGACAGGTGGCGCCATACCAAGGGAGTCTACATTCCCTTAGTATAATAGATCCCATCCTGCACCACGAATAACTAATATGCCATAGTCCCCGAAATATCTCCATTCGAAATCTCCCCAAAATAAATACGCCCGTGCCTCTATCATCATCGACTCTTCCCTTTCCATCGAAGTCTGAAGATCATCTCTCTCATCTCCCTCTGTTCTTGGGCCAGTCCTCTCCCTCTCCCTCTCCCTATCTCTCGCTCTCGCACCTCGCAGGTTCAACTTTGGTGGCCGACTGGCCGTCTCTCTCTCTCTTTCTGGCAGCAGCAGCACAGATAGTGCAGGTATCTTTCTGACTCTCTCTCTTTCTTTGTCTATCTTTTTAACTCAAATGCTATATTCTATTCTTAATGATCCCTTTTTAAATGTTGGTTCTTGATTTTTCTGATTGAAGTTTAAGTTCTGCATGAAGCCCAATTTTGGTTTTGGTCTTGTTTTCTGTATTTGTTTTCCTACTTGGTTGTGATGGCGATTGTAATAATAAGAAATGGTAGACATCAATCAGTAGGTTCTAAAAGGAATTTGTATTCCAACCTGATCGTTTGAGATGAGAAATGATGAAAATAAGGTCTGGGTTTGTGTTTTCAATTTGGGTTTTTTTTGTGTCTTTACTACTACTTCTAGTAAGAGTTCTTTTAGAGAACGTTATTTGGTATGGTGATAGAGACCGACTATACAATGAAAAGAAACATACGAGGAGATGAATGCTCCTAGAGTCCGAATTGTGTGTGACTCTTATTGGTTTGAGTTTGAAGATTTTCATAAAAGACTTTTGTAGACTCAACTTTATCACACCTATTACTCTTGACAAGATCAAGATTATATGTAGTGGCTGCTTGAAAAGCTCAAATGACAGAATAACAAAACAGAAGTGAGCTTGGGCTTCAAGTCTTCATTATACATCGTGTATAGGTTAAGATCATGATATTACTATATTATGATCTTCTACTAATCTACTATTATTAGTAGTGGGTAGTTTTATTTGTTGTTTACTGGGGGGGGGGGGGGGGGGGGGGGGGGGGTCGGGTGTTTATATCTCTCATTTTATAATGTATTTGAACTACCCTAAAACGTTTTTCTCCATTTGCTATGTCCACATCAAATCCACCATGTGCTCAGACATTCAGCAAATTCTTGTGAACACTTTGAATCTTTATCTAGATGCGATGTTATTATTAAACTTTCAAAACTTACAAACAAAGGGGTTAAGAATTAAGTTATGTGTTTTTTCGGCAGGTGTTGAATTTGATGAAATTTTCTTGATCTTTTGAATCAGATACGGAAAACTATTATAAAAGAAATCAACTCCTAACCTACAGTGTCCAACTCTAAAGAGTGGTAAAAGTGATCAAGTGTCATTAGCTTCAAAGAAAACCGTGTAGGGGTTAACTTGGTGGATCTTCCTGCAGATCTTGGGTTGCAAAATCCGATTTCAAGTTATCATCCTGTGGATAGGGACCAGATCCGAAGAGTGTATCTACAAAAGGGCCATTGTCAGCCTTATGGCCATAAATTTCCTTATACGGAGCACAAGATAAGAGATGATTTAATCTGGCTTAGTGTAAAGATTGGGGTAGTTGGTTAGAATACAACATAGAAAAAGATGCTACATTTTGTATATGTTATCTTTTTGGAGAGCATGCACATCATGATGCTTTTAGAACTTAAGGATTTAAAAAAGAGGAAAAAAGAAAGAATTGGAGATCATGTGGGAGGCCCGAATAGTGATCACAATCAAGCATATGAGAAGTGCCATAGTTTATTAAATCAAAAGCAACATATTGAGAAGATTATTTTCAAGCAATCGGATCAAGCTCGAAGAGAGTACCGTATCCGCTTGCAGGCAACTCTCGATGCTATTCGCTTTCTTTTAGGCCAAGGTTACCTTTCCGTGGTCATGATGAATTTGAGGATTCAAACAATATGGCTAACTTCGTTGAGCTTTTGTGAGTACTTGCCAATCAGAATGAAGATATTAAGAGTCGTATTAGGAAATGCTCCTGAAAATTTGAAATTAACCTCGCCTATGACTCAGAAAGACGTTGTGAGTGCAGCTGCCATGGAAACATATGAGGCTATCATTTCTGAGCTTGGAGATGCACCATTTGCTCTTTTGGTGGATGAATCTCGTAATATCTTTATGAAAGAGCAAATGGCTGTCGTTTTATGCTATGTGGATAAGAAGGGGCGTGTGATTGAACACTTTTTGATAGTTGAACATGTCACAAATACTACTACTCAATCTCGTAAGGCAACCATCGATGCGATATTTTCTAGACATGGATTGAGCATTACAAGTTTGCGTGGGCAAGGTTGTGACGGGGCTGGTAATATGCGGGGTCATCTTAATTGCCTCAAAATGCTCATTCAAAATGAGAATTCCATTGCGTTCTATGTTCATTGCTTTGCACATCAGCTTCAATTAGTACTCGTTGCTTCTAAAAAAAAAAACATACTAATTGCTATGTTCTTTGACTCAGTCTCCAATATGTTGAATGTCGTTGGAGGCTTTTGCAAATGCCATGACATGCTCCAAAATATACAAGATGCAAAAGTCGTTGATGCACTCGATACTGGTGAACTTAAGAGTGGACAAGGTTTGAATCAGAAGACAAGCCTCAAACAGCCAGGAGATACACAATGGGGCTCACATTATGGAACATTGGTCAGCTTGATTGTCATGCTTTCCTGTATTATTGATGTGCTTGAAATTATTTTAAAAGATGATATGAGCGAACATGTGGGTACCGCAGGTAACTTATTGCATCTATTGGAATCTTTTGATTTTGCATTTAAAATTCATTTGATGAGGAATGTTTTGGGGATCACGAATGAATTGTCAAAGGAATTGCACCGTAAATATCAAGATATTGTCAATGCCATGGAAATGGTAAGACTATCGAAGGAAAGATTGCAAACGATGAGAGACGATGGGTGGGATTCTCCCCTCTCTAGAGTTCATTCATTTTGTGATAAAAGTGAAATCCCCATTCCAAATATGGATGATTTGTTTGTTGATCGAAAGAGATCACGACGTAAAGCTGCAGTGACAAACCTACATCATTTTCTCGTTGAAATATTCTACACTACAATTGACATGCAACTTCAAGAGCTCAACCATCGCTTCGATGAGGTGACCACCGAGCTGCTTCTCTGTGTGGCATACCTCGATCCAAGCGATTTATTTTCTGCTTTTGATAAGGAAAAATTGATCCGTCTTTCTCAATTTTATCCAAACGATTTTTCAGAATCAGATTAGGTGATGCTCGATAATCAGTTGGAGACTTACATTATTGACATGTGCAGAAATAACAAGTTCCTAGAAGTGAAAGGAATTAGCGACCTTGCTCAGAAGATGTTTGAAACGAAAAAAGACATTCTATATCCTTTAGTTTATCCACTCTTGAAATTGGCTCTAACCCTACCAATTGCTATTGCTACTGTTGAAAGAGTATTTTCTGCTATGAAAATCGTGAAGAGTCGATTGCGCAATTGAATGGAGAATGAGTGGATGAATGATTGTTTGCTTCTATACATTGAAAAGAACATATATAATGGCATTGATGATGAGACAATCATACAACACTTTCAAAATACGAAGAGCTATCGAGGGCAATTATAATAGCTTTATTTTAAAGTTGGGTTATGACTTTTGATGAGAGAATGATAGTTGATGTAATTAAATATTTTGTATCCAGTTTAAAAGTAATATATTCTCTCTTTTGCCATTGTTAATGTGAAGACGTACAACAAAATGATGATTTTGGCCTTTTTAATTGATCATCATCCACACCCCTTAAATGAAAATTCTGGGTGATGCAGTACGGATGGTAAAAAGAGGCCTTGGGCCCACACGATGGACCCAACCTTTGGGTTCAGTCCACAGGCCCAAATTGACTGAGAAGGCTACTGTGGCATTCTAAATTTATCTTGGGTTTAGTTAGGAATTGTTTCTTATTTTAATAATTCATTAGGATTGGTAACTTTCTATTTTCTTACAGTTTTCTGTTTTAGTAGCCTTATTACATATTAAGTAGAGAAGCCCTCCATTGTAATGGTATGCTTATTTCAATTAATCAAATCAATTGCTTGAGTTATCACAACTGTATGGATTGTTCCATGGTTATGTTTGTGCCCTAGTGGCTGGAATCCATCTTTGGATTCGATCAATCCTTCAGGAGATTGATCTATTGCTCGATCGTGGATCTTGGCTGCGTCACTGGGTCCGCCACTGCCTTAAGGTCACCACCGACAGTGCGAATAAATGAGCAAAGAATTCAATTGAAGCCCCCATGGAGACTCCATTTTCATCAACACAAGTTACTCTAACATTTCCTCATATCCTCACCATGCGCAAATTTGAAGTTAAAAGTAAAGAGCAAGGTGTGATGTATGATTTGGTAATCAAGCAGGTGAAGGTGAGGGAATCAAAAGAAGTTTTAAAGCCATTTATTCCCCAAGAGGTAATACCATTGCTCAATGATTTTTCTGATTTAATTTTTGATGAACTTCCAAATGAATTGCCACCAATGCGAAATATACAGCATGCCATAGATTTAATTCCAGAAACATCTCTTCCTAATCTTCATGCTTACCGGATGAGTCCATCCAAGCATGCTGAACTCAATAAATAAGATGATGATCTTTTGCAACGATGATGATGATTTAATTCTAGAAACATCTCTTCCTAATCTTCATGCTTACCGTATGAGTCCATCCAAGCATGCTGAACTCAATAAACATGATGATGATCTTTCGCAACGAGGATATATTTGGGAAAGCCTCAGTCCATGTGCAGTATTAGCTCCATACTCCGAATATGGATGAAAGTTGGCGTATGTGTGTGGATAATTGTGCCATCAATAAAATCACTATAAAGTATTGCTTTCCTATCCCTAAACTTGATGACATGCTTGATCTTATGGCTAGTGCTTTTGTATTTTACAAGGACCAATCTTCATAGTGGCTATCATCAAATTAGGATTAGGACATGTGATGAATGGCAAACAGCCTTCAAAACTAAAGATGGTCTTTATGAATGGTTGGTTATGCCTTTTGGTCTTACTAATGCTCCTAGTACATTCATGTGTGTTATGAATCAACTGCTGAAACCTTTTATTGGGAAGTCCATTGTCTATTTCGATGATATCATGATTTACAACAAATCAAGAATGGAACATCTTGATCATGTGAAAAGCATCTTTTTAACTTCTTCGTTGAGAACGCTTTTATGTTAATATGAAGAAGTGCACTTTTATGATAAATTATGTGGTTTTTCTTGGCTTTGTTGTATCTTCAAAGGGCATAGAAATGGATCCATCCGAGGTTCAAGCTATTCTTGATTGGCCTATTCCAACTACTATCACTGAAGTTCGGAGTTTTTACGGACTTGCTACTTTCTATAGAAGGTTCATTCGAGACTTTAACGGTATTATGGCTCCGATCACTGAATGTATGAAAAAGGGAGAGTTTAAATGGACAAGTGCAACAACAAAAGCCGTTGAAAGAATTAAACGCAATACGACAGAACCCCCTGTATTGTGACTTCCAGATTTTGACAAAGTCTTTGAAGTTGCTTGTGATACTTCCAATGTTGGCATTGGAGGTGTTCTTAGCCAAGAAGGCCACCCGGTTGCATTTTTCAGTGAGAAGCTCTCTGATGTTAAGCGCAAATATTCACCATATGATATGAAATTCTACGTCGTTGTGCAATCATTGCCACAGTTCAAAATAGCTACGTAGCGACCACATTATCGGCTGTAGCGGTTGAGTTCGCTCCGCTATTTTACGGTCTAAAAGCTAGTAGAGCCAATCGATTTTAATTTTAAATGTTGTTTTTCCTATTTCTTCTCCTCAATGACATTTCCTAAAATTGTCTCTACCCTTGTATGGTTTCAAATTACTAAAAAAAACATTAGATTGGCTGTTATACAAGATTCAAGATTTTTTTTACCGCTACGTATTGCTGCAATCGCTACGTTGTAAGAAACCATGTACCAACCCAAAAGCTAGCCCATACAGGTACATTAAGCTATGTCCATCTCAGGACTTAGGCGATGTGGGATGTGGGATATCCCAACACTCCCCTCACGTGTAGGCCCAATAGATTTTATGACGGGCCTGCCACGTGGGCTACACAAGAACGGGACAAGAGCCGCATGGGCTACATAAGAACGACAGGATCGAAACCGGCTCTGATACCATGTAAGAAACCATGTACCAACCCAAAAGCTTAAGCTGATAGGTGGAAGGCCCATACAGGTACATTAAGCCATGTCCAACTCAGGACTTAGGCGATGTGGGACTTCCCAACATATGTATCACGTACTACGTAGCGTTTTGGCCACTAGCCACTAGGTCCACCTCAACCGCTCTTTGGATCCTTAATCATTGTGACATTAGTGACATTATTAGGTTGGAAAAGTCTGTCTTATATTCTGATCATGAGGCATTTAAACATCTTCAATCCCAATAGCATATGGGTGATCGTCAAGTCAAGTGGATTGCCTACCTTTAGGAGTTTATTTTCAACATCTGACGTAAAGCAGGCAAAGACAATATGGTGGTTGATGCCTTAAGTCGTTGGAAACATCTCCTCACCACTATGACAGTTTCCATACTGGGTTTTGAGCAAATCAAGCAAGAGTATATAAAAGACAAGGATTTTGGCACTATTTATTCATATCTTCTAAATGTTGACCAGGACAAGCACACACGTTATAACATACTTGATGGTTTCTTATTCTGTGGTACTAAACTTTGCCTCCCTGCCACTTCTATTCGAGAACATGTGGTTTGAGAATTACATTCAGGATGTTGTAGTGGTCACTTGGGCCGTGACAAGACCCTTGCTTTGGTGGATGATCGATATTATTGGCCACGCATGAAGACTAATGTTATCAGCATTTGTGAAAGATTCATACCTGTCAATTGGCTAAAGGAAACAAAAAGAATTCAAGATGATATCAACCATTGCCAATTCCTAATGCACCATGTGGAAGATATTAGTATGGACTTTGTGTTACCACCAAAGACTACCAGAAAAGTTGATTCCATCTTTGTTGTTGTCGATCGGATGCTCACAAAGTAGCTCAATTGTTTTTCAAAGAAGTTATCTGTCTTCATGGACTTCCAATGACAATCGTCTCAAATCATGACACCAAGTTCATGACTTACTTTTGGTAGACTTTATGGATGACAACAAAGACAAAACTCCACATTTCTGCTGCTTACCATCCTCAAATTGATGGCCGGGCAAAGATCGTTAGTCGAAGCCTTGGACAACTATTATGGTGCCTTGTTCGTGACCATATCACAACATGGGATAAGGTTTTACCCATGGCTGAATTTTCTTACAACAATTCGGTCAATCGCTCCATTGGCATCTCACCATTTGAAGCAATCACAGGTGTTCGTCCGCCCTTTCCTATTGATCTCATTCCATTATCTTTTGAAGTGTGACGTAGTGCTGAAGCGGATAATTACATCACACATATGCAACAGATACATGATGAATTTCGATGCAATATTGCTGCCATCAATGACAATTACAAGGCTCATGTGGACAAGCGTCGTCGTTTCTTCTAGTTTTCTAAAGGAGACATGGTTATGATATGTATCCATTCGGAATGGTTACCACCAGGAGCTAATAAGAAATTATATCCACGTAATGTGGGTCCATTCAAAGTGTTGAAGAAGCTGAGTTACAATGCCTATACGTTATAATTACAATCAGTTCTTGGCATCAGTCCAACTTTCAATGTTGCAGACCCCACACTACCGTGTCCATGACATGTAATGTGGGTCCATTCAAAGATGTATCCATTCGGAATGGTTACCACCAGGAGCTAATAAGAAGTTATATCCACGTAATGTGGGTCCATTCAAAGTGTTGAAGAAGCTGAGTTACAATGCCTATACGTTATAATTACAATCAGATCTTGGCATCGGTCCAACTTTCAATGTTGCAGACCCCACACTACCGTGTGCATGACAATGCTGAAGAATATGAAGAGCAACCCTGTTCCTTACTAGTTGCTCACCACCTGAAGATAAAATCATTGATGCTTTCGATGATCAGCTTGTTTATACTCATAAAGGCGGATTCTAGAAGATCCTTGTCCATTAGTCGAACTGCTCGATCTTTGATGCTGCATGGATTACTGCCACAGACTTCCAGCACTTGAATCTTGATCTCTATGAGTATTATTAAGCTAATAACTCGCTGGAGTTGAGTTTTTCCAAGTTGGGGAGAGTTCGACCAGGCCCAAGGAATCAGCTGCGCCCACATGTTGACCCAAAGAATTGGCGGGGCCCCAGTTCCTCGATCATAAAAATAGATCAATCTCGCAAGGGATTGATCGAATCCAAAGATGGATTCAGCCATTGGGCACACTCAATACCATAAAACACACCATAATTGAAGAAAACTCAGAAATTTTTGATTAATTGTAATAAGCATAAGCAACTACAATGGGGACTCAACTATATATAGAGTAGTGGAATTGTTTCTTAGCAAATAAGACTTTTTAAATACATTAGGAAACTACCTAATCCTAATCAAACAATAAAATTAGAAATAGTTCCTTGGTTAAACAAGGATAAAAATAGAAAGCAAATGCCAAAGTAGCTCTTAGTCAATTCGGCATGTGTGCTAAACTAAATGAACCGGGTTGACCTCTGGGTCAACATGTGGGTCTGGTTGATATCTTAGGCCTGGTCCATGCTAGATCAAGGATATATGCCAATGTCAATTGACTTGAATTGACCAGTTTTTATGTAAGTTATCATTATAAAAAGAGAAGAAAAGAAAATGACCTTGGTCAAAGATAGGTTTAAAAGACCATGTTTTAGTTCTTGTTGACACCAAAAAAGTCACTATGTCTCCTGCACATCAAGAAGCCTCGTGAAGCTGCATCCTGCTACAAAACAGGCAAGGCTACTTCAAGCATCAGATCTTTTCAGAATCAGACAAAAATTGAGAGATCCTTCAAGACAGCTAAAAGAGGGGTACACCTAAGGTTTTGGGCCATTCCGACAGCGTTTGGCCTAACTTCACTGCTCCGACAGCTAAACAAGCGCTCCTGGCGGCGACATCATCAAAGACACCAAAACTTTGATCAGAGCCTACGGATGACTCCAAAACGTCTCCAAAGGGCTCCATGCTAAATTTCAAGTCAAACCAGCAACGTTTGACCCTCCATCAATGCTCAAACAGCAAAATCAAGCCTCCCGGCGGCGGGACCCACCGAAGCCATCACTCACCAGACCAAATACATGAGTGGCTTCAACATGCTTCCAAAAGGCTGCACGTCGAATTTCAGGTCATTCCGACAACGTTTGACCAGGTTTCGATGCTCCAGAGAAAATCAAGCCTACCGGCGGCGGAGCAACCCGGGACCATGACATCCAAAACGGAGCCCATGGAACGTCTCAAAATGACTCCAATAGGCTCCCCGTCAAAATTTCAGGTCAATCGGACATCGTTTGACCACATATCAAAGCTCAGCATTTTCCCCGTAGTAAAATCAAGTGAAGCATCGATGGGACCCCAAACGGCTTCAAAACTCAAATAAAAGCCCATGGTTGGTCCTATCCACTGCTCAAGAAGCTTCACCTCAATTTTCAAGTCATTCCGACATCGTTTGACCTAGTTTCGACGCTTGACGGAAAATCGGCTACAAAGTCTTCAGGCTTTCCCGAAAAATGGGAAAGTTTGTGCTCCGATTTCGCGCGGGTTCTCGTCAAGTTTTCTCCAAGAAAATATAGTCAATAATTGAGGAAAAATGTCAAGAAAAATACAGAAGAAAAAAGGAACGAAAAAGACGGAAAAACGGCCGAGACGCTCGGCGACCAAACGGGCCAAAGCCCTATGGTCGCCGGCGACCTTGGCCCAAGGTCGCCGGGCGACCCTGGCCCAGGGTCACCGGCGACCCTGCAAATCGGGGTCACCGGATTTTGCACCAAAGTGTCTGTTTTTCGATGGTTTTCGTGTTTCGGGTGTTCCGGCCTCTGTGATTTTCGGAAAATGCAATGTTTGATGCTCGAAAACCACTAATCTTCGTCGACATCTCGGATCCGCCGTCAAAAGCATGAAATCATCACCGATCGCCTCAAAATCGCCAACCGGCTGACCAAGAAAGTGCACTTTCTGTCCGACCGATCGTGAAATCGACAAGACAGATGTCACCGGCCCGCCAACATCAATCAATGTCTGAAATTGCATCGCAGTCCGACATCAAATAATGCGTGGATCCACCCGTGATGATCGTAAGAAGAATCTCAAAAGGCGCAGCGCGGCCCGCGACTCTTCACATACCTTGGCGACCACTTAATGACGTTAATTGACCCGTTTATGACAACTTAATGCGGTCATTAACTCATTATTTTGGACGGCCCAATCAGATTCAAGCATCTGGGAGTTACAAATCCAAGTAATCATGGCATTAAACCCATGAAACTCCCATTATCATGAAGCATAAAGGTGATTAAATGCCCACTACCTTCATCGGCCAATCACAAGCCTTGAAAAAGGAGTTACAAAATCAACTCGTAACTCCTCATCAATTCTTTCATCATGGCCATCAATGCCAATAAACACCTCATGGCTACCAAAAGCCTATAAAAGGAGGTCCATTCCAAGAAGAAAGCATGATGAAAATAGATCCCAAGTGCAAGCTCTGAAAATCCAGAAAATCCAAGAGAGAAACGAAGTCCTGCTACTTTGCTCCCGGAAGCACCACAAGGTGATCAACGTCCCTTGGGGGGCCACCCCCCAAGGTCACCTCCTTCTCCAACATGGCCGAAACGCGGCTTTTCAGCCCATTTACTCGGTTTTTCATTGGATATAGGACCTTCTCTTGGTCCTTGTCCTTTAAAAAACTGAGGTTAGGAGCCAAGCCAAAGAATCAAAGCATCACATGTTCTCATTTGGAGGACGATGGCGAAGCCCATACATGACTTGCGACCGTCGATCTCAACGTGTCCCCACAATCTCCTGAGAAGTTAGATCCCTTTTCTCACTTTTCTATTGTAGTTTGTATTTCTTAAAGAGACAAAATGAAATCACAATTCTTGTCTTTCATATTTGATGAGTTTTGTAAAATCGCCTTTCACGGCAAAACCGCCTTTTACGGCAAACAAACAAAAACGCCTCTTACGGCATTCTAAAACAAAAAACAAACTTGTCTCTTTTCTTAATATTAATGCAATTTGAAAAGTTAGAAAAAAGGATTGATTTCCTTTCCACTTGTGAAGGTGAATCTCCGGATTATTACCATTCCAAATTCCAAGTAGAAAGTAAATCTGGCATACCCGTACAAAAAAATGTTGATGCCCGAGATCTTCCCTCCTCCGCCGAGACCCAAGTCAGCCCCCGGGGTGCGGAGGGAGAGGACGGAAGATTCCCCCTTTTTTCGGGTCCATCAAGTTGGCACACCCAGTGGGACACGTTGACTTGAGAACGTGATGCTTTGATCACTTGACTCATTTCTAGTTGGTGGCCTATGTTGTATTTTGCATCTAAAAAACATGAGATGGGAATTCAATTGTTCTTTCTCAAGGCAAAAAAAAAAAAAAAAAAACAAATCTGATCTCTTTTTCTTAAAAACTCAACTTTGAGAAATTTTGATCCTTTCCTCTTCGAACTTGATAGCTCACAGAAATGTTCGCAGTTATCGTTCACATCGGGGATTGGGCCATCTTTTCTCTTTGATGAGTCCAATTGGGATTTCAAAAAAAAAAAACACCTTCATTTCAAACTCTTTCAAAAAAAAATGATCTATTTTTCTTAAAAAATCAACTTTGAGAAATTTTGATCCTCTCCTCTTTGAACTTGATAGCTCACAGAAATGTTCGCAGCTATCGTTCATATCGGGGATTGGGCCATCTTTTCTCTTTGACGAGTCCAATTGGGATTTCAAAAAAAAATTATAATTTCAAAAAAAAAAATTAGTTTTCTCTCTTTTGCATTCAAATTTGAGAAACCTTGGTTCCTTCCCTTTTGGATTTAGCGCTCGCAGAAATGTTGAGCCTTTATTCGGATCGGAACACCATTCGCTCTCTTTGACGAGTTCATTAAAAACCTTCCAAAAAAAAAGATTTCAATAAAAATAAAACACTAAGGTTCCACCAGTTGCATTCTTTGACCAAAGTGGATTTAAGAAAAGCCTTGTCCAGAGTGTGGAGACAGCTAGACTGTTCGAGGCAAGGGTCTATCCACTAAGGTTTCATAAGATCGAATTAGAAATCTATGTGCGCCTTTCAAAAAAAAATCCTCTAAAAAAACATATTTAAAAAAAAAAAAAACTTCTGTCACTTTGAATTCAGAGTTGAGAAATCTTTGTTCTTTCCCTTTGGGATTTAGCGCTCGCAGAAATGTTGAGCCTTTGTTCGAAACGGAACACCGTTTGTTCTCTTCGATGAATTCAATCTTGACCTTTCAAAAAAAAAAATTCTGTCACTTTGAATTCAGAGTTGAGAAATCTTGGTTCTTTCCCTTTCGGATTTAGCGCTCGCAGAAATGTTGAGCCTTGTTCGGAATGGAACACCATTTGCTCTCTTCGATGAATTCACTCTTGACCTTTCAAAAAAAAAAAACTTCCGTCACTTTTGAGTTCAGAGTTGAGAAATTTTGGTTCCCTCCCTTTCGGATTTAGCGCTCGCAGAAATGTTGAGCCTTTGTTCGGATTGGAACACCATTTGCTCTCCTTTATGAATCCAAATTTGACCTTTCAAAAAAATCCCATCTCGTGTCCTTTCCAAGGATGCAATTTGCAACATTTGTGCCTAGCGGTGCTAGTACGCCCTTTCGGGTCTACTGTATTCGCGACCGACACATTTGTATCTCCAACCTTATATCATTTTACCTCGAGTGAGCCTTGCTTCTCGGTAATTTGAATTAAGGTCTACAATTGCTTCTAGCGGTCACTGGAACGCTCACTCTGAGCCTACCATACTTGCATTTTAGAACAATTGTATCCTCTATGGCTTTTTGCCTTCTTCATCGTCCTTGGGTTGGGCCATGTCCCCTCAAGTGATTTGAAAAGATAAAACCATAGTTGTTCTCCATTTACGATCACCATATTCTTGTGATTACTAATGGATTTGGTCTTGTTTCAGAAGTTTTCCAAAACTAACAATGGCAGCTTCATTAACCATCACTTTCGATGAGAACAAGTACCAGCTTATGCTTCAAGACAAGCAAAACAAGCATAAGCGCCCTGCCAGTTGCCGAAGCGTCATCTCCCTCGACAACTCTCCAAACACCGGGTCAACTTCAACTCCCCGGACCATCGTCTTCGGATCGCTGGGACCATTCCCACTTCCCGCAGAAGACACTGTACCTGCCAAGAAGCAGAAAACCGCCCCGCAACGTGTCACTAAAATGGCACCAAGGGCGAACACCAAGAAGCCTGAAGCCCGTGGCGTTCCCACGAAGCCTCAACCCACAAGAAACCAGGTTTACACCAAAACTTGGTCTCCGAGATCTTCACCAAAGCAACAGAGGTCCCGAACATCTGCAAAGCCAGCATACCTGGCCCCTCTCAAGGAGAATCAGTTCTACCCTCTCTCTTACATGAAAGAGGAGAAACCTACCCTCCGTCCAAAAAACAAAGAAAACCATCATGAGCCGGCTTGCTCCTACAAGCCCAAAATCAAATCTTGCATCGTTAGGCCTACGCAAAAACATACTGAAGCCTGCACTCCTGCGAGTCTACCCTTCATCTCAACTGGGGCCGAGCTCGCAAAATTCAAGTCTTCATTGCGACAGACAAAGGACCGCGTCCAGATTCTGTCCTTGCCAAGCTTCAAAGAAGACAAACTCGGCTGCTGCGCACGAGGGACTACATCCTTCATCGCCAGAGCCCAGCCAGAGCTGACTGAAGCTCAAATTGCTCGTCGTATGCGTCGCCGCACTGCATATCGACAAAAGAGACTCGAGAAACAAAGAACCCAGCGTTCTACTTTCCACGTCTCAAACAAGTGGGTCGAAAAAGAAAGACCCGATCAATTCGTTGCTGTTCATATGGTTGGCAAAACCAGAAAACGCCGGAAGTCAGCAACCAAAATCAGTGTTAGACGTCCAGTGACTCGCAGCGTCTCTCGGACAAGAACACACCTGGAAGAGTCTTCCACTCCTCCAAGACAAGAACACCGGAGTAACCACTCCTCAGATTCTTCATCTAGAAGAATGAGCCCCAGCTCAGTCACCAGGACGATTTCTTCTTTCGAATCCCGAGGGATGAACGTCATGATACATTGAAAGAACATGGGATCAAGCCACCCTACCCTTTATGGATGGACTCGGTTCCGTTCCCTGCAAAATTCAAGCAACCTACTCTCCAGACATATACTGGGAAACGTTCAGCCAGACAGCATGTCATCCATTTCAAGATCCTGACGGGAGCTATTGCGGATCAAGATGCCCTCAAGATTCGCCTCTTTGCAAGTACCCTAAAAGGTACAGCCTCGATTGGTACTCCACTCTGCCGGAGAACTCCATTCAGAACTGGGCTATGCTGGAGACACGCTTCCTGACCCACTTCCAAGGTGAGGATCATCCTGTTACTATGGCTCAGCTCTGCAGCCTAAAACAGGGAGAGAATGAGTCAACATGCGACTTCATTCACAAATGGAAAGCAATGGCGTACAAATGCTCAGATGTGCTGCCACAAGCGTCGCTAGTCGACATCTGCCGTAACAATATGAGAACAAAAATCCGCTCCATGATCATCGGCAACAAATCAAAGAACCTGGGGGAACTCCTCGAAGCTTCCATGGAAGCTGAAATGGTGATCAAAGACCTCAACAGTCAGAAATCATCAAAGAAGGAGCCGACTGCTGTTACAACCTCAAAACCAAAGAAAACGGAGGTTCTCAATGTGCAGACTAAGTCAGCTCCTCAGCAGCCAAAGAAACCTGAAAACAAAACTGCAGGTAAAAGGCCTGAACTCTCTGATGCCTTCAAAGAACGTGTAGAAAAGAAATATCCGTTCGATGAAGATGTTGAAGAAATCTTTGAGGCTCTCCTGGCAAATGGCAAACTCATTTTGCCAGAGCCCAAAAGACCGGGAGATGTTGGCAAAACCAATGATCCCCGATACTGTCCATACCATCAGATGATCTCACATCCTCTCAATCAATGCTTCGTTGTGAGAGAGAAGATCAATGAGATGTGGAAAAACGGAGTCATAACCTTTGATAAAAACTATGGCCCCGCCTCTGTCAACTTGGTGTCATGTCGGCAAACTTCAAAGTCACCGAAGGAGCAGATCACTACTTCATTCAAGTTGATTAGAATGGCTCAAGCATCACAAGAATTGGTTCCATATCCAACACCAGATGGACAACCCATATGGGTGCATCCCGATCTCCTAGATGATGAAAACTGGGAGATCGTCAAAACAAAGTCGACCATTCAGTAGCGAAGGCAAGCCAAGAGACAGCTCCGCAAGCTCAAACAGTAGCAAAAGTCTCAACCAAAACAAGAAGTCCTTGAAAAAGCAGAAACTTCTTCCACTGCTTCACTCTGGACAACGGAAGAATCTCTTCCCAAAACTTCAAAGGTGGTAAGAAAATTCACTCTTGATGATTTCATGCCACCTCTATACAAAAATGAAAATGTGCAGGGGGCATCATACTCTTGCAACTCGGTAGTTGGATTCTCTATGAATGGATACGAGTCCAGTGACACTGCCAGTGATATCGATGAGTGGGAAGAATCCCTTGAAACAGGAGAATACCTCTCTGACGAGGAATGGATTCCCGAGTCTCATCTTATGCCAGTGATCTGGTATAACCCATTACAGCCACAAGGATCTTGGTCTGATGATGAAGAAGACCAGGGTCCTGTTCAAGAAAATGTTGTCGATCCAGCACCAGCAAATGCTTCAGTGGAACCCAACATGGGCGAACCACAAGGAGCAGATGACGAAGAAGATTTGGCTCCCACGCCTGATCTTGAAGAATATCCAAGAATCTTGCAACATCTTGCCATAGAGTAGGAGCAGCATCGGATAAACCTTCGTCATGATCCAGAACCGGAAGTCCCTGAAAATCAACGGGAACTTTCTCCCTCAACTCCTGAAAATGGAGAAAACAGTTGGATCAATGATCCTCTCACATCTGAGGATGAGTCCGATTCCCAACAGTCTACACTGGGGGCATCTCTTGTCAGGATAACCTGCAATGCCATAACTCAGGACGACAGTGCCTCTGAAGCCTCCGAAGGCACATACTCCCCAACCGGTAGCGTATCTTTCGGAGCTACATCCTCCCAGGTGACTTCCACTGAGATAATATCCTCTCAGCCCTCGTCTCCTGAAGCTGTGACATCAGAGCTCAAGCCTCTCCCGATTGATCATCTTGAAGAAACTTCTGCCAATGATATCTTCTTCAATGAAAAGTCAGTCAATTGGTCCCAGATACCCGATCTCACGGGCGATGTCTGGGCTAATAAAGAAAAGTTGCCAGCTGCTGTTCAGGACTTGTTCCCGGAAATTGCTCCGTGCAACACAATTACTGAAGACACCAATGCTCTTACAGAGACGTCTTCAGCAAAGGATCAAACCCTTGATCCTGAGAACGATCTTCCAAAAAAAGACCCTTCTCTAGAGGCTCTTGAAGTTGGTAGAGGTACCCGTTCTGGCCGGGATTACCACAAAAATTACAATCAACCCTCTTCTTCTTATGTAAATCCTTCAGGAAAGCGAGTTGTAAGCGCCCCAAGTGGCAATAATAATGAAAATACAGGCTCGAAGGAGGCTCTCAAGTACGACTTGATTGAGCACTTCAAACACATACCTACACGTCTGCACATCCTTGACTTATTACGAATGTCTCCACAAACTCGTGATAGTCTCATTTCAGAATTACAAAGGCTGAATGCGGATGTCAACAAACATGCCCACAAGTCCTACAAATTGAAATGGACTATAGGGTCAAAAAATAAAATACTCCCTCAAAGGGACAAAAGAAGAAAACTGAGGGATCAGGCAATGAATGCCTCTCGGTACAAAAAGCAGCAAGTGCAACAATTGCCTTCGACAAGGATGACCTCCTCCTAGGCGAAACAAAGCACAACCGTCCCTTGTACTTTACGGGTACGTCAAGGAAATGCCGGTACATAGAGTTCAGATCAATCCAGGTTCTGCACTCAACCTCATCTCTACTTCGGCACTCGAAGAGCTGGGCATCCTACCTAGCAAGCTGAGTCACACGTCCGTATCCATCTTCGGATATGACGGGAGCGCTCAAAGGCCTATCGACAAAATCAGGTTCAAATTGCAAATCTGTGATCTTATTTCTGAAGTCACTGTGTATGCCATAAGGACCCCTTCATGCTACAATATACTCCTAGGACGCCCCTAGATACATGAGAATGGTGTCGTCCCTTCAACTCTACATCAGTGCATCAAGTTCGTTGGCAACGATGGCTTGGTACATCGAGTGTTTGCAGACAAAAAGCCCTTCAAAGGCAGAGATGTCCATTTTGCAGATGCTCAAATGTATAAAGATGGAAAAGAAGAACCGAAGGAAAAAACAATTCGCTTTGTCGACAGTCTCCAGAAAGATAAAGGCAAGGCTCCTCAGTAATCATCGGAGGTAGACAAACCCTCCACCAAACTCGAAGTAAGCGGCCAAGCTCCCTTCGTCATCTCCTTCAAATCTCCAAAGCCTTTGGTAATCACTACCAAAGCAAAGAAGACAAAACAAAAGGCTGGGGGCAAGTTCACTGTCTCCTTTGTGTCTATTATGCATGACACAGACTCAGAGTCAGAGTCAGAAGATGACACAGCATCGAGCCAAGCTGGTACTCAGCAAGATCAGCCCGCTCTCACTCCATTGGAGACACCTGCAGACATAGAAAACCCTACGTCTGCTTCCTTTGTTATTCCGGCAACTTCACTAGAAGAAAAAGTGATTTACTTCCACAGATCAGGAGCATCTCCACTGAACTCTCTGCTTGAACCTTTCCAAAACGAAGGAATGCTTCAGCTATCCCTGTATAGTCCAATGGCACAAGCTATCATGAAGAAAATGGGCTACGACGCTCAAAATCCGACTGGTTTGGGAGGTGGCCGTGGTATTCTTACACCATTGGAACCCACCCTGACCAAAAGTCAACCAGAAGATTGGAAACTCCACCTTCAAAAAGACAACTCTTCATATGGGTTGGGGTATGATCCTACCGCTCCTATGAGACAGTTGACACCATGGCTGTAAAGTCGCTTTACCGATCAAGCCTCAACATCTCATGAAGACATCGATATCCCTGGATATCTCTTTGAGGAGTTACTCGTCAAAAATTCAGAAAGCTCCTCCAATTGGTATAATTCCTCTGATAATAAAGAGAAATTGCCCAATGACATAGACAAGCGGTTCTCTGTCCCAGAAGAATCATCGTCTCCAAAAGAAGTACCCTACTTCAACCCAATTCCAGCAAATGATTGGGACCATCTCATTGCAAGCCTTGAGAAGGATACTGATCAAGAAGATTCATGGACAGAAACAGAGCCTCAGTCTGAAAATGCCTCTGGCACTCCAGAAGGTCTTGTTGAGTTGGAAACCTCCGGAAACATTGTGGAGGAACCACCTTCAAACCTCCTGACAGAAGACCCTGTTCAAAAGATAGACTTGGTAACACCTGATAACCCACGTCCTGTATTCATAAGCAAGAATATAAAGGATGATGAGTTATCCGAGTATATCTCTTTTCTTCGTGAGTTCGTTGATTACTTTGCATGGTCTTATGCCGAAATGCCTGGCTTGGATCCCAAAGTAGCAGTCCACAAGCTCAACTTGCAAAAAGAAATCAAGCCTATCAAACAAGGCCAAAGAAGATTCCGTCCCGACGTGATGGACAAAATTGAACAAGAAGTTCAGAAACTCAAAAACGTTGGCTACATCCGCGAGGAACAGCATCTTGAATGGTTGGCCAACATCATCCCCGTGACAAAGAAAAACGGGCAGATAAGGGTCTGTATCGACTACAGAGACCTGAATAGTGCATGTCCTAAAGATGACTTCCCGCTCCCCATACCGAGGTGATGATTGACAACACCTATGGGTTCGCGCGAATGACATTCATGGATGGATTTTCTGGCTACAATCAGATAAAGATGCATCCTGAAGATGAAAGGCATACGTCATTTCGCACACCATTCGGCGTGTATTGCTACACTGTTATGCCGTTTGGTCTGAAAAATGCAGGTGCAACATATCAGAGGGCTATGATGAAAATATTCCAAGATATGCAGCACAAGACGGTCGAATGCTATGTTGACGACCTCGCCATAAAAAGCAGAAGAAAAGAAGACCATCTCGATGATCTTCGACAAGTTTTCCTCCGACTTCGCAAACACAAATTGCGGATGAATCCACTAAACTGCTTCTTCGGTGTCTCATCGGGTAAGTTTCTCGGATTCGTAGTACGGAAAGCTGGAATAGAACTTGACCCCACCAAAGTCAAGGCTATCCTGGAAATGCCATCTCCAAGAACCCTAAGAGAATTAAAAGAGCTTCAAGGAAGGCTGGCCTACATTCGACGGTTCATCTCCAATCTATCAGGGAAATGCCGTCCATTTTCTCGCTTAATGAAGAAAGGCGTGGACTTTGTCTGGGATGCTGAATGTGAAAATGCATTTCAAGACATCAAAGCATACCTCACCAAACCTCCAGTGCTGGCTGCCCCCACAACTGGAAAACCATTTATCTTGTACACAAGAGCTCTCGACCACTCTTTGGGTGCTCTGCTCGCACAAGAAACCGACGACGGAAAAGATGCTGCTCTATATTACCTTAGCCGCATGATGGTAGGTGCAGAGCATCGCTACTCCCCAGTCGAAAACGAATGCCTTGCAGTAATGTTCGCCGTACAAAAGCTGCGTCACTATCTGCTGTCGAACACGGTCTACCTGATTTTGAGGATCAACCTCCTAAAGGTCCTTGTCACAAAAGCAGGTTCTCTCAATTCCCGACTGGCAAAATGGTCCATCCTTTTATCACAGTTTGATATTAGGTATGTGCCACAAAAAGCAATCAAAGGCCAAGCTCTAGCAGACTTCCTCGCAGAGCATCCATTGCCTAAAGATTCTCCACTCAGGGATGATCTCCCAGACGAATTTGTCTACAATGTGGAAACTTCCTTATCAAATGCTTCCTGAGACATGTACTTTGAGGGTGCAACCAGGACAAATGAAAAAGGAAAGCAAATATCGGGAATCGGCATCCTCTTTGTCAGCCCCGACAAACACATGATTCCACACGCCTTTTCGCTACTGGAACCATGTTCAAACAATGCAGCTGAGTACCAAGCCCTGATTATAGGGTTGGAACTCGCCCTCGAATCTGGCATCACTATGCTGGAAGCTTTTGGAGACTCTCAACTGATCGTCAACCAGATGAATCAGAAATATGAAGTCAGGAATCCTGATTTGCTGCCTTATTACAACAAGGCGCAGTCGCTTCGACAAAAATTCAACATCTGCCATATCACCCACATCCTCAGAGGTGAAAACATCCGTGTAGATGCCCTGGCTGGACTCGCCGCATCCATGGCAATCCAAGAAGGGGAAAACATGCAAGTCACAGTGTATCAAAGAAGGATTCTCCCTCCTCTCAACACACACCAAGCAGTTGCTGAATGCCACCAAGTGGTTGGAAGTCGGATGTCCATCCTCAAACCTCCGATTGGCGACTGGAGAGATCCGTTCATTGATTATATCATGTTCGGAATACTACCTGAAGATCCAAAAGAGCGGGTAAGCATCCAAAGACGAGCCCCAAACTTTCATTTGGATATACCTTCAAAAGTACTTTATAGAAAATCCTTCAACGGAGTACTCCTACGCTGCTTATCACAACAAGAGGCTGAGGAAACTCTCAAAGAAGTACATGCTGGTCTTTGTGGAGCCCATCAGGCTGGCCCTAAGCTCTACAACCAGATAAAAATGCTAGGTTACTATTGGCCTACCATGGTAGCTGATGCAATGTAATTTGCCAAGCGCTGCCAAAAATGCCAGATTCACGGAGATTATGTCCACATGCCTCCAGAATGGCTACATCCAACAGCAATCTCATGGCCTTTCGAAGCCTGGGGTATGGACATCATAAGTCCTATTTCTCCCGCATCAAGCAAAGGTCATCGCTTCATCTTCGCCGCTACGGATTATTTCTCCAAGTGGTCAGAAGCATTTGCGCTCAGTGAAATGAAGACTTCATCAGTCCTTCAGTTCTTGCGCACCAACATTATTTGTCGCTTCGGCATACCTAAAAGATTCGTCCATGATAACGGACCACAATTCCGCGATCACAGATTTTACAGGTTCTGCGACGAGTACAAAATCCAAAGTTGTCCTTCGACTCCATATAATCGAGCAGCAAATGGACTAGCAGAAGCCTTCAACAAGACACTCTGCAAAATTCTCAAGAAAATGGTCTCTAGTCACAAAAGAGACTGGGGCGACAAACTACCAGAAGCTTTGTGGGCCTATCGAACCACCGTTCGAGGACCAACCCATAGCACACCATTCTCTTTGGTCTATGGATGCGAAGCTATTGTCCCTTTGGAAGTACAAATTCCTTCCTTAAGGGTATCTTTGCAAAATGACATGACGCAAGAAAGCAATGTCAAACTGAGACTCCGAGAGCTGGATAATCTCGATGAAAGATGACTCGAAGCTCTACAAAGCATTGAGTTGTACCAAGCACGCATGGCAGGATCTTTCGACAAGAAGGTCAGGCAACGCGCCTACAAAAAGGGTGACTTGGTTCTTGCGGTAAAAAGACCCATAGTCTTTACCCACAAATCCAAAGGCAAATTCGAACCAAAATGGGAGGGACCCTTCGTCATCGACAAAGTCTTCTCCAACGGTGCATACGCTCTTCTAAACATGGAAGGAGACAGATGTATGCTACCCATCAATGGCAAGTTCTTGAAGCGGTATTGCCCTTGAAGACTTCCTCAAAAGGGTCAGAGCAATATCTACACGGCTAAAGCGTATTTCCAAGGTACTTGCTCGTCAAACCCACCCCTTTTGAAATTTTCATCTTTATGTTGAAGTTTCCAAAAAACAATCTCTCAAAACAATGCTTACTTTCATCGTTTCATTGTTCAAAAGAAAAATCAAATCCAAAATCCAAGTTTAGGAGCCTCTTCCCAGACTTAACCAAAATTTCGTTCCTTGAACCCAAAATTCATGGTTTGAAACAAAAACCAGGACTCAGGAATTTTCACCCTAGTCTACCTTGGCTTTTACGACCAAAATGGTTTTAAGCCAAAATTTATGACCCTCGTGTCTCTAAACAAAAAATGGTTTTTTAGAAACCGCGGGGAAGCGACATTCAGTCGATACTCGCAAAACCCAAAAACCGGAAGGATACGAACCCCATTCGATACTTCCAAAATCCAAAAAATCGCAAGGAAGCGAACCCCATTCGATACTTGCAAATTTCAAAAATCATGGAGAAACAACAAACCAGTTGATATCCACAACCCAAATTTCAAAAATCGTGGAGAAACAACAAACCAGTTGATATCCATAACCCAAATTTCAAAAATCGTGGAGATGCAACATACCAGTTGCTATCCACAACCCAGATTTCAAATGGTTCGAGAAAACCTAAAATTTCAAAAATCGCGGAGAAATGACATCAAGTCAGTACCCGCAAAATCAAAAGTTTTGGGAAAAGCAGGGAAGCGTCGCTTAGTCGATATTTGTACCCCAATTCACGAGGAAACGACATTCCATCGATACTTGCAAAACCTAGCCCGCGAGGATGTGACATTCCATCAATACTCGCAAAACCGAATGAGCAAGGAAGCGACATTCCATCGATACTTGCAAGACCATTCAGCGGGGAGGCGACATTTAGTCGATACCTGCATTTTGAAAACCAAAATTCGGCTATAAACGCCAAAAATCAGCTATAAACGCCAAAATCTGGCTATAAACGCCAAAATCCGGCTATAAATGCCAAAAAAAAAAAAAAAAAAAACATTCGGCTATAAACGCCAAAATCGGCTTTCATGCCAACAAAACAAAACTTGGTTTTCAAAAAATCCGGCTATAAACACCAAAATCCGGCTATAAATGCCAAAACAAAAATTTTTCGGCTATAAACGCCAAAATCGGCTTTCATACCATACAAAAACTTTGGCTCTCATGCCACAAACAAAAACCTTGGCTCTCATGCCACAAACAAAAATTTTGGCTCTCATGCCACAAACAAAATTTGGCTCCCATGCCACAAAATGAAATTCGGCTTCTATGCCATTCCAAAAATTTGGCTTTCACGCCATCCAAAAATTTTGGCTCCCATGCCGCAAAACAAATTTGGCTCTTACGCCACAAAATTAGGCTTTCATGCCATCCAAAATTTCGGTTTTCAAAACCATCAAAAAAATCAGGCTTTTCGCCACAAAATTGGCTTTCATGCCCAAAACAACTCTTTGACAAAAGATTTTCACAAAATGACAACCTTTTGATCAAATTCTTAAACAAACATCCCTATCAACTTTTGCTCAAAATTGTTTCCATCAAAAAATGATTTAAGTGAAAGTAATGGGATACAAAAATATAGTACCAAGACTGTTTATACATGGAGGTACCAAAAAAAAAGAGAAGAAGGAAAAAGAGTCTGTTACAACTCAGGAGCTCAATCCGACATGGTCTTCAACCAAAGGTTCAACTCCTCAAGCAGACCCATGGCCTTAACTTCCAAAGTTTTTAAGCCACGCTTCTTCAAAATGTCCCCATAAAACACGGCCGAATGCCGTGACCCATCTGCAGCACGAGGAAGTTCTTCCCAGAGGACCTGCCACTGCTCATGCTCCTGAGTCTTCCTCCGGACATTACCTTCAGCTTCCTCAACCTGGCGAATGAGAGTCCCCTCCTTGTCACGAGCCTCCACAATGGCGGTCCATTTGGCAGCAGCCTCTTCCTCTAAAAGATCAAGACGTTGCCTAGCCTCGACAACCTCCTTATTAAGGCGGTCCAAGTCTTGCTTCAGCCCCATGATGGATAACTCGGTAACATTCTTCTCTCGAACGATCTGTCTCCGAGTCTTCGTGACCTCAGTCAGCTCAGCTTTGACTTTGCTGGAAGGTTTTATGAACATCTCAACAAAGAAGTCACCATCTGGGAAATGCTTGGTTTCAGTCCATTTGTTCCCCAAGGTGATGATCTCCTCAACAAAATCCTTGGCACTCGCGATGTCCAGACCGACTTCTTTGCTATAAGCGAGGATGTCCTGCACATGCTTGATCATGCCAAAACCAGCTTCCAAATGACCTGAAGAAAGAGTCTCAACCCATGAGCTCAAGACAGTCTTCAACACCTTCCTTGCATACTGAAGGTGCGGTGCAGATGAGGATTCGCCATGCTCTGATGCCCGACTGCCCACGTCATGCTCCATTGGAAGAGTAATCAATAAACTCTTTCCAACGGAAGAAGCTGACTCATTGAAAGTGGAAGAAGCCCCTACTTCTGCATCAGCCGCAGGTATCCCCTGTTCTGGCTTTGAGGAAGACGGAGGAATCTCTCCTGCTGCTTCACAATCTGTCAAGGAAGAAGACAAAAAGGGTATGAATATAATCTTGTCAAAAAAATATATCAAGATTATTATTGCAAATATACCTGCTTCGACGACCGGCGGAGTACTCTCTGCCTCTTTGAGCTCATCCGAAGCATCATCAAAAGTTGCGTCCATGGATGGCTCGAAATCGTCAGAATCCTCTGGCAAGTCAGCTACATGTTAGCAAATGACAGCAAAAGAAGAAAAAAAAAAAAAAAAGCAAAAGCCAAAGCAAATCATACCAGGTGAAGGTTTTGGAACCACTCCAGAGTCCCTAAGCTCTTCCTCAGATGCCACGACTGGATCCGTCATTGCCTCATCGGCAGGAACCTCAGGCATCACTAGGACATCGTCCTCTGCTAAAAAAAAAAAGAAAGCAGCGGATCAAAACAAAAATCTTTCACAAGAGAAAGGAAGAAACAAAGGAAAGAAAGAGGATCATACCAGCTGTCTCCTCTTCTCTGCTTCTCTTCTCCGGAGGCTCGTCAGCATCCTCAGACACCTACTCAGCAATGGTGAGAGGAACTTCAAGATCAGAAGGACTATCGTGCCGTCTCATGTTACGGCGTTGTCCTCTCCTCCTCTTGCCTCGGCGGGTCAATCTGCTCGACGATCCTACCCCACTATCAACATCAGGCCTCTCACAAGAGTCCACACTGGATGGTCTACTTTTCTCAGTAGACTCCATGGAAGCCTTCGTATGCTCTGCCTGTATCATAGCATCGATCTCGGCTTCCTCCTCCTCCAGCTGTCTCAGGACCTCACCAGGAATCCCCTGTGCAGCTCCTCATCTGATGATGTCCTGCCCATTGAGAAAGCCTATCTTGTGCTTCTCTCCAGAAAGGAAGGCCCAAACTTCCTCCCGACGGACACCATCCGATTTTCCAAGACCCTTCCCAGGAGATTGCTTAATATCGAGCTCTTTCTTGGAAAGCCCCCAGTGCACTGAGAAGCTCTCCACGAACCACTTCGTGAAACCAGCAGTTCGGAAGGTGGGCAGCTCAGGATAGGAAATCATGGCGGTAGTGTCCTCGGCGCTATAAAATGCCCATGCATTTCTCCCATCCTGCAAACCTCCAAAACGCTTCACCATGCTCGAAGGCGCTCCAACAACGCCTTGAGAGAAGCCAAGCTGTAATGCAAAACGCGAAGGGACATACGGTTGGATATCGACGAAAAGATGTCTGCGGTACACCATCGTACCAACCCGTATGTTGAAGAGCCACCTCTTCTCCGCATCCGTCAAAGCATAGTGTCTTCCCGACCCTGGCCTGGTCGAATCACTGAAGACTGCCCAATCTCGACGTCCCTAAATCGTCGGATCCTTAAACGGGCAGATAAAAGTGATTCGTGAACGGCTGTCCCTCTAGCCAAACGAATCATAAAGGGATCTTCGTCCTGTGCAACTCCCAAACGATGGAAGCTAGGACAGTGGTATACATACCACGAATAGAAGATGTGGGCAGAAAACACCCTGTTCATGGGAAGCCCAAGCCGAACCAGGAAAGCAGCAGCCTGCAGTTCGGTACACAAATAGGAGTAAAGAGCAGGTACCAAAGCCAGCCGCTCCCCAAACGCCATCTGACAAGCCCGAAAAATACAGTGCGGCCTGATGTGCGTTCCATCTCCTCCAGCAAAAATAGCCTCACCCAGCCAATAAGTGAGGTAAACAGTGAGATCTCTCCGCAACACAATGTCAAGACAAATGGCATCCGTGCTTGCGAAGAACTTCTTCAAATCTTCTCGCATAGTAGCGATCTTCTTCAAACTTGATGTTTTAGCCATAGCATCCTGGGCCATGCCATCAGAAGAATCCTCGCTGTCAAAAAAGTTGGAGCTGCAACTTCTCCAACTGCTGCATCTAACTTTCGAGCCCTCCTTCTCCTTCAAAAAATCGTAGAACGCGACAAGCTGAAAGTACACAAGCCTAAACTCCTCAGACTGCTCCTCAAGGACGCTGTCAACAGGCATAAACTCCTCATAGAGTTTGCCGAGGATAGGCAATCCGGTGATGGCCTCAGCTCCTTCAAAGAAAAACCAATCTCACCATTCTCACAATGAAGGTGTTGGTTTGTGGAAGGAATGACTCCAGCATGGCCATGAAAGCCTCATCGGAGAAAACGTCGGTTTGCCGAAAAGTGCGAACCGCATCGAAAATCTTGGCCTCCAGAAGAACGGCCTCACCGATCCTCAGGGTGTGATAAGTCCATGACTCCCAGCTCGAGTCAGCACTGAAATGGCCACGAAGTCGAAAAGGCTTCACCCAATTGCTGTCGTCACCCTGAAAAACGCCAAGGCCCACCGGTCTCAAATCAACCGATGGATGATCAGAACCTTGGTAGCCACTGGCTGGCATCAACACGTCCATAAGGACAGGTGGCTTCTCTGCAAAACCGGAAGGTCCACCAACAAAAATCCCAGTCTTGATCACACTGGTCCTCTTCACCCAGCTCGGAGGATCTTCCCTCTTAGGGCACGTGGGAGAAAGGCTCAGGATCGAGATGGTCCGATCAAAAGACGACCGGGTAGAAATAGTTCTCTCCTCACCATTTGCCGTGTAAGAGAACTGAAAACATCTCCTTTGGTATGTCTAGTCGTCGGGGACTGCATCACAGAAGAAGAAGGTAGGCTTGAGCACAACGCTCTGATCGTCCGTAACCCAGGGACGGCTGCTTACTATGATCTTATAGAACTCCTCATCCTTGAGAGCGATCAATCGCTGTCTCATCTCATCACGATTGAGGGAATCGCATTCTTCCAAGTTTTTCTCCACAAACTGGACCTTCTCCCAAGCTTGCTGAACGACAGCATTGGAAGATCTAGTAGACCGACGAGGTGCGTCAGTAACAGGACCTTTACCCTTGTTCGTTCTAGAAGAACTACCTGCAAAAGATGGAAGAGAAAAGATCAATCAACATCGAAATGACAGAATTCTGCTACAAAAAATTCTAGCAAAATTTTGACATGGTTCCGGGGCAATTCCAAAGAAAAGGAAAATACTCCGAAAAAGATAGGAAGCCTGAAGATGAGCTCAACATCGCTGCGAGCTCATAGTCAGTGGAGAATTCTCAAAGAAGGCTTGAACTCAACATCGCTGCGAGAACGAGCCAATCTCATCAAACTTCCGCAAAATCTGGAAAAGAGCTCAACATTGCTGCGAGCTTCAGAATCCAAAAATTGCAAACTTCCTCAAAATCCAGCAAGACCGAGAAAGAGCTCAACATTGCTGCGAGCTTCAGAATCCAAAAATTGCAAACTTCCTCAAAATCCAGCAAGACCGAGAAAGAGCTCAACATCACTGCGAGCTCAAAATCCCGATACTTGCAAAAGATTTTCAGGTATGTATCATCATACTTCCAAATCCATTTACAAAAATCATGCATCAAATAATATCATCATGCATTAGATGCTAGGAAAACCTTGACCAAAGTTTGACCAATTCCAACCCAATTTGGTCAAAACCAATCAAACTTTGTCCAAGTCAAAAACATGTTGGCTTGACCTAGAGACTCTAGCCTTCTATCTTGATGCATCAAACAAAAAATGCATACATATTGAAATTGCATAGCCTCATTATCATAGTGAGCAAACAAGGAAAAAGAAAACGAAAGAGAGAGAGAAAAAAGTCTCAGCAAAAAAAAAAAAAAAATTTTGGCCCACAGGCCGTGGCCCACTGCCACGTGGCAGTACAGTCAGGTCCGTACGGACCTGTCCGTACAGCCAGTAGAGAAAAAAAAAAACAGCAGCAAAAGAAAAAAAGAAAAGAAGAGAAAAACGCTGAAAAAAAAAAGAAATCAACGTGAAAAAAAATAGAAAAAAAAAAGAGTACACGAAAAAAAAAAGGAGAGAAAACCGTGACAAAAGAAAAAAAAGAGAAGAAAAAAAGAAAGGAAGAAAAGAAAAAGAAAAAAAGAGAAGCACGAAAAAGAAAAAGGGGAAAACGTGCATGAAAAAAAAAAAAAAAAAGAGGAGGAAAGAAAAGAAGAAAAAGAGAAAAGAAAAGAAGAGAAAGAAAAGAAAAGAAAAAGAAGAAGAAAAGAAAAAAATGAAGAAGCTACTTTTACAATGGAGATTCTTGACGAGGAAGAAAACTTACTTGAAGCCATTGATGGAGAAGAAGAAGAAAAGCTTGGAGATCCTTGAAGAAGAGAAAGCAGTTCTTATCTTGGAGAGAGCACTCTTGAAGATTTCTTGCAAAAGAAAGCAATGGAGTAAAAGCATCAACCCTCTTGCTTTTATAGAAGAGAGCAAGCCAAAAGAGGAAACAAGGAGAAAAGAAAGGAGGTAAGTGCTAAAATTTAGCTACTTTCCCAAAAAGAAAGATATTTTGAGAGAATCTTTCCACAAAAAGAAAACTTGAGAAATTCTCTCCAAGTAAAGATATTTTTAGATATTCTCTACACAAAAGAGATATTTTTAGATATTCTTTACAAATATGACACCATGTGAGATCTAGGCCATCTCCAAAGCCTAAGGTCCCATGGGTTAGCCCATATGAGCCAGGTTTGACCACCTAGGCACTAAAAGTGGCTTTTAGTCAAAATATTCCTCTTACCAAGAGCAAAAAAAAAAAGAAAAGAGCAAAAAAAGGAGTCCCATGCCTCTTTTGAGTTGATGGGACCATTCAAAAAAAAAGAGAAAAGAAAGTCTCATGAGTTTCCAAAAACCAAACCATCCAACCTCATGAACCAAATTGAGCCAAAATCTTGAAATTGACATTTCACAAAACCAAATTCCGGTCCCCTAGCTCGCCACATACAGCTTGTTAGGTCACAAGACCAAAACCAACAAACCAAATCTGACCCCCCAACCTGCCACATACAGCTTGTTGGGTCACAATGTCAAAATCAAAATCAAACATCGACCCCCTAACCTGCCACATACAGCTTGTTAGGTCACAAGGTCAAAAACCAAAACCCAAAACCTAAAATCCAAACACCCCATGTCATTTTCAAAACTTTACCTTGAGATGGTACGTGATCCCTCTCACTACCATAAAATTCCCCTGGAAACTCAGAAGGATATTCAAAAAAAAAAAAAAAAAAATGCTCAAGTCTCTTGGTCAAGTTGAAATCTCTCTTCAAAGCTCTTCGAGGCACATCGACTCCAAAAGCTACTCGTCGTTGTACCTCGAGGGGGCATCTGTTGACACCAAAAAAGTCACTATGTCTCCTCCACATCAAGAACCCTCGTGAAGCTGCATCCTGCTACAAAACAGGCAAGGCTACTTCAAGCATCAGATCTTTTCAGAATCAGACAAAAACTGAGAGATCCTTCAATACAGCTAAAAGAGGGGTACACCTGAGGTTTCGGGCCATTCCGACAGCGTTTGGCCTAACTTCACTGCTCCGACAGCTAAACAAGCGCTCCCGGCTGCGACATCATCAAAGACACCAAAACTTTGATCAGAGCCTATGGATGACTCCAGAACGTCTCCAAAGGGCTCCATGCTAAATTTCAAGTCAAACCGACAACGTTTGACCCTCCATCAATGCTGGAACAGCAAAATCAAGCCTCCCGGCGGCGGGAACCACCGAAGCCATCACTCACCAGACCAAATACATGAGTGGCTTCAACAGGCTTCCAAAAGGCTGCACGTCAAATTTCAGGTCATTCGAACAACGTTTGACCAGGTTTCGATGCTCCGAGAGAAAATCAAGCCTACCGGCGGCGGAGCAACCCGGGACCATGACATCCAAAACGGAGCTCATGGAACGTCTCAAAATGACTCCAATAGGCTCCCCGTCAAAATTTCAGGTCAATCGGACATCGTTTGACCACATATCAAAGCTCGGCATTTTCCCCGCAGCAAAATCAAGTGAAGCATCGATGGGAATCCAAACGGCTTCAAAACTCAAATAAAAACCCATGGTTGGTCCTATCCACTGCTCAAGAAGCTTCACCTCAATTTTCAGGTCATTCCGACATCGTTTGACCTAGTTTCGACGCTTGACGGAAAATCGGCTACAAAGTCTTCAGGCTTTCCCGAAAAATGGGAAACTTTGTGCTCCGATTTCGTGCGGGTTCTCGTCAAGTTTTCTCCAAGAAAATATAGTCAATAATTGAGGAAAAATGTCAAGAAAAATACAGAAGAAAAAAGGAACGAAAAAGACGGAAAAACGGCCGAAAACGACGCTCGGCGACCAAACGGGCCAAAGCCCTATGGTCGCCGGCGACCCTGGGTGCATGGTCGCCCGGCGACCCTGCAAATCTAGGTCGCCGGATTTTGCACCAAAGTGTCCGTTTTTCAATGGTTTTCGCATTTCGGGTGTTCCGGCCTCTGTGATTTTCGGAAAATGCAATGTTTGATGCTCGAAAACCACTGATCTTCATCGACATCTCGGATCCGCCGTCAAAAGCATGAAATCATCACCGATCACCTCAAAATCGCCAACCGGCTGACCAAGAAAGTGCACTTTCTGTCCGACCGATCGTGAAATCGACAAGACAGATGTCACCGGCCCGCCAACATCAATCAATGTCCGAAATTGCATCGCAATCCGACATCAAATAATGCGTGGATCCACCCCTGATGATCGTAAGAAGAATCTCAAAAGGCGCAGCGCGGCCCGCGACTCTTCACATACCTTGGCGACCACTTAATGACGTTAATTGACCCGTTTATGACAACTTAATGCGGTCATTAACTCATTATTTTGGACGGCCCAATCAGATTCAAGCATCTGGGAGTTACAAATCCAAGTAATCATGGCATTAAACTCCCATCATCATGAAGCATAAAGGTGATTAAATGCCCACTACCTTCATCGACCAATCACAAGCCTTGAAAAAGGAGTTACAAAATCAACTTGTAACTCCTCATCAATTCTTTCATCATGGCCATCAATGCCAATAAACACCTCATGGCTACCAAAAGCCTATAAAAGGAGGTCCATTCCAAGAAGAAAGCATGATGAAAATAGATCCCAAGTGCAAGCTCTGAAAATCCAGAAAATCCAAGAGAGAAACGAAGTCCTGCTACTTTGCTCCCGGAAGCACCACAAGGTGATCAACGTCCCTTGGGGGGCCACCCCCCTAAGGTCACCTCCTTCTCCAACATGGCCTAAACACGGCTTTTCAGCCTGTTTACTCGGTTTTTCATTGGATATAGGACCTTCTCTTGGTCCTTGTCCTTTAAAAAACTGAGGTTAGGAGCCAAGTCAAAGAATCAAAGCATCACATGTTCTCATTTGAAGGACGATGGCGAAGCCCATACATGACTTGCGACCGTCGATCTCAACGTGTCCCCACAATCTCCTGAGAAGTTAGATCCCTTTTCTCACTTTTCTATTGTAGTTTGTATTTCTTAAAGAGACAAAATGAAATCACAATTCTTCTCTTTCATATTTGATGAGTTTTGTAAAATCGCCTTTCACGGCAAAACCGCCTTTTACGGCAAACAAACAAAAACGCCTCTTACGGCATTCTAAAACAAAAAACAAACTTGTCTCTTTTCTTAATATTAATACAATTTGAAAAGTTAGAAAAAAGGATTGATTTCCTTTCCACTTGTGAAGGTGAATCTCCGGATTATCACCATTCCAAATTCCAAGTAGAAAGTAAATCTGGCATACCCGTACAAAAAAATGTTGATGCCCGAGATCTTCCCTCCTCCGCCAAGACCCAAGTCAGCCCCCGGGGTGCGGAGGGAGAGGACGGAAGATTCCCCCTTTTTTCGGGTCCATCAGTTCTGATTTGGCAATTTTGCAATGTTTTTTGCCAACACCCAGTCCCATCCCCAAGTGGGGTTACAAGTGGGCTCCACACACGTGAGCGCGGACAGGAGGGTCCCGAGGAGAGGAGGGCCACACAAACACGTGTATGTGTGTGTTTTGGGCGGTGTGGGGGTGGTTCGAGATCCCATGCGCATCGCACTATGGGGCCCACGTACTGGGCTATTTCGGGATGAGACCTTGGGGGGATTTGAAGATTTGCTCAGGCCCCTCCTATGTACAGAAAACTGGCCCCATCTGGTCATCCTAACCCTACTGCCCTACTTCTATAATCCACGAGTCCCACCGGGTTTGCACCATGTGAATGGACTGTACACTGTTGGATCGACTGCACACCAATGCGAATGGACTGAACTTGTGGGCCCCGAATGATAGGCTTAGGATGATCATAATGGGCCGATTGTTTTGCAGAGGCCAGAGAGGAGCGGCCTAGGCAAATCTTGAAATCTCCCCCGGTCCCAACCCCACGTGGGGCCCCATAGCCCGGTGCATATAGAGCCCCGGTGCACAACGCCGGCACTGGATATGCTCGCTCTCTCTCTCTCTCTCTCTCTCTCTCTCTCTCTCTCTCTCTCCCCGATCCTAGCCCCATCTCTCACCATTTTCCTATATTTATTGAAATATTGTTGAGTTGATTATGGAGTAAGCCTACATTTGCCCCCATTCAGTGCCTAAATTTCTATGTCTCATCTGTCATTTCTAACGAAAGGATCTAAGACAGCTGAAAGGGAAACTAGCATGCAATATATGATCAATTGGATAGACGATCAGAGTCGTCGTTTTTGTCGGGCCTTTGATTTGATGGTAATTTTTTTATCAGCAATTTTTTTTTTTTTATCATGATTATGCCATCAGGTAGTATGCCAGTGTCCTATTGATTTATTAGAGTGAAATGAACCATTGGATTGATCATGCGTGAAGTATAGTAGGGTTTTTTTTTTTTTTTAATTTACCAATCCAATGGTGTATGACACTACTATCGGAGTGGATTTTGAGACAATTCTCAGGTGGATTCATGTGATATGAGTGGGTTTGATCACATTGGTGGAGTGATATCAGTTCTCTACATTTATTTGTGGCAGTATGGTTTCTGCTCTAAATTTCCTTCCGTACATGTGGATCCTTATTTTGTGGTCCATGTGCCTGCCGTTAAGATGGTTGGTGCTCCATAATTCTCAGGATTGAATGATCCTATCTATTCCTAGCCATCAATTTTCTCAGTGAATAATGTTAATTCTTCATTAACACTTTTTTTACCTCTCAATAGAACTGCTTTTGGAATTTTCAATCTAGGAGGAGATTATTGTGCAAGTAATTGCTCAAATCAAGGGTAAGGAAAGGTAAGGGAGGACAAGGAATGTTATTGTGCAATTGAGGCCTACACAGTCCATAGTTTTTTGAATGAGTGGGTTGATCAAATTCAGCTAGAATTGGTCAAGTTGACTGGGAACTTCGCAGGTTAACCAGGCGTGAAAATTAATTTTTAAATATTTTTATCATAAACATATACATTTTTAATAAATAAAGTATAGGAACATATATAAAAATACAACACATAGCATATATTCTTTTTAAAAGATCACATACATTTTATGTAAATTGTGATTTTAAAATTCAAATTTTCATTTACTTTTATTTCTACCAAAATGTAATGCTTATATATGGTTTGTATGTGTTCTTTTATCTTGTAAGGATATAATTTACTTAAGATGACCCACTTTACTTTACCTGACTGAGATGAGTCAAGACAAGTTACAATCGACCAGCTTTCAATGAGTACCTGTAAAACTGATTTCAGTGTTACCCAGTCACCCAGCATTAGTCGTGATTACATACATGTTATGTAAATTGTGATTTTAATTTTCAAATTTTAATTTCCTTTTATTTCTACCAAAGTGTGATGCTTATATATGGTTTGTGTCTGTTTTCTTTTATCATGTAAGGATATAATTTACTTAAGATGACCTAGTTTACTTGACCTGACCAGGACGAGTCAAGACAAATTACGGGTCGATTAGCTTTCAATGAATACTAGTCAAACTGATAAAAGTCCTCCCAGTCACCCAGTATGACTGGTGATTGATTCAACTTAGCAGGGTTCCTTTTCTGCCTACCAGAACAGAAAACTATCACACAGATCGATATATTATAATCTATTCCGTGATAAAAATAGTTGCTACTGATACGGCGAGTCGGCGATACCTTCTTTTTCAGTTCCTTCTTCCATTACATGAGCTTAGAGATGGAAAAATATAAAGCAATCATATACTGAATGTGATCAGAAATCCATATTAGAAATTGGTCTTTGTAACTGACTATTAGCTCGGCATGTTTTGAATTTTCTCTTTTCAAACTATAAGTTTGCTGAAGCAACCTATGACTTCTCATATGGAAGTTGCGCTTGTAAATTACTCATGTACATGGTCCAAAATAGCGGCCGCATTATCGGCTGTAGCGGTTAAGTTCAGCGTAGCTATTTTGAAAATAGCGGCGCTACGGTTTGAAACATAGTAGAACCAAGCAGTTTTAATTTAAAACATTATTTTTTCTTTTTCTTCTCCCTTATAGCCTTTCCTAAAGTTGTCTCTACTCTAATATGGTTCCAAATCACTAAAAAACACAAGATTGGTTGCTACATAAGATTTGTTTTTTTTACTACTTAAAAAATTCATACCGCTACACTGTTACGTATCAGCGCATCCGCTACATATTGCCCGCTGTGTAGCATTTTGGCCACTGGCCGTTACACCCGCTGCAACCACTATTTTGATCCTTGCTCATTTGCGTGCATGTGCACACTTATCATGTTCAACTATGTTAAAAAGATAGATTTTTGTTTTGTTCTCTCTTGAGTAGAGCATATTAAGACAGCCCTTGATTTTAGTGGGATTAGGCTAACATCAATCAGACTAGTTTGGAGAATTTTGGAGTCTGAGGGCAGGTTGCCAAGAGAATGAAACCATTATATTTTTTATATTAAACCGGGGGATCTTCAAGTGCATCCATCCCTCACCATTTTGTACTTGAGACCTCACCAAAAGGGGTGTCCCTCACCAAAAATGGTGAGGGATGGATGCACTTGAAGATGCACTTGAATATTATCCTATTAAACCCGCACATGAGGAAACGCATTGACACAATCATGTCTTCTTTTTAACCCCAAGTTGAATTATAGCAGCCCTTGGATTGATGGGATATGGCTTCGATGATGACAAGTTAATATTTAGCCGACCTTGGTGGGAGTTGGGCCTGTATCTGATTGGACAAAACTTTCTATTTTATTTTAACTAATGATGCACTTTCATTGAAATTTGATTACTTCTTTCTTTCTTTTTCCCATGAATTTCTTATACTAGACATGGGTCGACCTCCATCGAATTTACCTCCCAAACAAGGCCGGCCTATCTCAAGTGCTGCTTCCCAAAAGCTCTTGGATGTTGAGCAAGACGTGTACAATCTGATCAGAAGTAAGCAAGGCATGGGAATCTTCATGGGTGACTTGAAACGTGAACTGAAACTGCAAGATGCTATTGTAAAAAAATCACTTAAAGTCCTTGAATCTCAGAAACTGATAAAGGGTGTTAATGATGTTCACCACAATTTAAATAAGCGCTACATGGCAGTCGAATTTGAAGCCTCAAAGGAAATCACTGGTGGTTCATGGTACGTAGAGGGGAAGCTTGATGCAGAGTTCATAAAGTCATTGAAAGAGCTTTGCTTGAAGCTTATTGACAGACTGGAGGCTGTCACAATAGAGGGGCTATTTGATTATGTCCACAGGTCTGGCTGTTTCAATGATGAAGTTTCCAGTCATCAAATCCTTGAGATACTACAGGCACTGGTTTTGGACAATGAGATTGAAGAGGTGAAGAGTACTGGGAAGGGGCTTTTATCTTCAATGCCTTTGGGGAAGGTCTGTTACCATCGCTTGACTAGGAGGAATCCAACGACCGGTTTTTTGTCATCTATTCCTTGTGGGGTTTGTCCACGTATTAGTGAGTGCACACCTGATGGTATTATCTCTCCAATTAATTGTGTCTATTTCAAAAAATGGTTGGACTTTTAGATGCAATGTGGTATCTACGAGAAGGTAATTTCTGTTAATATCTTCGTTTTCTTTTCTTTGGAACAATTAATAGTGGCATGGTATTGTTAGTATTGGTTTTTATTATTTTTGAATGATATTATTGAAAGAAGAAAGATGAAAGGAGAGTGTTGTGTCCCTTTTGACCTCCATACCGTGCTCTCAAATCTCACCAAGTTTTATTAGCTCTTGAATGCTGAAACTCTAACCCCATACGATGTTTTAATTCAAAGAACTCTATATTCTATTCTCAACTTGCCATTGTGTTATGCTCTCCCACATTAACTTTCTTCATCCACATTCTTGTCTTAAAAGGTGTACACCTTATGTCTATTTTGTTTTTCTCATCTCACAAAGCCATCACCAAGTGACTCCCCTTTTTTAACAATCGATACTCCTTAAAGATCCCTAAGAGAACTGGTTGCCTCTCTGGATAATGGTCAACGTTTCCCTTCAGACATCAGGTGTCTTTTCCTCTATGAATGAGTATGAAACCTTTCTTTTGCCTCTATTTAAAGGTAATGGATCCTCTTCGAGCCGTTGCTAGGGATGAATTTACTCTTAATGGATGTATCTCTATTACCTTGCGTTGCCTTATTACAGATGGAACTGAGGAACTCCTCTATATTCTGTTTCAACTTCATAAAAAGGGAAAGGCTATTCTATCCCAGCAAAGAATGAACTGGAATTTAGATGTTTTGTCTTCTTCCCTCCTCAGTAGGGAAGCCACTAGATTTTGTCTAATCATGTTTAGTTGGGCTAGGTATAACCGAGTTTTACTGTGATACGTAAAGCTTTTGGCCATGACCGATACATGTATTTAGTCCGTAATATAAAATGTATTAGGAATCTGTTCTCTCCACCTTTATTTCCTATCCATTTTATTTTGTTTACATCTAAAACACTCTTAACAGTGATTAAAAATAGAACATTTGTAATTGTAAGTTTTGATTTTTTTTAATATTTATTTTTTGAATGGTAATTAAGGTTTTATTGAAAAAAGCTATTCAATATAAGAGACAGACTACCACACACTGCAAGACCATTCAAGAAGAGAAAACAAGGAAAGAAAAATAGGCTACTCCAAATAACAACGCATTTGAAGAGGGAATTAATCAGCAATTAGAGCAGGCTGCCTCCCTCCTTCGCTATAAAGTCTGCCTCCTCATTGGCACTAAGAAACACATGGGTGCAGTAGACTTCCAATTCTACGACAAGCTCTAATACCTCCGCTAAACAAGGGTGATAAGAAGCCCCTCCACAATGATTGGAGAGATGCCCAGTTTGGCGACTTCCTGAAGTCCTGTCCTTGTGGCAAGCAACTCAGCCTCATTGACTAAAAAAATACCTGTCGGACCCGAGAAAGAGAGGATGGTAACAATTGCACTATTCCTAATGAGGCCTCTAATGGTCGAAGAACCCGGTTTCCAATGACACTCCCATCAAAATGGTGAATCAAACACAACAAATAATGACAAAGCTGATACAAGTAACAGAAATGCATAAACTTTAAATATAATTACAAAACCATGGTCACAAAATACATTTATAACGCAAAATATAAGAATCTAAAAGGATAAGGGTGTGGCCCTCCAGCGCTGGTCTTGACGACCGCATACTACGTCATTGGCACTCCACTCGTGATACTCACAACCGGCAGATCCACTGGGACCGCCTCAACCTCCGACTCGAAGGGGGCTCTGGTACCTAAGCACCAAATGTAGCATCATTAGTTTACAATAATTTGGCGAGTATATAAATGTAAATAAACAGATACTATGCCTCAATAACGAGTAATGACAATAGAAGATCATAGGAGTAACAATAAGCACAAAGCTAGGCATAATTGCATGAATAAAGACAATACCACAAGAATCATATGAGACGATACCCTAGCTACAGACTCTAACAATGTGGCACTCCACATCGGTTAAGGCATCAGTACGAATCCAATTGGAAACATAATGCAACCCATGCGAGCCTAGTCAAATCAAATGCAAATAGCATGACCGCACATTTACTCACATAACACGTGCCAGCCTAAGGGCATCTGACCACCTCCCGATCTGCAGACGGTAAACATTTATGCATGGAACAAGCCCTTACCACGGGGTGGCACCCAAACTGTGGGAGACTGAATTGGCCCAGTGGTGCTTTTGACTCAAGGAATTGTAGAAAAAACACAGACACACACACACACACAAAGAGGAACTACTCTACACTCTACACGTGTGTTTCACTCAAACCATATGGTCCAATCCCCATAGGCCGAACCCTATTGGTGCCCCGATTTCCCATCAATTGTCATTGTGCATTGTGGAAGCCCTGATTTGAATAGTTTCAGATCTTAAATTATATTTTGAGCCTATCAACTGTTGTGGAATTTCATTTTCTAAATCTGAAATTAAAATTTCACATCGCACATTCCGATTATATCAATTGCTAACCCCTGGAACCAAGGCCTTCGTGAAATCCTTGAAGGGGCATGACAATCTACTAATGTCGGAACTCCCTAGACAAGTTGGAAATGCTAGCTTTCCATTGGTCCATTTCTGACTTCTTGAGGTTCCGATCGCAGGATTGTAACACGACCTTGGACTATCTAGTGGTTGCATCAAATTGGTATCAGAGCTTAGGATTGTCTAGGGATTGCATTGCATTACATGTTGTCACATCTCATAGCATATAGGTAGTCATTGCATGCCCACTGGGAGTGGTAGAGAACACCAACCTCTAGTCTTTAGGATGGCATACACTTCTCAAGCGACATAGGTCCTGCCCGACCCGATACAACCTTAGAGCAATTGACCAAAACAGTGTAGGACTTGATAGCGTAAGTCAATGCCTTACGGCAAGGGTAGGTGGACCTATCCGAAGAACTTAGGAACCGTCTTGGTGAAATTGAGCGATCTGTCCTAGGTGTTACTAGGAGTTGTCATAGGCAGCATGTGAAAGACGATTCTGAATTGGACTCTGATGTCGAGTTTGATAATGATAATGATCGTAGGGATTGCAACAGAGGCCAAGGCCCCAAGGGGTGGATTTTGAAGTGTGAAATTGAATGCCCCTACGTTCGATGGTTGGATGGATGGAAAGGTCTTTTCCGATTGGCACTCTGATGGGAACTATTAGTTCAAATGGTATGAAATATCGGAAGCAAGGAAGGTTAAGCTGGCCACCATGAAATTAGTGGTCCAAGCAAGAATATTTTGAACCAGCTTGGAAAACAACGAGTAGGGACTAGGCCTTCCCACCATTAGCATGGGGGAAAAGGATGAAGGAGAGGTTGAAGGACAAGTACCTTCCCCAATCCTACCAAGAGAGACTCCTCAACCAAAGGACCACCGTTTGACAGGGCAGCATGATCGTCACTGAGCACTTCACAAAGTTTGAAGAATTAAATTTGACATGTGATGTAAAGGAGGAACCGTCTTTGCTTCTCTTGAGGTTTAGGATGGGAGTTGGGACTGCGACCCGAGATTCGGAGAAAGTTGCTTCACCATAGGCCACATCCCTTGCAAACATGTATGAGAAGGCTGTAGACGTGGAACAATATGTGAAACCGCCGTTTCCTAAAGGACAGATTCACACAACTTTTGATCATGGGCTAATACCTCTAGTGCAAAATCTAGTCCAGGAAACCCTCATCAGAGAGAGGCACCCGGAAATTCTTCGTGGGACCCCAAAGGAAAGGGCATTGTTGTTGGCAATGCAAAGAAAACCTTTCAAATCAAGTGTCCCTAGTGTCATAGGTATGGGCATTTGGCCGTTACGTGTCCCACTTGAAATTTGATTGTAGAAGCGACCCAAGATGATAGCAATCTGAATCCCATTTGATGACGATTGTGAAAACCCAGAAGACCATCTCTTTCCGCTGATTTTTGGTTGCATACCATACTAAAGAGGAAAAGACACGAATGGATGAGAGTGGGGTTCCCAAATGTTAGCTATTAGGTGTGCCCTAACCTTACAAGAGGACAAAGATTGACGACGAATAGCCCAGTTGCACTAATGCAATTTCTTCGAGTACTGTCATCCTCGACGGTACCATGTTTCTTGGGTAGATTCAACATCTATCCTCATTACAAAAAGATGTTTGGTCCCACCCACTACAACTTTCTTCTTACAAGGACCAATTATGGTGCTATGTTGTTGGTATGCACCAAGAAACCTAGAAATAAGTTACTAGTATGCACACAATTAAAACTCGCAAGCGCACAAGATCACTATGTAGTGTAATGAATTGTAGGTGCGAGGTTGATCCCGCGAAGACTTGTGATAAAATAATATCAAAATTAACTAAAAATCAGAATATTAAAAAAAGTAAATTAAATTATCAAAAGCTAAATAGAACTAGGCTAGTGTTTCAATTACACCCTAGCCCTAAAAAGTTTAGCTACTCATGTCTTTCATGAAAAATAAAGTAGAAAAAAGAGTCATAAGAAGAAAACTAGAAGATTGAAGAAGAAGAAGAAGTTGGCCAGCAGCTTGTTCCTCTTTTCCTCGATCCAAAAGCTCTCCAAAGATGCTCCCAATAGGGCTGTACAATTGCTGGAATTATGGGATGATGGTGGCTGGTTTGATGTGTGATTGATGGCTGGTGGTTGGTATTCTGCTGGACGTCCACTCCCTTTGCTTCTTTATATAATTATTGCGACAATCCCTTTTAGCAAGTAGTTCCCTTGTAGAAATAGATCTCCAACTTTGTTAACAATTCTGTTTCCTAATTAGATTGAATTAGGAGTCTTCTTTCTTATTTAGAAAAACTTTCTAAATCTGATCCCACTTGTATCTTCTAATTTGACTTGGATTCTTGCTTCAAACTTTCCTTATTTTTCTCCTTTTTCTTCTTCATTCTTGGGCTCCACTTGTACTTGAATAAGACTTTCTAAATTCTGAGATTCAGCCTTTAGCAATGGATGTGGACCCCCCTTGGGTGTGTAACCCAAGATTGGGTTTCTTCCTTTTTCTTCTTTCTTTTGCTTTCCTTTTTGATTTATAACATGAGTCTCCAACACTTTCCTTCTAGTTTGAATTGTAAGTTGTCCAAAGAATTAGAAAGTCTTCTTTGAATTTTGAAACAACTTGTTTGGGACACACCATGGCTCTTCTTTGGGATTCACGCCCATCTTTCTTCATGATTTCTTCGCTTTTTATGTCCTTTTTACCTTCACATAAAAATTAACCAAAGCTAAGTAAAATCAAATAAAACAACTATGACTAGCACAAGATCAAATCAAATGTTAGGGCTCAAATTGTAAACAATTAAGCATCTATCAATTTTTTCCCATGGATGTGGGCCACATCATTTTGGGTAGACCATGGTTGTATGATTTGGGTGGCAAGGCAAACATTTGCATCTTCAGTTTTGAACTTTTGATGGAAGGAAAGTGAAACTTCATCCACTTCCTCCTAATGATATCATTGATAAGAAGATGAGTGATGCATGGTCTAGTGAGAAGGATAGAGACCCTAAGGGCAAGAATCCTGACACTGGGCTTGGTGAGTGAGAAGGACCTGAAAGGGAAAATTTTCATTCACATTTTGAATGCCACAGGGTTTGAGAGAGAAGTCCAAGACACCCTCCAAAGACAGATGAACTTACCATGTTTGTTTTGGTCCCACGTGAAGCAGAGCAAGTTCTACATGAATTTCAAGGTGTCTTTCTTGGAGAGTTACCCCATGAGATCCTTTGTGTTACATAAAGCATGCCATTGATCTGGTTCCCGGAGCAACTTTAACTAACTTGCCACATTATAGGATGAACCCAACTGAACATGTTGAAAGGGAGGTTGATGCCCTCCTTGAAGAGGGCTTCATCCAAGAGAGGTTGAGTCCTTATGTCTTGCCCGCACTCCTTACACCTAAAAAGGATGGATCTTGGAGGATGTGCATTGGTAGCTAGGCAATCAACAAGATCACCATCAAGTATCGGTTTCCCATATCGAGACTTGATGACATGTTGGATATGATGGTTGGTGCCGAGATTTTCTCTTAGATTGACCTCAAGAGTGGGTACCACCAAATTCGTATCCAACCTGGTGATGAGTGGAAAACTCCCTTCAAAACGAAGGACGGTTTATATGAGTGGTAGCCATGCCCTTTGGGTTATCAAATGCGACTAGTACTTTCATGAGGGTTATGACGCAAGTGCTATGACCATTCAAATGCAAATTTCTTGTCATCTACTTTGACGGCATTCTTATCTACAGTAGCACCCATGAGCAACACATGAATCATTTGAGAGAGTTTTGCGTCACCCTGAGAAGAGAGGAATTGTATGTGATGAATCTCAAGTGTACCTTTTTGTCTTCATGGGATTTATCCTTTCAACGGAAGTGATGTCATCGTACCGGAAAAGGTCAAGGCCATTGTTGAATGGCAGGAACTGTGAAACATTCATGAGGTGCGCAGCTTCCGTGGATTTACCAGAGACAGAGAGGTCCAGTACAAGTATTGGAGTTAGATTTGGGTGTGGATCGGTTAGATGGCAGGTTAGGATCGGATCTCAAGATATTGTGTTAATGGCGTGGAGATCTATGGCACTAGGGGTTGAAAGTATGAAAAAAAACACAGGTGAGGAGGTGGTTGACTAGCAAGGTGATGGCCAATACAGGTGGAAACTTGGGACCTAGGCTTTTGGATGTGTGCACACGTGTCTTGGGATGCATGCACATGGATCCATGGCTGGGTTTTGCTCTTTAATGGCTCTGATTTCTGAAATAAGGTTTGATTTGGGTTGTGATGCAACTAAGGAAAAGATAAAGTGAGAGAATTACCTTTAGATGATAGTGTAGAAACTTGACCTCACACCAAATTCCTCATCGCGGGCGAGGATGAAGACTAACTTGCAAGAGAAAAGGATCTCCAGAAGAACTCTAGGGTTTTCATGTAAATAGTCAAGGAATAGAAAATGTCCTCTCCAAGAGAGAGATAATTAAAGAAGAAGAAACATGAACCCTAACATCCAACGGCTAAGATCATCCCATCTTAAACATCCAACAATAAGGAAGAAAAAAGAAACAATAAATGAAATAAAACCCTAAAAGGGATCGTGCGCAACTATTGGGAAGGTTTTGCGCAAGGTCTTGCATGCATTCCCATGCATGGCTTTAAGTTGTGGGCCCTTCTGGGCCTTCTTCATTAAATGCTTCTCTGACCCTCTTCATAACTTAAGAGTTTTCGTAGTGGGGTCTTCTGTCTGCGACCCACATGAGGTCATCAGTAACCTTGGTGTGCCAGATCTAACGGTAGATCTTCCTCTAAGGACAGATCCAACGGTGGATCTCCATGGATTTGATGGATTAAGCCTATAAAAGGCTGATCCATCCACAAAGTAACCATGGATGCCATTTTCTTCCTATGCCTCTAATACACCTTAGAGGACTTGGGCCTGATGTCCCCATCATTAAGGCCCTAAAAGAGCAAAAGGTCCATATTTTTGAATGAAAAAGACTAAAAAATCCATGCATACTTAGCCTTAATAGAGGGCATATTGGTAAAGAATAACTCAAGAGACAAAAAGGAAAAAAAAAATCCCCACCTCTATCAAATTTTTGCCAAACTACGGAATTTCAATTTGTTTGGCAGAAAGCTCCAAATTCGGACCCAAATCAAGGATTTTTCGGCTAAACAGGACCAAAATCCCATCGTAAGTCTTTTGGTGGAAGGGGGTTGTTTTCGACCACTAACCCAAATGATAGTTTCATCTAGTTCAGTCAAAAGGACCATAATTGACAACTAGGTTTTCAGGTTGAGTCAACCATTAATCAATACTGTGTTTTTTCACATGCTAAAGCTTTGTCAAAAATAGAAAAGTTAATGGATTTAATCACGTGTAGAAAATGTGATTAATCTAATGTTTGGCAACGAGGTTGAGTCTAGATGCCTTGAGTATCTCCCACGTGCTACCCTAGAGTGGGATGTGTGAAATTCCACGGTGGGGCCCACCTCTTGATAATTTGAACCATTCTAAATGAATGTTTTCCTGTCCGGTGCCATATCCTTCAATGTTTTTACTTAAGTAGGAGTTGGTCCCACCGTTAGATTGAACGCATGATTGATGCATTGGTTAACAATGCATAAGAAAAGCTCATAATTCCTCCCTGTCCCAGACTACATAACTGGTAGAACACGTCCTTCACATTTTGTCTACCCATGAAATCTCTCGTATGGCAAAAAAAACTCTACTGTCACAAAACGCTTAACTCTCTCTCTCTCTCTCTCTCTCTCTCTCTCTCTCTCCATGGTTGGTCAGCTAATTGGGCACAATTCACCGGTCCACTAGGATATCCATTGAGTTAAGAAGTCTTAATTACTTGAAAGTCTTATTTAGAGAGTTGTGATTTATTTAGAAGCATTAAAAATGGATTTTTATTTTATTTGAATTGTTAAACAGTTTAGTTTCCTTTATTGTTTATAGAAGTAGAGTCCTACTAGGAAAGGGGATGTTCAACCTTGTGGATCCGAGGCTGTGTTAATACCAATTGACGCTGCCTCGGATCTGCAAGCAGTGACGGAAGTGATGGAATGGTGATGTAATAGAGGGATTTCATATTTATAGGAAGGGTTGAACATCCCCTTTCCTAGTAGGACTCTACTTTCGTGAACAATAAAGCAGACTAAACTTGTTTAAACAAATAAAATAAAAACTCTAATTTTAATGGCTTATAAGACTCTTAAGTGACTTTGGACCTATAAATTGGGCTTAATTAGCTGGCCAACCATGAGTATGGCCTGCATCTCTCTCTCTCTCTCTCTCTCTCTCTCTCTCTCTCACGCGTGCATGTGCCTGCACATGCACACTCTTGCAAGGTAGGAACTTTTATGCTGCATAGTAGTAGAATATAAGTTTTAAAGGGTTGACTATCAAAAGGTAAGAAACTCCCTTATCTTTTATTTATTTATTTGGTTCGCAGATGGTGCAACTGTTGATTTTGTATAGTTTAGTTGGCAAGATTATCTTTTTAGCCATTGCTTTTAATACGAGCCTCTCTCCTTCCGTTGATCTCTTAGCATCTGGCCTTTCTTGACAATTTTTTAGTATTGTTATTTGATGATTTTGTCATCATTCCATTACCCTTTTACCCTCCATCTCCAAGCCCATTTCTAGCTTCCTTAATAAATGTTGAGAAGGTATGTTTTATAGGACATATCTACAAAAATGAAGGAGAATTCTGTGGATAGAAAAAGAAAAAGAAAAATTAAAAATAAAAATAAACGAAAGTGCTAATGCTACTATGAAATTCTATTGTTGCCATTATTTTGTTGGATATAGTGCATGTGGATGAGACCCACTGCATATAAAATAGGATTTCATGGATTAGATATCTAATAAGATCTCGCTCTTCAAAAAAAAAAAATTTAACTCTTTTTGCTTGAAGCTCATCAAATATTGTTGATTGGTCGATCAAGGTATTAAATTTGGACTCTTTATGGATTTCATATTCATCGTCTAATTTTGAACGAACTACTAGTAATTTTGATGAGATTTCTATATATATATATATATATATTATATAATCAAATAAATCATCTTTTATAGTGGGCTACACCTACTTGCCATGTTTTTTTAATTTAACCACTGTTGCCATGACTATAGAATTCTTGTCGTCTTGTTAGAAAGACAGAAAAAAATCTATATCTTTGGTGTCTGGCATCACAAAATAGTTGTAGTGTCCGATCAAAATGTGCCGCATCATTCAAGTTAGCTTTGTTAAATTTAAAAAAGCACCACTTGATTGATTTGATGCATTTTTTAGTGGAAGCCACAGGTTTTTTGTGATGCATGTCATCAGGTGATTTGGACTCTAAAAGTAAATGCGTCAACTTATTTTTTCTTTCAAAATCCTAGAACATGAGTGTCTGTAGTGGTGGCTTAACTGTCCAACACTATAGATGTGCAAGGGGAAAAAGGAAAAAGAAAATAAAATGAAGTGGATAGGTAATGCTATAAATCAAAATTCATTAAGAACAAGCTCTATCAATGGCCTATGCAACGAGAAGGAAAAAGGAAAAAAAATTAAATGAAGTGGAGAGGTAATGTTATAAATCAAAATTCTTAAAGATAACTCTATCAATGGCATGGGGTGAGGTTAGCCCTAGCTTAGGCATTTAGCGTGTGCATATCCAGACATGAAATTAGTTAGGCCTTATCATGTGGTCTTAGTTGTCAAGGCCATGGTCACAAATATGGATAATGGATTGAGTTACATAGTCCTTCCTCGGGTTATTAGGTTATTAACAGAACCACATAAAATACAATATATATATATATAGTATTTATAATATTAGTATATTTAAGTAGCAACATATGCACAAAATGGATGTAACAGAGATGAGAATGCTGAGGTGGATGTGTGGTAAAAGTAGGAAGGATAAAATTAGAAATAAGCGCTTTCGACCACATTTAGGAGTAGCAATAAGGGATAAAATTAGAGAAACCCGTTTTAGATGGTTTGGACATATCCAACGTAGGCTGGCAATGGCACTGGTAAGGAAAAGCTTGGCTATGGAGGTTGAGGGCCCACCAAGGGGAAGGGGTAGGCCAAAGTATACTTTTTGGAAACTAAATATTTCAGTGATCATTTTTCCCTTCTTCGTCGAATTCGTTCGAAGTCTTGAAAACCATGATTTCAGCCCACAAGGATTTCAAGTGGTGGAGCCCACTCTTGACTTGTATATAAATACAACTCTTCTTATTCTTTTCCCTTTTCCTTTTTCCAGCACAAAAGCTTCACCCATCTAGGGTTTTCCACTTTCTCTCTAGCTTCTTGCTCTCCCATCTCCAATGCCTCTATCAATCTTGCACCAATAGTTAAATGGAGATCGCCATTCTCTTCCTCTCCATTAGAGCTTTTTCTTGATATCATTTTGAGAGAAAATATTCCATTTCAAGACTCTCTTGAAGCTCACCTTGTCTATTTGAAGAACCTACAAGTAAGCTTCCTCCCTAATCTCTTATATTTGTGTTCCTCTAGCCTTGGAGAAGTTCCATCTCTATTATTGTAAGCTTTCTTCTTCTCGTTCCTTGTTTGACCCATTTAGGGTTTGTTTTTGGGGGTTTTTGTGTGTATATTGGAATCTTGGCTTGGAAGTGATTAGAGCTTGTTTTTTACTAAGCTTGGACCTAAGGCAAGTGGATGAATAGATATCTAGAGTGGTAAATGGTTTTTATGAGAAATGTATATGATTTCATTATTCATTCTTAACTTGCATTGAATTTTTTCTTTATTTTTTCTAAGTTCTTTATTTTTTCTAAGTTCTTTATTTTTTCTAAAGTTCTTTATTTTTTCTAAAGTTCTTTATTTTTTCTAAGTTCTTTATTTTTTCTAAGTTCTTTATTTTTTCTAAGTTCTTTATTTTTTTTTCTAAGTTCTTTATTTTTTCTAAGTTCTTTATTTTTTCTAAGTTCTTTATTTTTTCTAAGTTCTTTATTTTTTTCTAAGTTCTTTATTTTTTCTAAGTTCTTTATTTTTTCTAGTTCTTTATTTTTTCTAGTTCTTTATTTTTTTCTAGTTCTTTATTTTTTCTAGTTCTTTATTTTTTCTAGTTCTTTATTTTTTCTAGTTCTTTATTTTTTCTTAGTTCTTTATTTTTTCTAGTTCTTTATTTTTTCTAGTTCTTTAGTTTTTCTAGTTCTTTATTTTTTCCAAGTTCTTTATTTTTTCCAAGTTCTTTATTTTTTCGAGTTCTTTATTTTTTCGAGTTCTTTATTTTTTCTAGTTCTTTATTTTTTCCAGTTCTTTATTTTTTCCAGTTCTTTATTTTTTCTAGATTTTTTCTAGTTCTTTATTTTTTCTAGTTCTTTATTTTTTCTAGTTCTTTATTTTTTCCAAGTTCTTTATTTTTTCTAGTTCTTTATTTTTTCTAGTTCTTTATTTTTTCTAGTTCTTTATTTTTTTTTTCTAGTTCTTTATTTTTTCTAGTTCTTTATTTTTTCTGAGTTCTTTATTTTTTCTAGTTCTTTATTTTTTCTGAGTTCTTTATTTTTTCTAGTTCTTTATTTTTTCTAGTTCTTTATTTTTTCTCCCCTCTCTTCCTCTCTGGCGATTTTGGCTTCTTCTGCTCCTTGCTGGTTGGCGATTCAGCATGGATGGAGGATCAGCCTCCATTCCTTCTGATCCCTCTCACCCTTCTTCTTTATCAGAGCAGATCCGTCTGCTATTATCTTTTGCTGATGATCGATCTGTTAAGATCTCTCTTTTGAAGTCGATCATAAAAGAAAAAACAGGAAGCATCCATTCCGTGTGATGTTCCTCGAGATCTGATCCTCGAGGCCAAGATTCGAATCGCTGATGATAAAAAAGCTTCTGCTCAGCGTGCTGCCACCATTCTTTCCTTGGATTGTTCCCCCTCTGATGAGGAACGGCGACAACATATCTTACAAGTTGAAAAAACTATTGGTCATATTCTTTCTGATGATGAGTTGACTGAGACCTTGCTGTCCCCTCCGGCCATCGGAAACGCTAATGAGATCTCAGATCCGAAAAACTCGAATGCTCAAATCAACTCTGATCCCGGAGCGTCCTTGGATCTGAACGGGGTGCAGCCTATTAAAACAACTGAGACATGGTCATCGTTATTTGATCCCGGAGCGTCCTTGGATCTAAACGGGGTGCAGCCTATTAAAACAACTGAGACATGGTCATCGTTATTTCAAAATCGCACTGATCGATCAAGAGATCTGCATCGCCATTCAAACCCATCAACAGATCCACACCATCATATTGAGTTTGATGAGGAAGACTCTTCTGCAGCGATCCAGAACTGGGGGAATGCTCTTGTTGGGTATTTCATTGGAAACTCCCCTTCCCTACCTGACATTAGATCAAGTCTTTCCAAAGCCTGGCGGGTGAACGATCTGGAAATTATTCCTATGGCAGATGGGTTCTTTCTATTTAAATTTCACTCTTATGATGTAGGACAGCATATTCTTGATGACGGTCCCTGGTTCGTCTATGGCAGGCCATTAATCTTGAGGCGCTGGACTGTGGACATCTCCATGCATCGGGATAATCTCGAAACTATACCTATATGGGTTCGTCTTCCTAATTTGAATTTTTGCTTTCGAACTTCTTCTGCTCTTAGTAAAATTGCAAGTGTTATCGGAAACCCTATATGTATGGATCATGCGACTGCAACTGGCACTCGCTATGCTTTTGCTAGAATCTGTGTGGAAGTTGGTGTTGATGCTGAGTTTCCTACTGAGCTTCGTATGAAATACAAGGAGAAAACTATTATTCAAAGAATTGAATATTCTTGGAAACCACACCCATGCAAACAATGCAAGACGTTTTCTCATGGTGAAAGCACATGTCCATTCCAAGCTGAAAAGATTAAACCAAAACAGGTGTGGGTTCCAAAACAAAAACCTACAGTAGACAACCCAAGTGTTGATGCTGGTAACATTCAGGAGGACACGTCCATTGGGGATGTGAATGCTAACAACCACGTGCATCATGCTAACAGCCATGTGATTCAAGAAACAGTGCAGCGTGACCCATTTCATGAAAGAGTACAGCATGGCCCACCTGCCGCTGTTCATGCTAACAGCCACGTGCATCATGCTAACAGCCATGTGATTCAAGAAACAGTGCAGCGTGACCCATTTCATGAAAGAGTGCAGCATGACCCACCTGCTGCTGATCATGCTAACAGCCACGTGCATCATGCTAACAGCCATGTGATTCAAGAAACAGTGCAGCGTGACCCATTTCATGAAAGAGTGCAGCATGACCCACCTGTTGCTGATCAGTGGCATGTAGTTAAAGGAAAGGCTTCTGCTGATAGAATTCCTTCGCCTACAAAGCATCCATCCAGCCCTCCAAACACTCATGATCAGAGTATTAATGTGGACTCAAATCGTTTCCTAAGATTATCAAATCTTGAAGGGGACTCTACAGTTGGAGCTGCTGAGTTAGCTACAACTACGGCCTTAGTTCTTGTTGACTCTGGTCACGGTCCAAGTACTGCGGGTCAGAGCAATGCCGATGCCCATCTTTCTCATCAATCTGGAGCTCGAGGGAAACAACAGGGTCTTGGACCTAAGAAGAAACATGGCTCATCTGGGATCGTCATCAAGGAGCGAGCACTCCTTAACACAGGTTCAAAATGACTATTCTTATTTGGAATGTGAGAGGTCTTAACAGGCCTTCGATGCATGCTGATATCAAACATAAAATCAGACAATTGCAGCTTGCTTTGGTGGTTCTGATAGAACCAAAGATAAAACAGACTTCTTACCAATATCTTGTGAATTCAATTGTGCCTAATGGGTGGAGAGAGTGCTCTAATATCAGTGCTGACTTGTCTGCACGCATATGGGTGATGTGGAATCCTAGACTGATTCAGGTTACAGTTACTGCAACAACTGCCCAATGTATACACTGTGACATAATGTATGGGAATGAGCATTTCTTGCTTTCAGCTTGCTATGGATTTAATGATTATGTGCAACGCAGAGTATTATGGAAGAGTATTTGTGACATGGCGAGTACTGCCTTGCCATGGATTGTTGCTGGCGACTTTAACACTGTCCGATGGGTTCATGAAAAGGTTGGAGGTGCTATTCCAAAAGTCAGGGGCCTAATTGAATTTAATGATTGTATTAATGATGCAGGTCTACTTGATCTCAAGTTAACAGGCTCTCCTTTCACATGGTCTAATTCTAGCTTTGGAGCTTCGCGAATTGAATGTAAACTGGATCGGGTTCTGGTTAATACATGTTTTCTTCAGTCCAACCCTTTCAAGGGAGACATCTTAATGCCAGGACTGTCTGATCATTCTCCGATTATGCTCACTGTGCATCAGAGATCACATATTAAAGCTCCGTTCAGGTATTATAATTACTGGGCAAAGCTTCCGGGATTTTTCCACATAGTCAGAGATGCATGGGACACGAATATTTCTGGCACTCCACTCTTTGTTGTTGTCCGCAAGCTTAAAATCCTAAAAGAGCGCCTCATTGAATGGAAGAAATCCCAGGGATCCATCCCATTAAAGGTTTCAGAAGCCTCTCTACACTTAGAGACTTTGCAACAGCTGTTAGCACATGACTCCAGTCAACTTTTTATCCATGAACAAATCCGAGTGGCTAAAAGTGAACTTGATACTTTACTTCGGGCTGAGGAGAGTATGTATAAGCAGCGTGCTCGTGAATTGGCAGTGAATTTGGGTGATAGTAACTCAAAGTACTTTTATCGACTTATGAAGAAACGACAGTCTCAAGCTTATATTTCTCAGATTACCGATGGTACAGACACGGTCTACACTGATCCTTCAGGAATTTCTGCAGTGTTTGTCTCTCATTTCCAAAATATTCTTGGACCAGAAGTGCAGTCTCAAGATCCTGATTTATCTCAGATTTGTCCTCCTGGGGTTTTATTTGAAGACGATGCTTTGTCTCTCATGCACCCAGTTACAATCTCTGAAATTGAAGATGTCGTTCGGGCAGCTAATCCTAATAAAGCACCTGGTCCTGATGGTGTTGACACCAAAAATGTCACTTTGCCTCTTCAACATCAAGAAGGCTGCATGAAGTCGCAACCTGCCATAAATAGACAATGCAATTTCTCCAAAAAATCAAATCTTGTCAGAATCAAACAAAAACTGCAAGATCCTTCAAGATAGCCAAGAGAAGAGCACACATGAAGTTTCGGGCCATTTCGACAACATTTGGCCTAACTTCACTTCTCCGACAGCTAAACGGGAGCTCCCGGCGGCGACATCATCGGAGACGTCAAAACTTCGATCAGAGCCTACAGATGACTCCAGCATGTCTCAAAAAGGCTCCATGCCAAATTTCAAGTCAAACCGACAACGTTTGACCCTCCATCAATGCTCGAGCAGCAAAATCAAGCCTCCCGGCGGCGGAAACCACCGGAGCCTTCGCTCTTCAAACCAAGTGCATGAGTGGCTTCAACATGCTTCCAAAAGGCTGCACGTCAAATTTCAGGTCATTCCGAAAACGTTTGACCAGGTTTCGATGCTCCGAGAGAAAATCAAGCCTACCGGCGGCAGAGCAACCCGGGACCATGACATCCAAAACGGAGCCCATGGAACGTCTCAAAATGACTCCAATAGGCTCCCCGTCAAATTTCAGGTCAATCGGACATCGTTTGACCGCACATCAAAGCTCGGCATTTTCCCCGCAGCAAAATCAAGTGAAGCATCGACGGGACCCCAAACGGCTTCAAAACTCAAACAAAAGCCTATGGTTGGTCTTATTTATTGCTCAGGAGGCTTCACCTCAAATTTCAGGTCATTCCGACATCGTTTGACCAAGTTTCGACTTCTGGCGGAAAATCAGCAGCTCTACGCGACAAAGTCTTCGGCTTTCCCGGAAAATTAGAAACTTTGCACTCTAAAAATGCAAGGATTCTCATCAAGTTTTCTACAGGGAAATCAAGCCAATAAATGAGAAGAAATGTCAAGAAAAATACAGAAGAAAACGGCGACGAAAAAGACCTCAAAACGACCGCAAAACGGGCTCCGAAGGGGAAAAATCCCCCAGGGTCGCAGACCCCTGCGACCATGGCCCATGGTCGCAGGCCCCTGCGACCATGGGCCATGGTCGCCGGTCCATGGTCGCCGGCGACCATGGAGGTCCGGGTCACCGGATTTTCCGCCGGTGACCCGTTTTTTCGTCTTTTTTCGCGTTTCGCGCACTTTGGCCCCTGTGGTTTCCTGAAAATGTGATTTTTAGTGCTTGAAATTGACTCATATCCGACGACATCCGTCAAAATCACGGGTCAACCTCCAAAAGCATAAAATCATCAGTGATCGCTCCAAGATCGCCAACCGGCTGACCAAGAAAGTGCACTTTCTGTCCGACCGATCGTGAAATCGACAAGACAGATGTCACCGGCCCGCTCTTAGCTATCAATGTCTGAAGTTACATGTTCATCCGATGTCGATCAGCATGTAGATCCATCGATGATCGTCGCCAGAAGAATTCCAGAAGACACGGCATGGCCCGCGACTCTTCGACTGCTCGGCGACCAATTAATGTGGTTAATTGACTAGCTTTATTGCAGTCATTAATTCATTTCTTTGGACGGCCCAATCAGAAGCAAGCATTTGGGAGTTACAAGTCAATTGATTCATGGCATTTAAACCATGAAACTCCTCCCATTATGGTAATTAAGGTGATTAAAAGCCCTTAATCTCCATCGGCCAATCAGATTCAAGGAAAAAGGAGTTACAAAATCAAGAAATAAATCTTGTAACTCCTCCCATTAAAGCCATTAAGGCTCATAAACCCTCCTAAATGGCTACCAAAGGCCTATAAATAGGAGAGCATTCCATTGAAATTCAGATCGGAAAAAAGATCAGAAAAAAGAGGAGAAAATCAGAAGATCAGAAAAAAAGGGATCAGAAAGAATCCAGAGAAAGAAAAAAGAGAGAAAACTCTGCTGAAGTTCTGCACCGGCCACCACTACAAGGTGACAAAAGTCCCTTGGGGGGCACCCCCCCAAGGTCCTTGCCTTCTCCTGCTGCCTCCAATGGCTTAGACGTGGCTTTTCAGCCCGTCTACTTAGCTTTTTATCGGACATAGGACCTTCTCTTGGTCTTTGTCCTCTAAAAATCTGAGGTTATAGCCAAGCCAAGCGAATCAAGAGCATCTTCTGTTCTCATCTGCATGGATGATGGCGAAGCCCATACATGGCTTGCGACCGTCAATCTGAACGAGTCCCCCACAATCTCCTGAAAAGTTAGATCTTCCTTTTCTTGCTTTTCATTGTAGTTTGTATTTTTCTAAAAGAGACAAAAATCACAACTCTTGTCTTTCATTATTGATGAGAATTGTAAATCGGCTATAAACGCCAAAATCGGCTATAAATGCCAAACAAAATCGCCTTTCACGGCAAACCAAGAAAATGTCTCTTTTCTTAAATATTTGTGCAATGGAAAACTTGAAAGAAGTTGATTTCCTTTTTACTTGCGAAGGTTGATCTCCGGATTACCACTTGCAATTCCAAGTAAAATAGAAAATCTGGCACACCCACACAAAAGAAATGTTGATGCACGCTTCAGGGCCCGCCAGGGCGCGAAAGGGCCGGACCCGACGGACTCCCACGTTCCGCCGACCCCGGTAGCCGCCCCAGCGGGCGCCACGGAGCGCGTTCCATCAGATGGCTTCAATGCTCATTTTTTCAAAGTGTGCTGGCCAATCATAGGCGAGGATGTGTGTGCTGCTATCACAGATTTCTTTAAACATGGCTCTATGTTGAAGCAGCTGAAGCACACTTTCATTGTGTTGGTGCCTAAATCTGAAAATCCAAGCTCTCCAGATAAATTTCGTCCAATTGCTCTAACGAATGAGTTGTATAAAATTATCAGTCGAATTCTGGTGAAGCGGTTGAAACCGCTCATAGCCAAAATTGTGGGTCCAATGCAATCAGCCTTTGTGCCTGGTAGAAGCATCACTGATAATATTCTCCTTGCTCATGACTTGATCCATAATTTTCATATAGAGAAAAGTTTTCCAAGAATGTGCATTAAGCTTGATCTTGCCAAAGCATATGATAGTGTTCGTTGGGATTTTTTGGAGGCTGCTCTTCGGTGTCTGCGATTCCCAGCACATGTTATCAAGCTACTTATGGAATGTGTCTCAGGAGCAATGTTCTCCGTATTGGTTAATGGTGCTGCAGAGGGTTTCTTTAGAGGTACTCGTGGGTTGAGACAAGGCTGCCCTTTATCCCCTTACCTTTTTGCTATCGTTATGGAGTTTTTCTCTATTATGATGAATCAATATGCCTCTAGCAATTTGATTCCATCTCCTTTTGTGAAAAAGGATGTCATCATATCTCACTTGTTGTTTGCTGATGATCTAATGGTATTTAGTAAAGCTACCACGTGTGCTGCAGCTAATATCAAGCACTTCCTTCACCATTTTCAAGAATTTACAGGGCTTGGAGTCAGCTGGCTGAAGAGTGCTATTTTCTTTGCCAATTGTAATGAGGATGTTCAGCTTGCTATTTCTTCTATGCTTCATGTTAGAAAAGGAGACCTTCCCATCAGATATCTCGGGCTTCCTCTCTCTTCCAAAAAGTTAAGCTTCAATGACTGTCAACCTCTTCTGGCCAAAGTACAGCAACGGTTATCTGGCTGGAAAGCAAAGGTGATCTCATATGCTGGTCGATTGGAATTGATCAGGTCCACTCTATCATCATTTCATTTATTTTGGACATCTGTCTTCCTCCTCCCTCAAGCAACATTACATGCTCTAGACAGACAGATCCGAGACTTTTTCTGGAATTGCTGGTCTTCTTTTTATATCCACCCTATTGCCTGGAGTTCTATATGCCAGCCTGTCACTGTGGGAGGCTTAGGTGTGCGATCTCTTGCTGGCCTTGCAAAGGCAGCATTGTTAAGACAGGTCTGGAACGTTGTTAGCAACAAAAACACTTGCTGGAATATCTGGGTCAATGCAAAATATTTGAAAGGTCAATCCTTCTGGGATGTTTCCATTCCAAAATCAGCATCTTGGGGTTGGAAAGGTATCTTAGCTCTCCGCCAGTTAGCTCTTCCTCATATCCGATTTTTGATTGGTAACGGGCAAGCCACGGAATTCTGGTCTGACCCATGGCTTCGAGGTGGCCGCCTCTGGGACTTTTATGGATCTCGAGCTGTGTATGATCTGGGCTTAGGCGCTGATATAAGGGTTAGTCGATTCATCCATCATGGTTGTTGGCATTTTCCACCTCCTACATCAAATGCCCTGATAGATATATTTCAACTTATTCCTAATGAGACTCAACCATGGAGTCTGTTTGATGATGAAATTGTTTGGACTCTTGAAGAGAAGGGGAATTTCACTTTAAAGTCTGCCTACAACTTTATATGCAACACTCCAACCCAGCCGCTAAATTGGACAGCTGCAATATGGTTTACAGGGTGCATTAAAAAGCATTCTATTTGTGCTTGGATGTTATTTCATGGTCGCCTCAAGACCAAGGACTTTCTATTGCAACGAAATGTTGATTGTGATACTTGTTGCGTCCTTTGTGACTGCACATGGGAATCAGCTACACACCTCATTATTCACTGTCCATATACTCAAGAGGTTTGGAAGGTACTGCTCTCTAAATTAAATTTGCTACCGGTTCAGTGCTCTACTGTTCAGGAGCTATTAGACTCTGTTCTCTCTCGTCTTCCTTTGCAGTGTGCGGGTGTAGACACTCTTGGGAAACTACTCTTTAATGCTTATGTGTGGCATGTGTGGGCCGAGCGCAATGCAAGAATTTTCAGGGCAATAGCTAGATCCAGTCGGACATTGGTACAAATCATTGTTCAGGTTGTCACAATTAAAATTCTGTATCTTGGCATCAGCTTACCGAATGATATTCAGTGTCATTGGAATGTGCTTACAGTCGATCATGTTATCAGCAGGACTTTGGTTAGTGATAGAGTCCATGGGTGGAGGCTTTCATTAGCCACAATTCATCAGGTACTCGTTGGCATTTTATGGCGTGATATTCATCAGCCTTTGAAGGGACAACGGTTGTCAATGCTTACACACTATGATGGTGTCTATCAACTTATGCAGCTTGTTCCAGCGGATGCTATTCCCATCACCATCGAAACTGATACTTCATTGCAACAAATAATTCTTCACCCAGATCAGTCTCAATGGCAAATGCGATTCTAGGCGAGAAGGCTTCATGCTTTGGTTACTTGCTTTGATCAAGTCAGCTTTTCTCGTCTCCATCCTTCTACTGTTCGTTTCAGCCAAGTTATCAGCAAATTATCAGGGCCTCAAATGATGAATATTGATAACATTGATATTTTGTACAATTCTCTCAATGTAAACACTAGATGACAACTCTTGTTTGTTATTGCCTTTATTAGGGAATCCTTTGATTTGTAAGAAAGGGGTATGCCCCTTCTGGTAGAGGCTATAATCTTTCTGATATTAGCCTTCCATCTTGTACTATATTTTTCTGAGAAAATGAAAAACAAACTTACTCTTCAAAAAAAAAAAAAAAAAAAAAAAAAAGCTTGTTTAACCCTTGAAAATGTGACATTATGACCTTTCATTTAATGCTTGTTATGGCTCAAATGAATGCTTGTGATTGGTGGATTTCTCTTCTCTTGTGGTTGGATGAGTTAAAGAAGGAGGTGAATGGATAGTTGTTTGTAAAAGTTTTGATATGGGGGAAGTGTTGAATGTTGAATTGGAGGAGCTTTTTAGCACACATTGTTGCAGGGAAATGAATGAGGAATGAAAAAAACTGATTGGAAGAGAAAAGGCTCAAATCTGAGCTTAGTGGGAATTTCCCGCAACTGGGCGGTCAGCTGGCGGTAGGTCATCTATCGGCTAGCCGCTTGGTGACTGGAGGCTAACCGAACCAATTTTGGTCACAATTCCAGAGAGCTGCTTTTCCCTTCTAAAGGAGCGGTCAGCCTCGCAGTCAGCCAGCGGCGAACCGCCGAACTCATTGGCGGCTAACCGCCAGCCAACTGAACCAATTTCGGTTCCAATTCCAGTATGCTGCATTCTGTCAGCCTAATCACGGTCAGCCACGCGGTCAGTCAGTGGCTAACCGCTGAACCCAGCAGTGGCTAACCGCTAGCTAACTGCCAGGTAACCGGCCTTGCCTAGGAATTTCAAATTGAAGAGAAATGAAAGGGGTTTCCGTCCCAATCGTTTGTGAACCCTTTTAGAGAGTGGTGGGTACTGTTTACCTGGAGGTATGTGTGAAGCCCATTTGAAAAAGAAACCACATCACAAAGATTCATTGAAGTTTTGAAAATTTTCTAAGGTGTATAAGGAGCCCAGGATGTCCCCAAACTCAAGGAGTACCAAGTTATTACTAAGATCGACATACGGGATCCCTATTCACCTTGAACAAATCTTGAACCTGATATTCTACCCGAAACTTCAAAAGTTCATTGTATTTCCTTATTCCCGAGATTTATACTATATGACTTGCTATGCTCGAAAGTATTGAATTTATAATTGTAGCATTTTGCTAGTCCTGGTTACATATTGCTCGAATTGAAGTGATAATTGTGCCTTTGAGTACTCTCGTCCCGCCTGTTTATATACTTACACTTGATGTATTTTATTCATGTCTTGATTTCTGCAATTTGACCTATAAGTCGGCACCACTAAGCTTGGATAACCTTGCCGGTCTGATCCACCGACTTGGAGATCCCCCTCTTATCCTGCCAGCTACAGTTTGGATACCGCTACCCGGTTATTACTGTGGTCTTGTCATGATACCCCTGATTGCTACCGTGGTTCCTGATGTCCGGCTCGCTACCGTGGTCATGTCCCGTATATTATATGTATATGTATATTTTCGTTGAGTCTCCTCACTTCGGTGACTGAGGTCAACGCCTTGATATGCTCTTGTCACTTCGGTGATAGAGGACTTAGCTTCGTGTGGTTGCCATCTTGCCTATTTCCCGAATCCTTTGGCTACCTTTACATGTTTTATACTGCATATATGTTTTTCAATAAATGATTCGTTTATTGTTTTATTGTTATATTTTTTCACCCACCCGCCAAACCGTCGTGTTTGACCCATTTCTTTGGTACTCAAGTCCAGTCGTTGGTTATCCCGAGGAGGAGCACGAGGATGTGGTCGGTGAACCGCAGCGTTTAGTCGAGTGGCACGCCGATGATGTCATTTAGACATTCAGTTTCTTCGAGATTCGATTCATTTTGGAGTTGTGGATAACTCATTCTATTGGGAAACTATTTTAGGTTGTATTGGTCTTTGTTGGCCTCTATTTTAGGGAAATGTTAATTAACTGATATTTGTATAAACATTAACATTCACTTTTTGGAATTCGCTAATGATCATTGCTCATTCTGATACTTGTTATACATGTGTTATCAATCTTATTATCAGAGATGAATTGCATGTTTGATTTGCTACACGCTTCCGCACTTAAACAAAACATTTATATTGTTGTGATGATAACCTCACCGTGGACACCTGTGGAAAATCACGTGCACGGGTAGTATCTTATTCTTTATAGACCCGTATACGCATGTTATGTCCTATGGCACCAACCAAACATTCATTTATATTCAGCACACACTAGTCCCGATCCCGGATTAGGTCCTGATAAGCCGGTCCGGGGTCACAACACAGACAATTTCAGAAAATTGGCAAACTATTCTTTTCTCATTAATTGGATAGTATCAATCTTTACATTATTAAAAATATATACATTTAAACCCAAAAGAAAACAGAAAATAAAAAAAATAAAAAAAAGGAATGTGGTGAATTTAATAAAAATTTGTTTATCCAAAGCCAATCAAACTGTTAGCTTTTGTTTCTTTTGTGCAGATTTGTCCTCTGAACAGCTACATTTGCGCTTTCAAGCTTGCAGTACCATGGGAGCATGTGTTAGAGGAGGAGACTCTATTAGCATCTCTTTGTGCAGTAAGCTGACATAGGAGTAGAAATTGTTGATGGTGATGTTTAAACAGAAGTTGATTCCAAATAGGAAGTGTTGTTCAAGAACGTTCATAAATTTGGTGGTGTTAATTCCTCCTAATCTCGCATAATAACCATTACTGCAGTGTCTACCGACATCAAACCAAAAAAAAAAAAAAACAGAAATTAGTAATCCATGAAGCGTTTAAAATGGAAAAGAGAGCTAAAGACTTAAAAAATTAAAGTTCAGGATTTATGGACAAAAAGAAAATAAAGGAGAAGATAAGTAAAAAATTCTACTTTTCTTATGAACTTTTCTTTTTCCTTTTTTTTTTTTTTTAACCTGAATTGTGGATTGTATTAGAAGGGTCAGAACATCCATGGGCTTGAAAAACACAAGCACCAAAGAGAGACCAGCAAAGATATTTCAAGAGAAGAAGAAACAATAGGGAAAAAGGACCAAAAATAATAAATAAATAAACCAGAGCAATAGCAAGGAGAAGGCAACAGCTGAAAAGCAACGGACATCAGCTAAAAACCACGCAGAATATTAGCAAACAGAGGAATAGGGCACCTCCAGAACCATTGCAAAAGTCAAAACCAGAACTCTAGCTGACAGTGAAGGTGAAAGCCTTTTCAGTCAGTTAGAAAATGAAGTGTAGAAGTCTATACAAGAGAGGACAGGGCGTCCAAAGCTTTTTAGTAATCCTCCTTGTATCAATTCATTTGAACTCACATTAAAACCAACTACAATTACTAACTACAGTTGCATTCACTAATGACTGCTCAACTTACTGTGAAACAAATAAAAAATGATACATAAGAGGATGGTAATGAAATTAATGGAAACATCAAACACACTGCCTGATTGTAAGCAGCTATAAGAAAACTGTGTAGAATTTATTGAAGAGTGGAATGAGGAGAAGCTGTAGGGAACACTAAAATATATTTTACAATTCGTTTTAATCAAGGAAGCATACATCAAAAACTTATGTAGAGTGGAAAAAGATTTTCCAGCATTTGATTAGTTGTAGAAGAAACACATTCTAAGCTCAACAAAAGGACTAATCATCTCCAGCTATCCTTTGTTGCATTATTAAAGAAGGAGATGTCATCATAAGAAAATACCCCCTAGCCCATACAGTGCAAGAACTTAAAGGAAATGGCAACAAAGGAAATCTGGTCCTGGTCCAACCAAAACCCTACCCAACACCAAGAAGAAGAAAAGAAGAAAAACCATAAAATGAAAACGCCAAGATAATGAGAAAATAGCAATTTCAGAATTTAAAATCTCTCATTCTGTCCGATTCAAACTCCAAAAAGGAAAAAAAATATGAACCCCAGAAATTGAATGTGCCAAGAGAACAAGAAAATAGCAATTTCAAGAATCTAAAGTTTCTCATATCCATCGATTGAAACAACAAAAAAGAAAAAACCCAGAAATTGAATAGGCCAAGAGAACAAGAAAATAGCAGTTTCAAGAATCTACTACTTACATGCCATCCATGAATTTGGCTGCAACCAAGATACTGGTGAGGAGAAGCCAACGAAAATTGAAGGAATTGATGGGGAACCGGGGGCGTTGGTGCTTGGAGAACCGATCCAGATAGATATAGGCAACCACAAAGCATGCAGGGCTGCAACTCGCATTCCTGACAATCCTCTCCAGGTAGCTCTGGATGGAGATGGTGGGACTTGTGATGACTTCAAAGGCTGAGATTCTCCTAGTCCCAATCATCGTCCAGTAGTTGGATTCGGCAACCCTTTGCAGCTGAGATGAGAAGAATCTGATGAATTTATCTTTTGGATCCACACGAAAATTTCCCAAGAACGCCATTGGATTGGAATTGCTCTCAAGAGAAGGTTGAAGACATAATGGTTTCATCATGGGTGATAGATGAAAGTGTATGTAGAAGCACTCACAAGAACCTAGACAGGAGGTGTCTAGTAAAATGAAACTGTGGGGAGAGGCTCTATATATAAACAGGAGATTGGCCGTTACTCGTTTGAATTTTTTTTTAATGTTTTTGACTTGTTCTTGAAGAAAAACTACTGTCTTACGAAGGTGTGTGCTTGACACCAGTTGTTTGCAAGGCTGGTCAGGAGTCAGGACTAGGGTCGAAAAACTCCAGAAAACTCTCTGAGTTTGACTCTTGACTCTTGACTCCTGACTCTAGAAAACACATAATCCTCCAACTATGCCCCCCAAGGTTCTCCTTCCACGTACCACTTCAAGCACTACAACCCCAAAGCTAAATATGTCAGATTCCGACGTTGCCTTTCCAGTGTAGCTGCACTCAGGAGTTAAGTTTCCCGGAGTGCCGGCAAGCATGGTTGTTAGTTGTTACTAATGTCTCATTTAGGAGGAGTCTTGCAAGGCCGAAGTCGCCCAAATGCACATTGTAATTGGCATCCAACATGACATTGTTGGGCTATACTTTTGGATGTATGACCAGATTACCACACTCTTCACGGAGGTAGAGGAGAGCCAAGGCTAGGCCAATTATGATCCTGTATCGAGTTGGCTAGTCTAGAAAGCCCTTGGAGATGAATCAATCGAGGCTACCGTTGGGTATGAACTCATAGACTAGTAAGAGATTGTTGCAGTCATGGCACCAACCTTGGAGTTGCACAAGGTTCTTGGTTTCAAACGCCCTATGGTGCAGATCTCAGCCAAATATTCCCTCTCACGTGCTTTTGAACAAAGATTTAATAACTTTTCTTCTATTTTTTTGTAAGTAACAACTTTTCTTGTATCAGCCTTTTAGTTATGAAGCAGGGATTTAACCCTTGAGACTAAGGTCAAACTTGGCTAGTTGCGAATAGATTGGACCCATCAGGACTCTGACATCTTCAATCCACAACGACAAGGTTACAAATTGTAATTAAAAAAGTTTCAGTGGTGGATTCAAATCCATGGATTTCTTGTCTGGAGAATTCTAAAATTCTTGAAAAACATGGCATGGTGAAATTCCCGAATGCTTCCTTATGCATCAGCAATAAGAAATTCCATGAAAAGCAAATGGGCTAAAATTCCTGGATGCCCAAAGGTCATTTGTGATCTTTTAAGTTACTGAAATTTTGAAATACTTGAAGAATATAGCATTTTCAAATGCATGGGATAAGATGTCACATCATGTCAAAAAAAACCTCACCATGGTAAATTCTGTTCTCGTAAACGAACCGGTCGTGTTTGTTGCTTTATTCTTTTTAATGTTTTATCCTTACCCTGCTTTTGATAAACTTTTCCTATAAAACAACAAAGAAAGAAAACCATTGTCAACGTGGATCTAGACCATATAATGCCTAAACTTATACATGCATCATTCCTCATTTGAAAATCTTACTTATATAATAAAATGCAGGTCCAGCTCCTGAACATTCCGCCACACCACCATATATAATATATTTATATATAAAGTATGAGGATTTCAATTGGGGTCTAGTAAGGCTTTTTATAATTTAGGTCCAAGTCCAGGTTTGAGTCTTTAATCTAAATTCAAGTATGTGTATAATTTTGTAACCTGGACCAGGCCGGGTACAACAATGGTCCCACTTTTTGCAACCCAGGTCTGGATCCCAGTACACTTTGGACCTGACTCCTATCTGGGTATGGGTCCCTTTTTCTGTAACTCGGGTCAAGTCAGGGTACAACATGGACATTATCCAAACCTGACCCACGTCCATCTCTAGTGGTTTGAGATACATATAACAACATGGAAAGCAAATAAATGAAACACAACTTGTCGGGAAGTTGCTGATATCCTTTTGACTGCTACTGTTAATGGAGGATCCGAAATGTCACCTCTATAAACACTCCCAAACCCTCCCACCCCCAAGAAGTTCTCCTTACTAAAACTGTGTGTTGCCTTTGAAAGCTCCTTGAAAGTAAACATCTTAGGAGCATTTGCAGCACTTCTTGAATGGCTCTCTATGCCTTCCCTACTCAACTTCCTCTCCTTCTTACTTGGCCATTTGCATCTTATAATCAATGGTAACAAGAAAATCACCAGAATCAAAGCACTAGTTACTATAGGAAAGATGATTATCAGTATCTTCTTCGTCTTATCGCCCTCGGGTCCATCATTATGAGAGTAATTAAGCACTGGGTACGTTGCAAAAGCCCAGTTAATGATCCAATGAGTCTTGAAGGACCCACCGGGCCTAGTCGAGCCTGTGAAGCCCACATAGAATGGCCTTGGGACTGTTCCAGACATGACCATTGAATGGTTGAGCATGCTCTTTAAGGGCTGGTTTGGTAAAAAAACTTGTATAGTCAAGTCAAGTAGAAGCCTTCCCCAACGGTCAATAAATCGACTTTAACGTGTTTGGTTGAAAAAGTCTAACTACTGGCAATGTATACCAACTTTACATCAAATTAGTACTGGATAGCCTCTGCTACTTTACTCTTCACGCCTCATCCACATCAAGTCTACGTCAACAGAGAGCAGATCTTTCAGCCAAAGATTTGGAGTCCCCAACTATCCCATCGTCAACTATTCCAGAGGGCTGGCCTTAACTCAAAGGGGTTTAATGGCAGGTATTCTTCATCAATAGGCAACAAACCATGCCTGATTTTTACTGGATGCCAATACTGAAGGCCAAATATCAGGCAAAGCGGATGGAACTTGTGTGACATATTTAGGTCATCAAAAGAGACATGTACTTCCTCCCTTGTGATTCTATCCGGTAGCTGCCTTGACTATAAGTGCAACCAGAAGCCTTCGCATGAAACCAGACCTAAAATGAGCCGATTACGAATGTTAGCAGGTGACCGTCTCCATCGCGTCCAGTCAGGCACATGGTGCTGATTCAATGTGTGATTACAACTTAAAAGCAGATCTACGCTCTGTGATAGGATATTTACTCCTTCAATCCGCTCTCTCTCTGATCAAGTCGCATGGTACATAGAGATAAGAATGGGCAATCAAGGTGCCAACACCCGCTCATGATGAGAATCTGACTCTTTACATCTATAATCGATTTGGGGCAGAAATTCAACGATCGGGGGATTTGCTATTTAATCCTCTGAAAATCAGTTTCGAGCGCCATCAATCAGAGTGAGGCAGAACTCTTCCGTAAAAAACTAGGCTGAGTTGAACGACTCAGCTCCACCAAACCCTCTATAAGAACCATCCACAATGCAGATAGCGATGCAGCACTTTCGGGACTCATTTGCCGGATACGATGGCTTCCGAAGCAGTGGACAACATGTCAATCGAGAAACAAGGTATCCGCTTTTAACTATCACTCAGTGAAACTCAGTGTCAGTTTTTTGGTGAATAAGCCATGTTTGATTGAATGATAATAGGTAATTGCATACATGATGCTACAAAATGCATGGCCCTTCACTCTCACTTCTAAATAGCAGATGTGTTTCCAAACACGAAATGATCCACAAATATGCTACCCACTTTGTCAAAATTGGATAAAACTCCGTGTGGAAACACTCTGTCAACTAGTGAAAGCATTTTTTTTTTTTTTTTGAAGAATGAGTTAGGTCTTCATTTCATCAAAAGGAATAATAATTTACAAAGGCGGATTTCTAAAGCCATCACTAGCCTTAGAGAATCCAAAGGGGCATACCCCAATATACAATTAAAAAGTAATTAAATCTGCTAAAGTATTTAAATTAAAGAACCCACAGCCCGGGTTTCAACCAAAATAATGACGCCAAAGCATTTCTATGTCGAGATTTGAGATATGAGAAGGCACCAATTTGTTCCTGCTCAATTTTTTGCTGAACCGAACCGTTGTAGACTGAAGATCCACAAAGGTGACCTGATACTTCTGAAGAGCAGCTGTTATAGTTTTGACTTGAAACCTCACAATCCATGGAGAAGTATGTGGGAATCGTAATATTTGAGCTAAAGAAGGATCTGCTTCAATGATAATGGAAGATAAGTGGGCTGGAACGAGTGCCACCAATCTAAGAATCCCTTGATAATAATCCAGAGTTGAAAATAACGCCCCTTCAATGGGCTGGTCATTAGATGCCCACATGATTCCAATACTCACTTGAGAAGATGTATAAATAGAAAGTCGCCAGCCATGGTAAACAATAGGGACGACTCGTGTATGTGTGTATAAGGCAGGCGGGAGGTTCCAATGACAAGAAACAGTTCCTGGAAGAGACAAACCAAGGTATAGCAGTCTACTTTGAAGAATCTGAAGTATGCGGTGCACCACTAAAGAGGCTGGAGACCTTTGGTCTTTGAAGATACGCATATTTCTCTCAGCCCAGATGTGCCACACACAGGCACAGAAACATAGTTGAGCCAGCGTGTGGAGCCCCTTATGCTGCGGATCAACACGTGAGAGGATTGAGTCCAATAATTCTTCCAAGTGTAGGAGAGGTTTTGTTGATACATCATTATCATTTGATACCACGCTCCGTCCACAAGGCTACTTCCATAACATATGATTTATATTGGTCAACTGGATACCTAATACTGTCTTATTTCCAAAACTCATACAACTAACCTGTATCTATGTCACAAGCTCTTTGAAAAATTTTGAACTCTAGTTAGTACCATCAAACTTCATTTGAAGGGTACGTTAAACATGGAGGGTGCACGAACATTTGTTACTAGTTCAAATAAGAGGAGGAGGGAAACAAGAAATAAGAAAAAGAAGGCTGTGTTGGCAGTGTTATGGGCTACCCTAGCAGCCTGGCAAATGCAGGTTTGGGTTGCGGCTGCGGTAATCTTCAACTCGCAGAAAAAATCAAAAAGCCAAAACCAGAGGAGTGTTAGAAGAGCACACTATCTGTCAACACTAATAATGGGTAGGGATGAGGATTGCATTAGCCAGCTAAGATTGAACAAAAATAGCTTCGATTACCTCTGATAACTTCTACGAGTTAGGGGGCTGCTCAAAGATACTCGTCAGGTAACCATTGAGGAAGAAGTGGCTGCGTGTTTGCACATTCTCGCTCATGCAGTGAAGAACAGAACGATCGCCTCGAGGTTTATGAGGTCGGGCGAAATAGTCAGCAGACACTTCCATGGAGTCCTAAACGCTATCCTAACGCTATCCCCAAATTTCATTTGACAATCAGAGGAGCATACGCCAAGAGATCCTACGGTTTCGAGGTACAATATTGTTAATATAATTTGAAGGCCATTTGCCATATTAAAAGAATTAGTCTCACTTTATGTGAATTGGTAAACAGGATTGCGTCGGTGCTATTGATGGTACACACATTCCTGCATTCGTACCACTAGAATCACAGCCTTCATACCGAAATCGGAAGGGAACGTTGTCACAGAACGTCCTGGCAGCATGTGGTTTCGACTTGAAGTTTCAGTATGTGCTGCCAGGTTGGGAGGGATCCGCAACAAACGCACGAGTCCTCCACAACGCACTTGCACGAGTTGATCCACTAGTTGTGCCCCTAGGTAAGTCTTTACGTCTATATATGTTTCCATAGGACTGAGTGGATCCACAGTACCTATTACTAGAATGTAACCACTCATTATCTTCTCATTTACAATAGGCCGCTACTATCCCATGGATGCTGGCTTTGCAAATGCACCGGGGTTCCTAGCGCCATATCGTGGCGTTCGGTATCATTTGAAGGACACCGTGGGCGGACACCGGAGGATGCGAAAGAATTGTTCAACAAACGGCATTCACAGGCTAGGAATGTCATCGAAAGGGCATTCGGCTTGCTGAAAGGCCGCTTTGGTATTTTGCGAGTAGCCCCCCAGTATGAATTCAAACATCAGGTGTCAATTGTGCACGTTTGCTGCACATTACATAATTTCATCCTTCATCAGAAACAAGGATCATCACCAGATGGGGATGAAATGGAGGCATCTGAAACTGGTGATACTGACCTTAACTATGAGCCAGCAAATGAGATTGATCTTGCGAACGTATTCAGGCCGTATACCCAGCGAAAGAGGGATGAGTGGCATGCATGCCGGGATAATTTTGCGCACAAGCTGTGGCAAGATTATCAGTTTAGTAGGATGCAAAGAATATATTAAGACTGAAAATTGAACATTACTGGTCTTACATGTTTATGTTTATCTTTTTTCTATCCATTACTAGATATTGCACCACTGTGTCAACACAGACTTATGGTCATTACTGAAAGTCCATGCACTCTGTTCTCTGACATGTAACATGAAATGGCCAATTTGTTTTTTGTTAATCCACAATACCTTTTTGCAAATAGGATTCCAATCATTGTTGAGACAGTGTACTAATATCTACAATTGACTTTATTTAATATAGTTGTTCACTATTGTCTTTGATCTAAATAGCCCATTTAAGTTAATTGTTCACTATTGACTTTGATGTAAATAGCCTCATCAAAGCCACAGAGAAAGAACTGCGTATTTAATGCGGAGATGGATGAACTACTCTTGGAGCTCATGCTAGAGCAGGTAGCAATGGGACGGAAAGGGGACAGGGGCTTCAAGGACGAGGCTTATGTTGCAGTTGCCAACAAGATGACTGAAGCTAATGTGGCTGGCAGGGTCTTCACAAAGAGCACCATCCGAAACCGTTGTAAGAATCTTAAAAAGCAATATGATGTGTGTACCGAGTTCTTAAATGCATCCGGCTTTGGCTTCGATAATGCGACGAAGGCATCGTGGTGAGTGATGAAGTATGGAGAGACTAGATTTTGGTAGGATTACCAATACTATGCTTTATGTTTAATATTGTTATAAATTTGTATCAATAGCATCATCGTTTAAACATTGCAGGGACATCCCGACGCACATTCGTGGCGTTCAAAGACTATTGACTACGATAAACTTTCCAATGTCTTTGGGCGTGGTGTTGCAACCGGTCACTTTGCCAGGTCATCAGTCAATGCCATGCCAATGAACGACTCCCAGTCAAGAACCAACACCCATGCATTGTCCCGAAATGCTGATATTTTCTCGGACCATCTCGTGGAGGAAATGCGCATGAGCACTGGTGGTGGGGAGGGTTCTACAGGCTCACGAAAACGCAATAGGAAGGGCATTGGTATGACAGAATTCATCACCGGTTTTAAGGAAGCATCCGGGGTTATCAGTAACGCGATTGAGGAGGTCGCTCGTAAGATGTTGGAGCCGTCTAAGCGCCTGTCAGAGATAGTTGCAGCCGAATTGGATAAAATCCTAGAACTTTCCCCTGCTGATCTGGACATAGCGCATGAATGGTTGAACAATAGTGCAGATAGTTCGATAGCATTTCTCCATTCGAAGGACAAGTTGGCCTAGATTTTCCGCCGCCTAGATCGCATGCATAGGGAGACTGGTCTCTGAGAAATGCTAGGAATGGAAACCAAACAATTCGTTGCCATCCTAATCGTTGTGTTGACAAACTTGTTGGAAATGTTTAACTAGACCGTTCAATTTGGAACTGCTTTGTATTAATAGGGACTTAGCTTTAACTCCTGCACTTTCTCGCATTGTCTCTGAGGACAGTTGCATATTGTTTTATATAACTCTATAACGGTTTGTATGGTAGATGGCTATATGAGCCAGTTTCGCTACATGCATTCTATGCTGCATTGTTTTAATGTTAATTATGCGTAAAGCGACGCACTTGCATTCTTCAAACACATTATCAATTTAGATGGTGTGTGTGCAGTTGCAGTCAACGCTATGTGAATTTTCTTTTTTGTTTAATGTGTTGCAGGCAATGGGATGATGTACTGGAGTCTACATATTGAATAAAAACTGCTGTGGTTCTATCTTCAAACAACAGGTTGGGTGATTTACATTTTTATATACAAGCAGTGAGCATAGTTGACACCAATTTCTTCCTTTTTTAGAACTTTTTTAGCCAAACAGCTTACAGGTTGCTGACTGGCTGACCTATTTGAATCTGTTGTTTTCCCTCCCATCATTCGTACAAAGATTGGGGCTACAAATAGGAAGGGTTCTTTGCCTTGACTGCTACTTGTTCCTGTATTCCAATGGCTGCATAGCGGTGGCAAAACATGCAAGTGCCCTACCCCTTTCCTTTCTCACTGATGTTCTCCTTTGCAAACATTCTCCACACCTACCACCCCCTTCCCCTACAAATACTGTGTTGTTAAAACATTTAATGCCACCCCTGTAGACTGAAAGAGATCCTTTCTAAACCTTTGATTCCCTTTCACCCAGTTTTGATCCCTTTTCAGATATTTGATGATTATGTCATAAGTGTCTATAATAATTATTTTGCGTAATTGCAGCATGTCACAGTCCGGATCCTCGAGTGCTGGAGCAGTACCCAGGTGTCGTTGTGGAAACGGTGATATGAGACTCTTCACATCACACACCAAGTCAAATCCAAATAGGAAGTTCTGGGGGTGTCCAAAATGGAGTGTAAGTGTGATATTTGCTCCTGTTTTTTTTTTTTTACCAACGGAAAGCATTAAAAAATTTCCAAGTATAATCTCTAATTAAAGTTAACGAAACATTGATTTGTAGGAAGGATATGGATGTGGTGCTTTTCGATGGAAAGATAGAGGTTCGGTAGAGCACATCTCAGATGCAGATGTAGCGGCATGCGAAGAAGTTGACACTCGTGTTGATATGCAGAGGCTATCTCCAACGTTGAAGATTTGCTGACAGAGATTCAGACTCAAACTCGACTTGCTCAATTGGCCTTGGAAGGAAAAAAAGAGCAGAAAAAAATGGTGGCTGCACAGCATATGTACATTCAAATGATTTTCTATGTTCTGTTGTTTACCGCTGTCCTTCAATTTGTTGGATTAGCTATCTAAGAAACTCTAGTTGCTACTAGCAGTATCCACTCATGTTAATATATGGGGATAGTACATGTATATTGGAATGAAATCCTCCAGGGGACCATATTTTGGAAGCCATGTTCTGGGATATGTGTAACATATGGTTTTAATATGTTGAATTACACCATGCAACAGGTTTTTCTGACATTCATAATCAGATTAACGAAATGTTCAAACATCTTTGTCGAAAATGAATCACCTTCTTCATGAATTCTATTTTATGCTTTACAATTCGTTATCCATGACTATGTACAACATGTATTAAAATTCTCGTGCTTCAAATTTCTCTGCTTTAGAGTTATGTTTGGTTTAACATTATATACCCTATTATCTAATGAACTCAATCCGACTTAACATATCAAACATTCAAAGGTTTGACAAATTCTAACAAGGTACGACCTTAAATCCTGCTGCTGTGTTGCAAAAGTGCGCGGCTTGAAAAGCAGGCAAATGTGATTGTATCGTGCCTTAAAATAGCAGATTTTAAGTTCATATTATGGACTTTCAGAGCCCCAAATTTCGTCGAAATATTCCCTCGGGAAGCAGGTAAACAGTGCCCCGAACAGGGATACTCAGCAAGGTACGGCCTTAATTCCTGCTGCTGTGTTGTAAAAGTGCGCGGCTTGAAAAGCAGGCAAACGTGATTGTATCGTGCCTTAAAATAGCAGATTTTAAGTTCATATTATGGACTTTTAGAGCCCCAAATTTCGTCGAAAAAATCCCTCGGGAAGCGGGTTAAACAGTGCCCCAAACAGGGGTACTCAGCAAGGTACGGCCTTAATTCCTGCTGCTGTGTTGCAAAAGTGCACAGCTTGAAAAGCAGGCAAACATGATTTTATCTCAATGAAAATTAGCAGATTTTAGGGTCATAATAAGGTCTTTGCAATCCCCAAATCTCAGCATAAAAAGCCATCTGGAGGTGTGCTAAAAAGTGTTCCAAACAATGGTTCCCAGCTTGGTTCGGGCACACTTTCGGTCTATGGAGTCAGGCTCCATATTTTATCGCTATAGCGAAGAAATCCCAGATTTCGTTGAGAACCATGTCTCGCTATAGCAAGAAACTACAATGGAAAAACAGTGGAAAGTGGAAAACAGTGGGGCGAAACAGACCAAGGTCTCGCTATAGCAAGACCTAGGCTCGCTAGAGCGCTGGCTCGCTATAGTGAGAATAGACCTCGCTATAGCGAGCATCTCCTGTGTATTCCATCGCTATAGCGCCATTCATAGATGGTATTTTCGTCCATTTCAAAACCGGAGCTTTATTTCCCCATCAAAACCTCAACTCATCTACCTCAGAAGATGGAAACCAATTCCATTCCTTGGAATCCTGTCTCTATTTTCACCTCACTTTACCTTCTTAGTAAACCGCCCACCAACATTATCATTTGTTTGTCATTGTCATGAAACCACCACCATGAAAGCAAAAAAGAAAAGTAAAAAGAAGTGAAAGAAGCTTTCTTTTATTCCATCTCAGTGATTTACATTTCCCCGAAGAAAAGAAGAAGAAGAAGAACAAAAAACAAATCACAAAAGCTGAAATCTTGTAACAGCACCCACAACTACTAGCTCTAATAAAGGAATCAATCCAATCTAACTAGTGAAGATTTCAGTAATACGGCATCTAGGTTTCTTTATTATCACTTTCTGGAATCTGGGGTAACTTCTCCTTGTTCTCTTTTGCATCCGCAAGTGAAGAACAGGTGGGGTTGGAAATAGGGTTGGCGACGTAGGTTGGGTTGTCATCTCCAGCCATGATCACAACCACGTTCAGATCCAAGGGTTGTGGTGTTTTGATAGATTCTGCTGTTTTTTCATCCTTGTGTTGTGAATCTATGTTTCCTCTGTTCTCTCTGTTTCTTAGAATATTAGAGAGATTCCAGTAAGAGCAGGCGAGGAGGATGAGAGCAAATGCCACTATGCAGAGCATGAGTAGGAGACCACAAAAGAGGTATGGTACTGGAGAGCGCCATGTAGAGTGATGAAAGGGAGTGATGGTGGTGTTGAAGGCGCTATCAAGTAGGCCTCATAGTTTAGAGAGAGAGAAAGAGGTTTTTAACCTTTTGGTAACTGGTATGAGAGAGAGAGAGAGAGAGAGAGAGAGAGAGAGAGAGAGAGAGAGGTGTAATGAGAAAAAGAGATGAATTGGAAAATGGGGTTTTGGGAGGGTGGGAATTTATAAGTGGGGAAAGGAAAAGGTTTGTGTATTGGAAAAAGTCTATGGTCTTCCGTTCTTTCATTTCGTTGCAGAAGATGGCGGACTTTGTTTTGTAAATGGGCGGGCTGTGAAAAGCTACTTTAAACTGGTTTAAAAGGTGATAACTTCACGCCTTGGGAATGAAGGTTGTTCATCCAAACGCGGTGTGGTTAAAAAGATACGGACGCCACTTTATCGAATGTCACACTATTTACCCAGAAAGTATGTAGGTATACTTAATTTTACTATGCTAGTAAACAGCCAAACAGGCCCTAAAGGGTTCTCCATAGTATGCTGCAAAGATCTTGAGGTTATGTCTCCAGCTATCATACTCGATCTTGATCTTCACCTGTCTTCCAAGCTTAAGGTCGAGGCCAATGGCATCGAGATTGCCTGTAGCATCAGAGAATATGTTGTTGGTGTCTATGCCGACATGGTTGGCATTGGGGTCAAATTCATTCATGTAAGTATCCAGCTCCACAGCTAATTGATTACAGGTCTTACCTACATAACAATGTTTTAAGTATGTATTAGACCATATGCCTCTAAATTGCAGCAATGAGGAGTTGTTTTAGGTAATGGTGCAACTCGGGCCGGGCCTGGCTTGTTCAAGCTTGGAAAGGAGCTCGGGTCCACCTTTGGTGCCCAAATTGGGCCCGGGTACCTGAATTACTAAGTTGGATGGTTGATTAAAAGCCGAACAAAGGCATGGAGCTAATCACTTATTTTACATGTAATCAATCCAGTGGTAGATTGACGAAATGAGTCCAATTGATTTAAGCCACTGCCAGTTCACAGGAGGTGTTGTTAGTGAGCACATGTAATTGAAAAATGCTGGTTACAAATGTGAAACATTTAACGACATCCTTCCCCTTGAAAATGAATGCACCCAATTCTCAACTTTAAATCCGTTTTATGTTGTATTGAATTACCTGATGTTTAATAAGGAGGTATTTGATAGAGTAATAAAATTTAAGGGATTAGAGGAAAACTTTCACACTGTAAACCCCAATAAGACATTTCCCTTGTGTCACGGCCCGAGCCCTAGATCTTAGTATTCCGGACTAAGCTCGGGTCGCGAGCGCATCATGCTTACTCCCGTAAAACCCCAAATTAACCGAAGTTAAGACGAAATCCACAAGAGATCAATCATATGAACCTGTCAGTGTACATTTTTGCAGAACATATATATATATATATATACACACATTGACTAAATAGTTAACTGGACAATTACTTTACATCAAAAGTAAAGTCCAATATACACAATCTATTTCTATTAGGCCAACAACTGCATATTCAAATACAATGCATGTGACATCTATTTACTATCCCAAACGAATAAACAAAAGAGTTTATCAAAATATCTCCAAAATATTCTATCACTACAAGAATTTACACTTTTACCGGCATTTTTTCCCGGCACAATCATTTTATGCCGGGAAAAATATAACTTTTACCGATGAAAAACCTTGTTTCGCCAGTAAAAGATAGAGTTTTCCTGGCGAAACAGTTTCGCCGGCAAAGGTAAGGTTGGACTTTCTCCAGCGAATTTTTTTTCTCGTCGGCAAAGATTAATATTTTACCGGTGAAACATTTTAATCGCCGGCAAATGTTATATTTTTGCCGGCGACCTACCGAGTTCACCGGCAAATTTCTCCTGCCAAATTCCCTGAAGGGGGCGCCTTTTATTTTACTTTTACCGGCGCAGTAATTGCGCAGGGAATAGTGTTTTTTTTTTTTCACAATAGCAGGGCCAAAACATACTAATGCCGCCATTTTTTCGTTCATTTCCTGAAAACCAAAAACTTCCCACCATTCTTTCTTCCGTTCCCTACAGTTCTCCCTGCGCCTCCTCCATCTTCAACGAGAGACACATAGATCTGCAAACAGAGCCCAGCTCGGATTTTCTTTTTCTCTCTCGTTCTTACTCTGGCGACTATCAACACATAGATCTGGCGACGGAACCCTCTGCAACTTGAGATCAGACCAGTGCTCTGTCTTCTCTGCAAATTAGTCAGTGGGTTCTCCACACAGAGGCTTGAATCCCTACGCCCGTCTCAGTTTCTCACTGATGTAGGAGTCCTTCAACGAGCAGAGTGATAGCTTGAAGAAATGGATGTCTCTCAATTTGAGCAGCAACAGTTTCGTCACAGCATAGAGATTGCTTGAAGACTGACCTACCAGAACCCTCCCTTCTTCTTCTTTATTTTCCCCCAAATCCATCTATTCATCATCGAACCCTCCCTTCTTCTTCTTTATTTTCCCCAAATCCAAGCCCCGCTTTTCATCTCCATCTCTCAATCTCTTCATCTCTTCATCGTCCGACAGCTGCAAGTTCCAACCCACCACTCCATTCCAAACCCATCTTTCCATCCAACGACTACAAGTACCAGCAGAGCCATCTTCGTAGGATTTCTTCTTTTTTGTGGTTTTCTTTAGTAATAGCTCATTACCATCTACCCATCACTCAGGTAAGAAACCTTTTCATTGGTTAGTTTTTACTACCCATTTCCTCGTATATACATCTCAACTACCGCGTCTTTTCGCCACTATTCATTTTCTTCTCCACCTTTCTTAGCACAAACCCTCTTTCTTCTTCTTCTTCTCCTTCTCTCGACCGCGATCTACATCTGGATCTGAAAGAGGTAAGTCTCTCTCTACAGTTTTTTTTTTTTTTTTTTTTTTTTGGTTTCTTTCATTTACAGAACTAGATCTGCTAGTTGCCCAATTGCCAGATCACAATTTTCATTACCACCTTTTGGGGTTTATGAACTCTGTTTGGAATCTACATATGGGAAATAGAGAATCTCGGTTAGAAACCTTTTCGCCACACAAATTCACTTCATATGCAACTGCTTGTTTCTATTCTAAATTATATAACTAATCAAGAAGCAGAAAATACAAGATAGACAAAGTAAACACAATCTCCTACCAAAACGTTTTACATTTGACATGGTAAAAAAAAACCCCCAAAACTCCATCTCACAAACTCAGGGTGAGAAGAACCCCTCACTGGCTACCAGCCCAAGTTGGCTTTTGGGCTCCAAAACCGTCCTTGCAAGCTCAGACCCCTTCTTGCCCACGTCCATCAATGGAAGTTGGTGAACCCCATGAGCCAGGATTGTAAAAAAAGGAGTTGGAATAAGTACCTACCCACCTCTCTCCTTCATCAAGCTATTCCTCCTTAAAATCATCTGCAAAATAAAGAGCTATATCTGCCATCTCTTCAATTCAAATACAAGACCAAGTTCAATTCACCTCTTTGGATTTTTTTTTTTTTTTTTTTTTTTTTTTTTTTTTTTTTAACAAATGGAAATGTAAATATCATGAGGATCAGCTATTGCTCGAGAATTTATGTACTACTCTGTATTATGATTTAGGTCTTTTTGCGGTATCAGTAGGTGCTTTTAATATGTTCTTTTTAATGGAATGGTTTTATACTTCTTTTTGAAGATGTTATTTGGTTATTCCTTGTGAATTTGTGGATTTTGGTTGCTTTAGTGGAAACATCAGTACGACGAAGTGATATTGCTTTTGAGCTTACCTGCCGCATTATATTGTTACTGGAGTTTCTCTCTAGTTTTTGCATCAGTATTTGGTGTTACACATATATAGGTAATTTCCACTCTCTTATAACAATAGTCATTATTATTTTCATTGACTTTGGTTTTGTAGAATCTTACTCGTTCTCTAGTATTGGTGTTTTGAAAACAGAGATACTTCTTTTACTTTTTTGAATGACCCATAATTTTTCTAGGAATTTCCCTCATATATGGGAGGGATAGGATTATTAATCGTTAAAAACAACCTAGGGCCCACTGACCTGATGTTTATCCTAATCCTAGATTTAAATGAGTTTATATAAATAATTTTAATAGAACACTGAGCAAAGGTCGTATGTGTGTGATCCTTATCCTGATGCAAATGTGGCCATCAAGATAGTATAGGCTTTAGAAACCACTGGCCACTGGGTCAATGGCTCCAACCCCAAAGTCACCTGATCTAAGCATAGTTATAATATTTGGAGGTTTTTATATTATTCCCATCAACAAAATGTTATAATACATACCATTAGAGAACCAGATCAATAGTGTAAGCTTGTAAGATGTTTTATCCAAGCATAAATACAATGTGAGAAGTATTATAATTCTATGTTTTATCCAAGGATAAATACGTTGGTGCCTGAACTTGTCATGCTCTGTGTTTTTTGCTTTTCTCTATTTTGATTGAGTGTTTTTTTTTTCTAATATAGATTGCAATTAGTTACTTGCAGAAAAGGAGTGGGAATTTCTAATGTTTTTCGATCACTTTGCTGACCACCATTTTGTAGAAATATGAAGGTGTGCGGTGTGCGCGCACTTGTGTGCGTGTGGTTGTAGGGCCAAAGGGTGGTACAGAGGCCCTATTCTAAATCAAATAAGCAAAACACTTAACAAAAAATATATATTCTCATTTACCTCACAATAACAAGAAGACTACACCAAACACTTGAATTTCTTCAAGACTTCACACTTGTTGCATGCAAACATGCGTATTAAAACTGACTGCATTGAAACACATTGGATTGAGTATTCATCTAATGTGGTTTCTGAACGGGGGGTGATGTGTATTAAAACTGATTGTCATTAAATTTTTTTATTAGATGAGTATTGCCTGCATTCTCATGTGGTTTGTTATGGCTTCTTTTTTATGCTTTGTGTGATGATCATTTTTTATTTATTTATTTATTTTTGAAATTGGGTTTTTGTGGTTTGTAGAAACAAAGGTTGGAGACAAGGATATTCAATACGTTTGGTGTAGACCAACCCAGGTCTCTCTCTACTCACTGTTCTCTCAAACTGCTCTCTACTTTTCACTCCAAAAATCTCAAGGTAAAACATCACAATCCTGATTTATTTTCTATTTTATTGCTTTTGAAGGTTCTCAAATATATGAATAGATATGTGGATTAGGGCTGGATTTTGGGGATGTAAGAGATTTAAGGTTTCTTTAATTTGGGGATTTTTGGGATTTTGCTCCATCACTGTCTCCAAGCCTAAACCATCCATTTTTGTGGGGGCATCCTTTCTTATTTACACATACATCTGATTTTTCATATGTGGAGCCAAAACCTTGTACTTGTAGTATATTTTAATTGGAAACAATACGAACCACAAACTTCTCTTTATATGATTGTCTTTGGCATGTGATAGAGAAGTACTCATTCCTTTAATGGAGATCTTATCATTCTTGATCTGTCTAAATTCTAAAGTTAATTGTTATTTCTTCTTTTTCTTACTTTTTTGTTTTGCATTTGACCGGACCCCAAGTATAGCTGAGCGCATGGGCATAGATCCAAGTTCCCTTGTTGGTGGGGATGGCACCTCTGGTGGAGCTCAGGATGCGACTTCTCTAGGTTTGTATATGACTACTCTTTTCAAAATGGTATTTATTTGCATTTTGAATTATTTGAGAAAGAAGTTGGATTGTTGTTGTTTAACTTAGGTTATTTTCAAAATGCTTCTTCCTTTTTATATCCAAATTCTGTGGAAAGCTGAAAGGTTTTTGAACTACAGGAGTTTTGGGTCCCACATGTGTTCAGGCACTTGGGGTGCACGTTGACACAATGGGCTGGGCATGGTGTACTTTTGCCAACTTATATGAACTTTTTATGGCAAACTAGAGGGGAATGGGATGAGATCAGCATTGTGATGGGGTTTTGTGGGCCCAATTGAGTTTGGAAATGTTCAGTGAAGCTTATTCATTTGTTAGGCCTTAATCTATTGTCCACCTATGGAACCTACCATAGTGAAATGAGTCAGCAATTAATCTATCCTCACAAAAATGTTGCCTCCATCTTACTACCTGGACCTCTTATATTTCCTTCAAAATTTATGCATCTAACCCCAACATACAGATTAACAACGATGAGCTTTTGACACAAGATTTAGAACAATGGATGTGAGGCAATCAACAATATGATACTGACCCAACTATTAAGACACCATCAAAATAAAAATTGAACCTTTAAAATCAAAGGTAAAGATTATTTGATTAAAGTGATGTTTGGCTCACCATCTATTCCTGAAGGCCTTCTGTGTGTCCCAAGTGGGATCTAAAAGATAATGTAAGCATAGCATAGGTAGTTCCAAAGTATATAGAACCGACTGGGTTGGGTGCAATAGTTTGGATGGAGTGAATGGGTGAACAATGAATGATGTGTGTGGGTGATGGATGGGTAATAAAGGTACCATAAAATCAGCACTCTTGATTATTTTGTTGCCTTGCATCCTTTACAGCACTGAGAATGTATATACCATACATTGGCTATGTGCTGAAAGGATGAAGTTTAGCTCTCCATTTAGGTTAGGTTGTCTCGTCTTTTTTAGGAACATGGGTATTCATATTCATCAAGATTGATGATTTTTCCAAATGGAAGAGAGGACAAAAATTGGGTGTAGAGATCAAAACATCCCAAATGCTGCAAGAATTAGAACTGAAACAAAAAAAAAAAAAAAAAGGATGTGGGCCCAATATTTGGGCATTCTATTAGTTCGGGTCAAGTTTTGGATCGGGTTTTGGGTCCATGAATTCTGTTTGTTTCAGCCCTTTTCCAAAATAAGCAAAGGTATGATAAGATTATGGTTTAAAATAGCGGGTTTTGGGTCCATGCAAGTTGTATCACAGAACCCATACATTCACCCTCAAACACCAATCCCTAAGCCCCAATCCCAATTCCCAAATTCCTAAACCCCTTCCCCTAAACCCTAAGCTAGAAACTTGATTCATAATGCCTAAACCCAAAACCCCCTAATATGAAACCCATACACTAATCCCCAATCCATGTCACCAATTAATTGATCCATCTAGATTAGATTTTTCTTTTGGAATTCTTAACTAATTTTATGCTTGGTTAAAATCAGTGGGTTCTTTCTTCGATTTTCCAATTTTGTGCCCTCTTGTCTTATGCATGATAAATGTTTGAGAATATGAATGTTTCGTAATTGAAAGTTTAAGATGTTCTCTGTGGTCTTTGTTTTTTTTTTTTTTTTTATCCATGTTCTCCTAATTTCTTTGATACACATCCATATATAGTTTCAATAGAGTGTTCAACATGCTCTGTTGCAATTTGAAATTATGAAGTTGGCCATTATATTCTAGTTGTTTGTCTATTGATGAATATAATACAAGTTTCATGCACTCCACCCAAGAGACATGATTGTAGTTAGTGAAATGTAAAGTTTTATTAAGGGAAAGAAACAGAGTAACATCTGAAAGATATAAACTTCATTGATTCCCTGACTAACCTACTAACCAGAAACTTCGTCAATGTATTTGTTGGGATTAAGGGCAATGAACATCTTTTGCATGTGTTTGTTTATGTGGTTGGATAGTTGGGAGATTGGAATTTGTCAATGGGTTTTGTTCTGGGATTATGGGTGTCTGCTCCTGTTGTGGATTTTCTGGATGGAACGGGCATATTGATTGTACCATGGATGAACTTTCATGGGTTTCGATAACTTTTTTCATGTGAAATTGAGATTGGGTGTTTTTAAGTGTTATTTATATAAAAATAAAAAACCCTTTTTGTGGGATGTTTATTATGTGGTGATGATGATGATGGAATATAGTAATTCAATCCATGGTGCTTTTGTAATGAATGCAGCTGGATCGTAAATATGCTGAAATTTGTGTTTAGAATTGGGGCAATAGGTGTACAAATCGAAGCTTGTGTTAAGTTCTGTGGTGTGGGGGGGTGGACCGAACAATTCTACAAAAGTCCCTATTGATATTGAGATGTGAGTTTGTTATGGAAACTGATACATCTTCATCTTTGAAGTTTTATCCTGTCCATTTGGGGTTGAGTTAACCATCCATTCATGCATGTCTTATGCTCTGCTTATGATTACTGGGCCATGATCTTCTTATGTAAGCTGCTTTGTGATGACTCAACTAGTTCTATCTTAACTTTTCTAACAAGTGGCCCCACTGATTGCCTTGTACTTTCAGGCGCAAGAAGTTAAAAGACTTGATGTCATTAACATGCAAGTTATGCATCCTAATGTAACTTGAAAAGCTATAATAATGTAATTAACTTGCTATGTTAACTAATATGTTGCAAGTTATATATGCTTGGTATAGCACCCTAGCAAGTTGTGTCCAAATTAGGACCCTCCCTTAGATAACATTCCAAAATACTCTTTTGATTTGGAATCCGGATCCTCTGTCATGTCTATTAACCCAGCTCATTGAGATAGTCTATTATGATAATGATTAATAATGTTTTGCTTTTAGTGACTATAATAATTAGTGAGAAATGGTGGTGTTTCCATGGTGTTGTATTGAAGGGGATGTCTAGTAACTTGGTATTGGTTGATGTATTGTACTTATATATGCCTGATTAGATATATAATGACTGAAATGATGGACACTTATAAAACTAAATATTCAGATTGGATTTCATACAATAGAATAAAATTAAATCTATGATGTTCCTGTGGAATTCAATTGCTTTTCAGTTTGGTTCATCTGTATATATACAACTAAGTCTAACTACTGGGGGTAGTTGTCGCGACCCCGGACCGAGGCCCGGGCCCGCGACTGCGCGGCGATGTGATTAACCAACACAAAACACACCGCCGCTTTTATTTTTCCCATAGGTTTCCGCGGTGAGGATCCCAAGACACGGGTCTAGCTCACACGAATAAGTATGCGGAAGCGTGTAGCAAAACATGTCACACAATTCTTAAACACAACAGATACAAGAGAAATTATAACATCGAGGCTTGGTATCAAAAGAGAATGTCATCGAAGCATTCCTATCATGATTAAAGTTTCAACATTTAAACAAAGTATTTTACTTTAAAATTACAAAATCCTGAGAGGCCAACAAAGGCCAATACAACAAATGTTCCCCAAAAGAACAACCCAAACTAGGTGAAACGAGAATCAAGATCCAAACCGGCGTCTAGATGACGTCGTTGGGCTGCCACTCTCGTGGTGGGGGTGGCTCAACAGCCTCCTCCGGGCACTCCTCGTCAAACGGGAACTCTCCTGCACCTGGACACCAAAATGACAAGCATCAAACACGACGGTTTGGCAAATAAACAATTTAGGCATGAATATGAGAAGTAATGCTAAAACAGTTCAAAATCTAGATACACGTTTCAAGTTTACGAAACTAGCATGAATACTTATAATATCATGAAAAGATAAATCCACATTGAGCTCATCCTTTCTCCGTCATACATGATGATAAGAGCAAGCACGCACGACAAGCACGACACGAAAAACACGATCCCACGCCACACAAGGTAGACGGGGTATCCGGCCGCGGAACCGGACCACGAACACGCACGATGTGTAATATAATACACGACTAGTCTGCAGACAGTCCACATGTTTAAGGACCGCCAGGTAGTGGATCAAGCTAAAAGGGCAGTCCAAGCTCAGTGGTATTTACTTATATCATGAATGCGCGAAAACACGGCAATACACGTTCAAGAACACGACAAGACAAGGGGGAAATCATTTATCAAACGTATCCTGACAAAACTAGCAAAGTAGCATAATATAAATGCTTAACAAGCATATGAAATGATTCCCTTTTTCTTATTCTTAAAACACGTCTTAAGACAAGCTTAACTTGAAATCCATACGAGAGCATGGTAATACTTGAGGCATCAAATCAATAGTGTAAACGAAATCCCTCAAGCATAGGCTAAGACTATCAATTGACCGTTGTGAAGTTGAAACCCAAATGTCAGAATTTTCATATCTTGATGTCCCAGAAGGTAGGGTACATTTTGGAGTTCCAATTTACACAATGTCAATTAAAAGCCTAAAGCATAGTCTAGTTTTCAATTCCCAAGAGATTTAGAAAAAGATTTAAAAAAATCCCAGCTATGAGCATCAGGTTCGCTCGAGCGGTCTTACCATCGCTCGAGCGGACCCCAAACAGAAACTTGTTCGCACGAGCCAACCCAAAAGTTTGCTCGCGCGAACAGGTTTCTGCTCGAAACCCTGCAAAACAGAGGCATGTTCGCTCGAGCGGACCCTATGGTCGCTCGAGAGAACAGGCTTCTGCCTGGGCGCGTCTGAGTGCAGAAACTGCACTTTTCTTCTTCCATTCACTTGCATTTTTCTTCCCTCTTCTCCTCACTTCTGAACCAAATAAACCCCTGAGCCACCATGCTCACCAAGGGTCAAAACACAACATTTAATCCATAATTAAACCATTCAACCCATTGGAAAAAAAAATCACAATACACCGCCATGCCCAAAATTCATAAAACTCACAATGTCGAACAAGATTCTAAGCTCTTGAGAAGACATAATAACAATACAAGTAAAGAAGTTGAAACACATGATTTGCAAGAGTAGAAACATAACTTGCATGAAGAACCAACCATAAAAAAATCATGTTCCAATGGAGGAGAATAAAACCCTAATGCAATGTACATGAAAAATCCCAAAGAGTTCACTTGCCTCAAACTAAAGCCAAAGAAAGCTTCACAAAACCAACAAGAAGAGGTGCTCCACGGAATCTACACAAAACCCCCAAGGTAGAGCACACAAAATCATCATTTTGGCCACTACAAACCCCCCACTTCAAAATTGGGTTTGAAATCATAAAAACAAGCTCTTGGTGAGCCAAAGAACATCAAATGGAAAGAATGAAGGAAGACACCAACCTTGAGCTATCCAAACAAGAAGAAAAGAGGTAGAAGATGATGAATAGTGCAATGGCTTGGCTCCAAAAACACTTCAGCTGTAGCTTGAGAAGAGAGGAAGAGAATGGTGGTCTTGGATCTAAGATTGGAGCCTTCTAGCTAGATCATTCCCAAGGGAGAAGACCAAAGAGAAAACCTCCTTCACTCACTTGCCCTAGGTCAAAAATTGCAGAGATTTGGAAAAAGAGAAAGGAAGGAGAGGAAGGGTTTATATAGTGTCTGGAAGTGGGTCCCCTAAGCAGTGAAACTTGGAACGTTTAAAACATGTTCTTGTGGACCCCGGATGGAATCGACGAAGAAGAACAAAACGATCGTCGAAAAATCTAGTTTCGGAAAAGAATAATTTTGACATAGGGTCACGACTTCGAAAAATGTGCCCAGATTTAGCATGAATAGTCAGATTTACCCTTATTGGGCCAAAACTTGGGTTTCTGGGCCTCAAATGCATGCAGGTTAAAAATGAAAGTTGTCACAATTAATAAAACCATTCAAGAGAAATAAAAATCACGATCAAACAAGATATCTAGAACGAAACCCACTCTTACACGTGTACTCAGGGCGCCCCTGAGCGTATCTGACTCATACTAAACGTCCTCAAAATCCCCAAAGCTATAATCCAGAGTAAGTCTAATCACATTCTAACCCAACTAGTACTAAGGCTCATTTAAGACTAAACACTCACTCAATTAGTACTAATCGAATTGGTCTGGGTCGGGGTCTAACATCTTCCACCCCTTAGGATATTTGGTCCACCAAATATAAATAATTTTACCTCTGGTAATAGGTGTGGATACTTCTTCTGGACTTGATCCCTCAATTCCCATGTGGCTTCTTCTGGTTCGTGATTCTCCCAAAGCACCTTGACCCAATGGATAGTCCGATTTCTCAATTCATGCTCTCTGGTGTCGATGATTCTAACCGGTTTCTCCACATATGAAGCGTCTTCTCGAATCTCTAAAGGCTCATGTGGAATAATGTGAGAAGGACTGTGCACATATTTCTTGAGCATGGAGACATGGAAAACATTATGTACCTCGGAGAGTTCCGGCGGTAACGCAAGTCTATAAGCTACACTTCTAATCTTGATCAAAATCTCATATGGGCCAATGTATCTGCTAGACAATTTTCCTTTCTTTCCAAATCTTAGAGTGCCTCTGACCGGTGAGACTTTCAAGAATACCTTGTCACCCACTTCAAACTGTAATTCTCTCCGGCGAGTGTCAGCATAACTCTTCCGTCTGCTTCGAGCTATTTTCAATCTGTCCTGAATCTGCTTAACCTTGTCGCTTGTCTCTCCAACTATTGTCGGTCCATGAAAGCTACGCACACCGACTTCTTCCCAACAAACTGGAGTTCTGCATCTCTTACCATAGAGTGCCTCGAAAGGTGCCATTCCAATGCTAGAATGGTAACTATTGTTGTACGCGAACTCACAAAGAGGTAGGTTCTCATCCCACTGAACCTTGAAATCCAATACACAAGTACGTAGCATATCTTCAAGAGTCTGTATCGTCCGCTCTAACTGACCATCTGTCTGAGGATGATACGCTGTGCTGAACTGAAGTTTGGAACCCATGGATTCAAGAAGAGATTTCCAAAATCTCAAAACAAATCTACTATTTCTGTCGGAAGTGATGGAGACGGGTTGACCATGTTTACTAACGATCTCATCGATGAATAGTCTTGCAAGTGGTGCCATATGCATCATATTCCCAGTCTTCATCGGAAGGAAGTGCGCGGACTTCGTAAGACGGTCTACTATAACCCAAATTGCATTGTTCCCTCTCTTGGTATTAGGCAAACCGGAGACAAAATCCATAGTGATGTGCTCCCATTTCCACTCCGGAATCTCCAAAGGCTGTAACAAACCGGGAGGCTTCTGATATTCTGCCTTGATCATCTGACAAGTCAAGCAACGAGACACAAAGCTGCTATCTCTCTCTTCATATTATTCCACCAAAATCTGTTCTTCAAGTTATGGTACATCTTCGTGCTACCCGGATGTATAGAGTATTTAGTATGGTGGGCTTCAATCATGATTTCACTCTTCAAATCATCAACATTTGGTACACACAACCGGTCACGAAAATACAACACTCCTTCAGAAATCCTGAAATCTGGACGTTCTGCAATCTGATCTACAATCTTGGCCAATTCTGGGTCTTGTAACTGACTATCTTTGATTCTCTGGATGAAGGTAGGTTCAGACACTGTCATGTTTGCTAACAAAATACCTCTCCTCAAGTGTTGTACCTCCACACCAAGTTCTTCAAACTGTTGGAAAACACTAACTCCTCTCAAACTAGCCATAACTGCTGATTTTCTGCTCAATGCATCTGCTACAACGTTCACTTTGCCCGGATGATACTTGATTGGGAAGTCATAATCTTTTATATACTCCATCCACCGTCTCTGCCTCATATTCAATTCCTTCTGTGAAAATAAATATTGTAAACTTCGGTGGTCTGAATGGACTTCGAATTTCTCTCCATAGAGGTAGTGCCTCCACATCTTCAAAGCAAAAGCTACTGCCGCTAACTCCAAGTCATGAGTTGCATAATTAACCTCATGATTCTTCAACTGTCTTGAGCCATAGGCAATCACTTTGCCATCTTGCATCAATACACAGCCTAATCCCTCGTTGGACGCATCCGTAAAAACAACAAATCCACCGCTGCCCGATGGTAATGTGAGGATTGAGGCTGTGGTTAACCTTTTCTTCAACTCCTGAAAACTGCCTTCACACTAATCGGTCCAAACAAAAGGTACATTTTTCCAGGTCAACTTCGTCAATTGTGCCGCAATAGACGAAAAACCTTGGACAAGTCTCCGATAATATCCTGCTAACCCCAAAAAGCTTCTGATTTCTGTCACACTGCTAGGCCTCTTCCACTCAATGACTGCTTCTATCTTGGCCGGATCAACTGCTAACCCTTCTCTTGAAATGATGTGACCCAAAAAGGAAACTTGCTCTAGCTAGAATTCACATTTGTTCAACTTAGCATAAAGCTGATGGTCTCTCAAAAGTTGTAATGACGTCCTCAAGTGCTCTTCATGCTCCTCCTTACTCTTAGAATACACGAGGACATCATCGATGAACACCACTGTAGAGTGATCTAAAAACTCTGCAAAGACCTTGTTCATGAGAGCCATGAAGACTGCGGGTGCATTTGTCAAACCAAAAGGCATCACTAAGAACTCATAATGCCCATATCTCGTTCGGAAAGCTGTCTTCGCCACATCAGACTCTCTAACCCGCAACTGATGATACCCTGACCTCAAGTCTATCTTGGAAAAATGTGCTGCGCCTTGTAATTGGTCAAACAATTCATCTATCCTTGGCAAGGGGTATTTGGTCTTGACGGTCACATGATTCAATCTTCTATAGTCGATGCACATTCTAAGACTCCCATCCTTCTTCTTCACAAAAAGAACTGGCGCTCCCCAAGGTGAAACACTTGGTCTAATAAAGCCTTTGCTCAACATTTCTTGCAACTGAAGTTTCAATTTACCTAACTCTGCAGGAGCCATCCTATAAGGTGCAATTGAGATCGGTGCAGTCCCTGGAAGGAGCTCAATAGTAAACTCAACTTCTCTAACTGGTGGTAAACCTGAGATTTCTTCTGGAAAAACATCCGGAAATTCACACACTACGGGGATATCCTCCACCCCTTGGGACTGTTTATCCTCCGTGATAAACGCTATAAACGCTTCACAACCACTGCCCACCAATTTGTTAGCCTTTAACGCTGAAATGAAACCACTGGAAGACTTCTTCCTGTCACCCTGAAACATCAATTCTGTCTGTGGCCCTTGCAATCTGAATGTGATGGTCTTACCAAAACAATCCATAGTAGCATGGTAGGTCTCTAACCAATCCATGCCTAAGATAATATCAAAATCATGCATGTCTAAAATTATGAGGTTGGCTGGTAAACTGATATCTCCTAACAAAATCTGGCAACTAGGGTAAAAGGTGGTACAAACCACATGTCTACCTACTGGTGTAGTGACAGTCAACATATATTCCAATTCTGCATGCTGTGCATCAATCTTCTTTGCAAACAAAGGGGATAGAAAAGAGTGTGTGGATCCCGGATCAAATAAGATCTGTGCTTCTACTCCACAAACAAGAAGCTTACCTTCTATGACGTTACCCGCTGCTTCAGCGTCAGCACGGTTGATATTGTACGCACGTCCCTGCTGGTTGGGCCTATTCTGCTGCTGAATCTGCCTGCCCTGATTGCTCCTATTCTGAGGTGGACGAGTATTCTGATTCTGTACTTGCCTGCCTTGCTGCTGCTGTTGCTGTGGTGGTCTGATTTGGTTTTGAACTGGTACTGCTTGATTCCGTGGTGCCATCTGTCTTGGCTGCTGATATCGGTTGGCTTGACTCTGAAGGTGTGGGCAATCCTTGATTGCATGGTCCATTCCCCCACACTTGAAGCAAGCACCCGTTGCCTTGCGGCATTCGTGGGTAGGGTGGTTCTTGCCACAATGGTTGCAACCACTCTGTCTAACTTGAGTCTGTTCCTGCCTTGGCTTCTTGCCACTTTGCTGCCTTTGGTTCTGTTGCTGGAAGTGCTGCTTCCTATCCTGGATTATCTCATTGTTGAACTCTTCAAACTTATATGCCCGACTAACTGCCTCATCAAAGGTAACTGGTGGAATCACTCCTGAGACATCCCTCTTGAGAATGGGATTCAGCCCTTCCAAAAACTTAACGATCTTCTTATGCTCCATATCTATCAGTTCGGTAGCATAGCGAGCAAGCCTCTCAAACTTCGTAACATACTCCATAACTGACATACTTCCTTGCTTCAACTGTTGGAATTCGATTGCCTTCTGTCTCTTAACATGAGAAGGGACATACTTGTCCGTGAAGTGTGTCTTAAAGGTCGTCCAAGCTACCTTGTCTGCCATGACCTGGTATGGCTCCTTAACTGTCTGCCACCAAGAGTCAGCAAGCCCATAGAACAAGGAAGCTGTGAGGTTGACCCTCTCCTTGCCTGTGCAAGCAAAAACGTCAAAGATCTTTGCTGTGTTGGTAAGCCAATCGTCTGCGGTCAAAGGGTCCTCTTGACCCGAGAACTCCTTGGGTCCCCTCTTCCTGAATCTCTCAAAGAGAGCATTAGGATCATCAACTCTATTTTGGTACACAACATTTGGTGGAGCTTGATGTTGAGGTCTGTTTTGGAGGACTTCCAGAAGTTGCCTCTGTACTTGAGCCATCTCCTCATCTTTCTTTGCCATTTGCTCTTGAAATTTCGCTTGAGTTTCATTGGCTTGTTTTTGTTGATCTATCATGGCTCGCATTAGTGCTTGGAATTGAGTAATAGTAGGATTCTCAGACGGTTCTGTCTCAATCTGATTACTACCCGAAGCATGATGGTTGGGAGCTTTTCTCGGAGGCATAATGCTGCAAGACAATTTGTTAGCACATATGCAAGCACAATTGGGTTGGTAAACTTGGCCTAAACAAACGTTCTAACGAACTCACGAATCCTCGCCACGTTTCTAAGATTTTCTAGTTTCTTTTAAGTGCCTGAAACATGTCCCGCTCTGATACTAGTCCTGTCGTGACCCCGGACCGAGGCCCGGGCCCGCGACTGCGCGGCGATGTGATTAACCAACACAAAACACACCGCCGCTTTTATTTTTCCCACAGGTTTCCGCGGTGAGGATCCCAAGACACGGGTCTAGCTCACACGAATAAGTATGCGGAAGCGTGTAGCAAAACATGTCACACAATTCTTAAACACAACAGATACAAGAGAAATTATAACATCGAGGCTTGGTATCAAAAGAGAATGTCATCGAAGCATTCCTATCATGATTAAAGTTGCAACATTTAAACAAAGTATTTTACTTTAAAATTACAAAACCCTGAGAGGCCAACAAAGGCCAATACAACAAATGTTCCCCAAAAGAACAACCCAAACTAGGTGAAACGAGAATCAAGATCCAAACCGGCGTCTAGATGACGTCGTTGGGCTGCCACTCTCGTGGTGGGGTGGCTCAACAACCTCCTCCAGGCAGCACTCGTCAAACAGGAACTCTCCTGCACCTGGACACCAAAATGACAAGCATCAAACACGACGGTTTGGCAAATAAACAATTTAGGCATGAATATGAGAAGTAATGCTAAAAAGTTCAAAATCTAGATACACGTTTCAAGTTTACGAAACTAGTATGAATACTTATAATATCATGAAAAGATAAATCCACATTGAGCTCATCCTTTCTCCGTCATACATGATGATAAGAGCAAGCACGCAAGACAAGCACGACACGAAAAACACGATCCCACGCCACACAAGGTAGACGGGGTATCCGGCCGCGGAACCGGACCACGAACACGCACGATGTGTAATATAATACACGACTAGTCTGCAGACAGTCCACATGTTTAAGGACCCCCAGGTAGTGGATCAAGCTAAAAGGGCAGTCCAAGCTCAGTGGTATTTACTTATATCATGAATGCGCGAAAACACGGCAATACACATTCAAGAACACGACAAGACAAGGGGGAAATCATTTATCAAACGTATCCTGACAAAACTAGCAAAGTAGCATAATATAAATGCTTAACAAGCTTATGAAATGATTCCCTTTTTCTTATTCTTAAAACACGTCTTAAGACAAGCTTAACTTGAAATCCATACGAGAGCATGGTAATACTTGAGGCATCAAATCAATAGTGTAAACGAAATCCCTCAAGCATAGGCTAAGACTATCCATTGACCGTTGTGAAGTTGAAACCCAAATGTCAGAATTTTCATATCTTGATGTCCCAGAAGGTAGGGTACATTTTGGAGTTCCAATTTACACAATGTCAATTAAAAGCCTAAAGCATAGTCTAGTTTTCAATTCCCAAGAGATTTAGAAAAAGATTTAAAAAAATCCCAGCTATGAGCATCAGGTTCGCTCGAGCGGTCTTACCATCGCTCGAGCGGACCCCAAACAGAAACTTGTTCGCACGAGCCAACCCAAAAGTTCGCTCGCGCGAACAGGTTTCTGCTCGAAACCCTGCAAAACAGAGGCATGTTCGCTCGAGCGGACCCTATGGTCGCTCTAGCGAACAGGCTTCTGCCTGGGCGCGTCTGAGTGCAAAAAATGCACTTTTCTTCTTCAATTCACTTGCATTTTTCTTCCCTCTTCTCCTCACTTCTGAACCAAATAAACCCCTGAGCCACCATGCTCACCAAGGGTCAAAACACAACATTTAATCCATAATTAAACCATTCAACCCATTGGAAAAAAAATCACAATACACCTCCATGCCCAAAATTCATAAAACTCACAATGTCGAACAAGATTCTAAGCTCTTGAGAAGACATAATAACAATACAAGTAAAGAAGTTGAAACACATGATTTGCAAGAGTAGAAACATAACTTGCATGAAGAACCAACCATAAAAAAATCATGTTCCAATGGAGGAGAATAAAACCCTAATGCAATGTACATGAAAAATCCCAAAGAGTTCACTTGCCTCAAACCAAAGCCAAAGAAAGCTTCACAAAACCAACAAGAAGAGGTGCTCCACGGAATCTACACAAAACCCCCAAGGTAGAGCACACAAAATCATCATTTTGGCCACTACAAACCCCCCACTTCAAAAATGGGTTTGAAATCATAAAAACAAGCTCTTGGTGAGCCAAAGAACATCAAATGGAAAGAATGAAGGAAGACACCAACCTTGAGCTAGCCAAACAAGAAGAAAAGAGGTAGAAGATGATGAATAGTGCAATGGCTTGGCTCCAAAAACACTCCAGCTGTAGCTTGAGAAGAGAGGAAGAGAATGGTGGTCTTGGATCTAAGATTGGAGCCTTCTAGCTAGATCATTCCCAAGGGAGAAGACCAAAGAGAAAACCTCCTTCACTCACTTGCCCTAGGTCAAAAATTGCAGAGATTTGGAAAAAGAGAAAGGAAGGAGAGGAAGGGTTTATATAGTGTCTGGAAGTGGGTCCCCTAAGCAGTGAAACTTGGAACGTTTAAAACATGTTCTTGTGGACCCCGGATGGAATCGACGAAGAAGAACAAAACGATCGTCGAAAAAATCTAGTTTCGGAAAAGTATAATTTTGATATAGTTTCACGACTTCGAAAAGTGCCCAGATTTAGCATGAATAGTCAGATTTACCCTTATTGGGCCAAAACTTGGGTTTCTAGGCCTCAAATGCATGCAGGTTAAAAACGAAAGTTGTCACAATTAATAAAACCATTCAAGAGAAATAAAAATCACGATCAAACAAGATATCTAGAACGAAACCCACTCTTACACGTGTACTCAGGGCGCCCCTGAGCGTTTCTGACTCATACTAAACGTCCTCAAAATCCCCAAAGCTATAATCCAGACTAAGTCTAATCACATTCTAACCCAACTAGTACTAAGGTTTACTTAAGACTAAACACTCACTCAATTAGTACTAATCGAATTGGTCTGGGTCGGGGTCTAACAGTAGTTTTATGTACACAATGTACAAATGTGCAACGCTTGAGAAATCAATAAAAATTAAAGGGCTATGTTATAAGTTCCAATGCAAAAATGGTGCAGAGGTTGGATCTTATCGGTTTTGAAGGACTCCAGCAAGTACAATGAGCTGTTTTTTCTTTTTTCTTTCTTGAATAAGATTCCATTGAAATGTTTTCTGCATTAAGGTACTGGATGTAAGTTGTTTGTTTGAATTTTTATGAGTTTTGTAATGGTGGAATGGTGTAATTGAAATGACAGATGCGTTTTCTTTTTCCCTTGATTGTTGGAACGTGGAATGGTGGATGAGTTACTGAATTCACAAGGGTTTTGGATGGTGGGACGTTGGATGTTTTCTTTTTCTGTTTTTCAACTGAAATTTGAGATGGTGGGATCTGAATGCTGTAATGGTGAAATGCTGGTGGAATTTGTATCTACCTAATGTCCAAAAACTATCTTGATCTATGATGGATGAGTTTTTGAATTTGTATAACATTCAGTGCATTCCTCTTAGTGGATTTTGTCTTCACCATCTGTATAGTGAAGTGTCAGTTGTATCATGTTAAAAGTAAGTTTACTCCTATAGGAGAGTGAGTGTCACAGTCATTATGTATATATAGGTTACGTAAAGACTCATTGCCCGTTCTATTAAAAAAATGCATGTATAGGTTATTTAAAGACTCATTGCTACCAGTGGGCACCCAACTAATACATGTTTTTGGAATATATACACACTTATACATGTTCAATGACTATCAGTAGGCACCCAACTTATACACTTTATGCTAAGTTATTTATCAAGATAAATGAAGTTGCCCACAGATTAAACTCCATATGTCATGTTTATGTGGATCATGCACATAGCTTGCATTATAATATTTAAGATCATTTCTAGGTCCTTGGAGCAGATGTTGCTTGTTATGGTGATAACAGGTGAACTATGGAGAACTGATTGTATGAAAATAGATCGAACAATGTTGCTATTTATGGTCATTTCAGTTTCTGTAGGGCAAAGGTATAAAGCTTTTATACCTGCCTTTTTACTGATATATTGTAAGTGCTGTTTCTCAAGAACTGATCAAGGGGTGTTTATATACTTGTACTTTGACTTGATTCACTAGTGGGGTGTTTATATACAGTTTTTTTGCTATGCACAGGTCATTACTTGTACTAGTCATTACTTGTACTTTGACTTGATTCACTAGTGGGGTGTTTATATACATGTTTTTTTGTTATGGACAGGTCCCTAACAGATTGTAATAGAAAACTTGTTTAATATTCACTGTGTAAGTGTGAAGTAAATTATTGAAGTGCTATGGTTGAATGGTGAATGACTAATGACGTAGTGGTGAATGACTTTGTTGGTGTATATGAAGTCTTTTTTTTTTTTTTTTGGACAGGTACTTAAAAGGTTGTAAAAAAAAAAAATAAATTAATTGTCACATGTACTGGGGAGATTATGCCGAAATTTCGAGAAATCTTTTACATTAGAAAATTTTCTTAGGAACATTTTTATAAAGTTTACGTTAATGTTTGACTAAATGTGTTTATGCTTCTTATTTATCCTTTTTTGTTATTGCAGGATGATGTTATTATTGCATACGAATCTGACAACTCTGTGACGCAAGGTGATTTAGACCATGATGCAGTTACAAAGGTATCTTTTTATTGCTTGTTGATCATAATATCTTTTAATGTTAGTAATCTTTAATTTTGTGGGTTTTAAGGTATACTCGTCTTTTTGTTTATTTTTGAGTCACTATTGGTAAAATTCAATTGCTGATATTTGAACTAATTTTGGCGTTTGACCACCTGACTTTTGATATAGAAATGATCATAGATCATTTATCTGAGTGTTAATATTATATGAGTGTTATCTTGGGTATATTTCCAAGTTTAGTTACTACTAGCAGTAATATCCTGCTGCTGTTAGAAGAGCATCAGTTAGGATTCACTATTATTAGCTGATGTTGTGATTGCTATTTATTACCATCTGTGCTATTTCTTGTTGGATTTTTGCTAGTAATATAAAGGGTTTGCTACATGAATTATGTCAGTAGCTGAATCTGCAAGTCCATGGTTTTGGTGAAAATGTGCCACCTATGAGTTTAATCATATATTAATCTTGCTCTTTTTTTTTTATGCAGGATTGAATGAAAATTGAAGAAAGTTTTTTGTTGAAAGATTCATGCAACTAAGATGCAGCGAACATGAAGGAAAAATGGATGCAGACTAGTAGATTGCTAGATGTTAAAATAGGATGTATGAAGTTTTTTTTTTAACAATGTTGCAGGTGTTGGATTGGTGCAACAATGAGATGATTGTATATGAAGATGTAAATTTTCATTGGCATTTGAATGTTGGCAAAGAGTAGAATGTTAGCATGGATTTTTATTTTGTAATGGTAATGGTAATGTGCTTTTAATATTGTAAGGATATTTGAATATTAATATGAAGTAGAATGAATATTGGGAATTGAAAGAGATGTTGGGTGTGTAGTTGATTTGGTCTTAGATAATGGAATAGTAGCTTCATACGATATAGGTTGGAAGTTATGCAAGGATGTATATATAGTAAAAAAGTTAAAAAATCAAATAAATACAATAAATGAATATTGATTGCTGGCGTAATCTTTACAGGTGCAATATTTTCGCAGGCAAAAAACATTCAAAATAATTGCTTAAAAAAATGTAACGCCAGCAAAAAAAATTTTGAAAAAATAATTTGTGAAAAATATTAATGTTTTGCCGGTGCAAAAAAAACGCCGGCAACAAATTTTGAAAAAAGTAATTTCCGTAAAATATAAATGTTTTGCCGGCGCAAAAAAAAAAAACGCCGGTAAAATTTTTGAAAAAATAAATTACATAAAATATAAATGTTTTGCCGGAGCAAAAAAAAACGCCGGCAAAAGTTTTGAAAAAATAATTTACATAAAATATAAATGTTTTGCCGGCGCAAAAAAGCGCTGGCAAAAGTTTTTTAATCAATTTATTATTGAAAAATAAAGGCTTTTTTGCGGCATTTTATACCTCTTTTCTCGGCGAACAAGAATGCCGTTAATGTTTAAATTTTTACCGGCGCAAACCTTTTTTCGCCGGCAAATGGTATTGCAAGCACACTTTTCCTGACGCAAGGGAAATCGCCGGGAAAGTCTTTCACTGGCGTTTTATAGATTAATAAGCACCGGCAAAAGTGCAATTTGTTGTAGTGTATCCATTCGCACTCAGATCACGTCCATTCGATTAGACCTCCTAGAGGCATCTGATGGGCCTCCTCCACTGGCGGCACAGCCTTTGCATGACGGGCATGAGCAACTGGGACTGTAATGTACATCATTAACACCGTGAATACGACGGTTCAACAATGTATATACAAATCTATGATAGTACATGTTCATTCTACCAATTCATTGATTTAAGAGTTCTCAAAAATCAAATTTATGACATTATCCTGTACAATGGAATAAAGTAATGATAATTATTAAATTGGCAACTACAATAGCACTAGTTTCAATTCAGTCATTTCAATTATTCACATTCATTTCATTGATTACATTGAGTCGTCTTATTAAGTGGCTTATCAAATGGGACTCTTCAGTCCAATGTGTGTGGCTTTTCATTATATGACTTATCAATGAGACTTTTCAGTCCAATGTTATTAAGTGGCTTATCATTTCAGTGACTTTTCAGTCTATACTGTGTGGGATTTGCCAGGCTCTTGAACAAAGATCACTGGTATCACTACGGAACTCCGGAACACCCCATTTCATCTACTGTAGTAGGATTGTTCATTAATTCATTATTACCTTTAGTAACTATTCGTTATTCAGTATTACATTTCATAATTATTTATCATTCAATCATTAGTTCAGTTCAGCTCTATAACGAGCTTAAGAAACCACTGTGTAGTGCCAGACTCATAAATCAATCAAATCGGTCATTCTATTTAGATTTCTAATACATTCCTAGACCATTATCTAAACCAACAATTGAGTGAAACGTTCGTTATCAATGTACGTATTACTGTAGATGACATTACTTTAATTGAATTTGTATATTAAGATAACCTTAGTTAACACTTATGGCGGTTTACACACCACTAACACTGGCCTTAGTGACTAGGCTTTTAACTTAGAGAAATCAGGATTCAATCTGAAATTTTCCTAAAGTTCGGACACCTCGGCGGTAACCTATCAGTTAGCCGAATTCTAGATGGCGACTAACCAAATTACATTCTGTCAGCTTTCCAGAACCCTACAATTTCTGATGCATTTCCCTCAATTCGGTCACCCACTCGGCTTACTGAACTCTTAAATTCGGCTAGCCGAATACATTTCGGCTACCCTGCGGCTAGCTTTCTAGAAGCTTGTCTTCTGATGGGAATTCTTGACTCAATTTCGGTTACCTTGCGGTCACCACTCAGCTAGCCGAATTCTCAAATTTGGCTAATCGAAATTTGTCGGTCAGCTCTCGGTTAGCTTTCCAGAGCTGACATTTTCTGTGAATTACGACCCAGATGGGTTGGTTAGCTGGTGGTCAGCATTTTGCCTAACCAAACTACTCCCAGAACAACATTCCAGAGCTTCAGAATTTCTTAAGGATTTTTGGAATATGAACTCCTTGAGTTCCTACAAGTCCTATAACACCTTAAATCACTAGAAAAGCATATACTTGCCTCTATTGAAGATCAAATCGACAAAACCCATTTGCTTAGCTTGGATTGAGATGGAAACTTCTTAACTTGAAGCTTTATCTTTAAGAAAATTCAAGAAGAAGATGGAGAAGATTAAGTGGATGAAGTCCTCGTCGAAACCAAAGCCAAAGCTTCAATTTTGATGCTTGATGGAGAGAAACGGAAGGAAGAAGAAAAAGGAAGAAGGAGAGTGTCTAGGGTTTGAGAATGGAGGTGAATGAACTCAAATGAATTCCTTTTATCTTTATAAACTCCCAATTTGCATTTAGGCCCTCCACTTCCTATCTTATTTACAAATCGAGTCAAATGAAGGGTCATTTGATCTGTTTCTTGTCAAATGAGTTCGAGACTTTTATGAAAGCTAACATACTTGTCAAGATATGCACGTTGGTATCACGAGTTTCCGTATTCGACAAGACACGCGGAATTTCATATTTACGAAAAAGTCCTTATTCTTTTAGCTTAAGTAAAAAATCTATTCAATTCATTCAATCTCCTTGATTAACATTCCGTTATGCCCAATTCATCCATTTTAGACTAATTCAGTCCTATTTGGCCACAAACCATTATTAGCTTAATTAAGTATAATTAATTAGCCTAAACTTTCAATTAATTAGAATTAATCTTGATTAACTCAGGACGGGGGAAAACACCCCGTGTTAGGTGTCAGCTATAAATGTCACTCTCATTGAAGTGCCCTTAATTGTTGAATTAAATCATACTAAAATTGTGAATATTTGAATTTAGGGAAGCACTGAATCTAAACACGTTCAAAGTGAGACCTGGAAGCATTTCAATTCATAGGTAACGGGTTAGTAAAGACAGTTTTTCCTTAGAGTGGTAACTTGACTTTCAAAAAAGAAATTGGTATCCTAGCTAAGGGCTCTACGACCTCGATGGATTCGCACATGCAAGGATAGAAAATCCGCATGCACAAGGAGTGAAACTCACATATGAGAGGGGAGAGAACCTACACACTCGGTGAATGAGAACTCGCACATACAAGGAGTGGGGGGAGACCAAGGTAGAGGGTCTCAAACATGTTGTTATGGGGTGTTTTGTTTGCACCCATTTAGATATGAAAACATTACACATATGTAACATTTACATATACATGTACCAATATATATTCGATTTCTACTTCTATTTGCATCCAATAAAAAAGGGCTTGAAGAATGAAGTTCCTTGATAATTTTTCAGCTATATTTTTTAAAACAAAAAATATAGACAAACGACACTATATTACATATATATATATATATATACAGCTTTATTCTAGTGAGAACCTTTCTTACGGAGTTATCGTGAGAACTTTCAGTGGGTCACATATGGGGATGAGACTAGGGGATGGAAAGATTTGTCTGACCACCCCATGAATCATTGACCCCAATTGCATGCCCCCAACTCCTTTATCCATGGCCCACGATTTTAATGGCTCCATAATAAATAAATAAAACCAACTCTCCATCCAACAGTCCACGTTTGTGGCTACCAGAGGGTCCTTGTATGTGCACGGTTTGGATGGGTTACTAGTGGCCCCACCAATAGTTCTCATAGATACGTTGTGAGAACTGTATATGTTTGTAAAGTCTTCAACCTGGTATTTGTGTGTCTTAATTAAGCTAAAGGGAGGAAGAGGATTTGAGGACGATTGCCATTAAGAAGTATGGATGTGTCACTAATTTCATTCTTGTCTTCTAGTGATGAATGTGGCGTGAAATTAGCAAGGATAGTTTCTGTGAGAATTTTTCGTATATGTATTATTTTAGCAGTTACCAAGTTACTATTTCAAGAAACTGAAAAAATTGACCTTCTGTTTTTAACAATTAGTCAATCATTGGCCACAAAATCTGGTGGAGCTAATTGTAAACATTTATTTACCAAACACCTACCTTCTGTAGTTCCATTGAATAGACCCAAGAAGCCCCCATGACTACTCGGTGGACTGGGACCCCCATATTGTGCCAAGAAAAAGGCCATTCCATCACCAAAATTAGTCCAATTGGGATCCTTGGATATCAAGACAGTGAATAGAGTCATGAAATTCGCAGGCCATGCAATCATAGGTGTCTTAGATACAACTCTTCCCACATTGCTCATCAATGCAGATGACTTGGTGAAATTGTCCTTCTGAGACTTAAGGGTCAGATCTATATACCCGTTCCCGATGGCTGCTGCACCTGAACAGACGAGCTCGCTGGCGGTGCTGCAGCTTTTGGCATTGAAAGAGGAGAAGGAGAATGAGACGGGCTCAATGAAGTTAAGAGTAGAGGGATGAAAAAAGCTCGAGATGATTAATAGAAAAAACATGGTTATAAATGAGTGCAACAACATAGACCAGAGCCATGATTTGTGTTGCTTTTAGAGACCTTTAATAGGCCCAATCAGTGGCAGAAGTTTAACTTGGTTTTTAGTGTTTTCTACAAGAGGATGCGATGTAATGAGGGATCAAAGTTTTGAAAAAGTTTAAAGACTATAAACTCCATTTTCCAGGAGTGTTAAATATCAAGGGCTTGAGATGAGATGAATGCTCTTGTATTGTAGGAAAGTGACAACATTCAAGTCCGAATTAACCAACACTCATGCCAATAGGGAAAATAACAATAGAGTAAGAAAAATATATAATTACTTGAAGTAAACTCCCTCTAAGTAAAACGATAGTAATATAGGATAGAGATATTTCATAAGTTAAAGAATTTGTGATTAGATTTTTTTTTGTTTTAAGAGAATATGCATTTTAATAACTTTTTTATTACTTCGAGTACTTAAAAAAGTTATTTACAATCCATTCCCTACAAAGAGGTGTTGAAAAAATGGCTAAGAGCAACACTATTTTTTGTCAAGTTTAAGCCAAAGTCTAAGTGGGACCCACTTATCATTTTAAGTGGGAATACATGGGAATGTAATCTACTCCATGAGTAGATTAGGACATGTATTGGGTTGCTCTAATTCATTAAGAAGTGAATGAAAAATTGCCTCCTAAACACCACTACTTGAACATGTTAAACATGGAAACAAAAGGAAGTAGTGAACTTACTTCCTACATTGCTTGGGAGCAAAACATTCCTTAGGTATAAATATGTTTACCTTGGTAGTATAGGATGAGCCCCAAGGGGCATTTCACTTTTGTGGAAGAGAGAGGACCGAGACCAAGGTGGGGTCACCACCAAACAAGCGCGCACTACCCTTACTGGGCTTGGGCTTCGTGCGTGAGTTGGGCCTGGCTCGGCCCACTACCCATTTAGTATTTTTTGGAGAAATTTTATTTAATAAAAAGTTCTTTTTACAAATGGGATGTGTCCAAAATGGTGTGTCCATTAGCATCTGAAAGGGTGTGTCCAACCCAAGAGGCTTGAAGCAGGTACACTCACTGTTCTGAACAGATGTAGCCCCATGAAGAGACCTAAAGAAAGCTATAAAATCATCTTGTCCATGCCCTTTTGCTCACTGTATTTTCGTTGCTGCTGCATTGCAACTTCAAGTCATTAGTCAATGAGAGAGTCCTATTGCACTTTTGGTTCGCCTGTCACATAGTTTATAGTGCTGCAATTGTTGTGGAACTGATCATTGTATACTAGGAGACAAACGCTGTTGAAGCTCGTACGCACCATTGTGGGGGCGAAATTTGTCTTAACGACATAGTGTGTAACACTAGCCTTGATTAACCTTCTTCTACGAGTTTCTGGACTTCACAACTTCAACAACAGTACTCCGTTTATGCCTTCAAATAGTGAGTGAATTTACATATCTATATTACAATATGTAACTCTATTTAGTTGTTGTTTTGTTTCACTGTGTTCAAACATGTTTCCTAAATACAGAATTATTTTTGTATGTACTTGGAACAACAATCTTAAGACAAATCTTTTCCTTTTCTGAGTACACTCTATTATCAGTTTTACTTCAGTATTTTCTTGTTTCGGTTTATGTCAGTTTACTACTGGTTTTAGTTCTTCTATTTCTGAAACTAGTATTGTAAAACCGAGTTTCTTTCTTTTATATAACTAGTTGCAGAACTTCAGGTTGTTCTGTAAATTGCTTGTTGTTGCCTCAGTATACAGTAACCAATATCTGGTTACCATATAGCCTAAGTTTCTATTTACAGTACTATTATTTTATAAGTCTGTAGTACACTCTGTGTTTATTTTATTTCTATTCTATTAAACAGTAATGGGTATTGAGAAGAATACTCTAGTTAGTACCTCTAACCCTGTTATGGTGAACATGGGGGGAAACCTGAGAAGTTCAATAGTATTGAGTTCAAGATATGGTAATAGAAAATGTTGTGCTATCACACCACCTTGAACTTGACTAGGTTCCTCCATGAAGAAGCTCCTGCTCTAAAAGAAGGTGAGACAGACAAGCAAGTAGTTACTGCTGTAGAAGCCCCGAAGCATGCTAATTTCCTCCATCGAAATTACATTCACAATGGACTAGACAACACATTATATAATGTGTACTGTCATTGAAGACTGCTAAGGAATTATGGGACTCACTAAACAAAAAGTACAAGACTAAAGAGGCCAGAATGAAGAAATTCGTTGTTGGCAGATTCCTTGACTACAAGATAATCGATTCCAAAGCAGTAATCAATCAAGTTCTGGAACTTCAGGTAATTCTCCATGAAATTCATGCAGAAGTAATGTCTCTTAATGAGTCTTTCCAAGTGGCAACACTCATTGAAAAATTGCCGCCACTTTGGAAGGATTTTAAGAACTACCTTAAGTATAAGAGAAAGGAGATGAAACTTGAAGACCTGATTGTCAAATAGATGATAGAGGAAGACAATCATGCATCTGAGAAGAAAACAAGAAAAACCTTCACTGAAGCTAAGGCAAATGTGGTGGAACATGGGCAGAATCCCAAGAAAAGGAAGAACAGTCCCAACAGTCCAAAACAAGGTCCCAATGACAACAAGAAGTTCAAAGGGAAATGCTATGTGTGCGACAAACCAGGCCACTGTGCTAAGGACTGTCGTAAGCGCAAGAACCAGAGCAGGCCAACATGACAGAATTGGATACTCTTTCCACTGATATTTCAGACATCAGTCTTTCTACTGTAGCCTCAAAAATCAATCTGGCTAGCAACACCAGAGAATGGTGGGTGGACATTGGGGCCACTCTACGTGTCTGCTCTATTGGAGAAATGTTCTCCACTTATCATGCATGAATCGGAGAACAACTCTTCATGGGCAACTCTGCTACTCTAAGGTTAAAGGCTAAGGATAGGTGGTATTGAAGATGACTTCTGGAAAGGAACACACCCTTAATAATGTGTTGTATGTACCTGATATTTGTAAGAATCTGGTTTCAGGTTCACTACTGAATAAGAAGGGTTTCAAACTGGTATTTGATTTGGATAAGTTTGTACTTACTAAATCTAGGATATACGTGGGAAAGGGGTACATGAGTGATGGACTCTTTAGGATGAATGTAATGACTATTGTTTCTAATAAGAATAAATCCTTTGCTTATATGCTTGAGTCTTCTAATGTGTGGCATGGTAGATTAGGTCATGTTAACTATGATGCTTTGCGTTGATTAGTTAATATTAAATGCAGTTTTAATTCAAATATCAAATGTGAAACATGTGTAGAAGCTAAACTTACTAGAACTTCTTTTCATTCAATTGAACGAACTTCTAAACCACTTCAGTTAATTCATTCTGATATATATGACATAAAATTTACTTAAACTAAAGGTGGTAACAAATATTTTCTTACATTCATTGATGACTGCACGAGATACTGTTATGTTTACTTACTGAGAAGTAAAGATGATGCCTTCGAAATGTTCAGACATTATAAGAATGAGGTTGAGAATCAACTTGCACTACTAGAAAATTGGCTATTGGCGGATTAAGAACGCGGGCGGCTGCTTGAGGCAGTCGCAAAAGGCACTATTAGCGACCGCTATTTCAGTCGCAATAGCGGTCACTAATACCTCTATATATCCCACCCCGAAAACCCACTTTTCCTTCTCCTTCCCACTTCTTTGTTCCCATTTTCCCCTCCCGCGCCCCTGCTCCTGCGCTCTGCACTCTTGCCGCACCAGCGGCGATTCCGCCGGAGCCCGCCTGCGCCAGAGCCGCCAACGATTCTCTCTCCCTTTCCCTCTCCCTCTCCTTTCTCTCTCTCTATTTCTCTCCCTCCCTCCCTCTCCCTCTTGCTCTGCAATCTTCCATCCCGCATGTCACTTGCCGCCACCGGTTGTCTCTCTCTCCCTCCCTGCGCCGGAGCCTCCTCCGGTTCTCTCTCTTTCTCTCTCTCTCTCTCTCCCTCCCTCTCCCTCTCCCTCTCTCTCTCTCTCTCTCTCTCTCTCTCCCTCCATCTGTTCTTGCTCTGTACTGTGCCCTCCCACGCGTCGGAGCCGCCACTGGTTCTTTCTCTCTCCCTCTCTGCACCAGAGCTGACACCGCCGAAACCGTAGCTCGCACCAATACGCTCCACCTGTGGAGAGAAAACCCAAGAACCCCTTTTGGAAATTCAATCTCCCTTTCAAAAGATGAGCTCAATTTCTTAGTACCCCATTTCATTTCTTCTAATTGGGTCCTCCAAATCCTTTTCCAATTGGGTTTTTCTTTCTTTAATGGATTGAATTGAATCTATGGAAGCTTTTGTACGTTTCTAATCGCTTGGATGAAGATGACTGCTGTTGGGTTCCTATAAAAATATGATCTTTTTTCATTGTTAGTGGATTTATTATATGCTGTGATGTGGGCTACTCTGTACTTCTCAGTACTCTAATTTATATGGTCCAGTTGGGTTCTCTAATTCCTATTTAGTGGGCTGGTTATGAGCATTATTTTGTCTGTTTCAAGTCATTTGAATGAACTTGACCGCTGTTGGGTTCCTCTAAGAAGACCAAATTTTTTTTTAAGTGCTTGCAAATTTCTTATATGCTGTGTTGTGGGGTTTAGTGTTTCAAGTTGTATTGTGACTATTGTCCATTTTGTGCATGTTTGGATGGACCCATATTGGGATTGGTTTGGCAATGGTCTAGAGCAAATTAGTTTAAAGTGGAATGCATTGACTGTTTATTTGACTTACAAAATACTTAAAAGATTACTTAGCATTAGTTTTCTTGGCAGTATTGGGGCATGCTCAATTCTACAAGTGATTTTATGACTCAAGCTTAAGCATGAACACATTCATTCACACTGCACTTGGGATAACTAACCAGAAGGTGTGCATTTCAAGTTGGATCTGAAATGCATTGAAATTTGTTTCTGGTGATTTCTTTAGAAAGCAAATCAGAATAATGGGTATAGCATAAGATATAAGATATATGCTTTGCATTGCATTTATCATAATTTTGTCTTTCGCTTGACCATATACGCTCAATTTCTTGCTACAACTGCTGGTATGTATTTTTTTTCTTTTGATTTTTCATTTGATTTATTATATATAGAAAAGGGAAAGGAAAGAGAAGAAAAGAACTAAAAGGAAATGAATGACCCATTGCAAAGCCACTAATTGTTAATTACTAATCACTAACTGCTAATCCTCAATCCCCATTCTATAAATCTGAGACACAGCTCAGATATCTGAAACACTAATTCCTATTTCCTATAACGGATGCTTTTCAAACCAAATAATGCACTTAAGATTGTAACTTTGAGCCAATAAAACACTGTAAATCAATATTACATGAGATGCTTAACACAGAGGCAGTCAGCTTAGTTTCAAAAATATGGTTAAAATTTTACCTTATTCAAGATGGTTGATACCTTATTCAAAAATTTTACCTTAGTTTCGAAAGGCCCTTTGAGATCCTTTCGAATGTAAGTGCCCTACACTCAAATTAGTTGTTGATTTTCATGGTAAAAATACATCAACTACGGTGATTTCAAATGCTCTAACTTCCATTTACATGTAAAAAAAGATTAACCCTATATACACGAAAGAAGGTGCTAAAGGACCTATCATGTTTTATGTTTCTTTAAACCAAAGCAGCAACCAAGTACTGGTAATCAAAATTGCAAGTAGTTACAGTTGTAGATAAAGTGGGTTACAGAGTAATCAAGTTGAATGGATCCATATGGGTGTCAAGGTTGTAGAAACGATGCCTGCATTGGCAGCTCACCGGAAATTTGCAGAATGTTTTCATGACATTGGGGGCACGCCTGATGAGTATCTTTTTTATTATATAAGACTGGATTATTTACATGTCCTGTTTTATATGCCGATTGGATGTGGGACACCCCATGGGATGGAGATTAGTGTTTCATGAAGATTACCATGTAGTATATTTATTAGAAACTAAATGGATTACTGTTGGGGACTAAGAAATGTTTAGCCTCCAGAGTCTTTTGGTAGGACATGATAATTTATTTATTTATTGGTAAAGCCAGGGCATGATAATTAATCTGAGGTTAGGAGATGATATGATTTTTATAGGAAAGATGCACTCATAAACATCTTAGATTAGATAGGATTTATCTATATGTTTTATGACTTAATCTCTTGCTAATCTCCATTTTTCAAGCTTATCATGTATGTTGCTTGTCCTGTCATGGTACATCTATCATGGGGATACTCTTTGACATGATTTTATCTAACCTTTTAACAATGATGTCCGCGGATATAAAACTGGGTTCTGGATCCTGAATGGCCAGGATCAAAATAGGGTCTTTGTCATTTCAATTCAACAAATTGGTTGAAACTTGAAAGAGAGTTAAACTGGATCATGGTTGTAAATGCCTGTTAATATGCATTATATCTAGAGATGCATGTATCAAAGTTTCTTTAAGAAATTGATTTAAATTTTTTGTGACAAACCCAATTTAAATTCATATGGATGGATCAAAGCTTATGTATCTCTAACAAGTTTGATATGACTGATTCTATTTTGGTAGGATAAGGCTAAGATGACATTATTAATTATAACGATTTATTATCAGTAAGCCCTGTACCCTAGTCAATTTCATCATAATTAACAGGTTGGGATGGGACCAATTTGAGTGTAGAGATGTGTGTGAAGGCCTGCACTGATCTCAGGTGAACCCCATTATACAAAACATAGATGCCTCTCCGGATTTTTTTGTGTTTTATCCTGACAAGTGACAACAGCTTGCATAAGAAAATGAAGTACTAGTCACTGATAACTTTGATAAAATAAAAAGTGTAGCAAGGACTTGAATGCTGTCCTTTTCCTTTTATATTACTATACATCAATACAATAGAGTATCTCACCTTGAATTGAAGGGGGCCAGTGAAAGAAATTAAAATAATAAGAAAGCAAAGTCAAAAGACTCAAAAGGGATTTAAGTACTATTTGTACAAGCCCAAGTGTATGTAATTTCTTATATAATAAGTGGATATTGAAAAGTGAGCAGACGTCCCTAAGAATGGTTGGACGTTTATTACTTCTGTTGTTGTTGATCTTCACGAGTTGTTTTCGTATTTAATTTGTCTTGTCTATTGTTAATATTGATTTGGATTAGTGCTATTGATGGTTTTATATTTGAAGATTTCATTGGTTGTGAACCTTCCACTGCAACTTATATTTATTTGCATGCATTAGTGAAACTTAGACCTGTTCGAGAATTGTGTATGACATCTGTTCGGTAATCCTTGACTTGACGGATTGGGTCTTTGACTAGACTCGTTGTTCTTGTGATGTACATTCGAACTTTGTCGTATGCGATTCTTGAATTGTCCAGTTCAGACAGTTTGGGAATGCAATTATCCATTTTATTCTCAATAGCTCATGCAAGTCCGATGTTAGATAGAGTTTCGGTTGATGTCCCATTGTTCTCTAGGTACATACATAGGTATGACTGATGTTGTATCTGTGTCGTGTACTTGGAGAACCATGCGGACATGCTGCCGAACTTTTGTCTGACTAAGGGACGAAGCATTCGAGTTGTTGAGTGCAAGTTGGATCGTGCATTCTCGAATGGGATAGGACCAACCACCCTGTAGTAAGGAGTTTGCAGTTTATGGATAGGTGACTTACATGATGCATGGTACCTTGGGCTAATTGTACTTACTCATTTTAGATTTTCATAGAAATAGTTACCGAGATGGACAAGAGCTGGATTGATTTACCGAATAGGATGTTCAGGGAATACATGGAGGGGATTAACTAGTTCATGGAATTTACCAATGGGTTTGACAATGAGTTCATCAGTTGTCCATGTAGAAAATGTGCGAATTAGTATTATTACAGAAGAGAGCTTGTCCGAGAGTATCTGATTCTGAACGGATTCTTGAAGCAGTACAAGAATTGGATAAGACATGGAGAAGAGTATGTTTCCTGTCGCAGGGAGGAAATAGATGAAATTGAGGTGGATGATATATCAGAGACTGATCCGATGATCGCGATGTTAAATGATATCGCGTGCGGGTTGGCACCCGAATACACAAGCTGTGAAACTGACGGCGTGGGTGGGAGTAATCCTTGCTCTGGTGCCGATGAAGAAGCCTTGAGATATTTTGAAATTCTAGACGATGCACAAACAGAATTGTATCTCGGATGCAAGACTTCAGTAAATTGTCCTTTATTGTTAAGTTGTTGCATTTGAAGGCATTGAATCAGTGGTCTGACACGTCCTTTGATATGCTCCTCCAGTTGTTGCATCGAGTGCTCTCATCCGGTGCAAGACTTGCTGAGTCCTACTATCAGGCTCGCAAGTTAACTGAAAATTTAGGCTTCACATATGAGACTTTTGATGCATGTCCAAACAATTGTATGTTGTTTATGAATGAGAATGCCCATCTTGAAACGTGCATTGTGTGTCAGTCTTCGAGATGGAAGGAGGACGGGGTTGGTTACAATCGTCAGAATAGTTCTACAAGTGTTATCAATCACGGCAAACATGTGGCAGCAAAGCAAGTGAGATATTTCTCACTTAAGCCCAGGCTGAAGAGGCTTTTTATGTCATCAAATATTTCTATACTGATGAGATGGCATGTCGAGAATAGCAAGGACGATGGTAAGTTAATCCATCCAGCAGATTCCCCAGCGTGGAAAGACTTCGATCGGAGGAACACAAACTTTGCCTTGGATTGTCACAATGTACGGCTTGGTTTGGCTGCAGATGGTTTTAGTCCATTCCGATCCATGACTGGGGCGAATCACAGTACGTGGCCAGTTGTTTTGGTACCTTATAATCTCCCGCCATGGCTACGTATGAAGCAACATTTTCTGATCCTATCCACACTTATTGATTGACCACGAGGAACAGGGGACAAGATTGATGTATAAATGCAACATTTGATTGATGAATTGAAGGAATTATGGGCTGATGGTCTGATGACATTTGATGCCGAATGCAATGAGATATTTAAACTCCGCGCCGCATTATGGTGGACAATCAACAACTTCCTTGTGTATGCTAACTTGTCGGGTTGGAGCACAAAGGGAGAGTTTGCATGTCCTTGTTGCAATCAGGAGAAGAAGTCAACTTGGTTGAAGCACGGCAGAAAATGGGTATACACGGGTCATAGACGTTTTCTACCTCCATTGCATAGGTTCAGGAGGGACAAAGTGTCATTTGACGGCACTCGAGAATATGGTCCAGCACCTCGAACAATGACGGGAGTTGATTTGTTGTCACAGCTTGAGCAGGAGCAAGTACGTACCGTGTATGATTTTCAAGATTTACTGCCCCCCCCCCCCCCCCCCCCACTTCCTTCTATTACCGGTGCAAATAGAAGGCGAAGTCATAATTGGAAGAAAAAAAGTATTTTCTACGATCTACCATACTGGAAAGATAACTTACTCAGGCACAACTTAGATGTTATGCACATCGAGAAGAACGTCTGTGATAATATATTGTGGACCATTCTCGGTGTTCAGGGGAAGTCGAAGGATGGTGTCAATGCACGTCGTAACTTGAAAGAAATGAGCTTGAGAAAACCGTTGCACTTGCAGATGAGAGAGTCCAATAAGGCGTACATGCCTCCTGCGCAGTACACGATGAGTAAAGATGAGAAAGATGTCTTCCTCTCTGGTCTGAAGGGTGTCAAGGTTCCTGACGGGTACTATTCGAATATCGCTAAGCGTGTGAACATGAAAGAAAGAACATTACAGGGTCTAAAGAATCATGACAATCATATTCTCATTCAACAGTTACTGCCTATCTCCATACGAAACTGTTTGCCTAAGAATGTTGTAGCGCCGTTGATTGAAGTTAGCAACTTCTTCAGACAACTATGTTCTAGAGTTCACAGAATTGATGAGTTGAATGGTCTGCAGGAGAGGATTGCTGTGACATTGTGTCATCTAGAAAAAAACTTTCCACCTACATTTTTCAATGTCATGGTTCACTTGACCATACACTTAACCAGTGAAGCCCAGCTTGGCAGTCCCGTCCAATTCAGATGGATGTATCCGATCGAGAGGTACATGAACACATTGAAGATGTATGTTTGTAATAGAGCTCGTCCAGAGGCATCAATAGCTAAGGGGTATTTGATGGATGAGTGCACCAATTTTTGCGCAACATATCTCAATGATAATATTGAAACAAAGTTAACTTGGCCCTCGCGGATTAATGATGGTCCAGTTGGGGAGGGCACGTCATTTGATCTCAACAACATTGAGTGGATTCAAGCTCACCGGTGGGTGTTGTTCAACACCCCATCTGTTGTGGCTTTGACTCAAAAAGTGTAAGACCCCGACTCGAGTGTCCACGATTAGTGTTAATTAAGTCGCGTGTTAGTGCTAAGCGTGATTAGTAGATTTGACGTAGTTGGGACTGAATAGTTCTTTTATAGCTTTTGGGGAATTTTAGTACTTTGTGTTTAGTGGGACCCTTTGGGGGTTCGTTTTTAGATAGTCTTGCGTGTACTTGGGGGATTGTTCGAGATTCCGGTGATTTGTATTTCTATCCCGTTTCACTTGTCCCGTTAATCCCTACAACTTTCATGTTGAGCCCGCACCCGTTCGGAACCCAGAAACCCGATTTTCCTAGTATTGAGGGCAAAATAGTCTTTTTACACTAAATTTGTATCCAAAATTTGGTATCCCTGAAACCCGCGAAAAATATACTTTTCGGAAACTAGATATTTCGGTGATCATTTTTCCATTCTTCGTCGAATTTGTTCGAGGTCCCGATAGTCATGATTTCAGCCCAAAGAGATATCCAAAGGTGGAGCCCACACTCAACTTGTATATAAGGAACCCATCTCTTCCATTCTTCCTTTTTCCAGCACAACCTAATAGAAAGCTAGGGTTTTCTTTTCTTCTTCTTCTTCTCCTTGCTTTTCCACCACCAAATCCCCACCAAGCTTGGACCAATAGCACAACTGGAAGTCATCATCTTCTTCCTCACCACTAGAGCTCTCCATTAATACCATTTTTAGAGGGAAGCCACCCATTTTAGAACCTTCTTGAAGCTCATCTTGCCTTTTTAAGAGTCTCCAATTGTGATCTTGGCTTGGAGAGGTGATTTGAGGCTTGATTTCCTTGAGTAGAGACCTTGAGGCAAGTGGAGTGAATGGATGTTTTGAGTTTTGAATGGTTTTCATGACAAACATGATTGGGTTGCTATTTCCATTAATGACTTGTTTTACTTGCATTCAATGTGATTTTAATGATCTTGAAAAGGGTTGGTTAGCCTATTTATTGTCTTGACATGTGATTTATAGCTTTTGTTTTATCTCTTGACTAAGACTTGAATGAATCTATGTGGTTGTGGTTATTCTCCTTCTCTTTGTGATTGATTATGGAAAGGAATGGAGATTAATGGATGGACTCTTGGTGGATGTTGTGAGGAATTTTGATGGTGAATTGCAGGTGGTATTGGGGTGCTTATATGCCCTCAAATGGGAGTATAAATGGAACCTCAAAAGGGCTTGTAGTAAGAGAAGAAAGGCAGAGTAGAACTGTTCCCGAAACTGGTTCTGGACAGCTCACTTGAGCGAACAGGCACTTTGCTTGAGGGAACTGCCAAGAAAGGGACTCGCCCCATTCCAAAGAACAGTTCGCTTGAGCGAACCCTGGTCCGCTCGAGTGAATGTTCCCAGCATCCCATCCAGAGAGTGGTTAGTTCGAGCGAACTGATGTTTCGCTCGAGCTAGCCTGAACTGGGCAGGTCTGCTCGAGTAAACCCTCCCAGAAACCATTCCAGAGATCACTCCGTTCGAGCGAACCCTCCCAGAAACCTCGAGCGAACTGCAGCGTCCGCTCGAGCGATGGGTACTGTTCACCTGGGGACATGTTTAGAGCAAAAGTGAAATGTCTATAGGATTGAGCGAGGTTGGTTGAAAGCTCTAATGTAATGGAAATATACAGATAACATAAGAAGCCCATTTGAGAAAGGAAACACATCACAAAGATCCATTGAAGTTTTGGAAAATCGCCAAGGTGTATAAGGAGCCCGGAATGTCTCCAAACTTGAGGAGTACCAAGTGTTCACTGAAAAACGACATGCGGGACCCTTATCCACCTCGAATTAGTTTTGAATTCCGATGTTTATCCTGGAATCTAGAAAGGCTAATTGCATTACTTTGTTCCCGAAATTTTTATGTTCATTCCCGAAAACATTGAAACTGTATTTAGCATTTTGCTAGCCTGGCCATGCCTTGCCCAATATAAAAGGATATTTATGCCTTCGAGCACCCCGGCCCGCTCGTTCCTACTATTGCATCACATGTGTTTTATGTGTGTCCCGATTTGTGTGATTTAACCTATGAGTCGGCACCACTAAGCTTGGATGACCTTGTCGGTCTGATCTACCGACTTGGAGATCCCCCTCCCGTCCCGCCAGCTGCAGCTTGGATCCCGATACCGGGTTTATTAATCATGGTCCTATCCCGATACCCGGCTCGCTCCCGTGGTTCCAGATATCCGGTTTGCTACCGTGATTCTCGATACCCGGTTTGCTACCGTGGTCCCGTCCCGTATTATTATATATGTATATGAAAATTTTGTTGCTCCTCCTCACTTCATGACTGAGGTCAACGCCCCGATATACTCTTGTCACTTCGGTGATAGAGATTTAGTTTCTTGTGGATGCCATCTTGTTTGTTTCCCGTTTCCTTGGTACCTTTACTCGTTTTACAGTGCATACATGTTTTTGAATAAATGATTTATCCTTTCATGAAGATTATTGTTTATATAGATTTTAATGCCTTCAAACGTAATTTCATTTATTGTTTTATTGTCATATCTTTTCACCCGCCTGCCAGACCGTCGTGTCTGATCCATTTCTTTGGTACTCAGGTCCAGTTGTCAGTTATCCCGAGGAGGAGCTCGAGGAGGCGGTCGGAGAACCGCAGCGGTTAGTTAAGTGGCGTGCCGATGATGTTGTCTAAACATCCGGTTGCCGAGATGGGTAACATTTTGGGGGTTGTTATTAACTATTCTTTTGGTGGCTATTGTTTTGTTTCTATTAGCCTTTGTTGGCCTCTATTTTTGGGGATTGTAATTAAATGATTTTTTTGGTTTAAACTCTAACAATATTTTGGGAAACGCTAATGATCATTGCTCACTCTGATTCCTTATATCCATGTATATGTTAACAGTCTTCTTGATGGGAATGAAATTCATGAATTACATATTGATTTACTACACGCTTCCGCATTTAACAAAATATTCTTGATGTTTGTGCTATCCTCACTGTGGACACCTGTGGGAAATCACGTGCACGGGTGATATGTATTATTTATTAACCCGTGTACGTATTGGCACCAAACATAAACATATCTTTAACTACAGTCATCATTCATCATTCCATTATTACTTAGTCCCGATCCCGAATTTGGCCGTAAGCCTGGTTCGGGGTCGCGACAGTAAGTTATCACTCATTCATAATTGTAACTTGTCAATTTCTTGCTTAAATTATCGTAGTTGTCATTAACACGTGTTATGCATCGCAAGACACACATCGATGAGCTCAAATGGGACATGCCTCGTGCTACAGCCCATGAAATTCATCAGTCCCATTATCGGTCATTTCACGAATGGTTCAAGAATCACGTACGTATTCAATTATTAGGAGTAGTTTCACTTGTTCCTGATATTCAGTGATTACATGCATTGTGTAGGTGTGTACCTTATGAAGAACCAACGATCCTAATTTGACCGATGAAATGAACCAGTTAGCTGATGGTCCCTTTATAACGGCTCGACGTTACACAACTTGTGATGTCAACGGTTTTCGATTTCGGACCATGTAGATGAGAAATGAGCGACGCAAAATAGTGGGCTCAGTTGTCCGTTTGTCAATGCTGGTTACTACTATGGCCAGTTGAAGGATATTGTTGAAGTTGTATACAATCATGGGTTAAAATTTCTATTGTTTAAGTGTGACTGGGTGGATCCCATTTGAGGGGTGAAAACAGATAATTACCAGTTTACATTGGTAAATTTTAACAATTTGTTACATTGTGATGATTGAATAAGTGCCGAACCCTACATACCGTCCTCAATGGCGGAGCAAGTTTACTATGTCAGAGATCCGAAAGATCCTAACTGGCAGGTTGCAGTTAAAATGTCAAGGAGGGGAGTGTATCAGATTGAATGTGATGAGCCAGATATTGATGCATTCGCCCAACAACTTCTTGATCAGAATGCAGTTGTTCAACGTGTTAATTGGGTTCAGGAAACCATTGAAGGAGATACAGTTGACTTACACGACTAGTGAACGGTTGGAAATTAATTCACCAATGTTAAATTTCTGTGTAAATTTTTTTTAAATGTTAATTTCAATTCTTTCGTTAAATTAATTTATCTTACAGACATTTGAACAGATATGTCAGGATGAAAGAGGAGAGATTGTCCGCAGACAATCAAGGAGCTGCTGCCCCAGGCCCAGGCCAGTGAGCCATCTGGGGACCCTACTCCTACACCGGGTGTCGCCCAGCCCAGTTCGATGGCCCCACCGAGTAGGTCATCGACCTCCCAGCCGAGTCCATCGACCCCCAGGCCGAGGCCATCCACCCTAGTGGGGCCTTCGGCGTCGACCCATTCAGCTTCACAGACTGGTACACGTTATATAGTTAAAACATTTTAATTCTAGCAAATTAATTTATTTCAATTTAATTAGATTATCTCTAATTGAATAGATTCTATGAGCGCAGGCCCATCTTCCAGCAGGGGGAGAGGCCCTGCTAGAGGCATCCGGACGTGGAATTCCGATAATCCCATTGATGTGGAGTTTGACGAGACATACCATCTGGTGAGTCCGCATGCTCGGCAGCTCATCAGCCAGTTAGGATATATTGTCCGGGATCAATATGCATTCCCTTTTACTACACTTGATTGGAAGGCATTCCTGGTGGAGACATTAGATCGTGTCTGGTAGCAGGTTAAGGTAATAATTTAACATTTCTCAACAGGATGTGTCAATTTAAACCATAACCTAATGAAAAATTATTTGTCCTTTTCAGGACAATTTAAGGGCATGTCCTGACCTCTTCCGGCCAGTGTGCATGTTGAAGTGCTGAAAGATGTGGAAAGATCATAAAAATAAAATGAAGATGCAGCACTAGAAGCCACATTAGGATGCCCCTGACATACTTGAGCGAGTTTTGAGGGGCGTTCTCTCGGATCAGTGGACTCAGCTCGTCCGGTACTGGACGAGCGAGGAGGCTCGAGTGAGAGACTTATAATTTTTTTATCTTAATTTTAACAATTTACTAGTGACTAACAAAAATTAATTGATAAATATTGAAAACAAAAAGAGGCAGATACGAATGCGCGGAACCGCGCAATGCAGGGTGCCACATACATGTTGGGGACTCGACACATCACCCAGGTCCGCTACGAGGTAAAAAGTTAGATCGTACATGTAATTTATATTTTTGTCATTTTGTATGATATTATTAATAATATAACTCTCCACCAAACAATTGCAGACCGATGGCGGTCCGGTCGACAGGATGTCTGTCTGGATGCTTTCTAGAGATCCTCGCCACCCGGAGGTTGTAGCTATCGTCGTAAGTTTTTATATTCAATCGCTTATACTATCTGTCTGTTACTATGTCTTGTTATGCATGATAGTATATTAAATGAATCAACTACGCAGGCCCAGTTTCTGTCACGCCTGGAGGACTTACCCGAGGAGGAGCGCAGTTTGCCATCGCGGAGGGATAAGATATTCACTCCGTCATTGGCCTAGACAGGCACAGATACACGTTCACGTATGGGACGGGCATTCCACGCTCGCACATCGCGCGAGTGGAGTCATCCAGTGCTAGCTCCTCCCAGGGCTTGCGCCTTCGTACAGATGAGGAGGTCGAACAGTTGCTGCAGTCCATGAAGGCAGCGATCAGAGAGGAGGTGACGACTGAGGTCAGGGCAGAGCTGGAGGCTCGTCTATCATAGAGTTGTTGCCCGCTCGCTTCAGACCCACTACCCAGGATAGTAAGAAAAAATTTTGTATGTTTAAATTGTCAATTATGTCATTGATGTGTCAATATTTATGTTTTATTAATTGTTTTTAACTGTATAATAAATAATTACAGGCACCTGACAATGACAGGGACCACAGGGCGAGACATGACTTGGTTGGAGAGGGCAGTCATGATCCAACATCCTCGATTAATCCTGACCAGGTATAATTATTTTTTTAATTCAAGATTTCAACATGTATAGAAATTCTTTAAGTTGTCTTAGAAACTTATAGATTTTGAAACTTAAAAAATTAAAAACTTATAAATGCAGAAACTTAGAAAGTACTCCTGGAACTGACCGCTCGAGAATCGGACTCCTGGATTGCCCGTAGAGTCGAAATATAGGTTTAAGTTAAAACGTTAATATAAAAGTTAGGAAATTGGCATCCGAGTGCCCAAACAGGGCAAACGGGCTCCGGTGCCCATAAAACTGGACGGGCACGAGCCCATAGCCATTCCTGACCTGCCGGAACTGACGGCTCAAGAATCTGACTTGTGGATTACCCGTAGAGTCGAAATGTAGATTTAAGTTAAAACGTTAATATAAAAGTTAGGAAATTGGCCTTTGAGCACCCAAACCGGGCAAACGGGCTCCGTTGCCCGTGAAACTGGACGGCCATGAGACCGCAGTCATTCCTGACCTGCCGAAACTGATGGCTCAGTATTCCAACTCCTGGATTGCCCGTAGAGTGGAAACGTAAGTTTAAGTTAAAACGTTAATTTAAAACTTAGGAAATTGACCTCCGAGCGTGCAAACTGGGTAAACGGGCTCCGTTGCCAGTGAAACTGGACGGCCATGATGTTAGACCCCAACCCAGATCAACTCGATTAGTGCTAATTAAGTGAGTGTTTAGTCTTAAGCGAGTCTTAGTGCTAGTTGGGTTATAATGTGATTAGACTTAGTTTGGATTATAGCTTTGGGGATTTTGAGGACGTTTAGTATGAGTCAGACACACTCAGGGGCGCCCTGAGTACACGAGTAAGAATGGGTTTTTTTTCTAGGTCTTTGGTGTGGTTGTGATTTGTATTGATCTTGAATGGTTTTATTAATTGTGACAAGTTTCGTTTTTAGCCTGCATGCATTTGAGGCCCAGAAAAACCCAGTTTTGGCCCAATAAGGGTAAATCTGTCTTTTCATGCAAAATCTGGGCACACTTTTCGAAGTCGTGAAACTATGTCAAAATTATACTTTTCCAAAACTAGATTTTTCGACGATCGTTTTGTTCTTCTTCGTCGATTCCATTTGGGGTCCACAAGAACATGTTTTAAGTGTTCTAAGTTTCACTGCTTAGGGGACCCACTTTCAGACACTATATAAACCCTTCCTCTCCTTCCTTCCTCTGTTTCCAAATCTCTGCAATTTTGACCTAGGGCAAGTAAGTGAAGGAGGTTTTCTCCTTGGTCTTCTCCCTTGGGAATGATCTAGCTAGAAGGCTCCAATCTCAGAACCAACACCACCATCTTCTTCCTCTCTTCTCAAGCTGCAGCTGGAGTGTTTTTGGAGCCAAGCCATTGCACTATTCATCATCTTCTACCTCTTTTCTTCTTGTTTGGCTAGCTCAAGGTTGGTGTCTTCCTTCATTCTTTCCATTTGATGTCCTTTAGCTCACCTAAAGCTTGTTTATCATGATTTCAAACCCATTTTCGAAATGGGGGTTGTTTGTAGTGGCCAAAATGATGATTTTTGTATGCTCTATTTTGGGGGTTTTGTGTAGATTTCATGGAGCCACCCTCATTGTTGGTTTTTGTGAAGCTTCTTTGGCTTTGGATTGAGGCAAGTGAACTTTTTTGGGATTTTCCATGTATATTGCATTAGGGTTCCATTTTCTTCATTAAGATATGATTTTCATGTTAGTTTTCCTAATGCAAGTTATGTCTATATCCTTCAAGCCATGTATTTCAGTTTTCCTATTAGTATTGTCATCAATGATTTATCAAGTTCTTAGAACCATGTTGATTTTGTAAATTTTATGATTTTTATTCATGAGAATGTCTTGATGTTTCTCTATACATTAATGGTTTAATTATGGATTAAATGTTGTGTTTTGACCCTTGGTGAGCATGGTGGCTCAGGGGTTTATTTGGTTCAGAAGTGAGGAGAAGAGGGAAGAAAAATGCAAGTGAATGGAAGAAGAAAAGTGCAGTTTCTGTACTCAGACGCGTCCAGGCAGAAGCCTGTTCGCTCGAGCGACCATATGGTCCGCTCGAGCGAACATGCCTCTGTTTTGAAGGGTTTCGAGCAGAAACCTGTCCGCGCGAGCGAACTTTTGGGTTGGCTCGTGCGAACAAGTTTCTGTTTGGGGTCCGCTCGAGCGATGGTAAGACCGCTCTAGCGAACCTGATGCTCATAGCTTGGATTTTTAATCCTTTTCTAAATGTCTTGGAAATTGAAAACTAGACTATGCTTTAGACTTTTAATTGAAGTTGTGTAAATTGGAATTCCAAATGTGTACCTTACCTTCGGGGACATCAAGCCATGTAAATTCTGACATTTGGGGTTTCAACTTCACAAAGGTCAATGGACAGTCTTAGCCTATGCTTGATGGATTTCGTTTACACTCTTGATTTGATGCCTCCTGTATTATCATGCTCTCGTATGGATTTCAAGTTAAGCTTGTCTTAAAACGTGTTTTAAGAATAAGAAAAAGGGAATCATTTCTTAAGCTTGTTAAGCATTTATATTATGCTATTTTGCTAGTTTTGTCAGGATACGTTTGATAAATGGTTTCCCTCTTGTTTTGTCGTGTTCTCGAACGTGTATTGCCGTGTTTTCGTGCATTCATGATATAAGTGAATACCACTGAGCTTGGACTGCCCTTTTAGCTTGATCCACTACCTGGGGGTCCTTAAACTTGTGGACTGTCTGCAGACTAGTCGTGTATTATATTACACATTGTGCGTGTTCGTGATCCGGTTCCGCGGCCGGATACCTCGTCTACCTTGTGTGGCGTGGGATCGTGTTTTCGTGTCGTGCTTGCTCTTGTCATCATGTATGATGGAGAAAGGATGAGCTCAATGTGGATTTATCTTTTCATGATATTATAAGTATTCATGCTAGTTTCGTAAACTTGAAACATGTATTTAAACCTTGAACTGTTTTAGCATGATTTTTTATATTCATGCCTAAATTGTTTATTTTGCCAAACTGTCGTGTTTGATGCATGCTACATTTGATGTCCAGGTGCAGGAGTCTTCCCGTGTGACGAGGAGTGCCCGGAGGAGGCTGTTGAGCCACCCCTTGCGCATGAGTGGCAGCCCAACGACGTCATCTAGACGCCGGTCGGGATCGTGATTCTCGTTTCGCCTAGTTTGGGTTATTCTTTTTGGGATTGTAATTGTTGTATTGGCCTTTGTTGGCCTCTCAGGGTTCTGTAATTTGAAAGTAAAATATTTTGCTTAAATGCTGAAGCGTAATCATGATAGGAAGCTTCGATGACATTCTCTTCTGATACCAAGCCTCGATGTTATAGTTTCTCTTGTATCTATTGTGTTTAAGATTTGTGTGACACGTTTTGCTACACGCTTTCGCATACTTATTCGTGTGAGCTAGACCCGTGTCTTGGGATCCTCACCGCGGAAACCTGTGGGAAAATAAACAGCGGCGGTGTGTTTTGTGTCGGTTAACCATTCCGCCGCGCAGTCGCGGGCCCGGGCCTCGGTCCGGGGTCGTGACACATGAGCCTATAGTCATTCCTAACTTGCCAGAACTAACGGCTCGGGATTCTGACTCCCAGATTGCCCGTAGAGTCGAAACGTAGGTTTAAGTTAAAACATTAAGTTAAAAGTTATTAAATTGACCTCCGAGAGCCCAAACTGGGCAAACGGGCTTCGGTGCCCATGAAACTGGACGGTCATGAAGCCATAGTCATTCCTGACCTGTTGGAACTGACGGCTCGAGATTCTGACTCCCGAATTGCCCGTAGAGTCGAAACGTAGGTTTAAATTAAATTGTTAAGTTAAAAGTTAGTAAATTGGCCTCCGAGCGCCCAAACCGAGCAAACGGGATCCGGTGCCCATGAAATTGGACGGGCAAGAGTCCATAGTCATTCCTGACCTGTCGGAACTTACGGCTCGGGATTCTGACTCCCGGATTGCCTGTAGAGTTGAAACGTAGGTTTAAGTTAAAACGTTAACTTAAAAGTTAGTAAATTGGCCTCCGAGCGCCCAAACCGGGCAAACGAGCTCCGGTGCCCGTGAAACTTGACGGGCATGAGCCCATAGTCATTCCTGGCCTGCTGGAATTGACGGCTGTGGATTCCGACTCCCGGATTGCCTGTAGAGTGGAATCATAGGTTTAAGTTAAAACGTTAAGTTAAAAGTTAGAAAATTGGCCTCCGAGCGCCCAAACCGGGAAAACAGGCTCCGATGCCCTTGAAACTGGACGGGCACGAGCCCATAGTCATTCCTGACCTGCCAGAACTGACGGCTCGGGATTCCGACTCCCGGATTGCCCATAGACTGGAAACATAGGTTTTACTTTCAAAATTTTAATTTTAATACTTAATTTTGTTTATATTTACTATATATTGGCAATTTTTATAATTCACTATTGATAGTTATTCCCCCTTTTCTCTTCATGTTTGAGAGCATCGGATCGATCACGGCACCCTTTTCAGACAACATGTTTATTTTTGTAATTAATATATTTTGTTGAAACTTTTGTAATGAATTGTAATTAATATAATTTGATGAAACTTTTGTAATGTTTTGAATATTTTTAATATAAGACTTTCTTTTGTAATTAGTATTTTTAATTGATTGTAGTAATTGGATATCATATATTCAGGTACAGATATAAAGAGCAGGAAAAAAATTAAGAAATTAGCGAAAAAATTAAAAATAAAATAAAATAGTATTAGCAGCCGCCAATGGCGGTTGCTAATTGATGGACCCGAAAAAGAGGGGGAATCTTCCGTCCTCTCCCTCCGCACCCCGGGGGCTGACGTGGGTCTCGGCGGAGGAGGGAAGATCTCGGGCATCAACATTTTTTGTACGGGTATGCCAGATTTACTTTCTACTTGGAATTTGGAATAGTAATAATCCGGAGATTCACCTTCACAATGGAAAGGAAATCAATCCTTTTTTCTAACTTTTCAAATTGCATAAATATTAAGAAAAGAGACAAGTTTTTAGAATGCCGTAAGAGGCGTTTTTGTTTGTTTGCCGTGAAAGGCGTTTTTACAAAACTCATCAAATATGAAAGACAAGAATTGTGATTTCTTTTTGTCTCTTTAAGAAATACAAACTACAATAGAAAAGGAAGAAAAAGGATCCAACTTCTCAGGAGATTGTGGGGACATGTTGAGATCGACGGTCGCAAGTCATGTATGGGCTTCGCCATCGTCCTTCAAATGAGAATATGTGATGCTTTGATTCTTTGGCTTGGCTCCTAACCTCAGTTTTTTAAAGGACAAGGACCAAGAGAAGGTCCTATATCCAATGAAAAACCGAGTAAACGGGCTGAAAAGCCGCGTTTAGGCCATGTTGGAGAAGGAGGTAACCTTGGGGGGGTGGCCCCCCAAGGGACGTTGATCACCTTGTGGTGCTTCCGGGAGCAAAGTAGCAGGACTTCGTCTCTCTCTTGGATTTTCTGGATTTTCAGAGCTTGCACTTGGGATCTATTTTCATCTCTTTTATTTCTTCTTGGAATGGACCTCCTTTTATAGGCTTTTGGTAGCCATGAGGTGTTTATTGGCATTGATGGCCATGATGAAAGAATTGATGAGGAGTTACAAGTTGATTTTGTAACTCCTTTTTCAAGGCTTGTGATTGGCCGATGAAGGTAGTGGGCATTCAATCACCTTTATGCTTCATGATGATGGGAGTTTCATGGGTTTAATGCCATGATTGCTTGGATTTGTAACTCCCAAATGCTTGGTTCTGATTGGGCTGTCCAAAATAATGAGTTAATGACTGCTTTTAATGGGTCAATTAACGTCATTGAGTGGTTGCCAAGGCATGTGAAGAGTCGCGGGCCGTGCTGCGCCTTTTGAGATTCTTCTTGCGAGCATCACGGGTGGATCCACGCATTATTTGATGTCGGATTGCGATGCAATTTCAGACATTGATTGATGTTGGCGGGCCGGTGACATCTGTCTTGTTGATTTCACGATCGGTCGGACAGAAAGTGCACTTTCTTGGTCAGCCAGTTGGCGATCTTGAGGCGATCGGTGATGATTTCATCCTTTTGACGGCGGATCCGAGATGTCGACGAAGATCAGTGGTTTTGAAGCACCAAACATTGGATTTTCAGAAAATCACAGAGGCCAGAATACCCGAAACGCGAAAAGAATCGGAAAACGGACAATTTGGCGCAAAATCTGGCGACCCGGATTTCCAGGGTCGCCGGGAGACCATGCACCCAGGGTCGCCAGCGACCTTGGGGCTTCGGCCCGTTTGGTCGCCGAGTGTCGTTTTCGGCCGTTTTTTCGTCTTTTTCGTCCCTTTTTTCTTCTGTATTTTTCTTGACATTTTTCCTCAATTATTGACTTGATTTTCTTGAAGAAATCTTGATGAGAACCTTTGAGAAATCGGAGCACAAAGTTTCCTAACTTTCGGGAAAGCCGAAGACTTTGTAGCCGATTTTCCGTCAAGCGTCGAAACTAGGTCAAACGATGTTGGAATGACCTGAAAATTGAGGTGAAGCTTCTTGAGCAGTGGATAGGACCAACCATGGGCTTTTGTTTGAGTTTTGAAGCCGTTTGGGGTCCCATCGATGCTTGACTTGATTTTGCTGCGGGGAAAATGCCGAGCTTTGATATGTGGTCAAACTGAATACCTCAAAAGAAAACCAATAAAAACCCCTACGAATTGTGGAAAGGCAGAATGCCTACTTACAAATACTTGAAAGTGTTAGGGTGTTTGGCTAAAGTGGTGGTCCCTAAACCTAAAAAGGTTAAAATAGGACCAAAAATAGTTGACTGTGTATTCATTGGGTATACTCATAATAGCAGTGCGTATCGGTTTCTAATTCACAAGTCTGAGATTCTTGACATGCATCCTAATACTATTATTGAGTCATGGAATGCATCGTTCTTTGAACATGTATTTCCTTATAAAGCATCACAGGAAACGAGTTCTCCTAAAAGAACTCATGATATTGCTAGTAGAAGTAATCAAAACCAACAAGAGATTGATGAACCAAGATAGAGTAAGAGGGTTAGAACATCAAAAACATTTAGTTCAGATTTTCTAACATTTTTATTAGAAAATGACTCTCAAAACTTTAAAGAAGTGGTGTCCAGTCTAGAGGCACCATATTGGAAAGAGGTAATAAATAGTGAATTTGAATTCATTTTGCAAAACCATGCGTGAGAACTAGTAAATCTTCCACAAGATTGCAAAACTCTTGGATGCAAGTGGATATTCAAGAGAAAAATGAAAGCAGATGGATCAATCGAAAAGTACAAAGCCAGATTTGTTGTTAAAGGATACTAACAAATGGAAGACTTTGACTATTTCGACACTTATACACCAGTTACGAGAATAACATCCATTCGAATGTTAATTGCAATTGCTGTCATACACAATTTCGAGATACATCAAGTGGATGTAAAGACATCTTTCTTAAATGGTGAATTACATGGGAATGTAATCTACTCCATGAGTAGATTTAGAACATTTATTGGGTTGCTCTAATCCATTAAGGAGTAATGAGAAATTGCCTCCTAAACACCACTACTTGAACATGTTAAACATGGAAACAAAAGCAAGTGGTGAACTTGCTTCCCACATTGCTTGGGAGCAAAATATTCCTTGGGTATAAATATGCTTACCTTGGTAGTATAGGATGAGCCCCAAGAGGCATTCCATTTTTGTGGAAGATGGAAGACCTAGACCAAGGTGGGGTCACTACCACACGAGCGTGCCCTGCACTGCACAAAACTGGGCCTAGGCTTCACGCAGGAGTTGGGCCTGGCTCGGCCCACTACCCTTTTATATTTAATAAAAAATTTCTGTTTACAAATGGGATGTATCCAAAGTGGTGTGTCCATTCGCATCTGAAAGGTTGTGTCCAACCCAAGCTTTGTGTCTAAAGAAGCATCTGTTCATCTGAACAGTCACTGTTCTGAACAGATGCAGCCCCATGAAGAGACCTGAAGCAGGCTATAAAATCATCTTGTCCATGCCCATTTGCTCACTACATTTTCACTGCTGCTACATTGCATCTTCAAGTCATTGGTCAAGGAGAGAGTCTTGCTACACTTTTGGTTCACCTGTCACACAATTTGTAGTGGTGCAACTGTTTTGGAACTGATGATTGTATCCTAGGAGACAAACGCTATTGAAGCTTATATGCACCATTGCGGGGCTAAATTTGTCTTTAGGACATAGTGTAACACTAGCCTTGATTAACCTTCCTTTGTGAGTTTCTGGACTTTACAACTTCAATAACAATACTCTGTTTCTGCCTTCAAATAGTGAGTGAATTTACATTTCTAGATTACAATCTGTAATCTGTTTAGTTGTTGTTTTGTTTCACTGTGTTCAAACCTGTTTCCTAAATACTGAACTATTTCTGTATGTACTCGGAACAACAAGAGGCACCTATATATCCTCATAAATTAGCATTATCCCTAAATTTCCACTAATTCAATTGCTATCAATTGTTGGATTTAATGATGAAAGATTTTGTAATATAAAAAGCTATTTTACTTGGAAGAGGGTTAGGATTATTTGATAGACTAATATCAAGTCCCCACTTATTCAAGCCCAAACCTATCCACTGTTACAGAAAATATTAAAAAGGGTAGATATAAAAAAAGTTTAGATATCTCGTGATGAGGAATTGAGGATGGCCTTATGTTATAGTATAAAAAGTTACGAGCACAAAAACCAGTGCTAAGCATGGATATGCACGTTCAATTTAAATTAAACAATAATAGATTAAAAAATAAACAATCTATATTAAAAATTAAGCATTCATAAATTTAGGCATTGCTTCATAGAACAATTAAACATTAATAGGTATACAAAAATGCAAATGATGACTTTGCCAAAATGTAGTCTCTAATATTTCACATATCACATGCTTTCTTTAATTGTAAGTATTTGTTGAGGTGCACGTGAGGTGCGTACTTTTTCGGTGTGTACTTAACCTTATATTTGTGTGCATCATGCGAGCGTGCGCGCATACATGGTCACATTCTCTTAAGAGGTATCTCTCACAGATAATGTAGATGTAAACATCTAAGCACCTTGTTGGACCCAGTTAGATGCATATCAACTAACGGAGAATAGTACGATGGAAAGGTCTCACGTGGATATGATTTTAGTTGAAGATCATCGTAATCTGATCATAATTGCCACCATTGATTTAGGAGAGGTTTAACAATTTCGTAATTTACATTTTTATGAAATCCAATGCAACCATAAATATAAATCAGATGAGTGCCAAATCATGGGAGTTAGTGAATAAGAGGGGATTGAATACATTAGTAGAGGTTCCACATGGTTGTAAGAAAGTTCTTTCATGCAATCTATAAGAGGTACCTTATACTTACATGTATGTTTGTTTGTATGTAGAAAACATGGTGGGAAATGCTCATGTAAGAGTAACTCTCACACTACAAGAGTAAGGGGGGATCCTCCCCTTTTATTCTCATAGTAGTGTGAGAATCACTTCATAAGAGTATTTTATATATGAGAGATGCTCCTATTAGAGATATCTCTCATAGGAACATCTCCTTTTATATATAAATATATATATCTAGGGGCCAGCTCTCCTAAGCTAAAGCTTAGGTTAAGGTAAGCTGGTAAGCTCAATTGTGTGGTATGGCTCACCTGGGGACCCGCATGGGGATGAGTGGACTTCAAGGACTTCCTGTGAGCCTCCTCTTTTCAAAAAATTAGCCCAAACCGCGGTTTCTATCATCTCCATATGGGTTCCAAAAGTTTAATGGTCAACAATCCACTCGGATTGGTACACAGTCGATCCAACGGTCCAGTAAATTTAGATTTGACCAAAAGTTGGTGGACAAATACAATTTAGGAGGGGTCCTGCGCTTGGTCCATTTGGATGGATCAAGGGTGGGCCCCAAAAGTGTTAGCTTACATAATCTTATCCTAAGCTCAAGCTTCATGCCTGTGGGACCCACTTTTGGTCCATCCAAATGAACTAAACACATGAGTCCCCTAAATTGTACATGTCCACCTACTTTCAGTCAAATTCGAATTTATTCGACCCTTGGATCGACCGTGTATAGATCTGGATGAACTATTGACCATTAAACTTTTGAGCCCATATGGAGATGATAGAAATCACGGTTGGGGAAGATTTTTTGCAGAGAGGAAGATCTTAGGGAGTCCTTGAAATCCCCCCATCCCCATGTGGGTCCATAGGTGGGCCCCACCACACACTTAAGCTTACCTTATCCAAAGCTTGAACTTAGGAAAGCTAACCCTATATATATAAGGGGCATTTCAGTGACGAGTCCCTGAACATTTCAGTTCATTGCCTTAGATCCATAACTTTTTTTTATAGTGTGTTAGGTCCTTTTTAAAAATTTGAAGACCTAAAATATCTAATTTACCCTTTCTTCAAATCATATCCCATAATTAGTTGGATATGCCATTAATAACGGTCTAACTACAATTTAATTTGCTACAATTAATGAAATCTCTCATTAATGATATTTTCAAATAAATTTTAAAAAACACAAATAAATTTCAAAAGAACGCAAATAACCATTACAAAATGCAATAATTTCAAAAAACGCAATAAATTTCAAAAGAACGCACATAAATTTAAAAAGATCGAAATAAATCTCAAAAGATCCAAATAAATTTCAAAAAATGTAATTAATTTCAAAAGACACAAATAAATTTCAAAAGATCCAAATAAGATTCAAGAATATATAAATAAATTTGAAAAGACGCAAACAAATTTCAAAAGACGTAAATAGAATTTTAAAAAAAATGTAATAATTCAAACAAAAAGGCAATAAATTTCAAAAGAACGAGATAAATTTAAAAAAACCAAACAGATTCAAAAGATCCAAATAAATATTAAAAAATGGAAATAAATTTCAAAAGACGCAAATAAATCTCAAAAGATCCAAATAAAATTCAAAAAATATAAATAAATTTTAAAAAACACAAATAAATTTCAAACGATGTAAATAAAATTAAAAAAAACAAATAAATTTCAAAAATCGCAAATACATTTGCCCAAACGACGATAAACCAATTTTCCAAATTTTAGAATATTTTTACAAAAACTCAAGTATTTTTTCAAAAACTATAAATTTAAAAAAGCCAAATAAACTTCAAAAGACACAAATAAAATTTAAAAATGCAAATAGATTTCACAAAATGTAAATAAATTCTCCAAAAAGCTTAGATAGATTTTCCATAAATTCAGATAGATTTGTAAAAAAAAACTTAGATAAATTTGCCAAAAACAAAGAAAGATTTGCCAGAAACTCAGATAGATTTGCCAGAAACTTAGATTAAATTTGCTAGAAACTCAAATAAATTTGTTAGAGACTCAGATATATTTGCCAAAAACTCATATAAATTTTCCTAAAACTTAGTTAAATTTATCAAAGACTCAGTTAAATTTGTAGAAATCAACCTCCGGTGATGGGAACGGTTAACGTCCGGCAATGAATGGTGACAAACAGCGGTGGGAGCGGCTGCAAATCAAAACCCCAATGAATCCCACCTCCATCACCACCACAAATTAACAAAAACCAATAAAGAAGAAGATGAATAAATATGCAGAAAACCCCCAGTTTTCAACTTCTTCCTCCTAAGAGACCCCTCAAAACCAAAAGAAGAAAAACAAGAAAAAGAAGACAAAGGAGAAGTTGCAGAGAGAGATGGGTAGTAGTGGAAAAACCAGGCCGTCAAATCTCCTTCCACTGCCCCCTCCCCAACCCCTCCCCCCCCCCCCCCCCAAAAAAAAAAAAAAAAAAAAGAAAAAAAAAGGCCCCCTCCGAATTCCTCTGCGCAATCTCCAACTCTTTCATGGCGATCCCGTCATCGTCTCCTCCGGCCACTCCTTCGACTGCCCCTCCACCGAGGCCTGTAAAACCCTATTATTCTCTCATCCTCTAGTATTATATATATAAGTCCCTCATATTCCTCTCTTTACCCCGTTACCATTCTTCAAAAGGTATCGCCTCTTTCTCTTACCTCTCTCTCTCTCTCTCTCTCAAACGATCGCTATCTTCCACATAAAAATGCAATCTTGCTCATAAAAACTTACGGTCCTCTTCACTTTTGATGTGATTCCAAAGTCATTTCTCTCAGTTTCCACTTTGATTTTCCTTCGATTCGTACTAGACTAAGAAGAAGAAATAAAACCATCAATAAATAAAGATCGTTACTTTCATAGGGTACGATCATGGCTGTTATTGATAATGCCCGGGTCAATCAAGCGCCAACCGTTGTATCATCGAGCTGTGCCAATTTGGAAGAAGTCGTGCCGGATTCCCACTCTTCCAACGATCCGAATGTTGATCCTCACGATCAGAGCTTCAAGATGAAGGTCAATCAATTGCAGCGGATTGCGACCACCCCATTGCACGTTAGCGGCGGGCAGGTGTAAAAGCATGGGCTTAAGGAGGTGGGCAGTGAAGGGATTTAAAAGGGAGATGAGGGATTTGGAGGAGCTCCTGTCGAGTGCGACAGTATGGTATTAGATTTTGAAATTTTAAATTTCAAAATTTTATGCCAAAAACAATTAAAAGGGCAAATCACTCATCAAAATCGTATCTAGGGACCTCTCGCGGAAGTATGTCCATTGTATGGACTACAGGCCTTAGAGAAAAATCTGATGGACTAGAGGCCTTACAAGACCTCTATGAGGGACCTTTTGCTAAGTTACTATATATATATATATATATATATGGAGATATTCAAGTGCATCCATCCATCACCATTTTGGTGAGGGACAAATGACATGGAAAATATTAAAAATGAGACAACTTGACTAAAGGGCCTGTTGCTTTTGTGGATATTCTGCCAGGATGATGTGACATTTTATCTTCTAGAATTTCAAATTTTCATGTTTCTTTACTAGCATTTTTGAATTCCAGTTACATAAAAAGTCTTTTATAACCTTTGCAAATCCATGGATTTCACCACCTTTGCATTTTGGTGAAATTCTTGGATGCTCAAGCCCAAGCGAGCATCCAAGAATTTAGGAATTCTTCGAACGGAGCAAAGAAATAGGCTCTGAAATTGGAGCCCGTGAAAATGGTCTTTAAATTTTTAGCCTCACAACCGGCCCTTTTTCTGCGTCCCTATCTCTACATCTCTCTCTGCATTTCCAACCTCAAAACAAGCTCTTTTTCTGCTTCCCTCTCTCTCATCCTCCTCAAATTTGGTAAGGACAGCCAAACCATCTTCCCTTCCATTGAGAAAATGTCCCTCTTCTCAGGCGACGGCCAACTCCGGCCATGCTGAGATTCCTGGGTCGAGCTTTAGCCATGCTGCTATATCACGAAAATTCTTCCATTTATTTCCTCTTCTTGTGATTTGGTGCTTGGATCTGCCTTTTTTTTTTTTTGGGCGGTTTCGTTTCTCGCCCAAACCCAAAGAAAAAACTAGTTGAAAAAGGAAAAAAAAAACGCTGGCCTCTATTAGGACTCACCTTACTGACTGCTCATCATCAACTCTCGCCTTAGCCCAACTCCTGCTCATCTCTATACAAAGAGATGAAGTCCTAATAAGAGAAAGTCTCTTTGATTTGATATTTTCAATTTGTATCACTGTTATCTTTTTATTAGATGCAAATGTGTACCATACCACTTCTGTTAAATATTTGAATGGGCATTCATTAGTTTGGAAGCCTCTTTTGGTATATGAATTTTTTGTGAATAAATGAATCATCACCAAAAAAGAAAAAAAAAAGATGAATAGTTTGGTTACTAAATAAGTAACCACCATTATTAAACTAGATTCTAAGTTCCATCCATGGTTGTGCCAATTTCATCCTAGCTATAATTATCCTAGCTAGGTCTTATAGATGTCCTACCTTCTTCATTCCATTTGTGCCTTTGTAACGAGCTTGTTTATTTATGCACAAATGCAAATCAACAAGTTATAAAGGGAGTTCTCATACTACAGAGCTTGGATTTGAGTTTTTATCAATGAAGGTGCTTACGCAGCTATCCCATATTGTTAGAAGAAACCACGTCAAAGAGTTGCAAAATATAGAACTCATAAGTTATTGTGAACAGGGTAGATTGCGCTCTTGATGGTTCAGTTGATGTAAATAATTTCTGGATGGTTCAGTTGATGTATGTAACTGGTATGTAAAACAAGCCTCTCTGATGTTTCAGAACTGCTCATTGAATGTATGGGAGAGCATGAATGCAACAACCATCACAATTTGAGTTGCAAACGTGAAGATGTGATAAAGGGTCACATAGGTTCACATAGGTTCCTGAAAAGTTTTCCTTCAAACTGCTTCCCATTATCCGTTACTAATGCTCGAGGTATCCCAAATCCGGTTATGATGTTTTTCCATACAAATCCCTTGGCATCACTTTCCCTGATGTGGACCAAAGGCTTTGCTTCTATCCATTTAGTAAAGTAATCAATGGCCCTATGAGGAACATGAAGTTACCTGCTGCTCTTGGCATAGGCCCAACAATGTTGATCCCCCATTTATCAAACGGCCAAGGACTCGTAATCGAATTCAGCTGCTTGACGAGTTAATGGATATCCTTTCTGAAGCGTTGACATCTATCACACTTTTGGACGAAATGTAGGGCATCTTTTTGCATGTAGGGCCACCAATAACCCTGTGACATAGCCCGGTGGGCCAATCTTCGACCTCCAATATGACCCCCGCATCATCCCTTGTGGATTTCCCATAACAGGCTCGGAACATTGATTGGGTTGACGCACTAGAGGTACGGTCCTGAATAAGACAACCAATACAGCTTGTTGGTTGGCGACAACCGAAACCTTGCAGCCTTTCTTCTAATTTTCAAGCTTTCATTAAGGTCTTTCGGAAGAGCACCATCCTTCAAGTACGCAATTATCGGCGTCATCCAGCTCGGAGCTTCATCCTCCAGATTGGCACATATGACTTGCTGCCCCATAATGCTCGGCTCTGCCTGGTAGTCGACGATGATCTCTCTCCTCAGCTTGGATTTCACTGCAATAGCCAAACTAGCTAAGCTATCGGCATACAAATTCTGCTCCCGACCGACCTGCTTCACCTTAACATTCCTTATTTCCTGGATCAAGCGCTTTGCTTCGGAGACATATGCAACCATCCGATGAACTTTAGCCGCGTATTCTCTAGTTAACTGGTTGGCGACCAACTGTGAGTCGCAATGGACCGCCAATTTCCCAACTCCAAGTTCTTGAGCCATCCTGAGTCCAGATAATAATGCCTCATATTCTGCTTCATTGTTCGACACGTCAAACCCCATTGTGACAGCCCGCTCAATTATTGCCCATTTCGGCATTATGAGCACCACCCCAGCGCCTGATCCTTGGGAGTTGGATGCTCCATCCACATACAGTTGCCACTACTGGTTGGTCCTTGTTCCCCTCTGAGTTACAATGTATCCTAGGAATTTCCCGATCTAACCCCGAATGAACATTTTGAGGCATTCAGCTTCAGCTTGTATTTCCATAGGATGTCAAACACCATCTTCAAGTCCTCTTCATGAGTGACCTTTTCCTTGTTTTTATGACCATATCATCAACATAAGCTTCTACCGTCTTTCCAATCAGATCTTGAAATATTTTCGAAACTAGCCTTTGGTATATTGCCCCCACATTTTTAAATTCAAAGGGCATTCTTTTGTAACAGAAGGTCCCCTTTGGGGTTCTGAATGCCGTTTTCTCTTGATCATGTTCCTCCATTGCAACTTGGTGATACCCACGGTATGCGTCCAAGAAGCTCATACGTTCATGTGCCGCCGTGGAATCCACCAGTTGATCAATTTTGGGGAGTGGGAAGCTATCTTTAGGACATGCTTTGTTCAGGTTAGTGAAGTACACACACACCCTCCACTTCTTGTCCATATTTGGTACAACAACGGTGTTGGACAACCATTCGGGGTAATGTACCTCCTGAATGGCATTTGTTTCTAATAGCTTGTCAACTTCTTCATTTACGGTTGCTTGGCGATCCGGGGCGAGCTTCCTCTATTTCTGCACCTCCGGTTTAGCTCTCAGGTCCACGCCTAATTTATGGCTAATGACCTCGGGGTCGACTCCTGGCATCTCATGTGGGGCCCAAGCGAAAACATCAGTGTTTTGGTTGAGGAGTCGAGTCAAGCTTTCCTGCTCTTCCTTGGTCATTGATTTCCCAATCATCTAATATTGCTCAGGAGCTGGCACACCTCCCTCTTGAACTGCAGGTTTTTTAGTTCTTCCACCGCCATACTGGGTTGGTCAGCCTGTTGATTTTTGCCTTCCAACCGACCCAACTATAATTGCTATTTTTGGTCCACCGCTTAGCTCGGATAGTTGCTTTCTTCCTCCACTTTTCTCGCTTTCCCTTTGATCGCAGCGATCAAGCAACTCCTGGAAACCACTTGATCTCCCCTGATTTCCACCGTTCCTTTAAGTGTCAGAAAAAGGATCCTTTAATAGTAAGTCGATGGGACCGCCTTCATACGATGGATCCACGTCCATCCCATAATGGCATTGTAGGGGAACGGCACGTCGACCATGAGGAACTCCACATCTAAGTGAATGGGCTCTGCTTCGACCTGCACAGTGATAAGACCCATTGGGTGTATTGCTTGCCCGCTGAAACCGAACAAAGGTATTGAAGTTAGCCTCAAATCTGACTGTTTTAAATTGATCTTATCAACCAGCTTGGCGTACATAATTTCTAATGAGCTCCCCGTATCTATCAACATTCTTTGGACATCATACCCTTGCACCCTAGAGTTAGTACTATGCATCATTGTGACGTTGGACCACATCCTGAAGATCCTTATTTGTGAACGAGATCTCCCCTTCCCTTCGTCCGACTTCACTCACAATGCTTGGTTCAATCGTCATCTGATACACCTCTTTTTGGTGAGCAGCCATCTTCCTCTGGTTTTTGACAGATCAAGCTGTTACCTCGGAGAGGCTGATGGCCCCATGTACTACATCTATCACCCCAGTAGGTTTTTCCTTTTCTGGGTCGGCCTTCAACTCTTTCCAAGCTGAGCTACCTGGAGTGTTTTTTCGCCCATGAATCTTCCACATATTCTTTCAGGTGTCCTTCTTTTACGAGGTCCTCCAAGTGCTGTTTGAGCATTCTGCAATTCTCTGTCAAGTGCCCATGCTCCTGGTGGTAAGAACACCAGAGGTTAGGGTTCCGGCGCCCTGGGTAGCTGACCATCTTCGAAGGTCTCCTGAAGTATGGTTTATCCTTGATCTGGGTCAGGATCTTGTAGATCGGATCCTTGAAGATGGTGAATACTGATGGACCTGGCCTTTATCTTCCTCTCTTCCTTCCCGAGGCTACCGTGAGGCTGGCGGAGGGGAAATAAAAGGGGACGAGCATCAACATTTTTGTACAAGTATGCCAGATTTTTTATTCTACTTGGAATTTAGAAATGGTGATCCGAAGATCCACCTTCACAAGTTGGAAAAGGAAATCAACTTTTTTTCTAACTTTCCATTGCACATATATTTAAGAAAGGAGACAAGGTTTTTGAATGCCTTAAGAGGCGATTTTTCTTTGTTTGCCGTGAAAGGAGATGTTTGCCGTAAAAGGCCGTGAAAGGCAGTTTTGCCGTGAAAGGCGATTTTGCTGTGAAAGGCGATTTACAAATCTCATTGATAATGAAAGACAAGAATTGTGATTTTTTTGTCTCTTTGGAAAAATACAAAAAACAGTAGAAAAGTGAGAAAAGGAATTCTGACTTCTCAGGAGATTGCGGGGACTCGTTCAGATCGACGGTTGCAAGTCATGTATGGACTTCACCATCGTACTTCAGATGAGAACATATGATGCTTTGATTCTTTTGACTTGGCTTGGACTTCAGATTTTTAGAGGACAAAGACCAAGAGGAGGTCCTAAAATTTGACAGGGAGCGAATTGGAGTCATTTTGATACGATACATTAGCTCCGATTTGGATGTCATGGTCCCAGGATGCTCTGCCACCACGAGGCTTGATTTTGTTTCCGAGCGTCAAAGTCGGGTCAAATGTCAGAATGACCTAAAATTTGACGTGTAGTTCTTTAGAAGCATGTTGAAGCCACCCATGTGCTCTGTTTGATGAGTGATGGCCTTGTGGTTCTCGCTGCCGAGAGACTTGATTTTACTGCTCGAGGGTTGATGGAGGGTCAAGCATTGTCGGTTTGACTTGAAATTTGCCATGGAGCCTTCTAGAAGTATTTTTGGGACCATCCGTACTTTCTGATCGAAGTTTTGATGTTTTCGATGCTGTCGCCGCCAGGGGCGCCAGTTCAGCTGCCGGAGGAGTGAAGTTTGGTCAAATGATGCTGAAATGGCCTGAAACTTCATGTGTACTCTTATTTTGGCTGTTTTGAAGAATCTTGCAATTTTTGTTTGATTTTGACAAGATCTGACGCTTGAAGAGCATTGTCTGTTTGTAGTAGGATACGGCTTCATGTAGCTTCTTAATGTTGAGGAGGCAAGGTGACTTTTAATCGACGAGTTGCATAGCTTTTGGAGTCGATGTGCCTTGAAGAGAAATTTGAAAGAGAGATTCTTACTTGACTAAGAGTCTTGAGCAATTTTTTTTTGTAGGGTAGCCTTTTGAGTTTCCAAGAGGATTTTATGATAGCGAGAAGGATCACGTACCGTCTCAAGGCAAAGTTTTAAAAATGACATTTGGATTTGGGTTTTTGGATTTTAGATTTTCCCTTTTGACCTTGTGAACTTAAAAGCTTTATGTGGCACATTAGGTGGTCAAGAAAGGTTTTTTGGTTTTTCTTTTTTTTTTTTTATTTTTTTTTGACCTTGTGACCTAACAAGCTGTATGTGGCTGGTTAGGGGGTCAGGGTTTGATTTTTTATTTTGACCTTGTGACCTAACTGTAGAAGATAATGTGGCTTAGGCCCACTAGGCCCAGCCCAGCCCAGCCCATCAAAGGCATTGTATATAAGATCCCACGTGTGGGATCATCTGCTGATTTTTCTCATATCTACTTCCTTGTATAGATTATGTGATTTATTCTCTTCATTGTATAGATTAGGAGATTGATTATTGATTATTCTGATTGCCCTTGATTAGGGTATAATGTAACTATAAATACACAATTGATCCTCTCTTTGAGGTACCAAGTTTTCTCCCAATATTGTCTTCATCTTCTTCCTATAATCTCATCACAGATTATTACATGGTATCAGAGAGAAGGTTATGATCAATCATCTTCTATCATTGATCTTTTTCTTCTCTCATTAATCCAATCATTCTCCCTGGTTGGATCTTCTTCCTGGAGACTGTTACGGTCACTGATCAACAGTGGCCCACCTATGATCATCATCATCATCGTAGCGAAAGCAGCCCATATTGTTCATCAGGTTCTCCTCTTATTTATGAAGATTTTTTTCAAGATTTTTGGATCATCAGAAGTAGGATATCCACCCTGTTTTGTGATATTTTAGTTTTGTCCCGCAGTTTACATCACCGCCGTTCAAATTTGTGGATTTTGATCCGTTTTGAGTAGGACTTTTCCCCTGAGTTGCGAAAATAGCTTGTCCTTCCATCCCCTACCTCTGATCTGCTCACTGACCCTCTATTGGAGCCCACGTGGACATTGATCCACAGACGAACTTGCCGTTTCGTGCTTCTGATTGTCTCTGCTTCACTACTGGCCCACCTGCTATGATCACAATATCACCAACAGTCATACCCATCTTGGTCGACCAGCATTCCTGATATTTATGGAGATTTTTTCGGAATTTTTCTCCCATCAGAGGATGGTTTTCCATCACCATTTGTGGTCAGTCCATTTTCTCACACTAATTTCATCTCGGCCGTCCAAACACCTGGATCTGGGTTTGATCTTCCTGCGACCACTTCCAGTAGTTGCGTAAAACTACTCTCCTTTCATCTCTTCACTCTGATCTGTGTCCAGATCACCCTGTGGGGCCCACGACTGGATTCACCCACTGCCGACAAGGACGTCAGGCTTCCCTGTGCTCTGTTGCTGCTGCTGTGCACTACTGTTTGCACCTTCGTCACTCTCTGGCTACCAGCATCCACCTAACAACTTGCTGTTGCGATTTGCTTCTTGCTGCTGTTTCGATTTGCTGCTGTCTAGCTGTGGGGCCCACGCATCTCTCCTGCATTGTTCATCTGCCTCTTTGCTGCCACCACATATTTGCTGCTGCTGTTGCTGTCTTTGCTGCTATTACATATTTCTCGTCCCTTGCTGTTAGTATTGTTCCTGCCGCTTTTCTACTATGGACAATTATGCTGTTAATGGTGGTCGGTATCAATCTCACTCTCCTCTAGCATTTCCAGCTTTTCATTCTTCAATATCTCTGTCTTCATCCATCACCCCGTCCACATGGTTTCTAGATTCAGGAGCATCGAACCACATGACTTCTGTAGAAAGTAGCTTTACAGCCTCTCACCCTTACCTTGGCAAAGAAAAAATCACCACTACTAATGGAGACCAATTAATCATCTCTGGAATTGGTACCATTATTTTATCTGGTCAGTCTCTCCACCTTCCCAATGTCTACTTTGTTCCCAAATTATCAGCCAATTTACTTTCTGTCGGACAACTTGTTAGTGCCACATTCCAATGTGCACTTGTTTTGTATTGTCAATTCCGTGTCAAAGAGTCCAAGACATTGCCTCTCAAGTTTCACAAGGAAGATCAAGTTTGAAGGCAGAAGTTCTAGTCTTGAAAGGCCTGGATTTATCAAGGAAGAACTCCTTGTGTGCTAACCAACCCTCTCTCAAGTAGTTCAATCCAGGACCAACTTATAGAACCCTTGGAAAATCCCTATCCTTCTTCAGCTACAACCTATCCTGGATTTCAAGGTTTCGGTGACCTTACGGTCACCTTGCGGTTAACCGCAGAATCCCTTTGCGGCTAACCGCCAGGCAACCGTGAGTCCTACGGTCACCTTTCCATAAAGTTGTTTCTCTTCGGTCAGCCCCGCGGTCACCTTGCGGTTAACCGCAGAGACCCTTTGCGGCTAACCGCTAGGCAACCGTAAGTCCTACGGTCACCTTGCCAGAGAGCAACTTTTTGCAGATCAGCTTGCGGTTACCTTTACGGTTACCTCACGGCTAACCGCCAAAGTCACCCGCGGCTAACCGTGAGCTGACCGCTTTCAAAATTATATCCGTTGCTTCAGTGCATTTCAAAAGGGGCTAGCCGCCAGTTTCAGAGGCTAACCGTAAAATGTATCCGTTGGGAGTTTTCTATAAAGCTGTAGCTTGTTTCACTGTGCATTTCATGGACCTTAGGGTATAGCCTTGCTTGCTACCTTCTTCCCATCAATTGTAGGCTCCCAAATCACTTCCAAAAACACTCATGTGCTTGACCTAGGTAAACCCTAGAGCTCCATTAGCTCTTCGATGAGTGTCTTGATAGGGAGTGCATCCTCTGGGATAGTTTACACCATGAGAGACTCATTTGTGTAACCCTAGAAACCAAATCCTCTTAACCCTGGTTGTGCAACACATTGGAGGCTTTCTACTCAACACCAAGAGGTCAACAAGAGGTGCAAGCTTCGACTGCGGTCAGAGCTCCACAGAACACTTCAACCATCATCAAGGCAAGTGTTCACCCTTCTTCAAATTTCTACAATATGTGTATAATGTGGTAGGTGTGTAGATCTGTGTGATTAAACTCACCACATTGCTGTAAGGAGGAGTAGATCTGTGTGATTGAACCTCTGTATCAAATATGAGGTAGAATCAGAACTTATGTAGTTTGATTCTTGATAGTGGAACCAAGGGTCTGTGTGACCCTTGAGAGTGGATGTAGGTCTGTGTGACCGAACCACTATAAATCTCTGTGTCCATATCTCTTTTGAATGTTCTACAGTTTCTGTTTCAGTTATACTCTTGCTATGCTTGTTCTGTTCTTTATGCTGTTTTGATTAAAAACAGGATTAGAAATTTAAAATTGGCAATTGTTTAGCCTCAGTCCTATTCACCCCCCCTCTAGGACTTAGTCATTGGCTCTAGACTGAACTTTCAGTTGGTATCAGAGCCAGGTTACTCCCATAAAGGCTTAACAACCTGGAGTAGATCATTTTCCTAGTCTAGTGCTGATGTCTAACCCTGAAGGTAGTGCAGTAAACAGACCTCCTTTGTTTGATGGTACAAACTATGCTTTTTGGAAAGCCCGGATGACCATCTTCATCAGATCCCTTGGTTCATCTGTTTGGGATACTGTAGAGGATGGATGGTCTCATCCCACCACCACAGCTGAAGATGGCATTGTTCAGCCTCTTGCAAAGGCAAGATGGTCACCTGATCAAAAGGCTTTGAAAGATAGTGATGCGAAGGCATTGAATGCCATATCGTGTGCCATGACAACTGAAGAATACAAAAAGATTATGACATGTGTCACAGCTAAACAAGCTTGGGATCTTTTAGAAACAAACTATGAAGGAACTACTATTGTTAAAAGAGCCAAGCTTCAAATGTTGACTTCCCAATTCGAATCGTTAAGAATGAGGGAAGATGAAGTGTTCGATGAGTTTCGAACTAAGTTAATGGTCATTGTAAATGAAATGTGGTCTCTGGGTGAAAAAATTCCTGAAGGCAAAGTTTGTAGCAAAATCCTGAGGTCTCTACTTGAAAGATTTCACCCTAAAGTGACTTCTATAGAAGAATATAATGACCCTGAAAATATGAAAGTAGAGGAATTATCTGGCAATATTAGAACCTTTGAAATGAAATTGATAAATTCTTCTAATAAATCCAAAGACAAGAAATCTATTGCATTAAAGACATCTCAACCATCCCCTTCTAAAGAAGAATCTGAAAATGAGAAAGAAAGTGATAATGAAGATGTTGCCTTACTTGCTAAGAGGTTTCTGAAACAATTTAAGAAGAAGAATTCCAATTTCAAATCCTTTGATAAAGGTAAAAACAAAGTCAGCTCCTCCTCTTAGAGTCAACATAGAAAAGTAAAATGTTATAACTGTCAAAAGTATGGTCATATCTCATCTGAGTGTCAAGTGGAAAGAAAGAAAAAGACACTTGTGGCAACATGGGATGATGACTCATCTGAATCTGAATCAGAATCAGATGAATCTCACCAAGATGAGACCGGAAACTATAATGTTTTGATGGCCAGAAGTGTTTGTGATCCATCAGTTGAGATGAATGAAAATTCTGAAAGATCTGAGATTGATAAATCTGAGGATGAAACTGAATCTGAAGAAGACAGCCCAGATAATGACATTGATGAGGAAGATCTTCAAGAAACCTATGATCAACTCTATGAGGAGAGCTGTAAACTAATTAGAACTATGAGCAAACAAGGAATTAAGATCAAAATGTTAAAAGACAAAGTTGAAACTTTGAATAATGAAAATAATATTTTGACCAATGATCTTCATGAAATTAATTCAAAATTTCAAATTGCTAGTGACTACATAAGAAAGCTTACAAGAGAGAAAGATGAGACTGAAAATCTAAAGGATTTGATTTCTCGTTTGAAGAATGAAGTTACCAAGTTGAGTTGGTACAAAGAAAAGTATGAGTATTCCTTCACTCATGGAGAAGAAAAGTTCGAAAGATTATTTGGGATGGGCAAATATCAAAGAGACAAAACTGGGCTTGGTTACAACAAAGAAGCCAAATATAATCCTAATGTCTCTACAAAGTTTGTAAAAGGAGAAGCCTCCTCAAGTAATCTAAACATCTCCGAAGTCATATGTCATTCTTGTGGGAGAAAAGGACATGTAAAATATGAGTGTAAAATGAAACAAGTCAAAAGACAGTCCTATAAGAATGAACTAAGCAAAAATAGGTTTCATAAGAATCTCACTGTTCCACAAAAATTGAATGAACTTATGAAACAGATTGATCAACTTAGAATTCAATTCAATAATCATGCTAAAAGAAATTCTAAGAAATCCTTTCATCATCATGATTCGGATAAGTCAAAATCTCATAAGTACAAATGGGTACCTAAGAGCTTATTAGTCTACACAGCCCTTAAAGATGGAGATCAATCTTTATGGTATTTGGATAGTGGATGTTCTAGACACATGACTGGAGACAAAACACTCTTCTCAAAATTAAGTGAATATGATTGTGGAATTGTTACTTTTGGTGATGGCAATGTAGCTAAAGTGATTGGAAAAGGCACTCTAAATGTTCCTAACTTGTCTCACTTAGAAGATGTTTTATGTGTTGATGACTTGAAGCATAACCTTCTTAGCATCTCTCAAATTTGTGATAAAAATCATACTGTCATCTTTACTAGTCATGGTTGTGAGATTTCTAAAAATGGAAAAGTTATTCTAAGAGGTTTTAGAAATCAAGAAAACTGCTATGTTGTTGGTGACCAAAAAGAATCTTTCAGCTCATCTTGTTACATCGCTCATCTTGATGAAGCTCAACTGTGGCATCAAAGACTTGGACATGTAAACCATAGAGATCTGTCCAAGCTGAACAATTATGTAAAGGGTCTTCCAAAAATCAGCAGGAAGTCAAAAACTATTTGTGGAGAATGCCAAAAAGGGAAGCAAATCAGAGCATCTCACAAAAAGTCCAAGTCTCTGAAGACTTCTAGACCCTTAGAGCTTCTTCACATGGATCTAGTTGGTCCAACTAAGAAAGAAAGTAGGGGTGGCAGAAAATATTTTCTTGTTATTGTAGATGATTATTCTAGATTCACTTGGGTTGCTTTTTTGAGAGAAAAATCACATGCATATGCTGAATTCAAAAAGATTGTGAAAAGAATCCAAGTTGAAAAAGGAAGAGCAATTGCTAGAATAAGAAGTGATCATGGTGGAGAATTTGAAAATTCCAGATTTGAAAAATATTGTGATAAGTATGGAATTCACCATGAATTTTCTGCCCCTAGAACTCCTCAACAAAATGGAGTTGCTGAAAGGAAGAATAGAGTCTTACAAGAGATGGCCACAGTTATGCTTCATGGAAAGAATGTTCCTAGAGATCTATGGGCTGAAGCAGTGAATACAGCTTGTTACATCATTAACAGGGTTTACTTGAGAACTGGATTGGATAAAACTCCTTATGAACTATGGCATGAGAAGAAGCCAAACATTAGCTACTTTAAAATTTTTGGTAGCAAATGTTATATTCTCAAGGATAGAGAACACTTGAGCAAGTTTGATTCCAAAAGTGATGAAGGCATCTTTATTGGCTATTCTCAAAACAGTCGTGCTTATAGAGTTTTAAACACCAACACTGGAACCATACAAGAATATGTAAATGTTGTCATTGATGACAAACTAAAGGATTCCTGTAATCAAGAAGACCCTTATGATGATGAGATAAATGTTTCTACTGCAAACCTGGATAAGTCTCAAACCTCTAAGGATTTGGTTGATGTGAAAAATCATCCTATGAACCAAATTCTAGGAGATCCTTTGCTTGGTGTCAAGACTAGAAGACAACTTGAAAACATTGTTAGTTTTCTTTGCTTTACCTCTATCATTGAACTAAAATCTGTTGATGAAGCTTTCTCTGATGATTGTTGGATAAATGCTATGCAAGAAGAGCTAAATCAGTTTGTTAGGAATGAAGTTTGGGAATTAGTACCTAGGCTTAATGACAAAAACATCATAGGTACCAAATGGATCTACAAAAATAAACATGATGAAAATGGTACTATAGTTAGAAACAAGACTAGGTTAGTTGCCCAAGGTTACTCTCAAATTGAAGGAATAGACTTTGAAGAAACATTTGCTCCTGTTGCTAGGCTTGAATCCATTAGAATCTTGTTTGCCATTGCTTGTTCCTTGAAATTTAAATTATATCAAATGGATGTCAAAAGTGCCTTTTTGAATGGAGTTTTAGAAGAAGAAGTTTATGTTGAGCAACCTAAAGGGTTTGAAGACCCCAAGCAGCCTAACCATGTGTATTATCTTAAAAAGGATCTCTATGGTCTCAAACAAGCCCCTAGAGCTTGGTATGAAAGGCTCACTCAATTTCTGATTAACCACAATTTTGAAAGGGGTAGTGTTGATAAAACTCTGTTTATTCAAAGAACAAATGACACCATATTGATTGCTCAAATCTATGTAGATGATATTGTTTTTGGTTCTACTCATGATGTGTTAACCGAAAAGTTTGCAGATCTCATGAAATCTGAATTTGAAATGAGCATGGTTGGTGAACTTAACTTCTTTCTAGGATTACAAGTTAGACAATTGTCTGATGGTATGTTTATATCCCAAACCTAGTATGCTAAAGAATTGGTCAAGAGGTTTGGTTTGGAGTCAGCCAAACACATGAACACTCCCATGAGTACAACACTCAAACTATCTAAAGAATCTGGTGGAAAGAGTGTTGATCCTAGTATGTACAGAAGCATGATAGGCAGCCTATTATATCTTACAGCTAGCAGACCGGATATTGCTTTTAGTGTAGGAGCCTGTGCTAGATATCAATCTGATCCCAAAGAAGCTCATTTGAAAGCTGTTAAGAGAATCATTAGGTATGTGTCAGGGACTTCATGTTATGGGCTATGGTATCCGTATGATTCTCCTATCTGCATTGCTGGATACTCTGATGCCGATTGGGCTGGAAATGTGGATGATAGAAAATCAACTAGTGGAGGGTGTTTCTACCTAGGAAATTGTCTAGTTGCTTGGCACAGCAAAAAACAATCTTCTATTTCTTTATCTACAGCTGAAGCCGAATATATAGCAGCTGGCAGTGGTTGTACTCAAATGCTTTGGATGAAAAAAATGCTTAAAGACTATGGTATTGATCAAAGTAGCATGAATTTGTATTGTGATAACACTAGTGCTATCAATATCTCCAAAAATCCTGTTCAACACTCTAGAACCAAGCATATAGACATCAGACATCACTTCATTAGAGAATTAGTTGAAGAGGCAATCATAATTTTAGAGCATATCCCTACAGAAAATCAACTTGCTGACATTTTGACAAAACCTTTGGATGTCTCTAAATTTGAGAATATGAGAAATTCTCTTGGTGTGTACACCATTAGATAATCAATCCATCTTGTTATGTGTGATTTCGTTTTATATATTATAACAAAAAAAAAAAAAGGTGGCGGCTAGCCGTAAGTCTTCCTCGCGGCTAACCGGATTTCTCGGGCTGCAACTTAAATTCTCGCAGCCCTTCATTTTTTTCTTTTCTTTTGTTCTGCGTCTCTTTCCCCTGTCTCTTCTTCTTCTCCTCTCTGACTGGTTCTCTCTTCCTCTCTCGTTTGCAAGGTAAACTCCTTCCTTTTCTTTTTCATTTTCGTTTTAGTTTGTATTTTTGTGCTTTCTATTTGATGTTAACATTATAGTTTTTTTTTTTTTTTCGTTCTGTTTTCGTCTGGACTCTTTTGGTGTGGTTCCTTTAGGCCTTGTTCTTCCTCTATTACTCTTCTGTTCTCCATTCTCTTTTCCATCCTTTCCCTTTCTGTTCTCCATATTAGCCGTTAGTCTTCCTTCCTCTCTTGTGTTCTTATTTTCCTTGTGCATTCTACCTATCTGTCAAAATGCCTCCTCGTATGAAGACTGCTGTGAATCATCCTTCAAAACGGGGACGCTCAACCCCTGGCACCTCATCTTCTCGCCCTAGGTCTCCTTCACCTCCACCCTCACCCTCACTATCCACCTCTCCCGACCTTTCTCGGTCCACATCTCCATCCCCTTCTCCTCCTCCACAGCAGCCCCCTGTCCAGTTAAAGCCAAATGCCAAACTGTTGGCGTCTCTAAAAACCAGGTCCATCATGGTTGAAAGGCGCACTCTGCGCAAGGTCGTTGGCCCTCATCAGACGGCTGCCATTCTTGCCCAAGTAGGATGGGAAAACCTGTCAGATTGGGGCGATAAGGCCTATCCATCCCTAGTCTATGGGATGTTTGCTTCCATCACCTCAGCATCATCCTCTGTTGATTCTTGCAAATTCTCCATTGCTCTTAAGAACAGAGACTCAGTTACAATTGACCCTTGACTGAGAATGGTCTCACTTCTGTTGCTGATACTCTTACCGAAGATGAGAAGGCCAATGCCACCACCATCCTTTGTGGGCATCCCGTGGTTTGGGATCGAAAAAATTTTCTTCCTTTGAACTCCTTGATTCCCAAATATCGGCTTTTACACCACCTTTTCACTTTTAATGTCTACCCCCGCAAAGGCAATCGGACTGAGTTGACCACATTCATGGTAAATCTCTTGTCCAAGGTGGTCTCCGGTGAACGGATCTGTCTCCCCTCTCTCATCTGTCGAGCCATTGTCCGTTTTCACTCATCTGCTGCTTCAAAGACTGCTATCCCCTTTGGCTTTCTCATGTCTGAGTTAGCTCGCTCTATCGGTATCATTCGACCCTCTGAGACACCACTCTCCCATACCCCGTTTGGTCATGCGAATCTTATTCAGATGAACCTTTCTCCGAATGAAGAGGCCGGGCAAGCCCCACCTCCTGCCGGGGTCGACCCTTCCCAGCCGCCTAGTCCTACAGGTCATCAGCAGCTTGGTTCGGCGCCACCCTCTTCTTCTCAGCAGGTTCCTCCCTCTCCTGTTCCCCGGTCTATTGCTGAGCGGATGGATGCCTTCGAGTGTAATCAGAATAAGATCGCGAAGCTTCTGAAAAAGATGCTCACATATCTCAGTGGAATCTCTAAAGCCTGCCGCTCCAATGATATGGATGCCATGCCACCTTCTCCGTCGCCTCCATCTGACTAGCTTCGTTGCACCTTCTTCTGGAGGCCACTTGTGTTTTTATTGGTTTTTGTTATTATTTTGGTGGTGTCTTTGTGGTCCCTTCTTATGGTTATTTTCATATACTTTTGGATGGCTACTAAACTTGGCTGCTTAGCTTAATGTTTTTTTTTTTTCTGATGATTACTATATGGATGGCTACTGCTTTTTACTGCATTTTCATCTACATCTTCTTGTCATCTATCTTGCTATCTCTTTCAATGGTGCTCTGTGGTTCTTTCTCTTGTTGTATGCTTGGTGGTAATTTGTGTTAATTGATGCCTTTCTTGTCCTCATTGCTGCTTGCTCCCTTTGTCAATTCCTGACAAAAAGGGGGAGAATACATGGATTGAATCCTGTAAATTGGAGAGGTTATCTTAAGGGGGAGAGTGTAGAGAACACTCTATCTATGATTTTTTTTGCGACTAACAATTCAGGGGGAGTAGCAATCCCACCATAGAATGTATTCTTCATTGTTCTCTGCAGGTGCATTTTTACGAAGAAATTCTAGAGTCATGAGTCTTTGAGTTGTATTTGGTGTATTTTGTTAAGATCATGTACTCATTTTATCTTGCTTGTTTTTGAGTCCAATTGTTGTAATTCAATCTAGAATAGGTGTTTTGCCCCGTAATTGACAAAGGGGGAGATTGTTAGTGCCACATTCCAATGTGCACTTGTTTTGTATTGTCAATTCCGTGTCAAAGAGTCCAAGACATTGCCTCTCAAGTTTCACAAGGAAGATCAAGTTTGAAGGCAAAAGTTCTAGTATTGGAAGGCCTGATTTATCAAGGAAGAACTCCTTGTGTGCTAACCAACCCTCTCTCAAGTAGTTCAATCCAGGACCAACTTATAGAACCCTTGGAAAATCCCTATCCTTCTTCAGCTACAACCTATCCTGGATTTCAAGGTTTCGGTGACCTTACGGTCACCTTGCAGTTAACCGCAGAATCCCTTTGCGGCTAACCGCCAGGCAACCGTGAGTCCTACGGTCACCTTTCCATAAAGTTGTTTCTCTTCGGTCAGCCCCGCGGTCACCTTGCGGTTAACCGCAGAGACCCTTTGCGGCTAACCGCTAGGCAACCGTAAGTCCTACGGTCACCTTGCCAGAGAGCAACTTTTTGCAGATCAGCTTGCGGTTACCTTTACGGTTACCTCATGGCTAACCGCCAAAGTCACCCGCGGCTAACCGTGAGCTGACCGCTTTCAAAATTATATCCGTTGCTTCAGTGCATTTCAAAAGGGGCTAGCCGCCAGTTTCAGAGGCTAACCGTAAAATGTATCCGTTGGGAGTTTTCTATAAAGCTGTAGCTTGTTTCACTGTGCATTTCATGGACCTTAGGGTATAGCCTTGCTTGCTACCTTCTTCCCATCAATTGTAGGCTCCCAAATCACTTCCAAAAACACTCATGTGCTTGACCTAGGTAAACCCTAGAGCTCCATTAGCTCTTAGATGAGTGTCTTGATAGGGAGTGCATCCTCTGGGATAGTTTACACCATGAGAGACTCATTTGTGTAACCCTAGAAACCAAATCCTCTTAACCCTGGTTGTGCAACACATTGGAGGCTTTCTACTCAACACTAAGAGGTCAACAAGAGGTGCAAGCTTCGACTGCGGTCAGAGCTCCACAGAACACTTCAACCATCATCAAGGCAAGTGTTCACCCTTCTTCAAATTTCTACAATATGTGTATAATGTGGTAGGTGTGTAGATCTGTGTGATTAAACTCACTACATTGCTGTAAGGAGGAGTAGATCTGTGTGATTGAACCTCTGTATCAAATATGAGGTAGAATCAGAACTTGTGTAGTTTGATTCTTGATAGTGGAACCAAGGGTCTGTGTGACCCTTGAGAGTGGATGTAGGTTTGTGTGACCGAACCACTATAAATCTCTGTGTCCATATTTCTTTTGAATGTTCTACAGTTTCTGTTTCAGTTATACTCTTGCTATGCTTGTTCTGTTCTTTATTCTGCTTTGATTAAAAACAGGATTAGAAATTTAAAATTGGCAATTGTTTAGCCTCAGTCCTATTCACCCCCCCTCTAGGACTTAGTCATTGGCTCTAGACTGAACTTTCACAACTTATTGATGATGGGTACCATATTATCTTTTCTTCCACTGGTTGTGTCATACAGGGGCGGCAAACTGGGAAGGTGATCGTAACGGGGAGTAAACATGGTCGACTATTTCTGCTGGACATTGGACATCATTCTCTCTTTTCTTCTTCTTCTCCTCAGTTAGATAAATTGTGGACTGTGTGGCATAGTCGTCTTGGTCATGTGAACAATGCGTATTTACTTTCCCTGTTTAAAAATGGTTGTTTAGAACCCACTTTTAATAATAAAATGATGTCCTCTTTCCTTCAATCTAAGTGTGAAACATGTTGTTTGAGTAAGAGTCATATCTTGCCTTTTCCTATTCATAGTTCTCGTGCATTATCATCTTTTAATATTATTCACATTGATGTTTGGGGAATTGCACCCACCTTGAGCCGGACAGGCTTTAAGTATTATGTGACCTTCATTGATGATCATTCTCGTTTCACCTGGATTTATTTCATGCGCTTCAAATCTGAAGTTTTTTCTCTCTTCCAAAAGTTTTACAAAATGGTTCAAACTCAATTTTAGAAAGAAATAAAAATTCTTAGGTCTGACTCTGGTGGAGAATACATGTCCCATGACTTTTCTGCCTTCCTTTCTGATAAAGGAATTCTTCACCAAAAATCCCGCCCGCATATTCCACAGCAAAATGGTGTTGCGGAGAGGAAGAACAGATATATTCTTGAAACTGTTCGTTCTCTCCTCCTTGCATCCTTAATTCCTCCCACCTTTTGGTGTGATGCTGCACAGACTGCTGTATATCTCCTCAATCGTCATCCTAGCTCCGTTCTAGGAAAGACTACTCCATATGAAGCTCTCTTTGGTAATACTCCTTCATATTCTCACTTGCGTGTTTTTGGTTGTTTATGCTTTGTCCATCTTCCACCTACAGAACGCACTAAGTTGTCACCTCAAGCTGCCAAATATCTCTTTCTAGGTTACAGTACTGAACACAAGGGATTTCTATGTTATGACCAATCTGAGAAACGCATGTGAATATCTCGTAATGTGATCTTCTTGGAACACATTCCTTTCTTCTCTTTGCGTTTGGATACTCATCCTGTTGCTGTCTCTTATCTGCCACAATTTCCTGCGACTACTTCTTCACCACCACCTATTACCAATGTCTATGTCCGGCGTAACAAGGTTCCTCCTGTGGGGCCTCCTTCTCCTGATCATCTCCCAATACTGCCTCCTACACCCTCAGGTATTAATACTTCCTCCACTGATAGTGTCATACCCTTGCGACGCTCTAGTCGTCCTTCTGTTGCTCCTGACAGATATGGCTTTCCTGCTCTTTTCACTTCTTTGGATAGTGCTCCTATTCCCACCTCTTATTCACAGGCTTCGAAGATTGCATATTGGAAGGATGCTATGACTGAGGAGTTGCTTGCTCTTGAAGCAAACAACACATGGGACTTGGTACCGACTCCTGAACGCGCCTCTGTGATTGGCAGTAAATGGATCTACTCTGTAAAGGTTAACTCTGATGGGAGTCTTGATCGCTACAAAGCCCGATTGGTTGCGCAGGGTTACAAGCAGGAGTATGGCATTGACTATGAGGAGACATTTGCACCAGTGGCTAAAATGACCACCGTTCGTACTCTTCTTTGTGTCGCTGCAGCCCGTAACTGGCCTTTATGGCAAATGGATGTCAAAAATGCTTTTCTTCATGGTGACTTGAAAGAGATTGTCTACTTAAAACCTCCTCTGAGCTATGCTTGTCCTCCTCAGCATGTTTGCAAATTGCAGAAAGCTCTTTATGGGCTTAAACAAGCTCCTAGGGCTTGGTTCGATAAATTCCGTGCCGCAATCCTTCAAGCCGGATTTCGTCAAAGTCATTCTGATAGTTCTCTCTTCCTGCGATGGACACCGAAGGGCTACACATTTCTCTTAGTCTATGTTGATGATATGATTATCAGTGGCAATGATACTGCAGGCATTACAGATCTTAAACACCACGTTACTCGCCACTTCAGGATGAAGGATCTTGGTCCTCTCACATACTTTCTGGGGCTTGAGATTTCGCGTACCAAATCAGGCATTCGGGTCCATCAGCGTAAATATGCTACCGATTTGCTCACCTCAGCAAGACTTGATGATGCTCACACTTTTGATACGCCGTTGGAATTAAACAGTAAACTCAGTGCGGAGGATGGCCTTCCCCTGGATGATCCCTCTATTTTCCGGCGGATAGTTGGTAGTTTGCTCTACTTAACTATGACTCGACCTGATATCTCTCATGCCTTTCATACCGTTAGCCAATTTGTGAGCAAGCCTCACAAAACACACCTTGTTGCTGCTTTGCGCATACTTCGCTATGTTAAAGGCACTCTTACTCATGGTCTCTTTTATCCTTCTGATACTTCTCTGTGCTTATCAGCGTATGCTGATGTCGACTGGGCTGGTTGCCCTGATTCTCGGCGCTCTACCACTGGCTGGTGTATGTTTCTTGGCGACTCTCTGATTTCGTGGAAGTGTAAGAAGCAAACCACTGTGTCCAAGTCTTCCGCTGAGGCCGAATATCGGGCAATGTCATCCGCAAGTGCTGAAATCATCTGGCTCCGCCGTCTTCTCTGTGAATTTAGTGTCATTGTTGGTAGTTCTACACCTCTTCATGGGGACAATACCAGTGCTACTAGAATTGCTAATAATCCAGTCTTTCATGAATGGACGAAGCACATTGAGATTGATTGTCACTTCATCCGTCAGCATGTTGTCACTGATAAGATAACCTTGCCTCATGTCTCTACTCATGACCAGTTGGCGGATATCTTCACCAAAGCTCTTCCCAAGCCGCGCCATCATGACTTCACTCGTAAATTGCTGTTTTCTGCATTACCACATCAATTTAAGGGGGAGTGTAGAAGATAATGTGGCTTAGGCCCACTAGGCCCAGCCCAGCCCATCAAGGGCGTTGTATATAAGATCCCACGTGTGGGATCATCTGCTGATTTTTCTCATATCTACTTCCTTGTATAGATTATGTGATTTATTCTCTTCCTTGTATAGATTAGGCGATTGATTATTGATTATTCTGATTGCCCTTGATTAGGGTATAATGTAACTATAAATACACAATCGATCCTCTCTTTGAGGTATCAAGTTTTCTCCCAATATTGTCTTCATCTTCTTCCTATAATCTCATCACAGATTATTACACTAACAAGCTGTATGTGGCGAGTTAGGGGGTTAGGATTTGATTTTTGGTTTTGGCCTTGTGACCTAACAAGCTATATGTGGCAAGTTAGGGGACCAAGGTTTGGTTTTTTGTGGAATGTCAATTTCAAGATTTTGACTTAATTTGGTTCATGAGGTTGGATGGTTTGGATTTTTGGAAACTCATGAGGCTTGGGTTTTTTTTTTTTGTATGGTCCAATCAACTCAAAAGAGGCATGGAACCATTTTGTATGCTCTTGGTATGAGGGATTTTTTTTACTGAAAGCCGTTTTTAGTGCCTAGGTGGTCAAACCTGGCTCATGTGGGCTAACCCATGGGACCTTAAGCTTTAGAGATGGCATAGATCTCATGTGGTGTCATTTTGTAGAGAATATCTAACAATATCTCATTTGGATAGAAAATATCTAAAAATATCCTTACTTGGAGAGAATCTCTCAAGTTTTCTTTCTTTTGGGAGAGATTTTCTCAAAGTATCTTTCTTACATTCCCTTTCTTTTTGGAAAGAATTTCCCAAAGAATCTTCTCTTTAGGAGAGAATATCTCAAATTTCCTTTCTTTTGGGAAAGTTGCTAATTTTAGCACTTACCTCCTAGCTTTTCTCCTTGTTTCCTCTCTTGGCTTGCTCTCTTTTATAAAAGCAAGGGGAGGTTGAATCTCTTGCTCTTATTGCTTTCTTTTTTCAAAAGTCTTCAAGAGTGCCCCAAGACCAAAAACTTCTCTTATTCTTCAAAGATCTTCAAGTTCTTTTTCTTCTCCATCCATGGCTTCAAGCAAGTTTCCTTTTCCATCAAGAAAACTCCATGTAGAAGTAGAATAATGAGAAATTCTTCTTTTCTTTTTCTTTCTTTTTTTTTCTTTCTTTTTTTCTTTTTTTTTCTTCTCTTATTTTTTCTTCTTTCTTTTTCTTTTTCTTTTCCCCGCGAATTTTCTCTCTTTTTTTTCTTGTCCGTGTTCTTTTCTTTTTTTTTCACGTTCTCTTTTCTTTTCACTTTTTTTTTTTTTTTTTTTTTTTTTTGTGACCGTACGGATAGAACCATATGGCCACGTGGCCTGTAGGGCACGGCCTGTGGGGCCAGCCTCCCTTTTTTTTTTTTTTTTTTGCTTTCCCTCTCTCTCTTTTTTTTTTGAGGGGTTTCTTTCTCTCTTTTTTTTTTTTTTTGCTCACCATGATAATGCGATTTATGCAATTCAAGATGTTCATGCAATTTTTTTTTTTTTTTTGCATCAAACAAAAGGCTAGGATTTCTAGGTCAAGTCAACATGAATCTTGACTTGGACAAAGTTTGATTGGTTTTGACCAAGTTTGGTTGGAATTGGTCAAACTTTGGTCAAGGGTTTCCTAGCATCTAATGCATGACAACTTTCCTTCTACACATAATCTTTTGTAAGTTGGATTGGAAACATGATAATGCATACCTGAAGTTCTTTTGCAAGTTTTGTGATTTGGAGTTCGCAGCAATGTTGAGCCCTTTCCTAGTCTTGCGGGGTCTTTGAGGAGCTTTGCAAGTTTTGGAGTTTGGAGCTCACAGCAATGTCTCACCCTTTTCCATTCTTGTGGAGATTTGAGAAGACTGGCTTGATCTCGTAGCAATGTTTGAGTTCGAGTCTTCTTTGAGAATCATCCATTGACTATGAGCTCGCAGTGATGTTGAGGTTGTCTTCAAGCTTCCTATATTTTTCGGGGGGTTTCCCTTTTCTTAGGAATTGCCCCGGAATCTTGCCAAAATTTCGCTAGAATTTTTTTAGCAAAATTTTGTCATTTCGATGATTGATTTTTTCTTTTCCACCCTTTGCAGGTAGTTCCTCCAGAACTAACAAGGGTAAGGGGCCTGTTATTAATGCACCTCGCCGGTCTGCCCTATCTTCTAATGCGGCCATACAACAGGCCTTGGAGAGGGTCCAATATGTCGAGAGGAATTTGGAAGAGTGCGACTCCCTCAACCGTGATGAGATGAGACAGCGATTGATCGCTCTCAAGGATAAAGAATTCCATAAGATTGTGGTAAGCAGCAGTCCTTGGGTCACGGACGATTAAAGCATTATGCCCAAGCCTACCTTCTTCTTTGGTGATGCAGTCCCTGACGACTTGACATACCAAAAAAGATGTTTTCAGTTCTCTTACACGGCAGATGGTGAGGAGAGAACTATTTCTACCTAGTAGACCTTCGATCGCACTATCTCGATCATGAGCCTTTCTCCCACATGCCCTAAGAGGGAAGATCCTCCAAGCTAGGTGAAGAGGACTAATTTGATCAAGACCGTGCTAGGTGAAGAGGACTAATGTGATCAAGACCGGGGTTCTTGTTGGTGGCTCTTCTGGATATGCAGAAAAGTCGCCTATCCGTATGGACATGTTGATGCCGGCCAGTGGCTACCAAGGTTCTGATCATCCGTCAGTCGATTTGAGACCGGTGGGCCTTGGCATTTTCCGGGGTGATGGCAGCAATTAGGTGAAGCCTTTTCGACGCTTCCTAAATGATGACTTCTTTAATGAGATGTTTTTAAAGCCTTCTGGCAAAGTCAAACCTGAACTGAATGAGATCTCGCGAACTCGGAAGAAGTTCGTTCATGAGAGCAACGTCACCGAGTTGGCTATCATCGAGCTAACACAAGACCTGCACCATCTTGATAGGGAGGTCGTCAAGGTGAGGCAGCGTCTCGAGCTAGTTGAGGAACAAGCTGCTGCTAAATGGACCGCCATTGTGGAAGCTCGTGTTAGAGAGGGGACTCTGATTCGCCAGGTTGAGGAGGCTGACATCAATCTCCGGAGGAAGACTTAGGAATATGAGCAATGGCAAATTCTCTGGCAAGAACTTCCTCGTGCGGAGTTCTGCCACATTTTATGGAAAAATTTTGAAGGTGGATCGCGGAGTTCTACCACATTTTATGGAAAAATTTTGAAGAAGCATGGCCTGGAAGCTTTGGAGGCTAAGGCCAAGAGTCTGCTTGAGGAGTTGAATCTTTGGTTGAAGACTATGTTAGACTGAGCTCCTGATTTTTTTTGTAACAAACTCTTTTTCTTCTTTTTCTTTAGTACCTCTATGTAAAAACATTTTTGGTACTCTATATACCTTTTACTTAAATTCTTTTTTATGAAAATAAGCAAAAGTTGGATAGAATGTTTGTTTGAAAACTCGATCAAAAGGTTGTCATTTTGTGAAAATCTTTTGTCAAAGGATTGTTTTGGCGTGAAAGCCATATTTTGTGGCAAAAAGCCGGGTTTTTTGATGGTTTGAAAGCCGAATTTTGAATTTTGAGATGGCATGAAATCCGAATTTTGAGATGGCTTGGAAGCCGAATTTTGGGTTTATGGCATGAGAGCCAAAATTTGGGATGGCATAAACGCCGAATTTTGTGTTTATGGCATGAGAGCCAAAATTTGGGACGGCATAAAAGCCGAATTTTGTTTGTTAGCGTGAAAGCCAAAATTTTGTGGCATGGAAGCCGGTTTTGTTTGTGGCATGGGAACCGGTTTTTGTTTGTGGCATGGGAGCCGAAATTTGTTTTTGGCATAAGAATCGAAAATTTGTTTTTTTGGCATGGGAGCTGAAATTTGTTTGTGGCATGGGAGCCGAAATTTGTTTTTGGCATTGAAGCTGAAATTTGCTTGTTGGCATGAAAGCCAGATTTTTTGAAAACCAAGTTTTGTTTTGTTGGCGTGAAAGCCAAATTTTTAGATTTTTGGTGTAAAAGTCAGTTTTTTTATTTTTTGGTGTGAAAGCCAGGTTTTTTATTTTTTTGAGTGGAAGCCGGGTTTTTGATTTTTTTGGCGTGAAAGCCGGGTTTTTGACATAAAATCCCTTTTTTTTTTGTTTGTTAGTTAGCATGAGAGCCAGGTCTTGGTTTTCAAAAATGCATGTATCGACTACAAGTCGCCTCCTTGCTGAATGATATTGCACGTATCGATGGAATGTCGTCTCCTTGGTCCTTCGATTGCGAGTATCGATTGAATGTCTCTTCCTCACGGATTGGGGTGCAAGTATTGACTGAACATCGCTTCCCTGCTCTTTCAAAAATTTGGTTTTGCGAGTATCGACTAAATGTTGTTTCCCCATGATTTTTGAAATTCGAGATTTTTTTTTGAAATTTGGGTTATGGATATCAACTGGAATGTTGCGTCTTCATGATTTTTGAAATTTTGTAAGTATTGACGAGGTGTCACTTCCTTGCGATTTTGAGGTTTTGGAAGTATCGAATGGGGTTCGCATCTTTCCGATTTTTGCTTTTTGCGAGTATCGACTACACATCGCTTCCCCACAGTTTTTTGAAAAACCATTTTTTTTTTGTTTAAAGACACGAGGGTCATAACTTTTAACTCAAAACCATCTTTTGTGGTAAAAGCGAGGGCGGACTAGGGTGGAAATCCCTGAGTCTTGATTTTTGTTTCAAACCATGAATTTTGGGTTCAAGGATCGAAATTTTGGTCAAGTTCGGGAAGAAACTCCTAAACTTGGATTTTCGGATTTTTTTTTTTTGAACAATGAAACTATGAAAGTAAACATTTTTTTGAGAGTTTTCTTTTTTTTAGAAATTTCAATGTAAAGATGAAAATTCTAAAATGAGTGGGTTTAATGAGCAAGTACCTATGAATAGGCTTTTACCGTGTAGACGTCGCTCTGACCAGGTGTAAGAAGTCTTCAAGGGTAGTACCATTTCAAGAACTTGCCGTTGATAGGCAGCATACATCTGTCTCCCTCCATGTTTAGAGGAGCGTATACGCCGTTGGAGAAGACTTTGTCGATGACGAAGGGTCCCTCCCATTTTGGTTCGAACTTGCCTTTAGATTTGTGGGTGAAAACCATTGGCCTTTTTACTGCAAGAACCAAGTCTCCATTTTTGTAGGTGCATTGCTTGACCTTCTTGTCGAAAGATCCTGTTATGCGTGCTTGGTAAAGCTCAGTGCTTTGCAGAGCTTTGAGCCGTTTCTCATCGAGATTATCAACTCTTGGAGTCTCAATTTGACATTCTTTTTTGCGTCATGTCATTTTGCAAAGATACCCTTAAGGAAGGAATTTGTACTTCCAAAGGGACAACAGCTTCGCATCCATAGACCAATGAGAATAGTGTGCTATGGGTTGGTCCTCAAACGGTGGTTCTATAGGCCCATAAAGCTTCTGGTAGTTTGTCGCCCCAGTCTCTTTTGTGACTAGAGACCATTTTCTTGAGAATTTTGCAGAGTGTCTTGTTGAATGCTTCTGTTAGTGATGGACCCTCGATTTCCGTCCTCTCCTTCCGCCCCGGGGGCTGCCTGGGTCTCGGCGGAGGAGGAAATGCGGGTATCAACTTTTTTGTACGGGTATGCCAGATTTTCTATTCTACTTGGAATTTGGAATGGTGATGATCTGGAGATTCACCTTCACAAGTAGAAAGAAAATCAATCCTTTTTTCTAATGTTTCAAATTTCATAAATATTTAAGAAAAGAGACAAGTTTGTTTTTGAGAATGTCGTAGGAGGCATTTTTTGTTTGTTTGCCGTGAAAGGCGATTTTGCCGTGAAAGGCGATTTACAAATCTCATCAAATATGAAAGACAAGAATTGTGATTTTCGTTTGTCTCTTCAAAAAATACAAAGTACAATAGAAAAGAAAGAAAAGGGATCTAACTTCTCAGGAGATTGTGGGGACACTTCAGATTGACGGTCGCAAGTCATGTATGGACTTGGCCATCGTCCTTCAAATGAGAACTCTTGATGCTTCGATTCTTCGGCTTGGCTCTAACCTCTGTTTTTTAGAGGATAAGGACCAAGGGGAGATCCTATATCCAATAAAAAACCAAGTAAATAGGCTGAAAAGCCGCGTTTAGGCCATGTTGGATAGCAGAAGGGGACCTTGGGGGGTGGCCCCCCAAGGGACTTTGATCACCTTGTAGTGTCTCTTGCGGCAGAGCAGTAGGACTTCGTCAGGATTTCTTCGGGAGTATGCAAGTGCAGAATTCCAAGTCGATGTGTGTATCCTTCTTTCTCTTGGAAATTGACCTCCTTTTATAGGCTCTTGGTAGCCATGAGGTGGTTTATGGGCATTGATGGCCATGATGAGAGAATTGATGAGGAGTTACAAGTTTTTATTCTTTAATTTTGTAACTCCTTTTTCATGGCTTATGATTGGTCGATGGAGGACAATGGGGATTTAATCGCCTTTAATGTCCATGATGAGGGGAGTTTCATGGTTTTAATGCCATGATTCCTTGGACTTGTAACTCCCGTATGCTTGAATCTGATTGGGCCGTCCAAAATAATGAGTTAATGACTGCGTTAAGTAGTCATAAACGGGTCAATTAACAGCATCAAGTGGTCGCCGGAGCATATGAAGAGTCGCGGGCCGCGCTGCGACCTTTGGGATTCTTCTTGTGATCATCGTAGGTGGATCCACACAGTGTTTGATGTCGGATTGCGATGCAATTTCAGACATTGATTGATATCAGTGGGCCGGTGACATCTGTCTTGTCGATTTCTCGATCGGTCGGAAAGAAAGTGTACTTTCTTGGTCATCCGGTTGGCGATCTTAGAACGATCAATGATGATTTCATGCTCTTGACGGCGGATCCGAGATGTCAGCGAAGATCAGTCGTTTTCGAGCATCAAAAATTGGATTTTCAGAAAATCACAGAGACAGGAACTCCCGAAACGATAAAACGATCGGAAATCGGGCCATCCGGCGAAAATCCGGCGACCCAGATTTCCAGGGTCACCGGTAACCTTGCACCCAGGGTCATCGGCGACCATGGGGTGTTTTGGCCCCTTTGGTCGCCAAGTGTCCTTTTCGGCTGTTTTTCCTTCTTTTTCGTTCCTTTTTTCTTCTGTATTTTTCTTGACATTTTTCGTCAATTATTAACTTCACTTTCTTGGAGAAAACTTGATGACAACCTACGTAAAACCAGAGCACAAAGTATCCCATTTTTCGCTAAAACCGAAGACTTTGTAACCGATTTTCCGTCAAGAGTCGAAACTAGGTCGAACGATGTCGGAATGACCTGAAAATCGGCGTGCAGCCCTTTGGAAGCATGTTGAAGCCACTCATGTATTTTTTTTTATGAGTGATGGCTTCGGTGGATCTCGCCGCCGGGAGGCTTGGTTTTCCTGCTCGAGCGTTGATGGAGGGTCAAACGTTGTCAGTTTGACTTAAAATTTGACAAGGAGCCCTTTGGAGGTATTTTGGAACCATCCATAGGCTCTGATCGAAGTTTTGATGTCTTCGACGATGTCACCGCCAGGAGCGCCTATTTAGCTGTTGGAGAAGTGAAGTTAGGCCAAACGATGTCGGAATGGCCCGAAACTTCAGGTGTACCCTCTTTTGGCTGTCTTGAAGGATCTTGTAGTTTTTATTTGATTCCGATAAGATCTGATACTTGAAGTAGCTTCTAGCTTGACCAAGAGTTTTGAGCAATTTTTTTTTGGATAGCCTTTTGAGTGTCCGTGGGAATTTTACGGTAGTGAGAGGGATCACGTACCATCTCAAGGCAAAGTTTTGAAAATGACATAAGGGATTTGGATTTTGGGTTTTGGATTTTGGTTTTTGACCTTGTGACCTAACAAGCTGTATGTGGCAGGTTAGGGGGTCGGGGTGTGGTTTTTTATTTTGACGTTGTGACCCAACAAGCTGTATGTGGCAAGTTGGGGTGTCAGATTCGGTTTTTGTTTTGGTTTGGTTTGGATTTTGGTTTTGGTCTTGTGACCTAACAAGCTGTATGTGGCGAGCTAGGGGACCAAGGTTTGGTTTGTTGTGGAATGTCAATTTCAAGATTTTGGCTTAATTTGGTTCATGAGGTTGGATGGTTTGGTTTTTGGAAACTGATGAGGCTTTCCTTCTTTTTCTTTCTTTGTTTTTTTTTTTTTTTTTGAATGGTATAATCAACTCAAAAAGGGCATGGAACATTTTTTTTTTTTGCTCTTGGTAAGAAGAGTATTTTGACTAAAAGCCACTTTTAGTGCCTAGGTGGTCAAACCTGGCTCATGTGGGCTAACCCATGGGACCTTAGGCTTTGGAGATGGCCTAGATCTCATATGGTGTCATTTTTATAGAGAATATCTAAAAATATCTCTTTTGTGTAGAGAATATCTAAAAATATCCTTACTTTGAGAGAATTTCTCAAGTTTCCTTGTTTTTTGGGAGAGATTTTCTCAAAGTATCTTTCTTTTGGGAAAGTAGCTAAATTTTAGCACTTACCTTCTTTCTTTTCTCCTTGTTTCCTCTTTTGATTTACTCTCTTTTATAAAAGCAAGAGGGGTTGGATCTTTGGCTCCATTGCTTTCTTTGTTTGTAAGAATCTCCAAGAGTGCTCCAAGATCAAGAATTCCTTTTCTTCTTCAAGGTTCTCTAAGCTTTTTCTTGTTCTTCTCCATCAATGGCTTCAAGTAAGTTTTCTTCCTCCACAAGAAACTCCATTGTAGAAGTAGCTTCTTTTCTTTGCTTTTCCTTTTTTTTTTCAAGCACGTTTTTGTTCCTTCTCTTTTTTTTTTCTGTGCACATTTTTTGTTGCTTTTTTTTCGTGCTTCTCTCTCTTTTTTTTCTTTTTTTTTCTCACGGGCTTTTTGTTCTTTTTTTTTTCACCGTGTTTCTTCTTTTTTTTTCACGGTTTTTTTCCTTTTTTTACCGTGTTTATTCTCTTTTTTTTTTCTCATGATTTTTTTTCTTTGTTTTTTGTCTTTGTTTTTTTTTTTTGTTTTTCCTTTTTTTTGGGTCGTACGGATCTGGTCGTATGGCCACGTGGCGATGGGGCCACGGCCTTGTGGGCCAGCCTCTCTCTGTTTTTTTTTTTTTTTTTTTTGCTCACCATGATATTGAGGTTTGTGCAATTTCAAGATGTTCATGATAGAAGGCTGGAGTCTCTAGGTCAAGTCAACATAATTTTTGACATGGACAAAGTTTGATTGGTTTTGACCAAGTTTGGTTGGAATTGGTCAAACTTTGGTCAAGGTTTTCCTAGCATCTAATGCATGATGATATTCTTTGATGCATGATTTTTGGTAAATTGACTTGGAAGCATGATGATGCATACTTGAAAATCTTTTGCAAGTATTGGGATTTGGAGCTCGTAGTGATGTTGAGCCCTTTCTTGGTCTTGCTGAGTTTTGCAATTTTTGGATTTTTGAGCTCGCAACAATGTTGAGCTCTTTTCCAAATTTTGCGGAAATTTGATGAGATTGGCTTGTTCTTGTAGCAATGTTGAGTTCAAACCTTCTTTAAGAATTTTCCACCGACTATGAGCTCGCAGCAATGTTGAGCTCATCTTCAGGCTTCCTGTCTTTTTCGGGGTATTTCCCTTTTCTTCAGAATTGTCCCGGAATCATGTCAAAATTTCGCTAGAATTTTTTTTTAGCAAAATTCTGTCATTTTGATGATGATTGATCTTTGTTTTTCCTTTCTTCTTTTGCAGGTAGTTCTTCCAGAACGAACAAGGGTAAAGGTCTTGTTACTGACGCACATCGTCGGTCTGCCAGATCTTCTAATGCGGCCGTTCAGCAGGTTTGGGAGATGGTCCAGTTTGTTGAGAAGAACTTGGAAGAGTGCGATTCCCTCAATCGTGTTGAGATAAGACAACGATTGATCGCTCTCAAAGATGAGAAATTTTACAAGATCATGGTAAGCAGTCGTCCTTGGGTTACGGACGATCAGAGCGGGTTTGCCCAAGCCTACCTTCTTCTTCGGTGATGCAGTCCCCGACGACTTGACATACCAAAGGAGATGTTTTCAGTTCTCTTACACAGCAGATGGTGAGGAGAGAACTATTTCTACCCGGTCAACCTTCGATCGGACCATCTCGATCATGAGCCTTTCTCTCACGTGCCCTAAGAGGGAAGATCCTCCGAGCTGGGTGAAGAGGACCAGTGTGATCAAGACCGAGGTTTTTGTTGGACGCTCTTCTGGTTTTGCAGAGAAGTCGCCTGTCCGTATGGACATGTTGATGCAGCAAGTGGCTTCTAAGGTTTTGATCATCCGTCGGTCGATTTGAGACCGTTGGGCCTTGGCACTTTTCGGGGTGACGGCAGCAATTGGGTGAAGCCTTTTCGACTTCGTGGCCGTTTCAGTGATGACTTGAGTTGGGAATCATAGACTGATCACACCCTGAATGTTGGTGAGCCATTTTGCGGGAGGCTTAGATTTTTTATGCGGTTCGCGCTTTTCGGCAAACCGTTGTTTTCTCTGATGAGGCTTTCATGGCCATGCTGGAGTCATTCCTTCCACAAACCAACACCTTCATTGTGACAAATGGTGAGATTGGTTTTTCTTTGAAGGAATTGAGTGCCGTCACCGAGTTGCCTATCCTTGGCAAACTCTATGAGGAGTTTATGCCTATCGACAACGTCCTTGAGGAGCAGTCTGAGGAGTTTAGGCTTGTATACTTTCAGCTCGTCGCCTTCTATGATTTTTTGAAGGAGAAGGAGGGCTCGAAAGTCAGGTGCATCAGTTGGAAGAGTTACAGCTCCAACTTTTTTTATAGCGGGGAGTCTTCTGATGGCATGGCCCAGGATGCTAGGGCTAAAGCCTCAAGTTTGAAGAAGATTTCCGCCATGCGAGAAGATTTGATGAAATTCTTCGCAAGCACAGACGCCATTTGTCTTGACATTGTATTGCGGAGAGATCTCGTTGTTTACCTCACTTACTGGCTGGGTGAGGCTGTTTTTGCTGGAGGAGATGGAACGCACATCAGACCGCATTGTATTTTTCCGGCTTGTCAGATGGCGTTTGGAGAGCGACTGGCTTTGGTACCTGCTCTTTACTCCTACTTGTGTACCGAATTGCAGGATGCTGCTTTTCTGGTTCGGTTTGGGCTCCCTATAAACAGGGTATTTTCAGCCCACGTCTTCTATTCGTGGTACGTATACCACTGTCCTAGCTTCCATCGGTTGGGAGTTGCATAGGATGAAGATCTTTATATGATTCGTTTGGCTAGAGGGACAGCCGTTTCCGAATCTCTTTTGTCTGCCCGTTTGAGGATTCGATGGTTCAGGGACGTCGAGATTAGGCAGTCTTCAGTGAAGCTTTCTCCAGGTCTGCGGAAGAAGGCTTTTGACTTTGGCGTCTCCTGTAATTCGACTAGGGCAGGGTTGGGAAGACACTATGCTTTGAAAAATGTAGAGAAGAGATGACTTTTCAACATATGGGTTGGCACGATGGTGTACCGTAGACATCTTTTTGTGGATATCCAACCGTATGCCCCTTCGTGTTTTGCATTGTAGCTTGGAGCTTGGCTTCTCTCAAGGCGTTGTTGGAGCGCCGTCGAGCATGGTCTTGACACAAAAAAAGTCACTATGTCTCCTCAACATCAAGAAGCCTCGTGAAGCTGCATCCTGCTATAAAACAGGCAAGGCTACTTCAAGCATCAGATCTTCTCAGAATCAGAATGAAACTGAGAGATCCTTCAAGACAGCTAAAAGAGGGGTACACCTGAGGTTTCGGGCCATTCCGACAGCGTTTGGCCTAACTTCACTGCTCCGATAGCTAAACAAGCGCTCCCGGCGGCGACATCATCAAAGACACCAAAACTTTGATCAGAGCCTACGGATGACTCCAGAATGTCCCCAAAGGGCTCCATGCCAAATTTCAAGTCAAACCGACAACGTTTAACCCTCCATCAATGCTCGAGCAGCAAAATCAAGCCTCCCGGCGGCGGAAACCACCGAAGCCATCGCTCATCAAACAAAATACATGAGTGGCTTCAACATGCTTCCAAAAGGCTGCACGTCGAATTTCAGGTCATTTCGACAACGTTTGACCAGGTTTCAATGCTCTGAGAGAAAATCAAGCCTACCGGTGGCGGAGCAACCCGGGACCATCACATCCAAAACGGAGCCCATGGAACGTCTCAAAAATGACTCCAATAGGCTCCTCGTCGAATTTCAGGTCAATCGGACATCGTTTGACCACATATCAAAGCTCGGTATTTTCCCCGCAGCAAAATCAAGTGAAGCATCGATGGGACCCCAAACGGCTTCAAAACTCAAATAAAAGCCCATGGTTGGTCCTATCCACTGCTCAAGAAGCTTCAATTCAATTTTTAGGTCATTCCGACATCGTTTGACCTAGTTTCGACGCTTGACGGAAAATCGGCTACAAAGTCTTCGGCTTTCCCGACAAATGGGAAACTTTGTGCTTCGATTTCGCGCGGGTTCTTGTCAAGTTTTCTCCAAAAAAATATAGTCAATAATTGAGGAAAAATGTCAAGAAAAATACAGAAGAAAAAAGGAACGAAAAAGATGAAAAATCGGCCGAAAACGAAGCTCGGCGACCAAAGGGTAAAAAACCCTAGGGTCGCCGGCGACCCTGGGTGCATGGTCGCCCGGCGACCCTGCAAATCCAGGTCGCCGGATTTTACACCAAAACGTCCGTTTTCCGATTCTTTTCGCGTTTCGGGTGTTTCGACCTCTGTGATTTTTGGAAAATGCAATGTTTGATGCTTGAAAACGACTGTTCTTCGTCGACATCTCGGATCTGCCGTCAAAAGCATGAAATCATCACCGATTGCCTCAAGATCGCCAACCGGCTGACCAAGAAAGTGCACTTTCTGTCCGACCGATCGTGAAATCGACAAGACAGACGTCACCGGCCCACCAACATCAATCAATGTCTGAAATTGCACTGCAATCCGACATCAAACAATGCGTGGATCCACCTGTGATGATAGCAAGAAGAATCTCAAAAGGCGCAGCGCGGCCCGCGACTCTTCACATGCCTTGGTGACCACTTAATGACGTTAATTGACCCGTTTATGACAACTTAATGCAGTCATTAACTCATTATTTTGGACGGCCCAATCAGACTCAAGCATTTGGGAGTTACAAATCCAAGTAATCATGGCATTAAACCCATGAAACTCCCATCATCATGAAGCATAAAGGCAATTAAAAGCCCACTACCTTCATCGGCCAATCACAAGCCATGAAAAGGGAGTTACAAAATCAACCTGTAACTCCTCATCAATGCTCTCATCATGGCTATCAATGCCCATAACCATCCCATGGCTACCAAAAGCCTATCAAAGGAGATCCATTTCCAAGAGAGAGGATCATCGACATCTATCGACTTGAAGTTCTACACTTCTCCCAAAGAAATCCAGACGAAGTCCTACTGCTCTGCTGCAAAGAACACCACTAGGTGATCAACGTCCCTTGGGGGGCCACCCCCTCAAGGCCACCTCCTTCTCCAACATGGCCTAAATGCGGCTTTTCAGTCAGTTTACTCGGTTTTTCATTGGATATAGGACCTTCTCTTGGTCCTTGTCCTTTAAAAAACTGAGGTTAGGAGCCAAGCCAAAGAATCAAAGCATCACATGTTCTCATTTGAAGGACGATGGCGAAGCCCATACATGACTTGCGACCGTCGATCTCAACGTGTCCCCACAATCTCCTGAGAAGTTATATCCCTTTTCTTACTTTTCTATTGCAGTTTGTATTTCTTAAAGAGACAAAAAGAAATCACAATTCTTGTTTTTCACATGTGATGAGTTTTGTAAAATCGCCTTTCACGGTAAAATCGCCTTTCACGGCAAACAAACAAAAACGCCTCCTACGGCATTCTAAAAAAAAAACAAACTTGTCTCTTTTCCTAATATTAATGCAATTTGAAAAGTTAGAAAAAAGGATTGATTTCCTTTCCACTTGTGAAGGTGAATCTCCGGATTATCACCATTCCAAATTCCAAGTAGAAAGTAAATCTGGCATACCCGTACAAAAAATGTTGTTGCCTGAGATCTTCCCTCCTCCGCCGAGACCCAGGTCATCCCCCGGGGTGTGGAGGGAAAGGACGGAAGATTCCCCCTTTTCGGGTCCATCAAGTTGGCATACCCGGTGGGACTCGTTGACTTGAGAACGTGATGCTTTGATCACTTGGCTCCTTTCTAGTTGGTGGCTTATGTTGCATCTTGCATCTAAAAAAAAAAACATGAGATGGGATTTCAATTGTTCTTTCTCACTTCAAAAAAAAAAAAAAAAAAAAATCTAATTTCTTTTCTTAGATTCAACTATGAGAAACTTTGATCCTTCCCTCTTCGAACTTGATAGCTCACAGAAATGTTCGCAGCTATCGTTCATATCGGGGATTGGGCCATCTTTTCTCTTTGATGAGTCCAATTGGGATTTCAAAAAAAAAACACCTTCATTTCAAACTCTTTCAAAAAAAAAAAATGATCTCTCTTTCTCAAGATTCAACTTTGAGAAATTTTGATCCTCTCCTCTTTGAACTTGATAGCTCACAGAAATGTTCGCAGCTATCGTTCATATCGGGGATTGGGCCATCTTTTCTCTTTGATGAGTCCAATTGAGATTTCAAAAAAAAATTATAAATTCAAAAAAAATTAGTTTTCTCTCTTTTGCATTCAAATTTGAGAAACCTTGGTTCCTTCCCTTTCGGATTTAGCGCTCGCAGAAATGTTGAGCCTTTGTTCGGATCGGAACACCATTCGCTCTCTTTGATGAGTTCATTAAAAACCTTTCACAAAAAAAAGATTACAAAAAAAAAAAACACTAAGGTTCCACCAGTTGCGTTCTTTGACCAAAGCGGATGTAAGAAAAGCCTTGTCCAGAGTGTGGAGACAGCTAGACTGTTCGAGGCAAGGGTCCTCCAAACGGGGTCATTAAGTAATCCTACTCTTACCTGGGGGCTGATCTATCTACTAAGGTTTCATAAGATCGAATTGGAAATCTATGTGCAACTTTCAAAAAAAAATTCCAAAAAAAAATCTTTAAAAAAAAAAACAAAAAAAAAAAAACCTTCTGTCACTTTGAATTCAGAGTTGAGAAATCTTGGTTCTTTTCCTTTCGGATTTAGCGCTCTCAGAAATGTTGAGCCTTGTTCGGAACGGAACACCATTTGTTCTCTTCGCTGAATTCAATCTTGACCTTTCAAAAAAAAAACTTCCGTCACTTTTGAATTCAGAGTTGAGAAATTTTGGTTCCCTCCCTTTCGGATTTAGCGCTCGCAGAAATGTTGAGCCTTTGTTCAAAACGGAACACGATTTTCTCTCTTTGATGAATTCAATCTTAACCTTTCAAAAAAAAAAAAACTTCCGTCATTACTGGATTCACATCCGAGAAATTCTGGTTCCTTCCCTTCTGAATTTAGCGTTCGCAGAAATGTTAAGCCTTTGTTCGGATTGGAACACCATTTGCTCTCCTTTATGAATCCAAATTTGACCTTTCAAAAAATCCCATCTCGTGTCCTTTCCAAGGATGCGATTTGCAACATTTGTGCCTAGCGGTGCTAGTACGCCCTTTCGGGTCTACTGTATTCGCGACCGACACATTTGTATCTCCAACCTTATATCATTTTACCTCGAGTGAGCCTTGCTTCTCGGTAATTTGAAATAAGGTCTACAATTGCTTCTAGCAGTCACTGGAACGCTCACTCCGAGCCTACCATACTTGCATTTTAGAACAATTGTATCCTCTATGGCTTTTTGCCTTCTTCGTCGTCCTTGGGTTGGGCCATGTCCCCTCAAGTGATCTGAAAAGACAACACCATAGTTGTTCTCCATTTACGATCACCATATTCTTGTGATTACTAATGGATTTGGTCTTGTTTCAGAAGTTTTCCAAAACTAACAATGGCAGCTTCATTGACCATCACTTTCGATGAGAACAAGTACCAGCTTATGCTTCAAGACAAGCAAAACAAGCATAAGCGCCTTGCCAGTTGCCGAAGCGTCATCTCCCTCCACAACTCTCCAAACACCGGGTCAACTTCAACTCCCCGGACCATCGTCTTTGGATCACTGGGACCATTCCCACTTCCCGCAGAAGACACTGTACCTGCCAAGAAGCAGAAGACTGCCCCGCAACGTGTCACTAAAATGGCACCAAGGGCGAACACCAAGAAGCCTGAAGCCCGTGGCGTTCCCACGAAGCCTCAACCAACAAGAAACCAGGTTTACCCTAAAACTTGGTCCCCGAGATCTTAGCCAAAGCAACGGAGGTCCCAAACATCTGCAAAGCTAGCATACCTAGCCCCTCTCAAGGAGAATCAGTTCTACCCTCTCTCTTACATGAAAGAGGAGAAACGTACCCTCCACCCAAAAAACAAACAAAATCATCATGAGCCGGCTTGCTCCTACAAACCCAAAATCAAATCCTGCATTGTTAGGCCTATGCAAAAACATGCTGAAGCCTGCACTCCTGCGAGTCGACCCTTCATCTCAACAGGGGCCGAGATCGCAAAATTCAAGTCTTCATTGCGACAGACAAAGGACTGCATCCAGATTCTGTCTTTGCCAAGTTTCAAAGAAGACAAACTTGGCTGCTGCGCACGAGGGACTACATCCTTCATCGCCAGAGCCCAGCCAGAGCTGACTGAAGCTCAAATTGCTCGTCGTATGCGTCGCCGCACTGCATATCGACATAAGAGACTCGAGAAACAAAGAACCCAGCGTTCTACTCTCCACGTCTCAAACAAATGGGTCGAAAAAGAAAGACCCGACCAATTCATTGCTGTTCATATGGTTGGCAAAACCAGAAAACGCAGAAAGTCAGCAACCGAAATCAGTGTTAGACGTCCAGTGACTCGCAGCGTCTCTCGGACAAGAACACATCTGGAAGAGTCTTCCACTCCTCCAAGCCAAAAACACCGGAGTAACCACTCCTCAGATTCTTCATCCAGAAGAATGAGCCCCAGCTCAGTCACCAGGATGGTTTCTTCGTTCGAATCCCGAGGGATGAACGTCTTGGCTACAAGTTTTGAGCCGCCTCCACAACATGATGATGTAACCGCACGCATCCTGCAGTTGGAGCAAGGACAACAGAGAATTGAGGCTTTGATGGAAAACCTCATCCTCACTCTACAGCGTCCACCACCTAACAATGAAACCCCTCCGAATCATGAAGATGATGAGGGTAATGCAGAAAACAATGAGTCTCGTGCCCTTACCAAAAAGGACGTGGACGATATCCTAGCAAAAGCAAAAGAAGAGGATACATTGAAGGAACATGGGATCAAGCCACCCTACCCTTTATGGATGGACTCGGTTCCGTTCCCTGCAAAATTCAAACAACCTACTCTCCGGACATATACGGGGAAAGGTTCAGCCAGACAGCATGTCATCCATTTCAAAATCCTGACGGGAGCCATTGCGGACCAAGATGCCCTCAAGATTCGCCTCTTTGCAAGTACCCTAAAAGGTACAGCCTTTGATTGGTACTCCACTCTGCCGGAGAACTCCATTCAGAACTGGGCTATGCTGGAGACACGCTTCATGACCCACTTCCAAGGTGAGGATCATCCTGTTACTATGGCTCAACTCTGCAGCCTAAAACAGGGAGAAAATGAGTCAACATACGAGTTCATTCACAAATGGAAGGCAATGGTGTACAAATGCTCAGATGTGCTGCCACAAGCGTCGCTAGTCGACATCTGTCGTAACAATATGAGAGCAAAAATTCGCTCCATGATCATCGGCAACAAATCAAAGAACCTGGGGGAACTCCTCGAAGCTTCCATGGAAGCTGAAATGGTGATCAAAGACCTCAACAGTTAGAAATTATCAAAGAAAGAGCCGACTGCTGTTACAACCTCAAAACCAAAGAAAAAGGAGGTTCTCAATGTGCAGACTAAGTCAGCTCCTCAGCAACCAAAGAAACCTGAAAACAAAACTGCAGGTAAAAGACCTGAACTCTCTGATGCCTTCAAAGAACGTGTAGAAAAGAAATATCCGTTCGTTGAAGATGTTGAAGAAATCTTTGTGGCTCTCCTGGCAAATGGCAAACTCATTTTGCCAGAGCCCAAAAGACCGGGAGATGTTGGTAAAACCAATGATCCCCGATACTGTCCATACCATCAGAAGATCTCACATCCTCTCAATCAATGCTTCGTTGTGAGAGAGAAGATCAATGAGATGTGGAAAAACGGAGTCATAACTTTTGACAGAAACTATGGCCCCGCCTCTGTCAACATGGTGTCATCTCAGCAAACTTCAAAGTCACCGAAGGAGAAGATCACTACTTCATTCAAGGTGATTAAAATGGCTCAAGCATCCCAAGAATTGGTTCCTTATCCAACACCAGATGGACAACCCATATGGGTGCATCCCGATCTCCTAGATGATGAAAACTGGGAGATCGTCAAAACAAAACCGACCGCTCAGCAGCGAAGGCAAGCCAAGAGACAGCTCCGCAAGCTCAAACAGCAGCAAAAGTCTCAACCAAAACAAGAAGTCCTTGAAAAAGCAGAAACTTCTTCCACTGCTTCACTAGGGACGACGGAAGAATCTCTTCCCAAAACCTCCAAGGCGGTAAGAAAATTCACTCTTGATGATTTCATGCCACCTCTATACAAAAATGAAAATGTGCAGGGGGCATCATACTCTTGCAACTCGGTAGTTGGATTCTCCATGAATGGATATGAGTCCAGTGATACTGCCAGTGATATCGATGAGTGGGAAGAATCCCTTGAAACAGGAGAATACCTCTCCGACGAGGAATGGATTCCCAAGTCTCATCTTATGCCTGTAATCTGGTATAACCCATTACAGCCACAAGGATCTTGGTCTGATGGTGAAGAAGACCAGGGCCCTGTTCAAGAAAATGTTGTCGATCCAGCACCAGCAAATGCTTCAGTAGAACCAAACATGGGCGAACCACAAGGAGCAAATGACGAAGAAGATTTGGCTCCCATGCCTGATCTTGAAGAATATGCAAGAATCTTGCAACATCTTGCCATAGTGCAGGAGCAGGACCGCATCAATCTTCGTCATGATCCAGAACTGGAAGTCCCTGAAAATCAACGTGAACTTTCTCCCTCAACTCCTGAAAATGGAGAAAACAGTTGGATCGATGACCCTCTCACATCTGAGGATGAGTCCGATTCCCAACAGTCTACACTAGGGGCATCTCCTGTCAGGATAACCTGCAATGCTATAGCTCAAGACGATAGTGCCTCTGAAGCTTCCGAAGACACGTACTCCCCAACCAGTAGCGTATCTTCCGGAGCTACATCCTCTCAGGTGACTTCCACTGAGATAATATCCTCTCAGCCCTCGTCTCCTGAAGCTGTGACATCAGAGCTCAAGCCTCTCCCGATTGATCATCATGAAGAAACTTTTGCCAATGAAATCTTCTTCAATGAAAACTCAGTCAATTGGTCCCAGATACCCGATCTCACAGGCGATGTCTAGGCTAATAAAGAAAAGTTGCCGGCTGCTGTTCAGGACTTGTTCCCGGAAATTACTCCGTGCAACACAATTACTGAAGACACCAATGCTGTTACAGAGACGTCTTCTGCAAAGGTCAACCTCTTGATCCTGAGAACGATCTTCCAAAAGAAGACCCTTCTCTAGAGGCTCTTGAAGTTGGTAGAGGTACCCGTTCTGGTTGGGATTACCACAAAAATTACAATCAACCCTCTTCTTCTTATGTAAATCCTTCGGGAAAGCAAGTTGTAAGCGCCCCAAGTGGCAATAATAATGAAAATGCAGGCCCGAAGGAGGCTTTCAAGTACGACTTGATTGAGCACTTCAAACACATACCTGCACGTCTGCACATCCTTGACTCATTACGAATGTCTCCACAAACTCGTGATAGTCTCATTTCAGAATTACAAAGGCTGAATGCGGATGTCGACAAACATGCCCCACAAGTCCTACAAATTGAAATAGACTATTAGGGTCAAAAAATCAAAGACTCCCTCAAAGGGAGAAAAGAAGAAAACTGAGGGATCAAGCAATGAATGCCTCTCGGTACAAAAAGCAGCAAGTGCAACAATTGCCTTCGACAAGGATGACCTCCTCCTAGGCGAAACAAAGCACAATCGTCCCTTGTACTTTACGGGGTACGTCAAAGAAATGCCGGTACACAGAGTTCAGATCGATCCAGGTTCTGCACTCAACCTCATCTGTACTTCGGCACTCGAAGAGCTGGGCATCCTACCTAGCAAGCTGAGTCACACGTCCGTATCCATCTTCGGATATGACGGGAGCGCTCAAAGGCCTATCGGCAAAATCAGGTTCAAATTGCAAATCTGTGATCTTATTTCTGAAGTCACTGTGTATGCAATATGGACCCCTTCATGCTACAATATACTCCTTGGACGCCCTTGGATACATGAGAATGGTGTCGTCCCTTCAACTCTACATCAGTGCATCAAGTTCGTTGGCGACGATGGCCTGATACATCGAGTATTTGCAGACAAAAAGCGCTTCAAAGGCAAAGATGTCCATTTTGCAGATGCTCAAATGTACAAAGATGGAAAAGAAGAACATGAGGAAAAAACAATTCACTTTGCCGACAGTCTCCAGAAAGATAAAGGCAAGGCTCCTCAGCAATCATCGGAGGTAAACAAACCCTCCACCAAACTCGAAGTAAGTGGCCAAGCTCCCTTCTTCGTCTCCTTCAAATCTCCAAAGCCTTTGGTAATCACTACCAAAGTAAAGAAGACAAAACAAAAGGCTGGGGGCAAGTTCATTGTCTCCTTTGTGTCTATTATGCATGACATAGACTCAGAGTCAGAGCCAGAAGATGACACAGATCAAGCCAAGCTGATACTCAGCGAGATCAGCCCGCTCTCAATCCATTGGAGACACCTGCAGACATAGAAGACCCTACGTCTGCTTCCTTTGTTATTTCGGCAACTTCGCCAGAAGAAAAAACAATCTTCTTCCACAGATCGGGAGCATCTCAACTGAACTCTCTGCTTGAACCTTTCCAAAACGAAGGTATGCCTCAGCTATCCCTGTATAGTCCAATGGCACAAGCTATCATGAAGAAAATGGGCTACGACGCTCAAAATCCGACTGGTTTGGGAGGTGGCCGTGGTATTCTTACACCATTGGAACCCACCCTGACCAAAAGTCAACCAGAAGATTGGAAAAGCCACCTTCAAAAGGGCAAGTCTTCATATGGGTTGGGGTATGATCCTACCGCTCCTATGAGACCGTTGACACCATGGCTGCAAAGTCGCTTTACCGACCAAGCCTCAACATCTCATGAAGACATCGATATCCCTGGATATCTCTTTGAGGAGTTATTCGTCAAGGACACAAAAAGCTCCTCCAATTGGTATGATTTCTCTGATAATAAAGAGGAATTGCCCGATGATAGAGACAAGCGGTTCTCTGTCCTAGAAGAATCATCGTCTCCAAAAGAAGTACCCTACTTCAACCCAATTCCAGCAAGTGATTGGGACCATCTCATTGCAAGCCTTGAGAAGGATACTGATCAAGAAGATTCATGGACAGAAACAGAGCCTCAGTCTGAAAATGCCTCTGGCACTCCAGAAGGTCTTGTTGAGTTTGAAGTCTCCGAAAACATTGTGGAGGAACCACCTTTAAACCTTTCGACAGAAGACCCTGTTCAAAAGATAGACTTAGGAACACCTGATAACCCACGTCCTATATTCATAAGCAAGAATATAAAGGATGATGAGTTACCTGAGTATATCTCTTTTCTTCGTGAGTTCGTTGATTGCTTTGCATGGTCTTATGCCGAAATGCCCGGCTTGGATCCCAGAGTAGCAGTCCACAAGCTCAACTTGCAAAAAGAAATTAAGCCTATCAAACAAGGCCAAAGAAGATTCCATCCCCGACGTGATGGACAAAATTGAACAAGAAGTTCAGAACCTCAAAAACGTTGACTTCATCCGCGAGGAACAACATCCTGAATGGTTGGCCAACATTGTCCCCGTGACAAAGAAAAATGGGCAGATAAGGGTCTGTATTGACTACAGAGACCTGAATAGTGCATGTCCTAAAGATGAATCCCGCTCCCCATACCAGAGGTGATGATTGACAACACCTATGGGTTCGAGCGAATGACATTCATGGATGGATTCTTTGGCTACAATCAGATAAAGATGCATCCTGAAGATGAAAGGCATACATCATTTCGGACACCATTCAGCGTATATTGCTACACTGTTATGCCGTTTGGTCTGAAAAATGCAGGTGCAAAATATCAGAGGGCTATGATGAAAATATTCCAAGATATACAGCACAAGACGGTCGAATGCTATGTTGACGACCTTGCCATCAAAAGCAGAAGAAAAGAAGACCATCTCGATGATCTTCGAGAAGTCTTCCTCCGACTTCGCAAACACAAATTGCGGATGAATCCACTAAAGTGCTTCTTCGGTGTCTCATCGGGTAAGTTTCTCGGATTCATAGTACCGAAAGCTGGAATAGAACTTGACCCCACCGAAGTCAAGGCTATCCTGGAAATGCCATCTCCAAGAACCCTAAGAGAATTAAAAGGGCTTCAAGGAAGGCTGGCCTACATTCGACGGTTCATCTCCAATCTATCAGGGAAATGCCGTCCATTTTCTCGCTTAATGAAGAAAGGCGTGGACTTTGTCTGGGATGCTGAATGTGAAAATGTATTTCAAGACATCAAAGCATACCTCACCAAACCTCCAGTGCTGGCTGCCCCCACAACTGGAAAACCATTTATCTTGTACACAAGAGCTCTCGACCATTCTTTGGGTGCTCTGCTCGCACAAGAAAACGATGACGGAAAAGAAGCTGCTCTATATTACCTTAGCCGCATGATGGTAGGTACAGAGCATCGCTACTCCCCAGTCGAAAAAGAATGCCTTGCAGTAATGTTCGCTATACAAAAGCTGCGTCACTATCTGCTGTCGAACACGGTCTACCTGATTTCGAGGATCAACCTCCTAAAGGTCCTTGTCACAAAAGCAGGTTCTCTCAATGCCCGACTGGCAAAATGGTCCATTCTTCTATCACAGTTTGATATTAGGTATGTGCCACAAAAAGCAATCAAAGGAAAAGCTCTAGCAGACTTCCTCGCAGAGCATCCATTGCCTAAAATTCTCCACTCAGGGATGATCTCCCAGACGAATTTGTCTACAACGTGGAAACTTCCTTATCAAATGCTTCCTGGGACATGTACTTTGACGGTGCAACCAGGACAAATGAAAAGGGAAAGCAAATATCGAGAATTGGCGTCCTCTTTATCAGTCCCGACAGATACATGATTCCGTACGCCTTCTCGCTACTTGAACCATATTCAAACAATGCAGCTGAGTACCAAGCCCTGATTATAGGATTGGAACTCGCCTTCGAATCCGGCATCACCACGCTGGAAGCTTTTGGAGACTCTCAATTGGTCGTCAACTAGATGAATCAGAGATATGAAGTCAGGAAGCCTGATTTGCTACCTTACTACAATAAGGCGCAGTCGCTTCGACAAAAATTCAACATCTGTCACATCACCCACATCTTCAGCAGTGAAAACATCCGTGCAGATGCCCTGGCCGGGCTCACCGCATCCATGGCAATCCAAGAAGGGGAAAACATGCAAGTCACAGTGTGTCAAAGAAGGATTCTCCCTCCTCTCAACACACACCAAGCAGTTGCTGAATGCCACCAAGTGGTTGGAAGTCGGATGTCCATCCTCAAACCTCCGATTAGCGACTAGAGAGATCCGTTCATTGGTTACATCATGTTCGGAATCCTACCTGAAGATCCAAAAGAACGGGTAAGCATCCAAAGACGAGCCTTGAACTTTCATTTGGATATACCTTCAAAAGCACTTTACAGAAAATCCTTCAACGGAGTACTCCTACGCTGCTTGTCACAACAAGAGGCTGAGGAAACTCTCAAAGAAGTGCATGCTGGTCTTTGTGGAGCCCATCAGGCTGTCCCTAAGCTCTACAACCAGATAAAAAGGCTAGGTTATTATTGGCCTACCATGGTAGCTGATGCAATGCAATTTGCCAAGCGCTGCCAAAAATGCCAGATTCACGGAGATTATGTCCACATGCCTCCAGAATGGCTACATCCAACAACAATCTCATGGCCTTTCGAAGCCTGGGGTATGGACATCATAGGTCCTATTTCTCCCCCATCAAGCAAAGGTCATCGCTTCATCTTCGCCGCTACGGTTTATTTCTCCAAGTGGTCAGAAGCATTTGCGCTCAGCGAAATGAAGACTTCATCAGTCCTTCAGTCTTGCGCACCAACATTATTTGTCACTTCGGCATACCTAAAATATTCGTCCATGATAACGGACCACAATTCCGGGATCACAGATTCTACAGGTTCTGCGACAAGTACAAAATCCAAAGTTGTCCTTCGACTCCATATAATCCAGCAACGAACGGACTAGCAGAGGCCTTCAATAAGACACTCTGCAAAATTCTCAAGAAAATAGTCTCTAGTCATAAAAGAGACTGGGGCGACAAACTACCAGAAGCTTTGTGGGCCTATCGAACCACCGTTCGAGGACCAACCCGTAGCACACCATTCTCTTTGGTCTATGGATGTAGCTGTTGTCCCTTTGGAAGTACAAATTCCTTCCTTAAGGGTATCTTTGCAAAATGACATGACGCAAGAAAACAATGTCAAACTGAGACTCCAAGAGCCGGATAATCTCGATGAAAGACGACTCGAAGCTCTACAAAGCATTGAGTTGTACCAACACGCATGGCAGGATCTTTCGACAAAAAGGTCAGGCAACGCGCCTACAAAAAGGGTGACTTGGTTCTTGCAGTAAAAAGACCCATAGTCTTTACCCACAAATCCAAAGGGAAATTCAAACCAAAATGGGAGGGACCCTTCGTCATCGACAAAGTCTTCTCCAATGGTGCATACGCTCTTCTAAACATGGAAGGAGACAGATGTATGCTACCCATCAACGGCAAGTTCTTGAAGCGGTACTACCCTAGAAGACTTCCTCAAACGGGTCAGAGCAATATCTACACGGTTAAAGCGTATTTCCAAGGTACTTGCTCGTCAAACCCACCCCTTTTGAAATTTTCATCTTTATGTTGAAGTTTCCAAAAAAAAAAAAAAAAAAAAACAATCTCTCAAAACAATGCTTACTTTCATCGTTTCATTGTTCAAAAGAAAATTCAAATCCAAAATCCAAGTTTAGGAGCCTCTTCCCAGACTTGACCAAAATTTTCGATCCTTGAACCCAAAATTCATGGTTTGAAACAAAAACCAGGACTCAGGAATTTTCACCCTAGTCTACCTTGGCTTTTACAACCGAAATGGTTTTAAGCCAAAATTTATGACCCTCGCGTCTCTGAACAAAAAAAAAATGGTTTTTTAGGAACCGCGGGGAAGCGACACTTAGTCGATACTAGCAAAACCCAAAAACCGGAAGGATGCGAACCCCATTCGATACTTCCAAAACCCAAAAACCAGAAGGATGCGAACCCCATTCGATACTTCCAAAACCCAAAAAATCGCACGGAAGCGAACCCCATTCGATACTTGCAAAATTTCAAAAATCGTGGAGAAGCAACATACCAGTTGATATCCACAACCCAAATTTAAAAAATCGTGGAGAAACAGCATACCAGTTGATATCCACAACCCAAATTTCAAAAATCGTGGAGACGCAACATACCAGTTGCTATCCACAACCCAAATTTCAAATGGTTCGAGAAAACCTCAAATTTCAAAAATCGCGGGGAAACGACATCAAGTCAGGACCCGCAAAACCAAAAGTTTTGGAAAAAGCAGGGAAGCGACTCTTAGTCGATATTTGCACCCCAATTCGCGAGGAAGCGACATTCCATAGATACTCGTAAAACCCAGCCGCGAGGAAGTGACATTCCATCAATACTCGCAAAACCGAATGAACAAGGAAGCGACATTCCATCGATACTTGCAAGACCATTCAGCGGGGAGGCGACATTTAGTCGATACCTGCATTTTGAAAATCAAAATTCGGCTATAAACGCCAAAAATGGACTATAAACGCCAAAATCTGGCTATAAATGTCAAAAGTCGGCTATAAATGCCAAAACAAAAAACTTTTCGGCTATAAACGCCAAAATCGGCTTTCATGCCAACAAAACAAAAACTTGGTTTTCAAAAATCTGGCTCTTATGCCAAAACAAAACAAAACAAAATTCGGCTATAAACGCCAAAAGTCGGCTATAAATGCCAAAACAAAAAAAATTTCGGCTATAAACGTCAAATCCGGCTATAAACGCCAAAAGTCGGCTATAAATGCCAAAACAAAAAATTTCGGCTATAAACGCCAAAAATCGGCTATAAACGCCAAAATCTGGCTATAAATGCCAAAATTCGGCTTCTATGCCATTCCAAAATTCGGCTTTCACGCCATCCAAAAATTTTGGCTCCCATGCCGCAAAACAAATTTTGGCTCTTACGCCACAAAATTAGGCTTTCACGCCATCCAAAATTTGGTTTTCAAACCATAAAAAAACCAGGCTTTTCGCCACAAAATTGGCTTTCATGCCCAAAACAACTCTTTGACAAAAGATTTTCACAAAATGACAACCTTTTGATCAAATTCTTAAACAAACATTCCCATCAACTTTTGCTCAAAATTGTTTTCATCAAAAAATGATTTAAGTGAAAGTAATGGGATACAAAAATATAGTACTAAGACTGTTTATACATGGAGGTACCAAAAAAAGAGAAGAAGGAAAAAGAGTCTGTTACAAATCAGGAGCTCAATCCGATATGGTCTTCAACCAAAGGTTCAACTCCTCAAGCAGACCTATGGCCTTAACTTCCAAAATTTTGAGGCCACGCTTCTTCAAAATGTCCCCATAAAACGCGGCCGAATGCCGTGACCCATTTGCAGCACGAGGAAGTTCTTCCCAGAGGACCTGCCACTGCTCATGTTCCTGAGTCTTCCTCTGGACATTACCTTCAGCTTCCTCAACCTGGCGAATGAGAGTCCCCTCCTTGTCACAAGCCTCCAGAATGGCGGTCCATTTGGCAGCAGCCTCTTCATCTAAAAGATCAAGACGTTGCCTAGCCTCGACGACCTCCTTATCAAGGCGGTCCAAGTCTTGCTTCAGCCCCATGATGGATAACTCGGTAACGTTCTTCTCCCGAACGATTTGCCTCCGAGTCTTCGTGACCTCAGTCAGCTCAGATTTGACTTTGCTGGAAGGTTTTATGAACATCTCATCAAAGAAGTCACCATCTGGGAAACGCTTGGTCTCAGTCCATTTGTTCCCTAAGGTGATGATCTCCTTAACAAAATCCTTGGCGCTCGCGATGTCCAGACCGACTTCTTTGCTATTAGCGAGGATGTCCTGCACATGCTTGATCATGCCAAAACCAGCTTCCAAATGACCTGAAGAAAGAGTCTCAACCCATGAGCTCAAGACAGTTTTCAACACCTTCCTTGCATACTGAAGGTGCGGTGCAGATGAGGATTTGCCATGCTCTGGTGCCCGATTGCCCACGTCATGCTCCATTGGAAGAGTAATCAATAAACTCTTTCCAACGGAAGAAGTTGACTCATTGAAAGTGGAAGAAGCCCCTACTTCTGTATCAGCCGTAGGTATCCCCTGTTCTGGCTCTGAGGAAGACGGAGGAATCTCTCCTGCTGCTCCACAATCTATCAAAAGAAAAGACAAAAAGGTATGAATATAATCTTGTCAAAAATATATCAAGATTATTATTGTAAATATACCTGCTTCGACGACCGGCGGAGTACTCTGCCTCCTTGAGTTCATCCGAAGCATCATCAAAAGTTGCGTCCATAGATGGCTCGAATCGTCGGAATCCTCTGGCAAGTCAGCTAATAAGAAAACAAAAGCTACAAGTCAGCAAATGACAGCACAAACAAGAAAAAAAAAAAAGAAGAAGCCAAAGCAAATCATACCAGGTGAATGTTCTGGAACCACTCCAGAGTCCCTGGGCTCTTCCTTGGATGCGACGACTGGATCCGTTATCGCCTCATCGGCAGGAACCTCAGGTATCACCAGGACATCGTCCTTTGCTAAAAAAAAAAGAGAAAGCAGCGGATCAAAACAAAAATCTTTCACAGGAGAAAGGAAGAAACAAAGGAAAGAAAGAGGATCATACAAGTTGTCTCCTCTTCTCTGTTTCTCTTCTCCGGAGGCTCGTCAGTATCCTAAGACACCTCCTCAGCAATGGTGAGAGGAACTTCAAGATCAGAAGGACTATCGTGCCGTCTCATGTTACGGCGTTGTCCTCTCCTCCTCTTGCCTCGGCGGGTCAATCTGTTCGATGATCCTGCCCCACTATCAACATCAGGCCTCTCAAAAGAGTCCTCACTGGATGGTCTACTTTTCTCAGTAGACTCCATGGAAGCCTTCGTATGCTCTGCCTGTATCATAGCATCGATCTCGGCCTCCTCCTACTCCAGCTGTCTCAAGACCTCACCAGGAATCCCCTGTGCAGCTCTGATCTGATGATGTCCTGCCCGAAAGGAAGGCCAAAACTTCCTCCCGACGGACACCATCCGATTTGCCAAAACCTTTCCCAGGAGATTGCTTAATATCGAGCTCTTTCTTGAGAGCCCCCGGTGCACTGAGAAGCTCTCCACGAACCACTTCGTGAAGCCAGCAGTCCGGAAGGTGGGCAGCTCAAGATAGGAAATCATGGCGGTAGTGTCCTCGGCGCTATAAAAAGCCCATGCATTTGTTCCATCCTGCAGACCTCCAAAACGCTTCACCATGTTTGAAGGCGCTCCAACAACGCCTTGAAAGAAGCCAAGCTGCAATGCAAAACGCGAAGGGGCATACGGTTGGATATCGACGAAAAGATGTCTGTGGTACACCATCGTACCAACCCGTATGTTGAAGAGCCATCTCTTCTCCGCGTCTGTCAAAGCATAGTGTCTTCCCGACCCTGCCCTGGTCGAATCACGGGAGACACCAAAGTCAAAAGCCTTCTTCCACAAGCCCGAAGAAAGCTTCACCGAAGACTGCCCAATCTCGACGTCTCTAAATCGTCGGATCCTTAAACGGGCAGATAAAAGTGATTCGAGAACGGCTGTCCCTCTAGCCAAACGAATCATAAAGGGATCTTCGTCCTGTGCAACTCCCAAACGATGGAAGCTAAGACAGTGGTATACATACCACGAATAGAAAATATGGGCCGAAAATACCCTGTTCATGGGAAGCCTAAGCCGAACTAGGAAAGCAGCAGCCTGCAGTTCGGTACACAAATAGGAGTAAAGAGCAGGTACCAACGCCAGCCGCTCTCCAAACGCCATCTGACAAGCTGGAAAAATACAGTGCGGCCTGATGTGCGTCCCATCTCCTCCAGCAAAAACAGACTCACCCAGCCAGTAAGTGAGGTAAACAGCGAGATCTCTCCGCAACGCAATGTCAGGACAAATGGCATCCGTGCTTGCGAAGAACTTTTTCAAATCTTCTCGCATAGCAACAATCTTCTTCAAACTTGATGCTTTAGCCCTAACATCCTGGGCCATGCCATCAGAAGAATCCCCACTGTCAAAAAAGTTGGAGCTGCAACTTCTCCAACTGCTGTATCTAACTTTCGAGCCCTCCTTCTCCTTCAAAAAATCATAGAAGGCGACGAGCTGAAAGTACACAAGCCTAAACACCTCAGATTGCTCCTTGAGGACGCTGTCAATAGGCATCAACTCCTCATAGAGTTTGCCGAGGATAGGCAATCCGGTGATGGCGCTCAGCTCCTTCAAAGAAAAACCAATTTCACCATTCGTCACAATGAAGGTGTTCGTTTGAGGAAGGAATGACTCCAGCATGGCCATGAAAGCCTCTTCGGAGAAAACGACGGTTTGCCGAAAAGCGCGAACCGCATCAAAAATCTCGGCCTCCCGAAGAACGGCCTCACCAATCCTCAGGGTGTGATCAGTCCATGACTCCCAGCTCGAGTCAGCACTGAAACGGCCACGAAGTCGGAAAGGCTTCACCCAATTGCAGCCGTCACCCCGAAAAACGCCAAGGCCCACCGGTCTCAAATCGATCGATGGATGATTAGAACCTTGGTAGCCACTGGCTGGCATCAACACGTCCATACGGACAGGTGGCTTCTCTGTAAAACCGGAAGGTCCACCAACAAAAATCCCGATCTTGATCACACTGGTCCTCTTCACCCAGCTCGGAGGATCTTCCCTCTTAGGGCACGTGGGAGAAAGGCTCAGGATCGAGAGGGTCCGATCAAAAGACGACCGGGTAGAAATAGTTCTCTCCTCACCATCTGCTGTGTAAGAGAACTGAAAACATCTCCTTTGGTATGTCAAGTCGTCAGGGACTGCATCATCGAAGAAAAAGGTAGGCTTGAGCACAACACTCTGATCGTCCGTAACCCAAGGACGACCGCTTACCATGATCTTATAAAACTCCTCATCTTTGAGAGCGATCAATCGCTGTCTCATCTCATCACGATTGAGGGAATCTCATTCTTCCAAGTTTTTCTCCACAAACTGGACCTTCTCCCAAGCTTGCTGAACGGCAGCATTGGAAGATCTAGCAGACCGACGAGGTGCGTCAGTAACAGGACCTGTACCTTTGTTCGTTCTAGAAGAACTACCTGCAAAAGGTGGAAGAGAAAAGATCAATCAACATCAAAATGACAGAATTATGCTATAAAAATTCTAGCAAAATTTCAACATGGTTCTGGGGCAATTCCAACGAAAAGGAACATACTCCGAAAAAGACAGGAAGCCTGAAGATGAGCTCAACATTGCTGTGAGCTCATAGTCAGTGGAGAATTCTCAAAGAAGGCTTGAACTCAACATCACTGCGAGAACAAGCCAATCTCATCAAACTTCCGCAAAATCTGGAAAAGAGCTCAACATTGCTGTGAGCTTCAGAATCCAAAAGCTGCAAACTTCCTCAAAATCCAGCAAGACTGAGAAAGAGCTCAACATCGCTGCGAGCTCAAAATCTCGATACTTGCAAAAGATTTTCAGGTATGCATTATCATACTTCCAAATCCATTTACAAAAATCATGCATCAAAGAATATCATCATGCATTAGATGCTAGGAAAACCATGACCAAAGTTTGACCAATTCCAACCCAATTTGGTCAAAACCAATCAAACTTTGTCCAAGTCAAAAATCATGTTGGCTTGACCTAGAGACTCTAGCCTTCTATCTTGATGCATCAAAAAAAAAGAGAGAAAGAAAATGCATACATATTAAAATTGCATAGCCTCATTATCATAGTGAGCAAACAAGGAAAAAGAAAAAGAAAGAGAGGAAAAAATCTCACCAAAAAAAAAAAATTTTTTTTTCTGGCCCACTGCCACGTGGCAGTACGATCAGGTCCGTACAGCCAGGAGAAAAAAACAAAAAAAAAAAATCAGCAAAAAAAAAAAAAAAGAAAAGAAGAGAAAAACGCTGAAAAAAAAAGAAAAAAAAATTAGCGTGGAAAAAAAAAACAGAAAGAAAAAAAAAGTTCACGGAAAAAAAAAAGAAAGAGAGAAAACCGTGAAAAAGGAAAAAGAAAAAAAGAAAGAAAGAAAAAAAGAGAAGAAAAAGAAGCACGAAAAAAAAGAAGGAAAATGTGCATGAAAAGAAAAAAAAAAGAAAAAAAAAGATGAAGAAAGAAAAGAAAAGAAAAAGAAGAAGAAAAGAAAAAAAAAATGAAGAAGCTTCTTCTACAATGGAGATTCTTGAGGAGGAAGAAAACTTACTTGAAGCCATTGATGGAGAAGAAGAAGAAAAGCTTCGAGATCCTTGAAGACGAGAAATCACTTCTTATCTTGGAGAGCACTCTTGAAGATTTCTTGCAAAAAGAAAGCAATGGAGCAAAAGCACCAACCCTCTTGCTTTTATAGAAGGGAGCAAGCCAAAAGAGGAAACAAGGAGAAAGAAAGGAGGTAAGTGCTAAAATTTAGCTACTTTCCCAAAAAGAAAGATATTTTGAGAGAATCTTTCCACAAAAAGAAAACTTGAGAAATTCTCTCCAAGTAAAGATATTTTTAGATATTCTCTACACAAAAGAGATATTTTTAGATATTCTTTACAAATATGACACTATATGAGATCTAGGCCATCTCCAAAGCCTAAGGTCCCATGGGTTAGCCCATATGAGCCAGGTTTGACCACCTAGGCACTAAAAGTGGCTTTTAGTCAAAATATTCCTCTTACCAAGAGCAAAAAAAAAAAAAGGAGAAAAGAGCAAAAAAAAGGTCCCATGACTCTTTTGAGTTGATGGGACCATTCAAAAAAACAGAGAAAAGAAAGTCTCATGAGTTTCCAAAAATCAAACCATCCAACCTCATGAACCAAATTGAGCGAAAATCTTGAAATTGACATTTCACAAAACCGAAATCCGGTGCCCTAGCTCGCCACATACAGCTTGTTAGGTCACAAGACCAAAACCAAAATCAAAATCCAAACCAAACCAAAACCAACAAACCAAATCTGACCCCCCAACCAACCACATACAGCTTGTTGGGTCACAAGGTCAAAATCAAAATCAAATCCTGACCCCCTAACTTGCCACATACAGCTTGTTAGGTCACAAGGTCAAAAACCAAAATCCAAAACCCAAAATCAAAATAGCCCATGTTATTTTCAAAACTTTGCCTTGAGATGGTGTGTGATCCCTCTCACTACCATAAAATTCCCTCGGAAACTCAGAAGGCTATTAAAAAAAAAAAATGCTCAAGACCCTTGGTCAAGTTGAAATCTCTCCTCCAAATTTCTCTTCGAGGCACATCGACTCCAAAAGCTACTCGTCGCTGTACCTCGAGGGGGCATTTGTTGACACAAAAAAAGTCACTATGTCTCCTCAACATCAAGAAGCCTCGTGAAGCTGCATCCTGCTATAAAACAGGCAAGGCTACTTCAAGCATCAGATCTTTTCAGAATCAGACAGAAATTGAGAGATCCTTCAAGACAGCTAAAAGAGGGGTACACCTGAGGTTTCGGGCCATTCCGACAGCGTTTAGCCTAACTTCATTGCTCCAACAGCTAAACAAGCGCTCCCGGCGGCGACATCATCAAAGACACCAAAACTTTGATCAAAGCCTACAGATGACTCCAGAATGTCTCCAAAGGGCTCCATGCCAAATTTCAAGTGAAAACGACAACGTTTGACCCTCCATCAATGCTCGAGCAGCAAAATCAAGCCTCCCAGCGGCGGAAACCACCGAAGCCATCACTCATCAAACAAAATACATGAGTGGGTTCAACATGCTTCCAAAAGGCTGCACGTCGAATTTCAGGTCATTCCGACAACGTTTGACCAGGTTTCGATGCTCCGAGAGAAAATCAAGCCTACCGGCGGCGGAGCAACCCGGGAGCATGACATCCAAAATGGAACACATGGAACGTCTCAAAATGACTCCAATAGGCTCCTCGTCGAATTTCAGGTCAATCGGACATCGTTTGACCACATATCAAAGCTCGGCATTTTCCCCGCAGCAAAATCAAGTGAAGCACCGATGGGACCCCAAACGGCTTCAAAACTCAAATAAAAGCCCATGGTTGGTCCTATCCACTGCTCAAGAAGCTTCACCTCAATTTTTAGGTCGTTCCGACATCGTTTGACTTAGTTTCGACGCTTGACGGAAAATCGGCTACAAAGTCTTCGGCTTTCCCGAAAAATGGGAAACTTTGTGCTCCAATTTCGCGTGGGTTCTCGTCAAGTTTTCTCCAAGAAAATATAGTCAATAATTGAGGAAAAATGTCAAGAAAAATACAGAAGAAAAAAGGAACGAAAAAGACTGAAAATCGGCCGAAAACGAAGCTCGGCGACCAAAGGGCAAAAAACCCTAGGGTCGCCGACGACCCTGCAAATCTGGGTCGCCGGATTTTGCACCAAAACGTCCGTTTTTCGATTCTTTTCGCGTTTCGGGTGTTCCGGCCTCTGTGATTTTTGGAAAATGCAATGTTTGATGCTTGAAAACGACTGATCTTCGTTGACATCTCGGATCCGCCGTCAAAAGCATGAAATCATCACCGATCGCCTCAAGATCGCCAACCGGCTGACCAAGAAAGTGCACTTTCTGTCCGACCGATCGTGAAATCGACAAGACAGATGTCACCGGCCCACCAACATCAATCAATGTTTGAAATTGCACTGCAATCCGACATCAAACAATGCGTGGATCCACCTGTGATGATCGCAAGAAGAATCTCAACTTAATGCGGTCATTAACTCATGCCTTGGCCCGCGACTCTTTACATGCCTTGGCGACCACTTAATGACGTTAATTGACCCATTTATGACAACTTAATGCGGTCATTAACTCATTATTTTGGACAGCCCAATCAGATTCAAGCATTTGGGAGTTACAAATCCAAGTAATCATGGCATTAAACCCATGAAACTCCCATCATCATGAAGCATAAAGGCAATTAAAAGCCCACTACCTTCATCGGCCAATCACAAGCCATGAAAAGTGAGTTACAAAATCAACTTGTAACTCCTCATCAATGCTCTCATCATGGCTATCAATGCCCATAACCATCCCATGGCTACCAAAAGCTTATAAAAGGAGATCCATTTCCAAGAGAGAGAGGATCATCGACATCTATCGACTTGAAGTTCTGCACTTCTCCCAAAGAAATCTAGACGAAGTCCTGTTGCTCTGCTGCAAAGAATACCACAAGGTGATCAATGTCCCTTGGGGGGCCACCCACCCAAGGTCACCTCCTTCTCCAACATGGCCTAAACGCGGCTTTTCAGCCCGTTTACTCGGTTTTTCATTGGATATAGGACCTTTTCTTGGTCCTTGTCCTTTAAAAAACTGAGGTTAGGAGCCAGGCCAAAGAATCAAAGCATTACATGTTCTCATTTGAAGGACGATGGCGAAGCCCATACATGACTTGCGACTGTCGATCTCAACGTGTCCCCACAATCTCCTGAGAAGTTAGATCCATTTTCTTACTTTTCTATTGTAGTTTGTATTTCTTAAAGAGACAAAAAGAAATCACAATTCTTGTCTTTCGCATTTGATGAGTTTTGTAAAATCGCCTTTCACGGCAAAATCGCCTTTCACGGTAAACAAACAAAAACGCCTCCTACGACATTTAAAAAAAAAACAAACTTGTCTCTTTTCCTAATATTAATGCAATTTGAAAAGTTAGAAAAAAGGATTGATTTCCTTTCCACTTGTGAAGGTGAATCTCCGGATTATCACCATTCCAAATTCCAAGTAGAAAGTAAATCTGGCATACCCGTACAAAAAATGTTGATGCCTGAGATCTTCCCTCCTCCGCCGATACCCAGGTCAGCCCCGGGGGTGTGGAGGGAGAGGACGGAAGATTCCCCCTTTTCGGGTCCATCAAGTTGGCACACCCGGTGGGACTCGTTGACTTGAGAACATGATGCTTTGATCACTTGGCTCCTTTCTAGTTGGTGGCCTATGTCTCATCTTGCATCTAAAAAAAAAAACATGAGATGGGATTTCAATTGTTCTCTCACTTCAAAAAAAAAAAACAAATCTAATTTCTTTTCTTAGATTCAACTATGAGAAACCTTGGTTCCTTCCCCTTCGGATTTAGCGCTCGCAGAAATGTTGAGCCTTTGTTCGGATTGGAATACCATTCGTTCTCTTTGATGAGTTTATTAAAAACCTTTCAAAAAAAGAGTTAAAAAAAAACACTAAGGTTCCACCAGTTGCGTTCTTTGACCAAAGTGCCTTTAAGAAAAGCCTTGTCTAGAGTGTGGAGACAGCTAGACTGTTCGAGGCAAGGGTCCTCCAAACGGGTTCATTAAGTAATCCTACCCTTACCTGGGGGCTGATCTATCTACTAAGGTTTCATAAGATCGAATTGGAAATCTATGTGCACCTTTCAAAAAAAAATCCCAAAAAAAAAAATCTTTAAAAAAAAAAAAAAAAACTTCTGTCACTTTGAATTCAGAGTTGAGAAATCTTGGTTCTTTCCCTTTCGGATTTAGCGCTCGCAGAAATATTGAGCCTTGTTCGGAATGGAACACCATTTGCTCTCTTCGATGAATTCAATCTTGACCTTTAAAAAAAAAACAACTTCCGTCATTACTGGATTCACATCCGAGAAATTCTGGTTCCTTCCCTTCTGAATTTAGATCTCGCAGAAATGTTGAGCCTTTGTTCGGATTGGAACACCATTTGCTCTCCTTTATGAATCCAAATTTGACCTTTCAAAAAAATCCCATCTCGTGTCCTTTCCAAGGATGCGATTTGCAACATTTGTGCCTAGCGGTGCTAGTACGCCCTTTCGGGTCTACTGTATTCGCGACCGACACATTTGTATATCCAACCTTATATCATTTTACCTCGAGTGAGCCTTGCTTCTCGGTAATTTGAATTAAGGTCTACAATTGCTTCTAGCAGTCACTGGAACGCTCACTCTGAGCCTACCATACTTGCATTTTAGAACAATTGTATCCTCTATGGCTTTTTGCCTTCTTCATCGTCCTTGGGTTGGGCCATGTCCCCTCAAGTGATCTGAAAAGACAAAACTATAGTTGTTCTCCATTTACGATCACCATATTCTTGTGATTACTAATGGATTTGGTCTTGTTTCAGAAGTTTTCCAAAACTAACAATGGCAGCTTCATTGACCATCACTTTCGATGAGAACAAGTACCAGCTTATGCTTCAAGACAAGCAAAACAAGCATAAGCGCCTTGCCAGTTGCCGAAGCGACATCTCCCTCGACAACTATCAAAACACCCGGTCAACTTCAACTCCCCGAACCATCGTCTTCGGATCACTGGGACCATTCCTACTTCCCGCAGAAGACACTGTACCTGCTAAGAAGCAGAAAACCGCCCTACAACGTGTCACTAAAATGGTGCCAAAGGCGAACACCAAGAAGCCTGAAGCCCGTGGCGTTCCCACGAAGCCTCAACCCACAAGAAACCAGGTTTACCCCAAAACTTGGTCCCCGAGATCTTCGCCAAAGCAACGGAGGTCCCAAACATCTGCAAAGCCAGCATACCTGGCCCCTCTCAAAGAGAATCAGTTCTACCCTCTCTCTTACATGAAAGAGGAGAAACCTACCCTCCACCCAAAAAACGAACAAAATCATCATGAGCCGGCTTGCTCCTACAAGCCCAAAATCAAATCTTGCATTGTTAGGCCTACGCAAAAACATGCTGAAGCCTGCACTCCTGCGAGTCGACCCTTCATCTCAACAGGGGCCGAGCTCGCAAAATTCAAGTCTATATTGCGACAGACAAAGGACCGCATCCAGATTCTGTCCTTGCCAAGCTTCAAAGAAGACAAACTCGGCTGCTGCACACGAGGGACTACATCCTTCATCGCCAGAGCCCAGCCAGAGCTGACTGAAGCTCAAATTGCTCGTCGTATGCGTCGCCGCACTGCATATCGATATAAGAGACTCGAGAAACAAAGAACCCAGCGTTCTACTCTCCACGTCTCAAACAAATGGGTTGAAAAAGAAAGACCCGACCAATTCGTTGCTGTTCATATGGTTGGCAAAACTAGAAAACGCCGGAAGTCAGCAACCAAAATCAGTGTTAGACGTCCAGTGACTCGCAGCGTCTCTCGGACAAGAACACATCTGGAAGAGTCTTCCACTCCTCCAAGCCAAAAACACCGAAGTAACCACTCCTCAGATTCTTCATCCAGAAGAATGAGCCCCAGCTCAGTCACCAGGACGATTTCTTCATTCGAATCCCGAGGGATGAACGTCTTGGCTACAAGTTCTGAGCCGCCTCGACCGCATGACGATGTAACCGCACGCATCCAGTAGTTGGAGCAAGGACAACAGATAATTGAGGCTTTGATGGAAAACCTCATTATCACTCTACAGCGTCCACCACCTAACAATGAACCCCTCCGAATCATGAAGATGATGAGGGTAATGCAGAAAACAATGAGTCTCGCGCCCTTACCAAAATGGACATGGACGATATCCTAGCAAAAGCAAAAGAAGAGGATACATTGAAGGAACATGGGATCAAGCCACCCTACCCTTTATGGATGGACTCGGTTCCGTTCCCTGCAAAATTTAAACAACCTACTCTCCAAACGTATACGGGGAAAGGTTCAGCCAGACAGCATGTCATCCATTTCAAAATCCTGACAGGAGCCATTGCGGACCAAGATGCCCTCAAGATTCGCCTCTTTGCAAGTACCCTAAAAGGTACAGCCTTTGATTGGTACTCCACTCTGCCGGAGAACTCCATTCAGAACTGGGCTATGCTGGAGACACGCTTACTGACCCACTTCCAAGGTGAGGATCATCCTATTACTATGGCTCAACTCTGCAGCCTAAAACAGGGAGAGAATGAGTCAACATACGACTTCATTCACAAATGGAAGGCAATGGCGTACAAATGGTCAGATGTGCTGCCACAAGCGTCGCTAGTTGACATCTGCCGTAACAATATGAGAGCAAAAATTCGCTCCATGATCATCGGCAACAAATCAAAGAACCTGGGGGAACTCCTCGAAGCTTCCATGGAAGCTGAAATGGTGATCAAAGACATCAACAGTCAGAAATCATCAAAAAAGAGCCGACTGCTGTTACAACCTCAAAACCAAAGAAAAAGGAGGTTCTCAATGTGCAGACTAAGTCAGCTCCTCAGCAACCAAAGAAACCCGAAAATAAAACTACAGGTAAAAGACCTGAACTCTCTGATGCCTTCAAAGAACGTGTAGAAAAGAAATATCCGTTCGATGAAGATGTTGAAGAAATCTTTGAGGCTCTCCTGGCAAATGGCAAACTCATTTTGCCAGAGCCCAAAAGACCGGGAGATGTTGGCAAAACAAATGATCCTCGATACTGTCCATACCATCAGATGATCTCACATCCTCTCAATCAATGCTTCGTTGTGAGAGAGAAGATCAATGAGATGTGGAAAAACGGAGTCATAACCTTTGATAAAAACTATGGCCCCGCCTCTGTCAACATGGTGTCATGTCGGCAAACTTCAAAGTCACCGAAGGAGAAGATCACTACTTCATTCAAGGTGATTAAAATGGCTCAAGCATCCCCAGAATTGGTTCCCTATCCAACACCAGATGGACAACCTATATGGGTGCATCCCGATCTCCTAGATGATGAAAACTGGGAGATCGTCAAAACAAAACCGACCGCTCAGCAGCGAAGGCAAGCCAAGAGACAGCTCCGCAAGCTCAAACAGCAGCAAAAGTCTCAACCAAAACAAGAAGTCCTTGAAAAAGCAGAAACTTCTTCCACTGCTTCACTAGGGACGACGGAAGAATCTCTTCCCAAAACCTCCAAGGCGGTAAGAAAATTCACTCTTGATGATTTCATGCCACCTCTATACAAAAATGAAAATGTGCAGGGGGCATCATACTCTTGCAACTCGGTAGATGGATTCTCCATGAATGGATATGAGTCCAGTGATACTGCCAGTGATATCGATGAGTGGGAAGAATCCCTTGAAACAGGAGAATACCTCTCCGACGAGAAATGGATTCCCGAGTGTCATCTTATGCCAGTAATCTTGGTCTGATGGTGAAGAAGACCAGGGCCCTGTTCAAGAAAATGCTGTCGATCCAGCACCAGCAAATGCTTCAGTGGAACCTAACATGGGCGAACCACAAGGAGCAAATGACGTAGAAGATTTGGCTCCCATGCCTGATCTTGAAGAATATGCAAGAATCTTGCAACATCTTGCCATAGCGCAGGAGCAGGACGCATCAATCTTCGTCTTGATCAGAACTAGAAGTCCCTGAAAATCAACAGGAACTTTCTCCCTCAACTCCTGAAAATGGAGAAAACAGTTGGATCGATGACCCTCTCACATCTGAGGATGAGTCCGATTCCCAACAGTCTACACTGGGGGCATCTCCTGTCAGGATAACCTGCAATCCCATAGCTCAGGACGACAGTGCCTCTGAAGCTTCCGAAGACACGTACTCCCCAACCGGTAGCGTATCTTCCGGAGCTACATCCTCTCAGGTGACTTCCACTGAGATAATATCCTCTCAGCCCTCGTCTCCTGAAGCTGTGACATCAGAGCTCAAGCCTCTCCCGATTGATCATCTTGAAGAAACTTCTGCCAATGAAATCTTCTTCAATGAAAACTCAGTCAATTGGTCCCAGATACCCGATCTCACGGGCGATGTCTAGGCTAATAAAGAAAAGTTGCCGGCTGCTGTTCAGGACTTGTTCCCAGAAATTGCTCCGTACAACACAATTATTGAAGACACCAATGTTGTTACAGAGACGTCTTCAGCAAAGGATCAACCTCTTGATCCTGAGAACGATCTTCCAAAAGAAGACCCTTCTCTAGAGGCTCTTGAAGTTGGTAGAGGTACCCGTTCTGGCCGGGATTACCACAAAAATTACAATCAACCCTCTTCTTCTTATGTAAATCCTTCAGGAAAGCAAGTTGTAAGCGCCCCAAGTGGCAATAATAATGAAAATGCAGGCCCGAAGGAGGCTTTCAAGTACGACTTGATTGAGCACTTCAAACACATACCTGCACGTCTGCACATCCTTGACTCATTACGAATGTCTCCACAAACTCGTGATAGTCTAATTTCAGAATTACAAAGGCTGAATGCGGATGTCGACAAACATGCCCCACAAGTCCTACAAATTGAAATGGACTATAGGGTCAAAAAATCAAAGACTCCCTCAAAGGGAGAAAAGAAGAAAACTGAGGGATCAAGCAATGAATGCCTCTCGGTACAAAAAGTAGCAAGTGCAACAATTGCCTTCGACAAGGATGACCTCCTCCTAGGCGAAACAAAGCACAACCGTCCCTTGTACTTTACAGGGTACGTCAAAGAAATGCCAGTACACAAAGTTCAGATCGATCCAGGTTATGCACTCAACCTCATCTCTACTTCGGCACTCGAAGAGTTGGGCATCCCACCTAACAAGCTGAGTCACATGTCCGTATCCATCTTCGGATATGACGGGAGCGCTCAAAGGCCTATCGGCAAAATCAGGTTCAAATTGCAAATCGGTGATCTTATTTTTGAAGTCACTGTGTATGCAATAAGGACCCCTTCATGCTACAATATACTCCTTGGACGCCCCTGGATACATGAGAATGGTGTCGTCCCTTCAACTCTACATCAGTGCATCAAGTTCGTTGGCGACGATGGCCTGATACATCGAGTATTTGCAGACAAAAAGCCCTTCAAAGGCAAGGATGTCCATTTTGCAGATGCTCAAATGTACAAAGATGGAAAAGAAGAACAGGAGCAAAAATATAATTCACCTTGCCGGCAGTCTCCAGAAAGATAAAGGCAAGGCTCCTCAGCAATCATCGGAGGTAAACAAACCCTCCACCAAACTCGAAGTAAGCGGCCAAGCTCCCTTCGTCGTCTCCTTCAAATCTCCAAAGCCTTTGGTAATCACTACCAAAGTAAAGAAGACAAAACAAAAGGCTGGGGGCAAGTTCATTGTCTCCTTTGTGTCTATTATGCATGACACAGACTCAGAGTCAGAGCCAGAAGATGACACAGCATCAAGCCAAGCTGATACTCAGCGAGATCAGCCCGCTCTCAATCCATTGGAGACACCTGCAGACATAGAAGACCCTACCTCCGCTTCCTTTGTTATTCCGGCAACTTCGCCAGAAGAAAAAACAATCTTCTTCCACAGATCGGGAGCATCTCCACTGAACTCTCTGCTTGAACCTTTCCAAAATGAAGGTATGCCTCAGCTATCCCTGTATAGTCCAATGGCACAAGCTATCATGAAGAAAATGGGCTACGTCGCTCAAAATCCGACTGGTTTGGGAGGTGGCCGTGGTATTCTTACACCATTGGAACCCACCCTGACCAAAAGTCAACCAGAAGATTGGAAAATCCAAAAGGCAAGTCTTCATATGGGTTGGGGTATGATCCTACCGCTCCTTTGAGACCGTTGACAGCATGGCTGCAAAGTCGCTTTACCGACCAAGCCTCAACATCTCATGAAGACATCGATATCCCTGGATATCTCTTTGAGGAGTTATTCGTCAAGGGCACAAAAAGCTCCTCCAATTGGTATGATTTCTCTGATAATAAAGAGGAATTGCCCGATGATAGAGACGAGCGGTTCTCTGTCCTAGAAGAATCATCGTCTCCAAAAGAAGTACCCTACTTCAACCCAATTCAAGCAAGTGATTGGGACCATCTCATTGCAAGCCTTGAGAAGGATACTGATCAAGAAGATTCATGGACAGAAACAGAGCCTCGGTCTGAAAATGCCTCTGGCACACCAGAAGGTCTTGTTGAGTTGGAAGCCTCCGAAAACATTGTGGAGGAACCACCTTCAAACCTTCCGACAGAAGACCTTGTTCAAAAGATAGACTTGGGAACACATGATAGCCCACGTCCTGTATTCATAAGCAAGAATAAAAAGAATGATGAGTTACCTGAGTATATTTCTTTTCTTCGTGAGTTCGTTGATTGCTTTGCATGGTCTTATGCCGAAATGCCCAGCTTGGATCCCAGAGTAGCAGTCCACAAGCTCAACTTGCAAAAAGAAATCAAGCCTATCAAACAAGGCCAAAGAAGATTCCGTCCTGACGTGATGGACAAAATTGAACAAGAAGTTCAGAAACTCAAAAACGTTGGCTTCAACCACGAGGAACAGCATCCTGAATGGTTAGCCAACATCGTCTCCGTGACAAAGAAAAATGGGCAGATAAGGGTCTGTATTGACTACAGAGACCTGAATAGTGCATGTCCTAAAGATGAATTCCCGCTCCCCATACCAGAGGTGATGATTGACAACACCTATGGGTTCGAGCGAATGACATTCATGGATGGATTCTCTGGCTACAATCAGATAAAGATGCATCCTGAAGATGAAAGGCATACATCATTTCGGACACCATTCAGCGTATATTGCTACACTGCTATGCCGTTTGGTCTGAAAAATGCAGGTGCAACATATCAGAGGGCTATGATGAAAATATTCCAAGATATGCAGCACAAAACGGTCGAATGCTATCTTGACGACCTTGCCATCAAAAGCAGAAGAAAAGAAGACCATCTCGATGATTTCGAGAAGTCTTCTTCCTACTTCGCTAACACAAATTGCAGATGAATCCACTAAAGTGCTTCTTCGGTGTCTCATCGGGTAGGTTTCTCGGATTCATAGTACGGAAAGATGGAATAGAACTTGACCCCACCAAAGTCTAGGCTATCCTGGAAATGCCATCTCCAAGAACCCTAAGAGAATTAAAAGGGCTTCAAGGAAGGCTGGCCTACATTCGACGGTTCATCTCCAATCTATCAAGGAAATGCCGTCCATTTTCTCGCTTAATGAAGAAAGGCGTGGACTTTATCTGGGATGCTGAATGTGAAAATGCATTTCAAGACATCAAAGCATACCTCACCAAACCTCTAGTGCTGGCTGCTCCCACAACTGGAAAACCATTTATCTTGTACACAAGAGCTCTGACCACTCTTTGGGTGCTCTGCTCGCACAAGAAAACGACGAAGGAAAAGAAGTTGCTTTATATTTCCTTAGCCGCATGATGGTAGGTGCAGAGCATCGCTACTCCCCAGTCGAAAAAGAATGCCTTGCAGTAATGTTCGCTGTACAAAAGCTGCGTCACTATCTGCTGTCGAACACGGTCTACCTGATTTCGAGGATCAACCTCCTAAAGGTCCTTATCACAAAAGCAGGTTCTCTCAATGCCCGACTAGCAAAATGGTCCATTCTTCTATCACAGTTTGATATTAGGTATGTGCCACAAAAAGCAATCAAAGGACAAGCTCTAGCAGACTTCCTCGCAGAGCATCCATTGCCTAAAGATTCTCCACTCAGGGATGATCTCCCAGACGAATTTGTCTACAACGTGGAAACTTCCTTATCAAATGCTTCCTGGGACATGTACTTTGACGGTGCAACCGGGACAAATGAAAAGGGAAAGCAAATATCGGGAATTGGCATCCTCTTTGTCAGTCCCGACAGATACATGATTCCACACGCCTTCTCACTACTGGAACCATGTTCAAACAATGCAGCTGAGTACCAAGCCCTGATTGTAGGATTGGAACTCGCCCTCGAATCCGGCATCACCACGCTGGAAGCTTTTGGAGACTCTCAACTGGTTGTCAACCAGATGAATCAGAGATATGAAGTCAGGAAGCCTGATTTGCTACCTTACTACAATAAGGCGCAGTCTCTTCGACAAAAATTCAACATCTGTCACATCATCCACATCCTCAGAGGTGAAAACATCCGTGCAGATGCCCTGGCTGGACTTGCCGCATCCATGGCAATCCAAGAAGGGGAAAACATGTAAGTCACAGTGTGTCAAAGAAGAATTCTCCTCCTCTCAACACACACCAAGCAGTTGCTGAATGCCACCAAGTGGTTGGAAGTCGGATGTCCATCCTCAAACCTCCGATTAGCGACTGGAGAGATCCGTTCATTGATTACATCATGTTCGGAATCCTACCTGAAGATCTAAAAGAACGGGTAAGCATCCAAAGACGAGCCCCGAACTTTTATTTGGATATACCTTCAAAAGTACTTTACAGAAAATCCTTCAACGGAGTACTCCTACGCTGCTTGTCGCAACAAGAGGCTGAGGAAACTCTCAAAGAAGTGCATGCTGGTCTTTGTGGAGCCCATCAGGCTGGCCCTAAGCTCTACAACTAGATAAAAAGGCTAGGTTATTATTGGCCTACCATGGTAGCTGATGCAATGCAATTTGCCAAGCACTGCCAAAAATGCCAGATTCACGGAGATTATGTCCACATGCCTCCAGAATGGCTACCTCCAACAACAATCTCATGGCCTTTCGAAGCCTGGGGTATGGACATCATAGGTCCTATTTCTCCCCCATCAAGGAAAGGTCATCGCTTCATCTTCGCCGCTACGGATTATTTCTCCAAGTGGTCAGAAGCATTTGCGCTCAGCGAAATGAAGACTTCATCAGTCCGTCAGTTCTTGCGCACCAACATTATTTGTCGCTTCGGCATACCTAAAAGATTCGTCCATGATAACGGACCACAATTCCGGGATCACAGATTCTATAGATTCTGCGACAAGTATAAAATCCAAAGTTGTCCTTTGACTCCATATAATCCAGCAGCAAACGGACTAGCAGAAGCCTTCAACAAGACACTCTGCAAAATTCTCAAGAAAATAGTCTCTAGTCACAAAAGAGACTGGGGCGACAAACTACCAGAAGCCTTATGGGCCTATCGAACCACCGTTCGAGGACCAACCCATAGTACACCATTCTCCTTGGTCTATGGATGCGAAGCTGTTGTCCCTTTGGAAGTACAAATTCCTTCCTTAAGGGTATCTTTGCAAAATGACATGACGCAAGAAAGCAATGTCAAATTCCTTCATCAAAGAAGTCACCATCTGGGAAACGCTTGGTCTCAGTCCATTTGTTCCCCAAGGTGATGATCTCCTCAACAAAATCCTTGGCGCTGGCGATGTCCAGACCGACTTCTTTGCTATCAGCGAGGATGTTCTGCACATGCTTGATCATGCCAAAACCAGCTTCCAAATGACCTGAAGAAAGAGTCTCAACCCATGAGCTCAAGACAGTCTTCAACACCTTCCTTGCATACTGAAGGTGCGGTGCAGATGAGGATTCGCCATGCTTTGGTGCCGGACTGCCCACGTCATGCTCCATTGGAAGAGTAATCAATAAACTCTTTCCAACGGAAGAAGCTGACTCATTGAAAGTGGAAGAAGCCCCTACTTCTGCATCAGCCGCAGGTATCCCCTGTTCTGGCTTTAAGGAAGACGGAGGAATCTCTCCTGCTGCTCCACAATCTGTCAAAAGAAAAAACAAAAAGGTATGAATATAATCTTGTCAAAAATATATTAAGATTATTATTGTAAATATACCTGCTTCGACGACCGGCGGACTACTCTCTGCATTCTTGAGATCATCCGAAGCATCGTCAAAAGTTGCGTCCATAGATGGCTCGAAATCGTCGGAATCCTCTGGCAAGTCAGCTAACAAGAAAACAAAACCTACATGTCAGCAAATGACAGCACAAACAAGAAAAAAAAAAGAAGAGGCCAAAGCAAATCATATGAGGTGAAGGTTTTGGAACCACTCCAGAGTCCCTGGGCTCTTCCTCGGATGCCACGACTGGATCCGTCATCGCCTCATCGGCAGGAACCTCAGAAATCACCAGGACATCGTCCTCTGCTAAAAAAAAGAAAGCCGCGGATCAAAACAAAAATCTTTCACAAGAGAAAGGAAGAAACAAAGGAAAGAAAGAGGATCATACCAACTGTCTCCTCTTCTCTGCTTCTCTTCTCCGGAGGGTCGTCAGCATCCTCAGACACCTCCTCGGCAATGGTGAGAGGAACTTCAAGATCAGAAGGACTATCGTGCCGTCTCATGTTACGGCATTGTCCCCTCCCCCTCTTGCCTCGGCGGGTCAATCTGCTCGACGATCCTGCCCCACTATCAACATCAGGCCTCTCACAAGAGTCCTCACTGGATGGTCTACTTTTCTCAGTAGACTCCATGGAAGCCTTCGTATGCTCTGCCTGTATCATAGCATCGATCTCGGCCTCCTCCTCCTCCAGCTGTCTCAAGACCTCACCAGTAATCCCCTGTGCAGCTCCTGATCTGATGATGTCCTGCCCGTTAAGAAAGCCTATCTTGTGCTTCTCTCCAGAAAGGAAGGCCAAAACTTCATCCCGACGGACACCATCCGATTTGCCAAGACCTTTCCCAGGAGATTGCTTAATATCGAGCTCTTTCTTGGAAAGCCCCCGGTGCACTGAGAAGCTCTCCACGAACCACTTCGTGAAGCCAGCAGTCCGGAAGGTGGGCAGCTCAAGATAGGAAATCATGGCGGTAGTGTCCTCGGCGTTATAAAAAGCCCATGCATTTCTTCCATCTTGCAGACCTCCAAAACGCTTCACCATGCTCAAAGGCGCTCCAACAACGCCTTGAGAGAAGCCAAGCTGCAATGCAAAACGCGAAGGGACATACAGTTGGATATCGACGAAAAGATGTCTGCGGTACACCATCGTACCAACCCATATGTTGAAGAGCCATCTCTTCTCCGCGTCTGTCAAAGCATAGTGTCTTCCCGACCCTGCCCTGGTCGAATCACGGGAGACACCAAAGTCAAAAGCCTTCTTCCGCAAGCCCGGAGAAAGCTTCACCGAAGACTGCCCAATCTCGACGTCCCTAAATCGTCGGATCCTTAAACGGGCAGATAAAAGTGATTCGAGAACGGCTGTCCCTCTAGCCAAACGAATCATAAAGGGATCTTCGTCCTGTGCAACTCCCAAATGATGGAAGCTAGGACAGTGGTATACATACCACGAATAGAAAATATGGGCCGAAAATACCTTGTTCATGGGAAGCCCAAGCCGAACTAGGAAAGCAGCAGCCTGCAGTTCGGTACACAAATAGGAGTAAAGAGCAGGTACCAAAGCCAGCCGCTCTCCAAACGCCATCTGACAAGCCGGAAAAATACAGTGCGGCCTGATGTGCGTCCCATCTCCTCCAGCAAAAACAGCCTCACCCAGCCAGTAAGTGAGGTAAACAGCGAGATCTCTCCGCAACGCAATGTCAGGACAAATGGCATCCGTGCTTGCGAAGAACTTCTTCAAATCTTCTCGCATAGCAGCGATCTTCTTCAAACTTGATGCTTTAGCCCTAACATCCTGGGCCATGCCATCAGAAGAATCCCCGCTGTCAAAAAAGTTGGAGCTGCCACTTCTCCAACTGCTGCATCTAACTTTCGAGCCCTCCTTCTCCTTCAAAAAATCGTAGAAGGCAACGAGCTGAAAGTACACAAGCCTAAACTCCTCAGATTGCTCCTCAAGGACGCTGTCAATAGGCATAAACTCCTCATAGAGTTTGCCGAGGATAGGCAATCCAGTGATGGCGCTCAGCTCCTTCAAATAAAAACCAATTCACCATTCGTCACAATGAAGGTGTTGTTTTGAGGAAGGAATGACTCCAGCATGGCCATGAAAGCCTCATCGGAGAAAACGACGGTTTGCCGAAAAGCGCGAACCGCATCAAAAATCTCGGCCTCCCGAAAAACGGCCTCACCAGTCCTTAGGGTGTGATCAGTCCATGACTCCCAGCTCGAGTCAGCACTGAAACGGCCACGAAGTTGAAAAGGCTTCACCCAATTGCTACCGTCACCCTGAAAAACGCCAAGGCCCACAGGTCTCAAATCGACCGATGGATGATCAGAACCTTGGTAGCCACTGGCTGGCATCAACACGTCCATACGGACAGGTGGCTTCTCTGCAAAACCGGAAGGTCCACCAACAAAAATCCCGGTCTTGATCACACTGGTCCTCTTCACCCAGCTCGGAGGATCTTCCCTCTTAGGGCACGTGGGAGAAAGGCTCAGGATCGAGATGGTCCGATCAAAAGACGACCGGGTAGAAATAGTACTCTCCTCACCATCTGCTGTGTAAGAGAAATGAAAACACCTCCTTTGGTATGTCAAGTCGCCAGGGACTGCATCACCGAAGAAGAAGGTAGGCTTGAGCACAACACTCTGATCGTCCGTAACCCAAGGACGACCGCTTACCATGATGTTATAGAACTCCTCATCTTTGAGAGCGATCAATCGCTGTCTCATCTCATCACGATTAAGGGAATCACATTCTTCCAAGTTTTTCTCCACAAACTGGACCTTCTCCCAAGCCTGCTGAACGGCAGCATTGGAAGATCTAGCAGACCGACGAGGTGCGTCAGTAACAGGACCTTTACCTTTGTTCGTTCTAGAAGAACTACCTGCAAAAGGTGGAAGAGAAAAGATCAATCAACATCAAAATGACAGAATTCTACTACAAAAATTCTAGCAAAATTTTGACATGGTTCCGGGGCAATTCCAAAGAAAAGGAAAATACTCCGAAAAGGACAGGAAGTCTGAAGATGAGTTCAACATCGCTGCGTGCTCATAGTCAGTGGAAAATTCTCAAAGAAGGCTCGAACTCAACATCGCTGTGAGAACAAGCCAATCTCATCAAACTTCCGCAAAATCTGGAAAAGAGCTCAACATTACTGCGAGCTTCAAAATCCAAAAATTGCAAAACTTCCTCAAAATCCAGCAAGATCGAAAAAGAGCTCAACATCGCTGCGAGCTCAAAATCCTGATACTTGCAATAGATTTTCAGGTATGCATCATCATACTTCCAAATCTATTTACCGAAACTCATGCATCAAAAATATATCATCATGCATTAAATGCTAGGAAAACCTTGACCAAAGTTTGACCAATTCCAACCCAATTTGGTTAAAACCAATCAAACTTTGTCCAAGTCAAAAATCATGTTGGCTTGACCTAGAGACTCTAGCCTTCTATCTTGATGCATCAAAAAAAAAAAGAGAGAAAGAAAATGCATACATATTGAAATTGCATAACCTCATTATCATGGTGAGCAAACAAGGAAAAAGAAAAAGAAAGGGAGAGAGAAAAAAATCTCAGCAAAAAAGAAAAAAAAAATTTGGCCCACAGGCCATGGCCCACTGCCACGTGGCAGTACGGTCAGGTCTGTACAGCCAGGAGAAAAAAAAAAAAAAAACAGCAAAAAAAAAAAAAAAAGAAAAGAAAAGAAGAGAAAACCGTGAAAAGAAAAAAAAAAGAAAAAAAGAAAGATAGAAAAAAAAAGAGAAGAAGAAGAAGCATGAAAAAAAAGAAGAAGGAAAACGTGCATGAAAAGAAAAACAAAAGAAAAAAAAAGAGAAGAAGAAAGAAAAGAAAAGAAAAAGAAGAAGCAAAGAAAAAAAATGAAGAAGCTACTTCTACAATGGAGATTCTTGAGGAGGAAGAAAACTTACTTGAAGCCATTGATGGAGAAGAAGAAGAAAAGCTTGGAGATCCTTGAAGAAGAGAAAGCACTTCTTATCTTGGAGAGCACTCTTGAAGATTTCTTGCAAAAAGAAAGCAATGGAGCAAAAGCACCAACCCTCTTGCTTTTATAGAAGAGAGCAAGCCAAAAGAGGAAACAAGGAGAAAGAAAGGAGGTAAGTGCTAAAATTTAGCTACTTTCCCAAAAAGAAAGATATTTTGAGAGAATCTTTCCACAAAAAGAAAACTTGAGAAATTCTCTCCAAGTAAAGATATTTTTAGATATTCTCTACACAAAAGAGATATCTTTGGATATTCTTTACAAATATAACACCATATGAGATCTAGGCCATCTCCAAAGCCTAAGGTCCCATGGGTAAGCCCATATGAGCCAGGTTTGACCACCTAGGCACTAAAAGTGGCTTTTAGTCAAAATATTCCTCTTACCAAGAGCAAAAAAAAAAAAAAAAAAAAGGAGAAAAGAGCAAAAAAAAGGTCCCATGACTCTTTTGAGTTGATGGGACCATTAAAAAAAACAGAGAAAAGAAAGTCTCATGAGTTACCAAAAATCAAACCATCCAACCTCATGAACCAAATTGAGCCAAAATCTTGAAATTGACATTTCACAAAACCGAAATCCGGTCCCCTAGCTCGCCACATAGAGCTTGTTAGGTCACAAGACCAAAACCAAAATCAAAATCCAAACCAAACCAAAACCAACAAACCAAATCTGACCCCCCAACCTGCCACATACAGCTTGTTGGGTGACAAGGTCAAAATCAAAATAAAATCCTGACCCCCTAACTTGCCACATACAGCTTGTTAGGTGACAAGGTCAAAAACCAAAATCCAAAACCCAAAATCCAAATAACCCATATCATTTTCAAAACTTTGCCTTGAGATGGTGTGTGATCCCTCTCACTACCATAAAATTCCCCCGGAAACTCAGAAGGCTATTCAAAAAAAAAAAAAAAAACAAAATGCTCAAGAGTCTTGGTCAAGTTGAAATCTCTCCTCCAAATTTCACTTCGAGGCACATCGACTCCAAAAGCTACTCGTCGCTGTACCTCGAGGGGGCATTTGTTGACACCAAAAAAGTCACTATGTCTCCTCAACATCAAGAAGCCTCGTGAAGCTGCATCCTGCTATAAAACAGGCAAGGCTACTTCAAGCATCATATCCTTTTAGAATCAGACAGAAACTTAGAGATCCTTCAAGACAGCTAAAAGAGGGGTACACCTGAGGTTTCAGGCCATTCCGACAGCGTTTGGCCTAACTTCACTGCTCCGACAGCTAAACAAGCGCTCCCGGCGGCGACATCATCAAAGACACCAAAACTTTGATCAAAGCCTACGGATGACTCCAGAATGTCTCCAAAGGGCTCCATGCCAAATTTCAAGTCAAACCGACAACGTTTGACCCTCCATCAATGCTCGAGCAGCAAAATCAAGCCTCCTGGCGGCGGGAACCACCGAAGCCATCACTCATCAAACAAAATACATGAGTGGCTTCAACATGCTTCCAAAAGGCTGCACGTCAATTCTTAGGTCATTCCGACAACGTTTGACCAGGTTTCGATGCTTTGAGAGAAAATCAAGCCTACCGGCGGCGGAGCAACCCAGGACCATGACATCCAAAACGGATCCCATGGAACGTTTCAAAATGACTCCAATAGGCTCCCTGTAAAATTTCAGGTCAATCGGACATCGTTTGACCACATATCAAAGCTCGGCATTTTCCCCACAGCAAAATCAAGTGAAGCATCGATGGGACCCCAAACAGCTTCAAACTCAAATAAAAGCCCATGGTTGGTCCTATCCACTGCTCAAGAAGCTTCACCTCAATTTTCAGGTCATTCCGACATCGTTTGACCTAGTTTCGACTCTTGACGGAAAATCGGCTACAAAGTCTTTGGTCGCCGAGCTTCGTTTTCAGCCGATTTTGCGTCTTTTTCATTCCTTTTTTCTTCTGTATTTTTTTTGACATTTTTCCTCAATTATTGACTTCATTTTCTTGGAGAAAACTTGACGAGAACCCTCGTGAAATCGGAGCACAAAGTTTCCCATTTTTCGGGAAAGCCGAAGACTTTGTAGCCGATTTTCTGTCAAGAGTCGAAACTAGGTCAAACGATGTTGGAATGACTTGAAACTTTAGGTGAAGCTTCTTGAGCAGTGGATAGGACCAACCATGGGCTTTTATTTGAGTTTTGAAGCCGTTTGGGGTCCCATCGATGCTTCACTTGATTTTGCTGCGGGAAAAATGCCGAGCTTTGATATGTGGTCAAACGATGTCCGATTGACCTGAAATTCGATGAGGAGCCTATTGGAGTCATTTTGAGACGTTCCATGGGTTCCGTTTTGGATGTTATAGTCCCGGGTTGCTCCGCCGCCTGTAGGCTTGATTTTCTCTCGGAGCATCGAAACCTGGTCAAACGGTTTCGGAATGACCTGAAATTCGACGTGCAGCCTTTTGGAAGCATGTTGAAGCCACTCATGTATTTTGTTTGATGAGTGATGGCTTCGGTGGTTCCCGCCGCCGGGAGGCTTGATTTTACTGCTCGAGCATTGATGGAGGGTCAAACGTTGTCGGTTTGACTTGAAATTTGGCATGGAGCCCTTTGGAGACATTCTGGAGTCATCCGTAGGCTCTAAACAAAGTTTTGGTGTCTTTGATGATGTTGCCGCCGGGAGCGCTTGTTTAGCTATCGGAGCAGTGAAGTTAGGCCAAACGACGTCGGAATGGCCCGAAACCTTAGGTGTACCCCTCTTTTGGTTGCCTTGAAAGATCTTTCAGTTTTTGTCTGATTCTGACAAGATCTGATGCTTGAAGTAGCTTTGCCTGTTTTGTAGCGATATGTAGCTTCACGAGGCTTCTTGATGAGGAGGAGACATAGTGACTTTTTTTTTTTGTGTCAACAAACACTGGAGGTTTGGTGAGACTATGTTTTGATGTCTTGAAATGTAATTTCACATTCAGCATCCCAGACAAAGTCCACACCTTTCTTCATCAAGCGAGAAAATGGACGGCACTTCCCTGATAAATTTGAGATGAACCGTCGAATGTATGCCAATCTTCCTTGAAGCCCTTTTAGTTCTCTTAGGGTCCTTAGAGATGGCATTTCCAGGATAGCCTTTACTTTGGTGGGGTCAAGTTCTATTCCAGCTTTCTGTACTATGTATCCAAGGAACTTACCCGATGAGACACCGAAGAAGCATTTTAGTGGATTCATCAGCAATTTGTGTTTGCGAAGTCGGAGGAAAACTTCTCGAAGATCGTCGAGATGGTCTTCTTTTCTTCTACTTTTGATGGCAACGTCGTCAACATAGCATTCGACCGTCTTGTGCTGCATATCTTGGAACATTTTCATCATAGCCCTCTGATATGTTGCACTTGCATTTTTCAGACCAAATGGCATGTCAGTGTAGCAATACACGCCAAATGGAGTCCGAAATGATGTATGCCTTTTATCTTCAGGATGCATCTTTATCTGATTGTAGCCAGAGAATCCATCCATGAATGTCACTCGCTTGAACTCACAGGTGTTGTCAATCATTACCTCTGGTATGGGGAGCGGGAATTCATCTTTAGGGCATGCATTATTCAGGTCCCTATAGTCGATACATACCCTTATCTGTCCATTTTTCTTTGTCACGGGGATGATGTTGGCCAACCATTCAGGATGCTGTTCCTCGCTGATGAAGCCAACGTTTTTGAGTTTCTGAACTTCTTGTTCAATTTTGTCCATCACGTCGGGACGGAATCTTCTTTGGCCTTGTTTGACAGGCTTGATTTCTTTTTGCAAGTTGAGTTTGTGGACTGCTACTTTGGGATCTAAGCCAGGCATTTCAGCATAAGACCATGCAAAACAATCGACGAACTCACGGAGGAAAGAGATATACTCGGGTAACTCATCATCCTTTATATTCTTACTTATGAATACAGGGCGTGGGTTATTAGGTGTTCCCAAGTCTATCTTTTGAATAGGATCTTCTGTCAGAAGGTTTGAGGGTGGTTCATCCACAATATTTTCGGAGGCTTCCAACTCAACAAGAACTTCTGAAATGTCAGAGGCATTTTCAAATCGAGGCTCTGTTTCTGTCCATGGATCTTCTTGATTAGTACTCTTCTCAAGACTTGCAATGAGATGGTCTCAATCACTTGTTGGACTGGGTTGAAGTAGGGTACTTCTTGGATCTTTGACGAGTGACTCCTCAAAGAGATATCCAGGGAGATCAATATCTTCATGGACACGAGATGTTGAGGCTTTGTCGGTAAAATGACTTTGCAACCATGGTGTCAACTGTCTCATAGGAGTGGTGGGATCATAACCCAACCCGTATGAAGATTTGCCTTTGTGAAGGTGAATTTTCCAACCTTCTGGTTGACTTTTGGTCAGGGTGGGTTCCAATGGTATGAGAAAACCACGGCCACCTCCCGAACCAGTCGGGTTCTGAGCGTCGTAGCCCATTTTCTTCATGATAGCTTGTGCCATCGGACTATACAGGGATAGCTGAGGCATACCTTCATTTTGGAAAGGTTCAAGCATAGAATTTGGCAGAGATGCTCCTGACCTGTGGAAGAAAATTGTTTTTTCTTTTGGCAAAGTTGCCGGAAAACAAAGGAAGCTGACGTAGGGTCTTCTATGTCAGCAAGTGTCTCCAATGGAGTGAGAGCAGGCCGATCTTGCTGAGTATCAGCTTGGCTTGACGCTGTGTCGTCTTCTGGCTCTGAGTCCGAGTCTGTGTCATGCATGATAGACACAAGGGAAACAATGAACTTGCCCCCGTCCTTTTGCTTTGTCTTCTTTGCTTTGGTGGTGATTACTAAAGGCTTTGATGTCTCAAGGGAGATTACGAAAGGAGCTTGACTGCTTACTTCGAGTTTGGTGGAAGGTTTGTTTACTTCCAATAATTGCTGAGGAGCCTTGTCTTTATCTTTCTGGAGATTGTCGGCAAAATGAATTGTTTCTTCCTCCTTTTCTTCTTTTCCATCTTTATACATTTAGCATCTGTAAAATGGACGTCCTTGCCTTTGAAGGGCTTTTTGTCTGCAAACACTCGATGTATCAAGCCGTCGTTGCCAACGAACTTGATGCACTGATGTAGAGTTGAAGGGACGACACCATTCTCATGTATCCAGGGGTGTCCAAGGAGGATATTGTAGCATGAAGGGGTCCTTATTGCATACACAGTGACTTCAAAAATAAGGTCACCGATTTGCAATTTGAACCTAATTTTACCGATAGGCCTTTGAGCGCTCCCGTCATATCCGAAGATGGATATAGACGTGTGACTCAGCTTGCTAGGTGGGATGCCCAGCTCTTCGAGTGCCGAAGTGGAAATGAGGTTGACTGCCGAACTTGGATCAATCTGGACTCTATGTACTGGCATTTCTTTGACGTAACCCGTGAAGTACAAGGGTCAATTGTGCTTTGTCTCGCCTAGCAGGAGGTCATCCTTGTCAAAGGTAATTGTTGTACTTGCCGCTTTTTGAACCGAGAGGCATTCATTGCTTGGTCTCTCAGCTTCTTCTTTTCTCCCTTTGAGGAAGTACTTGATTTTTTGACCCTATAGTCCATTTCAATTTGTAGGACTTGTGGCGCATGTTTGTCGACATCCGCATTCAACCTTTGTAATTCTAAAATGAGACTATCACGAGTTTGTGGAGACATTCGTAATAAGTCAAGGATGTGCAGCTGTGCAGCTATGTGTTTGAAGTGCTCAATCAAGTCGTACTTGAAAGCCTCCTTCGGGCCTGCATTTTCATTATTGCTACCACTTGGGGCATTTACAACTTGCTTTCCCGAAGGATTTACATAGGAAAAAGAAGGTTGGTTGTAATTTTTGTAGTAATCCCGGCCAGAACGGATACCTCTACCAACTTCAAGAGTTGCTAGAGAAGGGTCTTCTTTTGGAAGATCACTCTCGGGATCAAGGGGTTGATCCTTGTCATTTGCTGAAGACGTCTCTATAGCTGCATTGTCGTCTTCAGTGATTGTGTTGCACGGAGCATTTTCCGGGAACAAGTCGTGAACAACATCCAACAACTTTTCTTTATCAGTCCAGACATCGTCTATGAGATCGGGTATCTGGGACCAATCGACTGGGTTTTCATTGAAGAAGACTTCATTGGCAGGAGTTTCTTCAAGATGATCAATCGGGAGAAGCTTGAGCTTTGATGTCACAGCTTCAGGAGACGAGGGCTGAGAAGATGATATCTCAATGGAAGTCACCTGAGAAGATGTACCCCGGAAGGTACACTACCGGTTGGGGAGTACGTGTCTTCGGAAGCTTCAGAGGCACTATTGTTCTGAGCTATTGCATTGCAAGTTATCCTGACAGGAGATGCCCCCAGTGTAGACTGTTGGGAATCGGACTCATCCTCGGATGTAAGAGGATCATCGATCCAGCTGTTTTCTCCATTTTCAGGAGTTGAGGGAGAAAGTTCCCGTTTATTTTCAGGGACTTCTGGTTATGGATCATGACGAAGATTGTTGACGCGATCCTGCTCCTGCTCTATGGCAATATGTTGCAAGATTCTTGCATATTCTTCAAGATTAGGCATAGGAGCCAAATCTTCTTCGTCATCTGCTCCTTGTGGTTCACCCATGTTGGGTTCCACTGGAGCATTGGCTGGTGCCAGGTTGACAGCGTCTCGGTCTTCTTCATCATCGGACCAGGATCCTTGCAGCGCCTTTGAAGTTTTGGAAAGGAATTCTTCCGTCTCCCCTAGTGAAGCAGTGGAAGAGGTGTCTGCCTTTTCAGGGACTTTTTGTTTTGGTTGAGACTTCTGCTGCTGTTTGAACTTGCGGAGTTGTCTCTTGGCTTGCCTTCGTTGCTGAGCGGTCGGCTTTGTTTTGACGATCTCCTAATTTTCATCTTCTAGGAGATCGGGATGCACCCATATGGGTTGTCCATCTGGTGTTGGATAGGGAACAAAACTCTCGGGACTTTTGTGCCTGTTTTATCACCTTGAATGAAGTAGTGATCTTCTCATATGGTAACTTTGAAGTTTTCCCACATGACACCATGTTGACGGAGGCGGAGCCGTAGTTTTTATCGAAGGTAATGACAACGTTTTTCCACATCTCATTGATCTTCTCTCTCACAACGAAGCATTGATTGAGAGGATGTGAGATCATCTAGTGGTATGGACAGTATCGGGGATAGTTGGTTCTGCCAAGATCTCCCGGTCTTTTGGGCTCGGGCAAAGTGAGTTTGTCATTTGCTAGGAGAGCCTTAAAGATTTCTTCAACATCTTCATCGAACATGTATTTCTTTTCTACACGTTCTTTGAAGGCATCGGAGAGTTCAGGTCTTTTACTCGTAGCTTTGTTTTCAGCTTTCTTTGGCTGCTAAGAAGCTGACTTGGTTTGCACATTGAGAACCTCCTTTTTCTTTGGTTTTGAGGTTGTAATGGCAGTCGGCTCTTTCTTTGATGATTTCTGACTGTTGAGGTCTTTGATCACCATTTCAGCTTCCATGGAAGCTTCGAGGAGTTCTTCCTGGTTCTTTGATTTGTTGCCGATGATCATGGAGCGGATTCTTGCTCTCATGTTGTTACGGCCGATGTCGACTAGCGACGCTTGTGGCAGTTCATCTGAGCATTTGTACGCCATTGCCTTTCACTTGTGAATGAAGTCGTATGTTGACTCATTCTCTCCCTATTTTAGGCTACAAAGCTGAGCCATAGTAACAGGATGATCCTCACGTGGGAAGTGAGTCAGGAAGCTTGTCTCCAGCATGGCCCAGTTTTGGATGGAGTTCTTCGGCAGAGTGGAGTACCAATTGAAGGCTGTACCTTTTAGGGTACTTGCAAAGAGCCGAATCTTGAGGGCGTCTTGATCCGCAATAGCTCCTGTCAGGATCTTAAAGTGGATGACATGATGTCTAGCTGAACTTTTCCCCGTATATGTTTGGAGAGTAGGTTGTTTGAATTTTGCAGGGAACGGAACCGGGTCGATCCATAGAGGATAGGGTGGCTTGATCCCATGTTCCTTCAATGTATCATTTTCTTTTGCTTTTGTGAGGATATCATCAACGTCCTTTTTGGTAAGGGCGCGTGGCTCATTTTTTTTTTTGCATTGGCCTCGTCATCTTGATGATTTGGAGGGGTTTCATTATTAGGTGGACGCTGTAAAGTGAGAAGGAGGTTATCCATCAGAACCTCAATTCTCTGTTGTCCTTGCTCCAACTGCTAGATGCGTGCGGTTACGTCATCTTGTGGATATGTGGTGGTGGCTGCTCAGAACTTGTAGCCAAGACGTTCATCCCTTGGGATTCGAACGAAGAAATCATCTTGGTGACTGAGCTGGGGCTCATTCTTCTGGATGAAGAGTCCGAGGAGTGGTTACTCCGGTGTCCTTAGCTTGAAGGAGTGGAGGATTCTTCCAGATGTGTTCGTGTCCGGGAGATGCTGCGAGTCATCGGACGTCTGACACGGATTTTGGTTGCTGACTTCTGGCGTTTTCTGGTTTTGCCAACCATATGGACAGCAATGACTTGGTCGGGTCTTTCTTTTTTGACCCATTTGTTAGAGACATGGAGAGTAGAATACTGGATTCTTTGTTTCTCAAGTCTCTTCTATTGATATACTGCGCGGCGATGCATACGATGAGCTATTTGAGCTTCAGTCAGCTCTAGCTGAGCTCTGGCAATGAAGGATGTAGTCCCCCGTGCACAACAGCCGAGCTTGTCTTCTTTGAAGCTGGGGATGGACAGGATCCGTACGCGGTCCTTAGCCTGTCGCAATGAGGCTTTGCATTTTGCGAGTTGGGTCCTTGTTGAGATGAAGGGTCGACTAGCAGGAGTGCAGGCTTCAGCAGGTTTTTGCGGAGGCCTAACGATGCAGGATTTGATTTTGGGCTTGTAGGAGCAAGCCGGCTCATGCTAATTTTTTTTGTTCTTTAGGAGGAGGGTAGGTTTCTCCTCTTTTATGTAAGAGAGAGGGTAGAACCGGTTTTCCTTGAGAGGAGCCAGGTATGTTGGCTTTGTAGATGTTCGGGACCTCCGTTGCTTTGGTGAAGATCTCGGGGACCAGGTTTTCGGGCAAACCTGGTTTCTAGTGGGTTGAGCTTTGTGGGAGCCCCACGGGCTTCAGGCTTCTTTGTGTTCGCCCTTGGTGCCATGTTAGTGACACGTTGCGAGGCAGTTTTCTACTTCTTGGCAGGTACAATTTCTTCTGTTGGGAGTGGGAATGGTCCCAACGATCCGAAGACGATGGTCCGGGGAGTTGAGGTTGACCCGGTGTTTTGAGAGTTATCGAAGGAGATGACGCTTCAGCAACTGGCGGGGCGCTTATGAGTGCGCTTGTTTTGCTTGTCTTGAAGCATAAGCTGGTACTTGTTCTCATCGAAAGTGATGGTCAATGAAGTTGCCATTGCTAGTTTTGGAAAACTTCTGAAACAAGACCACATCCATTAGTAATCACAAGAATATGGTAATCATAAATGAAGAACAACTATGGTTTTGTCTTTTCAAATCGCTCAAGGGGACATGGCCCGGCCCAAGCAAGATGAAGAAGGCAAAAAGCCATAGATGATATAATTGTTCTAAAATGCAAGTATGGTAGGCTTAAGGTGAGCGTACCAGTGACTAGTAGAAGCAATTGTAGGCCTTAATTCAAATTACCAAGAAGCAAGGCTCACTCAAGGTAAAATGATATAAGGTTGGAGATACAAATGTGTCAGTTGCGAATACAGTAGACCTGAAAGGGCGTACTAGCACCGCTAGGCACAAATGTTGCAAATCGCATCCTTGGAAAGGACACAAGATGGGATTTTTTTGAAAGGTCAAATTTGGATTCATAAAGGAGAGCAAATGGTATTCCAATCCGAACCACAGCTCAACATTTCTGCGAGCGTTAAATCCGAACGGGAAAGAACCAGAATTTCTCGAATGTAAGTCCAAACGTGACGGAAGTTTTTTTTTTATGAAAAGTCAAGATTGAATTCATCAAAGAGAGCAAATGGTGTTCCAATCCGAACTACAGCTCAACATTTTTGTGAGCGTTAAATCCGAAAGAGAAAGAGCCAAGATTTCTCAATTCTGACTCAAAAGTGACGTAAGTTTTTTTTTTTTTTTTTTGAAGGTTTAAGATTGAATTTATCAAAGAGAGCAAATGGTGTTCCAATCCGAACCACAACTCAACATTTCTGCGAGCGTTAAATCCGAAAGGGAAAGAGCCAAGATTTCTCAATTTTGAACTCAAAAGTGAAATTTTTTTTTGAAAGGTGCACATTGATGGACCCTCGGGATCTTCCGTCCTCTCCTTCCGGGGGGACTGACCTGGGTCTCGGCGGAGGAGGGAAAATCGCGGGTATCAATATTTTTGTACGGGTATGCCAGATTTACTTTCTACTTGGAATTTGGAATGGTGATGATCCGGAGATTCACCTTCACAAGTGGAAAGGAAATCGATCATTTTTTCTAACTTTTCAAATTGCATAAATATTAAGAAAAGAGACAAGTTTGTTTTTTTAGAATGCCGTAGGAGGTGTTTTTTTTTAATTTGTTTGCCGTAAAAGGCGATTTTGCCGTGAAAACCGATTTTGCCGTGAAAGGTGATTTTACAAAACTCATCAAATATGAAAGACAAGAATTGCAATTTCTTTTTGTCTCTTTAAGAAATACAAACTACAATAGAAAAGTAAGAAAAGGGATCTAACTTCTCAGGAGATTGTGGGTACACGTTGAGATCGACAGTCGCAAGTCATGTATGGACTTCGCCATCGTCCTTCAAATGAGAACGTATGATGTTTTGATTCTTCGGCTTGGCTCCTAACCTCAGTTTTTTAAAGGACAAGGACCAAGAGGAGGTCCTATATACAATGAAAAACCGAGTAAACGGGCTGAAAAGCCGCTTTTAGGCCATGTTGGAGAAGGATGAGACCTTGGGGGGGTGGCCCCCCAAGGGACGTTGATCACCTTGTGGTGCTTCCGGGAGCAAAGCAGCAGGACTTCGTCTCTCTCTTGAATTTTCTGGATTTTCAGAGCTTGCACTCGGGATTCTCCTTTTTCTTTTTATTCATTCTTCTTGGAATGGACCTCCTTTTATAGGCTTTTGATAGCCATGAGGTGTTTATTGGCATTGATAGCCATGATGAGGAGTTACAAGTTGATTTTGTAACTCCTTTTTCATGGCTTGTGATTGGCCGATGAAGGTTGTGGGCTTTTAATTGCCTTTATGCTTCATGATGATGGGAGTTTCATGGGTTTAATGCCATGATTGCTTAGATTTGTAACTCCCAAATGCTTGAATCTGATTTGGCCGTCCAAAATAATGAGTTAATGACCGCATTAAGTTGTCATAAATGGGTCAATTAACGACATTAAGTGGTCGCCAAGGCATGTGAAGAGTCGCGAGCCGCGCCGTGTCTTTTGAGATTCTTCTTGCGATTATCACAGGTGGATCCACGCATTGTTTGATGTCAGATTGCGATGCAATTTCAGACATTGATTGATGTTGGTGGGCCAGTGACATCTGCCTTGTCGATTTCACGATCGGTCGGACAGAAAGTATACTTTCTTGGTCAGCCGGTTGGCGATCTTGGAGCGATCGGTGTTGATTTCATGCATTTGACGGGGGATCCGAGATGTTGACGAAGATCAGTCGTTTTCAAGCATCAAAGATTGGATTTTCAGAAAATCACAAAGGCAAGAACACCCAAAATGCGAAAAGGATCGAAAAACAGGCAATTTGGTGCAAAATCCGGCGACCCGGATTTGTAGGGTCGCCGGGCGACCATGCACCCAAGGTCGCCGAGTGTCGTTTTCGGCCGTTTTTCCGTCTTTTTCGTTCCTTCTTTCTTCTGTATTTTTCTTGACATTTTTCCTCAATTATTGACTTGATTTTCTTGGAGAAATCTTGACGAGAACCCGCGCGAAATCAGAGCACAAAGTTTCCCATTTTTTTCGGGAAAGCCGAAGATTTGTACCCGATTTTCCGTCAAGCATCGAAACTTGGTCAAACGATGTCGGAATGACCTGAAAATTGAGGTGAGGCTTCTTGAGTAGTGGATAGGACCAACCATGAGCTTTTATTTGAGTTTTGAAGTCGTTTGGGGTCCCATCGATGCTTGACTTGATTTTGCTGCGGGGAAATTACCGAGCTTTGATATGTGGTCAAACGATGTCCGATTGACCTGAAATTTGACGGGGAGCCTATTGGAGTCATTTTGAGACGTTCCATCAGCTCTATTTTGGATTTCATGGTCCCGAGTTGCTCCGCCGCCGGTAGGCTTGATTTTCTCTCGGAGCATCGAAACCTGGTCAAACGTTGTTGGAATGACCTGAAATTCGACGTGCAACCTTTTGGAAGCATGTTGAAGCCACTCATGTACTTGGTTTGATGAGTGATGGCTTCGGTGGTTCCCGTCGCCGAGAGTCTTGATTTAGCCGCTCGAGCGTTGATGGAGGGTCAAACGTTGTCGGTTTGACTTGAAATTTGGCATGGAGCCTTTTGGAGACATTCTGGAGTCATCCATAGGCTCTGATCAAAGTTTTGGTGTCTTCGATGGTGTCACCGCCAAACGATGTCGGAGAAGTAAAGTTAGGCCAAACGATGTCGGAATGGCCCGAACCCTCAGGTGTACCCCTCTTTTAGCTGTCTTGAAGGATCTCTCAGTTTCTGTCTGGTTCTGACAAAATCTGATGCCTGAAGTAGCCTTGCCTGTTTTTTAGCAGGATTCAGCTTCACGAGGCTTCTTGTTGTTGAGGAGACATAGTGACTTTTTTGGTGTCAACAAATGCCCCCTCGAGGTACAGCGACGAGTAGCTTTTTGGAGTCGATGTGCCTCGAAGAGAAACTTGGAGGAGAGATTCCAACTTGACCAAAAGTCTTAAGCATTTTATTTTTATTTTTTTTAATAGCCTTCCGAGTTTCCAGGGGAATTTTATGGTAGTGAGAGGGATCACGTACCATCTCAAGGCAAAGTTTTGAAAATGACATGGGGTGTTTGGATTTTGGGTTTTGGATTTTTGGTTTTTGACCTTGTGACCTAACAAGCTGTATGTGGCAAGGTAGGGGGTCGGAGTTTGATTTTTGATTTTGTCCTCGTGACCCAACAAGCTGTATGTGGCAGGTTAGGGGGTCAGATTTGAGGTTTTTGGTTTTAGGTTTAGTTTGGATTTTGATTTTGGTTTTGGTCTTGTGACCCAACAAGCTGTATGTGGCGAGCTAGGGGACCGGAATTTGGTTTTGTGAAATGTCAATTTCAAGATTTTGGCTCAATTTGGTTCATGAGGTTGGACGGTTTGGTTTTTTGGAATCTCATGAGGCTTTCTTGTCTTTTTTTTTTTAATGGTCCCATCAACTCCAAAGAGGCATGGGACTTTTTGCTCTTTTTCTTCTTCTTTTTTTTTTTGCTCTTGGTAAGAGGAATATTTTGACTAAAAGCCACTTTTAATGGCTAGGTGGTCAAACCTGGCTCATATGGGCTAACCCATGAGACCTTAGGCTTTGGAGATGGCCTAAATCTCATATGGTGTCATTTTTGTAAAGAATATCTAAAAATATCTCTTTTGTGTAGAGAATATCTAAAAATATCTTTACTTGGAGGGAATTTCCCAAGTTTCTTCCTTTTGTGGAAAGAATTTCTCAAAATATCTTTCTTTTTGGGAAAGTAACTATTTTTAGTACTTACCTCCTTTCTTTTCTCCTTGTTTCCTCTTTTGGCTTGCTCTCTTCTATAAAAGCAAGAGGGTTGGTTCTTTTGCTACATTGCTTTCTTTGTTTGCAAGAAATCTCCAAGAGTGCTCCCCAAGATTAAGAAGTGCTTTTGCTCCAAGCTTTTCTTCTTCTTCTTCATCAATGGCTTCAAGTAAGTTTTCTTCCTCCACAAAAAATTCCATTTGTAGAAGTAGCTTCTTTCTTTCTTTGCTTTTTTCTTCTTTTCTTTTCGTGCTCCTTTTTCTTTTTTTCTTTTTTTTTTTTTTCTTTTCACGGTTTTCTCCCCTTGTTTGTTTTTTTGACCGTGCACTTCTTTTCTCTGTTTTTTTTTTCCACGCTGATTTCTTTTTTTTTTTATTGGCTGTACGGACGGCCTGCCACGTGGCAGCGGGCCAGAATTTTTTTTTTTTTTTGCTGAGATTTTTTCTCTCTCTTTTTTTTTTCTTTTCTTTGTTTGCTCACCATGATAATGAGGCTATGCAATTTCAATATGTATGCATTTTTTTTTATGCATCAAGATAGAAGGCTAGAGTCTCTAGGTCAAGCCAACATGATTTTTGACTTGGACAAAGTTTGATTGGTTTTGACCAAATTGGGTTGGAATTGGTCAAACTTGGTCAAGGTTTTCTTAGTATCTAATGCATGATGATATTTTTTTTTATGCATGATTTTTGTAAATGGACTTGGAAGTATGATGATGCATACCTGAAAATCTTTTGCAAGTATTAGGATTTTGAACTCGCAGAGATGTTGAGCTCTTTCTCGGTCTTGCTGGATTTTGAGGAAGTTTGCAATTTTTGGATTCTGAAGCTCGCAGCAATGTTGAGCTCTTTTCTAGATTCTGCGGAAGTTTGATGAGATTGGCTCGTTCTCGCAGCGATGTTGAGTTCGAACCTTCTTTGAGAATTCTCCACTGACTATAAGCTCGCAGCGATGCTGAGCTCATCTTCAGGCTTCCTGTCTTTCTCGGAGTATTTTCCTTTTCTTTGGAATTACCCTGGAACCATGTCAAAATTTTGCTAGAATTTTTGTAGCAGAATTCTGTTATTTTGACGTTGATTGATTTTTTTTCTTCCATCTTTTGCAGGTAGTTCTTCTAGAACAAACAAGGGTAAATGTCCTATTACTGACGCAGCTCGTTGATCTGCTAGATCTTCCAATGCGGCCGTTCAGCAGGCTTGGGAGAAGGTCCAGTTTGTTGAGAAGAACTTGGAAGAGTGTGATTCCCTCAATCGTGATGAGATGAGACAGCGATTGATCGCTCTCAAAGATGAGGAGTTCTATAAGATCATGGTAACCAGCCGTCCTTGGGTTACGGACGATCAGAGCGTTGTGCTCAAGCCTACCTTCTTCTTTGGTGATGTAGTCCCCGACGACTTGACATACCAAAGGAGATGTTTATAAAGCCATCCAGCAAAGTCAAAGCTGAGCTGACCGAGGTCACGAAGACTTGGAGGCAGATCGTTCAGGAGAAGAACGTTACCGAGTTATCCATCATGGGGCTGAAGCAAGACTTGGACCGCCTTGATAAGGAGGTCGTCGAGGTTAGGCAGCGTCTTGAGCTTTTAGAGGAAGAAGCTGCTGCCAAATGGACCGCCATTGTGGAGGCTCTTGACAAGGAGGGAACTCTCATTCGCCAGGTTGAGGAAGCTACAAGTAATGTCCGGAGGAAGACTCAGGAGCATGAGCAGTGGCAGGTCCTCGGGAAGAACTTCCTCGTGCTGCAGATGGGTAGCCGCATTCGGCCGTATTTTATGGGAACATTCTGAAGAAGCGTGGCCTAAAAACTTTGGAGGTTAAGGCCAAGGGTCTGCTTGAGGAGTTGAACATTTGGTTGAAGACCATGCTAGATTGAGCTCCTGAGTTGTAACAAACTCTTTTCTTCTTCTCTTTTTTTTTGGTACCTCCATGTATAAACAATTTTGGTACTATATTTTTTGTATCCCATTCTTTTCACTTAAATCAGTTTTTGATGAAAACAAATTTGAGCAAAATTTGATGGGAATGTTTGTTCAAAAATTTGATCTAAAGGTTGTCATTTTGTGAAAATCTTTTGTCAAAGGGTTGTTTTGGGCATGAAAGCCAATTTTGTGGCGAAAAGCCTGTTTTTTGATGGCTTGAAAACCAAATTTTAGGTGGCATGAAAGCCTAATTTTGTTTGTGGCATGGGGGCCAAATTTGTTTGTGGCATGAGAGCCAAAATTTGTGATAGCATGAAAGCCGAAGTTCTTTTTTGAATGGCGTGAAAGCCGAACTTTGGAATGGCATAGAAGCCGAATATTATTTTGTGGCATGGAAGCCAAATTTTCTTGTGGCATGAAAGCCAAAATTTTTGTTTGTGGCATGAGAGCCAAGGTTTTTTTTTTTGTTTGTGGCATAAAAAACAAACTTTTTTTGTTTGTGGCATGAGAGCCAAAGTTTTTGGATGGCGTGAAAGCCAATTTCTTTGGAATGGCATAGGAGTCGAGTTTTAAGATGGCATGAAAGCCGATTTTTGGAATGGCATAGAAGCCGAGTTTTGAGATGGCATGAAAGCCGATTTTGGAATGGCATAGAAGCCGAGTTTTGAAATGGCATAGAAGCCGATTTTGGAATGGCATAGGAGCCGAGTTTTGTTTTTTGTTTTGTTGTTTGTTTTGTTTTGGCATGGAAGCCAGATTTTTGAAAACCAAGTTTTGTTTTATTGGCATGAAAGCCAATTTTGGGCGTTTATAGCCGGATTTTGGCGTTTATAGCCGAGTTTGGCGTTTATAGCCGATTTTTGGCGTTTATAGCCGAATTTTGGCATTTATAGCCGATTTTGGCGTTTATAGCCGATTTTTGGCGTTTATAGTCGATTTTTTTTGTTTTGGCATTTATAGCTGAATTTTGGCATTTATAGCTGAATTTTGGCGTTTATAGCCGATTTTTGGCGTTTATAGTCGGGTTTGGTTTTCAAAATGCAGGTATCGACTAAATGTCGCCTCCCCGCTAAATGGTCTTGCAAGTATCGATGGAATGTCGCTTCCTTGCTCATTCGATTTGCGAGTATTGATGGAATGCCACTTCCTCGTGGGGTGGGTTTTGCGAGTATCGATGGAATGTCGCTTCCTCGCGAATTGGGGTGCAAGTATCGACTAAGCGTCGCTTCCCTGCCTTTCCCAAAACTTTTGGTTTTGCGGGTACTGACTTGATGTCATTTCCCCGTGATTTTTGAAATTTGAGGTTTTCTCGAACCATTTGGGTTGTGGATATCAATTGGAATATTGCGTCTCCACGGTTTTGAAATTTTGAGGTTTTGCAAGTATCGAATGGGGTTCGCTTCCTTGCGATTTTTGGGCTTTGGAAGTATCGAATAGGGTTCGCATCCTTCCTGTTTTTTTTGGGTTTTTGGAAGTATCGAATGGGGTTCGCATCCTTCCGGTTTTTGGGTTTTACGAGTATCGACTGAATGTCACTTCCCCGCGGTTTCTAAAAAGCCATTTTTTTTGTTTAGAGACACGAGGGTCATAAATTTTGACTTAAAACCATTTTGGTTGTAAAAGCCGAGGCGGACTAGGGTGAAAATTCCTGAGTCCTGGTTTTTGTTTCAAACAATGAGTTTTGGTTCAAGGATCGAAAATTTTGATCAAGTCTAGGAAGAGGCTCCTAAACTTGGATTTTTGGATTTTTTTTTCTTGAACAATGAAACGATGAAAGTAAGCATTGTTTTGAAATTGTTTTTCTTTTTGGAAATTTCAACATTAAGATGAAAATTTCAAAAGGGGATGGGTTTGACGAGCAAGTACCTGGAAATAGGCTTTGGCCATATAGATATCGCTCTGACCCGTTTTGAGGAAGTCTTCAAGAGTAGTACCGCTTCAAGAACTTGATGTTGATGGGTAGCATACATCTGTCTCCTTCCATGTTTAGAAGAGCGTATGCACCGTTGGAGAAGACTTTGTCAATGACGAAGGGTCCCTCCCATTTTGGTTCAAATTTTCCTTTGGAATTGTGGGCAAAGACTATGGGTCTTTTTACTGTAAGAACCAAGTCACCCTTTTTGTAGGCGCGTTACCTGACCTTCTTGTCGAAAGATCCTGCCATGCGTGCTTGGTACAACTCAATGCTTTGTAGAGCTTCTAGTCGTCTTTCATCGAGATTATCCAGCTCTTGGAGTCTCAATTTGACATTGCTTTCTTGCGTCATGTCATTTTACAAAGATACCCTTAAGGAAGGAATTTGTACTTCCAAAGGGACAACAGCTTCGCATCCATAGACCAAGGAGAATGGTGTACTATGGGTTGGTCCTTGAACGGTGGTTCGATAGGCCCACAAAGCTTCTGGTAGTTTGTCGCCCCAGTCTCTTTTGTGACTAGAGACCATTTTCTTGAGAATGTTGCAGAGTGTCTTGTTGAAGGCTTCTGCTAGTCCGTTCGCTGCTGGATCATATGGAGTCGAAGGATAACTTTGAATCTTTTAGGAATGCCGAAGCGACAAATAATGTTGGTGCGCAAGAACTGAAGGACTGATGAAGTCTTCATTTCGCCGAGCGCAAATGCTTCTGACCACTTGGAGAAATAATCCGTAGCGGCAAAGATGAAGCGATGACCTTTGCTTGATGGGGGAGAGATAGGACCTATGATGTCCATACCCTGGCTTCGAAAGGCCATGAGATTGTTGTTGGATGTAGCCATTCTGGAGGCATGTGGACATAATCTCCATGAATCTGGCATTTTTGGCAGCGCTTAGCAAATCGCATTGCATCAGCTACCATGGTAGGCCAATAATAACCTAGCCTTTTTATCTGGTTGTAGAGCTTAGGGCCAGCCTGGTGGGCTCCACAAAGACCAGCATGCACTTCTTTGAGAGTTTCCTCAGCCTCTTGTTGTGACAAGCAGCGTAGAGGTACTCCATTGAAGGATTTTCTGTAAAGTGCTTTTGAAGGTATATCCAAATGAAAGTTTGGGGCTCGTCTTTGGATGCTTACCCGTTCTTTTGGATCTTCAGGTAAGACTCCGAACATGATGTAATCAATGAACATCCGACTTCCGACCACTTGGTGGCATTCAACAACTGCTTGGTGTGTGTTGAGAGGAGGGATAATCCTTCTTTGACACACTATGACTTGCATGTTTTCCCCTTCTTGGATTGCCATGGATCCAGAGAGTCCAGCCAGGGTATCTGCACGGATGTTTTCACCTCTGAGGATGTGGGTGATGTGAGAGATGTTGAATTTTTGTCGAAGCGACTGCGCCTTGTTGTATTAAGGCAGCAAATCAGGCTTCCTGACTTCATATTTCTGATTCATCTGGTTGACGATCAATTAAGAGTCTCCAAAAGCTTCCAACATGGTGATGCCGGATTCGAGGGCGAGTTCCAATCCTACAATCAGGGTTTGGTACTCAGCTGCATTGTTTGAACATGGGTCCAGTAGCGAGAAGGCGTGTGGAATTATGTATTTGTCGGGACTGACAAAGAGGATGCCGATTACCGATATTTGCTTTCCTTTTTCATTTGTCCTGATAGCACCGTCAAAGTACATGTCCGAGGAAGAATTTGATAAGGAAGTTTCCACATTGTAGACAAATTCGTCTGGGAGATCATCCCTGAGTGGAGAATCTTTAGGCAATGGGTGCTCTACGAGAAAGTCTGCTAGAGCTTTTCCTTTGATCGTTTTTTGTGGTACATACCTAATATCAAACTGTGATAAAAGGATGGACCATTTTGCCAGTCGGGCATTGAGAGAACCTGCTTTTGTGATAGGGACCTTTAGGAGGTTGATCCTCGAAATCAAGTAGACTGTATTCGACAGCAGATAGTGACGCAGCTTTTGCACGGCGAACATCACTGCAAGGTATTATTTTTCGACTGGGGAGTAGTGATGCTCTGCACCTACCAACATGCGGCTAAGGTAATATAGAGCAGCTTCTTTTCTGTCGTTGTTTTCTTGTGCAAGCAGAGCACCCAAAGAGTGGTCGAGAGCTCTTGTGTACAAGATAAATGGTTTTCCAGTTGTGGGGGCAGCCAGCACTGGAGGTTTGGTGAGGTATGCTTTGATGTCTTGAAATGCATTTTCACATTCAGCATCCCAGACAAAGTCTACGCCTTTCTTCATTAGGCGAGAGAATGGACGGCATTTCCCTGATAGATTGGAGATGAACCGTCGAATGTAGGCCAACCTTCCTTGAAACCCTTTTAATTCACTTAGGGTTCTTGGAGATGGCATTTCCAGGATAGTCTTGACTTTGGTAGGTTCAAGTTCTATTCCACCTTTCCGTACTATGAATCCGAGAAACTTACCCGATGAGACACCGAAGAAGCACTTTAGTGGATTCATCCGCAATTTGTATTTGCGAAGTCGGAGGAAGACTTCTCGAAGATCATCGAGATGGTCTTCTTTTCTTCTGCTTTTGATGGCGAGGTCGTCAACATAGCATTCGACCGTCTTGTGATGCATATCTTGGAATATTTTCATCATAGCCCTTTGATATGTTGCACCTGCATTTTTCAGACCAAATGGCATGACAGTGTAGCAATACACGCCAAATGGTGTGCGAAATGGCGTATGCCTTTCATCTTCAGGATGCATCTTTATCTGATTGTAGCCAGAGAATCCATCCCTGAATGTCATTCGCTCGAACCCATAGGTGTTGTCAATCATCACCTCTGTTATGGGGAGCGGGAATTCATCTTTAGGGCATGCATTATTCAGGTCTCTGTAGTCGATACGGACCCTTATCTGTCCATTTTTCTTTGTCACAGGGACAATGTTGGCTAACCATTCAGGATACTGTTCCTCGCGGATGAAGCCAACGTTTTTGAGTTTCTGAACTTCTTGTTCAATTTTTTTCCATCACGCCGAGACGGAATTTTCTTTGGCCTTGTTTGATAGGCTTGATTTCTTTTTGCAAGTTGAGCTTGTGGACTGCTATTTTGGGATCCAAGCCAGGCATTTCGGCATAAGACCATGCAAAGCAATCAATGAACTCACGAAGAAAAGAGATCTACTCGGGTAACTCATCATCCTTTATATTCTTGCTTATGAATACAGGACGTGGGTTTCAGGTGTTCCCAAGTCTATCTTTTGGACAGGATCTTCTGTCAGAAGGTTTGAAGGTGGTTCCTCCACAATGTTTTCGGGGGCTTCCAACTCAACACAACCTTCTGGAGTGCCATAGGCATTTTCAGATTGAGGCTCTGTTTCTTTCCATGGATCTTCTTGATCAATGTCTTTCTCAAGGCTTGCAATGAGATGGTCCCAATCATCTGCTGGAACTGGGTTGAAGTAGGGTACTTCTTTTGGAGACGATGGTTCTTCTGAGTCTGAAAACCGATCGCCTGTATCATTGGGCAATTCCTCTTTATTATCAGAGAAATTATACCAATTGGAGGAGCTTTTTGGACCCTTGACGAGTGACTCCTCAAAGAGATATCCAGGGATATCAATGTCTTTATGAGATGTTGAGGCTTGGTCTGCAAAGCGACTTTGCAGCCATGGTGTCAACTGTCTCATAGGAGTGGTAGGATCATACCCCAACCCATATGAAGACTTACCTTTGTCAAGGTGGATTTTCCAATCTTCTGGTTGACTTTTGGTCAGGGTGGGTTCAAATGGTGTGAGAATACCACGGCCACCTAACAAACCAGTCGGATTTTGAGCGTCGTAGCCCATTTTCTTCATGATAGCTTGTGCCATTGGACTATACAGAGATAGCTGAGGCATACCTTCGTTTTGGAAAGGTTCAAGCAGAGAGTTCAGTGGAGATGCTCCCGATCTATGGAAGAAGATTGCTTTTTCTTCTAACGAAGTTGCCGGAATAACAAAGGAAGCAGACGTAGGATCTTCTGTGTCTGCAGGTGTCTACAATGGAGTGAGAGCGGGTTGATCTTGCTGAGTATCAGCTTGGCTTGATGCTGTGTCATCTTCTGGCTCTGACTCTGAGTCTGTGTCATGCATAATAGACACAAAGTAGACAGTGAACTTGCCCCCAGCCTTTTGTTTTGTCTTGCTTGCTTTGGTAGTGATTACCAAAAGCTTTGGAGATTTGAAGGAGACGACGAAGGGAGTTTGACCGCTTACTTCGAGTTTGGTGGAGGGTTTGTTTACCTCCGATGATTGCTGAGGAGCCTTGCCTTTCTCTTTCTGGAGACTGCAGCAAAGTGAATTGTTTCTTCCTCCTGTTCTTCTTTTCCATCTTTATACATTTGAGCATCTGCAAAATGGACATATCTGCCTTTGAAGGGCTTTTTGTCTGCAAACACTCGATGTATCAAGCCGTCGTTGCCAATGAACTTGATGCATTGATGTAGGGTGGAAGGGACGACACCATTGTCAAGTATCCAGGGGCGTCCAAGGAGTATATTGTAGCATGAAGGGGTCCTTATCGCATATACGGTGACTTCAGAAATAAGATCACCGATTTGCAATTTGAAGCTGGTTATGCCGATAGGCCTTTGAGCGCTCCTGTCATATCCGAAGATGGATACGAACGTATGACTTAGCTTGCTAGGCGGGATGCCCAGCTCTTCGAGTGCCGAAGTAGAGATGAGGTTGAGTGCAGAACCTGGATCGATCTGAACTCTGTGTACTGGCATTTCTTTGACGTACCCCGTAAAGTACAAGGGTCGGTTGTGCTTTGTCTCGCCTAGCAGGAGGTCATCCTTGTCGAAGGCAATTGTTGCACTTGCTGCTTTTTGTACCAAGAGGCATTCATTGCTTGATCCCTCAGTTTTCTTCTTTTCTCCCTTTGGGGGTGTATTTGATTTTTTGACCCTGTAGTCCATTTCAATTTGTAGGACTTGTGGGGCGTGTTTGTCGATATCCGCATTCAGCCTTTGTAATTCTGAAATGAGACTATCACGAGCTTGTGGAGACATCCGTAGTAAGTCAAGGATGTGCAAACGTGCAGGTATGTGTTTGAAGTGCTCAATCAAATCATACTTTAAAGCCTCCTTCGGGCCCGTGTTTTCATTATTATTGCCACTTGGGGCGCTTACAACTTGCTTTCCCGAAGGATTTACATAAGAAGAAAAAGGTTGGTTGTAATTTTTGTGGTAATCCCGGCCAGAACGGGTACCTCTAACAACTTCAAGAGCCTCTAGAGAAGGGTCTTCTTTTGGAAGATCGCTCTCAGGATCAAGGGGTTGATCCTTTGCTGAAGACGTCTCTATAACAGCATTGGCGTCTTCAGTAATTGTGTTGCATGGGGCAATTTCAGGGAACAAGTCCTGAATAGTATCCGGCAACTTTTCTTTATTAGTCCAGACATCGTCTATGAGATCGGGTATCTGGGACCAATCGACTGGGTTTTCATTAAAGAAGATTTCATTGGTAGAAGTTTCTTCAAGATGATCAATTGGGAGAGGCTTGAGCTCTGATGTCACAGCTTCAGGAGACGAGGGCTGAGAGGATGATATCTCAGTGGAAGTCACCTGAGAGGATGTAGCTCCAGATGATACATTACCGGTTGGGGTATACGTGTCTTCGGAAGCTTCAGAGGCACTATCGTCCTTAGCTATCGCATTGCAGGTCATCTGGACAGGAGATGCCCCCAGTGCAGACTGTTGGGAATCAGACTCATCCTCAGATGTAAGAGGATCGTCGATCCAACTGTTTTCTACATTTTCAGGAGTTAAGGTAGAAAGTTCCCGTTGATTTTCAGGGAATTCTGGTTCTGGATCATGACGAAGATTGTTGATGCGATCCTACTCCTGCTCTATGGTAAGATGTTGCAAGATTCTTGCATATTCTTCAAGATCAGGCATGGGAGCCAAATCTTCTTCGTCATCTGCTCCATGTGGTTCACTAATGTTGGGTTCCACCGTAGCATTTGCTGGTGCTGGATCAACAACATTTTCTTGAATAGGGTCCTAGTTTTCTTCATCATCAGACCAAGATCCTTGTGGCTGCAATAGGTTATACCTGATTACTGGCATAAGATGAGACTCGGGAATCCATTCCTCGTCGGAGAGGTATTCTCCTTTTTCAAGGGATTCTTCCCACTCATCGATATCACTGGCAGTGTCACTGGACTCGTATCCATCCATAGGGAATCCAACTACCGAGTTGCAAGAGTATGATGTACCCTGTACAGTTTCATTTTTGTATTGAGGTGGCATGAAATCATCAAGGGTGAACTTTCTTACCGCCTTTGAAGTTTTGGGAAGAGATTCTTCTGTCGCCCCTAGTGAAGCAGTGGAAGAGGTTTCTGCCTTTTCAAGGACTTCTTGCTTTGGTTGAGACTTCTGCTGCTGTTTGAGCTTGCGGAGTTGTCTCTTGGCTTGCCTTCGCTGCTGAGCGGTCGGCTTTATTTTGACGATCTCCCAATTTTCATCTTCTTGGAGATCGGGATGCACCATATAGGTTGTCCAGGTGTTGGATAAGGAACCAACTCTTGGGACGCTTGAGCCATTTTAATCACCTTGAATGAAGTAGTGGTCTTCTTCTTCGGTGATTTTGAAGTTTGCCGACATGACACCATGTTGACAGAGGCAGGGCCATAGTTTTTATCAAAGGTTATGACTCCGTTTTTCCACATCTCATTGATCTTCTCTCTCACAACGAAGCATTGATTGAGAGGATGTGAGATCATCTGATAGTATGGACAGTATCGGGGATCATTGCTTTTGTCAACATCTCCCGGTGTTTTGGGCTCCGGCAAAGTGAGTTTGCCATTTGCTAGGAGAGCCTCAAAGATTTCTTCAATATCTTCATCGAACGGATATTTCTTTTCTACACGTTCTTTGAAGGCATCAGAGAGTTCAGGTCTTTTACCTGCAGTTTTGTTTTCAGGTTTCTTTAGCTGCTGAGGAGCTGACTTAGTCTGCACATTGAGAACCTCCTTTTTCTTTGGTTTTGAGGTCGTAACAGCAGTCGGCTCTTTCTTTGATGATTTCTGACTGTTGAGTTCTTTGACCACCATTTCAGCTTCCATGGAAGCTTCGAGGAGTTCCCCCAGGTTCTTTGATTTGTTACCGATGATCATGGAGCAGATTTTTGCTCTCATATTGTTATGGCAGATGTCGACTAGCGACGCTTGTCACAGTACATCTGAGCATTTGTACGCCATTGCCTTCCACTTGTGAATGAAGTCATAAGTTGACTCATTCTCTCCCTGTTTTAAGCTGCAAAGCTGAGCTATAGTAACAGGGTGGTCCTCACCTTGGAAGTGGGTCAGGAAGCGTGTCTCCAGCATCGCCCAGTTTTGGATGGAGTTCTCCGGCAGAGTGGAGCACCAATCAAAGGCTGTACCTTTTATGGTACTTGCAAAGAGGCGAATCTTGAAGGCATCTTGATTCGCAATAGCTCCCGTCAGGATCTTGAAGTGGATGATTGTTGTCTAGCTGAACCTTTCCCCGTATATGTCTGGAGAGTAGGTTGTTTGAATTTTACAGGGAACAGAACCGAGTCCATCCATAGAGGATAGGGTGGCTTGATCCCATGTTCCTTCAATGTATCCTCTTCTTTTGCTTTTGCTAGGATATCGTCCACGTCCTTTTTGGTAAGGGCGTGTGACTCATTGTTTTTTGCATTACCTTCGTCATGTTCATGATTTGGAGGGTCTTGGTTGTTAGGTGGTGGACGCTGTAAAGTGAGAATAAGGTTTTCCATCAGAGCCTCAATTCTCTGTTGTCCTTGCTCCAACTGCTAGATGCGTGCAGTTACATCATCATGCTGTGGAGGCAGCTCAGAACTTGTAGCCAAGACGTTCATCCCTCGAGATTCGAATGAAGAAATCGTCCTGGTGACTGAGCTGGGGCTTATTCTTCTGGATGAAGAATCTGAGGAGTGGAGGATTCTTCCAGATGTGTTCGAGTCCGAGAGACGCTGCGAGTCACTGGACGTCTAACCCTGATTTTGGTTACTGATTTCTGGCGTTTTCTGGTTTTGCCAACCATATGAACAGCAACGAATTGGTCGGGTCTTTCTTTTTCGACCCATTTGTTTGAGACATGGAGAGTAGAATGCTGGGTTCTTCGCTTCTCAAGTCTCTTTTGTCAATATGCAGTGTGGCGACTCATACGACGAGCAATTTGAGCTTCAGTTAGCTCTGGCTGGGCTCTGACGATGAAGGATGTAGTCCCTCGTGCACAGCAGTCGAGTTTGTCTTCTTTGAAGCTGGGCAAAAACAGAATCTGGACGCGGTCCTTTGTCTGTCGCAATGAAGACTTGAATTTTGCGAGCTCAGCCCCGGTTGAGATGAAGGGTCTACTCGCGGAAGTGCAGGCTTCAGCATATTTTTGCGTAGGCCTAACGATGCAAGATTTGATTTTGGGCTTGTAGGAGCAAGCCGGCTCATGATGATTTTGTTTGCTTTTTGGGCGGAGGGTAGGTTTCTCCTCTTTCATGTAAGAGAGAGGGTAGAACTGATTCTCCTTGAGAGGGGCTAGGTATGCTGGCTTTGCAGATGTTCGGGACCTCCGTTGCTTTGGTGAAGATCTCGGGGACCAAGTTTTGGGGTAAACCTGGTTTCTTGTAGGTTTAGGCTTCGTGGGAATGCCACGGCTTCAGGCTTCTTGGTGTTCGCCCTTGGTGCCATGTTAGTGACACGTTGCGGGGCGGTTTTCTGCTTCTTGGCATGTACAATTTCTTCTGCGGGGAGTGGGAATGGTCCTAGCGACCCGAAGACGATGGTTCGGGGAGTTGAGGTTGACCCGGTGTTTGGAGAGTTGTCGAGGGAAATGACGCTTCGGCAACTGGCAGGGCGCTTATGCTTGTTTTGCTTGTCTTGAAGCATAAGCTGGTACTTGTTCTCATCAAAAGTGATGGTCAATGAAGCTGCCATTGTTAGTTTTGAAAAACTTCTAAAACAAGACCAAATCCATTAGTAATCACAAGAATATGGTGATCATAAATGGAGAACCACTATGGTTTTGGCTTTTCAAATCACTTAAGGGGACATGGCCCAGCCCAAGGACGATGAAGAAGGCAAAAAGCCATAGAAGATACAATTGCTCTAAAATGCAAGTATGGTAGGCTCAGGGTGAGCGTACCAGTGACTGCTAGAAGCAATTGTAGACCTTAATTCAAATTACCGAGAAGCAAGGCTCACTCGAGGTAAAATGATATAAGGTTGGAGATACAAATGTGTCGGTCGCGAATACAGTAGACCCGAAAGGGCGTACTAGCACCGCTAGGCACAAATGTTGCAAATCGCATCCTTGGAAAGGACACGAGATGGGATTTTTTTGAAAGGTCAAATTTGGATTCATAAAGGAGAGCAAATGGTATTCCAATCCGAACCACAACTCAACATTTCTGCGAGCGTTAAATCCGAAAAGGAAGGAACCAAGATTTCTCGGATGTCAATCCAGACGTGACGGAAGTTTTTTTTTTTGAAAGGTCAATATTGAATTCATCGAAGAGAGCAAATAGTGTTCCAATCGGAACCACAACCCAACCAAAACGAAGATCAGTCGTTTTCAAGCATCAAAGATTGGATTTTCAAAAAATCACAGAGGCAGGAACACCCGAAAAGCAAAAAGGATCGAAAAATGGGCAATTTGGTGCAAAATCCGGCGACCCGGATTTGCAGGGTCGCGGGCAACCTTAGGGCTTTGGCCCATTTGGTTGCCGAGCGTCGTTTTTGGCCGTTTTTCCGTCTTTTTCGTTCCTTCTTTCTTCTGTATTTTTCTTGAAATTTTTCCTCAATTATTGACTTGATTTTCTTAGAGAAATCTTGATGAGAACCCGCATGAAATCGGAGCACAAAGTTTCCCATTTTTTCTGGAAAGCCGAAGACTTTGTAGCCGATTTTCCGTCAAGCGTCGAAACTAGGTTAAACGATGTCGGAATCACCTGAAAATTGAGGTGACGCTTCTTGAGCAGTGGATAGGACCAACCATGAGTTTTTATTTGAGTTTTGAAGCTGTTTGGGATCCCATCGATGCTTGACTTGATTTTGCTGCGGGGAAATTGCCGAGCTTTGATATGTGGTCAAACGATGTCCGATTGACCTGAAATTTGACGGGGAGCCTATTGGAGTCATTTTGAGACGTTCCATCAGCTCTATTTTGGATTTCATTGTCCCGGGTTGCTCCGCATTTTGGATTTCATGGTTCCGGCTTGATTTTCTCTCGGAGCATCGAAACCTGGTCAAACATTGTCGGAATGACCTGAAATTCGACGTGCAGCCTTTTGGAAGCATGTTGAAGCCACTCATGTACTTGGTTTGATGAGTGATGACTTCGGTGGTTCTCGCCGCCAGGAGGCTTGATTTAGTTGCTCGAGCGTTGATGGAGGGTCAAACATTGTCGGTTTGACTTGAAATTTGGCATGGAGCCTTTTGGAGACATTCTGGAGTCATCCATAGGCTCTGATCAAAGTTTTGGTGTCTTTGATGATGTCGCCGCCGGGAGCGCTTGTTTAGCTGTTAGAGAAGTGAAGTTAGGCCAAACGATGTCGGAATGGCCCGAACCCTCAGGTGTACCCCTCTTTTAGCTATCTTGAAGGATCTCTCAGTTTCTGTCTGATTCTGACAAAATCTGATGCTTGAAGTAGCCTTGCCTGTTTTTTAGCAGGATTCAGCTTCACGAGGCTTCTTGATGTTGAGGAGACATAGTGACTTTTTTGGTGTCAACACACATAGGTTTCCAATTCAATCTTATGAAACCTTAGTAGATAGATCAGCCCCCAGGTAAGGGTAGGATTACTTAATGAACCCGTTTGAAGGACCCTTGCCTCGAACAGTCTAGCTGTCTCCGCACTCTGGACAAGGCTTTTCTTAAATCCATTTTAGTCAAAGAGCGCAATTGGTGCAACCTTAGTGTTTTTTTTTTTTTTTTTTTTGAAAACTTTATTTTTTGAAAGGTTTCTAATGAACTCATCAAAGAGAACAAGTGGTGTTCCAATCCGAACCACAACTCAACAATTTTGCGAGCGTTAAATCTGAAAGGGGATAACCAAAGTTTCTCAAATTTTAGTCCAAGAGAAAGAAAACTAATAATTTTTTTTGTTTTTTTTGAAATTATATATATATTTTTTATAATCCCAATTGGACTCATCAAAGAGAAAAGATGGCCCATTCCCCGATATGAACAATAGCTGCAAATATTTCTGTGAGCTATCAAATTCGAAGAGGAGAGGATCAAAGTTTCTCAAAGTTGAATCTAAGAAAGAAAGATCATTTTTTTTATTTGAATTTGAAATGAAGTTTTTTTTTTTTTTTTTTGAAAACCCCTATCGGACTCATCAAAGAGAAAAGATGGCCCAATCTCCGATACGAACAATAGCTGCAAACATTTCTGTGAGCTATCAAATTCGAAGAAGAGATTATCAAAATTTCCCAAAATTGAATCCAAGAAAGAGAAATCAAATTTTTTTTTGAAATGAGAAAGAATGACTGAAATCCCATCTCATGTTTTTTTTTAGATGCAAGATGCAACATAGGCCACCAACTAGAAGGGAGCCAAGAGATCGAAGCATCATGTTCTCAAGTGAACGGGTCCTACCGGGTATGCCAACTTGATGGACCCTCGATTTCCATCCTCTCCTTCCGCCCCGGGGGCTGTCTGGGTCTCAGCGGAGGAGGAAATGCGGGTATCAACTTTTTTGTACGGGTATGCCAGATTTTCTATTCTACTTGGAATTTAGAATGGTGATGATCCAGAGATTCACCTTCACAAGTAGAAAGGAAATCAATCATTCTTTCTAACTTTTCAAATTGCATAAATATTTAAGAAAAGAGACAAGTTTGTTTTTTAGAATGCCGTAGGAGGCGTTTTTTTGTTTGTTTGCCGTGAAAGGCGATTTTGCCATGAAAGGCGATTTACAAATCTCATCAAATATGAAAGACAAGAATTGTGATTTTCGTTTGTCTATTTAAAAAATACAAAGTACAATAGAAAAGAAAGAAAAGGGATCTAACTTCTCAGGAGATTGCGGGGACACGTTCAGATCAACGATTGCAAGTCATGTATGGACTTCGCCATCATCCTTCAAATGAGAACTCTTGATGTTTCGATTCTTCGGCTTGGCTCCAACCTCAGTTTTTTAGAGGATAAGGACCAAGGGGAGGTCCTATATCCAATAAAAACCCAAGTAAACGGGCTGAAAAGCCGCATTTAGGACATGTTGGATAGCAGAAGGGGACCTTGGGGGGTGGCCCCCCAAGGGACTTTGACCACCTTGTAGTGTCTCTTGCGGCAGAGTAGCAGGACTTCGTTAGGATTTCTTCGGGAGTATGCAAATGCAGAATTCCAAGTCGATGTGTGTATCCTTCTCTCTCTTGGAAATGGACCTCCTTTTATAGGCTCTTGGTAGCCATGAGGTGGTTTATGGGCATTGATGGCCATGATGAGAGAATTGATGAGGAGTTACAAGTTTTTATTCTTTAATTTTGTAACTCCTTTTTCATGGCTTGTGATTGGTCGATGGAGGATAATGGGCATTTAATCGCCTTTAATCTCCATGATGAAGGAAGTTTCATGGTTTTAATGCCATGATTGCTTGGACTTGTAACTCCCGTATGCTTGAATCTGATTGGGCCGTCCAAAATAATGAGTTAATGACCGCGTTAAGTAGTCATAAACGGGTCAATTAACAGCATTAAGTGGTCGCCGGAGCATGTGAAGAGTCGCGGGCCGCACTGCGTCCTTTGGGATTCTTCTTGTGATCATCGCAGGTGGATCCACACAGTGTTTGATGTCGGATTACGATGCAATTTCAGACATTGATTGATATCAGTGGGCCGGTGACATCTGTCTTGTCGATTTCTCGATCAGTCGAGGGTCGACGGTGACCTTGGGCCAAGGTCGCCGGCGACCATGGGGTTTTGGCCCTTTGGTCGCCGAGTGTCTTTTTCGGCCGTTTTTCGTTCGTTTTTTCTTCTGTATTTTTCTTGACATTTTTCCTCAATTATTGACTTGACTTTCTTGGAGAAAACTTGATGACAACCTGCGTAAAAGTAGAGCACAAAGTTTCCCATTTTTCGGGAAAGCCGAAGACTTTGTAGCCGATTTTCCGTCAAGAGTCGAAACTAGGTCAAACGATGTCGGAATGACCTAAAAATCGACGTGCAGCCCTTTGGAAGCATGTTGATGCCACTCATGTATTTTGTTTGATGAGTGATGGCTTCGGTGGTTCTCGCCTGGAGGCTTGGTTTTGCTTCTCGAGTGTTGATGGAGGGTCAAACATTGTCAGTTTGACTTGAAGTTTGACAAGGAGCCCTTTGGAGGTATTTTGGAACCATCCATAGGCTCTGATCGAAGTTTTGATGTCTTCGATGATGTTGCCGCCAGGAGCGCCTATTTAGCTGTTGGAGAAGTGAAGTTAGGCCAAACGATGTCGGAATGGCCCGAAACTTCAGGTGTACCCCTCTTTTGGTTGTCTTGAAGGATCTTGCAGTTTTTATTTAATTCCGATAAGATCTGATGCTTGAAGTAGCTTCGCCTGTTTTGTAACAGGATGCAGCTTCATGTGGCTTCTTGATGTTGAGGACACATAGTGACTTTTTTGGTGTCAACAGCTAGTCTGTTCGTTGCCGGATTATATGGAGTCAAAGGACAACTTTGGATTTTGTACTTGTCGCAGAACCTGTAAAATCTGTGATCCCGTAATTGTGGTCCGTCATCGTGGACGAGTCTTTTAGGTATGCCGAAGCGACAAATAATGTTGGTGCGCAAGAACTGAAAGACTGATGAGGTCTTCATTTCACTGAGCGCAAATGCTTCTAACCACTTGGAGAAACAATCTGCAGCGGCAAAGATGAAGCGATGACCTTGCTTGATGAGGGAGAGATGAGACCTATGATGTCTATACCTCAGGCTTCAAAAGAACATGAGATCGTTGTAAGATGTAGCCATTCTGGATGCATGTAAACATAATCTCCATGAATTTGGCATTGTTGACAGCGCTTAGCAAATTGCATTGCGTTAACAACCATGGTAGGCCACTAATAACCTAACATTTTTATCTGATCGTAGAGCTTAGGACAGCCTGATGGGCTCCATAAAGACCAGCATGAACTTCTTTGAGAGTTTCTTCAGCCTTTTGTTGCGACAAGTAGCATAGAAGTACTCCATTGGAGGATTTTCTGTAAAGTGTTTTGCAAGGAATGTCCAAATGAAAGTTTGGGGCCCGTCTTTGAATGCTTACCCGTTCTTTTGGATCTTCAGGTAGGATTCTGAACATAGTGTAATCGATGATCGGATCCCTTCAGTCGCCGATCGAAGGTTTGAGGATGGATATCTGATTTCCAACCACTTGGTGGCATTCAGCAACTGCTTAATGTGTGTTAAGAGGAGGAAGAATTCTTCGTTGACACACTGTAATTTGCATGTTTTCCCCTTCTTGGATTGCCATATACGCTGCAAGTCCTGCCAGGGCATCTGCACGGATGTTTTCACCTCTGAGGATGTGTCTGATGTGACAGATGTCAAGCTTTTGTCGAAGCGACTGCACCTTTTTGTAGTAAGGCAACAAATCTGATTTTCTGACTTCAAATTTCTGATTCATCTGGTTGACAATCAGTTGAGGATTCGGGGGCGAGTTCCAATCCTACAATCAGGGCTTGGTATTTAGCTGCATTGTTTGAACATAGTTCCAGTGGCAAGAAAGCGTGTGGAACCATGTATTTTTCGGGACTAGCAAAGAGAATGCCAATTCCTGATATATGCTTTCCTTTTTCATTTGTCCTAATTACGTCGTCGAAATACATATCCCAGGAAGTATTTGATGAGCAAATCTCTACAGTGTAGACAGGTTCGTCTGGGAGATCATCCCTGAGTGGAGAATCTTTAGGTAATGGGTGCTCTGCGAGAAAGTCTGCTAGAGCTTGACCTTTGATTGCTTTTTGTGGTATATACCTAATATCGAATTGTGATAAAAGGATGGACCATTTTTCCAGTCGAGCATTGAGAGAACCTGCTTTTTTCATAAGAACCTTTAAGAGATTGATCCTCAAAATCAGGTAGACTGTGTTGGACAGTAGGTAGTGACGTAGCTTTTATAAGGCAAACATCACTACAAGGCATTCTTTTTCGACTGGAGAGTAGCAATGCTCTGCACCTACTAACATGCGGTGGGTAATATAGAGAAGCTTCTTTCCTTCGTTGTTTTCTTGTGTGAGAGAGCACCCAAAGAATAATTGAGAGCTCTTGTGTACAAGATAAATGGTTTTCCAGTTGTGGGGGCAGCTAGCACTAGAGGTTTGGTCAGGTATGTTTTGATGTCTTGAAATGCAGCTTCACATTCAGCATCCCAAACAAAGTCCACACCTTTCTTCATCAAGTGAGAGAATGAACGGCACCTCCCTGACAGATTGGAGATGAACCGTCGGATGTATGCCAATCTTCCTTGAGGCCCTTTTAGTTTTCTTAGGGTTTATGGAGATGGCATTTCTAGGATAGCCTTGATTTTGGTGGGGTCAAGTTCTATTCCGGCTTTCCAAACTATGAATCCGAGAAACTTACTCGATGAGACACCAAAAAAGCATTTTAGTGGATTCATCCATAGTTTGTGTTTGCGAAGTCGGAGGAGGACTTCTCAAAGATCTTTTCTTCGGCTTTTGACGACGAGGTCATCAACGTAACATTCGACCGTCTTGTGCTGCATATCTTGGAATATCTTTATCATTCAAGATGCTATTGGCTAACCATTCAAGATGTTGTTCCTCGCGGATGAAGCCGACGCTTTTGAGTTTCTGAACTTCTTGTTCAATTTTGTCCATCACATCAGGACGGAATCTTCTTTGGCCTTTTTTGACAGGCTTTATTTCTTTTTGCAAGTTGAGTTTATGGACTGCTATTTTGGGATTTAAGCTAGGCATTTCAGCATAAGACCATGCAAAACAATCAACGAACTATGAAGAAAAGAGATATACTCGGGTAACTCATCATCCTTTATATTCTTACTTATAAATACAAGGCGTGGGTTATCAGATGTCCCCAAATCTATCTTTTGAACTGGATCTTTTGTTGGAACGTTTGAAGGTGGTTCCTTCACAATATTTTCAAAGGTTTCCAACTCGATATGGCATTCTGAAGCTCCAAAGGTATTTACAGACCAAGGCTCTGTTTTTGTCCATGGGCCTTCTTGATCAGTACTCTTCTCAAGACTTCTATGAGATAGTCCCAATCATTTGCTGAAACTAAGTCAAAGTAGGGCACTTCTTTTAGAGAAGTGGTTCTTCTAGATCAGAAAACTTTGTTTCTATGTTGTCAGACAATTCCTCTTCACCATCAAAGAAATCCTACCTATTGGATGAGCTTCCTGTATTCTTGACGGGTGACTCTTCAAAGAGATATCCAGGGAGATCAATGTCTTCATGAACACGAGATGTTGAGGTCTGGTCGGCAAAACGACTTTGCAGCCTTTGTGTCAACTGTCTCATGGGAGTATTAGGATCATGCCCCAACCTGTATGTAGACTTATCTATATGACGGTGGAGTTTCCAATCCTCCAGTTGACTTTTGTTCAGGGTGGGTTCCAATGGCGTGAGATTACAACGGCCTCCTCCCAAACCGATTGGATTCTGAGCATCATAGCCCATTTTCTTCATGACAGCTTGTGCCATTTGACTATATAGGGATAGCTGAGGCATACCTTTGTTTTGGAAAGGTTCAAGCGAAGAATTTGATGAAGAAGCTTCCGATCTGTGGAAGAAGATTGGATTTTCTTCTGCCATAGTTGCTGCAACGATAAAGAAAGTAGTCGTAAAGTCTCCTACGTCGGCAGGTGTCTCCAATGGAGTGAAAGCAGGCTGAACTAACTGAGTATCAGCTTGGCTTGACAGTGTATCGTCTTCTGGCTCTGAATCCAAATGTGTGTCTTGCATGATAGACACGAAGGAAACAACAAACTTGCCCCCAGTCTTTTGTTTTGTGTTCTTTGCTTTGGTGGTGATTACCAAAGGCTTTGAAGAAGATTTGAGGGAGACAATGAAGGGAGATGGATTTCTCTCTTTGGATTTGCTGGAAGGTTTGTTTTCTTCCTATGATTGCTAAGGAGCCTTGCCCTTCTCTTTATGGAGATTTTTGGCAAAGAGTGTTGTTTCTTCCTCCTTTTCTTCTTTTTGATCCTTGTACATCTGCGCATCTGCAAAATGAACGTCGTTTCCTTTGAAGGGCTTTTTGTCTACAAACACTCGATGTACCAAGCCGACGTTGCCAACAAACTTGATGCATTGATGTAAAGTTGAAGGGACGACACCATTCTCGTGTATCCAGGGGTGTTCAAGAAGGATGTTTAGCATGAAGGGGTTCTTATTGCATACACAGTGACTTCAGAGATAAGATCACCAATTTGTAACTTGAACCTGATTTTGCCGACAGGCCTTTGAGCGCTCCCATCATATCCAAAGATGGATACAGATGTGTGATTCAGCTTACTAGGTGGAATGCCCAGCTCTTCAAGTTTCGAAGTAAAGATGAGGTTGAGTGTAGAACTTGGGTCGATTTGGACTCTGTGTATTGGCATCTCTTTGACGTACCTTGTGAAGTACAAGAGTCGGTTGTACTTTATCTCACCTATCAAAAGGTCATCCTTATCGAAGGCAATGGTTGTACTTGCTGCTTTTTGAACTGAAAGGCATTCAATGCTTGATCCCTTAGTTTTCTTCTTTTCTCCCTTTAAGGAAGTATTTGATTTTTTGATCCTATAGTCCATTTCAATTTGTAAGACTTGTGGAGCATGTTTGTCGACATCCGCATTCAGTCTTTGCAGTTCTGAAATGAGATTATCACGAGTGTGTGGAGACATTCGTAATAAGTCAAGGATGTGCAGTCGTGCAGGTATGTGTTTGAAGTGCTCAATCAAGTCGTACTTGAAAGCCTCCTTCGGGCCTACATTTTCATTATTGTTGCCACTTGAGGTGTTAACAACTTGCTTTCCCGAAGGATTTACATAAGAAGAAGATTGGTTGCAATTTTTGTGGTAATCCCGGCCAAAGCGGGTACTTTTACCAACTTCAAGAGCTTCTGAAGAAGGTTCTTTGTTTGGAAGATCGCCCTCGGATTCAGGGGGTTGATCCTTCTCATTTGCTGAAGATATTGATGGACCCGACTTTCGTCCTTTCCTTCCGCCCCGGTGCTGTCGGGGTCCGGCGAAGCAGAAAAGCGGGTATCAACATTTTTTTTTGTACGGGTATGCCAGATTTTCTATTCTACTTGGAATTTGAAGTGGTGATCCGGAAATTCACCTTCACAAGTAGAAAGGAAATCAATCTTTTTTCTAACTTTTCAAATTGCATAAATATTTAAGAAAAGAGACAAGTTTTTATTTGAATGACGTAGGAGGCGATTTTTTGTTTGTTTACTGTGAGAGGAGATTTTTTGTGCCGTGAAAAGCGGTTTTGCTGTAAAAGGCGATTTACAAATCTCATCAATCATGAAAGACAAGAACTGTGATTTTTTTATCTCTTTAAAAAATAGAAGATACAATAGAAAGTAAGAAAATGAATCTAACTTCTCAGGAGATTGTGGGGACTCGTTCAGATCGATGGTCGTAAGTCATGTATGGACTTCACCATCGTCCTTCAAATGAGAACGCATGATGCTTTGATACTTTTGGCTTGGCTCAAACCTCAGATTTATAGAGGACAAAGGTCAATGGGAGGTCTTATAACCAATAAAAAACCAAGTAAACGGGCTGAAAATCCGCGTTTAGGCCATGTTGGATAGAAGAAGAGGAGACCGTGGTGGGGTGGCCCCCCAAGGGACTTCGATCACCTTGTGGCGTTGCAGCAGAGTTTCTTCAGGATTTTCTGACTCTCTCTGTGTCTGTGTAGCCCTTTGTGTGTGAAACACTCTTGGATTTCTGGATCGATCCTGGATTTCTTGGAATGACCCCCTTTTATAGGCTTTTGGTAGCCATGCGGTGGCTTATGAGTATTTATGTCATTGATGAGAGGATTGATGGCATTGATGCTCCATGATGGGAGGAGTGACAAGTTTTTATTTATTGATTTTGTAACTCCTTTTTCTTGGCTTGTGATTGGCCGATTGAGAATGATGGGCATTTAATCGTCTTTAATCTCCATGATGAGGGGAGTTTCATGGCTTTAATGCCATGATTGCTTAGATTTGTAACTCCCATTTGCTTGATTCTAATTGGGTCGTCCAAAATAATGGGTTAATGATCATATTAAGTTGTCATAAAACGGGTCAATTAACAACATTAAGTGGTCGCCAGGGCATTTAAAGAGTCGCAGGCCGTATCGCGTCTTTTGGAATTCTTCTTGTGACGATCGCTGATGGATCCACATGTCCTTTGATGTCGGATGATGATGTAACTTCAGACATTGATTAGTGCCAGTGTGCCGGTGATATCTATCTTGTCGATTTCTCGATCGGTCAGACAGAAAGTGTACTTTCTTGGTCAGCCGGTTGGCGATCTTAGAACGATCAATGATGATTTCATGCTCTTGACGGCGGATCTGAGATGTTGATGAAGATCAGTCGTTTCCAAGTATCAAGAATCAGACTTTCGTAAAATCACAGGGGCTGTAACTCCCGAAACACAAAAAAGATCGGAAAACGGGTCACTCGGCGGAAATCCGGTGACCATGCATCCAGGGTTGCCGACCACCATGGGGCAAGGTCGCCGACGACCATGGGCTATGGTCGCTGGTGACCATGGGGCTTTTTCTCCTTTTGGTCACCGTTTTTTGGCCTTTTCTCCGATTTTTTGATTCCTCTTTTCTTCTGTATTTTTCTTGACATTTCTCCTCAATTATTGACTTGATTTTCTTGAAGAAAACTTGACGAGAAGAAGCACAAACCGAAGACTTGTAGCCGATTTTATGTCAAGAGTCGAAACTAGGTCAAACGATGTCAGAATGACCCGAAATTTGAGGTGAAGCCTCCTGAGCAGTAGATAGGACCAACCATGGGCTTTTATTTGAGTTTTGAAGCTGTTTAGGGTCTCATCGCTAGTAGACTTGATTTTGCCTCAAGGAAGATGTCGCGCTTTGATATACGGTCAACCAATGTCTGATCGTCCTGAAATTTGACAGGGAGCCTATTGGAGTCATTTTGAGACGATCCATTAGCTCTGATTTGGATGTCATGGTCCCGAGGTGCTCCGCCGCCAGGAGGCTTGATTTTGTTTCGGAGTGTCAAAGTCTGGTCAAACGTTGTCGAAATGACCTGAAATTCGACGTGTAGCCCTTTGGGAGCATGTCGAAGCCACACATTGATGGACCCTCGGTCTTCCGTCCTCTCCTTCCGCACCCCGGGGGCTGACCTGGGTCTCGGCGGAGGAGGGAAAATGCAGGTATCAACATTTTTGTACGGGTATGCCAGATTTACTTTCTACTTGGAATTTGGAATGGTGATGATCCGGAGATTGACCTTCACAAATAGAAAGGAAATCAATCCTTTTTTCTAACTTTTCAAATTGCATAAATATTAATAAAAGAGACAAGTTTGTTTTTGAGAATGTCGTAGGAGGCGTTTTTGTTTGTTTGTTGTAAAAGGCGATTTTGCCGTGAAAGGCGATTTTACAAAACTCATCAAATATGAAAGTAAAGAATTGTAATTTCTTTTTGTCTCTTTAAAAAATACAAACTACAATAGAAAAGGAAGAAAAGGGATCTAACTTCTCAGGAGATTGTGGGGACATGTTGAGATCGACGGTCGCAAGTCATGTATGGACTTCGCCATCGTCCTTCAAATGAGAACGGTTGATGCTTTGATTCTTCGGCTTGGCTCCTAACCTCGGTTTTTTAAAGGATAAGGACCAAGAGGAGGTCCTATATCCAATGAAAAACCAAGTAAACGGGCTGAAAAACCACATTTAGGCCATGTTGTAGAAGGAGGGGACCTTGGGGGGTGGCCCCCCAAGGGACGTTGATCACCTTGTAGTGCTTCTGGGAGCAAAGCGGCAGGACTTCGTCTCTCTCTTGTATTTTCTAGATTTTCAGAGCTTGGGATTGCACTTGGGATTCATTCATGCATTCTTCTTGGAATGGACCTCCTTTTATAGGCTTTTGGTAGCCATGAGGTGTTTATTGGCATCGATGGCAATGATGAGAGAATTGATGAGGAGTTACAAGTTTTTATTCTTTGATTTTGTAACTCCTTTTTCATGGCTTGTGATTGGCCGATGAAGGGTAGTGGGCTTTTAATTCCCTTTAATCTTCATGATGATGGGAGTTTCATGGGTTTAATGCCATGATTGCTTGGATTTGTAACTCCCAAATGCTTGAATCTGATTGGGCCGTCCAAAATAATGAGTTAATGACCGCATTAAGTTGTCATAAACGGGTCAATTAACGACATTAAGTGGTCGCCAAGGCATGTGAAGAGTACGGGCCACGCCGCGTCTTTTGAGATTTATCTTGTGATCATCACAGGTGGATCCACACATTGTTTGATGTGGGATTGCGATGCAATTTCAGACATTGATTGATGTTGGTGGGCCGTTGACATCTGTCTTGACGATTTCACGACCGGTTGGCGATCTTCGAGCGATCGGTGATGATTTCATGCTTTTGACGGCGGATCCAAGATGTCAATGAAGATCAGTGGTTTTCGAGCATCAAAGATTGGATTTTCAGAAAATCATAGAGGCAGGAACACCCGAAACACGAAAAGGATCGGAAAACGGGCCATTTGGTGTGAAATCTGGTGACCTGAATTTGCAGGGTTGCCGGCAACCATGCACCCAGGGCGCCGGCGACCTTGGGCCAAGGTCGTCGGCGACCATAGGGCTTTGGCCCATTTGGTCGCCGAGCTTCATTTTCGGCCGTTTTTCTGTCTTTTTTGTTCCTTCTTTCTTCTGTATTTTTCTTGACATTTTTCCTCAATTATTGACTTGATTTCCTTGGAGAAAACTTGACGAGAACCTGCGCAAAACCGGAACACAAAGTTTCGCATTTTTCGGAAAAGCAGAAGACTTTGTAGCCGATTTTCCGTCAAGAGTCGAAACTAGGTCAAACGATGTCGGAATGACCTGAAAATTGAGGTGAAGCTTCTTGAGCAGTGGATAGGACCAACCATGGGCTTTTATTTGAGTTTTGAAGCCATTTGGGTCCCATCGATGCTTAACTTGATTTTGCTGCGAGGAAAATGCCGAGCTTTGATATATGGTCAAACGATGTCCGATTGACCTGAAATTTGACGGGTAGCCTATTGGAGTCATTTTGAGATGTTCCATTAGCTCCATTTTGGATGTCATGGTCCTGGGTTTCTCCGCCGCCGGTAGGCTTGATTTTCTTTTGGAGCATCGAAACCTGGTCAAACGTTGTCGGAATGACCTGAAATTCGACGTACAGCCTTTTGGAAGCATGTTGAGCCACTCATGTACTTTGTTTGATGAGTGACGGCTTCGGTGGTTCCCGCCACCGGGAGGCTTGATTTTGCTGCCCGAGCGTTGATGGAGGGTCAAACGTTGTCGGTTTGACTTGAAACTTGGCATGGAACCCTTTGGAGACATTCTGGAGTCATCCGTAGGCTTTGATCGAAGTTTTGGTGTCTTCGATGATGTCGCCACCAGGAGCGCTTGTTTAACTGTCGGAGAAGTGAAGTTAGGCCAAACGACGTCGGAATGGCCCGAAACTTCAAGTGTACCCCTCTTTCGGCTGTCTTGAAGGATCTTTCAGTTTTTGTCTGATTCTGACAAGATCTGATGCTTGAAGTAGCTTTGCCTGTTTTGTAGCAGGATACAGCTTCATGAGGCTTCTTGATGTTGAGGAGACATAGTGACTTTTTTGGTGTCAACAAATGCCCCTCGAGGTACAGAGACGAGTAGCTTTTTGGAGTCGATGTGCCTCGAAGAGAAACTTGGAGGAGAGATTCCGACTTGACCAAGAATTTTAAGCTTTTTTTTTTTTTTTGATAGCCTTCTGAGTTTCCGGCGGAATTTTATGGTAGTGGGAGGGATCACATACCATCTCAAGGCAAACTCTTGAAAATGACATGGGGTATTTGGATTTTGGGTTTTGGATTTTGGTTTCTGACCTTGTGACCTAACAAGCTGTATGTCGCAGGTTAGGGGGTCGGGGTTTGATTTTTGATTTTGACCTTGTGACCCAACAAGCTATATTTTGGGTTTTTGGTTTTCGTTTGGTTTGGATTGGATTTTGGTTTTGGTTTTGTGACCTAACAAGCTGTATGTGTCGAGTTAGGGGACCGGAATTTGGTTTTGTAAAATATCAATTTCAAGATTTTGGCTTAATATGGTTCATGAGGTTGGATGGTTTGGTTTTTGGAAACTCATGAGGCTTTCTTTTTCTTTTTTTTTCTTTTTTCTCTTGTTTTTTGAATGGTCCCATCAACTCAAAAGAGGCATGGGACTTCTTTTTTTTTTGCTCTTTGTAAGAGGAATATTTTGACTAAAAGCCACTTTTAGTGCCTAGGTGGTCAAGCCTGGCTCATATGGGTTAACCCATGGGACCTTAGGCTTTGGAGATGGCCTAGATCTCATATGGTGTCATTTTTGTAAAGAATATCTAAAAATATCTCTTTTGTGTAGAGAATATCTAAAAATATCCTTACTTGGAGAGAATCTCTCAAGTTTCCTTCCTTTTGTGGAAAGATTTTATCAAAATATCTTTCTTTTTGGGAAAGTAGCTAAAGCACTTACCTCCTTTCTTTTCTCCTTGCTTCCTCTTTTGGTTTGCTCTCTTCTATAAAAGCAAGAGGGTTGGTTCTTTTGCTCCATTGCTTTCTTTGTTTGCAAGAAATCTTCAAGAGTGCTCTCAAAGATAAGAAGTGCTTTTTCTCGAAAGGGCTCCAAGCTTTTCTTCTTCTTCTCCATCAATGGCTTCAAGTAAGTTTTCTTCCTCCACAAGAAACTCCATTGTAGAAGTAGCTTCTTTCTTTTTCTTCTCTTCTCTTCTTCTTTTTTTTTTCTTCTTCCTTTTTTTCAAGTACGTTTTTCTCTTTTTTTTTTTCGTGCTTCTTCATCTCTTTTTTTTTTCTTCTCACGATTTTGTCCTCTTTTTTTTTTTTACCATGTACTTTTTGTTGCTTTTTTTCTTCTTTTTTTTTTCACACGCTGATTTTCTTTTTCTCTTTTTTTTTCTGTCAGTGATTTTTTTTTGTTTCTGTTTTTTTTTTCCACGCTGATTTCTGTTTTTGTTTCAGCATTTTTTTTTCTCTTCTGTTTTTTTTTTCACGCTGATTTCTCTTCTTCTTTTTTTCAGCGTTTTCTCCTTTTGTTTTTTTTAGTTTCTGTTGTTTTTTTTTTTTTTCTATTTTTCTTGGCTGTACGAACAACCTGCCACGTGGCAGTGGGCCAGAGCCTATGGGCCCAAATTTTTATTTTTTTTTTGCTGAGATTTTTTTTCTCTCTCTTTCTTTTTCTTTTTCTTTTTCTTTCCTCCTTTGTTTGCTCACCATGATAATGAGGATCATGCAATTTCAATATGTTCGTGCACTTTTTTTTTTTTGATGCATCAAGATAGAAGGCTAGAGTTTCTAGGTCAAGCCAACATGATTTTTGACTTAAACAAAGTTTGATTGGTTTTGACCAAATTTGGTTGGAATTGGTCAAACTTTGGTCAAGGTTTTCTTAGCATCTAATGCATGATCATATTCTTTGATGCATGATTTTTGTAAATGGACTTGGAAGCATGATCATGCATACCTGAAAATCTTTTGCAAGTATTGGGATTTTGAGCTCGCAGCGATGTTGAGCTCTTTCTCAGTCTTGCTTGATTTTGAGGAACTTTGCAATTTTTGGATTCTGAAGCTCGCAGCAATGTTAAGCTCTTTTCTAAATTCTACGGAAATTTGATGAGATTGGCTCGTTCTCGCAGCGATGTTGAGTTCGAACCTTCTTTGAGAATTTTGCACTGGTTATAAACTCGCAGCTATGTTGAGCTCATCTTCAGGCTTCCTATCTTTCTCAGAGTATTTCCCTTTTCTTCGAAATTGCCCCGGAACCATGTCAAAATTTTGCTAGAATTTTTGTAGCAAAACTCTATCTTTTTTTTTTATGATGATTGATCTTTTCTCTTCCATGTTTTGCAGGTAGTTCTTCCAGAACGAACAAGGGTAAAGGTCTTGTTACTGACGCACCTCGTCGGTCTGCCAGATCTTCTAATGCGGCCATTCAGCAGGCTTGGGAGAAGGTCCAGTTTGTTGAGAAGAACTTGGAAGAATGTGATTCCCTCAATCGTGATGAGATGAGACAGCGATTGATCGCTCTCAAGGATGAGGAATTCTACAAGATCATGGTAAGCAGCCGTCCTTGGGCTACGGACGATTAGAGCGTTGTGCTCAAGCCTACCTTTTTCTTCGGTGTGCAGTCCCCGACGACTTGACATACCAAAGGAGATGTTTTCAATTCTCTTACACAGCAAATGGTGAGGAGAGAACTATTTCTACCCGGTCGACTTTTGATCGGACCTCCCAATCCTGAGTCTTTCTCCCACGTGCCCTAAGAGGGAAGATCTTCCGAGCTGGGAGAAGGGCACCAGCGTGATCAAGACCGGGGTTTTTGTTGGTGGCCCTTCCGGTTTTGCAGAGAAGTCGCCTGTCCATATGGACATGTTGATGCCAGCCAGTGGCTACCAAGGTTCTGATCATCCATCGGTCGATTTGAGACCGGTGGGCCTTGGCGTTTTTCGGGGTGACGGCAGCAATTGGTTGAAGCCTTTTCGACTTCGTGGCCGTTTCAGTGCTGACTCGAGCTGGGAATCATCGACTGATCACACCCTGAGGGTTGGCGAGGCCGTTCGCACTTTTCGGCAAACCATTGTTTTCTCCGATGAGGCTTTCATGGCCATGCTGGAGTCATTCCTTCCACAAACCAACACCTTCATTGTGACGAATGGTGAGATTAGTTTTACTTTGAAGGAACTGAGCGCCGTTTTTCCGTCTTTTTCATTCCTTCTTTCTTCTGTATTTTTCTTGACATTTTTCCTCAATTATTGACTTGACTTTCTTGGAGAAAACCTGACGAGAACCTGCGCGAAATCGGAGCACAAAGTTTCCCATTTTTCGGGAAAGCCGAAGACTTTGTAGCCGATTTTCCGTCATTAGTCGAAACTAGGTCAAACGATGTCGGAATGACCTAAAAATTGAGGTGAAGCTTCTTGAGCAGTGGATAGGACCAACCATGAGCTTTTATTATAGTTTTGAAGTCGTTTGGGGTCCCATCGATGCTTGACTTGATTTTGCTGCGGGGAAAATGCCGAGCTTTGATATGTGGTCAAACGATGTCCGATTGACCTGAAATTTGACGGAGAGCCTATTGGAGTCATTTCGAGATGTTCCATCAGCTCCGTTTTGGATGTCATGGTCCCGGGTTACTTCGCCGCCGGTAGGCTTGATCTTCTCTCGGAGCATCGAAACCTGGTCAAACGTTGTCGGAATGACCTGAAATTCGACGTGCAGCCTTTTGTAAGCATGTTGAAGCCACTCATGTATTTGGTTTGATGAATGATGGCTTCGGTGGTTCCCGCCGCCGGGAGGCTTGATTTTGTTGCTCAAGCCTTGATGGAGGGTCAAACGTTGTCGGTTTGACTTGAAATTTAGCATAGAGCCCTTTGGAGACATTCTGGAGTCATCCGTAGGCTCTGATCAAAATTTTGGCGTCTTTGATGATGTTGCCGCCGTGAGCGCTTGTTTAGCTGTCGGAGCAGTGAAGTTAGGCCAAACGATGTCGGAATGGCCCGAAACCTCAGGTGTACCCCTCTTCTGGCTGTCTTGAAGGATCTTTCAGTTTTTGTCTGATTCTGACAAGATCTGTTATTTGAAGTACCTTTGCCTGTTTTGTTGCAGGATGCAGCTTCACGAGGCTTCTTGATGTTGAGGAGACATAGTGACTTTTTTGGTGTCAACAAATGCCCCCTCGAGGTACAGCGACGAGTAGCTTTTTGGAGTCGATGTGCCTCGAAGAGAAACTTGGAGGAGAAATTCCGACTTGACCGAGAGTCTTGAGATTTTTTTTTTCTTGAATAGCCTTCTGAGTTTCCGGGGGAATTTTATGGTAGTGAGAGGGATCACACACCATCTTAAGGCAAAATTTTGAAAATGACATGAGGTATTTGGATTTTGGGTTTTGGATTTTGGTTTTTGACCTTGTGACCTAACAAGCTGTATGTGGCAAGTTAGGGGGTCGGGGTTTGATTTTTGATTTTCACCTTGTGACCAACAAGCTGTATATGGAACGCGCTCCGAATGCCGTGGGTGCTACCGGGGGTCGGCGGACGTGGGAGTCCGTCGGGTCCGGCCCTTTCGCGCCCGGGGGGCATGAAGCGTGCATCAACATTTCTTTTGTGTGGGTGTGCCAGATTTTCTATTTTACTTGGAATTGCAAGTGGTAATCCGGAGATCAACCTTCGCAAGTAAAAAGGAAATCAACTTCTTTGAAGTTTTCGATTGCACAAATATTTAAGAAAAGAGACATTTTCTTGGTTTGCCGTGAAAGGCGATTTTGTTTGGCATTTATAGCCGATTTTGGCGTTTATAGCCGATTTACAATTCTCATAAATAATGAAAGACAAGAGTTGTGATTTTTGTCTCTTTTAGAAAAATACAAACTACAATGAAAAGCAAGAAAAGGAGGATCTAACTTCTCAGGAGATTGTGGGGGACTCGTTCAGATTGACTGTCGCAAGCCATGTATGGGCTTCGCCATCATCCATGCAGATGAGAACAGAGGATGCTCTTGATTCGCTTGGCTTGGCTATAACCTCAGATTTTTAGAGGACAAACACCAAGAGGAGGTCCTATGTCCAATAAAAAGCTAAGTAGACGGGCTGAAAAGCCACGTCTAAGCCATTGGAGGCAGCGGGAGAAGGCAAGGACCTTGGGGGGGGTGCTCCCCAAGGGACTTTTGTCACCTTGTAGTGGTGGCCGGTGCAGAACTTCAGCAGAGTTTTTCTCTCTTTTTCTTTCTCTGGATTCTTTCCGCTCTCTTCCGATCCGATCTCTTCTTTTTTTCTCCTCTCTCTGGATTTCAATGGAATGCTCTCCTATTTATAGGCTTTTGGTAGCCATTTAGGAGAGTTTATGAGCTTTAATTGCTTTAATGAAAGGAGTTACAAGATTTATTTCTTGATTTTGTAACTCCTTTTTCCTTGAATCTGATTGGCCGATGGAGATTGAGGGCATTTAATCACCTTAATTACCATAATGGGAGGAGTTTCATGGCTTGAATGCCATGAATCTCTTGATTTGTAACTCCCGAATGCTTGCTTCTGATTGGGCCGTCCAATAGAATGAGTTAATGACTGCCATAAAGCTAGCCAATTAACCACATTAATTGGTCGCCGAGCAGTCGAAGAGTCGCGGGCCGTGCCGTGTCTTCTGGAATTCTTCTGGCGATGATCATCGATGGATCTTCATGCTGATCGACATCGGATGAACATGTAACTTCAGACATTGATAGCTAAGAGCGGGCCGGTGACATCTGTCTTGTCGATTTCTTGATCGGTCGGACAGAAAGAGCACTTTTTTGGTCGACCGGTTGGCGATCTTGGAGCGATCACTGATGATTTTATGCTTTTGACGGCGGATCCGAGATGTCGTCGGATATGAGTCAATTTCAAGCATTAAAAATCACAATTTCAGGGAACCACAGGGGCCAATGTGCGCGAAACGCGAAAAGGGACGGAAAAACGGGTCACCGGCAAAAAATCCGGTGACCCGGACTTCCATGGTCGCCGGCGACCATGGGCCGGCGACCCTGGGGTTTTTTTTCCCCTTTTTTGGTCCGTTTTGCGGTCTTTTTCGTCGTCGTTTTCTTCTGTATTTTTCCTGACATTTCTTCTCATTTATTGGCTTGATTTCCCTGTAGAAAACCTGATGAGAATCCTTGCATTTTTAGAGTGCAAAGTTTCCAATTTTCCAGGAAAGCCCAAGACTTTGTCGCATAGAGCTGCTGATTTTCCGCCAAAAGCTGAAACTTGGTCAAACGATGTCGGAATGACCTGAAATTTGAGGTTAAGCCTCCTGAGCAATAAATAAGACCAACCATAGGCTTTTGTTTGAGTTTTGAAGCCGTTTGGGGTCCCGTCGATGCTTCACTTGATTTTGTTGTGGGGAAAATGCCGAGCTTTGATATGTGGTCAAACGATGTCCGATTGACCTGAAATTTGACGGGGAGCCTATTGGAGTCATTTTGAGACGTTCCATGGGCTCCGTTTTGGATGTCATGGTCCCGGGTTGCTCCGCCGCTGGTAGGCTTGATTTTCTCTCGGAGCATCGAAACCTGGTCAAACGTTGTTGGAATGACCTGAAATTCGGCGTGCAGCCTTTTGGAAGCATGTTGAAGCCACTCATGCACTTGGTTTGATGAGCGAAGGCTTCGGTGGTTCCCGTCACCGGGAGGCTTGATTTTGCTGCTCGAGCATTGATGGAGGGTCAAACGTTGTCGGTTTGACTTGAAATTTGGCATGGAGCCCTTTTGAGACATGCTAGAGTCATCCGTAGGCTCTGATCGAAGTTTTGACGTCTCCGATGATGTCGCCGCCGGGAGCGCCAATTTAGCTGTCGGAGAAGCGAAGTTAGGCCAAATGATTCTGAAATGGCCCGAAACTTCATGTGTACTCTTCTCTTGGCTATCTTGAAGGATCTTGCAGTTTTTGTTTGATTCTGACAAGATTTGATTTTTTTGGAGAAATTGCATTGCCTATTTATGGCAGGTTGCGACTTCATGCAGCTTTCTTGAGGTTGAAGAGGCAAAGTGACATTTTTGGTGTCAACATGCATACCTGAAAATCTTTTGCAAGTATTGGAATTTTGAGCTCGCAGCGATATTGAGCTCTTTCTCGGTCTTGCTGGATTTTGAGGAAGTTTGCAATTTTTGGATTCTGAAGCTCGCAGCAATGTTGAGCACTTTTCCAGATTTTGCGGAAGTTTGATGAGATTGGCTCGTTCTCGCAGCGATGTTGAGTTCGAACCTTCTTTGTGGATTCTCCACTGAATATGAGCTCGCAGCGATGTTGAGCTCATCTTCAGGCTTCCTATCTTTTTTCGGAGTATTTTCCTTTTCTTCGGAATTGCCCCGGAACCATGTCAAAGTTTTGCTAGAATTTTTGTAGCAGAATTTTGTCATTTTGATGTTGATTGATCTTTTCTCTTCCATCTTTTGCAGGTAGTTCTTCTAGAACGAACAAGGGTAAAGTTCCTGTTACTGACGCACCTCGTCGGTCTGCTAGATCTTCCAATGCGGCAGTTCAGCAGGCTTGGGAGAAGGTCCAGTTTGTTGAAAAGAACTTGGAAGAGTGTGATTCCCTCAATCGTGATGAGATGAGACAGCGATTGATCGCTCTCAAAGATGAGGAGTTCTATAAGATCATGGTAAACAGTCGTCCTTGGGTTACGGACGATCAGAGCGTTGTGCTCAAGCGTACCTTCTTCTTCGGTGATGCAGTCCCTAACGACTTGACATACCGAAGGAGATGTTTTCAGTTCTCTTACACAGCAGATGGTGAGGAGAGAACTATTTCTACCCGGTCGACTTTCGATCGGACCATCTTGATCCTGAGCCTTTCTCCCACGTGCCCTAAGAGGGAAGACCCTCCGAGCTGGGTGAAGAGGACCAGTGTGATCATGACCGGGGTTTTTGTTGGCGGACCTTCTGGTTTTGCAGAGAAGTCGCCTGTCCGTATGGACATGTTGATGCCAGCCAGTGGCTACCAATGTTCTGATCATCCATCGATCGATTTGAGACCGGTGGGCCTTGGCGTTTTTCGGTGTGACGGCAGCAATTAGGTGAAGCCTTTTCGACTTCATGGCCGTTTCAGTGGTGACTCGAGCTGGGAGTCATGGACTGATCACACCCTGAGGATTGGCGAGGCCGTTCTGCCGGAGGCCGAGATTTTTTATGCGGTTCGCCCTTTTCGGCAAACCGTTGTTTTCTCCGATGAAGCTTTCATGGCCATGCTGGAGTCATTCCTTCCTCAAACCAACACCTTCATTGTGACGAATGGTGAGATTGGTTTTTCTTTGAAGGAACTGAGCGCCATCACCGGATTGCCTATCCTCGGCAAACTCTATGAGGAGTTTATGCCTATTGACAGTGTCCTTGAGGAGCAGTCTGAGGAGTTTAGGCTTGTGTACTTTCAGCTCGTCGCCTTCTATGATTTTTTGAAGGAGAAGGAGGGCTCGAAAGTTAGATGCAGCAGTTGGAGAAGTTGCAGCTCCAACTTTTTTTACAGCGGGGATTCTTCTGATGGCATGGCCCAAGATGCTAGGGCTAAAACATCAAGTTTGAAGAAGATCGCTGCTATGCGAGAAGATTTAAAGAAGTTCTTCGCAAGCACAGATGCCATTTGTTCCGACATTGCGTTACGGAGAGATCTCGTTGTTTACCTCACTTACTGGCTGGGTGAGGCTGTTTTTGCTGGAGGAGATGGAACGCACATCAGGCCGTAGTGTATTTTTTCGGCTTGTTAGATGGTGTTTGGAGAGCAGCTGGCTTTGGTACCTGCTCTTTACTCCTATTTGTGTACCGAACTTCAGGCTGTTGCTTTCCTGGTTCGGCTTGGGCTCCCCATGAACAGGGTATTTTCAGCCCATTATTCTATTCGTAGTATGTATACCACTGTCCTAGCTTCCATCGTTTGGGAGTTGTACAGGACGAAGATCCCTTTATGATTCGTTTGGCTAGAGGGACAGCCGTTCCCGAATCACTTTTGTCTGCCCGTTTGAGGATCCGGCGATTTAGGGACGTCGAGATTGGGCAGTCTTTGGTGAAGCTTTCTCCGGGTTTGTGGAAGAAGGCTTTTGACTTTGGTGTCTCCCGTGATTCGACCAGGGCAGGGTTGGGAAGACACTATGCTTTGACAGACGCGGAGAAGAGATGGCTCTTCAACATACGGGTTGGTACGATGGTGTACCGCAGACATCTTTTCGTCGATATCCAACCGTATGTCCCTTCGCGTTTTGCATTGCAGCTTCTCTTCTCTCAAGGCGTTGTTGGAGCGCCTTCGAGCATGGTGAAGCGTTTTGGAGGTTTGCAGGATGGGAGAAATGTATGGGCTTTTTATAGCGCAGAGGACACTACCGCCATAATTTCCTATCCTGAGCTGCCCACCTCCGGACTGCTGGCTTCACGAAGTGGTTCGTGGAGAGCTTTTCTGTGTACCGGGAGCTTTCCAAGAAAGAGCTCGATGTCAAGCAATCTCCTGTGAAGGTTTTTGGCAAATCAGATGGTGTCCGCCGGGAGGAAGTTTTGGCCTTCCTTTCTGGGGAGAAGCACATGATAGGCTTTCTCAATGGGCAGGACATCATCAGATCAGGAGCTGCATAAGGGATTCCCGGTGAGGTCTTGAAACAGTTGGAAGAGGAGGAGGCCGAGATCGATGCTATGATACAGGCAAAGCATACGAAGGATTCCATGGAGTCTACTGAGAAAAGTAGACCATCCAGTGATGACTCTTGTGAGAGGCCTGATGTTGATAGTAGGGCAGGACCGTTGAGCAATTGACCCGCCGAGGCAAGAGGCGGAGAGGACAACGCCGTAACATGAGACGGCATGATAGTCCTTCTGATCTTGAAGTTCCTCTCACCATTGCTGAGGAGGTGTCTGAGGATGGTGACGAGCCTCCGGGGAAGAGAAGCAGAGAAGAGGAGATAGCTGGTACAATCCCCTTTCTTTTTTTTTATTCTTCTTTTCTCTTGTGAGAGATTTTTTTTTTTGTTTTGATCCGCTGCTTTTCTTTCTTTTGGTAGAGGGTGATGACTTGGTGATGCCTGAGGTTCCTACCGATGAGGCGATGACGGATCCAGTCGTGGCATCTGAGGAAGAGCCCAGGGACTCTAGAGTGGTTCCAGAACCTTCACCTGGTATGATTGCTTTGGCTTCTTCTTGTTTTTTTTTTTTTTTTGTGCTGTCATTTGCTAACATGTAGCTTTTGTTTTCTTGTTAGCTGACTTGGTAGAGGATTCTGACGATTTCGAGCCATCCAAGGACGCAACTTTTGACGATGCTTCGGATAAGCTCAAAGAGGCAGAGAGTACTCCGCCGGTCGTCGAAGCAAGTATATTTGCAATAATAATCTTGATATATTTTTGACAAGATTATATTCATACATTTTTGTCTTTTCCTTGGCAGATTGTGGAGCAGCAGGAGAGGCTCCTCCGTCTTCCTCAAAGCCAGAACAGGGGATACTTGTGGCTGATGCAGAAGTAGGGGCTTCTTCTACTTTCAATGAGTCAGCTTCTTCCGTTGGAAAGAGTTTATTGATTACTCTTCCAATGGAGCATGACGTGGGCAGTCGGGCACCAGAGCATGGCGAATCCTCATCTGCACCGCACCTTCAGTATGCAAGGAAGGTGTTGAAGACTGTCTTGAGCTCATGGGTTGAGACTCTCTCTTCAGGTCATTTGGAAGCTGGTTTTGGCATGATAAAGCATGTGCAGGACATCCTTGCTGATAGCAAAGAAGTCGGTCTGGACATCACAAGCGCCAAGGATTTTGTTGAGGAGATCATCGCCTTGGGGAACAAATGGACTGAGACCAAGAGTTTCCCAGATGGTGACTTCTTTGATGAGATGTTTATAAAACCTTCCAGCAGAGTCAAAGCTGGGCTGACTGAGGTCACGAAGACTCGGAGGCAGATCGTTCGGGAGAAGAACGTTACCGAGTTATCCATCATGGGGCTGAAACAAGACTTAGACTGCCTTGATAAGGAGGTTGTTGAGGCTAGGCAGCATATATCTTGAGCTTTTGGAGGAAGAAGCTGCTGCCAAATGGACCGCCATTGTGGAGGCTCGTGACAAGGAGGGGACTCTCATTCGCCAGGTTGAGGGAGCTGAAGGTAATGTCCAGAGGAAGACTCAGAAGCATAAGCAGTGGCAGGTCCTCTGGGAAGAACTTCCTCGCGCTGCAGATGGGTCGCGGTGCTCGGCTGCATTTTATGGAAACATTCTGAAGAAGCGTGGCCTAAAAACTTTGGAAGTTAAGGCCAAGGGTCTGCTTAAGGAGTTGAACCTTTGGTTGAAAACCATGTCGGATTTAGCTCCTGAGTTGTAACAAACAATTTTTCCTTCTTCTTTTTTTTTTTGGTACCTCCATGTATAAACAATTTTGATACTATATTTTTTGTATCACCTTCCTTTTACTTAAATCATTTTTTTTTATGAAAACAAATTTGAGCAAAAGTTGATGGGAATGTTTGTTTAAGAATTTGATCAAAAGGTTGTCATTTTGTGAAAATCTTTTGTCAAAGGGTTGTTTTGGGCATGAAAGCGAGTTTTGTGGCAAAAAGCCTGGTTTTTTGGTGGCTTGAAAACCAAATTTTGGATGGCATGAAAGCCTAATTTTGTTTGTGGCATGGGAGCCAAATTTGTTTGTGGCATGAGAGCCAAAATTTGTTTTGTGGCATGAGAGCCAAAATTTGTGATGGCATGAAAGCCAAAGTTTTTGATGGCATGAAAGCCGAAGTTTTTTTTGAATGGCGTGAAAGCCGAATTTTAAGATGGCATGAAAGCCTAATTTTGTTTTGTTTGTGGTTTGTTTTGTTTTGGCATGGATGCCAAATTTTTGAAAACCAAGTTTTTGTTTTGTTGGCATGAAAGTCGATTTTGGCGTTTATAGCCGAATTTTTTTTTGTTTTGGCATTTATAGCTGAATTTTGGCGTTTATAGCCGGATTTTGGCGTTTATAGCCGGATTTGGCTTTTATATCCGGATTTGGCGTTTATAGACGATTTTTGACGTTTATAGCCGAATTTTGGTTTTCAAAATGCAGGTATCGACTAAATGTCGCCTCCCCGCTTAATGGTCTTGCAAGTATCGATGGAATGTCGCTTCCTTGCTCATTCGGTTTGCGAGTATTGATGGAATGTCACTTCCTCGCATGCTGGGTTTTGCGAGTATCGATGGAATGTCGCTTCCTTGCGAATTGGGGTGCAAGTATCGACTAAGCGTCGCTTCCCTGCTTTTCCCAAAACTTTTGGTTTTCATGGGTACTGACTTGGTATCGTTTCCTCGCGATTTTTTAAATTTGAGGTTTTCTCGAACCATTTGAAATTTTGGTTGTGGATATCAATTGGTATGTTGCTTCTCTACGATTTTTGAAATTTGGGTTGAGGATATCAACTGGTATGTTGCTTCTGCATGATTTTTGAAATTTGGGTTGTGGATATCAACTGGTATGTTGCTTCTCCAAGATTTTTGAAATTTGGGTTGTGGATATCAACTCGAATGTTGCTTCTCCACGATTTTTGAAATTTTGGGTTGTGGATATCAACTAGTATGTTGCTTCACCACGATTTTTGAAATTTGGGTTGTGAATATCAACTGGTATGTTGCTTCTCCACGATTTTTGAAATTTGGGTTGTGGATATCAACTAGTATGTTGCTTCTCCACGATCTGAGATTTTGCAAGTATCGAATGGGGTTCGCTTCCTTGCGATTTTTGGGTTTTGGAAGTATCGAATGGGGTTTGCATCCTTCCGGCTTTTTCTTGGGTTTTGGAAGTATCGAATGGGGTTCGCATCCTTCTGGTTTTTGGGTTTTTGGGAAGTATCGAATGGGGTTCGCATCCTTCCGGTTTTTGGGTTCTGCGAGTATCGACTAAGTGTCGCTTCCCCGCGGTTTCTAAAAACCAATTTTTTTGTTTAAAGACACGAAGGTCATAAATTTTGACTTAAAACCATTTTGGTTGTAAAAGCCGAGGCGGTCTAGGGTGAAAATTCCTAAGTCCCGATTTTTGTTTCAAACCATGAATTTTGGGTTCAAGGATCGAAATTTTGGTCAAGTCTGGGAAGAGGCTCCTAAACTTGTATTTTTGGATTTTGATATTTTTTTTTTACAATGAAACGATGAAAGTAAGCATTGTTTTGAGAGATCTTTTTTTGGAAACTTCAACATAAAGATGAAAATTTCAAAGGGGTGGGTTTGAACAGCAAGTACCTTGGAAATAGGCATTGGCCGTGTAGATATCGCTCTAACCCGTTTGGGGAAGTCTTCAAGAGTAGTACCGCTTCAAGAACTTGCCGTTGATGGGCAGCATACATCTGTCTCCTTCCATGTTTAGAAGAGCGTATGCACCGTTGGAGAAGACTTTGTCGATGACGAAGGGTCCCTCCCATTTTGGTTCAAATTTGCCTTTGGAATTGTGGGCAAAGAATATGGGTCTTTTTACTGCAAGGACCAAGTCACCCTTTTTGTAGGCGTGTTGCCTGACCTTCTTGTCGAAAGATCCTGCCATGCGTGCTTGGTACAACTCAATGCTTTGTAGAGCTTCCAGTCGTCTTTCATCGAGATTATCCAGCTCTTGGAGTCTCAATTTGACATTGCTTTCTTGCGTCATGTCATTTTGCAAAGATACCCTTAAGGAAGGAATTTGTACTTCCAAAGGGACAACAGCTTCGCATCCATAGACCAAAGAGAATGGTGTGCTATGGGTTGGTCCTCGAACGGTGGTTCGATAGGCCCACAAGGCTTCTGGTAGTTTGTCGCCCCAGTCTCTTTTTTGACTAGTGACCATTTTCTTGAGAATTTTGCAGAGTGTCTTGTTGAAGGCTTCTGCTAGTCCGTTCGCTGCTGGATTATATGGAGTCGAAGGACAACTTTGGATTTTGTACTTGTCGCAAAACCTGTAGAATCTGTGATCCCGGAATTGCGGTCCGTTATCATGGACGAATCTTTTGGGTATGCCGAAGCGACAAATAATGTTGGTGCGCAAGAACTGAAGGACTGATGAGGTCTTCATTTTGCTGAGCGCAAATGCTTCTGACCACTTGGAGAAATAATCCGTAGCGGCAAAGATGAAGCGATGACCTTTGCTTAATGGGGGAGAGATAGGACCTATGATGTCCATACCCCAGGCTTCAAAAGGCCGTGAGATTGCTGTTGGATGTAGCCATTCTGGAGGCATGTGGACATAATATCCGTGAATCTGACATTTTTTACAGCGCTTGGCAAATTGCATTGCATCGTCTACCATGGTAGGCCAATAATAACCTAGCCTTTTTATCTGGTTGTAGAGCTTAGGACCAGCCTGATGGGCTCCACAAAGACCAGCATGCACTTCTTGGAGAGTTTCCTCAGCCTCTTGTTGTGACAAGCAGCGTAGGAGTACTCCGTTGAAGGGTTTTCTGTAAAGTACTTTTGAATGTATATCCAAATGAAAGTTCGGGGCTCGTTTTTGGATGCTTACCCGCTCTTTTGGATCTTCAGGTAGGATTCCGAACATGATGTAATCAATGAACGGATCTCTCCAGTCGCCAATTGGAGGTTTGAGGATGGACATTGGACTTCCAACCACTTGGTGGCATTCAGCAACTGCTTGGTGTGTGTTGAGAGGAGGGAGAATCCTTCTTGGACACACTATGATTTGCATGTTTTCCCCTTCTTGGATTGCCATGGATGCGGCAAGTCCAGCTAGGGCATCTGCACGGGTGTTTTCACCTCTGAGGATGTGGGTGATATGGCAGATGTTGAATTTTTGTCGAAGGGACTACGCCTTATTGTAGTAAGGCAGCAAATCAGGCTTCCTGACTTCATATTTCTGATTCATCTGGTTGACGATCAGTTGAGAGTCCCCAAAAGCTTCCAATATGGTGATGCTGGATTCGAGGGCGAGTTCCAATCCTACAATCAGGGCTTGGTACTCAGCTGCATTGTTTGAACATGGTTCCAGTAGTGAGAAGGCGTGTGGAATCATGTATTTGTCGGGACTGACAAAGAGGATGCCGATTCCCAATATTTGCTTTCCTTTTTCATTTGTCCTGGTAGCACCGTCAAAGTACATATCCTAGGAAGCATTTGATAAGGAAGTTTCCACATTATAGACAAATTCATTTGGGAGATCATCCCTGAGTGGAGAATCTTTAGGCAATGGGTGCTCTGCGAGAAAGTCTGCTAGAGCTTGTCCTTTGATCGCTTTTTGTGGTACATACCTAATATCAAACTGTGATAAAAGGATGGACCATTTTGCCAGTCGGGCATTGAGAGAACCTGCTTTTGTGACAAGGACCTTTAGGAGATTGGTCCTCAAAATCAGGTAGACTGTATTCGACAGCAGATAGTGACGCAGCTTTTGTACAGCGAACATTACTGCAAGGCATTCTTTCTCGACTGGGGCGTAGCGATGCTCTGCACCTACCAACATGCGGCTAAGGTAATATAGAGCAGCTTCTTTTCCATCATCGTTTTCTTGTGCGAGCAGAGCACCCAAAGAGTGGTCGAGATTTCTTGTGTACAAGATAAATGGTTTTCCAGTTGTGGGGGCAGCCAGCACTGGAGGTTTGGTGAGGTATGCTTTGATGTCTTGAAATGCATTTTCACATTCAGCACCCCAGACAAAGTCTACGCCTTTCATCATCAGGCGAGAGAATGGACGGCACTTCCCTGATAGATTGGAGATGAACCGTCATGATGGACCCGAAAGAAATCTTCTGTCCTCTCCTTCCGCACCCCGGGGGCTGACCTGGGTCTCGGCGGAGGAGGGAAAATCTCGGGCATCAACATTTTTGTACGGGTATGCCAGATTTACTTTCTACTTGGAATTTGGAATGGTGATAATCCGGAGATTCACCTTCACAAGTGGAAAGGAAATCAATCCTTTTTTCTAACTTTTCAAATTGCATTAATATTAAGAAAAGAGACAAGTTTGTTTTTTTAGAATGCGGTAGGAGGCGTTTTTGTTAGTTTGCCGTAAAAGGCGATTTTGCCGTGAAAGGCGATTTTACAAAACTCATCAAATTGATGGAACGCGCTCCGAGGCGCCGTGGGGCGGCTACCGGGGTCGGCGGAACGTGGGAGTCCGTCGGGTCCAGCCCTTTCGCGCCCTGGCGGGCCTGAAGCGTGCATCAACATTTCTTTTGTGTGGGTGTGCCAGATTTTCTATTTTACTTGGAATTGCAAGTGGTAATCCGGAGATCAACCTTCGTAAGCAAAAAGGAAATCAACTTCTTTCAAGTTTTCCATTGCACAAATATTTAAGAAAAGAGACATTTTCTTGGTTTGCCTTGAAAGGCGATTTTGTTTGGCATTTATAGCCGATTTTGGCGTTTATAGCCGATTTACAATTCTCATCAATAATGAAAGACAAGAGTTGTGATTTTTGTCTCTTTTAGAAAAATACAAACTACAATGAAAAGCAAGAAAAGGAAGATCTAACTTTTCAGGAGATTGTGGGGGACTCGTTCAGATTGACGGTCGCAAGCCATGTATGGGCTTCGCCATCATCCATGCAGATGAGAACAGAAGATGCTCTTGATTCGCTTGGCTTGGCTATAACCTCAGGTTTTTAGAGGACAAAGACCAAGAGAAGGTCCTATGTCCAATAAAAAGCTAAGTAGACGGGCTGAAAAGCCACGTCTAAGCCATTGGAGGCAGCGGGAGAAGGCAAGGACTTTGGGGGGGGGTGCCCCCCAAGGGACTTTTGTCACCTTGTAGTGGTGGCCGGTGCAGAACTTCAGCAGAGTTTTTCTCTCTTTTTCTTTCTCTGGATACGAGCTCTGGATTCTTTCCGATCGATCGATCTCGATTTTCTGATCTCGATTTCAATGGAATGCTCTCCTATTTATAGGCTTTTGGTAGCCATTTAGGAGAGTTTATGGGCTTTAATGGCTTTAATGGGAGGAGTTACAAGATTTATTTCTTGATTTTGTAACTCCTTTTTCCTTGAATCTGATTGGCCGATGGAGATTAAGGGCTTTTAATCACCTTAATTACCATAATGGGAGGAGTTTCATGGTTTAAATGCCATGAATCAATTGACTTGTAACTCCCAAATGCTTGCTTCTGATTGGGCCGTCCAAAGAAATGAATTAATGACTGCAATAAAGCTAGTCAATTAACCACATTAATTGGTCGCTGAGCAGTCGAAGAGTCGCGGGCCATGCCGTGTCTTCTGGAATTCTTCTGGCGATGATCATCGATGGATCTTCATGCTGATCGACATCGGATGAACATGTAACTTCAAACATTGATAGCTAAGAGCGGGCCGGTGACATCTGTCTTGTCGATTTCTCGATCGGTCGGACAGAAAGAGCACTTTTTTTGGTCGACCGGTTGGCGATCTTGGAGCGATCAATGATGATTTTATGCTTTTGGAGGTTGACCCGTGATTTTGACGGATGTCGGAGGATATGAGTCAATTTCAAGCACTAAAAATCACATTTTCAGGAAACCACAGGGGCCAAAGTGCGCGAAACGCGAAAAAAGACGGAAAAACGCGTCACCGGCGGAAAATCCGGTGACCCGGACTTCCATGGTCGCCGGCGACCATGGGCCATGGTCGCAGGGGCCTGCGACCTTGGGGGAATTTTTCCCTTCGGAGCCCGTTTTGCGGTCGTTTTGAGGTCTTTTTCGTCGCCGTTTTCTTCTGTATTTTTCCTGACATTTCTTCTCATTTATTGGCTTGATTTCTCTGTAGAAAACCTGATGAGAATCCTTGCATTTTTAGAGTGCAAAGTTTCCAATTTTCCGGGAAAGCCGAAGACTTTGTCGCGTAGAGCTGCTGATTTTCCGCCAGAAGTTGAAACTTGGTCAAACGATGTCGGAATGACCTGAAATTTGAGGTGAGGCCTCCTGAGCAATAAATAAGACCAACCATTGGCTTTTGTTTGAGTTTTGAAGCCGTTTGGGGTCCCATCGATGCTTCACTTGATTTTGCTGCGGGGAAAATGCCGAGCTTTGATGTGCGGTCAAACGATGTCCGATTGACCTGAAATTTGACAGGGAACCTATTGGAGTCATTTTGAGATGATCCACAGGCTCTGTCTTGGAAACCATGGTCCTGGGGAGCTCCGCCGCCGGTAGGCTTGATTTTCTTTCGGAGCGTCGAAACCTGGTCAAACGTTGTCGGAATGACCTGAAATTCGACGTGCAGCCTTTTGGAAGCATGTTGAAGCCACTCATGCACTTGGTTTGATGAGTGAAGGCTTCGGTGGTTCCCGCCGTCGGGAGGCTTGATTTTGCTGCTCGAGCATTGATGGAGGGTCAAACGTTGTCGGTTTGACTTGAAATTTGACATGGAGCCCTTTTGAGACATGCTGGAGTCATCCGTAGGCTCTGATCGAAGTTTTGACGTCTCCGATGATGTCGCCGCCGGGAGCGCCATTTTAGCTGTCGGAGAAGCGAAGTTAGGCCAAATGATTCTGAAATGGCCCGAAACTTCATGTGTACTCTTCTCTTGGCTATCTTGAAGGATCTTGCAGTTTTTGTTTGATTCTGACAAGATTTGATTTTTTGGAGAAGTTGCATTGCCTATTTATGGCAGGTTGCGACTTCATGCAGCTTTCTTGATGTTGAAGAGGTAAAGTGACATTTTTGGTGTCAACAAATGCCCCCTCGAGGTACAGCGACGAGTTGCTTGACTTTTGTAGTCGATGTGCCTCGAAGAGATTTTTTGAAGGAGAGCTTGTGTCTTGACCAAGAGTCTTTGAGCAATCCTTCCTTTGGTAGAGTAGCCTTTGAGCTTCCAGGGGAATTTTATGGTAATGAAAGGAATCAAATACCATCTCGAGGCAAAGTTTTGAAGATGACATCAGGGATGTGGATTTGGGCTTTTGTTTTTGACCTTGTGACCTAACAAGCTGTATGTGGCAGGTTAGGGGGTCGGGTTTTGGTTTTGATCTTGTGACCTAACAAGCTGTATGTGGCAAGTTGGGGGATCATGATTTGGTTTTTGGTTTTGGTCTTGTGACCTAACAAGCTGTATGTGGCAAGTTAGGGGACCAGGATTTGGTTTTTGGTCACTCTTTGGGACTGTGTGGGTCCATTGGAGTGGTTTGGATTTTTTTGTGGAATGTCAATTTCAAGATTTTGGCTCAATTTGGTTTATGAGGCTGGATGGTTTGATTTTTGGAAGCTCATGGGGCTTGGGATTTTTTTGTATGGTTCAATCAACTCAGAAGAGGCATGGAACCATTTTTGTATGCTCTTGGTAAGAGGGATTTTTTCTGACTAAAAGCCCATTTTTTTTTTTTTTTTAGTGCCTAGGTGGTCAAACCTGGCTCATATGGGCTAGCCCATGGGACCTTTAAGCTTTTTAGGATGGCTTAGATCTCATGTGGGGCCATTTTTGTAAAGAATATCTAAAGATATCTCATTTGGATAGAGAATATCTAAAAATATCTTTATGGGAGAGAATCTCTCATATTCCCTTAATTTGGGAGAGAATATCTCAAGGTATCTTTCTTTTTGAGAAAGAATCTCCAATATCCTTTTTTTGTTGGAGAGAATCTCTCATTTGATTGATTTTGGGAGGAAATCTCTCAAAGACATCTTTCTTTTTGGGAAAGAATCTTTCTAATTCCTTCTCTTTTGGTAAGGTTACTAATTAGTAACACTTACCTTTCTTCTTTGTTTCCTTCTTTGATTTGCTCTCTCCTATAAAAGCAAAGGAAGGTAGGATCTCTTGCTCTTATTGCTTTCTTTTGCAACAATCTCAAGAGAGCTCCAAGACCAAGAGTTTTTCTTCTTCAAGGATCTTCAAGCTTTTTCCTTCTTCTTCTCCATCAATGGCTTCAAGTAAGTTTTCTCTCTTTTTCTTTCAAGAAAACTCCATGTAGAGAATAGGATGGAAAAAAAGTGTCTTCTCTTTTTTTTTTCTTTCTTCTTTTTTTTTTTCTTTTTTTTCTTTCTATTCTTCTTCTCTTTTTTTTTTCTTTTCTTTTCCACGTGATTTCTGTTTTTTTTTTTTTTTTTCACGTGTGTCTCTTTTCTCTTTTTTTTTTTTTTCTTTTCTTTCTCCCTCTTTTTTTTGAGAAAGTTTCTTTTTTTTTTCTTTTCTTTCTCCCTCTTTTTTTGAGAAAGTTTCTTTTTTTTTTTTCTTTTTTTTTTTTTTTTTTTTGCTCATCATGATAATGCGTTTTTATGCAAATCTAGATGTTCATGCATGTACTTTTTGTAGATTGAGCATGATAGCATACCTGAAAATCTTTGCAAATTTGGGAATTTGGAGCTCGCAGCGATGTTGAGCCCTTCTTGATTTTGCGGAGATTTTGAGGTTTCGAAAGTTTGGAGTTTCGGAGCTCGCAGCGATGTTGAGCCCATCTTCAAAACTTTCTGTTTCTTTCGGGGTATTTCCCTTTTCTTCGGAATTGCCCCGGAACCATGCCAAAATTTCGCCAGATTTGCTTTTAGCGAAATTCTGTCATTTTGATGATGATCTTTTTTTTTCTTTTCCAACCTTTGCAGGTGGTTCCTCCAGAACGAACAAGGGTAAAGAGCCTGCTACAAGCGTACCTCGTCGATCCGCCAGATCTTCTAATGTGGCCGTTCAGCAGGCCTGGGAGAAGGTATAATTCTTCCTTTTTCTTTTTCTGCTTCTTTCATGGGGCTTTCCATGTTCTGATTTGTTTTCTCACGCTGCTGCTGCTTCTTGTTTTTTTTTTTAGCAGAGGATGAAGACTTGGTGATGCCTGAGGTTCCGACCGATGAGGCCGTGATGGAGCCGGTTATGGCATTTGAAGAAGAACCGAGGGACTCTGGAATGATTCCAGAATCTCCAATTGGTATAACTTCTTTCGCTTTCTCTTTTTTTTTTTTCTTTTTTTTTTTTTTTTTTTGCCTGCGACTTGATTTGCTAACATTTCTCTTGTCAGCTGACTTGCCACAGGATTCCGATGACTTTGAACCATCAATGGACGCTAATGTTGATGATGCTTCCGATGAGTTCGTGGAGGAAGAGAGTGTTCCGCCAGTCGTCGAAGAAGGTACTTTGTAGTGATGACCCTGATGATTTTTTTTAACAGGATCATATTCATACCTTTTTGTGTTTCATTTGCAGGTTTTGAAGTGACAGAAGAGAGTCCATCGCTTCCTTCAGAACCAGAGCAAGGGATGCCAGAGGTCGATCCGGAGGTAGAGACTCCTACAACCAGTTCTGACGCGATAGAGAAGATACCTCGTGCTGAGATTCCTTCTCCAGTGGCTCCAAGTGGAAAGAGTTCTTTTGTTACTCTTCCAATGGGACATGACATGAGCAGCCGATCAGCGGAGAAGGGTGAATCTTCATCCAGTTTGTCTCTTCAATTTGCGAAGAAGGTGCTGGCTCGGGTTTTGAGTTCTTGGATCAAGACTCCCCTTTCTGGACACTTGGAGGCAGGATTTGGCATGATCCCACATGTACAGGAGATTCTCACTGATACCGAAGAGGTTGGTCTGGATGTCACAGGTGCCGGGGCGATCGTTGATAGGATCATTGCACTGGGTGACAAGTGGTTTGAGACCATGGATCTCCCTGACGACCAATTCTTCAAGGAGATGTTCTTGGACCCTGCTGATAAGGCTAAGTCTAACCTGAATGAGGCTACACTAAGCAAGAAGCAGCTAGTTCAGGAGAATAACTTGGAAGAGCTAGCCATCATCGGATTGAGGCATGACCTTAACGTCCTTGATAGGGAAGTTGAGGAGGCCAGGAAACATCTTGAGCATTTGAAGGCGCAAGTCGCTGCCAAGTGGGCTGCTATAACAGAGGCTCGTGACAGGGAGAGTACTCTGATTCGCAGGGTTGCAGATGCCGGTCAAGTTCTTGAGAGGAGGACTCTAGAGAACGAGCAATGGTAAACTGCTGGGGAAGAGCTTCCCGGTGTAAAAGAAGGGTTACGGCATTCGCCAGCATCTCATGGCAAGTTCCTGAAGAAGCGTGCCTTGGAAACTCTGACGACTGATGCCAAAAGTTTGCTTGAGGAGCTGAAGCTTTGGCTGGAGACCATTTTTGGCTGAGCTCCTGATTTTTTTGTAGCAGAAACTATTCTTTTTTTTTTTTTTTGTACCACATGTATTTTTTGGTACTTTTTTTTTGTAGTGCTTATGAACACTTTCTTTTTTTTTTTGGTACCACATGTATTTTTTTGGTACTTTTCTTTTTTTTTTTTGTTTTGTTTTCCCTACGCTCACTCAAATCTTTTTGTGATGAAAGCAATTGCTAAATGGGATTTGATCAAAAGCTTTGTCATTTTGTGAAAATCTTTTGTCAAATGGTTGTTTTGGTAGGGGAAACGAATTTGGCATGAAAGCCGGATTTTTGTGGCATTTACAGCCAGTTTGGTGGCATTGATAGCCAATTGGTGGCATTTATAGCCGGTTTGGTGGCATTGATAGCCAATTTGTGGCATTTATAGCCGGTTTGGTGGCATTGATAGCCAATTTGTGGCATTTATAGCCGGTTTTGACATGAGAGTCAGGTTTTTTTTTTTGTGTGTGGCATTTGTAGCCGAGTTTTTTGAAAACCAAGTTTTGTTTTATTGGCATGAAAGCCGATTTTGGCGTTTATAGCCGGAAATTTTTGTTTTGGCATTTATAGCCGGATTTTGGCATTTATAGCCGAGTTTTGGTTTTCAAAATGCAGGTATCGACTAAATGTCGCCTCCCCGCTGAATGGTCTTGCAAGTATCGATGGAATGTCGCTTCCTTGCTCATTCGGTTTTGCGAGTATTGATGGAATGTCACTTCCTCGCGGGTTAGGTTTTGCAAGTATCGATGGATTGTCGCTTCCTCGTGAATTGGGGTGCAAATATCGACTAAGCGTCGCTTCCCTGCTTTTCCCAAAACTTTTGGTTTTGCGGGTACTGACTTGATGTCGTTTCTCCGCGATTTTTGAAATTTGAGGTTTTCTCGAACCATTTGTAATTTTGGGTTGTGGATAGCAACTGGTATGTTACATCTCCACGATTTTTGAAATTGGGTTGTGGATATCAACTGGTTTGTTGCTTCTCCACGATTTTAGGTTTTCTCGAACCTTTGAAATTTGGGTTGTGGATATCAACTGATATGTTGCGTCTCCACGGTTTTTGGATTTTGCAAGTATCGACGAAATGTCGCTTCCCTGCGATTTTGGGTGCAAGTATCGATGGAATGTCGCATCCTTGCTTTTTTTCAAAATTTTTGTTTTGCGGGTACTGACTTTGATGTCGTTTCCCCACTATTTTTGAAAAACCATTTTTTTTTTGTTTAAAGACACAAGGGTCGTAAATTTTGACCTAGAACCATTTGGCGGTAAAAGGTAAGGTGGACTAGGGTGGAAATCCCTGAATCCGGATTTTTGTTTCAAACCATGAATTTTGGCTCAAGGATCGAAAGTTTTGGTCAAGTCAGGGAGAGGCTCCTAAACTTGGATTTTTTGTTTTTTTTTTTTTGAACAATGAAACGGTAAAAGTAAGCATTGTTTTTGAATCTCTAGAAATTTTGACATTTGATATGAAAATTCTAAATAGAGTGGGTTTGACGAGCGAGTACCTGAGAACAGGTTTTGGCCATACAGGCATTGCTCTTACCCAGTTGGGTAAGTCTTCAAGGGTAGTACCGCTTCAAGAACTTGCCGTTGATAGGCAGCATACATCTGTCGCCTTCCATGTTTAGGAGGGCATATGCGCCGTTGGAGAAGACCTTGTCGATGACGTAGGGTCCCTCCCATTTTGGTTCAAACTTGCCTTTGGACTTGTGAGCGAAGACCATTGGTCTTTTTACCGCAAGAACCAAGTCACCCTTTTTGTAGGCGCGTTGCCTGACCTTTTTGTCAAAAGATCCTGCCATGCGTGCTTGGTAAAGTTCAATGCTTTGTCGAGCTTCGAGCCGTCTCTCGTCGAGATTGTCCAGCTCATGGAGTCGCAATTTGACATTGCTTTCTTGAGTCATGTCATTTTGTAGAGATACCCTCAGAGAAGGAATTTGTACCTCTAGGGGCACGACAGCTTCGCATCCATAGACCAAGGAGAATGGTGTGCTATGGGTTGGTCCTCGAACGGTGGTTCGATAGGCCCACAAAGCTTCAGACAGTTTATCGCTCCAGTCTCTTTTGTGACTAGAGACCATTTTCTTGAGGATTTTGCAGAGTGTCTTGTTGAAGGCTTCTGCTAATCCGTTTGCTGCCGGATTGTATGGAGTCGAAGGACAGCTTTGGATTTTGTATTTGTCGCAAAACCTGTAGAATCGATGATCCCGGAATTGTGGTCCGTTATCATGGACGAATCTTTTGGGTATGCCGAAACGACAAATGATGTTGGTGCGTAGGAATTGAAGAACTGATGAGGTCTTCATTTCGTTGAACGCAAATGCTTTTGACCACTTGGAGAAATAATCCGTAGCGGCGAAGATGAAGCGATGACCTTTGCTTGAAGGGGGAGAGATAGGACCTATGATGTCCATGCCCCATGCTTCAAAAGGCCATGAGATTGCTATAGGATGCAGCCATTCCGGAGGCATGTGAATGTAATCTCCGTGAACTTGGCATAGCTGGCAGCGTTTGGCAAATTGCATTGCATCAGCAACCATGGTGGGCCAATAGTAACCTAACCTTTTTATCTGATCATAGAGCTTAGGACCTGCCTGATGGGCTCCACAAAGACCAGCATGAACTTCTTTAAGTGTTTCTTCGGCCTCTTGTTGTGACAAGCAGCGTAGAAGTACTCCGTTGAAGGATTTCCTGTAGAGGATTTTTGAAGGAATATCCAAATGAAAGTTTGGGGCTCGCCTTTGTATGCTTACCCGTTCTTTTGGATCTTCAGGTAGGATTCCGAACATAGTGTAATCAATGAACGGATCCCTCCAGTCGCCGATTGAAGGTTGAAGGATAGAGATCCGACTTCCAACCACTCGGTGGCATTCAACAACTGCTTGGTGTGTGTTAAGAGGAGGGAGAATCCTTCTCTCGCACACTGTGATTTGCATGCTTTCCCCTTCCTGGATCGCCATTGATGCGGCAAGTCCGGCCAGGGCATCTGCACGGATGTTTTCACCTCTACGAATGTGGGTGATGTTGCAGATGTCAAACTTTTGCAGAAGCGATTGTGCCTTGTTGTAATAAGGCAGCAGATCGGGCTTCCTGACTTCATATTTCTGATTCATCTGGTTGACGATCAGTTGAGAGTCTCCAAAGACTTCCAGCATAGTGATACCGGATTCGATGGCGAGTTCCAATCCTAGGATCAGAGCTTGGTATTCAGCTGCATTGTTTGTGCATGGTTCCAGTAGCGAGAAAGCGTGTGGAATCATGTATTTGTCAGGGCTAACAAAGAGGATGCCAACTCCTGAGATCAGCTTTCTTTTTTCATTTGTCCTGGTTGCACCGTCAAAGTACATGTCCCAGGAGGCATTTGGTGAGGAAGTCTCCACGTTGTAGACAGGTTCGTCTGGGAGATCATCTCTGAGTGGAGAATCTTTAGGCAATGGATGCTCTGCGAGAAAGTCTGCTAGAGCTTGGCCTTTGATTGCTTTTTGTGGTACATACCTAATATCAAATTGTGACAAGAGGATGGACCATTTTGCCAGTCGGGCATTGAGAGAACCGGTCTTCGTGACAAGGACCTTCAAGAGGTTGATCCTCGAGACCAGGTAGACTGTGTTGGAAAGCAAGTAGTGACGTAGCTTTTGTACGGCAAACATCACTGCAAGGCATTCCTTTTCGACTGGGGAGTAGCGATGCTCTGCACCTACTAGCATGCGGCTGAGGTAGTATAGAGCAGCTTCTTTTCTTTCATCATTTTCTTGTGCAAGCAAAGCGCCTACAGAATGATCAAGAGCTCTTGTGTACAAGATGAATGGTTTTCCAGTGGCAGGGGCAGCTAACACTGGAGGTTTGGTCAGGTATGACTTGATATCTTGAAATGCGGCTTCACAGTCGGCATCCCAGACAAAGTCTACACCTTTTTTCATCAATCGAGAGAATGGACGGCATTTCCCCGAAAGATTGGAGATGAACCGTCTGATGTAGGCCAATCTCCCTTGAAGCTCTTTTAGTTCCCTTAGGGTTCTTGGAGAGGGCATTTCTAGAATAGCCTTGACTTTTATGGGGTCAAGTTCTATTCCAGCTTTCCGAACAAGGAATCCGAGAAACTTACCCGACGAGACGCCGAAGAAGCATTTTAGAGGATTCATCCGCAGTTTGTGTTTGCGGAGTCGGAGGAAGACTTCCCGAAGATCTTTGAGATGGTCTTCTTTTCTTCTGCTTTTGACGGCGAGGTCATCAACGTAACATTCGACCGTCTTGTGCTGCATATCTTGGAATATTTTCATCATAGCCCTCTGATATGTGGCACCAGCATTTTTCAGACCAAATGGCATGACAGTGTAGCAATACACGCCAAACGGAGTCCGAAATGAAGTGTGTTTTTCATCCTCGGGATGCATCTTTATCTGATTGTAACCAGAGAAGCCATCCATGAATGTCATTCGCTCGAATCCGCAGGTATTGTCAATCATCACCTCCGGTATGGGGAGCGGGAATTCATCTTTAGGGCAAGCGCCATTCAAGTCTCTATAGTCAATACAGACTCTGATTTGCCCATTTTTCTTTGTCACGGGGACAATGTTGGCCAACCATTCTGGATGTTGTTCCTCACGGATGAAGCCGACGCTTTTGAGCTTTTGAACTTCTTGTTCAATTTTATCCATCACATCTGGACGGAATCTTCTTTGGCCTTGTTTGACAGGCTTGATGTCTTCTTGAAGATTGAGTTTGTGGACTGCTACTTTGGGGTCTAAACCAGGCATTTCAGCGTAGGACCATGCAAAGCAATCAACGAACTCACGAAGAAAAGCGATATACTCGGGTAACTCATCATCCTTTATATTCTTGCTTATGAATACAGGACGTGGGTTATCAGGTGTTCCCAAGTTTATCTTTTGAACAGGATCTTCTGTCGGAAGGTTCGAAGGTGGTTCCTCCACAACATTTTCGGAGGCTTCCAACTCAACGAAGCCTTCTGGGGTTTCGACTGCATTACCAGACCAAGGCTCTGTTCCTTTCCATGGATTTTCTTGATTGGTGATCTCCTCAAGGCTTGCTATGAGATAGTCTCAATCGCCTGTTGAGTCTGGTTTTTCTTTTGGAGACGAGGGTTCTTCTGGGTCAGGATGCCACCCGTCTGTGTCATCGGGCGATTCCTCTTCATCATCAGAGAAATCGTACCAATTGGATGAGCTTCCTGGATCTTTGTCAGGTAACTCTTTAAAGAGATATCCAGGGAGATCGATGTCTTCGTGGACTTGAGATGTTGAGGCTTGGTCGGTAAAACGACTTTTAAGCTTTTGTGTCAACTGTCTCAGGGGGGTATCAGGATCATATCCTAACCCATATGAAGACTTTTCTACATATCCGTAGAGTCTCCAATCTTCCAGCTGGCTTTTGGTCAAGGCGGGCCCCAATGGCGTGAGAATACCGCGGCCTTCTCCCAAACCGACTGGGTTCTGAGCGTCAAAGCCCATTTTCTTCATGATAGCTTGTGCCACAGGACTATATAGAGATAGTTGAGGCATACCTTCGTTTTGGAAAGGTTCAAGCAAGGAACTTGATGAAGAAGCATCCGATCTATGAAAGAAGATCGGTCTTTGCTTTGGTGATGTTGCTGGAACAACAAAGGTAGCAGACGTAGGATCTTCTACATCAGCAGGTGTCTCCATCGGAGTGAGAGCAGGCTGAACTTGCTGAGTGTCAGCTTGGCTTGACGATGCATCGTCTTCTGGCTCTGAGTCCGAGTCTGTGTCTTGCATGATAGACACGAGAGAAACAACAAATTTGCCCCCAGACTTTTGTTTCGTCTTCTTCACTTTAGTCGTGATGACCAAAGGTCTTGAATTCTTGAGGGAGATGACGAAGGGAGGTTGACTACTCTCTTCTAATTTGCCGGAGGGTTTGTTTTCTTCCGGTGATTTTTGAGGAGCCTTGCCTTTATCTTTCTGGAGATTTTCAGCAGGGGGTGCTATTTCCTCTTCTTCTTTTTCTCCTTCATACATCTGGGAGTCTGCGAAGTGGACTTCTTTACCTTTGAAGGGTTTTCTGTCCGCAAAGACACGATGTACCATGCCGTCGTCGCCGACGAACTTGATGCATTGATGTAGAGTTGAAGGGACAACACCGTTCTCGTGTATCCAAGGACGTCCGAGAAGGATGTTGTAGCATGAGGGGTTTTTTATTGCATACACAGTGACCTCAGAGATAAGATCACCGATTTGCAATTTGAACCTGATTTTGCCGATAGGCCTTTGAGCGCTCCCATCGTATCCAAAGATAGATACAGATGTGTGGCTTAGCTTGCTGGGTGAGATGCCCAACTCTTCGAGAGCCGAAATGGAGATGAGGTTGAGTGCAGAACCTGGGTCGACCTGAACTCTGTGTATAGGCATTTCCTTGATGTACCCTGTGAAGTACAGGGGTCGGTTGTGCCTTGCTTCGCCAAGTAGGAGGTCTTCCTTAGTGAAGGCGATGGTTGCACTGGCTGCCTTTTGAACCGAGAGGCATTGGATGCATGATCCCTCACTTTTCTCTTTTTCTCCTTTTAAGGAGGTTTCTGAGTTTTTGACCCGGTAGTCCATTTCAATTTGGAGGACTTGTGGGGCATGTTTGTCGACATCCTCATTCAGTTTTTGTAATTCTGAGATGAGATTATCACGAGTGCGTGGAGACATTCGCAATAAGTCTAGGATGTGAAGACGTGCAGGTATGTGTTTGAAGTGCTCAACCAAGTCATACTTGAAAGCCTCCTTGGGGCCTGCATGTTCATTGTTTTTGCCACTGGGGGCGCTTACAACATCTTTTCCCAAAGGATTTACATAAGTAAAGGAAGATTGGTTGTAATTTTTGTGGTAGTCCCGGCCCAAGCGGGTGCCTCTACCAACTTCGAGAGCTTCTTGAGAAGGATCTTCGTTTGGAAGATTGTCTTCAGGATCAAGAGGCTGTCGTTTTTCATCTACTGGGGATGTATCTGCAGTAGAGTTGTTGACACCAAAAATGTCACTTTGCCTCTTCAACATCAAGAAAGCTGCATGAAGTCGCAACCTGCCATAAATAGGCAATGCAATTTCTCCAAAAAATCAAATCTTGTCAGAATCAAACAAAAACTGCAAGATCCTTCAAGATAGCCAAGAGAAGAGTACACATGAAGTTTCGGGCCATTTCGACAACATTTGGCCTAACTTCACTTCTCCGACAGCTAAAATGGCGCTCCCGGCGGCGACATCATCGGAGACGTCAAAACTTCGATCAGAGCCTACGGATGACTCCAGCATGTCTCAAAAGGGCTCCATGCCAAATTTCAAGTCAAACCGACAACGTTTGACCCTCCATCAATGCTCGAGCAGCAAAATCAAGCCTCCCGGCGGCGGGAACCACCGAAGCCTTCGCTCATCAAACCAAGTGCATGAGTGGCTTCAACATGCTTCCAAAAGGCTGCACGTCAAATTTCAGGTCATTCTGACAACGTTTGACCAGGTTTCGATGCTCCGAGAGAAAATCAAGCCTACCGGCGGCGGAGCAACCCGTGACCATGACATCCAAAACGGAGCCCATGGAACGTCTCAAAATGACTCCAATAGGCTCCCCGTCAAATTTCAGGTCAATCGGACATCGTTTGGCCACATATCAAAGCTCGGCATTTTCCCCGCAGCAAAATCAAGTGAAGCATCGACGGGACCCCAAACGGCTTCAAACTCAAACAAAAGCCTATGGTTGGTCTTATTTATTACTCAGGAGGCTTCACCTCAAATTTCAGGTCATTCCGACATCGTTTGACCAAGTTTCAACTTCTGGCGGAAAATCAGCAGCTCTACGCGACAAAGTCTTCGGCTTTCCCGGAAAATTGGAAACTTTGCACTCTAAAAATGCAAGGATTCTCATCAGGTTTTCTACAGGGAAATCAAACCAATAAATAAGAAGAAATGTCAGGAAAAATACAGAAGAAAACGGCGACGAAAAAGACCTCAAAACGACCGCAAAACGGGCTCCGAAGGGCAAAATTCCCCCAGGGTCGCAGGCCCCTGCGACCATGGCCCATGGTCGCCGGTCCATGGTCGCCGGCGACCATGGAAGTCCGGGTCACCGGATTTTCCGCCGGTGACCCGTTTTTTCCGTTCTTTTTCGCGTTTCGCGCACTTTGGCCCCTGTGGTTTCCTGAAAATGTGATTTTTAGTGCTTGAAATTGACTCATATCCGACGACATCCGTCAAAATCATGGGTCAACCTCCAAAAGCATAAAATCATCAGTGATCGCTCCAAGATCGCCAACCGGCTGACCAAGAAAGTGCACTTTCTGTCCGACCGATCGTGAAATCAACAAGACAGATGTCACCGGCCCGTTCTTAGCTATCAATGTCTGAAGTTACATATTCATCCGATGTCGATCAGCATGTAGATCCATCGATGATCATCGCCAGAAGAATTCCAGAAGACACGGCATGGCCCGCGACTCTTCGACTGCTCGGCGACCAATTAATGTGGTTAATTGACTAGCTTTATTGCAGTCATTAATTCATTTCTTTGGACGGCCCAATCAGAAGCAAGCATTTGGGAGTTACAAGTCAATTGATTCATGGCATTTAACCCATGAAACTCCTCCCATTATGGTAATTAAGGTGATTAAAAGCCCTTAATCTCCATCGGCCAATCAGATTCAAGGAAAAAGGAGTTACAAAATCAAGAAATAAATCTTGTAACTCCTCCCATTAAAGCCATTAAAGCCCATAAACTCTCCTAAATGGCTACCAAAAGCCTATAAATAGGAGAGCATTCCATTGAAATCAGGATCGGAGAAAAAAGATCAGAAAGAGATCAGAGAAAAAAGATCAGAAAGAGATCAGAGAAAAAAGATCAGAAAGAGATCAGAAAAAAGAGGGAGATCACTTCCAAAGCACCACAGATCCAGAAATCTGAGAGAAAGAAAAAGAGAAAAACTCTGCTGAAGTTCTGCACCGGCCACCACTACAAGGTGACAAAAGTCCCTTGGGGGGGCACCCCCCCCAAGGACCTTGCTTTCTCCCGCTGCCTCCAATGGCTTAGACGTGGCTTTTCAGCCCGTCTACTTAGCTTTTTATTGGACATAGGACCTTCTCTTGGTCTTTGTCCTCTAAAAATCTGAGGTTATAGCCAAGCCAAGCGAATCAAGAGCATCCTCTGTTCTCATCTGCATGGATGATGGCGAAGCCCATACATGGCTTGCGACCGTCAATCTGAACGAGTCCCCCACAATCTCCTGAGAAGTTAGATCCTCCTTTTCTTGCTTTTCATTGTAGTTTGTATTTTTCTAAAAGAGACAAAAATCACAACTCATGTCTTTCATTATTGATGAGAATTGTAAATCGGCTATAAACGCCAAAATCGGCTATAAATGCCAAACAAAATCGCCTTTCACGGCAAACCAAGAAAATGTCTCTTTTCTTAAATATTTGTGCAATGGAAAACTTGAAAGAAGTTGATTTCCTTTTTACTTGCGAAGGTTGATCTCCGGATTACCACTTGCAATTCCAAGTAAAAATAGAAAATCTGGCACACCCACACAAAAGAAATGTTGATGCACGCTTCATGCCCCCCGAGCGCGAAAGGGCCGGACCCGACGGACTCCCACGTCCGCCGACCCCGGTAGCACCCACGGCATTTCGGAGCGCGTTCCATCAGGCTGGCACACCCGGTGGGACTCGTTCATTTGAGAACACGGTGCTCGGAAATAAAATATTTGCATATCATACTTTTTGCTCTATGCTTATACTTCTTTTCCGGATTCCTTGGCTACTTTCTAGCTGGTAGCCTATGTTAGATTTTGCATCCTAAAAAAAAAAATGAGATGGGATTTTTTGGAAATTTCTATTTCTTTGAGTTTGTTTCCATTCTTTCTCTTTTCAAAAACAAATCAGTTTTCTTAGTTTGAATTCAAAATTGAGAAACTTTGATCCTATCCTATCGTTCTTTGGTGCTTCCAGAAATGTTGAGCCCGTTCGACTAAGGTTTTGGACCATCGTTTCTCTTCGATGAGTTCATTAGAGATTTCAAAAAAAAAAAAAAAATCAGTTTTCTCGTTTTGGATTCAAAATTGAGAAACTTTGATCCTTTCTATTCTGGGCATGTGTGCTCGCGGAAATCGTTGAGCCCGTGTTCGGATCGGGGATTGGGCATCGTTTCTCTTCGATGAGTCTGTCAGGGATCTAAAAAAAAAATTTAAATAAATAAATAAAAAGACATAGACCACTAAGGTTAAACCAATTGCGTTCTTTGATCACGATTGATTCAAGAAAAGCCTTGTCCAGAGTGTGGAGACAGCTTGACTGTTCTAGGCAAGGGTCCTCCAAACGGGTTCATTAAGTAATCCTACCCTTACCTGGGGGCAATTCTATCAATTGAGGTTTCATAAGACCGGGTTAGGAGGCCTATGTGTACTCTCTAGTCTTTAAATCTTAAAAAAATTAAAAAAAAATCAAAAGAAATAAAAATAAATAAAAAAAAAGATTTTCAAAAAAAAAATCTTAAACAAAAAAAAAATCAAAATTAAAAAAAAAATAAAAAAAAAAAGATTTTCAAAAAAAAAATTTAAAATAAAAAAAAATCTTCAAAAAAATAAAAATAAATAATCTTAAAAAAAATAATATTTTTTTTTTAAAAAATAATAATAAAAAATAAAAATAATAAAATAAAAGAAAATCATTTCAAAAAAAAAAATCTTCAAAAACTCGTCACTTTTGATTTCAGATCTGAGAAATTTTGGTTTCTTCTTTTCTGAGCACTGGCGCTCGCGGAAATCGCCGAGACCGTGTTCAGATTGGAATACCATTTGCTCTCTTTGATGGAACCAATCTTGACATTTCAAAAAAAAAAAAACTCGTCACTTTTGGATTCAGATTCGAGAAATTGTGGTCTCTTCCCTTCTGAGTACTGGCGCTCGCGGAAATCGTTGAGCCCGTATTTGAATCGGAATTCCACCTGCTCTCTTTGACGAATCCGTTTCTGACATTTCAAAACAAAGAATCCCATCTCATGGATGCGATCTCCAACATTTGTGCCTAGCAATACTGGTACGCCCTTTCAGGGTCTACTGTATCTGTGACCGGCACATTTGTAACTCCTACCTTATATTCTTCTTATCTCGGGCAAGCCCTGCTTCTCGATAAGTCGAATTTAGGTTTACAATTGCTTCTAGCGGTCACTGGAACGCTCATTCTGGGCTCACCATACTTGCTGTCAGAACAATTGTACCATCTATGGCTTTTTGCCTTCTTCATGTCGCTTGGGTCATATCCCTTGAGCGATTTGAAAAGACAACCATAGAAATTCCCATTTATGATCATTATATTCTTGTGATTACTAATGGATGTGGTCTTGTTTCAGAACTTTTTCGAAACTAACAATGGCAGCCTTAACCATTATCTTCGATGAAAACAAGCACCAACTTATGCTTCAACAGAAGCAAAGCGCGCGCACTCATAATCGCCTTGTCAGCTGCCGAAGCGTCAACTCCCTCGGCAACTCTCCAAACTCCGGGTCGACCTCGACTCCCCGGACTATCTTCTTTGGGACGCTGGGACCATTCCCACTTCCCGAAGAACAAGCTGCGCCTGCTAAAAAGTAGAAGATCGCCTCTCAACGTGTCACTCCCGTGACACCAAAGGCGAGCGCCCAAAAGCCCGAAGCCCGCTGCACCCCTGCAAAGCCTCGACCCACAAACAACCAGGTCTACCCTAAGACCTGGTCTCCAAGACCTTCCCCAAAACAAAGAAGGTCTCAAACCTCCACCAAGCCAGCATACCTGGCCCCACTCAAGGAGAACCAGTTCTACCCTCTTGCCTACATGAAAGAGGAGAGACCCATCTCCAACTTGACTCCCAAGTCAACCCAGCATGAACCGGCTTGCTCCCACAAGCCTAGAATCAGATCACGCATCACCAGGCCTCTACAAGCACCTGCCAAGGCCTACACTCCTTCAGTTCGACCCTTCATCTCTACAGGGGCCGAACTCGAAAGGTTCAAAGCTTCGCTGCAACAGGCAAAGGACCGGGTCCGGATCCTGTCCTTGCCTAGCTACAAAGAAGACAGGCTCGGCTGCTGCGCCCGAGGAAGCACATCCTTCATCGTCAGAGCCCAGCCAGAGCTAACCGAAGCTCAAATCGCTCGTCGAGCACGCCGCTGTGCGTCATATCGACAAAAGAGACTAGAGAAGCAACGGACCCAGCCTCCTACACTTCAAGTCTCCCACAAATGGGTCGAAAAAGAAAGACCCGACCAAGTTGTTGCCGTCCATATGGTTGGAAAAACCAGAAGACGCCAAAGGTCAGCATCAAAAATCCATGTCCGACGTCCGGTGACCCGTAGCGTCACCAGGACACGAAGACATCCCGAAGAATCTCCTGCCCCTTCAAGCCAAGGACGGGAGAGTAATCCTTCATCAAGCTCTTCATTAAAAAGGATGAGCCCCAGCTCAGTCACCAGGACGGTTTCTTCGTTTGAATCCCGAGGAATGAACGTCCTGGTTACAAATTCTGAGCCACCACCTCAGAATCCACCTCAAGATGATGCGCTCACACGCATCCAGCAGTTGGAACAAGGCCAGCAGAGGATTGAAACTCTGATGGAAAACCTTCTCCTTGTTGTCCAAAATCAGGTGAACAATGAGCCTCCTCCAAATCATCGCAATAACGAGGAAAATTGTGAAGAAAATGAGTCACGCGCCCTTACCAAAAAGGACGTAGACAGTATCCTCGCCAAAGCTAAAGAAGAGGATATACTCAAAGAGCATGGGATCAAGCCACCATATCCCTTATGGATGGACTCAGTCCCATTCCCAACAAAATTCAAACATCCTACTCTCCAAACATATACGGGGAAAGGATCAGCCAGACAGCACGTCATCCACTTCAAGATCTTGACGGGAGCTATTGCAGATCAAGATGCCCTCAAGATCCGCCTCTGGGAAGTGGCAAGTCCTCTGGGAAGACTCAAGAGCATGAGCAGTGGCAAGTCCTCTGGGAAGAACTTCCTCGTGTTGCAGATGGGTCGCGACATTCGGCCGCATTTTATGGGAACATTCTGAAGAAGCGTGGCCTAAAAACTTTGGAGGTCAAGGCCGAGGGTCTGCTTGAGGAGTTGAATCTTTGGTTGAAAACCATGTTGGATTGAGCTCCTGAGTTGTAACAAACTCTTTTTCCTTCTTCTTCTTTTTTTTTTGGTACCTCCATATATAAAGAGTTTTGGTACTATATTTTTGTATCCCATTCTTTTCACTTAAATCATTTTTTGATGGAAACACATTTGAGTAAAAGTTGTTGGGAATGTTTTTTCAAAAATTTGATCTAAAGGTTGTCATTTTGTGAAAATCTTTTATCAAATGATTGTTTTGGGCATGAAAGCCAATTTTGTGGCGAAAAGCCTGGTTTTTTTTTTTATGATTTGAGAATCAAATTTTAGAACGGCATGGAAGCCAAATTTTGTGGCGTAAGAGCCAAAATTTGTTTTGCGTTATGAGAGCCAAAAATTTTGAAATGGCATTAGAGCCAAATTTTTTGAGATGGCATGAAAGCCGAATTTTGGAATGGCATAGAAGCCGAATTTTGTTTTGTGGCATGGAAGCCAAATTTTGTTTGTGGCATGAGAGCCAAAATTTTGGTTTGTGGCATGAGAGCCAAGGTTTTTTTGTTTGTGGCATAAGAGCCAAAGCTTTTTGTTTGTGGCATGAGAGCCAAAGTTTTTTGGATGGCGTGAAAGCCGATTTTTTGGAATGGCGTAGGAGCTGAATTTTTTTTTGTTTGTGGTGTGAAAGCCAAAGTTTTTGTATAACATGAAAGCCGATCTTGGCGTTTATAGCCGACTTATGGCGTTTATAGCCGATTTTTGACGTTTATAGCCGGATTTGGCGTTTATAGCCGATTTTTGGCGTTTATAGCCGGATTTGGCGTTTATAGCCGGATTTTGGTGTTTATAGCCGATTTTTGGCGTTTATAGCCGGATTTGGCATTTATAGCCTGATTTTGGCGTTTATAGCCGAGTTTTGGCGTTTATAGCCGAGTTTTTTGAAAACCAAGTTTTGTTTTGTTGGCATGAAAGCCGATTTTGGCGTTTATAGCCGAAATTTTTTTTTGTTTGTTTGGCCATTTATAACCGGATTTTGGCATTGATTTTGGCGTTTATAGCCAGATTTTGGCGTTTATAGCCGAGTTTTGGCCTTTATAGCCGAATTTTGGCGTTTATAGCCGAATTTTGGTTTTCAAAATGCAGGTATCGACTAAATGTCGCCTCCCCGCTGAATGGTCTTGCAAGTATCGATGGAATGTCGCTTCCTTGCTCATTCGGTTTGCGAGTATTGATGGAATGTCACTTCCTCGCGGGCTGGGTTTTGCGAGTATCGATGGAATGTCGCTTCCTCGCGAATTGGGGTACAAGTATCGACTAAGTGTTGCTTCCCTGCTTTTCCCAAAACTTTTGGTTTTCATGGGTACTGACTTGGTGTCGTTTCCCCGCGATTTTTGAAATTTGAGGTTTTCTCGAACCATTTGAAATTTGGGTTGTGGATAGCAACTGGAATATTGCGTCTCCACGATTTTTGAAATTTGGGTTGTGGATATCAACTGGTATGTTGCTTCTCCACGATTTTTGAAATCAGAGGTTGTGGATATCAACTGGTATGTTGCTTCTCCACGATTTTTGAAATTTTGCAAGTATCGAATGGGGTTCGCTTCCTTGCGATTTTTGGGTTTTCGAAGTATCGAATGGGGTTCGCATCCTTCCGGTTTTTGGGTTTTGCGAGTATCGACTAAGTGTCGCTTCCCCACGGTTTCTAAAAACCAATTTTTTTTGTTTAAAGACACGAAGGTCATAAATTTTGACTTAAAACCATTTTGGTTGTAAAAGCCGAGGCGGTCTAGGGTGAAAATTCCTAAGTCCCGATTTTTGTTTCAAACCATGAATTTTGGGTTCAAGGATCGAGATTTTGGTCAAGTCTGAGAAGAGGCTCCTAAACTTGGATTTTTGGATTTTGATTTTTTTTTTTTTGAACAATGAAACGATGAAAGTAAGCATTGTTTTGATAGATTTTTTTTTTTTTTTTTTTTTTTTTTGGAAACTTCAACATAAAGATGAAAATTTCAAAAGGGGTGGGTTTGACGAGCAAGTACCTTGGAAATAGGCTTTGGCTGTGTAGATATCGCTCTGACCCGTTTGAGGAAGTCTTCAAGGGTAGTACCGCTTCAAGAACTTGCCATTGATGGGTAGCATACATCTGTCTCCTTCCATGTTTAGAAGAGCGTATGCACCGTTGGAGAAGACTTTGTCGATGACGAAGGGTCCCTCCCATTTTGGTTCAAATTTGTCTTAGGATTTGTGGGCAAAGACTATGGGTCTTTTTACTGTAAGAACCAAGTCACCCTTTTTGTAGTCGCGTTGCCTGACCTTTTTGTCGAAAGATCCTGCCATGCGTGCTTGGTACAACTCAATGCTTTGTAGAGCTTCAAGTCGTCTTTCATCGAGATTATCCAGCTCTTGGAGTCTCAATTTGACATTACTTTCTTGCGTCATGTCATTTTGCAAAGATCCCTTAAGGAAGGAATTTGTACTTCCAAAGGGACAACAGCTTTGCAACCATAGACCAAAGAGAATGGTGTGCTATGGGTTGGTCCTCGAACGGTGGTTCGATAGGCCCACAAGGCTTCTGGTAGTTTGTCGCCCCAGTCTCTTTTGTGACTAGAGAACATTTTCTTGAGAATTTTGCAAAGTGTCTTGTTGAAGGCTTCTGCTAGTTCGTTCGCTGCTGGATTATATGGAGTCGAAGAACAACTTTGGATTTTGTACTTGTCGCAGAACCTGTAGAATCTGTGATCCCGGAATTGTGGTCCGTTATCATGGACGAATCTTTTAGGTATGCCGAAGCGACAAATAATGTTGGTGCGCAAGAACTGAAGGACTGATGAAGTCTTCATTTCGCTGAGCGCAAATGCTTCTGACCACTTGGAGAAATAATCCGTAGCGGCGAAGATGAAGCGATGACCTTTGCTTGATAGGGGAGAAATAGGACCTATGATTTCCATACCCTAGGCTTCGAAAGGCCATGAGATTGCTGTTGGATGTAGCCATTCTGGAGGCATGTGGACATAATCTTCATGAATCTGGCATTTTTTACAGCGCTTGGCAGATTGCATTGCATCAGCTACCATGGTAGGCCAATAATAACCTAGCCTTTTTATCTGGTTGTAGAGCTTAGGGCTAGCCTGATGGGCTCCACAAAGACCAGCATGCACTTCTTTGAGAGTTTCCTCAGCCTCTTGTTGTGACAAGCAGCATAGGAGTACTCCATTGAAAGATTTTCTGTAAAGTGCTTTTGAAGGTATATCCAAATGAAAGTTCGGGGCTCGTCTTTGGATGCTTACCCGTTCTTTTGGATCTTCAGGTAGGATCCGAACATGATGTAATCAATGAACAGATCTCTCCAGTCGCCAATCGGAGGTTTGAGGATGGACATCGGACTTCCAACCACTTTGTGGCATTCAGCAACTGCTTGGTCTGTGTTGAGAGGAGGGAGAATCCTTCTTTGACACACTGTGACTTGCATGTTTTCCCCTTCTTGGATTGCCATGGATGCGGCGAGTCCAGCCAGGGCATCTGCACGGATGTTTTCACCTCTGAGGATGTTGGTGATGTGACAGATGTTGAATTTTTGTTGAAGCGACTGTGCCTTGTTGTAGTAAGGTAGCAGATCAGGCTTCCTGACTTCATATTTCTGATTCATCTGGTTGACGATCAGTTGAGAGTCTTCAAAAGCTTCCAGCATGGTGATGCCAGATTCGAGGGCGAGTTCCAATCCTACAATCAGGGCTTGGTACTCAGCTGCATTGTTTGAATATGGTTCCAGCAGCGAGAAGGCGTGTGGAATCATGTATTTGTCGGGACTGACAAAGAGGATGCCGATTCCCGATCTTTGCTTTCCCTTTTCATTTGTCCTGGTTGCACCGTCAAAGTACATGTCCCAAGAAGCATTTAATAAGGAAGTTTCCACATTGTAGACAAATTCGTCTGGGAGATCATCCCTGAGTGGAGAATCTTTAGGCAATGGATGCTCTGCGAGGAAGTCTGCTAGAGCTTGTCCTTTGATTGCTTTTTGTGGTACATATTAATATCAAACTGTGATAGAAGAATTGACCATTTTGCCAGTCGGGCATTAAAAGAACCTGCTTTTGTGACAAGGACTTTAGGAGGTTGATCCTCGAAATCAGGTAGACTGTGTTCGACAGCAGATAGTGATGCAGCTTTTGTACAGCGAACATTACTGCAAGGCATTCTTTTCCGACTGGAGAGTAGCGATGCTCTGCACCTACCATCATGCGGCTAAGGTAATATAGAGCAGCTTCTTTTCCGTCGTCATTTTCTTGTGCGAGCAGAGCACCCAAAGACTGGTCGAGAGCTCTTGTGTACAAGATAAATGGTTTTCCAGTTGTGGGGGCAGCCAGCACTGGAGGTTTGGTGAGGTATGCTTTGATATCTTGAAATGCATTTTCACATTCAGCATCCCAGACAAAATCGATGCATTTCTTCATCAGGCGAGAGAATGGTTGGTATTTCCCTGATAGATTGGACATGAACCGTCGAATGTAGGCCAGCCTTCCTTGAAACCCTTTTAATTCTCTTAGGGTTCTTGGAGATGGCATTTCCAAGATAGCCTTGACATTGGTGGGGTCAAGTTCTATTCCAGCTTTTCGTACTATGAATCCGAGAAACTTACCCGATGAGACACCGAAGAAGCACTTTAGTGGATTCATCCGCAATTTGTGTTTGCGAAGTCGGAGGAAGACTTCTCGAAAATCTTCGAGATGGTCTTCTTTTCTTCTGTTTTTGATGGCGAGGTCGTCAACAAAGCATTCGACCGTCTTGTGCTGCATATCTTGGAATATTTTCATCATAGCCCTCTGATATGTTGCACCTGCATTTTTCAGACCAAACGGCATAAAAATGTAGCAATACACGCCGAATGGTGTCCGAAATGATGTATGCCTTTCATCTTCAGGATGCATCTTTATCTGATTGTAGCCAGAGAATCCATCCATGAATGTTATTCGCTCGAACCTATAGGTGTTGTCAATCATCACCTCTGGTATGGGGAGCGAGAATTTCTCTTTAGGACATGCATTATTCAGGTCTCTGTAGTCGATACAGACCCTTATCTGCCCATTTTTCTTTGTCACGGGGACGATGTTGGCCAACCATTCAGGATGCTGTTCCTCACGGATGAAGCCATCGTTTTTGAGTTTTTGAACTTCTTGTTCAATTTTGTCCATCACGTCGGGACGGAATCTTCTTTGGCCTTGTTTGATAGGCTTGATTTCTTTTTGCAAGTTGAGCTTGTGGACTGCTACTTTGGGATCCAAGCCAGGCATTTCGGCATAAGACCATGCAAAGCAATCAATGAACTCACGAAGAAAAGAGATATACTCGGGTAACTCATCATCCTTTATATTCTTGCTTATGAATACAGGACGTGGGTTATCAGGTTTTCCCAAGTCTATCTTTTGAACAGGGTCTTCTGTCGGAAGGTTTGAAGGTGGTTCCTCCACAATGTTTTCGGAGGCTTCCAACTCAACAAGACCTTCTGGAGTGCCAGAGGTATTTTTAGACTGGGGCTCTGTTTTCGTCCATGAATCTTCTTGATCAGTATCCTTCTCAAGACTTGCAATGAGATGGTCCCAATCATTTGCTGGAATTGGGTTGAAGTAGGGTACTTCTTTTGGAGACGATGATTCTTCTGGGACAGAGAACCACTCGTCTATGTCATCGGACAATTCCTCTTTATTATAAGAGAAATTATACCAATTGGAGGAGTTTTTTGGGTCCTTGATGAATAACTCCTCAAAGAGGTATCCAGGGATATCGATGTCTTCATGAGATGTTGAGGCTTGGTCAGTAAAGCGACTTTGTAGCCATGGTGTCAACTGTCTCATAGGAGCGGTAGGATCATACCCCAACCCATATGAAGACTTGCCTTTGTGAAGGTGGATTTTCCAATCTTCTGGTTGACTTTTGATCAGGGTGGGTTCCAATGGTGTAAGAATACCACGGCCACCTCCCAAACCAGTCGGATTTTGAGCGTCGTAGCCCATTTTCTTCATGATAGCTTGTGCCATTGGCCTATACAGGGATAGCTGAGGCATACCTTCGTTTTGGAAAGGTTCAAGCAGAGAGTTCAGTGGAGATGCTCCCGATCTGTGGAAGAAGATTGTTTTTTCTTCTAGCAAAGTTGCCGGAATAACAAAGGAAGCAGATGTAGGGTGTTCTATGTCTGCAGGTGTCTCCAATGGATTGAGAGCCGGCTGATCTCGCTGAGTATCAGCTTGGCTCAATGCTGTGTCATCTTCTGGCTCTGACTCTGAGTCTGTGTCATGCATAATAGACACAAAGTAGACGTGAACTTGCCCCCAGCCTTTTGTTTTGTCTTTTTTGCTTTGTTAGTGATTACCAAAGGCTTTGGAGATTTGAAGGAGATGACGAAGGGAGCTTGGCCGCTTACTTCGAGTTTGGTGGAGGGTTTGTTTACCTCCGATGATTGCTGAGGAGCCTCGCCTTTATCTTTCTGGAGACTGTCGGCAAAGTGAATTGTTTTTTCCTCCTGTTCTTCTTTTCCATCTTTATACATCTGAGCATCCTTGCCTTTGAAGGGCTTTTTGTCTGCAAATACTCGATGTATCAAGCCATCGTTGCCAACGAACTTGATGCACTGATGTAGAGTTGAAGGGACGACACCATTCTCATGTATCCAAGGGCGTCCAAGGAGTATATTGTAGCATGAAGGGGTCCTTATTGCATACACGGTAACTTCAGAAATAAGATCACCGATTTGCAATTTGAACCTGATTTTGCCAATAGGCCTTTGAGCGCTCCCGTCATATCCGAAGATGGATACGGACGTGTGACTCAGTTTCCTAGGTGGGATGCCCAGCTCTTCGAGTGCCGAAGTAGAGATGAGGTTGAGTGCAGAACCTGGATCGATCTGAACTCTGTGTACTGGCATTTCTTTGATGTACCCCGTAAAGTACAAGGGTCGGTTGTGCACTTGCTGCTTTTTGTTTCGCCTAGGAGGAGGTCATCCTTGTCGAAGGCAATTTTGCACTTGCTGCTTTTTGTACCGAAAGGCATTCATTGCTTGATCCCTCAGTTTTCTTCTTTTCTCCCTTTGAGGGAGTATTTGATTTTTTGACCCTATAGTCCATTTCAATTTGTAGGACTTGTGGGGCATGTTTGTCGACATCCGTATTCAGTTTTTGTAATTCTGAAATGAGACTATCACGAGTTTGTGGAGACATTCGTAATAAGTCAAGGATGTGCAGACGTGCAGGTATGTATTTGAAGTGCTCAATCAAGTCGTACTTAAAAGCCTCCTTCGGGCCTGCATTTTCATTATTATTGCCACTTGGGGCGCTTACAACTTGCTTTCCCGAAGGATTTATATAAGAAGAAGATGGTTGATTGTAATTTTTGTGGCAATCCCGGCCAGAACGGGTACCTCTACCAACTTCAAAAGCCTTTAGAGAAGGGTCTTCTCTTGGAAGATCGTTCTCAGGATCAAGGGGTTGATCCTTTGCTGAAGACGTCTCTGTAACATCATTGGTGTCTTCAATAATTGTGTTGCACGATGCAATTTCCGGGAACAAGTCCTGAACAGCAGCCGGCAAATTTTCTTTATTAGCCCAAACATCGCCCGTGAGATCGGGTATCTGGGACCAATTGACTGAGTTTTCTTTGAAGAAGATTTCATTGGCAGAAGTTTCTTCAAGATGATCAATTGGGAGAGGCTTGAGCTCTGATGTCACAGCTTCAGGAGACGAGGGCTGAGAGGATGTAATCTCAGTGGAAGTCACCTGAGAGGATGTAGCTCCAGAAGATACGCTACCGGTTGGGGAGTACGTGTCTTCGGAAGCTTCAGAGGCACTTTCGTCCTGAGCTATTGCATTGCAGGTTATCCTGACAGGAGATGCCCCCAGTGTAGACTGTTGGGAATCGGACTCATCCTCAGATGTAAGAGGATCATCGATCCAACTGTTTTCTACATTTTCAGGAGTTGAGGGAGAAGGTTCCAGTTGATTTTCAGGGACTTCCAATTCTGGATCATACGAAGATTGATGCGATCTTGCTCCTGCTCTATGCAAGATGTTGCAAGATTCTTGCATATTCCTCAAGATCAAGCACAGGAGCCAAATCTTCTTCGTCACCCGCTCCTCGTGGTTCACCAATGTTGGGTTCCACCGAAGCATTGGTTGGTGCTGGATCGACAGTATTTTCTTGAACAGGGCCCTGGTCTTCATCATCATCAGACCAAGATACTTGTGGCTGCAATGGGTTATACCAGATTACTCGCATAAGATGAGACTCGGGAATCCATTCCTCGTCGGAGAGGTATTCTCCTGTTTCGAAGGATTCTTCCCACTCATCGATATCACTGGCAGTGTCACTGCACTCGTATCCATCCATAGGGAATCCAACTACCGAATTGCAGGAGTATGATGCCCCCTGTGCAGTTTCATTTTTGTATTGAGGTGGCATGAAATCATCAAGAGTGAATTTTCTTACCGCCTTGGAGGTTTTGGGAAGAGGTTCTTCCGTCGTCTCAAGTGAAGTAGTGGAAGAAGTTTTTACTTTTTCAAGGACTTCTTGTTTTGGTTGAGACTTCTGCTGCTGTTTGAGCTTGCGGAGTTGTCTGTTGGCTTGCCTTCGCTGCCGAGCGGTCGGCTTTGTTTTGATGATCTCCCAATTTTCATCATCTAGGAGATCGGGATGCACCCATATAGGTTGTCCATCTGGTGTTGGATAGGGAACCAATTCTTGGGACGCTTGAGCCATTTTAATCACCTTGAATGAAGTAATGGTTTTCTTCTTCGGTGATCTTGAAATTTGCTCACATGACACCATGTTGACATAAGTAGAGCCGTAGTTTTTGTCAAAAGTTATAACTCTGTTTTTCCACATCTCATTGATCTTCTCTCTCACAACGAAGCATTGATTGAGAGGATGTGAGATAATCTGATGGTATGGACAGTATCGAGGATCATTGGTTTTGCCAACATCTCCCGGTCTTTTGGGCTCTGGCAAAATGAGTTTGCCATTTGCTAAGAGAGCTTCAAAGATTTCCTCAACATCTTCATCGAACGGATATTTCTTTTCTACACGTTCTTTGAAGGCATCAGAGAGTTCAGGTCTTTTACCTGTAGTTTTGTTTTCAGGTTTCTTTGGCTGCTGAGGAGCTGACTTAGTCTGCACATTGAGAACCTCCTTTTTCTTTGGTTTTGAGGTTGTAACAGCAATTGGCTCTTTCTTTGATGATTTCTGACTGTTGAGGTCTTTGATCACCATGTCAGCTTCCATGGAAGCTTCGAGGAATTCCCCCAGGTTCTTTGATTTGTTGCCGATGATCATGGAGCGGATTTTTGCTCTCATATTGTTACGGCAGATGTCGACTAGCGACGCTTGTGGCAGCACATCTGAGCATTTGTACTCAATTGCCTTCCATTTGTGAATGAAGCCGTATGTTGACTCTATCTTTCCCTGTTTTAGGCTGCAGAGCTGAGCCATAGTAACAGGATGATCCTCACCTTGGAAGTGGGTCAGGAAGCATGTCTCTGGCATAGCCCAGTTTTGAATGGAGTTCTCCGGCAGAGTAGAGTACCAATCAAAGGCTGTACCTTTTAGGGTACTTGCAAAGAGGCGAATCTTGAGGGCATCTTGATCCGCAATAGCTCCCGTCAGGATCTTGAAACGGATGACATGCTATCTGGCTGAACCTTTCCCAGTATATGTCTGGAGAGTAGGTTGTTTGAATTTTGCAGGGAACGGAACCGAGTCCATCCATAGAGGGTAGGGTGGCTTAATCCCATGTTCCTTCAATGTATCCTCTTCTTTTGCTTTTGCAAGGATATCGTCCACGTCTTTTTTGGTAAAGGCGCGTGACTCATTGTTTTCTGCATTGCCCTCATCATCTTCATGATTCGGAGGGGTTTCGTTGTTAGGTGGCGGACGCTGTAAAGTGAGAATGAGGTTTTCCATCAAAGCCTCAATTCTCTGTTGTCCTTTCTCCAACTGCTGGATGCGTGCGGTTACATCGTCATGCTGTGGAGGCGGCTCAGAACTTGTAGCCAAGACGTTCATCCCTCGGGATTCGAACGAAGAAACCATCCTGGTGACTGAGCTGGGGCTCATTCTTCTGGATGAAGAATCTGAGGAGTGGTTACTCCGGTGTTCTTGGCTTGGAGGAGTGGAAGATTCTTCCAGATGTGTTCTTGTCCGAGAGACGCTGTGAGTCACTAGACGTCTAACACTAATTTTGGTTGCCGACTTCTGGCGTTTTCTGGTTTTGCCAACCATATAGACAGCAATGAATTGGTCGGGTCTTTCTTTTTCGACCCATTTGTTTGAGATGTGGAGAGTAGAACGCTGGGTTCTTTGTTTCTCGAGTCTCTTTTGTCGATATGCAGTGCGACGACGAGCAATTTGAGCTTCAGTCAACTCTGGCTGGGTTCTGGCGATGAAGGATGCAGTCCCTCGTGCGCAGCAGCCGAGTTTGTCTTCTTTGAAGCTGGGCAAGGACAGAATCTGGACGCGGTCCTTTGTCTGTCGCAATGAAGACTTGAATTTCGCGAGCTCGGCCCCTGTTGAGATGAAGGGTCGACTTGCGGGAGTGCATGCTTCAGCATGTTTTTGCATAGGCCTAACGATGCAGGATTTGATTTTGGGCTTGTAGGAGCAAGCCGGCTCATGATGATTTTGTTTGTTTTTTGGGTGGAGGGTAGGTTTCTCCTCTTTCATGTAAGAGAGAGGGTAGAACTGATTCTCCTTGAGAGGGGCCAGGTATGCTGGCTTTGCAGATGTTCGGCACCTCCGTTGCTTTGGTGAAGATCTCGGGGACCAAGTTTTGGTGTAAACCTGGTTTCTTGTGGGTTGAGGCTTCGTGGGAACGCCACGGGCTTCAGGCTTCTTGGTGTTCACCCTTGGTGCCATTTTAGTGACACGTTGCGGGGCGGTTTTCTGCTTCTTGGCAGGTACAGTGTCTTTTGCGAGAAGTGGGAATGGTCCCAGCGATCCGAAGACGATGGTCCGGGGAGTTGAAGTTGACCCGGTGTTTGGAGAGCTGTCGAGGGAGATGACGCTTCGGCAACTGGTAGGGCGCTTATGCTTGTTTTGTTTATCTTGAAGCATAAGCAGGTACTTGTTTTCATCGAAAGTGATGATCAATGAAGCTGCCATTGTTAGTTTTGGAAAACTTCTGAAACAAGACCAAATCCATTAGTAATCACAAAAATATGGTGATCATAAATGGAGAACCACTATGTTTTTGGCTTTTCAAATCACTTGAGGGGACATGGCCCAGCCCGAGGACGATGAAGAAGGCAAAAAGCCATAGAGGATACAATTGTTCTAGAATGCAAGTATGGTAGGCTCAGAGTGAGCATTCCAGTGACTGCTAGGAGCAATTGTAGACCTTAATTCAAATTACCGAGAAGCAAGGCTCACTCGAGGTAAAATGATATAAGGTTGGAGATACAAATGTGTCGGTCGCGAATACAGTAGACCCGAAAGGGCGTACTAGCACTGCTAGGCACAAATGTTTCAAATCGCATCCTTGGAAAGGACAGGAGATGGGATTTTTTTTGAAAGGTCAAATTTGGATTCATAAAGGAGAGCAACTGGTATTCCAATCCAAACCACAACTCAACATTTCTGCGAGCATTAAATCCGAAAAGGAAGGAAGCCAGAATTTCTCAAATGTGAATCCAGACATGACGGAAGTTTTTTTTTTTTGAAAGGTCAAGATTGAATTCATCAAAGAGAGCAAATGGTATTCCAATCCGAACCACAACTCAACATTTCTGCGAGCGTTAAATCCGAAAGGGAAAGAACCAAAATTTCTCGATTCTAAATCCTAAAGTGACGGAAGTGTTTTTTTTTTCTTTTTTCTTTTTAAGGTTTAAGATTGAATTCATCAAAGAGAGCAAATGGTGTTCCAATCCGAACCACAACTCAACATTTCTGCGAGCGTTAAATCCGAAAGGGAAAGAACCCAAAATTTCTCAATTGTAAATCCAAAAGTTGAAGAATTTTTTTTTTAAATACACCTAGGTTTTCAATTTGATCTTATGAAACCTTAGTAGATAGATCAGCCCCCAGGTAAGGGTAGGATTACTTAATGAATCCGTTTGAAGGACCCTTGCCTCGAACAGTCAAGCTGTCTCCCACACTCTGGACAAGGCTTTTCTTAAATTCACTTTAGTCAAAGAGCGCAATTGGTGCAACCTTAGTGTTTTCTCTTTTTTTTTTTTTTTTTTAGAAAGGTTTCTAATGAACTCGTCAAAGAGAACAAGTGGTGTTCCAATCCGAACCACAACTCAACATTTCTGCAAGCATTAAATCCGAAAAGGAAAGAACCAAAGTTTTTTTGTGAATTTGAATTCAAAAGCAAATTTTTTTTTAAATTATTTTTTTTAATCTCAATTGGACTCATCAAAGAGAAAAGATGACCCAATCCCTGATATGAACGATAGCTGCAAACATTTCTGTAAGCTATCAAGTTCGAAGAGGGAATGCTCAAAGTTTCTCAAAGTTGAGTTTTTAAGAAAAAGAGATCATTTTGTTTGAAAGAATAATTTTTTTTGAAATCTCAATTGGACTCATCAAAGAGAAAAGATGGCCCAATCCCCGATATGAACGATAGCTGCTAACATTTCTGTGAGCTATCAAGTTCGAAAAGGGAAGGATCAAAGTTTCTCAAAGTTGAATCTAAGAAAAAGAGATCATTTTTTTGAAGTGAGAAAGAACAATTGAAATCCCATCTCATGTTTTTTTTTTTAGATGCAAGATGCAACATAGGCCACCAACTAGAAAGGAGCCAATGGATCAAAGCATCACGTTCTCAAGTCAACGTGTCCCACCGGGTGTGCCAACTTGATGGACCCGAAAGAAATCTTCCGTCCTCTCCTTCTGCACCCCGAGGGCTGACCTGGGTCTCGGCGGAGGAGGGAAAATCTCAGGCATCAACATTTTTGTACGGGTATGCCAGATTTACTTTCTACTTGGAATTTGGAATGGTGATAATCCGAAGATTCACCTTCACAAGTGGAAAGGAAATCAATCCTTTTTTCTAACTTTTCAAATTGCATTAATATTAAGAAAAGAGACAAGTTTGTTTTTTTAGAATGCCGTAGCAAGCGTTTTTGTTTGTTTGCCGTAAAAGACGATTTTGCAGTGAAAGGCGATTTTACAAAACTCATCAAATGTGAAAGACAAGAATTGTGATTTCTTTTTGTCTCTTTAAGAAATACAAACTACAATAGAAAAGTAAGAAAAGGGATCTAACTTCTCAGGAGATTGTGGGGACACGTTAAGATCGACAGTCGCAAGTCATGTGTGGACTTCGCCATCGTCCTTCAAATGAGAACATGTGATGCTTTGATTCTTTGACTTGGCTCCTAACCTCAGTTTTTTAAAGGACAAGGACCAAGAGAAGGTCCTATATCCAATGAAAAACCGAGTAAACGGGCTGAAAAGCCGCGTTTTGGCCATGTTGGAGAAGGAGGTGACCTTGTGGGGTGGCCCCCCAAGGGACATTGATCACCTTACGGTGTTCTTTGCAGCAGAGCAGCATGACTTCGTCTGGATTTCTTTGGGAGAAGTGCAGAATTTCAAGTCGATAGATGTCGATGATGATCCTTCTCTTGGAAATGGATCTCCTTTTATAGGCTTTTGGTAGCCATGGGGTGTTTATTGGCATTGATGGCCATGATGAAAGAATTGATGAGGAGTTACAAGTTGATTTTGTAACTCCTTTTTCATGGCTTGTGATTGGCCGATGAAGGTAGTGGGCTTTTAATTGCCTTTATGATTCATGATGATGGGAGTTTCATGGGTTTAATGCATGATTGCTTGGATTTGTAACTCCCAAATGCTTAAATCTGATTGGGCCGTCCAAAATAATGAGTTAATGACCGCATTAAGTTGTCATAAACCGGTCAATTAACGACATTAAGTGGTCGCCAAGGCATGTGAAAAGTCGCAAGCCGCGCCGCGTCTTTTGAGATTCTTCTTGCGATCATCACAGGTGGATCCACGCATTGTTTGATGTCGGATTGCGATGCAATTTCAGACATTAGTTGATATTGGTGGGCCAGTGACATCTGTCTTGTCGATTTCACGATTGGTCGGACAGAAAGTGCACTTTCTTGGTCAGCCGGTTGGCGATCTTGCAACGATCGGTGATGATTTCATGCTTTTGACGGCGGATCCGAGATGTCGATGAAGATCAGTCGTTTTCAAGCATCAAACAGTATATTTTCAGAAAATTACAGAGGCAGGAACACCCGAAACGCGAAAAAGATCAAAAAACGGTCAATTTGGTGCAAAATCCGGCGACTCGGATTTGCAGGGTCGCCGGCGACCATAGGGCTTTGGCCCGTTTGGTTGCCGAGCGTCGTTTTCAGCCGTTTTTTGACTTTTTTGTTCCTTTTTTCTTCTGTATTTTTCTTGACATTTTTCCTCAATTATTGACTTGATTTTCTTAGAGAAATCTTGATGAGAACCAGCACGAAATCGGAGCACAAAGTTTCCCATTTTTCGGGAAAGTCGAAGACTTTGTAGCCGATTTTCCGTCAAGAGTCGAAACTAGGTCAAACGATGTCGGAATGACCTAAAAATTGAGGTGAAGCTTCTTGAGCAGTAGATAGGACCAACCATGGCTTTTATTTGAGTTTTGAAGCCGTTTGGGGTCCCATCGATGCTTCACTTGATTTTGCTGCGGCGAAAATGCCGAGCTTTGATATGTTGTCAAAAGATGTCCGATTGACCTGAAATTTGACAGGGAGCCTATTGGAGTCATTTTGAGACGTTCCATCAGCTCCGTTTTGGATGTCATGGTCCCGGGATGCTCCGCCTCCAGTAGGCTTGATTTTCTCTCGGAGCATCGAAACCTGGTCAAACGTTGTCAGAATGACCTGAAATTCGACGTGCAACCTTTTGGAAGCATGTTGAAGCCACTCATTTATTTTGTTTGATGAGTGATGGCTTCTGTGGTTCCCGCCGCCGGGAGGCTTGATTTTGCTTCTGAGCTTGATGGAGGGTCAAACGTTGTCGGTTTGACTTGAAATTTGGCATGGAGCCCTTTGAAGACATTCTGGAGTCATCCGTAGGCTCTGATCAAAGTTTTGGCGTCTTTGATGATGTCACCGCGGGAACGCTTGCTTAGCTGTCGGAGCAGTGAAGTTAGGCCAAACGCTGTCGGAATGGCCAGAAACCTTAGGTGTACCCCTCTTTTGGCTGCCTTGAAAGATCTTTCAGTTTTTGTCTGATTCTGACAAGATCTGATGCTTGAAGTAGCTTTGCCTGTTTTGTAGCAGGATGCAGCTTCACGAGGCTTCTTGATGTTGAGGAGACATAGTGACTTTTTTGGTGTCAACACGTCGAATGTAGGCCAACCTTCCTTGAAGCCCTTTTAATTCTCTTACGGTTCTGGGAGATGGTATTTCCAGGATAGCCTTGACTTTGGTAGGGTCAAGTTCTATTCCAGTTTTCCGTACTATGAATCCGAGAAACTTTCCCGATGAGACACCGAAGAAGCACTTTAGTGGATTCATCCGCAATTTGTGTTTGCGAAGTCGGAGGAAGACTTCTCGAAGATCATCGAGGTGGTCTTCTTTTCTTTTGCTTTTGATGGCGAGGTCGTCAACATAGCATTCGACCGTTTTGTGCTACATATCTTGGAATATTTTCATGATAGCCCTTTGATATGTTGCACCTGCATTTTTCAAACCAAATGGCATGACAGTGTAGCAATACACGCCAAATGGTGTACGAAATGATAAATGCCTTTCGTCTTCAGGATGCATCTTTATCTGATTGTAGCCAGAGAATCCATCCATGAATGTCATTCGCTCGAACCCATAGGTGTTGTCAATCATCACCTCTGGTATGGGGAGCGGGAATTCATCTTTAGGACATGCATTATTCAAGTCTCTATAGTCGATACAGACCCTTATCTACCCATTTTTCTTTGTCACAGGGACGATGTTGGCCAACCATTCAGGATGCTGTTCCTCGCGGATGAAGCCAATGTTTTTGAGTTTCTGAACTTCTTGTTCAATTTTGTCCATCACGTCGGAACGGAATCTTCTTTGGCCTTGTTTGATAGGCTTGATTTCTTTTTGCAAGTTGAGCTTGTGGACTGCTACTTTGGGATCCAAGCCAGGCATTTCAGCATAAGACCACGCAAAGCAATCAACGAATTCACGAAGAAAAGAGATATACTCGGGTAACTCATTATCCTTTATATTCTTGCTTATGAATACAGGACGTGGGTTATCAGGTGTTCCCAAGTCTATCTTTTGAACAAGGTCTTCTGTCGGAAGGTTTGAAGGTGGTTCCTCCACAGTATTTTCGGAGGCTTCCAACTCAACAAGACCTTCTGAAGTGCCAGAGGCATTTTCAGACCGAGGCTCTGTTTCTGTCCATGGATCTTCTTGATCAGTATCCTTCTCAAGGCTTGCAATGAGATGGTCCCAATCATTTGTTGGAATTGGGTTCAAGTAGGGTACTTCTTTTGGAGACGATGATTCTTCTGGGACAGAGAACTGCTCGTCTGTGTCATCGGGCAATTCCTCTTTATTATCAGAGAAATTATACCAATTGGAGGAGCTTTCTGGATTTTTGACGAGTAACTCCTCAAAGAGATATCCAGGGATATCAATGTCTTCATGAGATGTTGAGGCTTGGTCGGTAAAGCGACTTTGTAGCCATGGTGTCAACTGTCTCATAGGAGTGGTAGGATCATACCCCAACCCATATGAAGACTTGCCTTTATGAAGGTGGATTTTCCAATCTTCTGGTTGACTTTTGGTCGGGGTGGGTTCCAATGGTGTGAGAATACCACGGCCACCTCCCAAACCAGTTGGATTCTGAGCATTGTAGCCCATTTTCTTCATGATAGCTTGTGCCATTGGACTATACAAGGATAGCTGAGGCATACCTTCGTTTTGGAAAGGTTCAAGCAGAGAGTTCAGTGGAGATGCTCTTGGTCTATGGAAGAAGATTGCTTTTTCTTCTGGCGAAGTTGCCGGGATAACAAAGGAAGCAGACGTAGGGTCTTCTATGTCTGCAGGTGTCTCGAGTGGAGTGAGAGCGGGCTGATCTCGCAGAGTATCAGCTTGGCTTGATGCTGTGTCATCTTCTGACTCTGACTCCGAGTCTATGTCATGCATAATAGATAAGAAGGAGACAATGAACTTGCCCCCAGCCTTTTGTTTTGTCTTCTTTACTTTGGTAGTGATTATCAAAGGCTTTGGAGATTTGAAGGAGACAACGAAGGGAGCTTGACCGCTTACTTCGAGTTTGGTGGAGGGTTTGTTTACCTCTGGTGATTGCTGAGGAGCCTTGCCTTTATCTTTCTGGAGACTGTCGGCAAAGTGAATTGTTTTTTCCTCCTGTTCTTCTTTTCCATCTTTATACATTTGAGCATCTGCAAGATGGACATCTCTGCCTTTGAAGGGCTTTTTGTCTGCAAACACCCGATGTATCAAACCATCGTTGCCAACGAACTTGATGCACTGATGTAGAGTTGAAGGGACGACACCGTTGTCATGTATCCTGGGGCGTCCAAGGAGTATATTGTAGCATGAAGGGGTCCTTATCGCATATACGGTGACTTCAGAAATAAGATCACCGATTTGCAATCTGAACCTGATTTTGCCGATTAGGCCTTTGAGCGCTCCCGTCATATCCGAAAATGGATACGGACGTATGACTCAGCTCGCTAGGTGGGATGCCCAGCTCTTCGAGTGCCGAAGTAGAAATGAGGTTGAGTGCAAAACCTGGATTGATCTGAACTCTGTGTACTGGCATTTGTTTGATGTACCTTGTAAAGTACAAGGGTCGGTTGTGCTTTGTTTCGCCTAGCAAGAGGTCATCCTTGTCGAAGGCAATTGTTGCACTTGCTACTTTTTATACCGAGAGGCATTCATTGCTTGATCCCTCAGTTTTCTTCTTTTCTCCCTTTGGGGGAGTATTTGATTTTTTGACCCTGTAGTCCATTTCAATTTGTAGGACTCTTAGGGCGTGTTTGTCGACATCCGTATTCAGCCTTCGTAATTCTGAAATGAGACTATCACGAGTTTGTGGAGACATTCGTAATAAGTCAAGGATGTGCAGGCGTGCAGGTATGTGTTTGAAGTGCTCAATCAAGTCGTACTTGAAAGCCTACTTCAGGCCTGCGTTTTCATTATTATTGCCACTTGGGGCGCTTACAACTTGCTTTCCCGAAGGATTTACATAAGAAGAAGAAGGTTGGTTGTAATTTTTGTGGTAATCCCGGCCAGAACGGGTACCTCTACCAACTTCCAAGAGCTTCTAGAGAAGGGTCTTCTTTTGGAAGATCACTCTCAAGATCAAGGGGTTGATCCTTGTCATTTGCTGAAGATGTCTTTATAGCAGCATTGGCGTCTTCAGTGATTGTGTTGCATGGAGCAATTTCCGGGAACAAGTCCTGAACAGCATCCGACATCCTTTCTTTATTAGTCCAGACATCGTCTATGACATCGGGCATTTGGGACCAATCCATTGGGTTTTCATTGAAAAAGATTTTATTGGCAGAAGTTTCTTCAAGATGATCAACCGGGAGAGGCTTGAGCTCTGATGTCACAGCTTCAGGAGACGAGGGCTGAGAGGATGATATCTCAGTGGAAGTCACCTGAGAAGATGTAGCTCCAGATGATACATTACCGGTTGGGGTGTACATGTCTTCAGAAGCTTCAGAGGCACTATCATCCTGAGGTATCGCATTGCAGGTCATCTGGACAGGAGATGCCCCAGTGTAGACTGTTGGGAATCGGACTCATCCTCAGATGTAAGAGGATCATCGATCCAACTGTTTTCTTCATTTTCAGGGGTAGAGGGAGAAAGTTCCCTTTGATTTTCAGGGAATTCTGGTTCTGGATTATGATGAAGATCATGAACGCGATCCTGCTCCTGCTCTATGGCAAGATCTTGCAAGATTCTTGCAAATTCCTCAAGATCAGGCATAGGAGCCAAATCTTCTTCGTCACCCGCTCCTCGTGGTTTACCAATGTTGGGTTCCACTGGAGCATTGGTTGGTGCTGGATCGACATCATTTTCTTGAACAGGATCCCGGTCTTCTTCATCATCAGACCAAGATCCTTGTGGCTGCAATGGATTATACCAGATTACTGGCATAAGATGAGACTCGGGAATCCATTCCTCGTCGGAGAGGTATTCTCCTGTTTCAAGGGATTCTTCCCACTCATCGATATCACTTGCAGTATCACTGGACTCGTATCCATTCATGGAGAATCCAACTACCGAGTTGCCAGAGTATGATGCCCCCTGCACATTTTCATTTTTGTATAGAGGTGGCATGAAATCATCAAGGGTGGATTTTCTTACCGCCTTTGAAGCTTTGGGAAGGGATTCTTCCATCGCCCCTACTGAAGCAGTGGAAGAGGTTTCTTCCTTCTCAGGGACTTTTTGCTTCGGTTGAGACTTCTGCTGCTGTTTGAGCATGCGGAGCTGCCTCTTGGATTGCCTTTGCTGCCGAGCGGTCGGCTTTGTTTTGACGATCTCCCAATTTTCATCTTCTAGGAGATCAGGATGCACCCATATAGGTTGTCCATCTGGTGTAGGATAGGGAACCAAATCTTGGGACGCTTGAGCCATTTTAATCACCTTGAATGAAGTAATGGTCTTCTTCTTCGGTGATTTTGAAATTTGCCCACATGACACCATGTTCACAGAAGTGGAGCCGTAGTTTTTGTCAAAAGTTATTACTCCGTTTTTCCACATCTCATTGATCTTTTCTCTCACAATGAAGCATTGATTGAGAGGATGTGAGATCATCTGATGGTATGGACAGTATCGGGGATCATTGGTTTTGCCAACATCTCCCGGTCTTTTGGGCTCTGGCAAAATGAGTTTGCCATTTGCTAGGAGAGCCTCAAAGATTTCTTCAACATCTTCAGCAAACGGATATTTCTTTTCTACACGTTCTTTGAAGGCATCAGAGAGTTCAGGTCTTTTACCTGTAGTTTTGTTTTCAGGTTTCTATGGCTGCTGAAGAGCTGACTTAGTCTGCACATTGAGAACCTCCTTTTTCTTTGGTTTTGAGGTTGTAACAGCAGTCGGCTCTTTCTTTGATGATTTCTGACTGTTGAGGTCTTTGATCACCATTTCAGCTTCCATGGAAGCTTCGAGGAGTTCCCCCAGGTTCTTTCATTTGTTGCCGATGATCATGGAGCGGAATTTTGCTCTCATATTGTTACGGCAGATGTCGACTGGCGACGCTTGTGCCAGCACATCTGAGCATTTGTACGCCATTGCCTTCCATTTGTGAATGAAGTCGTATGTTGACTCATTCTCTCCCTGTTTTAGGCTGCAGAGCTGAGCCATAGTAACAGGATGATCCTCACCTTGGAAGTGGGTCAGGAAGCGTGTCTCTAGCATAGCCCAGTTCTGGATGGAGTTCTCCAGCAGAGTGGAGTACCAATCAAAGGCTGTACCTTTTAGGGTACTTGCAAATAGGCGAAACTTGAGGGCATCTTGATCCGCAATAGCTCTCGTCAGGATCTTGAAATGGATGACATGCTGTCTGGAGAGTAGGTTGTTTGAATTTTGCAGAGAACGGAACCGAGTCCATCCATAAAGGGTATGGTGGCTTGATCCCATGTTCCTTCAATGTATCCTCTTCTTTTGGTTTTGCGAGGATATCGTCCACGTCCTTTTTGGTAAGGGCGTGAGACTCATTGTTTTCTACATTGCCTTCGTCATCTTCATGATTCGGAGGGTCTTGGTTGTTAGGTGGTGGACACTGCAAAGTGAGAATAAGGTTTTCCATCAGAGCCTCAATTCTCTGTTGTCCTTGGTCCAACTGCTGGATGCGTGAAGTTACATCATCATGTTGTGGAGGCAGCTCAGAACTTGTAGCCGAGACGTTCATCCCTCGGGATTCGAACGAAGAAATCGTCCTGGTGACTGAGCTGGGGCTCATTCTTCTGGATGAAGAATCTGATGAGTGATTACTCCAGTGTCCTTGGCTTAGAGGAGTGGAGGATTCTTCTAGATGTGTTCGTGTCCGAGAGACGCTGCGAGTCACCGGATGTCTAACACTGATTTTGGTTGCTGACTTCTGGCGTTTTCTGGTTTTGCCAACCATATAAACAGCAACGAATTGGTCGGGTCTTTCTTTTTCGACCCATTTGTTTGAGACATAGAGATTAGAACGCTGGGTTCTTTGTTTCTCGAGTCTCTTTTGTCGATATGCTGCACGGCGACGCATACGACGAGCAATTTGTGCTTCAGTCAGCTCTGGCTGGGCTCTGGCGATGAAGGATGTAGTCCCTCATGCGCAGCAGCCGAGTTTGTCTTCTTTGAAGCTTGGCAAGGACAGAATCTGGACGCGGTCCTTTGCCTGTCGCAGTGAAGATTTGAATTTTACGAGCTCGGCCCCTGTTGAGATGAAGGGTCGACTCGCAGGAGTGCAGGCTTCAGCATGTTTTTGCGGAGGCCTAACGATGCAGGATTTGATTTTGGGCTTGTAGGAGCAAGCCGGCTCATGATGATTTTGTTTGTTCTTTGGGTGGAGGGTACGTTTTTCCTCTTTCATGTAAGAGAGAGGGTAGAACCGATTCTCCTTGAAAGGAGCCAGGTATGCTGGCTTTGTAGATGTTCGGGACCTCCGTTGCTTTGGTGAAGATCTCGGGGACCAGGTTTTGGGGTAAACTTGGTTTCTTGTGGGTTGAGGTTTCATGGGAACGCCACGGGCTTCAGGCTTCTTGGTGTTCGCCCTTGGTGCCATTTTAGTGACACATTGGGGGCGGTTTTCTGCTTCTTGGCAGGTACAGTGTCTTCTGTGGGGAGTGGGAATGGTCCCAGCGACCCGAAGACGATGGTCCGGGGAGTTGAAGTTGACCCGGTGTCTGGAGAGTTGTCGAGGGAGATGACACTTCGGCAACTGGCAGGGCGCTTATGCTTGTTTTGCTTGTCTTGAAGCATAAGCTGGTACTTGTTCTCATCAAAAGTGATGGTCAATGAAGCTGCCATTGTTAGTTTTGGAAAACTTCTGAAACAAGACCAAATCCATTAGTAATCACAAGAATATGGTGATCATAAATGGAGAACAACTATGGTTTTGTCTTTTCAAATCACTTGAGGGGACATGGCCCAACCCAAGGACAATGAAGAAGGTAAAAAGCCATAGAGGATACAATTGTTCTAAAATACAAGTATGGTTGGCTCAGAGTAAGCGTTCCAGTGACTGCTAGAAGCAATTGTAGACCTTAATTCAAATTACCAAGAAGCAAGGCTCACTCGAGGTAAAATGATATAAGGTTGGAGATACAAATGTATCGGTCGCGAATACAGTAGACCCAAAAGGGCGTACTAGCACCGCTAGGCACAAATGTTACAAATTGCATCCTTGGGAAGGGCACGAGATGGGATTTTTTTGAAAGGTCAAATTTGGATTCATAAAGGAGAGCAAATGGTGTTCCAATCTGAACGAAGGCTCAACATTTCTGCGAGCGCTAAATTCAAAAGGGAAGGAACCAGAATTTCTCAGATGTGAATCCAGTAATGACGGGAGTTTTTTTTTTTTAAGGGTCAAGATTGAATTCATCAAAGAGAGCAAATGGTGTTCCATTCCGAACAAAGGCTCAACATTTCTGCGAGCGCTAAATCCGAACGGGAAGGAACCAAAATTTCTCAACTCTGAACTCAAAAGTGACGGAAGTTTTTTTTTGAAGATATTTTTTGAAGAATTTTTTTTGAAGATGCACATAGGTTTCCAATTCGATCTTATGAAACCTTGGTAGATAGATCAACCCCCAAGTAAGGGTAGGATTACTTAATGAACCCGTTTGGAGGACCCTTGCCTCAAACAGTCTAGCTGTCTCCACATTGTGGACAATGCTTTTCTTAAATCCACTTTGGTCAAAGAACGCAATTTGTGGAACCTCAGTGTTTTTTTTTTTTTTTTTTTTAACCCTTTTTGAAAGATTCCTAATGAACTCATCAAAGAGAGCGAAAGGTGTTCCAATCAGAACAAAGGCTCAACATTTCTGTGAGCTATCAAGTTCGAAGAGGGAAGGATCAAAGTTTCACATAGTTGAATCTAAGAAAAGAAATCAGATTTGTTTTTTTTTTTTTTTTTTGAAGTGAGAAAGAACAATTGAAATCCCATCTCATGTTTTTTTAGATGCAAAATGCAACATAGGCCACCAACTAGAAAGGAGCCAAGTGATCAAAGCATCACGTTCTCAAGTCAACATGTCCCACCGGGTATGCCAACTTGATGGACCCTCGGGAATCTTCTATCCTCTCCTTTCGTACCTCGGGGGCTGACCTGGGTCTCAGCGGAGGAGGGAAAATCGCGGGTATCAACATTTTTGTACGGGTATGCCAGATTTACTTTCTACTTGGAATTTGGAATGGTGATGATCCGGAGATTCACCTTCACAAGTGGAAAGGAAATCAATCCTTTTTTCTAACTTTTCAAATTGCGTAAATATTAAGAAAAGAGACAAGTTTGTTTTTTGAGAATGCCTTAGGAGGCGTTTTTGTTTGTTTGCCGTGAAAGGCGATTTTCCCGTGAAAGGCGATTTTACAAAACTCATCAAATATGAAGACAAGAATTGTGATTTCTTTTTGTCTCTTTAAAAAGTACAAACTACAATAGAAAAGTAAGAAAAGGGATCTAACTTCTCAGGAGATTGTGGCGATACGTTGAGATCGATGGTCGCAAGTCATGTATGGACTTCGCCATCGTCCTTCAAATGAGAACGGTTGATGCTTTGATTCTTTGGCTTGGCTCCTAACCTCAGTTTTTTAAAGGACAAGGACCAAGAGGAGGTCCTTTATCCAATGAAAAACCAAGTAAACGGGCTGAAAAGCCACGTTTAGGCCATGTTGGAGAAGGAGGAGACCTTGGGGGGGTGGCCCCCCAAAGGACATATATCACCTTGGGGTGCTTCCGGGAGCAAAGCAGCAGGACTTCGTCTCTCTCTTGGATTTTCTGGATTTTCAGAACTTGCACTTGGGATCTATTTTCTTCTTTTTCTCTTTTTGGAATGGACCTCCTTTTATAGGCTTTTGGTAGCCATGAGGTGTTTATTGGCATTGATGGCCATGATGAAAAAATTGATGAGGAGTTACAAGTTGATTTTGTAAGTCCTTTTTCATGGCTTGTGATTGGCCGATGAAGGCAGTGGGCTTTTAATTGCCTTTATTTGAGTTTTGAAGTCGTTTGGGGTCCCATCGATGCTTGACTTGATTTTGCTGCGGGGAAAATGCCGAGCTTTGATATTTGGTCAAACGATGTCCGATTGACCTGAAATTTGACGGGGAGCCTATTGGAGTCATTTTGAGACGTTCCATCAGCTCCGTTTTAGATGTCATGGTCCCGGGTTGCTCCGCCGCCGGTAGGCTTGATTTTCTCTCGGAGCATCGAAACCTGGTCAAACGTTGTCGGAATGACCTGAAATTCGACGTGCAGCCTTTTGTAAGCATGTTGAAGCCACTCATGTATTTGGTTTGATGAATGATGGCTTCGGTGGTTCCCGCCGCCGGAAGGCTTGATTTTGCTGCTCGAGCGTTGATGGAGGGTCAAACGTTGTCGGTTTGACTTGAAATTTGGCATAGAGCCCTTTGGAGACATTCTGGAGTCATCCGTAGGCTCTGATCAAAGTTTTGGCGTCTTTGATGATGTCGCTGCCGGGAGCGCTTGTTTAGCTGTCGAAGCAGTGAAGTTAGGCCAAACGATGTCGGAATGGCCCGAAACCTCAGGTGTACCCCTCGTCTGGCTGTCTTGAAGGATCTTTCAGTTTTTGTCTGATTCTGACAAGATCTGTTATTTGAAGTAGCTTTGCCTGTTTTGTTGCAGGATGCAGCTTCACGAGGCTTCTTGATGTTGAGGAGACATAGTGACTTTTTTGGTCTCAACAAGATAGCTGGTATGATCCTCTTTCTTTCTTTTTTTTTTCTTTTCTCTTGTAAGAGATTTTTGTTACTTTTACTTTTAGAAGAGGACGATGACCTGGTGATGCCCGAGGTTCCTGCCGATGAGGCGATGACGGATCCAGTCGTGGCATCTGAGGAAGAGCCCAGGGACTCAAGAGTGGTTCCAGAACCTTCACCTGGTATGATTGCTTTGGCTTCTTTTTTTCTTTTGTTTGTGCTGTCATTTGCTAACATGTAGCTTTTGTTTTCTTGTTAGCTGACTTGCCAGAGGATTCTGACGATTTCGAGCCATCCATGGATGCAACTTTTGACGATGCTTCGGATGAGCTCAGAGAGGCAGAAAGTACTCTGCTGGTCGTCGAAGAAGGTATTTTTGCAATACTAATCTTGATATTGATTTCTTTTTTGACAAGATTATATTCATACCTTTTTGTCTTTTCCTTGACAGATTGTGAAGCAGCAGGAGAGGTCCCTCCGTCTTCCTTAGAGCCAGAACAGGGGATACCTGCGGCTGATCCAAGAGTAGGGGCTTATTTTTCCTTCAATGAGTCAGCTTCCTCGGTTGGAAAGAGTTTACTGATTACTCTTCCAATGGAGCGTGAGATGGGCAGTCGGGAGCCAGAGCATGGCGAGTCCTCATCTGCACCGTACCTTCAGTATGCAAGGAAGGTGTTGAAGACCGTTTTGAGCTCATGGGTTGAGACTCTCTCTTCAGGTCACTTGGAAGCTGGCTTTAGCATGATCAAGCATGTACAGGACATTCTTACTGATAGCGAAGAAGTCGGTCTGGACATCGCAAGTGCCAAGGATTTTGTTGATGAAATCATCGCCTTGGGGAGCAAATGGAATGAGACCAAGAGTTTCCCAGATGGTGCCTTCTTTGATGAGATGTTTATGAAGCCATCCAGCAAAGTCAAAGCTGACCTGACTGAGGTCACGAAGACTCGAAGGCAGGTCGTTCGGGAGAAGAACGTTACCGAGTTATCCATCATGGGGCTGAAGCAAGACTTGGACCGCCTTGATAAGGAGGTTGTCGAGGCTAGGCAGCGTCTTCAGCTTTTGGAGGAAGAAGTTGCTGCCAAATGGGCCACCTTTGTGGAGGCTCGTGACAAGGAGGGGACTCTCATTCGCTAGTTTGAGGAAGCTGAAGGTAATGTCCGGAGGAAGACTCAAAAGTATGAGCAGTGGCAGGTCCTCTGGAAAGAACTTCCTCTTGCTGTAGATGGGTCGCGGCGTTCGGCCGCATTTTATGGGAACATTTTGAAGAAGCGTGGCCTGAAAACTTTGGAAGTTAAGGCCAAGGGTCAGCTTGAGGAGTTGAACCTTTGGTTGAAGACCATGCTAGATTGAGCTCCTGAGTTGTAACAAACTCTTTTCCTTCTTTCTCTTTTTCTTTTTTTGGTACCTCCATGTATGAACAATTTTGGTATCCACTTCTTTACGCTTAAATCATTTTTTGATGAAAACAAATTTGAGTAAAAGTTGATGGGAATGTTTGTTTGAGAATTTGATCAAAAGGTTATCATTTTGTGAAAATCTTGTCAAAGGGTTGTTTTGGGCATGAAAGCCAATTTTTGTGGCAAAAAGCCTGGTTTTTTATGGCTTGAAAACCAAATTCTAGGTGGCATGAAAGCTTAATTTTGTGGCGTAAGAGCCAAAAAAAATTTTGCGGCATGGGAGCCAAAAATTTCGAGATGGCATTAGAGCCATAGTTTTTGAGATGGCATGAAAGCCGAATTTTGGAATGGCATAGAAGCCGAATTTTATTTTGTGGCATGGAAGCCAAATTTGTCTGAGAGCCAAAAAATTTTGTTTGTGGCATGAGAGCTAAAATTTGTGATGGCATGAAAGCCGAAGTTTTTTTTGTTTGTGGCAGGAGAGCCAAAGTTTTTGGATTGCGTGAAAGCTGATTTTTGGGATGGCATGAAAGCTAGTTTTTGGAATGGCATAGGAGCAGAATTTTTTTTTGTTTGTTGTTTGTTTTGTTTTGGCATGGAAGCCAGATTTTTTGAAAACCAAGTTTTGTTTTATTGGCATGAAAGCTGGTTTTGGCGTTTATAGCCGGATTTTGGCGTTATAGCCGAGTTTGGCGTTTATAGCCGAATTTGGCGTTTATAGCCGATTTTTTACGTTTATAGCCGAATTTGGAGTTTATAACCGAATTTTGGTTTTCAAAATGCAGGTATTGACTAAATGTCGCCTCCCCGCTGAATGGTCTTGCAAGTATCGATGAAATGTCGCTTCCTTGCTCATTCGGTTTGCGAGTATTGATGGAATGTCACTTCCTCGAGGGCTGGGTTTGCGAGTATCGATGGAATGTCACTTCCTCACGGATTTGGGTGCAAGTATCGACTAAGCGTCGCTTCCCTGCTTTTCCCAAAACTTTTGGTTTTGCAGGTACTAACTTGGTGTCATTTTCCGGCGATTTTTGAAATTTAAGGCTTTCTCGAACCATTTGAAATTTGGGTTGTGGATATCAACTAGGATGTTGCGTCTCCACGGTTTTGGGGTTTTGCAAGTATCGAATGGGGTTCGCTTCCTTGCAATTTTTGGGTTTTTGGAAGTATCGAATGGGGTTCGCATCCTTCCGTTTTTTGGGTTTTGCGAGTATCGACTGAATGTCGCTTCCCCGCGGTTTCTAAAAAAACCATTTTTTGTTTAAAGACACGAGGGTCGCAAATTTTGACTTAAAACCATTTTGGTTGTAAAAGCCGAGGCGGACTAGGGTGAAAATTCCTGAATCCTGGTTTTTGTTTCAAACCAAGAATTTTGGGTTCAAGGATCAAAAATTTTGGTCAAGTCTGGGAAGGGGCTCCTAAAATTGGATTTTTGGATTTTAATTTTTTTTTTTAACAATGAAACGATGAAAGTAAGCATTGTTTTGAAAGTTCTTTTTTTTTTGGAAATTTCAACATAAAGATGAAAATTTCAAGGAGGATGGGTTTGATGAGCAAGTACCTTAGAAATTGGCTTTGGCCATGTAGATATCGCTCCGACCCGTTTGAGCAAGTCTTCAAGGGTAGTACCGTTTCAAGAACTTGCCGTTGGTGGGCAGCATACATCTGTCTCCTTCCATGTTTAGAAGAGCGTATGCACCGTTGGAGAAGACTTTGTCGATGACGAAGGGTCCCTACCATTTTGGTTCAAATTTGCCTCTGGAATTGTGGGCAAAGACTATGGGTCTTTTTACTGCAAGAACCAAGTCGCCCTTTTTGTAGACGCGTTGCCCGACTTTCTTGTCGAAAGATCCTGCCATGCGTGCTTGGTACAACTCAATGCTTTGTAGAGCTTCGAGTCATCTTTCATCGAGATTATCCAGCTCTTGGAGTCTCAATTTGACATTGCTTTCTTGCGTCATGTCATTTTGCAGAGATACCCTTAAGGAAGGAATTTGTACTTCCAAAGGGACAACAGCTTCGCATCCATAGACCAAGGAGAATGGTGTGCTATGGGTTGGTCCTCAAACGGTGGTTCGATAAGCCCACAAAGCTTCTGGTAGTTTGTTGCCCCAGTCTCTTTTGTGACTAGAGAACATTTTCTTGAGAATTTTGTAGAGTGTCTTGTTGAAGGCTTCTGCTAGTCCGTTCGCTGCTGGATTATATGGAGTCGAGGGACAACATTGGATTTTGTATTTGTCGCAGAACCTGTAGAATCTGTGATCCCGGAATTGTGATCCGTTATCATGGACGAATCTTTTAGGTATGCCGAAGCGACAAATAATGTTGGTGCGTAAGAATTGAAGGACTGATGAAGTCTTCATTTCACTGAACGCAAATGCTTCTGACCACTTGGAGAAAATATCCGCAGTGGCAAAGATGAAGCAATGACCTTTGCTCGATGGGGGAGAGATAGGACCTATGATGTCCATACCCCAGGCTTCGAAAGGCCATGAAATTGTTGTTGGATGTAGCCATTCTGGAGGCATGTGGACCTATAATCTCCATGAATTTGGCATTTTTTTGCAGCGCTTGGCAAATTGCAATGCATCAGCTACCATGGTAGGCCAATAATAACCTAGCCTTTTTATCTGGTTGTAGAGCTTAGGACCAGCCTGATGGGCTCCACAAAGACCAGCATGTACTTCTTTAAGAGTTTCATCAACCTCTTGTTGTGACAAGCAGCGTAGAAGTACTCCGTTGAAGGATTTTCTGTCCGAAGGCTTTTAAGGTGGTTCCTCCACAATATTTTCGGAGGCTTCCAACTCAACAAGACCTTCTGAAGTGCCAGAGGCATTTATTGCTTGATCCCTTAGTTTTCTTCTTTTCTCCCTGTGAGGGAGTACTTGATTTTTTGACCGTATAGTCCATTTCAATTTGTAGGACTTGTGGGGCATGCTTGTCGACATCCGCATTCAGCCTTTGAAATTCTGAAATGAGACAATCACGAGTTTGTGGAGACATTCGTAATAAGTCAAGGATGTGCAGATGTGCAGGTATGTGTTTAAAGTGCTCAATCAAGTAATATGAAAGATATCAAATATGAAATATGAAAGACAAGAATTCTGATTTCTTTTTGTCTCTTTAAGAAATATAAACTACAAAAGAAAAGTAAGAAAAGGGATCTAACTTCTCAGGAGATTGTGGGGACACGTTGAGATCGACGGTCGCAAGCCATGTATGGACTTCGCCATCGTCCTTCAAATGAGAACGGTTGATGCTTCGATTCTTCGGCTTGGCTCCTAACCTCAGTTTTTTAAAGGACAAGGACTAAGAGAAGGTCCTATATCAGATGAAAAACCGAGTAAACGGGCTGAAAAGCCGCGTTTAGGCCATGTTGGAGAAGGAGGGGACCTTGGGGGGGGTGGCCCCCCAAGGCACGTTGATCACCTTGTGATGCTTCCAGGAGCAAAGCAGTAGGACTTCGTCTCTCTCTTGAATTTTCTGGATTTTCAGAGGTTGCGCTTGTGATCCGTTTTTTTTTTCTTGGAATGGACCTCCTTTTATAGGCTTTTGATAGCCATGAGGTGATTATGTGAATTGATAGCCATGATTAGAGAATTGATGAGGAGTTACAAGTTGATTTTGTAACTCCTTTTGCATGGCTTGTGATTGGCTGATGAAGGTAGTGGGCTTTTAATTCCCTTTAATCTTCATGATGATGCGAGTTTCATGGGTTTAATGCCATGATTGCTTGGATTTGTAACTTCCAAATGCTTGAATCTGATTGGGCCGTCCAAAATAATGAGTTAATGACCGCATTAAGTTGTCATAAACGGGTCAATTAACGACATTAAGTGGTCGCCAAGGCATGTGAAGAGTCGCGGGCCGCGCCGCGTCTTTTTAGATTCTTCTTGCGATCATCACAGGTGGATCCACACATTGTTTGATGTCAGATTGCGATGCAATTTCAAACATTGGTTGATGTTGGTGAGCCGGTGACATCTGTCTTGTCGATTTCACGATCGGTCGGACAGAAAGAGTACTCTCTTGGTTAGCCGGTTGGCGATCTTGGAGTGATCGGTGATGTTTTCATGCTTTTGACGGCGGATTCGAGATGTCGACGAAGATCAGTCGTTTTCAAGCATCAAACATTGGATTTTCTGAAAATCACAAAGGCAGGAACACCCGAAACACGAAAAGGATAAAAAAAAGGGGCTTTTGGTGCAAAATCCAGCGACCTGGATTTGCAAGGTCGCCGGCGACCATAGGGCTTTGGCCCGTTTGGTCGCCGAGCGTCGTTTTCGACCGTTTTTCCGTCTTTTCCGTTCCTTCTTTCTTCTGTATTTTTCTTGAAATTTTTCCTCAATTATTGACTTGATTTTCTTGGAGAAAACTTGACGAGAACCCGCGCAAAACCGGAACATAAAGTTTCCCATTTTTCGGGAAAGCCGAAGACTTTGTAGCCGATTTTCCGTCAAGAGTCGAAACTAGGTCAAACGATGTCGGAATGACCTAAAAATTGAGGTGAGGCTTCTCGAGCAATGGATAGGACCAACCATGGGCTTTTATTTGAGTTTTGAAGCCGTTTGGGGTACCATCGATGCTTGACTTGATTTTGCTGCTGGGAAAATGCCGAGCTTTGATATGTGGTCAGACGATGTCCGATTGACCTGAAATTTGACAGGGAGCCTATTGGAGTCATTTTGAGACAAACCATTAGCTCCGTTTTGGGTGTCATGGTTCCGGGTTACTCCGCCGCCAATAGGCTTAATTTTCTTTCGGAGCATCGAAACCTGGTCAAACGTTGTCGGAATGACCTGAAATTCGATGTGCAGCCTTTTGGAAGCATGTTGAAGCCACTCATGTACTTGGTTTCATGAGTGATGGCCTCGGTGGTTCCTGCCGCTGGGAGGCTTGATTTTGCTGCTCGAGCGTTGATGGAGGGTCAAACGTTGTCAGTTTGACTTGAAATTTGCCATGGAGCCCTTTGGAGACATTTTGGGGTCATTCGTAGGCTCTGATCAAAGTTTGGTGTCTTCGATGATATCACCGCCAGGAGCGCTTGTTTAGCTATCGGAGCAGTGAAGTTAGGCCAAACGATGTCGGAATGGCCCGAACCCTCAGGTGTACCCCTCTTTTAGCTATCTTGAAGGATCTCTCAGTTTCTGTCTGATTCTGAAAAAATATGATGCTTGAAGTAGCCTTTCCTGTTTTGTAGCAGGATGCAGCCTCACGAGGCTTCTTGATGTTGAGGAGATATAGTGACTTTTTTTGTGTCAACAAATGCCCCCTCGAGGTACAGCGACGAGTAGCTTTTTGGAGTCGATGTGTCTCGAAGAGCTCGAAGAGAAACTTGGAGGAGAGATTCCAACTTGACCAAGAGTCTTGAGCATTTTTTTTTTTTTTTTTGGAATAGCCTTCCGAGTTTCCAGGGGAATTTTATGGTAGTGAGAGGGATCACGTAGCATCTCAAGGCAAAGTTTTGAAAATGACATAGGGTATTTGGATTTTGGGTTTTGGTTTTTGATTTTTTGACCTTGTCACCTAACAAGCTGTATGTGGCAGGTTAGGGGGTCGGGGTTTGATTTTGATTTTGACCTTGTGAGCCAACAAGCTGTATGTGGCAGGTTGGAGGGTCAGATTTGGGGTTTTGGTTTTGGCTTGGTTTTGATTTTGATTTTGGTTTTGGTCTGTGACCTAACAAGCTGTATGTGGCGAGCTAGGGGACCCGAATTTGGTTTTGTGAAATGTCAATTTCAAGATTTTGGCTCAATTTGGTTCATGAGGTTGGACGGTTTGGTTTTTGGAAACTCATGAGACTTTCTTTTCTTTTTTCTTTTTTTTGAATGGTCCCATCAACTCCAAAGAGGCATGGGACTTTTTTGCTCTTTTTCTTCTTTCTTTCTTTTTTATTTTTGCTCTTGGTAAGCGGAATATTTTGACTAAAAGCCACTTTTAGTGCCTATGTGGTCAAACCTGGCTCATATGGGCTAACCCATGGGACCTTAGGCTTTCGAGATGGCCTAGATCTAATATGGTGTCATTTTTGTAAAGAATATTTAAAAATACCTCTTTTGTGTAGAGAATATATAAAAATATCTTAACTTGGAGGGAATTTCTCAAGTTTCTTCCTTTTGTGGAAAGAATTTCTCAAAATATCTTTCTTTTCTGGAAGGTAACTATTTTTAGTACTTACCTCCTTTCTTTTCTCCTTGTTTCCTTTTTTCGCTTGCTCTCTTCTATAAAAGCAAGCGGGTTGGTTCTTTTGCTCCATTGCTTTCTTTGTTTGCAAGAAATCTCCAAGAGTGCTCCCCAAGATTAAGAAGTGCTTTTGCTCCAAGCTTTTCTTCTTCTTCTTCATCAATGGCTTCAAGTAAGTTTTCTTCCTCCGCAAGAATCTTCATTGTAGAAGTAGCTTCTTCTCTTTTTTTCTCTCTTTTTCTTTTTCTCTTCTTCTTTTTCTTTTCTTTTCTTTCTTTTTTTTTCAAAGCACGTTTTTCTCTTTTTTTTTTCGTGCTTCTTCCATCTTTTTTTTTTTTTTTTTTTTGCGGAGATTTTTTTTCTCTCTTTTTTTTTCTTTGTTTGCTCACCATGATAATGAGGCTATGCAATTTCAGTATGTATGCATTTTTTTTTAGATGCATCACGATAGAAGGCTAGGGTTTCTAGGTCAAGCCAACATGATTTTTGACTTGGACAAAGTTTGATTGGTTTTAACCAAATTGGGTTGGAATTGGTCAAACTTTGGTCAAGGTTTTCCTAGTGTCTAATGCATGATGATATTTTTTTTTTATGCATGATTTTTGCAAATGGATTTGGAAGTATGATGATGCATACCTGAAAATCTTTTGCAAGTATTGGGATTTTGAGCTCACAGTGATGTTGAGCTCTTTCTCAGTCTTGCTGGATTTTGAGGAAGTTTGCAATTTTTGGATTCTGAAGCTCGCAGCAATGTTGAGCTCCTTTCCAGATTTTGCGGAAGTGTGATGAGATTGGCTCGTTCTCGCAGCGATGTTGAGTTCGAACCTTCTTTGAGAATTCTCCACTGACTATGAGCTTGCAGCGATGTTAAGTTCGAACCTTCTTTGAGAATTCTCCACTGAAAAATGCCTTGGGGAACAAATGGACGAGTTATCCATCATGGGGCTGAAGCAAGACTTGGACCGCCTTGATAAGGAGGTCATCGAGGCTAGGCAGCGTCTTGAGCTTTTAGAGGAAGAGGCTGCTGCCAAATGGACCGCCATTGTCGAGGCTCATGACAAGGGGGAACCCTCATTCGCCAGGTTGAGGAAGCTGAAGGTAATGTCCGGAGGAAGACTCAGGAGCATGCGCAGTGGCAAGTCCTCTGGGAAGAACTTCCTCGTGCTGCAAATGGGTCGCGGCATTCGGCCCATTTTATGGGAACATTCTGAAGAAGCGTGGCCTAAAAACTTTGGCGGTTAAGGCCAAGGGTCTACTTAAGGAGTTGAACCTTTGGTTGAAGACCATGCGAGATTGAGCTCCTGAGTTGTAACAAACTCTTTTCTTCTTCTTTTTTTTGGTACCTCCATGTATAAACAATTTTGGTACTATATTTTTTGTATCCCCTTCTTTTCAGTTAAATCATTTTTTGATGAAAACAAATTTGAGTAAAAGCTGATGGGAATGTTTGTTCAAAAATTTGATCAAAAGGTTGTCATTTTGTGAAAATCTTTTGTCAAATTATTGTTTTGGGCATGAAAGCCAATTTTGTGGCGAAAAGCCTGGTTTTTGTTGGCTTGAAAACCAAAATTTAGGTGGCATGAAAGCCTAATTTTGTTTGTGGCATGGGAGCCAAATTTGTTTGTGGCATGAAAGCCAAAATTTGTGATAGCATGAAAGCCGAAGTTCTTTTTTGAATGGTGTGAAAGCCGAACTTTGGAATGGCATAGAAGCCGAATTTTATTTTGTGCCATGGAAGCCAAATTTGTTTGTGGCATGAGAGCCAAAAATTTTGTTTGTGGCATGAGAGCCAAGTTTTTTTGTTTGTGGCATAAAAGCCAAAGTTTTGTTTATGGCATGAAAGCCAAAATTTTGTTTGTGGCATGAAAGCCAAGGTTTTTTTTTTTTTTTTTGTGGCATGAGAGCCAAGGTTTTTGGATGGCGTTAGAGCCAAAATTTTGAGATGACATAGGAGCCTAATTTTGTTTTGTGGCATGGAAGCCTAATTTGTTTGTGGCATGAGAGCCAAACTTTTTTTGGATGGCGTGAAAGCCGATTTTTTGGAATGGCATAGAAGCCGAGTTTTGTTTTCTTTTGTTTTGGCATAGGAACCAGATTTTTGAAAACCAAGTTTTGTTTTGTTGGCATGAAAGCAGATTTTGGCGTTTCTAGCCGAATTTTCTTTTGTTTTGGCATTTATAGTCGAATTTTGGCGTTTGTTAGTCGAATTTTGGCGTTTATAGCCGATTTTGACGTTTATAACCGATTTTTGGCGTTTATAGCAGAATTTTGGCATTTATAGCCGATTTCGGCGTTTATAGCCGATTTCGGCGTTTATAGCCAGATTTTGGCGTTTATAGCCGAGTTTTGGCGTTTATAGCCGAATTTGGCGTTTATAACCGAGTTTTGGCGTTTATAACCGAGTTTTGGTTTTCAAAATGCAGGTATCGACTAAATGTCGCCTCCCTGCAGAATGGTCTTGCACGTATCGATGGAATGTCGCTTCCTTGCTCATTCGGTTTGCGAGTATTGATGGAATGTCACTTCCTCGTGGGCTGGGTTTTGCGAGTCTCGATGGAATGTCGCTTCCTCGCGAATTGGGGTGCAAGTATCGACTAAGCGTCGCCTCCCTGCTTTTCCCAAAACTTTTGGTTTTGCGGGTACTGACTTGGTGTCGTTTTCCCCGTGATTTTTGAAATTTGAGGTTTTCTCGAACCATTTGAAATTTGGGTTGTGGATATCAATTGGGATGTTGCATCTCCACGATTTTTTTTTTTTTTAATTTGGGTTGTGGATATCAACTGGTATGTTGCTTCTCCACGATTTTTGAAATTTGGGTTGTGGATATCAACTGGTATGTTGCTTCTCCACGATTTTTGAAATTTTGCAAGTATCGAATGGGGTTCGCTTCCTTGGGGTTTTTGGGCTTTGGAAGTATAGAATGGGGTTCGCATCCTTCCGATTTTTGGGGTTTTGTGAGTATCGACTGAATGTCGCTTCCCCGCGGTTTTCAAAAAACCATTTTTTTTTAGAGACACGAGGGTCATAAATTTTGACTTAAAACCATTTTGGTTGTAAAAGCCGAGACGGACTAGGGTGAAAATTCCTGAGTCTTGGTTTTCTTTCAAACCAAGAATTTTGTTTTCAAGGATCGAAAATTTTGGTCAAGTCTGGGAAGAGGCTCCTAAACTTGGATTTTTGGATTTTGATTTATTTTTTTTTTAACAATGAAACGATGAAAGTAAGCATTGTTTTGAGAGATTTAATTCAAATTACCGAGAAGCAAGGCTCACTCGAGGTAAAACGATATAAGGTTGGAGATACAAATGTGTTGGTCGCGAATACAGTAGACCCGAAAGGGGGTACTAGCACCGCTAGGCACAAATGTTACAAATCGCATCCTTAAGAAGGACACGAGATGGGATTTTTTTGAAAGGTCAAATTTGGATTCAAAAAGGAGAGCAAATGGTGTTCCAATCCGAACAAAGGCTCAACATTTCTGCGAGCGCTAAATCCAAAAGGGAAGGAACCAAGATTTCTCAATTCTGAACTCAAAAGTGACGGAAGTTTTTTTTTTTTTGAAGGGTCAAGATTGAATTCATCAAAGAGAGCAAATGGTGTTCCGTTCCGAACGAAGGCTCAACATTTCTGCGAGCGTTAAATCCAGAAGGGAAGGAACCAAGATTTCTCAATTCTGAATTCAAAAGTGACGGAGGTTTTTTTCATTTTCGAAAAGTCACGGTTGAATTCATCAAAGAGAGAAAATGGTGTTCCATTCCGAACAAAGGCTCAACATTTCTACGAGCGCTAAATCCGAAAGGGAAGGAACCAAGATTTCCCAATTCTAAACTCAAAAGTGACGAAGGTTTTTTTTTTTTTTGAAGATTTTTTTTTTTTGAAGATGCACATAGGTTTCCAATTCGATCTTATGAAACCTTAGTAGATAGATCAGCCCCCAGGTAAGGGTAGGATTACTTAATGAACCCGTTTGAAGGACCCTTGCCTTGAATAGTCTAGCTGTCTCCACACTCTAGACGAGGCTTTTCTTAATGAACCCGTTTGAAGGACCCTTGCCACGCCGCGTCTTTTAAGATTCTTCTTGTGATCATCACAGGTGGATCCACACATTGTTTGATGTCGGATTGCGATGCAATTTCAGACATTGATTGATGTTGGTGCGCCGTTGACATCTGTCTTGTCGATTTCACGATCAGTCGGACAGAAAGTATACTTTCTTGGTCAGCCGGTTGGCGATCTTGGAGCGATCGATGATGATTTTATGCTTTTCATGGCGGATCCAAGATGTCGATTAAGATCAGTGGTTTTCAAGCATCAAAGATTGGATTTTCAGAAAATTACAGAGGCAGGAACACCCGAAACGCGAAAAGGATCAGAAAACGGGCCATTTGGTGCGAAATCTGGCAACCCGAATTTGCAGGGTCGCCGGCGACCCTGGCATAGGGCTTTGGCCCATTTGGTTGCCGAGCTTCGTTTTCGGTCGTTTTTCTGTCTTTTTTGTTCCTTCTTTCTTCTGTATTTTTCTTGACATTTTTCCTCAATTATTCACTTGATTTTCTTGGAGAAAACTTGATGAGAACCCGCGCAAAACCGGAGTACAAAGTTTCCCATTTTTCAGGAAAGCCGAAGACTTTGTAGCCGATTTTTCGTCAAGAGTCGAAACTAGGTCAAATGATGTCGGAATGACCTGAAAATTGAGGTGAAGCTTCTTGAGCAGTGGATAGGACCAACCATGGGCTTTTATTTGAGTTTTGAAGCCGGTTGGGGTCCCGTCGATGCTTGAATTGATTTTGTTATGGGGAAAATACCGAGCTTTGATATGTGGTCAAACGATGTCCGATTGACCTAAAATTTGATGGGGAGCCTGTTGGAGTCATTTTGAGATGTTCCATTAGCTTCGTTTTGGATGTCATGGTCCTGGGTTGCTCCGCCGCCGGTAGGCTTGATTTTCTTTCGGAGCATCGAAACCTGGTCAAACGTTGTCGGAATGACCTGAAATTCGACGTGCAGCCCTTTGGAAGCATGTTGAAGCCACTCATGTACTTTGTTTGATAAGTGATGGCTTCAGTGGTTCTCGCCGCCGAGAAGCTTAATTTTGCTGCCCGAGCGTTGATGGAGGGTCAAACATTGTCGGTTTGACTTGAAATTTAGCATGGAGCCCTTTGGAGACATTCTGGAGTCATCCGTAGGCTTTGATCGAAGTTTTGGTGTCTTCGATGATGTCGCCGCCGGGAGCGCTTGTTTAGCTGTTGGAGAAGCGAAGTTGGGCCAAACGATGTCGGAATGGCCCGAAACCTCAGGTGTATCCCTCTTTTGGCTGTATTGATGGATCTTTCAGTGTTTGTCTGATTCCGACAAGATCTGATACTTGAAGTAGCTTTGCCTATTTTGTAGCAGGATGCAGCTTCACGAGGCTTCTTGATGTTGAGGAGACATAGTGACTTTTTTGGTGTCAACACACATGTGCTCTGTTTGATGAGTGATAGCCTTGATTTTGCTGCCCGAGCGTTGATGGAGGGTCAAACGTTGTCGGTTTGACTTGAAATTTGACAAGGAGTCTCTTGGAGGTGTTTTGGAACCATCCGTAGGCTCTGATCGAAGTTTTGATGTCTTCGACACTGTCGCTGCCAGGAGCGCCTGTTTAGCTGTCGGAGGAGTGAAGTTAGGCTAAATGATGTTGGAATGGCCCGAAACTTCATTTGTACCCCTCCCTTAGTTGTTTTGAAGGATCTTGCAGTTTTTGTTTGATTCTGACAAGATCTGATGCTTGAAGTAGCATTGCCTATTTGTAGTAGGGTGCAGCTTCATGTGGCTTCTTGATGTTGAGGAGGCAAGGTAATTTTTTTGGTGTCAACAAATGCCCTCTTGAGGTAAGCGACGAGTAGCTTTTGGAGTCTATGTGCCTCGAAGAGAAACTTGAAGGAGAGCTTCTGACTTGACTAAGAGTCTTGAGCTTTTTTTTTTTTTTTTTTTTTTGAATAGCTTTTTGAGTTTCCGAGGGAATTTTATGGTAGTGAGAGGGATCACATACCATCTCAAGGCAAAGTTTTGAAAATGACATAAGAGATTTTGATTTTTGGGTTTTTGGATTTTCCCTTTTGACCTTGTGAACCTAAAGGCTTTATGTGGCACATTAGGTGGTCAAGAAAGGCTTTTTGGTTTTTGACCTTGTGACCTAACAAGCTGTATGTGGCAGGTTAGCGGGTCGGGGTTTGATTTTTGATTTTAGCCTTGTGGCCCAACAAGCTGTATGTGGCAAGTTGGGGGGTCAGATTTGGTTTTGACCTTGTGACCTAACAACCTGTATATGGAGAGCTAGGGGTCAGGATTTGGTTTTTGGTTTTGGCCTTGTGACCTAACAAGTTGCATGTGGCGAGTTAGGGGACCAGGGTTTGGTTTTTTGGTTTTTATGGAATGTCAATTTCAAGATTTTGGCTTAATTTGCTTCATGAGGTTGGATGGTTTGGTTTTTTGGAAACTCATGAGGCTAACTTTCTTTTTTCTTTTCCTTTTTTTTTTTTTTGAATGGTCCAATCAACTCAAAAGAGGCATGGAACCATTTTTTTTTTTTTTTTTTTGTATGCTCTTGGTAAGAGGAAGTTTTTTACAAAAAGCCACTTTTAGTGCCTAGGTGGTCAAACTAGGCTCATACGGGCTAACCTATGGGACCTTGAGCTTTAAAGATGGCTTAGATCTCATATGGTGTCAGTATGTAGAGAATATCTAAAAATATCTCTTTTGGGTAGAGAATATCTAAAAATATCCTTACTTGGAGAGAATCTCTCAAGTTTCCTTATTTTTTGGAGAGATATTCTCAAAGTATCTTTCTTTTGGGAAAGTTGCTAATTTTTAGCACTTACCTCCTTTCTTTTCTCCTTGTTTCCTCTTTTGGTTTGCTCTCTTCTATAAAAGCAAAGGAAGGTTAGATCTCTTGCTCTATTGCTTTCTTTTTGCAAGAATCTTTAAGAGTGCTCCAATATCAAGAACTTCTCTTCAAAGATCTTCAAGTTCTCCTTCTTCTCCATCCATGGCTTCAAGTAAGTTTTCTTCCTTCACAAGAAAGCTCCATTGTAGAAGTAGGAAAAGTTTCTTTTCTTCTTTTCTTCTGTTTTTCTTTTCTTTTTCTCTCTTTTTTTTCTTTTCCATGTTTTTTCTTCTCTTTTTTTTTCTTGTTCTTTTTATCTTTCTTCTCCTTTTTTTTCAGCACGTTATTTTTTTTCGTTCTTCTTCTCTATTTTTTTCTTTTTCACGTTTTTTTTTTCTTTTTTTCTTTTGGACCGTACGGACAGATTCATACGGCCACGTGGCCATGGGCCACGGCCTGTGGGCCAACCCAGAAATTTTATTTTTTTTTTGGAAAAGGTTTTTCTCTTTTCCTTTTTTTTTTTGTTCATCATGATAATGAGGTTATGCAAGTTCAAGATGTTCGTGCATTTTTTTTTATGCATCAAGATAGAAGGCTAGAGTCTCTAGGTCAATCGAACATGATTTTTTACTTGAACAAAGTTTGATTGCTTTTGACCAAGTTGGGTTGAAATTGGTCAAACTTTGGTTAAGGTTTTCCTAGCATCTAATGCATGATAATGTTCTTTGATGCATGATTTTTAGTAAATTGATTTGGAAGCATGATGATGCATACCTAGAAATCTTTTGCAAGTATTAGGATTTGGAGCTCGCAGTAATGTTGAGCCCTTCCTTAATCTTGCAGGATTTTGAGGATCTTTGCAAGTTTTGGAGTTTGGAGCTCGCAGCAATATTGAGCCCTTTTCCAATTTTGCGGAAATTTGATAAGACTGGCTTGATCTCGCAGCAATGTTTGAGTTCAAACCTTCTTTGAGAATCTTCCACTGACTATGAGCTTGCAGCGATGTTGAGCTTATCTTCAGGCTTCCTATCTTTTTCGGGGTGTTTCCATTTTCTTCGGAATTGCCCCAGAACCATGTCAAGATTTTGCTAGAATCTTTTTAGCAAGATTCTGTGATTTTGGTGATGATTGACTTTTCCTTTTCCATCCTTTGCACGTAGTTCCTCCAAAATGAACAAGGGTAAGGGGCCTATTACTGACGCACCTCGTCGGTTTGCCAGATCTTCTAATGTGGCCGTTCAGCAGGCCTGGGAGAAGATCTAGTTTGTTGAGAAGAAGTTGGAAGAGTGTGATTCCCTCAATCGAGATGAGATGAGACAGCGATTAATCGCTCTCAAGGATGAGGAATTCTACAAGATTGCGGTAAGCAGCCGTCCTTGGGTTACGGACGATCAGAACATTGTGCCCAAGCCTACCTTTTCTTCGGTGATGTAGTCCCTGACGACTTGACATACCAAAGGAGATGTTTTCAGTTCTCTTACATAGCAAATGGTGAGGAGAGTACTCTTTCTACCCGGTCGACCTTCGATCGAACCATCTCGATCATGAGTCTTTCTCCCACATGCCCTAAGAGGGAGGATCCTCCAAGCTAGGTGAAGAGGACCAATGTGATCAAGATCGGGGTTTTTGTTGGCGGCCCTTCCGGTTTTGCAGTGAAGTCGCCTGTCCGTATGGACATGTTGATGCCAGCTAGTGGCTACCAAGGTTCTGATCATCCGTCGGTCGATTTGATACCAGTGGGCCTTGGCATTTTTCGGGGTGACAACAGCAATTGGGTGAAGCCTTTTCGACTTCTTGGCCGTTTCAATGCCGACTCACTCTGGGAATCATTGACTGATCGCACCCTAAAGGTTGGTGGGGCCATTCTGCGAGAGGCCGAAATTAATGACGCGGTTCGCGCTTTTCGGCAAATCGTGGTTTTCTCCGATGAGGCTTTCATGGCCATGCTGGAGTCATTCCTTCCACAAACCAACACCTTCATTATTACAAACGGTGAGATTGGTTTTTCTTTGAAGGAATTGAGAGCCATCACTGGGCTGCCTATCCTTGGCAAACTCTATAAGGAGTTCATGCCTATTAACAATGTCCTTGAGGAGCAGTCTGAGGGGTTCAAGCTTTTGTACTTTCAGCTCGTCGCCTTCTATGATTTTTTGAAGGAGAAGGAGCGCTTGAAACTCAGGTGCAGCAGTTAGAAGAGTTGTAGCTCCAACTTTTTTGACAATAGGGAGTCTTCTGATAGTATGGCCCAGGGTGCTATGGCTAAAAATCCAGGTTTGAAGAAGATCTCTGCCATGCGAGAAAACTTGAAGAAATTCTTTCCAAGCACAGACGCCATTTTTCCTGACATTGCATTGCTGAGAGATCTCGTCGTTTACCTCACTTATTGGCTGGGTGAGGCTGTTTTTGCTGGAGGAGATGGAACACACATCAGGCCGCATTGTATTTTTCCGGATTGTCAAATGGCATTCGGAGAGCGGCTGGCTTTGGTGCCTGCTCTTTACTCCTATTTGTGTATCGAACTACAGGCTGCTGCTTTTCTGGTTCGGCTTGCGCTCCCTATGAACAGGGTATTTTCGGCCTATATCTTCTATTCGTGGTATGTATACCAATGTCCTAGCTTCCATCAGTTGGGAGCTGCATAGGACGATGACCCTTTCATGATTCGATTGGCCAGAGGAGTAGCCATTTCTGAATCTCTTTTGTCTGCTCGTTTGAGAATCCGACAGTTCAGGGACGTCGAGATTGGGCAGTTTTCAGTGAAGCTTTCTCCTGGTTTGCAGGAGAAGGCTTTTGATTTTGGTGTCTCCCGTGATTCCACCAGGGCAGGGTCGGGAAGACACTATGCTTTGACAAACGCAGAAAAAAGATGGCTTTTCAACATACGGGTTGGTACAATGGTGTACCATAGACATCTTTTCGTTGATATCCAGTCGTATGTCCCTTCGCGTTTTGCGCTGCAGCTTGGCTTCTCTTAAGGCGTTGTTGGAGCGCCTTCGATCATGGTGAAGCGTTTTGGAGGTTTGCAGGACGGGAGGAATGCATGGGCTTTTTACATGCGGAGGACACTACTGCCATGATTTCTTATCCTGAGTTGCCCACTTTCCGGACTGTTGGCTTCATGAAGTGGTTCGCGGAGAGCTTCTCAATGTACCGAGGGCTTTCCGAAAAGGAGCTCGATGTCAAGCAATCTCCTGGGAAGGGTCTTAGCAGATCAGATGGTGTTCGGCGAGAGGAAGTTTTGGTTTTTCCCTTCTGAAGAGAAGCATAAGATAGGCTTTCTCGGTGAAAAGGACGTCATCAGATAAGCAGTTGCAGAAGGGATTCCTGGTGAGGTCTTGAAACAGCTGGAGGAGGTGGAGGCCGAGATCGACACTTGGATGTAAGCGGAGCACACAAAGGCTTCCATGGAGTCCACTGGGAAAAGAAGATCATCTGGTGAGAACAGGTTCTTCGAGCAGACCGACCCACAGAAGTAAAGGAAAAGAGGACAACGTTGTAATATGAGACAGCACGAAAGTCCTCCTGATCTGGAAGTTCTTCTAACCATTACTGAGGAGGTGTCTGGGGATGCTGACGAGCCTCCAGAGAAGAGGAGCCGAGAAGGGGAGATGCCTGGTATGATTCTCCTTCTTTCTATTTACGCTTCTTTTCTCTTATGAGATATCTCTGTTTTGATCCACTGCTTTATTTTCTTTTGGCAGAGGATGATGATTTGGTGATGCCCGAGGTTCCGGCCGATGAGGCGAGACGGACCCATTTGCAGCATTTGAGGAAGAGACAAGGGGAGTGGTTCCAGAACCTTCACCTGGTATGATTTCTTTTGCTTTTCCTCCTTTTTTGTTTGTGCTGTCATTTGCTGAGATGTTGCTTTGTTTTCTTGTTAATTGACTTGCCAGAGGATTCTGACGACTTCGAGCCATCCACGAATGCAACCTTTGACGATGCTTCGGATGAGCTCAGAGAGGCAGAGAGTACTCCGCCGGTCGTCGAAGAAGGTATTTTTGCAATACTAATCTTGATGTTGATTTTTTTTGACAAGATTATATTCATACATTTTTGTCTTTTATTGACAGATTGTGAAGTAGCAGGAGAAGTTTCTCCGTCTTCCTCAGGGCCAGAACAGGAGATACCTGCAGCCGATCAAGAAGTAGAGACTTCTTCTACTAGTTTCAACGCGGCAGGTGTGAAACCTTATGATGAGTCAACTTCTTCAATTGGAAAGAGCTTATTGATTACTCCTCCAACTGGGCATGACATGGGCAGTCGGGCGCCGGAACATGGCGAATCCTCATCTGCGCCGCACCTTCAGTATGCAAAGAAGGTATTGAAGAGCGTTTTAAGCTCATGGATCGGGACTCTCTCTTCAGGTCATTTGGAAGCTGGTTTTAGCATGATCAAGCATGTGCAAAACATTCTTATTGATAGCGAAAAAGTCGGTCTGGACATTACAAGTGCCAAGGCTTTTGTTGATGAAGTCATTGCTTTAGGCAACAAGTGGACTGAGACCAAGAGTTTCCCAGATGGTGACTTCTTTAATGAGATGTTTGTGAAGCCTTCCAGTGAGGTCAAATTTGAGCTGAATAAGATCTCGAAGACTCGGAAACAGTTCGTTTGGGAGAGGAATGCTACCAAGTTGGCCATCATCGAGCTAACACAAGACCTGAACCGCCTTGATAAGGAGGTTGTTAAGGCTAGGCAGCGTCTTGAGCTTTTGGAGGAACAAGCTACTGCCAAATGGACTGCCATCGTGGAAGCTCATGCTAGGGAGGGGACTCTCATTCGCCAAGTTAAGGAGGCTGAAAGCAATCTCCGAAGGAAGACTCGGGAATATGGGCAATGGCAGCTTCTTTGGGAAGAACTTCCTCGTGCAGCAGATGGGTCACGGTGTTCTGCCGGATTTTATGGAAATGTTTTGAAGAAGCGTGGCCCGAAAGCTTTGGAGGCTAAGGCCAAGAGTCTGCTTGAAGAGTTGAATCTTTGGTTGAAGACCATGTTAGACGGCGTTCTTTTTTTTTTTTTTTTTTGGTACCTCCATGTATAAACATTTTTTGTACTATATTTTTTTGTATTCCCTACTTTCACTTAAGTTATTTTTTTGGTGAAAAAAAATTTAAGCAAGAACTGAATAGGAATGTTTGTTTGAGAATTTAATCAAAAGGTTATCATTTTGTGAAAATCTTTTGTCAAATGGTTGTTTTGGGCATAAAAGCCAAATTTTGTGATGGCATGAGCCAAAATTTGTTTGTGGCATGGAAGCCGAAGTTTTTGAGATGGCATGAAGGCCAGATTTTTGGAGATGACATGAAAGCCGAAATTTTGAGATGGCATGATAGCCGAGTTTTGAGATAACATGAAAGCCGAATTTTTGAGATGGCATGAAAGCCGAATTTTTGGAGATGGCATGAAAGCCGAAATTTTGAGATGGCATGAAAGCCGAGTTTTATGGCATAGGAGCCGATTTTGTTTATGGCATGGAAGCCAAATTTTGGGATGGCATGAGAGCTAAAATTTATTTGTTGGCGTAAAACCCGAACTTTTGAAAACCATGTTTTGTTTTGTTGGCATGGAAGCCAAATCTTTTTTATCTTTGGCATAAAAGCCGGGGGGTTTTTTTTTTTTTTTTTTTTGTGGCATTGATGGCTGGATTTTTTGGCATTTATAGCCAGTTTTGGCGTGAAAGCCGATTTTTGGCGTTTATACCCAGTTTTGGTGTGAAAGCTAATTTTTGGCGTTTATAGCCGGTTTTGGTGTGAAAGCTAATTTTTGGCGTTTATAGCCGGTTTTGGCGTGAAAGCCGATTTTTGGTGTTTATAGCCAATTTTTGTGGCATTGATAGCCGGGTTTTTGGCATTTATAGTCGGTTTTGGCGTTGATAGCCGGATTTTTGGCATTTATAGCCGGTTTTAACGTTGATAGCCAGATTTTTGGCATTTATAGCTGGTTTTGGTGCTTATAGCCTATTTTTGGTTTTCAAAATGCAGGTATCAACCAAAGGTTGCCTCCTTGCTGAATGGTCTTGCAAGTATCGATGGAATGTAGCTTCCCTGCTCATTCTGTTGTGAGTACTGATGGAATGTCACCTCCTTGGGATTAGGGTGCAAGTATCGACTAGACATCGCTTCCTTGCTTTTTCAAAAAATTTGGTTTTGCAGGTATTGACTGAATGTCGCTTCCCCATGATTTTTTGAAATTCGAGGTTTTGGAAGTATCGAATGGGGTTCGCATCCTTCCGTCATATCATTTGACATTGCTTTCTTACGTCATATCATTTTGCAAAGATACCCTTAAGGAAGGAATTTGTACTTCCAAAGGGACAACAGCTTCGCATCCATAGACCAAGGAGAATAGTGTGCTATGGGTTGGTCCTCGAACGGTGGTTCGATAGGCCCACAAAGCTTCTGGTAGTTTGTCGCCCTAGTCTCTTTTGTGACTGGAGACCATTTTCTTGAGAATTTTGCAGAGTGTCTTGTTGAAGGCTTCTGCTAGTCCGTTCGCTACCGGATTATATGGAGTCGAAAGACAACTTTGGATTTTGTACTTGTTGTAGAAGCTATAAAATCTGTGATCCCGGAATTGTGGTCCGTCATCATGGATGAATCTTTTAGGTATGCCGAAGCGACAAATAATGTTGGTGCGCAAGAATTGAAGGACTGATGAGGTCTTCATTTCACTGAGCACAAATGCTTCTGACCACTTGGAGAAATAATCCGTAGCGGCGAAGATGAAGTGATGACCTTCGCTTGATAGGGGAGAGATAGGACCCATGATGTCCATACCCCAGGCTTCGAAAGGCCATGAGATTACTGTAGGATGTAGCCATTCTGGCGGCATATGGACATAATCTCCATGAATTTGGCATTTTTGGCAACGCTTAGCAAATTGCATTGCGTCAGCTACCATGGTAGGCCAATAATAACCTACCATTTTTATCTGATCGTAGAGCTTAGGACCAATCTGATGGGCTCCACAAAGACTAGCACGTACTACTTTGAGAGTTTCCTCAGCCTTTTGTTGCGACAAACAGCGTAGAAGTACTTCGTTGAAGAATTTTATGTAAAGTATTTTTGAAGGAATATCCAAATGAAAGCTTGGGGTACGTCTTTGAATACTTACCCGCTCTTTTGGATCTTTAGGTAGGATTCCGAACATAATGTAATCAATAAACGGATCCCTCCAGTCGTCGATCAGAGGTTTGAAGATGGACATCCGACTTCCAACCACTTAGTGGCATTCAGCAACTTCTTGGTGTGTGTTAAGAGGAGGGAGAATCCTTCTTTGACACATTGTAATTTGCATGTTTTCCCCTTCTTGGATTGCCATAGATGCGGCGAGTCTGGCTAGGGCATCTGCACAGATGTTTTCACCTCTGAGGATGTGGGTGATGTGACAGATGTCGAACTTTTGTCGAAGCGATTATGCCTTGTTGTAGTAAGGTAACAAATCAGGCTTCCTTACCTCAAATTTATGATTCATCTGATTGACGATCAGTTGAGAGTCCCCAAAAGCTTCCAGCATGGTAATGCTGGATTCGAGGGCGATTTCCAATCCTACAATCAGGGCTTGGTACTCAGCTGCATTGTTTGAACAGGGTTCCAGTAGCGAGAATGCGTGTGGAATCATGTATTTGTCAGGGCTAACAAAGAGGATGCCAATTCCCAATATCTGCTTTCCTTTTTCATTTGTCCTGATTGCGCCGTCAAAGTACATGTCCTAGGAAACATTTGATAAGGAAGTTTCCACGTTGTAGACAGGTTCGTCTGGGAGATCATCCCTAAGTGAAGAATCTTTAGGCAATAGGTGCTCTGTGAGAAAGTCTGCTAGAGCTTGGCCTTTGATTGCTTTTTGTAGTACATACCTAATATCAAACTGCAATAAAAAGATGGACCATTTTGCCAGTCAGGCATTGAGAGAACCTGCTTTTGTGACAAGGACCTTTAAGAGACTGATCCTCGAAATCAGGTAGACTATGTTTGACAGCAGATAGTGACGTAGCTTTTGTATGGCAAACATCACTGCAAGGCATTCTTTTTCGACCGGGGAGTAGCTATGCTCTGCACCTACCAACATGCAGCTAAGATAATATAGAGTGGCTTATTTTCCCTCGTCGTTTTCTTGTGCGAGTAGAGCACCCAAAGAATAGTCAAGAGCTCTTGTGTACAAGATGAATGGTATTCCATTTGTGGGGGTAGCCAACACTGGAGGTTTGGTCAGGCATGTTTTGATGTCTTGAAATGCAGTTTCACATTCAGCATCCTAGACAAAATTCACACCTTTCTTCATCAAGCGAGAGAATGGACGACACTTCCTTAACAGATTGGAGATGAACCATCGGATGTATGCCAACCTTCCTTAAAGCCATTTTAGTTCTTTTAGGGTCCTTGGAGATGGCATTTCCAGGATTGCCTTGACTTTGGTGGGGTCAAGTTCTATTCCGGCTTTCCGAACTATGAATTCGAGAAACTTACCCAATGAGACATCGAAGAAGCATTTTAGTGGATTCAATCGCAATTTGTGTTTGCGAAGTCGGAGGAAGACTTCTCGAAAATCGTTGAAATGGTCTTCTTTTCTTCTGCTTTTGACGACAAGGTCGTCGACATAATATTTTACCGTCTTGTACTGCATATCTTAGAATATTTTCATCATAGCCCTCTGATATGTTTCACCTGCATTTTTTAGACCGAATGGCATGACAGTGTAGCAATATACGCCGAGTGGAGTCCGAAATGATATATGTCTTTTATCTTCAGGATGCATCTTTATCTGACTGTAGCCAGAGAATCCATCCATGAATGTCATTCGCTCAAACCCACAGGTGTTGTCAATCATCACGTCTGGTATGGAAAGCGGGAATTCATCTTTAGGGCATGCATTATTCAGGTCCCTATAGTCGATACAGACCCTTATCTGCCCATTTTTCTTTGTCACGAGGACGATGTTCGCTAACCATTCAGGATGTTGTTCCTCGCGGATGAAGCCAACACTTTTAAGTTTCTGAACTTCTTGTTCAATTTTGTCCATCACATCAAGAAGGAATCTTCTTTGTCCTTTTTTGACAGGCTTGATTTCTTTTTGCAAGTTGAGTTTGTGGACATCTATTTTGGGGTCTAAGCTGGGCATTTCAGCATAAGACCATGCAAAATAATCAATGAACTCGCGAAGAAAAAAGATATACTCGGGTAACTCATCATCCTTTATATTCTTACTTATGAATACAGGACGTGGGCAATCAGGTGTAACTAAGTCTATCTTTTGAACAGGATCTTTTGTTGGAAGGTTTGAATGTGGTTCCTCCACAATATTTTTGGAGGCTTCCAACTCAACAAGACCTTCTGAAGTTCCAAAGGCATTTACAGGCCAAGGCTCTGCTTCTATCCATGGGTCTTCTTGATCAGTACAAGACTTTCAATGAGATGATCCCAATCACCTGTTGAAACTGAGTCGAAGTAGGGTACTTCTTTTGGAGACGATGTTTTTTCTGGGTCAAAAAACCGTGAGTCTGTGTCATCGAACAATTCCTCTTCATTGTCAGAGAAATCATACCATTGGAGGAGCTTCCTGGATCCTTGATGAGTGACTCTTCAAAGAGATATCCAGGGAGATCAATGTCTTCATGGACACGAGATGTTGAGGCTTGGTCGGCAAAACGAATTTACAGCCTTTGTGTCAACTGTCTCATGGGAGTGGTGGGGTCATACCCCAACCCGTATGAAGACTTGTCCTTATGACGGTGGAGTTTCCAATTTTCCGGTTGACTTTTGGTCAGGGGGGGTTCCAATGGTGTGAGAATACTATGGCCACCTCCCAAACCGGTAGGATTCTGAGCATCGTAGCCCATTTTCTTCATGATGCTTATGCCATTTGACTATATAGGAATAGTTGAGGCATACCATTGTTTTGGAAAGGTTCAAGCGGAGAATTTGATGAAGAGATTCCCGATCTATGGAAGAAGATTGGTTTTTCTTCTACAGAAGTTGCTGGAACGACGAAGGAAGCAGACGTAGGATCTTCTACGTCAGCAGGTGTCTCCAATGGAGTGAGAGCGGGCTGAACTGGTTGAGTATCAGCTCTACTTGACACTGTGTCATCTTCTGGCTCTGAGTCCGAATCTGTGTCATGCATGATAGACACAAAGGAGACAGCGAACTTGCCTCCAGCCTTTTGTTTTGTCTTCTTTGCTTTGGTGGTGATTAGCAAAGGCTTTGAAAAAGATTTGATGGAGACAATGAAGGGAGAATGACTGCTCTCTTCGGATTTGCTGGAAGGTTTGTTTTCTTTCTGTGATTGCTGAAGAGCATTGCCCTTATCTTTCTGGAGATTTTCGGCAAAGGGTACTGTTTCTTCCTCCTTTTCTTATTTTCCATCTTTATACATCTAAGCATCTGCAAAATGGACGTCTTTGCCTTTGAAGGGCCTTTTGTCTGCAAACACTTTATGTATCAAGCCGTCGTTGCTAACGAACTTGATGCACTGATGTAGAGTTGAAGGGACGACACCATTCTCGTGTATCGAGGGGCGTCCAAGAAGGATATTGTAGTATGAAGGAGTCCTTATTGCATATACAGTGACTTCAGAAATGAGATCACCGATTTGCAACTTGAACTTGATTTTGCCGATAGGCCTTTGAGTGCTCCCGTAATATCCAAAGATGGATACAGACGTGTGACTCAGTTTGCTAGGTTGAATGCCCAGCTCTTCGAGTGCCGAAGTAGAGATGAGGTTGAGTGCAGAACCCGGGTCGATCTGGACTCTATTTACTGGCATCTCTTTGACGTACCCCGTGAAGTACAAGGGTCGGTTGTGCTTTGTTTCGCCTAGCAAGAGGTCATCCTTATCGAAGGCAATTGTTGCACTTGCTGCTTTTCTCCATTTGAGGAAGTACTTGATTTTTTGACCCTATAGTCCATTTCAATTTGTAGGACTTGTGGGGCATGTTTGTCGACATCCGCATTCAGCCTTTGTAGTTCTTAAATGAGACTATCACGAGTTTGTGGAGACATTCGTAATAACTCAAGGATGTGCATTTGTACAGGTATGTGTTTGAAGTGCTCAATCAAGTCGGACTTGAAAGCCTCCTTCGGGCCTGCATTTTTATTATTGTTGCCACTTGGGGCGTTTACAACTTGTTTTCCCGAAGGATTTACATAAAAAGAAGAAGGTTGGTTGTAATTTTTGTGGTAATCTTAGCCAGAGCAGGTACCTCTACCAACTTCAAGAGCTTCTAGAGAATCGTCTTCTTTTGGAAGATCACTCTCGGGATCAAGGGGTTGATCCTTGTTATTTGCTGAAGACGTCTCAGTAGCAGTATTGCCGTCTTCATTGATCGCGTTACATGGAGTATTTTCCGGGAACAAGTCCTAAACAGCATCCAGCAACTTCTCTTTATCGGTCCAAACATCACCTATATGGCTAGGTATCTGGGACCAGTTGACCGGGTTTTCATTGAAGAAGACTTCATCGGCTGGAGCTTCTTCAAGATGATCAGTCAGAAGAGGTGTGAGCTCCGATGTCACAATTTCAGGAGACAAAGGTTGAGAAGATGATATCTCAGTGGAAGTCACCTGAGAAGATGTAGCTCTAGAAGATATACTACCAGTTAGGGAGTACGTGTCTTCGACAAATGAGGCTTCAGAGACACTATCATCCTGAGCTATCGCATTGCAGGTTATCTCGATAGGAGATGCCCCCAATGTAGATCGTTGGGAGTCGGACTCATCCTTGGATGGAAGAGGATCATCGATCCAACAGTTTTCTCCATTTTCAGGAGTTAAAAGAGGAAGGTCCTGTTGATTTTCAGGGACTTCTGGTTTTGGATTTTGATTATGACGAAGATTGTTAACGTGATCCTGCTCTCGCTCTATGGCAAGACGTTGCAAGATTCTTGCATATTCTTCGAGATCAGGCATATGAGCCAAATCTTCTTCGACATCTACTCCTTGTGGCTCATCAATGTTGGGTTCCACTGGAGTGCTTGCTGGTGCTGAGTTGACAGCATTGTCTTGAACAGCTTCTTGGTCTTCTTCATCATCAAACCAAGATCCTTGTGGCTGTAATGGGTTATACCAGATTACTGGCATAAGATGAGATTCGGGAATCCATTCCTTATCGGAGAGGTATTCTCCTATTTCAAGGGATTCCTCCCACTCATCGGTATCACTGCCAGTGTCACTAGACTCGTATTTATCCATGGAGAATCCAATTACCGAGTTGCAAGAGTATGATGCCCCTGCGTAGTTTCATTTCTGTAATGAGGTGGCATGAAATCACCAAGGGTGAATTTTCTTACTGCCTTTGAAGTCTTGGGAAGGTATTATTCCGTTGCCCCTAGTGAAGAAGAGGAAGAAGTCTCTGCCTTTTCAGGGACTTCTTGTTTTGGTTGAGTCTTCTCTTGCTATTTGAGCTTGTGGAGTTGTCTCTTGACTTGCCTTCACTGTTGAGCAGTCGGCTTTGTTTTGACGATCTCCCAATTTTCATCTTCTAGGAGATCGGGATGTACCCATATGGGTTGTCCATCTGGTGTTGGATAGGGAACCAACTCTTGGGACGTTTGAGCCATTTCTATCACCTTGAATGAAGTAGTGATCTTCTCTTTTGGTGATTTTGAAGTTTGCCCACATGACACCACGTTAACGAAGGCAGACCCGTATTTTTTGTCAAGGTGATGACTCTGTTTTTCCACATCTCGTTGATCTTCTCTCACAATGATGCATTGATTGAGAGGATGCAAGATCATCTGGTGGTATGGACAGTACCGGGGATCATTGGTTTTACCAACATCTCCTGTCCTTTGGGCTCTGGCAAGGTGAGTTTACTATTTGCTAAGAGAGCCTCAAAGATTTCTTCAACATCTTCATCAAACGGGTATTTCTTCTTTACACGTTCTTTGAAGGCATCAGAGAGTTCAGGTCTATTACCTGCAGTTTTGTTTTCAGCTTTCTTTGACTGCTGAGGAGCTGACTTGGTTTGCACATTAAGAACCTCTTTTTTCTTTGGTTTTGAGGTTGTAATGGTAGTCGGCTCTTTCTTTGATGATTTCTGACTGTTGAGGTCTTTGATCACAAATTCAGCTTCCATAGAGGCTTCTACGAGTTCTCCCAAGTTTTTTTATTTGTTGCCGATGATCATAGAGTGGATCCTTGCTCTCATGTTGTTACGGCAGATGTCGACTAGCGAAGCTTGTGGTAGTACATCTGAGCACTTGTATGCCATCACCTTCCACTTGTGAATGAAATCGTATGTTGACTCATTCTCTCCCTGTTTTAGGTTGCAGAGTTGTGCCATAGTAACAGGATGATCCTTACCTTTGAAGTGGGTCAGGAAGCGTGTGTCCAACATGGCCTAGTTTTGGATGGAGTACTTTGGCAAAGTGGAGTACCAATCAAAAGCCGTACCTTTTAGGGTACTTGCAAAGAGATGGATTTTGAGGGCATGTTGATCCGCAATAGCTCCTGTCAGGATCTTGAAGTGGATGACGTGTTGTCTGGCTGAACATTTCCCCGTATATGTCTGGGGAGTAGGTTGTTTGAATTTTGTAGGGAACGGAACCGAGTCCATCCATAAGGGATATGGTGGCATGATCCCATGTTCCTGATGGAACGCGCTCCGAGGCGCCGTGGGGCGGCTACGGGGGTCGGCGGAACGTGGGAGCCCGTCGGGTCCGGCCCTTTCGCGCCCTGGCGGGCCTGAAGCGTGCATCAACATTTCTTTTTTTTGGGTGGGTGTGCTAGATTTTCTATTTTACTTGGAATTGCAAGTGGTAATCCGGAGATCAACCTTCGCAAGTAAAAAGGAAATCAACTTCTTTCAAGTTTTCCATTGCACAAATATTTAAGAAAAGAGACATTTTCTTGGTTTGCCGTGAAAGGCGATTTTGTTTGGCATTTATAGCCGATTTTGGCGTTTATAGCCGATTTACAATTCTTATCAATAATGAAAGACAAGAGTTGTGATTTTTGTCTCTTTTAGAAAAATACAAACTACAATGAAAAGCAAGAAAAGGAAGATCTAACTTTTCAGGAGATTGTGGGGGACTCGTTCAGATTGACGGTCGCAAGCCATGTGTGGGCTTCGCCATCATCCATGCAGGTGAGAACAGAAGATGCTCTTGATTCGCTTGGCTTGGCTATAACCTCAGGTTTTTAGAGGACAAAGACCAAGAGGAGGTCCTATGTCCGATAAAAAGATAAGTAGACGGGCTGAAAAGCCACGTCTAAGCCATTGAAGGCAGCGGGAGAAGGCAAGGACCTAGGGGGGGTGCCCCCCAAGGGACTTTTGTCACCTTGTAGTGGTGGCTGGTGCAGAACTTCAGCAGAGTTTTTCTCTCTTTTTCTTTCTCTCAGATTTCTGGATCTGTGGTGCTTTTTTTCGAAGTCCTCTGGAATGCTTGGGGTGCTCTCCTATTTATAGGCTTTCTGGTAGCCATTTAGGAGGGTTTATGAGGGTTTATGAGCCTTAATTATCATAAAGCTACATAAATGGAGGAGTTACAAGGTTTAATTCCTTTATTTTGTAACTCCTGGATCTTGGCTTCTGATTGGCCGGTGGAGATTGAGGGCATTTAATCGCCATGATGGGAGGAGTTTCAAGGTTTAAGTGCCATGAATCTCTTGATTTGTAACTCCCGAATGCTTGCTTCTGATTGGGCCGTCCAATAGAATGAGTTAATGACTGCCATAAAGCTAGCCAATTAACCACATTAATTGGTCGCCGAGCAGTCGAAGAGTCGCGGGCCATGCCGTGTCTTCTGGAATTCTTCTGGCGATGATCATCGATGGATCTACATGCTGATCGACATCGGATGAACATGTAACTTCAGACATTGATAGCTAAGAACGGGCCGGTGACATCTGTCTTGTCGATTTCACGATTGGTCGGACAGAAAGTGCACTTTCTTGGTCAGCCGGTTGGCGATCTTGGAGCGATCACTGATGATTTTATGCTTTTGGAGGTTGACCCGTGATTTTGACGGATGTCGTCGGATATGAGTTAATTTCAAGCACTAAAAATCACATTTTCAGGAAACCACAGGGGCCAAAGTGCGCGAAACGCGAAAAAGGACGGAAAAACGGGTCACCGGCGGAAAATCCGGTGACCCGGACTTCCATGGTCGCCGGCGACCATGGGCCGGCGACCATGGGCCATGGTCGCAGGGGCCTGCGACCCTGGGGGAATTTTCCCCTTCGGAGCCCGTTTTGCGATCGTTTTGAGGTCTTTTTCGTCGCCGTTTTCTTCTGTATTTTTCTTGACATTTCTTCTTATTTATTGGCTTGATTTTCCTGTAGAAAACCTGATGAGAATCCTTGCATTTTTAGAGTGCAAAGTTTCCAATTTTCCGGGAAAGCCGAAGACTTTGTCGCGTAGAGCTGCTGATTTTCTGCCAGAAGCTGAAACTTGGTCAAACGATGTCGGAATGACCTGAAATTTGAGGTGAAGCCTCCTGAGCAATAAATAAGACCAACCATAGGCTTTTGTTTGAGTTTTGAAGCCGTTTGGGGTCCCGTCGATGCTTCACTTGATTTTACTGCGGGGAAAATGCCGAGCTTTGATATGTGGTCAAACGATGTCCGATTGACCTGAAATTTGACGGGGAGCCTATTGGAGTCATTTTGAGACGTTCCATGGGCTCCGTTTTGGATGTCATGGTCCCGGGTTGCTCCGCCGCCGGTAGGCTTGATTTTCTCTCGGAGCATCGAAACCTGGTCAAACGTTGTCGGTTTGACTTGAAATTTGGCATGGAGCCCTTTTGAGACATGCTGGAGTCATCCGTAGGCTCTGATCGAAGTTTTGACGTCTCCGATGATGTCGCCGCCGGGAGCGCCATTTTAGCTGTCGGAGAAGTGAAGTTAGGCCAAATGTTGTCGAAATGGCCCGAAACTTCATGTGTACTCTTCTCTTGGCTATCTTGAAGGATCTTGCAGTTTTTGTTTGATTCTGACAAGATTTGATTTTTTGGAGAAATTGCATTGCCTATTTATGGCAGGTTGCGACTTCATGCAGCTTTCTTGATGTTGAAGAGGCAAAGTGACATTTTTGGTGTCAACAAATGCCCCCTCGAGGTACAGCGACGAGTTGCTTGACTTTTGTAGTCGATGTGCCTCGAAGAGATTTTTGAAGGAGAGCTTGTGTCTTGACTAAGAGTCTTTGAGCAATCATTCCTTTGGTAGAGTAGCCTTTGAGCTTCCAGGGGAATTTTATGGTAGTGAAAGGAATCACACACCATCTCGAGGCAAAGTTTTGAAGATGACATCAGGGATGTGGATTTGGGTTTCTGTTTTTGATCTTGTGACCTAACCAGCTATATATGGCAGGTTAGGGGATCGGGTTTTGGTTTTGACCTTGTGACCCAACAAGCTGTATGTGGCAAGTTGGGGGATCATGATTTGGTTTTTTGTTTTGGTCTTGTGACCTAACAAGCTGTATGTGGCAAGTTAGGGGACCAGGATTTGGTTTTTGGTCACTCTTTGGGACTGTGTGGGTCCATTGGAGTGGTTTGGATTTTTTTGTGGAATGTCAATTTCAAGATTTTGGCTCAATTTGGTATATGAGGCTGGACGGTTTGATTTTTGGAAGCTCATGGGGCTTGGAATTTTTTTGTATGGTTCAATCAACTCAAAAGAGGCATGGAACCATTATTGTATGCTCTTGGTAAGAGGGATTTTTTTTTTCTGACTAAAAGCCCAATTTTTTTTTTTTTTTTTTTTTTTTAGTGCCTAGGTGGTCAAACCTGGCTCATATGGGCTAACCCATGGGACCTTAAGCTTTTTAGGATGGCTTAGATCTCATGTGGGGCCATTTTTGTAAAGAATATCTAAAGATATCTCATTTGAATAGAGAATATCTAAAAATATCTTTATGGGAGAGAATCTCTCATATTCCCTTAATTTGGGAGAGAATATCTCAAGGTATCTTTCTTTTTGGGAAGGAATCTCCAATATCCTTTTTTGTTGGAGAGAATCTCTCATTGATTGATTTTGGGAGAAAATCTCTCAAAGACATCTTTCTTTTTGGGAAAGAATCTTTCTAATTCCTTCTCTTTTGGTAAGGTTACTAATTAGTAACACTTACCTTTCTTCTTTGTTTCCTTCTTTGATTTGCTCTCTCCTATAAAAGCAAAGGAAGGTAGGATCTCTTACTCTTATTGCTTTCTTTTGCAACAATCTCAAGAGTGCTCCAAGACCAAGAGTGCTTCTTCTTCAAGGATCTTCAAGCTTTTTCCTTCTTCTTCTCCATCAATGGCTTCAAGTAAGTTTTCTTTCTTTTTCTTTCAAGAAAACTCCATGTTAGAGAATAGGATGGAAAAAAGTTTCTCTTCTTTTTTTCTTTCTTCTTTTTTTTTTTTTCTTTTTTTCTTTCTTTCTATTCTTCTTCTCTTTTTTTTTTTTTTTCTTTTCTTTTCCACGTGATTTCTGTTTTTTTTTTTTTTTTTTTCACGTGTCTCTTTTCTCTTTTTTTTTTTTTTGCCTGCGACTTGATTTGCTAACATTTCTCTTGTCAGCTGACTTGCCACAGGATTCCGATGACTTTGAACCATCAATGGACGCAAATGTTGATGATGCTTCCGATGAGTTCGTGGAGGAAGAGAGTGTTCCGCCAGTCGTCGAAGAAGGTACTTTGTAGTGATGACCCTGATATTTTTTTTAACAGGATCATATTCATACCTTTTTGTGTTTCATTTGCAGGTTTTGAAGTGACAGAAGAGAGTCCATCGCTTTCTTCAGAACCAGAGCAAGGGATGCCAGAGGTCGATCCGGAGGTAGAGACCAGTTCTGACATGATTGAGGAGATGCCTCGTGTTGAGATTCCCTCTCCAGTGGCTCCAAGTGGAAAGAGTTCTTTTGTTACTCTTCCAATGGGACATGACATGAGCAGCCGATCAGCGGAGAAGGGTGAATCTTCATCCAGTTCGTCTCTTCAATTTGCGAAGAAGGTGCTGGCTCGGGTTTTGAGTTCTTGGGTCAAGACTCTCCTTTCTGGACACTTGGAGGCAGGATCACAGGAGATTCTGACTGACACCGAAGAGGTTGGTCTGGATGTCACAGGTGCCAGGGCGATCGTTGATAGGATCATTGCACTGGGTGACAAGTGGTTTGAGACCATGGATTTCCCTGACGACCAATTCTTCAAGGAGATGTTCTTGGACCCTTCTGATAAGGCTAAGTCTGACCTGAATGAGGCTACACAAAGCAAGAAGCAGCTAGTTCGGGAGAAGAACAAGGAAGAGCTAGCCATCATCGGATTGAGGCATGACCTTAACGTCCTTGATAGGGAAGTTGAGGAGGCCAGGAAACGTCTTGAGCATTTGAAGGCACAGGTCGATGCTAAGTGGGCTGCTATAACAGAGGCTCGTGACAGGGAGAGTACTCTGATTCGCAGGGTTGCAGATGCCGGTCAAGTTCTCGAAAGGAGGACTCTAGAAAACGAACGATGGCAAACTGCTGGGGAAGAGCTTCCCGGTGTAAAAGAAGGGTTACGGCATTCGCCAGCATCTCATGGCAAGTTCCTGAAGAAGCGTGCCTTGGAAACTCTGACGGCTGATGCCAAAAGTTTGCTTGAGAAGCTGAAGCTTTGGCTGGAGACCATTTTTGGCTGAGCTCCTGATTTTTGTAGCAAAAACTATTCTTCTTTTTTTTGGTACCACATGTATTTTTTTGGTACTTTTTTTTTGTAGTGCTTATGAACACTTTCTTTTTTTTTGGTACCACATGTATTTTTTTGGTACTTTTCTTTTTTTTTTTTTTTTTGTTTTCCCTACGCTCACTCAAATCTTTTTGTGATGAAAGCAATTGCTAAATGGGGTTTGATCAAAAGTTTTGTCATTTTGTGAAAATCTTTTGTCAAATGATTGTTTTGGTAGGGGAAACGAATTTGGCATGAAAGCCGGATTTTTGTGGCATTTACAGCCAGTTTTGACATGAGAGTCAGGTTTTTTTTTTTGTGTGTGGCATTTATAGCCGATTTTTGAGATGGCATAAGAGCCAAAAATTTTGTTCGTGGCATGGGAGCCAATTTTGAGATGGCATGGAAGCCGAAATTTTATGGCGTAAAAGCCAAAATTTTGGTTGGCATGGAAGCCGGTGTTTGTTTTGTGGCATCTATAGCCAGTTTGGTGGCATTGATAGCCAATTTGTGGCATTTATAGCCGGTTTGGTGGCATTGATAGCCAATTTGTGGCATTTATAGCCGGTTTGGTGGCATTGATAGCCATTTTTTGAAAGCCAAGTTTTGGTTTGCCGGCGTGAAAGCCAATTTTTTGTGGCATTGATAGCCGGTTTGTGGCATTTATAGCCGGTTTTGACATGAGAGTCAGGTTTTTTTTTGTGTGGCATTTATAGCCGATTTGGTGGCATTGATAGCCGGTTTTTGGCAAAAGAGCCAGGTTTTGGCGTTTATAGCCAGATTTTTTTTTTGGCTTTCAAAATGCAGGTATCGACTAAATGTCGCCTCCCCGCTGAATGGTCTTGCAAGTATCGATGGAATGTCGCTTCCTTGCTCATTCGGTTTTGCGAGTATTGATGGAATGTCACTTCCTCGCGGGTTAGGTTTTGCAAGTATCGATGGAATGTCGCTTCCTCGCGAATTGGGGTGCAAATATCGACTAAGCGTCGCTTCCCTGCTTTTCCCAAAACTTTTGATTTTGCGGGTACTGACTTGATGTCGTTTCCCCGTGATTTTTGAAATTTGAGGTTTTCTCGAACCTTTGAAATTTGGGTTGTGGATATCAACTGAAATGTTGCGTCTCCACGATTTTAGAGGTTTTGGAAGTATCGAATGGGGTTCGCATCCTTCCGATTTTTTGAGTTTTGCGAGTATCGACTAAGTGTCACTTCCCCGCGGTTTTTGAAAAACCATTTTTTTGTTTAAAGACACGAGGGTCGTAAATTTTGACCTAAAACCATTTGGCGGTAAAAGGTAAGGTGGACTAGGGTGGAAATCCTTGAATCCGGATTTTTGTTTCAAACCATGAATTTTAGTTCAAGGATCGAAAGTTTTGGTCAAGTCAGGGAGAGGCTCCTAAACTTGGATTTTTTGTTTTTTTTTTTGAACAATGAAACGGTAAAAGTAAGCATTGTTTTTGAATCTCTAGAAATTTTGACATTTGATATGAAAATTCTAAAGAGAGTGGGTTTGACGAGCGAGTACCTGAGAACAGGTTTTGGCCATACAGGCATTGCTCTTACCCAGTTGGGTAAGTCTTCAAGGGTAGTACCGCTTCAAGAACTTGCCGTTGATAGGCAGCATACATCTGTCGCCTTCCATGTTTAGGAGGGCATATGCGCCATTGGAGAAGACCTTGTCGATGACGTAGGGACCCTCCCATTTTTGTTCAAACTTGCCTTTGGACTTGTGAGCGAAGACCATTGGTCTTTTTACCGCAAGAACCAAGTCACCCTTTTTGTAGGCGCGTTGCCTGACCTTTTTGTCAAAAGATCCTGCCATGCGTGCTTGGTAAAGTTCAATGCTTTGTCGAGCTTCGAGCCGTTTCTCATCGAGATTGTCCAGCTCATGGAGTCGCAATTTGACATTGCTTTCTTGAGTCATGTCATTTTGTAGAGATACCCTCAGAGAAGGAATTTGTACCTCTAGGGGCACGACAGCTTCGCATCCATAGACCAAGGAGAATGGTGTGCTATGGGTTGGTCCTCGAACGGTGGTTCGATAGGCCCACAAAGCTTCAGACAATTTGTCGCTCCAGTCTCTTTTGTGACTAGAGACCATTTTCTTGAGGATTTTGCAGAGTGTCTTGTTGAAGGCTTCTGCTAATCCGTTTGCTGCCGGATTGTATGGAGTCGAAGGACAACTTTGGATTTTGTATTTGTCGCAAAACCTGTAGAATCGATGATCCCGGAATTGTGGTCCGTTATCATGGACGAATCTTTTAGGTGTGCCGAAACGACAAATGATGTTGGTGCGCAGGAACTGAAGGACTGATGAGGTCTTCATTTTGTTGAACGCAAATGCTTCTGACCACTTGGAAAAATAATCCGTTGCGGCGAAGATGAAGCGATGACCTTTGCTTGAAGGAGGAGAGATAGGACCTATGATGTCCATGCCCCATGCTTCAAAAGGCCATGAGATTGCTGTAGGATGCAGCCATTCTGGAGGCATGTGAATGTAGTCTCCATGAACTTGGCATTGTTGGGAGCGCTTAGCAAATTGCATTGCGTCGGGTACCATGGTAGGCCAGTAGTAACCCAACCTTTTGATTTGGTCGTAGAGCTTGGGACCAGCCTGATGAGCTCCACAAAGACCAGCGTGAACTTCTTTGAGTGTTTCTTCAGCTTCTTGTTGTGACAAGCAGCGTAGGAGTACTCCATTGAAGGATTTCCTGTAGAGGATTTTTGAAGGAATATCCAAATGAAAGTTTGGGGCTCGCCTTTGAATGCTTACCCGTTCTTTTGGATCTTCAGGTAGGATTCCGAACATAGTGTAATCAATGAACGGATCCCTCCAGTCGCCGATTGAAGGTTGAAGGATAGAGATCCGACTTCCAACCACTCGGTGGCATTCAGCAACTGCTTGGTGTGTGTTAAGAGGAGGGAGGATCCTTCTCTCACACACTGTAATTTGCATGTTTTTTCCTTCCTGGATCGCCATTGATGCGGCAAGTCCGGCCAGGGCATCTGCACGGATGTTTTCACCTCTACGAATGTGGGTGATGTTGCAGATGTCAAACTTTTGCAGAAGTGATTGTGCCTTGTTGTAGTAAGGCAGCAGATCAGGCTTCCTGACTTCATATTTCTGATTCATCTGGTTGACGATCAGTTGAGAGTCTCCAAAGACTTCCAGCATAGTGATACCGGATTCGATGGCGAGTTCCAATCCTAGGATCAGAGCTTGGTATTCAGCTGCATTGTTTGTGCATGGTTCCAATAGCGAGAAAGCGTGTGGAATCATGCATTTGTCGGGGCTAACAAAGAGGATCCCAACTCCCGAGATCAGCTTTCTGTTTTCATTTGTCCTGGTTGCACCGTCAAAGTACATGTCCCAGGAGGCATTTGGTGAGGAAGTCTCCACGTTGTAGACAGGTTCGTCTGGGAGATCATCTCTGAGTGGAGAATCTTCAGGCAATGGATGCTCTGCGAGAAAGTCTGCTAGAGCTTGGCCTTTGATTGCTTTTTGTGGCACATACCTAATATCAAATTGTGATAGAAGGATGGACCATTTTGCCAGTCGGGCATTGAGAGAACCGGCCTTGGTGACAAGGACCTTCAAGAGGTTGATCCTCGAGACCAGGTAGACTGTGTTGGAAAGCAGATAGTGACGTAGCTTTTGTACGGCGAACATCACTGCAAGGCATTCTTTTTCGACTGGAGAGTAGCGATGCTCTGCACCTACTAGCATGCGGCTGAGGTAGTATAGAGCAGCTTCTTTTCCCTCACCATTCTCTTGTGCAAGCAGAGCGCCTACAGAATGATCAAGAGATCTTGTGTACAAGATGAATGGTTTTCCAGTGGCAGGGGCAGCTAACACTGGAGGTTTGGTCAAGTATGACTTGATATCTTGAAATGCGGCTTCACAGTCGGCATCCCAGACAAAGTCTACACCCTTTTTCATCAATCGAGAGAATGGACGGCATTTCCCCGAAAGATTGGAGATGAACCGTCTGATGTAGGCCAATCTCCCTTGAAGCCCTTTTAGTTCTCTCAAGGTTCTTGGAGAGGGCATTTTTAGAATAGCCTTGACTTTTATGGGGTCAAGTTCTATTCCAGCTTTCCGAACAAGGAATCCGAGAAACTTACCCGACGAGACGCCGAAGAAGCATTTTAGAGGATTCATCCGCAGTTTGTGTTTGCGGAGTCGGAGGAAGACTTCCCGAAGATCTTTGAGATGGTCTTCTTTTCTTCTGCTTTTGACGGCGAGGTCATCAACGTAACATTCGACCGTCTTGTGCTGCATATCTTGGAATATTTTCATCATAGCCCTCTGATATGTGGCACCAGCATTTTTCAGACCAAATGGCATGACAGTGTAGCAATACACGCCAAACGGAGTCCGGAATGAAGTGTGTTTTTCATCCTCGGGATGCATCTTTATCTGATTGTAACCAGAGAAGCCATCCATGAATGTCATTCGCTCGAATCCGCAGGTATTGTCAATCATCACCTCCGGTATGGGGAGCGGGAATTCATCTTTAGGGCAAGCGCCATCAAGTCTCTATAGTCAATACAGACTCTGATCTGCCCAGTTTTCTTTGTCACGGGGACAATATTGGCCAACCACTCTGGATGTTGTTCCTCACGGATGAAGCCAACGCTTTTGAGTTTTTGAACTTCTTGTTCAATTTTATCCATCACATCTGGACGGAATCTTCTTTGGCCTTGTTTGACAGGCTTGATGTCTTCTTGAAGATTGAGTTTGTGGACTGCTACTTTGGGGTCTAAACCAGGCATTTCAGCGTAGGACCATACAAAGCAATCAACGAACTCACGAAGAAAAGCGATATACTCGGGTAACTCATCATCCTTTATATTCTTGCTTATGAATACAGGACGTGGGTTATCTGGTGTTCCCAAGTCTATCTTTTCAACAGGATCTTCTGTCGGAAGGTTCGAAGGTGGTTCCTCCACAATATTTTCGGAGGCTTCCAACTCAACGAAACCTTCTGGAGTTTCAACTGCATTACCAGACCAAGGCTCTGTTCCTTTCCATGGATTTTCTTGATTGGTGATCTCCTCAAGGCTTGCTATGAGATAGTCCCAATCGCCTGTTGAGTCTGGTATTTCTTTTGGAGACGAGGGTTCTTCTGGGTCAGAATAGCACAAGTCTGTATTATCGGGTGATTCCTCTTCATCATCAGAGAAATCGTACAAATTGGATGAGCTTCCTGGATCTTTGTCAGGTAACTCTTTAAAGAGATTTCCAGGGAGATCGATGTCTTCCTGGACTTGAGATGTTGAGGCTTGGTCTGTAAAACGACTTTTAAGCTTTTGTGTCAACTGTCTCAGGGGGGTATCAGGATCATATCCTAACCCATGTGAAGACTTTTCTACATATCCATAGAGTCTCCAATCTTCCAGCTGGCTTTTGGTCAAGGCGGGCTCCAATGGCGTGAGAATACCGCGGCCTTCTCCCAAACCGACTGGCTTCTGAGCGTCAAAGCCCATTTTCTTCATGATAGCTTGTGCCACAGGACTATATAGAGATAGTTGAGGCATACCTTCATTTTGGAAAGGTTCAAGCAGAGAACTTGATGAAGAAGCATCCGATCTATGAAAGAAGATCGGTCTTTGCTTTGGTGATGTTGCCGGAACAACAAAGGTAGCAGACGTAGGATCTTCTACATCAGCAGGTGTCTCCATCGGAGTGAGAGCAGGCTGAACTTGCTGAGTGTCAGCTTGGCTTGACGATGCATCGTCTTCTGGTTCTGAGTCCGAGTCTGTGTCTTGCATGATAGACACGAGAGAGACAACAAATTTGCCCCCAGGCTTTTGTTTCGCCTTCTTCACTCTGGTTGTGATGACCAAAGGTTTTGAAGATTTGAGGGAGATGACGAAGGGAGGTTGACTACTCTCTTCTAATTTGCCGGAGGGTTTGCTTTCTTCCGGTGATTTTTGAGGGGCCTTGCCTTTATCTTTCTGGAGATTTTCAGCAGGGGGTGCTATTTCCTCTTTTTCTTCTTTTTCGCCTTCATACATTTGGGAGTCTGCGAAGTGGACTTCTTTACCTTTGAAGGGTTTTCTGTCCGCAAAGACTCGATGTACCATGCCGTCGTCGCCGACGAACTTGATGCATTGATGTAGAGTTGAAGGGACAACACCATTCTCGTGTATCCAAGGACGTCCGAGAAGGATGTTGTAGCATGAGGGGGTTTTTATTGCATACACAGTGACCTCAGAGATAAGATCACCGATTTGCAATTTGAACCTGATTTTGCCGATAGGCCTTTGAGTGCTCCCATCGTATCCAAAGATAGATACAGATGTGTGGCTTAGCTTGCTGGGTGGGATGCCCAACTCTTCAAGAGCCGAAGTAGAGATAAGGTTGAGTGCAGAACCTGGGTCGATCTGAACTCTATGTATCGGCATTTCTTTGATGTACCCTGTGAAGTACAGGGGTCGGTTGTGCCTTGCTTCGCCAAGTAGGAGGTCTTCCTTAGTGAAGGCGATGGTTGCACTGGCTGCCTTTTGAACCGAGAGGCATTGGATGCATGATCCCTCAGTTTTCTTTTCTCCCTTTGAGGAAGTTTCAGAGTTTTTGACCCGGTAGTCCATTTCAATTTGGAGGACTTGCGGGGCATGTTTGTCGACATCCTCATTCAGTTTTTGTAATTCTGAGATGAGATTATCACGAGTGCGTGGAGACATTCGTAATAAATCCAGGATGTGAAGACGTGCAGGTATGTGTTTGAAGTGCTCAACCAAGTCATACTTGAAAGCCTCCTTAGGGCCTGCATGTTCATTGTTTTTGCCACTGGGGGCGCTTACAACATCTTTTCCCGAAGGATTTACATAAGTAAAGGAAGATTGGTTGTAATTCTTGTGGTAGTCCCGGCCAGAGCGGGTGCCTCTACCAACTTCGAGAGCTTCTTGAGAAGGATCTTCGTTTGGAAGATTGTCTTCAGGATCAAGAGGCTGTCGTTTTTCATCTACTGGGGATGTATCTGCAGCAGAGTTGCCATCCTCAGTGATTGTGTTGCACGGAGCATTTTCCGGGAGCAAGTCCTGAACAGCATCCAGCAGCTTTTCTTCTTCGTTGACCCATCCATCACCCCAAGTTGGGTTTTCTTCATGATGATGAGTCGGGAAGAATGTGTATCCTGAAGTCACAGTCTCAGGAGAAGAAACCTGAGAGGGTGTCATCTCTGTGAAAGTCACGTGAGACAAGGTAGCTCCAGAGGATACATTGCTAGGCGTCGTCGGAGTATAGGTAATCTCATCAGACGACGCTTCAGAAGAGCTATAGTCCTGATATATTACATTACAGGAAGCTCTGATAGGAGATGTTGCCTGCTCGGAGTCAGACTCATCCTCGGATGTAAGAGGATCGTCTATCCAGCAATGTTCTCCATTTTCAGGAGTTAAGGGTGGAGGTACCTGGTGAGCTTCAGGGACTTCCGGCTCTGGATTGTGAGGAATCTCGTTGACGCGGTCTTGCTCTTGTTCTAGAGCGAGATGCTGCAAGATCCTTGCATATTCTTCAAGATCCGGCATGGGAGCTAGATCATCTTCTTCGTCTTCTCCGTGTGGCTCAACATAGTTGATTTCCACTGGAGCAACGACGGGTGCTTGCTCAACAGCATTTTCTTGTACAGCCTTTTGGTTTTCTTCATCATCAGACCAGGATCCTTGTGGCTGTAAGGGGTTATACCAGATTACTGGCATAAGGTGAGTTTCAGGAACCCATTCTTCGTCGGAGAGATACTCTCCTGTTTCAAGAGATTCCTCCCACTCGCCGGTGTAGTTGGGCTCGAATCCATCGTCGGTGTCACTGGACTCGTATCCATCAATGGAGAATCCAACTACCGAGTTGCAAGAGTATGATGCCCCCTGCATAGCTTCTTCTCTGAATTGAGGTGGCATGAAATCACTGAGAGTGAGTTTTCTTACCCCCTTTGAAGTCTCTGGAAGGGACGTTTCTGTTGCCCCGAGTGAAGTGGTAGAGGAGGCCTCTGCCTTTTCATGGACTTCTTGTTTTGGCTGGGTCTTCTCTTGCCGTTTGAGCCTGAGGAGATGTTTCCTAGCCTGCCTTCGCTGTTGAGCGGTCGGCTTTGTTTTGACAATCTCCCAATTTTCATCTTCCAGGAGATCGGGATGTACCCATATGGGTTGTCCGTCTGGTGTCGGGCAAGGAACCAACACTTCGGACGTTTGAATTCTTTTTATCACCTTGAAGGAAGTAGTGATCTTCTTCTTCGGTGATTTTGGTGTTTGTCCACATGACACCATGTTGACGGAGGCAGTCCCATAGTTTTTGTCAAAGGTGATGACTCCGTTTTTCCACATCTCGTTTATCTTCTCTCTCACAACAAAGCATTGATTGAGAGGATGCGAGACCATCTGGTGGTATGGACAGTACCGAGGATCATTGGTTTTGCCAACATCGCCCGGTCTTTTAGGTTCAGGCAAGGTGAGCTTACCGTTTGCTAGGAGAGCCTCAAAGATTTCTTCGACGTCTTCATCGAACGGATATTTCTTTTCTACTCGCTCTTTGAAGGCATCAGAGAGTTCAGGTCTCTTACCTGCAGCTCTATTTTCAGCTTTCTTTGGTTGCTGAGGAGCTGACTTGGTTTGCACATTAAGGACCTCTTTCTTCTTTGGTTTAGAGGTTGCAATGGCGGTTGGCTCTTTTCTTGATGACTTCTGACTGTTGAGGTCCTTGATCACCATTTCAGCTTCCATGGAAGCTTCGAGGAGTTCCCCCAGGTTCTTTGATTTATTGCCGATGATCATGGAGCGGATTTTAGCTCTCATGTTGTTTCGGCAGATGTCGACTAGCGACGCTTGTGGCAGTACATCTGAGCATTTGTACGCCATTGCTTTCCACTTGTGAATGAAGTCATAAGTTGACTCATTCTCTCCCTGTTTTAGGCTGCAGAGCTGAGCCATAGTAACAGGATGATCCTCACCTTGGAAGTGAGTCAGGAAGCGTGTCTCCAGCATAGCCCAGTTCTGAATGGAGTTCTCCGGCAGAGTGGAGTACCAATCAAAGGCCGTACCTTTTAGGGTACTTGCAAAGAGGCAGATCTTGAGTGCATCTTGATCCGCGATAGCTCCCGTCAAAATCTTGAAGTGGATGACGTGCTGTCTGGCTGATCCTTTCCCCGTATATGTTTGGAGAGTAGGATGCTTGAATTTTGTGGGGAACGGGACCGAGTCCATCCATAAAGGATATGGTGGCTTGATCCCATGCTCTTTGAGTATATCTTCTTCTTTAGCTTTGGCGAGGATACTGTCTACGTCCTTTTTGGTAAGGGCGCGCGACTCATTTTCTTCACAATTCTCCTCGTTATTGTCATGATTTGGAGGAGGCTCATTGTTAGCCTGATTTTGGACGACAAGGAGAATGTTTTCCATCAGAGTTTCAATCCTCTGCTGGCCTTGCTCCAACTGCTGGATGCGTGTGAGCGCATCATCTCGAGGTGGATTCTGAGGTGGTGGCTCAGAACTTGTAGCCAAGACGTTCATCCCTCGGGATTCGAACGAAGAAATCGTCCTGGTGACCGAGCTGGGGCTCATTCTTTTTGATGAAGAGCTTGATGAAGGATTACTCTCCCGTCCTTGGCTTGAAGGGTCAGGAGATTTTTCAGGATGTCTTCGTGTCCCGGTGACGCTACGGGTCACCGGACGTCGGACATGGATTTTTTATGCTGACTTTTGGCGTTTGCTGGTTTTTCCAACCATATGGACGGCAGCAACTTGGTCGGGTCTTTCTTTTTCGACCCATTTGTGGGAGACTTGAAGTGTAGGAGGCTGGGTCCGTTGCTTCTCTAGTCTCTTTTGTCGATATGACGCACGGCGGCGTGCTCGACGAGCGATTTGAGCTTCAGTCAGCTCTGGCTGGGCTCTGACGATGAAGGATGTGCTCCCTCGGGCGCAGCAGCCGAGCCTGTCTTCTTTGTAGCTAGGCAAGGACAGGATCCGGACCCGGTCCTTTGCCTGTTGCAGCGAAGCTTTAAACCTTTCGAGTTCGGCCCCTGTAGAGATGAAGGGTCGAACTGAAGGAGTGTAGGCCTTGGCAGGTGCTTGTAGAGGCCTGGTGATGCATGATCTGATTTTGGGCCTGTGGGAACAAGCCGGCTCATGCTGGGTTGACTTGGGAGTCAGGTTGGAGATGGGTCTCTCCTCTTTCATGTAGGCAAGAGGGTAGAACTGGTTCTCCTTGAGTGGGGCCAGGTATGCTGGCTTGGTGGAGGTTTGAGACCTTCTTTGTTTTGGGGAAGGTCTTGGAGACCAAGTCTTAGGGTAGACCTGGTTGGTTGTTGGTCGAGGCTTCGCGGGGGTGCCGCGGGCTTCGGGCTTTTGGGCGCTCGCCTTTGGTGTCACGGGAGTGACACGTTGAGAGGCGATCTTCTGCTTTTTAGCAGGCGCAGCTTGTTCTTCGGGAAGTGGGAATGGTCCCAGTGTCCCAAAGAAGATAGTCCGGGGAGTCGAGGTCGACCCGGAATTCAGAGAGTTGCCGAGGGAGTTGACGCTTCGGCAGCTGACAGGGCGCTTATGAGTGCGCGTGCTTTGCTTCTGTTGAAGCATGAGTTGGTGCTTGTTCTCATCGAAGATAATGGTTAAGGCTGCCATTGTTAGTTTCGAAAAGGTTCTGAAACACGACCACATCCATTAGTAATCACAAGAATAATGATCATAATGGGAATTTCTATGGTTGTCTTTTCAAATCGCTCAAGGGACATGTCCCAAGCAATATGAAAGAAGGCAAAAAGCCATAGAGGGTACAATTGTTCTGGTTGCAAGCATGGTGAGCCCAGAATGAGCGTTCCAGTGACTGCTAGAAGCAATTGTAAACCTAAATTCGACTTATCGAGAAGCAGGGCTTGCTCGAGATAAGAAGAATATAAGGTAGGAGTTACAAATGTGCCGGTCACAGATACAGTAGACCCTGAAAGGGCGTACTAGTACCGCTATGCACAAATGTTGGAGATCGCATCCATAAGATGGGATTCTCTTTTTTTTTTGAAATGTCAAGATTGGATTCATCAAAGAGAGCAGATGGTATTCCGATCCGAATACGGGCTCAACGATTTCCGCGAGCACCAGTACCCAGAAGGGAAGGAACCACAATTTCTCGGATCTGAATCTAAAATGACGAGAGTTTTTTTTTTTTGAAGATTTTTTTTTATTTTAAGATTTTCATTTTTTTTTTTTTTTAAAAAAATCTTTTTTTTTTGTTTAAGATTTTTTTTTTGAAAATCTTTTTTTTTTTTTTTTTGATTTTTTTTATTTTTTTAAGATTTTTTTTTTGAAATTCTTTTTTTTTTATTTTTGATTTTTTTTTTTTTTTTTTTAAGATTTAAAGACGAGAGAGTACACATAGGCCTCCTAACCCGGTCTTATGAAACCTCAATTGATAGAATTGCCCCCAGGTAAGGGTAGGATTACTTAATGAACCCGTTTGGAGGACCCTTGCCTAGAACAGTCAAGCTGTCTCCACACTCTGGACAAGGCTTTTCTTGAATCAATCGTGATCAAAGAACGCAATTGGTTTAACCTTAGTGGTCTATGTCTTTTTTTTTTTTTAAATCCCAAATAGACTCATCGAAGAGAAACGATGGCCCAAAACCTTAGTCGAACGGGCTCAACATTTCTGCAAGCACCAAAGAACGATAGGATAGGATCAAAGTTTCTCAATTTTGAATCCAAACTAAGAAAACTGATTTTTTTTTTAATAATTTTTTTTTGAAATCTCTAATGAACTCATCGAAGAGAAACGATGGTCCAAAACCTTAGTCGAACGGGCTCAACATTTCTGCAAGCACCAAAGAACGATAGGATAGGATCAAAGTCTCTCGATTTTGAATTCAAACTAAGAAAACTGATTTTCTTTTTTTAATTTTTTTTTTTTGAAATCTCTAATGAACTCATCGAAGAGAAACGATGGTCCAAAACCTTAATCGAACGGGCTCAACATTTCTGCAAGCACCAAAGAACGATAGGATAGGATCAAAGTTTCTCAATTTTGAATTCAAACCAAGAAAACTGATTTTTTTTTTTTGAAAAGAGAAAGAATGGAAACAAACTCAAAGAGATATAAATCTCCAAAAAAATCCCATCTCATATTTTTTTAGGATGCAAAATCCAACATAGGCTACCAGCTAGAAAGTAGCCAAGGAATCCGGAAAAGAAGTATAAGCATAGAGCAAAAAGTATGATATGCAAATATTTCATTTCCAAGGCATCGTGTTCTCAAATGAACGAGTCCCACCGGGTGTGCCAGCTTGATGGAACGCGCTCCGAGGCGCCGTGGGGCGGCTACCGGGGTCGGCGGAACGTGGGAGCCCGTCGGGTCCGGCCCTTTCGCGCCCTGGCGGGCCTGAAGCGTGCATCAACATTTCTTTTTTTTGGGTGGGTGTGCCAGATTTTCTATTTTACTTGGAATTGCAAGTGGTAATCCGGAGATCAACCTTCGCAAGTAAAAAGGAAATCAACTTCTTTCAAGTTTTCCATTGCACAAATATTTAAGAAAAGAGACATTTTCTTGGTTTGCCGTGAAAGGCGATTTTGTTTGGCATTTATAGCCGATTTTGGCGTTTATAGCCGATTTTGGCGTTTATAGCCGATTTACAATTCTTATCAATAATGAAAGACAAGAGTTGTGATTTTTGTCTCTTTTAGAAAAATACAAACTACAATGAAAAGCAAGAAAAGGAAGATCTAACTTTTCAGGAGATTGTGGGGGACTCGTTCAGATTGACGGTCGCAAGCCATGTGTGGGCTTCGCCATCATCCATGCAGATGAGAACAGAAGATGCTCTTGATTCGCTTGGCTTGGCTATAACCTCAGGTTTTTAGAGGACAAAGACCAAGAGGAGGTCCTATGTCCGATAAAAAGATAAGTAGACGGGCTGAAAAGCCACGTCTAAGCCATTGGAGGCAGCGGGAGAAGGCAAGGACCTTGGGGGGGGGTGCCCCCCAAGGGACTTTTGTCACCTTGTAGTGGTGGCTGGTGCAGAACTTCAGCAGAGTTTTTCTCTCTTTTTCTTTCTCTTAGATTTCTGGATCTGTGGTGCTTTTTTTCGAAGTCCTCTGGAATGCTTGGGGTGCTCTCCTATTTATAGGCTTTCTGGTAGCCATTTAGGAGGGTTTATGAGGGTTTATGAGCCTTAATTATCATAAAGCTACATAAATGGAGGAGTTACAAGGTTTAATTCCTTTATTTTGTAACTCCTGGATCTTGGCTTCTGATTGGCCGGTGGAGATTGAGGGCATTTAATCGCCATGATGGGAGGAGTTTCAAGGTTTAAGTGCCATGAATCTCTTGATTTGTAACTCCCGAATGCTTGCTTCTGATTGGGCCGTCCAATAGAATGAGTTAATGACTGCCATAAAGCTAGCCAATTAACCACATTAATTGGTCGCCAAGCAGTCGCAGAGTCGCGGGCCATGCCGTGTCTTCTGGAATTCTTCTGGCGATGATCATCGATGGATCTACATGCTGATCGACATCGGATGAACATGTAACTTCAGACATTGATAGCTAAGAACGGGCCGGTGACATCTGTCTTGTCGATTTCACGATTGGTCGGACAGAAAGTGCACTTTCTTGGTCAGCCGGTTGGCGATCTTGGAGCGATCACTGATGATTTTATGCTTTTGGAGGTTGACCCGTGATTTTGACGGATGTCGTCGGATATGAGTCAATTTCAAGCACTAAAAATCACATTTTCAGGAAACCACAGGGGCCAAAGTGCGCGAAACGCGAAAAAGGACGGAAAAACGGGTCACCGGCGGAAAATCCGGTGACCTGGACTTCCATGGTCGCCGGCGACCATGGGCCGGCGACCATGGGCCATGGTCGCAGGGGCCTGCGACCCTGGGGGAATTTTCCCCTTCGGAGCCCGTTTTGCGGTCGTTTTGAGGTCTTTTTCGTCGCCGTTTTCTTCTGTATTTTTCTTGACATTTCTTCTTATTTATTGGCTTGATTTCCCTGTAGAAAACCTGATGAGAATTCTTGCATTTTTAGAGTGCAAAGTTTCCAATTTTCCGGGAAAGCCGAAGACTTTGTCGCGTAGAGCTGCTGATTTTCTGCCAGAAGCTGAAACTTGGTCAAACGATGTCGGAATGACCTGAAATTTGAGGTGAAGCCTCCTGAGCAATAAATAAGACCAACCATAGGCTTTTGTTTGAGTTTTGAAGCCGTTTGGGGTCCCGTCGATGCTTCACTTGATTTTGCTGCGGGGAAAATGCCGAGCTTTGATATGTGGTCAAACGATGTCCGATTGACCTGAAATTTGACGGGGAGCCTATTGGAGTCATTTTGAGACGTTCCATGGGCTCCGTTTTGGATGTCATGGTCCCGGGTTGCTCCGCCGCCGGTAGGCTTGATTTTCTCTCGGAGCATCGAAACTTGGTCAAACGTTGTCGGTTTGACTTGAAATTTGGCATGGAGCCCTTTTGAGACATGCTGGAGTCATCCGTAGGCTCTGATCGAAGTTTTGACGTCTCCGATGATGTCGCCGCCGGGAGCGCCATTTTAGCTGTCGGAGAAGTGAAGTTAGGCCAAATGTTGTCGAAATGGCCCGAAACTTCATGTGTACTCTTCTCTTGGCTATCTTGAAGGATCTTGCAGTTTTTGTTTGATTCTGACAAGATTTGATTTTTTGGAGAAATTGCATTGCCTATTTATGGCAGGTTGCGACTTCATGCAGCTTTCTTGATGTTGAAGAGGCAAAGTGACATTTTTGGTGTCAACAGTTCCTTCAATGTATCATCTTCTTTTGCTTTGGCGAGGATATCGTCAACGTCCTTTTTGATAAGGGCGCGTGACTCGTTGTTTTCTGCACTGGCCTCATCATCTTGATGACTCGGAGGAGCTTGATTATCTTTTTGATGTTGAAAAGCGAGAAGAAGATTTTCCATGAGAGTTTCAATTCTCGCTGACCTTGCTCCAATTATTGGATGCTTGCAATCGTCTCATCAGAAGGTGGATTATGAGGTGGCTCAAAATTCGTAGCCAGGACGTTCATCCCTTGGGATTCGAACGAGGAAATCATCTTAGTGACTAAGCTGGGGCTCATTCTTTTGGTAAAAGAGCTTGAGGAAGGGTTACTCCAATGTCCTTGGTTTGAAGGAGTAAAAGATTCTTCTGTTGGAAGTATGTGGGCCTCATGGACAGAATTTCAAAACTTTTGACCCACTTGACTCAGGGATCAAGTACCCATAAGGCCAAACACTATATCCAGGATGCAAAACCCTCAATCTCATGATCATGTATAGTAAAAAATTCTATCTAAAAGATAGAAACAACCAGCACTAAACATCTATAATGATCCATAACATGCAAGGAATACATCATACCTTTGGAGCCCGGTAGTGCTCTAATGGACAACTTGATGACTTTCTTTGATTAGAAATCTTCTACAAAATGAAATCAAAATCTCCAACACCTCTTAGCCTTTCACGCTATGACTCGAATCAGATCTCTTTTCTCAAGAAGATTGGTGGAATCTCCAAGAGAAAACCCAACTCGAAACTCCAAGGAACTAGAAGAGGAAGAGAGGAGAGAGAAGTGCAACAATTGCACAAAAGGGGATGGACGTTTTCTACTCCAATGATGGACGTCCATGAGGGGTTCTATTCCCTTTTATAACCTTTCAATGCTCCTCTTTTCCTAATTGAAATAGAAGTCTCACTTCCACAACAATTAGTAAGTATACTATTACCACTTTTAGAAGTCTTACTCCGAATAGAAATAGTACCTTCCTAATTCCTTCCTTTTAGAGTTCAAGTAGGATTAGTATCTTTCTAATAACTTAGGCTAGCGTGGGGACCACTAGGGATTCAACAGAAAGCTGGCTCCAACTAGGAGACCGTGACCCCACATCTCATGTACAATCCGGGCCCGCAGTTAATTGCAAATAACACCACTATATAATTGCAATTGCACTCCAGTCTTAGGAATAAATTACAATGAAGACCCTAAACTTCCCGATTTCCACAAGTAGGCCATTCTATCAATATCCATGGATCAATTGGAATAAATCTATTTCTTCCAATCTTAGTTCCACATCTTATTATCCTTGAGCCCCAATTAATTACTGTGATCATCAGTACCATCCAATTAACTCTTAATCGAGATGGGTGCGCACTTACTAATGACAAATCCATTAATTGGCACAAGGGGATAATAGAGATAGATTCCATCTTAAACATTCAATGTTCCCAGAGTCCTACTACCACATACCCAAGACACCGAGGTGTTGACCTACAGTTGGCCTCACTCATTGGTGACTCAAAGCAAATGAATAGATAGAAACTTGAGTTCATCAATGTCTCGGGATTGAGAGCCTATTGTAGGGAATTATAAAAGCATACCTTATTATTGAGACAGAATTCCATAAGGTGCTTCTCATGGTCCTTCAATACAACCAATGTACCAGCACCACGATCCAGAATCTTACATTCTGATGATCGAGACAAATCACACTATCTCATAGTGATCAAAGTGCTGCAACCTTATCAGATGAGATGCCCAGTCTCACCACTGGTTGTGAAGCTATTTAAGTATAAGATTTGTGACATATGTCTCCCGTGTGTGGATCTCATCCATACACATATATCACATCTAATATACTAATGAGACCCGGTTCAACTCATGAACCATTATGACATATGTATTGGTCATGTGCATGAAGGAATAAAATAACATTCATCTTATGAAAGTAAAGCATGATTTTATTGATAAATAAAGAAATTAGTCAATTTATCACATCAACTGATGGATTGAGTCCATACAATCTAACATCTTCCGGATGTCTTCGTGTCCGGGAGACGCTGCGAGTCACCAGACATCTAATTTGAATTTTGGTTGCTGACTTCTGGCATTTTCTGGTTTTGCCAACCATATGGACAGCAACAACTTGGTCGGGTCTTTCTTTTTCGACCCATTTTTTAGAGACCTGAAGGGTAGAATGCTGGGTTCCTTGCTTCTCTAGTCTCTTTTATCGATATGCCGCGCGGCGACGTATATGACGAACAATTTGAGCTTCAGTGAGTTCTGACTGGGCTTTGGCGATGAAGGACGTAGTTCCTCGTGCGCAGCAACCGAGCTTGTCTTCTTTGAAGCTAGGCATGGACAGGATCCAGACGCGGTCCTTTGCCTGTCGTAACGAGGCTTTGAGTTTCGCGAGTTTGGCCCTTGTTTTGATCAAGGGTCGACTCGCAGGAGTGTACGCCTTAGCAGGTTCTTGCAGAGGACTGGTGATGCATGACTTGATTTTGGGCTTGTAGGAGCAAGTCGGCTCATGTTGAGTTGATTTGTTTGTTTGGCGGAGGGTAGGTTTCTCCTTTTTTATGTAAAAGAGAGGGTAGAACCGGTTCTCCTTGAAAGGGGCCAGGTACGCTGGTTTTGTAGATGTTCAGGACCTCATCAGCTTTAGTGAAGGTCTCGGGGACCAAGTCTTGGGGCAGACTTGGTTTCTTGTATGTTGAGGCTTCGTGGGAGTGCCACGGGCTTCAGGCTTCTATGTGTTTGCCCTTGGTGCCATGGTAGTGACACGTTGCGGGGCGATTTTCTGCTTCTTGGCAGGTTCAGTTTTTTCTACGGGGAGTGGGAATGGTCCCAGCGACTCGAAGACGATGGTCCAAGGAGTAGAGGTCGACCCGGTGTTTTGAGATTTGCCAAGGGAGATGACGCTCAGGCAACTGGTAGGGCGCTTTGAGTGCACTTGTTTTGCTTATCTTGAAGCATGAGCTGATACTTGTTCTCATCAAAAGTGATGGTTAATGAAGCTGCCATTGTTAGCTTGGAAAACTTCTGAAACAAGACCACATCCATTAGTAATCAAAAGAATATGATGATCATAAATGGAGAATAACTATGGTTTTGTCTTTTCGAATCGCTCGAGAGGAGATGGCCTAGCTCAAGCAAGATGAAGAAGACAAAAAGCCATAGAGGGTACAATTGTTCTAAATGCAAGTATGGTAGGCTCAGGGTGAGCGTTCCAGTGACTGCTAGAAGCAATTGTAGACTTTATTCAAATTACCAAGAAGCAAGGCTCACTCGAGGTAAGATGATATAAGGTTGGAGATACAAATGTGTCAGTCACAAATAAGTAGACCCGAAAGAGCGTACTAGCACCGCTAGGCACAAATGTTGCAAATCACATCCTTGGAAGGGACACGAGATGGGATTTTCTTTTTGAAAGGTCAAAATTGGATTCATAAAGGAGAGCAGATGGTATTCCAATCCAAACACAGGCTCAAACATTTCTACGAGCACTGAGTCCGAAAGGGAAGGAACCAAAATTTCTTGAATATGAACCCAAAAGTGACGGAAGTTCTTTTTTAAAGGTCAAGATTGAATTCAAAAAGGAGAGCAAATGGTATTCCAATCCGAAAATAGGCTCAAACATTTATGCGAGCACTAAATTCGAAAAGGAATAAACCAAGATTTATCAAATCTGGACTCAAAAGTGACGGAAGTTTTTTTTCTTTTTTTTTTGAAAGGTCAAGATTGAATTCATCAAAGAGAGCAAATGGTGTTCCAATCCGAACATAGGCTCAAACATTTCTGCAGCACTAAATCCGAAAACGAGAGAACCAAGATTTCTCAAATCTGAACTCAAAAGTGAACGAAGTTTTTTTTTAAGGTATTCTTTTTGAAGATTTTTTTTTAAGAGTACACATAGGTTTCCAATTCGGTCTTATGAAACCTTAGTAGATAGATCAGCCCCCAGGTAAGGGTGGGATTATTTAATGAATCCGTTTGGAGGACCATTGCCTCAAGCAGTCTAGCTGCCTCCACACTCTGGACAAGGCTTTTCTTAGATACACTTTGGTCAAAGAAAGGAATTGGTGCAACATTAGTTTTTTTTTTTTTTTTTTTTGTTTTTTGAACTTTTTTTTGAAAGATTTCTAATGGACTCATCAAAGAGAGCGAATGGCACCTCCAAATCCAAACGCTGGCTACAAACGATTTCCGCGAGCCATTGTCCGAAAAGGAAGAAACCAAAGTTTCTCAAATTTGAATCCAAAAGAGAGAAAACTGATTTTTTTTTTTTTTAGTTTGAAATGAGATTTTTTTTTTTTTTTTGAAAATCCCTATCAGACTCATCAAAGAGAAAACATGGCCCATTCCCCGATATGAACAATAGCTGCAAACATTCTGTGAGCTATCAAGTTCGAAGAGGATAGGATCAAAGTTTCTCAAAATTGAATCCAAGAAAGAGAAATCAAGTTTTTTTTCTTGTGAAATGAGAAAGAGTGAATGAAATCCCATCTCATGTTTTTTTTTTAGACGCAAGTTCCAACATAGGCCACCAACTAGAAAGGAGCCATGGAATCGAAGCATCACGTTCTCAAATGAACGTGTCCCATCTGGTATGCCAACTTGATGTACCCGGCTTTCATCCTCCTTCCTCCCCGAGGCTGCCGAGGTCCAGCAGAGGAGAAAAGTGGGTATCAACATTTTTTTTTTGTACGGGTATGCCTGATTTTCTATTCTACTTGGGATTTGAAGTGGTGATCCGGAGATTCACCTTCACAAGTAGAAAGGAAATCAATATTTTTTCTAACTTTACAAATTACATAAATATTTAAGAAAAGAGACAAGTTTTTCTTTGAATGCCGTAGGAGGCGATTTTTTGTTTGTTTGCCGTGAAAGGCGATTTTTTGTGCCGTGAAAGGCGGTTTTGCCGTAAAAGGTGATTTATAGATCTCATCAATAATGAAGGACAAGAATTGTGATTTTTTGTCTTTTTAAAAAACACAAGATACAATAGAAAAGTAAGAAAATGAATCTAACTTCTCAGGAGATTGTGGGGACTCGTTCAGATCAACGGTCGCAAGTCATGTATGGACTTCGCCATTATCCTTCAAATGAGAATGCATGATGCTTTGATGCTTTTGGCCTGACTCTAACCTCAGATTTTTAGAGGACAAAGACCAAGGGGAGGTCCTATATCCAATAAAAAAATCGAGTAAACGGGCTGAAAAGCTGCATTTAGGCCATGTTGGATAGAAGGAGAGGAGACCTTGGGGGGGTGGCCCCCCAAGGGACTTCGATCACATTGTGGCATTGCAGTAGAGTTTCTTCAGGATTTTCTGACTCTCTATGTGTCTGTGTAGCCCTTTGTGTGTGAAACGCTCTTGGATTTCACGATCGATCCTGGATTTCTTGGAATGACCCCCTTTTATAGGCTTTTGGTGGCCATGGGGTGGTTTATGAGTATTTATGGCATTGATGAGAGGATTGATGGCATCGATGCTCCATCATGGGAGGAGTTACAAGTTTTTATTTCTCGATTTTGTAACTCCTTTTTCTTGGCTTGTGATTGGCCGATGGAGAATGATGGGTATTTAATCGCCTTTAATCTCCATGATGAGGGGAGTTTCATGGCTTTAATGCCATGATTGCTTGGACTTGTAACTCTCATTTGCTTGATTCTAATTGGGCCGTCCAAAATAATGGGTTAATGACCGCATTAAGTTATCATAAACGGGTCAATTAACAGCATTAAGTGGTCGCCAGGGCATTTGAAGAGTCGCGGGCCATACCGCGTCTTTTGGAATTCTTCTTGTGACGATCGCCGATGGATCCACAAGTCGTTTGATGTCGGTCGGCAATGTAACTTCAGACAATGATTGGTGCCAGTGTGCCTGTGACATCTGTCTTGTCGATTTCTCGATCACTCGGACAGAAAGTGTACTTTCTTGGTCATCTGGTTGGCGATCTTGGAGTGATCAATAATGATTTCATGCTCTTGACAACGGATCCGAGATGTTGATGAAGATCAGCCGTTTCCAAGCATCAAGAATTAGATTTTCAAAAAATCACAGGGGCTGGAATTCCCGAAAAGCGAAAAAGATCAGAAAACGAGTCACTCGGTGGAAATCCGGCGACCCTGAGTCACTCGGTGGAAATCCGGCGACCCGGATTTCCAGGGTCGCCGGCGACCATGAGGGTATTTCCCCTTTTGGTCGCCGTTTTTTGGCCGTTTCTCCAATTTTTTGATTCCTTCTTTTCTTCTGTATTTTTCTTGACATTTTTCCTCATTTATTGACTTGATTTTCCTGAAGAAAACTCAACAAGAAACCGCGCAAACCAGAGCACAAAGTTTCCTATTTTTTGGAAAAGCCGAAGACTTGTAGCCGTTTTTCCGTCAAGAGTCAAAACTAGGTCAAACGATGTCAGAATGACCGAAAATTTGAGGTGAAGCCTCCTGAGCAGTAGATAGGATGAACCATGGGCTTTTATTTGAGTTTTGAAGCCATTTGGGGTCCCGTCGCTGCTAGACTTGATTTTGCCGCGAGGAAGATGTCGCGCTTTGATGTACGATCAACCGATGTCCGATTGTCCTAAAATTTGATCGGGAGCCTATTAGAGTCATTTTGAGACGATCCATTAGCTTCGATTTGGATGTCATGGTCCCGGGGTGCTCCTCCGCCGGGAGGCTTGATTTTGTTTTGGAGTGTCAAAGTCTGGTCAAACATTGTCGGAATAATCTGAAATTCGACGTGTAGCCCTTTGGGAGCATGTTGAAGCCACTCATGTGCTCTGTTTGATGAGTGATAGCCTCGGTGGTTCTCGCAGCCTAGAGGCTTGAGTTTGCTTCTCGAGGGTTGATGGAGGGTCAAACGTTGTCAATTTGACTTGAAATTTGACAAGGAGCCTTTTGGGGGTATTTTGGAACCATCCGTAGGCTTTGATCGAAGTTTTGATGTCTTCGACACTATTGCCGCTGGGAGCGCCTGTTTAGCTATCAGAGGAGTGAAGTTAGGCTAAATGATGTTGGAATGGCCCAAAACTTTATATGTACCCCTCTTTTGGCTGTTTTGAAGGATCTTGCAGTTTTTGTTTGATACTGACAAGATCTGATACTTGAAGTAGCATTGCCTGTTTGTAGTAGGATGCAGCTTCATGTGACTTCTTGATGTTGAGGAGGCAAGGTGACTTTTTTGGTGTCAACAAACGCCCCTGTAGCAGCATTGCCGTCCTCAGTGATTTGTGTTGCATGGAGTATTTTTTGGGGACAAGTCCTGACCAGCATCCAGCAACTTTTCTTCCTTGCTGAGTAATTTATTGGTCTAGACATCACCTATGAGGTCGGGTATCTGGGACCAGTTGACCAGATTTTCATTGAAGAGGACTTCATCAGCTGGAGTTTCTTCAGGATGATCGGTCAGAAGAGGTGTGAGTTCTGATGTCACAGTTTCAGGGGACAAAGGGTGAGAATGTGATATCTCAGTGGAAGTCACCTAAGAAGATGTAGCTCCGGAATATATACTATCATCCTGAGCTATCGCATTGTAGGTTGCCCCGATAGGAGATGCCTCCAGAATAGACTATTGGAAATCGGACTCATCCTCAGATGTAAGAGGATCATCGATCCAGCAGCTTTCTTTATTTTCCAGGATTACCGAAGGAGGTACTTGTAAATCTTCAAGGACTTCCGGCGCTGGATTTTGATTGTGACGAAGGTGATACATATGATCCTGCTCTTGCTCTATGACAGGACGCTGCAAGATCCCCAGATTTCTTTCAGGATCAGGCATGGGAGTCAAATCTTTTTCGTCATCTACTCCTTGTGGTTCATCAATGTTGGGTTCCACTGGAGCATTGGCAGGTGCTGGATTGACAGCATTTTCTTGAACAACCTCTTGGTCTTCTTCATCATCAGACCAGGATCCTTGTGGTGTAAGGGATTATACCAGATTACTGGCATAAGGTGAGATTTAAGAATCCATTCTTCGTCAAATAGGTATTATCCTGTTTCAAGGGATTCCTCCCCACTTATCGATGTCACTGGCGGTGTCACTGGACTCGTATCCATCCATGGAGAATCCAATTACTGAGTTGCAAGAATATGATGCCCCCTACGTAGCTTCATTTCTTAGCTGTGGTGGCATGAAATCACCAAGGGTGAATTTTCTTATAGCCCTTGAAGTCTTGGGAATAGACTCTTCTGTTGTACCTAGTGAAGCAGTAGAACAGGTCTCTGCCTTTTCAGGGACTTCTTATTTTGGCTGAGCTTTCTCTTGCGTCGGCTTTATTTTGACGATCTCCCGATTTTCATCTTCAAGGAGATTGGGATGCACCCATATAGGCTGTCCGTCTGGTGTTGGATAAGGAACCAACTCTTGGGACGTTTGTATCATTTTTATCACCTTGAAGGAAGTAGTGATCTTCTCCTTTGGTGACTTTGAAATTTGTCCACATCACACCATGTTGATGGAGGCAGACTCATAGTTTTTGTCAAAGGTGATGACTCCATTTTTCCACATCTCGTTGATCTTCTCTCTCACAACGAAGCATTGATTGAGAGGATGTGAGACCATCTCGTGGTATGGACAATACCGAGGATCTTTGGTTTTGCCAACATCTCCCGATCTTTTGGAGTCCGGCAAGGTGAGTTTTCCATTTGCTAAAAGAGCCCCAAAGATTTCTTCAATATCTTCATCGAACGGGTATTTTTTCTCTACTCGTTCTTTGAAGGCCTCAGAGAGTTCAGGTTTGTTACCTGCGACTTTATTTTCAGCTTTCTTTGGCTGCTGAGGAGCTGAATTGGTTTGTACATTAAGAACCTCATTTTTCTTCGTTTTTGAGGTCATAATGGTAGTTGGCTTTTTTTTCGATGATTTCTGACTGTTGAGGTTTTTTATCACCGTTTCAGCTGCCATAAATCCTTCTAGGAGTTCTCCCAGGTTCTTTGATTTATTGCCGATGATCATGGAGCGGATCTTTGCTCTCATGTTGTTACGGCAAATGTCGACCAGCAACGCTTGTGGCAATACATCTGAGCACTTGTATGCCATTGCCTTCCACTTGTGAATGAAGTCGTATGTTGACTCATTCTCTCCCTGTTTTAAGCTGCAGAGCTGTGCCATAGTAACAGGATGATCCTCACCTTTGAAGTGGGTCAGGAAGTGTGTCTCCAGCATATTCCAGTTTTGAATGGAATTCTCCGGTAGAGTGGAGTACCAATCGAAGGCCATACCTTTTAAGGTACTTGCAAAGAGACGGATCTTGAGGGCATCTTGATCCGCAATAGCTCTTCTTAGGATCTTGAAGTGGATGATGTGTTATCTGGCTGAACTTTTCCCTGTGTATGTTTAGAGAGTGGGTTGTTTGAATTTTGCAGGGAATGGAGCCGAGTCCATCCATAGGGGATAAGGTGGCTTGATCCCATGCTCTGTTAGTGTATCATCTTCTTTTGCTTTAGCGAGGATATTGTCAAAGTCCTTTTTGGTAAGGGCGCGTGACTCATTGTCTTCCCCTTTTACATTGTGATCTTGATGATTTGGAGGAGGTTGATTATTTTCTTGACGCTGAAAAGCGAGAAGAATATTCTCCATCAGAGTCTCAATCCTCTGCTAACCTTACTTCAATTGTTGGATGCATGCGGTCTTTTCATCAAGAGGTGGATTGCGAGGTGGCTCAAAGTTTGTAGCCAGGACGTTCATCCCTCGGGATTTGAAAGAAGAAATCGTCCTGGTGAATGAGCTGGGGCTCATTCTTTTGGTTGAAGAGCTTGAGGAAGGATTACTTCGTTGTCCTTGGCTTAAAGGAGTAGAGGATTCTTTCGGATGTCTTCGTGTCCGGGAGACGCTGCGAGTCACCGAACGTTGGACATGAAGTTTAGTTGCCGACTTCTGGCATCTTCTGGTTTTTACAACCATATGGACAGTAGTAACTTAGTCAGGTCTTTCTTTTTCAATCCATTTTTTAGAGACTTGAAGGGTAGAATGCTAGATTCTTCGCTTCTCTAGTCTCTTTTGTCGACATGCCGCACGACGACGTATGCGACGAGCAATCTAAGCTTCAGTGAGCTCTGCCTAAGCTCTAACAATGAAGGACATAGTCCCTCGTGTACAGCAGCCGAGGTTGTCTTCTTTGAAGCTAGGCATGGACAGGATCCGGACGCGGTCCTTTACTGTTGTAGTGAGGCTTTGAATTTTGCTTGTTCAGCCCCTGTTGAGATGAAGGGTCGAACTGTAGGAGTGCAGGGCTTGGCAGGTTCTCGTAGAGGCCTTGTGATGCATGATTTGATTTTTGTCTTGTAGGAGCAAGTCCGCTCATGTTAGGTTGATTTGTTTGTTTGGTAAAGGGTAGGCCTCTCCTCTTTCATGTAAGAGAGATGTAGAACCGGTTCTCCTTGAAAGGGGTCAGGTATACTGGCTTTGCAGATGTTCGGGACCTCTTTTGTTTTGGTGAAGGTGTTGGGGACCAAGTCTTGGGGTAGACCTAGTTCTTTGTAGGTTGAGGCTTCGTGGGGTTGCCACAGGCTTCAGGTTTTTTTATGGCTGCCTTTGGTGTCGAAGCAGTGACATGTCCAGAGGCAGTTTTCTGCTTCTTGGCAAATACAGTTTCTTCTGCAGGGAGTGGGAATGGTCCCAGTGACCCGAAGACAATGGTCTGGAGAGTAGAGGTCGACCCGGTGTTCTGAGAGTTGCCGAGGGAAATGATGCTTTGGCCATTGGTAGGGCACTTGTGAGTGCACTTGTTTTGCTTTTCTTGAAGCATGAGCTGGTACGTGTTCTCATCAAAGGTGATGGTCAATGAAGCTGCCATTGTTAGTTTGGAAAACTTCGGAAACAAGACCACATCCATTAGTAATCACAAGAATATGGTAATTATAAATGGAAAAGAACTATAGTTTTGTCTCTTCGAATCGCTTGAGGGAACATGGCCGGCCCAAGCGAGGTGAAGAAGGTAAAAAGCCATAGAGGGTACAATTGTTCTAAAAGCAAGTATAGGAGGCTCGGAGTGAGCGTTCCAGTGACTGCTAGAAGCAATTATAAATCTCAATTCAAATTACCGAGCAGCGAGGCTCACTCGAGGTAAGATAATATAAGGTTGGAGATACAAATGTGTCGATCGCGAATATAATAGACCGAAAGGGCGTACTAGCACCGCTGGCACAAATGTTACAAGTTGCATCCTTGGAATGGACACGAGATGGGATTTTTTTTTTTTTGTTGAAAGGTCAAAAATGGATTCATAAAAGAGAGCAAATGGTGTTCCAGTCCGAATGCAAGCTACAAGCAATTTCCGCGAGCTTTTATCCGAAAGGGAATGAACCAAGATTTCTCAAATCTAAATTCAAAAATGGCAGAAGTTTTTTTTTTTTTTTTTTTTTTGAAAAGGTTTTTTTTAATATTTTTTTTTTAAGAGATTTTTTTTTTGGAAAATTTTTTGAAGAGTACACATAGGTTTCCAATTCGATCTTATAAAACCTCAGTAGATAGATCAGCCCCCAGGTAGGGGTAGAATTACTTAATGAACCCAGTCGGAGGACCCTTGCCTCGAGCAGTTTAGCTGCCTCCACACTCTAGACATGGCTTTTCTTAGATCCACTTTAGTCAAAGAAAGCAATTGGTGTAACCTTAGTGGTTTTTTTTTTTTTTTTTTTGAAAACTTTTCTTGAAAGATCTCTAATGGACCCATCAAATAGAGCGAATGGCCCCTCACCATCCAAATGTTGGCCACAAACGATTTCCATAAGCCATTGTCCGAAAAGGAAGAAACCAAAGTTTCTCTAATTTGAATAAAAAAGAGAGAAAACTGATTTTTTTTTTTTTTGAAGAGTTTGAAATTAGACTCGTTTTTTTGCTTTTGAAAATCCCTATCGGACTCATCAAAGAGAAAAAAAAAAGACCCATTCCCTGATATGAACGATAGCTACAAACATTTCTACGAGCTATCAAGTTCAGAGAGGAAAGAATCAAAAGTTTCTCAAAATTGAATCCAAGAAAAAGAACTCAGATTTTTTTTTTTTTTTTGAAGGGTAAGTTCATTCTTCGTTTCTCAAAAATAAATTACAGAAGAGGAGGTCTAAAACCCAACATGGTTAATAGACAATCCTAAAGGGGCATACCCCTTAACATTTAAAGCAAAAGATACAGTATCGAACAAAAAGAAATATTCAACGTCCTAATTTTATTCTGAGCAGCAGCTTCAGATCACTCATATTCCATTAGATGATAATTATGTGGTGCGATTCCTTGAAATCGGCTTCTCCTTAATGGTGATCCCTGCAGCTTTTGGTTTGTGTCTAGCACTTGAGCTGGAACTTGGCACTTTAGGAAGTTTACTTTTATCCAGTTGGTGAATGGAAAACAGGCTATGTAGCTGGTCATCTGATTGTACTTGAGATGAGCTTGTTGCAATACCTTGGATGACTATGGCTGTAGTTGCTAAGAGTTCAGTGTCATCCACATTAGAGTCCCCATCAAGGTTTGATAGGCTTAGGAACCAGTTTGAGTCCACATTTGATGAGCGTTTTGGACTTGTTTTCTGTTTTGGACTACTCACCTTTGTAGAAGATTTATCCATCTTCTTACCTTTACTGACATTCCATTCCTCCACTATAGGTTGTTGTTGTTTCTCCGCATGTACATCAAGAAAAGGATTCCTACTTTCTTCATTATCATCATCATGTACTGCTGCTACTGATTGTTTCTTTGGTACCCACACTTGCTTCGGTCTACTTTTATCAATCTTGAACGTGTTGGAAATAGGTGGGCCTCTAGAATAGGTTTCAAAAACTTTTGACCCACTTGACTCAGGGATCATCTATCCAGAAGGCTAAAAACCCAATCCAGGATGCATAAGTCTCAATCTCATGATTATGTACAGTAAGTAAATCTATCTAAAAGATAGAAACAAGCATACAACAAGCATCCATAAAATCTACAATATGCAACGAAGTAGATAATACCTTGGAGCTCGGCTGTGCTCTAATGGAGAAGTTGATTCTTTCTTTAATGATGAAACTCTTTCACATGTCAAAAATGAATCTCCAAGACCTTTTGATCTTCCACGCTATTTCCCGTATCAGATTCTCTTTTCTTAAGACGATGGGTGGGATCTCCAAGAGAAAGTTCTTAGGAAAACTAGAAAAGAACTAGAAGAGGGAAGAGAAGAACATGTGCAACTCTTGCACATACAAGCCTTGGGCGTCATTCCCTAGGTGGGATATCTCATTGGACGTCCAGTCATGTATACTCCTCTATTTATTGCTAAAAAGCAAGCTCCTCTTTGTTATCTAATTGAAATAGAAGTCTTAAATAGAAGTCTTACTTCCTTAACAATTAGTAACTCTCTTCTTTCTAATTCAAATAGAAGTCTCACTTCCATTATAAATAGTAACTTACTATTACCACTATTAGAAGTCCTACTTCTAATATAAATAGTAACTTTCTATTTCCTTTTAAAGTTCTACTATAATTAGTATCTTTCTAATAACTTGGGCTAGCGTGGGGACCACTAGGGATTCCTTAGAAAGCTGGCTCCAACTGAGACTCGCGACCCCACATCTCATGTGCAATCCGGGCCCACAGTTAATTGCAAATAACTCCACTATATAAATGCAATTGAACTCCAGTCTTAGGAATAAATTACATAGAAGACCCTAAACTTCCCGATCACCACAAGTAGGCCCCTCTATCAATATCTATGGATCAATTGGAATAAATCTGTCTCTTCCAATATTAGTTACATATCTTATTATCCTTGAGCCCCAATTAATCACAGTGATCATCAGTACCATCCAATTAACTCTTAATCGAGATGGGTGCGCACTTACTAATGACAAATCCATTAATTGGCACAAGGGAATAATAGAGATAGATTCCATCTTAAACATTCAATGTTCCCAGAGTCCTACTACCACATACCCAAGACACCGAGGTGTTGACCTACAGTTGGCCTCACTCATTGGTGACCCAAAGCAAATGAATAGATAGAAACTTGAATTCATCAATGTCTTAGGATTGAGAGCCTATTGTAGGGAATTATAAAAGCATACCTTATTATTGAGACGGAATTCCATAAGGTGCTTCTCATGGTCCTTCAATACAACCAATGTACCAGCACCACGATCCAGAATCTTACATTCTGATGATCGAGACAAATCACACTATCTCATAGTGATCAAAGTGCTGCAACCTTATCAGATGAGATGCCCAGTCTCATCACTGGTTGTGAAGATATTTAAGTATAAGGATTTGTGACATATATCTCCCGTGTGTGGATCTCATCCATACACATATATCACATCTAATATACTAATGGGACCCGGTTCAACTCATAAACCATTATGTCATATGTATTGGTCATGTGCATAAAGTGATAAAATAACATTCATCTCATGAAAGTAAAGCATGATATTGTTGATAAATAAAGAAACTAATCAATTTATCATACTAACTGATAGATTGAGTCCATACAATCTAACAGAACAGACATGATATCTCGCCATGGTTAAAAGTAGGGGTGTACACGGATCGGATTGGTGCGGATTGGGCCAAATCCGTCCCCAATCCGTTACCTACGGATTGACGGATTTTGAATCCGTCACCAATCCGTTGCTGTTGAAATCCGATCCGATCCGATCCGTGGAGGACCGGATCAGATCGGATTAATCCGTTCAATCTGTTCCATCAAATGTTAAAAGAAAAATATCAAATATGTTGTAAAAAAATTACATTTTGACCCCTTAATTTTTTTCCTTATTTTAAATTTAGACATCTTAATTTATATTTAGACCCCTTATATATATTTTATATTTAATGTAAACATCTAACTGAGGGAGGTACAAATTTGCAAGATTCATTGTTGATTATGACCACTGAAATGAGCAGGATGGGTGGTGTCAATTACGTCGATCCAACTTGGCCTAGACTCCAATCCAACTAATAAAGTGGGCTCAGAGTGACCCGGGCCCAATTATGAATTACTAAAAAGGGTTCAGTACTCAGATTCTTCAAGTTGGGTCAATGGATGATATCAGACCTCCTAATAACTCATAGTGATACTACTACCCAGATGGCCCAAATAAAACAAATAAATAGATATGGATGTATGGGTCCAACATCTGGACCCATTTTTAATGAAGGTTCTTGTTTTGGTCTATGAATTGTGCATATCGATGCCCCAGGATCATATCATTCATACATGTTAAGTTTATTTATATATAAATAACTTGGATTTGGACCTCAATTCAGGTTATTTATGTTAGTATGGGTCCAAGTTTGAGGTCTTTAATTTAAACGGATTGACGGATTTTTTGTGCACCCCTAGTTAAAAGTCCTGCAAGCTTTACAAGGGTTTGGCTTCCATGCATAATCAATTTTCTGAATAATAGTCTGATCTTTATATTTCATACGTAATTCAGTGGGAAATTCAGCATCAACATCAACTTCCACACAAATTCTCGAAAAAGCATATTGAGTGCCAGCCGCAGTAGCATGATCCATACAGATTGGATTGCCGATAACACTTCCAATTTTACTAAGGGCAGAAGTTGTACAGAAACAAAAGTTCAGACTTGGAAGTCGAATCCAGACTGGGATGGTTTCAAGGTTGTCTCTATGCATTGTGATAGCTTCGGACCATCGCCTCAAAATCAATGGTCGGCCATATACAAACCAGGGCCCTTCATCAAGAATATTTTGGCCAATATAATATGAATGAAATTTAAACAATAAGAATCCATCTGCCATAGGGATAATTTCCAAGTCCTTCAGTCTCCACGCTGTTGATAAACAATGACGAATAGTGCTAGGAGGAGGGGAATTACCTATGAAGTAGCCAACCGAAGAATTGCCCCAATTTTGTGCAGCTGCTGAGGAGTCTTCCTCATCAAATTCTATGTGGTGGGTAGGATCCTTTGAAGGTTGCGTATGTCGTCGCAAGTCCCTGGACCCAGCTGTATGTTTTTGAAACAAGGAGGACCACGTATTGGACGGAGGTGCCATATTCTTTAGATCCAGATGTGGGCCACTCTCGGCCTGCACCAATACATTTGTTTCGCTGATGTTCTGCATTGGATCTACTCCGATTGTGGCATCAGAAGACGGAATTTTTACTCCGGTTGTGGCATCAGAAGATGGAATTTTTAATGCATCAATCTGCACATCAGCCACCATAGATTCTCGTCCATGAAAGACACCTGTTGCGCTGACGATATCCACTAGTGTGTGATCTACCGTGTGGCCGAGAATAGCATCAGATCGTTGAGTATTCATTGCAGCAAACGCCTTACCAGCCAACATAAATTCGTGATCACGTTCAACGTGTCGGATCTGATTTGACCGGTTTCCAACAGATGGATGCTCCTTATTGATCTTGTTGTCTTCACCAATCCTGATTTTTGCCTCAAGAATGAGATCACGTGGAATCTCAGCAGGGATGGCGTCCTCTTGCTCTTTCTTGATAATTGATTTGAGAAGGTGGACTTGAGTATCCCGATCATCAACGTAACTCAGCATATCACGGATCTGCTCCATCAAAGAAGAAGAGGGTAATGGGATGGAGGTTCTGATGCGGCGGCAAAAGATGTGGAGAAGAAGGAGATCGCCAGAGGAAGGAAAAAATAAAGAACCTATAAATGACAAAGAGTGGAAATAAACTCAAAGATAGAAATTTCCAAAAAATCTCATCTTATGTTGTTTTTTAGATGCAAGATCCAACATAGGCCACCAACTAGAAATGAGCTAAAGAATCAAAGCATCACGTTCTCAAATGAATGAGTCCCACCGGGTATGCCAACTTGATGGACGCGGCTTTTTTCTTCCTCTCTTCCGTCCCGAGGCAACCGTGAGGCTGGCGGAGGGAAAAAAAAGGGGACGAGCATCAACATTTTTGTACGGGTATACCAAATTTTCTATTCTACTTGGAATTTAGAAATGGTGATCCGGAAATCCACCTTCACAAGTAGCAAAGGAAATCAACTTTTTTTCTTACTTTCCATTGCACATATATTTAAGAAAAGAGACAAGGTTTTTTAATGCCGTAAGAGGCGATTTTTCTTTATTTGCCGTGAAAGGCGATGTTTGCCGTGAAAGGCGATTTTACCGTGAAAGGCGATTTACTAATCTCATCAATAATGAAATACAAGAATTGTTATTTTTTTGTTTCTTTGGAAAAATACAAAATACAATAGAAAAGTGAGAAAAGGAATTCTGACTTCTCAGGAAATTGCGGGGACTCCTTCAGATCGACGATCACAAGTCATGTATGAACTTCACCATCGTCCTTAAAATGAGAACATATGATGCTTTGATTCTTTTGGCTTAGCTTGGACTTCATATTTTTAAAGGATAAAAGACCAAGGGGACCTCCTATATCTAATAAAAAACCGAGTGGACAAGCTGAAAAGCCGTATCTAGGCCATACTGGATAGAAGGAGAGGGACCTTGGGAGTCAAGGGACTTTAATCACCTTGTGGTGTTTGTTGCAGCGGAGTTTCTTCAAAGTAGCGAGGTTTTTTTGAGCTCTCTGTGTGTATGTAAGATTTATGCCTCTTCCATTTCTTGGAGTGACCCCCTTTTTATAGGCTTTTAGTAACCATAGGGTGGGTTTATGAGCATTGATGGCATTGATGCTCCATGATGGGAGGATTGATGGCATTGATGTTCCATGATGGGAAGAGTTACAAGTTTTAATTCATTTGTTTTGTAACTCATTTTTCTTGGCTATTGATTGGCCGATGGAGAATGATGGGCATTTAATCGCCTTTAATCTCCATGATGAGAGGAGCTTCATGGTTTTAATGCCATGATTGATTCGATTTGTAACTCCTCTTTCCTTGATTCTGATTGGGCCGTCCAAAATAATAGGTTAATGACCGCATTAAGTTGTCATAAAATAGGTCAATTAATAGCATTAAGTAGTTGCCAGGGCGCTCGAAGAGTTGCGAGCTGTACCGCGTCTTTTGGGATTCTTCTTACAATGATCGCCGATGGATCCACATGTTGTTTGATGTCATGGCGATGCAACTTCAGACACTGATTGATACCAGTAGGCTGGTAACATCTATCCTGTCGATTCTCGATTGGTAGGACGAAAAGTGTACTTTCTTGGTTGGCCGGTTGGCGATTTTGAAGTGTGTGGTGATGATCACATGCTTTTGATGGTATATCCAAGATGTTGATGAAGATCAACTGATTTTGTGCATTAAAAATCAGATTTTCGGAAAACCACAGGGGCCTGAATTCCCAAAATGCGAAAAGGATCTAAAAATGGCCCTCTCGGCGGAAATCCGGCAACCCGAATTTCCAGGGTCGCTGGAGACCATGGGCAGGGTCGCTGGCGACCATGGGTAGGGTCGCCGCCCGCGACCATGGGTTTTTTTCCCTTTTTTGGTCACCGTTTTTCAGCCGTTTCTTGATCTTTTTTTATCCTTTTTTCTTCTGTATTTTTCTTGACATTTTTCCTCATTTATTGGCTTTATTCTCCTGAAGAAAACTTGATAAGAAGTCGTACAAATCGGAGCACAAAGTTTCCTATTTTCTGGAAAGGCCGAAGACTTTTGTCGCCGATTTTCCGTCAATAGTCAAAACTAGGTCAAACGATGTCGAAATGACCTGAAATTTGAGGTGAAGCATGCTGAGTAGTAGATAGGACCAACCATGGGGTTTTTCTTGAGTTTTGAAGCCGTGTGGCGTCCCGTCACCAGTAGACTTGATTTTATTGCGAGAGAGATGCCGCGCTTTGATATGTGGTCAACCGATGTCCGATTGACCTAAAATTTGACAGGGAGCCTATTGGAGTCATTTTGAGATGATCCATTAGCTCCGATTTGGATGTCATAGTCCCGGGATGCTCCGCCGCTAAGGGGCTTGATTTTGTTCTCGAGCGTCAAAGTTGGGTCAAACGTCGTCGGAATGACTTGAAATTTGACGTGTAGCCCTTTGGAAGCATGTTGAAGCGACCCATGTGCTTTGTTTGATGAGTGATAGCCTCGGTGGTTCTCGCAGCCGAGAGGCTTGATTTTACTTCTCGAGGGTTGATGGAGGGTCAAACGTTGTCGATTTGATTTGAAATTTGTCACAAAGCCTTCTGGAGGTATTTTGGGACCATCCGTAGTCTCTAATCAAAGTTTTGATGTTTTCGACACTGTCGCATCTAAGGGCGTCTGTTCAGCTGCCGAAGGAGTGAAGTTAGGCCAAATGATGCTGGAATGGCCCAAAACTTCATGTGTACTCTTCTTTTGGCTGTTTTGAATGATCTTGTAGTTTTTGTTTGATTCTGACAAGATCTGACGCTTGAAATAGCATTACCTGTTTGTAGTAGGATGCGACTTCATGTAGCTTCTTAATGTTGAGGAGGCAAGGTGACTTTTTTGGTGTCAACGAACACTCCTTCATAAGCTGATCTTGTAGGTTTAGCCAGGGCTGCTCTTCGCTCCGACCCTTCCCCAAACTTTCTTCTTCTTTTCCTCCTGTTTTTTTCCTCTGTCGGCGAGCCCATCTTGGTTCTGTTGTGCCCATATCTTCTTCCAACTTTATAAACTCCTTGATTCACTCCATCAGCTCTCCTTGGGTAGTAGGGGAGCGCTTCGTCAGTGATTAGCGAAGCTAGCTCTCTTTTGGCAACCCGAGCTTGAAAGTCACCCCGGCCACTTGCTCATTGTTCCCTTCTACTTCACTATAGAGTCGCCAGTAATGAGCGCTAAACTCTTTTAAGCTTTCTGAGCTTTGCTTCTTGAAAGATAACAGCGCCCCTATGTCCTTCGGCTGCTTAGATATCGTCACGACTAGTGTGACGAAAGCCCCGGCAAGCTCCTAAAAGCTGTAGATCGATCTTGGTTCCAGGTAGGAGAACCATTTTAAGACGAGGTCCCCTAGGCTCGATGTGAACGCCTTACATATCGGCAGTTCTTCCCTATCCACAGCGCCATGGAATGCTGGAAGTGTTGGACATGGTCAACGGGGTCCAAGGTCCCGTCATAGACCCTTAGTTTAGGAATAGTGAACAGCTGAGGTGGGTCCGCCTTTTCTATCTCTTCCAAAAATAGAGATTCAAAGTTCTGAGCGTTCCTTAGGCACCTTACTCTGATCGGATTCTCTCGTGGGAGCTTTCGATCGGTCAGTGCCCTCTCTATTAGAGATAGGACATCTTTCTCGGTAAGACCCTGCTGAGGCGCTCTTCTCCTTGAGGCTGCATCGATCCTTGTGGTTCATGTTCGAGCTTTAGCATTTACTTCTCTCCGAGGTTGGGAGCTCAAAGTTTTGTTTCCTTCATCGCATGTCCTAGTTCTTGTATGTGTATGCTGATGCCTCAACCAGAGCGCTGATTGATGGACCCTCGGGATCTTCCGTCCTCTCCTTCCGCACCCCGGGGGCTGACCTGGGTCTCTGCGGAGGAGGGAAAACCGCGGGTATCAACATTTTTGTACGGGTATGCCAGATTTACTTTCTACTTGGAATTTGGAATGGTGATGATCCGAAGATTCACCTTCACAAGTGGAAAGGAAATCAATCCTTTTTTCTAACTTTTCAAATTGCATAAATATTAAGAAAAGAGACAAGTTTGTTTTTTGAGAATGCCGTAGGAGGCGATTTTGTTTGTTTGCCGTAAAAGGCGATTTTGTCGTGAAAGGCGATTTTGCCATGAAAGGCGATTTTACAAAACTCATCAAATATGAAAGACAAGAATTGTGATTTCTTTTTGTCTCTTTAAGAAATACAAACTACAATAGAAAAGTAAGAAAAGTGATCTAACTTCTCAGGAGATTGTGGGGACACGTTGAGATCAATGGTCGCAAGTCATGTATGGACTTCGCCATCGTCCTTCAAATGAGAACATGTGATGCTTTGATTCTTCGGCTTGGCTCCTAACCTCAGTTTTTTAAAAGACAAAGACCAAGAGAAGGTCCTATATCCGATGAAAAACCGAGTAAACGGGCTGAAAAGCCGCATTTAGGCCATGTTGGAGGAGGGGACCTTGGGGGGGTACCCCCCCCAAGGGACGTTGATCACCTTGTAGTGCTTCTGGGAGCAAAGCAGCAGGACTTCGTCTCTCTCTTGAATTTTCTGGATTTTCAGAGCTTGCACTTGGGATTCTCCTTTTTTTTCATATCCATTCTTCTTGGAATGGACCTCCTTTTATAGGCTTTTGATAGCCATGAGGTGATTATGGGCATTGATAGCCATGATGAGAGAATTGATGAGGAGTTACAAGTTGATTTTGTAAATCCTTTTTCATGGCTTGTGATTGGCCAATGAAGGTAGTAGGCTTTTAATTGCCTTTATGCTACATGATGATGGGAGTTTCATTGGTTTAATGCCATGATTGCTTGGATTTGTAACTCCTAAATGCTTGAATCTGATTGGGCCGTCCAAAATAATGAGTTAATGACCGCATTAAGTTGTCATAAACGGGTCAATTAACGACATTAAGTGGTTGCCAAGGCATGTGAAAAGTCGCGGGCCGCGCCGCGACTTTTGAATTCTTCTTGCGATCATCACTGGTGGATCCACGCATTGTTTGATGTCGGATTGCGATGCAATTTCAAACATTGGTTGATGTTGGTGAGCCGGTGACATCTGTCCTATCGATTTCACGATCGGTCGGACAGAAAGTGCACTTTCTTGGTCAGTCGGTTGGTGATCTTGGAGCGATCGGTGATGATTTTGATGCTTTTGACGGCGGATCCGAGATGTCGACGAAGATCAGTCGTTTTCAAGCATCAAAGATTGGATTATCAGAAATCACAGAGGCAGGAATGCTCGAAACGCGAAAAGAATTGAGAATCGGGCATTTTGGTGCAAAATCCGGCGACCCGGATTTGCAGGGTCGCTGGCGACCCTTAGGGTTTTGCCCTTTTCGGTCGCCGAGCTTCGTTTTCGGCCGTTTTTCCGTCTTTTTCGTTCTTTCTTTCTTCTGTAATTTTCTTGACATTTTTCCTCAATTATTGACTTGATTTTCTTGGAGAAAAATTGACGAAAACTCGCGTGAAATCGGAGCACAAAGTTTCCCATTTTCGGGAAGGCCGAAGACTTGTAGCCGATTTTCCGCCAAGCGTCGAAACTAGGTCAAACGATGTCGGAATGACCTGAAATTGAGGTGAAGCTTCTTGAGCAGTGGATAGGACCAACCATGGGCTTTTATTTGAGTTTTGAAGCCGTTTGGGGTACCATCGATGCTTGACTTGATTTTGCTGCGGGGAAAATGCCGAGCTTTGATATGTGGTCACACGATGTCCGATTGACTTGAAATTTGACGGGGAGCCTATTGGAGTCATTTTGAGACAAACCATTAGCTCCGTTTTGGCTACCATGGTCCCGGGTTGCTCCGCCGCCGGTAGGCTTGATTTTCTTTCGAAGCATCGAAACCTGGTCAAACGTTGTCGAAATGACTTGAAATTCGACGTGCAGCCCTTTGGAAGCATGTTGAAGCCACTCATGTACTTTGTTTGATGAGTGATGGCCTCGGTAGTTCTCGCCGACGGGAGGCTTGATTTTGCTGCTCGAGCGTTGATGGCGGGTCAAACGTAGTCGGTTTGACTTGAAATTTGGCATGGAGCCCTTTGGAGACATTTTGAAGTCATCCGTTGCCAACGAACTTGATGCACTGATGTAGAGTTGAAGGGACGACACCATTCTCATGTATCCAGGGGCGTCCAAGGAGTATATTGTAGCATGAAGGGGTCCTTATTACATATACGGTGACTTCAGAAATAAGATCACCGATTTGCAATTTGAACCTGATTTTGCCGATAGGCCTTTGAGCGTTGCCGTCATATCCGAAGATGGATACAGACGTGTGACTCAGCTTGCTAGGTGGGATGCCCAACTCTTCGAGTGCCTAAGTAGAGATGAGGTTGAGTGCAGATTCTGGATCGATATGAACTCTGTGTACTGGCATTTCTTTGACGTACCCCGTAAAGTACAAGGGTCGATTGTGCTTTGTTTCGCCTAGCAGGAGGTCATCCTTGTCGAATGCAATTGTTGCACTTGCTGCTTTTTGTACCGAGAGGCATTCATTGTTTGATCCCTTAGTTTTCTTCTTTTCTCCCTTTGGGGGAGTATTTGATTTTTTGACCCTGTGGTCCATTTCAATTTGTAGGACTTATGGGGCGTGTTTGTCGACATCCGTATTCAGCCTTTGTAATTCTGAAATGAGACTATCACGAGTTTGTGGAGACATTCGTAATAAGTCAAGGATGTACAGACGTGCAGTTATGTGTTTTAAGTACTCAATAAGTCGTACTTGAAAGCCTCATTCGGGCCTGCATTTTCATTATTATTGCCACTTGGGGCGCTTACAACTTGCTTTCTCGAAGGATTTACATAAGAAGAAGAAGGTTGGTTGTAATTTTTGTGGTAACCCGGCCAGAACAGGTACCTCTACCAACTTCAAAAGCTTCTAGAGGAGGGTCTTCTTTTGGAAGATCACTCTCAGGATCAAGGGGTTGATCCTTGTCATTTGCTGAAGACGTTTCTGTAATAGCATTAGCGTCTTCAGTGATTGTGTTGCATGGAGCAATTTCCGGGAACAAGTCTTAAATAGCATCCGGCAACTTTTCTTTATTAGTCCAGACATCGTCTGTGAGATCGGGTATCTGGGACCAATCAACTGGGTTTTCGTTGAAGACGATTCCATTGGCAGAAGTTTCTTCAAGATGATCAACCGGAAGAGGCTTGAGCTCTGATGTCACAGCTTCAGGAGATGAGGGCTGAGAGGATGACATCTCAGTGGAAGTCACCTGAGAGGATGTAGCTCCAGATGATACATTACCGGTTGGGGTGTACGTGTCTTCAGAAGCTTCAGAGGCACTATCGTCCTGAGCTATCGCATTGCAGGCCATCTGGACAGGAGATGCCTCCAGTGCAGACTGTTGGAAATCGGACTCATCCTCAGATGTAAGAGGATCGTCGATCCAACTGTTTTCTCCATTTTCAGGAGTTAAGGGAGAAAATTCCCGTTGATTTTCAGGGAATTCTGGTTCTGGATCATGACGAAGATTGTTGATGCGATCCTGCTCCTGCTCTATGGCAAGATGTTGCAAGACTCTTGCATATTCTTCAAGATCAGGCATGGGAGCCAAATCTTCTTCGTCATCTGCTCCTTGTGGTTCACTAATGTTGGGTTCCACCGGAGCATTTGCTGGTGCTGGATCAACAGCATTTTCTTGAACAGGGTCCTGGTCTTCTTCATCATCAGACCAAGATCCTTGTGGCTGCAATGGGTTATACCAAATTACTGGCATAAGATGAGACTCGGGAATCCATTCCTCGTCGGAGAGGTATTCTCCTGTTTCAAGGGATTCTTCGCACTCATCGATATCACTGGCAGTGTCACTGGACTAGTATCTATCCATAGGGAATCCAACTACCGAGTTGCAAGAGTATGATGTCCCCTGCACAGTTTCATTTTTGTATTGAAGTGGCATGAAATCATCAAGGGTGAATTTTCTTACTGCCTTTGAAGTTTTGGGGAGAGATTTTTTCATCGCCTCTAGTGAAGCAGTGGAAGAGGTTTCTACCTTTTCAAGGACTTCTTACTTTGGTTGAGACTTCTGCTGCTGTTTGAGCTTGCGGAGTTGTCTCCTAGCTTGCCGTCGCTGCTGAGCGGTCGGCTTTGTTTTGACGATCTCTCGATTTTTATCTTCTAAGAGATCAGGATGCACCCATATAGGTTGTCCATTTGTTGTTGGATAGGGAACCAACTCTTGGGACGTTTGAGCCATTTTAATCACCTTGAATGAAGTAATGGTCTTCTTCTTTGGTGACTTTGAAGTTTGCTGACATGACACCATGTTGACAAAGGCGGACCGTAGTTTTTATCAAAGGTTATGACTTCGTTTTTCCACATCTCATTGATCTTCTCTCTCACAACAAAGCATTGATTGAGAGGGTGTGAGATCATCTGATGGTATGGACAGTATCGGGGATCATTGGTTTTGTCAACATCTCCCGGTCTTTTGGGCTCTGGCAAAATGAGTTTGCCATTTGCTAGGAGAGCCTCAAAGATTTCTTCAATATCTTCATCGAATGGATATTTCTTTTCTACACGTTCTTTGAAGGCATCAGAGAGTTCAAGTCTTTTACCTGCAGTTTTGTTTTCAGGTTTCTTTGGCTGCTAAGGAGCTGACTTAGTCTGCACATTGAGAACCTCCTTTTACTTTGGTTTTGAGGTTGTAACAGCAGTCGGCTCTTTCTTTGATGATTTCTAACTGTTGAGGCCTTTGATCACCATTTCAGCTTCCATAGAAGCTTCAAGGAGTTCCCCCAGGTTCTTTGATTTGTTGCCGATGATCATAGAGCAGATTTTTGCTCTCATATTGTTACGGCAGATGTCGACTAGCGATGCTTGTGGCAGTACATCTGAGCATTTGTACGCCATTGCCTTCCACTTGTGAATGAAGTCGTATGTTGACTCATTCTCTCCCTGTTTTAGGCTGCAAAGCTGAGCCATAGTAACAGGATGGTCCTCACCTTGGAAGTGGGTCAAGAAGCGTGTCTCCAGCATAGCCCGGTTTTGGATGGAATTCTCCGGCAAAGTGGAGTACCAATCAAAGGCTGTACTTTTTAGAGTACTTGCAAATAGGCGAATCTTGAGGGAATCTTGATCCGCGATAGCTCCTGTTAGGATTTTGATGTGGATGACATGCTGTCTGGCTGAACCTTTCCCCGTATATTTCTGGAGAGTAGGTTGTTTGAATTTTGCAGGGAACGGAACCGAGTCCATCCATAGAGGGTAGGGTGGCTTGATCCCATGCTCCTTCAATGTATCCTCTTCTTTTTCTTTTGCGAGGATATCGTCCATGTCCTTTTTGGTAAGGGCGCGTGACTCATTATTTTCTGCATTGCCCTCGTCATCTTCATGATTCGGAGGGGTTTCATTGTTAGGTGGTGGACGCTGTAGAGTGAGAATAAGGTTTTCCATCAGAGCCTCGATTCTCTGTTGTCCTTGCTCCAACTGCTGGATGCGTGCAGTTACATCATCATGCTGTGGAGGCAGCTCAAAACTTGTAGCCAAGACGTTCATCCCTCGAGATTCGAATGAAGAAATCATCCTAGTGACTGAGCTGGGGCTTATTCTTCTAGATGAAGAATCTGAGGAGTGGTTACTCCGGTGTCCTTGGCTTAAAGGAGTGGAAGATTCTTCCAGATGTGTTCTTGTCCGAGAGACACTGCAAGTCACTGGACGTCTAACACTGATTTTGGTTGCTGACTTATGGCGTTTCCTGGTTTTGCCAACCATATGAACAGCAACGAATTGGTCGGGTCTTTCTTTTTCGACCCATTTGTTTGAGATATGGAGAGTAGAATGCTGGGTTCTTTGTTTCTCGAGTCTCTTTTGTCGATATGCATTGCGGCGATGTATACGACGAGCAATTTGAACTTCAGTCAACTCTGGCTGGGCTCTGGCAATGAAGGATGTTGTCCCTCGTGCGCAGCAGCCGAGTTTGTCTTCTTTGAAGCTGGGCAAGGACAGAATCTAGACGCGCTCCTTTGTCTGTCTCAATGAAGACTTGAATTTTTCGAGCTCGGCCCCTGTTGAGATGAAGGGTCAACTCGCAGGACTGCAGGCTTCAGCATGTTTTTGCATAGGCCTGACGATGCAGGATTTGATTTTGGGCTTGTAGGAGAAAGCCGGCTCATGATGATTTTGTTTGTTTTTTGGGCGGAGGGTAGGTTTCTCCTCTTTCATGTAAGAGAAAGGGTAGAACCGGTTCTCCTTGAGAGGGGCCAGGTATGCTGGCTTTGCAGATGTTCGGGACCTCCGTTGCTTTGGTGAAGATCTCGGGGACCAAGTTTTGGGGTAAACCTGGTTTCTTGTGGGTTGAGGCTCCGTGGGAACGCCACGGGCTTCAGGCTTCTTGGTGTTCGCCCTTGGTGCCATGTTAGTGACACGTTGTGGGGCGGTTTTCTACTTCTTGGCAGGTACAGTTTCTTCTGCGGGGAGTGGGAATGGTCCCAGCAATTCGAAGATGATGGTCCGGGGAGTTGAAGTTGACCCGGTGTTTTGAGAGTTGTCGAAGGAGATGACGCTTCGGCAACTGGCAGGGCACTTATGCTTGTTTTGCTTGTCTTGAAGCATAAGCTGGTACTTGTTCTCATCGAAAGTGATGGTCAATGAAGCTGTCATTGTTAGTTTTGGAAAACTTCTGGAACAAAACCAAATCCATTAGTAATCACAAGAATATGGTGATCATAAATGGAGAACCACTATGGTTTTGGTTTTTCAAATCACTTAAGGGGACATGGCCTAGCCCAAGGATGATGAAGAAGGCAAAAAGCCATAGAGGATACAATTGTTCTAAAATGCAAGTATGGTAGGCTCAGGGTGAGCGTACCAGTGACTGCTAGAAGCAATTGTAGACCTTAATTCAAATTACCGAGAAGCAAGGCTCACTCAAGGTAAAATGATATAAGGTTGGAGATACAAATGTGTTGGTCGCGAATACAATAGACCCAAAAGGGCGTACTAGCACCGCTAGGCACAAATGTTGCAAATCGCATCCTTGGAAAGGACACAAGATGGGATTTTTTTTTGAAAGGTCAAATTTGGATTCATAAAGGAGAGCAAATGGTATTCCAATCCGAACCACAACTCAACATTTCTGCGAGCGTTAAATCCGAAAAGGAAGGAACCAAGATTTCTCGGATGTGAATCCAGACATGACGGAAGTTTTTTTTTTTTGAAAGGTCAAGATTGAATTCATCAAAGAGAGCAAATGGTGTTCCAATCCGAACCACAACTCAACATTTCTGCGAGCGTTAAATCCGAAAAGGAAGGAACCAAGATTTCTCGATTCTAAATTCAAAAGTGACGGAAGTTTTGTTTTTTTTTTTTTTTTTTTTTTTTGAGATTGAATTCATCAAAGAGAAGAAATGGCGTTCCAATCCGAACCACAACTCAACATTTCTGCGAGCATTAAATCCGAATGGGAAAGAACCAAGATCTCTCAATTCTGAACTCAAAAGTGAAGAATTTTTTTTTTGAAATGCACCTAGGTTTTCAATTCGATCTTATGAAACCTTAGTAGATAGATCAGCCCCTAGGTAAGGGTAGGATTACTTAATGAACCCGTTTTAAGGACCCTTGCCTAGAACAGTCAAGCTGTCTCCACACTCTGGACAAGGCTTTTCTTAAATCCACTTTAGTCAAAGAGTGCAATTGGTGCAACCTTAGTGTTTTTTTTTTTTTTTTGAAAAGTTTCTAATGAACTCATCAAAGAGAACAAGTGGTGTTCCAATCCGAACCACAACTCAACATTTCTGCGAGCGTTAAATCCGAAAGGGAATAACCAAAGTTTCTTTGTGAATTTGAATTCAAAAGAGAAAAGACTTTTTTTTTTTTTGAGATTTTATGTTTTTTTTTTTTTTTGAAATCTCAATTGGACTCATCAAAGAGAAAAGATGGCCCAATCCCTGATATGAACGATAGCTGCAAACATTTCTGTGAGCTATCAAGTTCGAAGAGGGGAGGATCAAAATTTCTCAAAGTTGAGTTTTTAAGAAAGAGAGATGATTTTTTTTTTTGAAAGAATTTAAAAATGAAGTTTTTTTTTTTTTAAATCCCAATTGGACTCATCAAAGAGAAAAGATGGCCCAATCCCCGATATGAATGATAGCTGCAAACATTTCTGTGAGCTATCAAGTTCGAAGAGGGAAGGATCAAAGTTTCTCAAAGTTGAATCTAAGAAAAGAAATCAGATTTGTTTTTTTTTTTTTTTTTTGAAGTGAGAAAGAACAATTGAAATCCCATCTCATGTTTTTTTTAGATGCAAAATGCAACATAGGCCACCAACTAGAAAGCAACCAAGGGATCAAAGCATCACGTTCTCAAGTCAACGAGTCCCACCGGGTATGCCAACTTGATGGACCCTCGGGATCTTCCGTCCTCTCCTTCCGCACCCCGGGGGCTGACCTGGGTCTCGGCGGAGGAGGGAAAACCGCGAGTATCAACATTTTTGTACGGGTATGCCAGATTTACTTTCTACTTGGAATTTGGAATGGTGATGATCCGAAGATTCACCTTCACAAGTGGAAAGGAAATCAATCCTTTTTTCTAACTTTTCAAATTGCATAAATATTAAGAAAAGAGACAAGTTTGTTTTTTTTAGAATGCCGTAGGAGGCGTTTTTGTTTGTTTGCCGTAAAAGGCGATTTTGCCGTGAAAGGCGATTTTACCGTGAAAGGCGATTTTACAAAACTCATCAAATATGAAAGACAAGAATTGTGATTTCTTTTTGTCTCTTTAAGAAATACAAACTACAATAGAAAAGTAAGAAAAGGGATCTAACTTCTCAGGAGATTGTGGGGACACGTTGAGATCGACGGTCGCAAGTCATGTATGGACTTCGCCATCGCCATTGATAGCCATGATGAGAGAATTGATGAGGAGTTACAAGTTGATTTTATAACTCATTTTTCATGGCTTGTGATTGGCCGATGAAGGTAGTGGGCTTTTAATTGCCTTTATGCTTCATGATGATGGGAGTTTCATTGGTTTAATGCCATGATTGCTTAGATTTGTAACTCCCAAATGCTTGAATCTGATTGGACCGTCCAAAATAATTAGTTAATGACCGCATTAAGTTGTCATAAACGGGTCAATTAACGACATTAAGTGGTGGCCAAGGCATGTGAAGAGTCGCGGGCCGCGCCGCGTCTTTTGAGATTCTTCTTGCGATCATCACTGGTGGATCCACGCATTGTTTTATGTCGGATTGCGATGCAATTTCAAACATTGGTTGATGTTGGTGAGCCGGTGACGTCTGTCCTGTCGATTTCACGATCGGTCGGACAGAAAGTGCACTTTCTTGATCAGCCGGTTGGCCATCTTGGAGCGATCGGTGATGATTTCATGCTTTTGATGGCGGATCCGAGATGTCGACGAAGATCAGTCGTTTTCAAGCATCAAAGATTGGATTTTCAGAAAATCATACAGGCAGGAATGCTTGAAACGCGAAAAGAATCGAAAATCGAGCATTTTGGTGTAAAATCCGGCGACCCGAATTTGCAGGGTCGCCGGCGACCTTAGGGTTTTGCCCTTTTCGGTCGCCGAGCTTCGTTTTCGGCTGTTTTTTCGTCTTTTTCGTTTCTTCTTTCTTCTGTATTTTTCTTGACATTTTTCCTCAATTATTGACTTGATTTTCTTGGAAAAAACTTGACGAGAACCCGCGCGAAATCGGAGCACAAAGTTTCCCATTTTTCGGGAAAGCTGAAGACTTTGTAGCCGATTTTCCGTCAAGCGTCGAAACTAGGTCAAACGATGTCGGAATGACCTGAAAATCGAGGTGAAGCTTCTTGAGCAGTGGATAGGACCAACCATGGGCTTTTATTTGAGTTTTGAAGCCGTTTGGGGTACCATCGATGCTTGACTTGATTTTGCTGCGGGGAAAATGCCGAGCTTTGATATGTGGTCAAATGATGTCCGATTGACCTGAAATTTGACGGGGAGCCTATTGGAGTCATTTTGAGACAAACCGTTAGCTCCGTTTTGGCTACCATGGTCCCGGGTTGCTCCGCCCCGGTAGGCTTGATTTTCTTTCGGAGCATCGAAACCTGGTCAAACGTTGTCGGAATGACCTGAAATTCGACGTGCAGCCCTTTGGAAGCATGTTGAAGCCACTCATGTACTTTGTTTGATGACTGATGGCCTCGGTAGTTCCCGCCGCCGGGAGGCTTGATTTTGCTGCTCGAGCATTGATGGCGGGTCAAACGTTGTCGGTTTGACTTGAAATTTGGCATGGAGCCCTTTGGAGACATTTTGGAGTCATCCGTAGGCTCTGATCAAAGTTTTGGTGTCTTTGATGATGTCACCGCCGGGAGCGCTTGTTTAGCTGTCGGAGAAGTGAAGTTAGGTCAAACGATGTCGGAATGGCCCGAAACCTCCGGTGTACTCCTCTTTTAGCTGTCTTGAAGGATCTCTCAGTTTCTGTCTGATTCTGACAAAATCTGATGCTTGAAGTAGCCTTGCCTGTTTTTTAGCAGGATTCAGCTTCACGAGGCTTCTTGATGTTGAGGAGACATAGTGACTTTTTTTTGTGTCAACACTGATTCCTCAGTTGCCGCACTATCGTCCGCCCTTGGTGCCCCCTCTCGAGTGCTTCAAGAATATCTTCCGGACTAGAGGAACGTCTTCTTTCTCTTTTTGCTTTCTCCAACTCCTACAACAGACAATTAATTCTCTTGTTGTTGCTTGACTCTTTCGGCCATATCCCGATCAGCGTCTCTGCAAGTCTGTTCAAGTCGGTCATATGTATTACACGAGGGGTTTAACCTTGGGGGTCCATTACTCTGTCTTTGCCGTGTTTCTTCTTGTAATTTTTCTATAATTTTTCTACAGAGGGTGAGACTACCGCTTGGCTCGAGCCCGTGCGGTGAACTTCTGATCGAATCCACTCCTTCCCTTCTCCTGATGGAAATGTACGATCACTCTTCGTGCATGGGACATACTCAAAGTGTACCCCATCGGATAATTGGTCAAGGGGTCCTTGCCCAACTCTTCGCGCTGTCTTCTGGATCGCACTTCCTCTGCCTGAGGTGGAGGCCGTTTAGTCCCGGGCTGTGATCCTGAACTTTGTTCTTGGTCTAACATTTATCCTTAACTAAGCGGAGCGTGAGTGGATTTTATCTCCCCGCTTCCCACAGACGGCGCCAATTGTAGGGTCAATTTCGAAGAAATAAATAAGTTGGAACAACCTTACTTCCTAAGGGAGCTTTCTTTTCTTCTCCTAGTGTGATCTCTTAAATGAAATATCTGTTTAAGAATAAAGAAACACAATGAAATTTGATCGGTTGGCCCGATCGAACTTTCTCTGATGCTTAAATTAGAATCCAATGCCCTTAATCAAATTTTCCATCTTTCTTTTATATCCTCCTCACCTGGATCTTTGGCCCCATCCCTTTTGCACCCGTTCTCAACTGTCGGTCATGGGGATTAAGGTGCTCGTGGCCTCCCATCATGGGATGGTTGCACCTCCTTGGTTCAGGTCTTCTTTCTCCTCTTCCTCCAGCTGTCCCCTATTTCCCCATTTCCAGCGTCATGTGGTTTGGGTTAGCATGGGCCTGTTCCGCAGATCGGGCTGGGATCGGTTTGAGCCTAGATCAATCTCGCAGGTTGGGCCGACCTTAATACGAGCCTCAACTGGTTCTGCACGTTGGGCTGGCCTCGTAGGTTGGGTCGGTTTCAACCCAGACCTGGCTCAAATCTAGAGCCCTTACAGTTCAGTTGATGTAAATAATTTTTGGATGGTTCAATTGATGTATGTAACCAATATGTAAAACAAGCCTCTCTGATGTTTTAGAATTGCTCATTAAATGTATGGGAGAGAATGAATGCAACGGGCATCACAATTTGAGTTGCAAATGTGAAAATGTGATAAAGGGTGTCCCGCCTAAAGTAACATCCAATTTCTGTGCCACCCCAAATGTATAGAAGGGCTAATCATCCAATTTGCCAGTATGCAATGCATTGTGAGTTGGACACATTATATATATATATATATATATATATTAAAGGAAAGGGGGAGGTGGGCTGTTGGGGTACCACGTCAGCATTGAAGAAGTTCTCCTTTTAAATAAATATACATAAAAAACTTAGAGTAACTTAAGGAGCCATGTCATCACATTCCACTATTTTTTCTCCAAAAGTATCTATCCATATCTTCTATCTCCTAAAGTTTCTTAATCAATATCCCCCTAAAATTAAGGTTAATCTTGCAAAAATAACACAAAAGACCCTTCTAAGGGGGCCCATTATGTAGATCTTATGATCTAAAAATATCAATCTTTTTCACTTATGTGTTACCCATAAAAGTTTTAGGGAATTTAATAAATCTAACCCATGCACCATCTTAGTGGGACCACCTCATAGAACTTATCAACCTGACTCAAATGTTAAATGGACTTGAGCCTTTGTTGAACTGAGGCCTTCAAAGAGTTGTCATATATTTTCAGTACTTTTTTTATCATGTGGTTTGAGCTGGGATGATCCTATCTGCACCTGGACTTAAACCTTAGTTTGACGCCTTTAAGGGACAGTCTCAACCCACCCATATTTTTTGAGCAGGCAGGCTCGAACTTAGTATCTAGGACCTAATATACACCTGAACTCAGGCTGTTTAATCCTATTGATAGTAGAAATGGGCCAGTCCAAAAACCGGCCCATTGAAATTCCTACAACAGGCCGTTAATTTTATGGACTTCTAAATTGTAAAACTTATTGCACATGCTTGCAATGAGGTTAGTTTTGATGCTTCAACATTCATGTAAAATCCAGAGCCTCAACAATGATGAAAGCAATTAAATTGCTCTCTCTATCGTTATCTTACACCAAGTATAGATTCCATGCGAGGGACCTTTTTTCCTTGGATCTGTTTTTTATATATATTAAATAAATATAGGACATTGATGTAGAATAAAATGATTCTATACTTCTCCCTCTCTTAAGTGTTTGGTTGGATGTGGATTTGATTTGTAGGTTCAAACAGGTGTGTTCTAATTATAAGTAGGCTCAAAACGAGTGCGTAGTGTATTGGGGCATTGGTGTGGAACTCATTTTAGCCACTTTCACACTCCACACGATGTACCTAACAGACTGAGCCCCAGCCGGGTATTGGTAGGAAAATGGACGCATTTGTTTTTTCTTTTCTCATTTTTTTCCTTCTTTGAATGGTATCATTTTTTCTTTTTGCTTCCATCAAGAGTTTTCTCTTTTTTAGTAGGCACTTTCAACCCATGCATTTTTTCAATTTACAAAGATTCTATAGGTGTGATATTACAAGATTCTCGTTATTATTTTTCACGATAATTTCTTCCTTTTACCATAAAATCTTAAGACCTTTTTCCACTTTATTTTCTCCTAAAATTCTTTAAAATAATAATAGTGGATTCTTCTTTTATAGTATTAATTATTATAATAATTTACTATATCTTTATTTTGGGCACGGGCGTTTGTTTTTATATAAATATACATGAATATATGCTTATATATTTATAATTAATTTTGATACCTTAGAAATTCAAAATGCAATATCTTACTTTTTGCCCCGGGCTAAGCACGGGGCCTTGTTGCTAGTATAATAATAGTTTGCACCAATATAATTGGATAAACTTTCATATAATTCAGAAAGGACAAAGTAGAACCATTTGAATGCAAACTATACATTCTGAATAATAGAATATTAACAATCTGAAGATTTACTAGTGGAATGTTCATCCAGTTTCTGCAGTGCACAACACATCCACTGATTTACCATCAGTAAACATTGCAAGATTTTCTGTATATTAGAGTGCATTACCCAACACTAATTGGATATTGAAAACAACATACAGAAAATTTTAAAAAAAATCCCCATAGAAATATAATTCCCAAAGTGTCTCATACATTTTTTATTTTAGCACACCACCTTCATTTCCAATTCTATATACAAGCAATTAAGATATGATATCAAAGCACAAAGAAATGATAAATTTTATCCGACATTCTGGTGTCTCTAATTGATGCAGTTAACTTTATTAAGTCCTTCAAATTATCACTTCCCCTTCAACTTTATTAATGCTGAAATCACTAAAAACTATGCTCCATAAAGACTTTCTCCTTCCAAAATATTTTTAGCAGCCTCTTTGTTCCTGCAGATAAAATCCCAACATAAAATAGTGTATCGGTATGTGAATGTATTTGGAAATAAAATACAAAATAAAAAAATTGCTTTAATCCACACATAATATTTGTCTTCTGATGCATGTATACTAAATCTCTAATGAAAAAAAATGCAAAAAACATTCCTTTCATTTATATTCTCACCTGCACAACTCATTCTAATGCAATCACAAAATATTTTACCCAATAAAAAAAGATCACGAAACATTTCTTCTGATGCCATTAATTTAAATATGTAGAAGGAAAAGGACGCATTCACAAGATTTTTTTTAATTACACGTCAAACTAAAGCATAGCTTAATTAATATTTGTAAGTTCATTATGGCATTACAATTTAGGCAACTGTAAAATTACTACCCATGTTGGATTAGGGATTTTGATTAACAAATAAAAAAAAAAGTCATTTTTAAACAAAACTTCAGCAACCAAGCCTAAAATCATAAACCCTAAAATCAGAACCCACATTATACCCAAGATGGATATAGAGATTTACCTGAGAAGAGAGAGACTTACCAGAGGAGAGGTGGCAATGTGGCATCCTGAGAAGATGAGAAAATCAAAATGGTAGGTGGCGTCCCAGGGAAGATGGAAGGGAAGATGGGTGCCGTCCCTGGGAGTTGAAATGGCAGTGCCTTTTTTGAGGCTTGAATTTTGGAGTTGAAAATTCAAAATAGCATTTTGGTGGGGCAGAGTTTTTCTAATGCTTTGAATGGCTGGCTTGGCTTCTTTAATGAATTAAAGGAGAGTGCTTTCCACGTAAATCTTACCAAAATGGTGAGGGATGGATGCACCAGAATATCTCCCATACTTGTTTGAAGCATGGTTTGAAAAGAAAAAAATCACGAGTTCTTGGATTTTCACCTAAACTTGTTGGAAACACTATTTTTAAGCCAAAACTCATTTGCTTATGCCTTCTAGAGCCTAAGCTTGTATGATGTATAGTTTGAAGATAAATTTTACAAGTTCATGGTTTTCCACTAGGCTCGTCCATTGTTGATTTACAAAAAATTAAAAGTATCCACACATACCCTAACTCCTTGTAAAATAAAAATAAAAACAATTTTTTCTTGGATTCCTAGGCAATCAGACATCATGGTATCTAATCAGAAGGCAATTAGATATCATGGGAGCTAAAGACATGAGGTTAAAGTTCAAGAAACAAAGATTCAATAGGCCACTAGTTGACCGGTATAAGATTCAATAGGCCACTAGTTGACCGGTTTTCACAATGGTTGAATATTATAGCTACTGGATCAAAAGTTAGACACCAGACTCCAAATCTTTCGAAACAAAAGGCCAAATTATGTCTCCCGTATTTAAGATAAAGATCTAAGGTTTCAAGACCATTAGAGGAACAAAGAAATGCAATAAAGCCAAGAACTCAAAATGAACTCCAGTAGCCAATTTGAGAAGCAGTAATCGGCTAATTGGCCCACTGTCAAAGATTGGTCAACTTCAAAAGTCCAAAATGTGGTGAAAACCTTTTCAGAGTCAAGGAACATATTCAAAGAGTGATTCCCAAAGTTTCAAGGCAAATGAAGGTCATTTGGATCAAAACCCAAGCAATAGCGGATTGACTATTGAATGCAGCCAGTTAGAGTCAGCCAATAGCCGACCAGACTATAGCAGTCGGCTATTGTTCTTCAAAAGCACATGTTAGCACTCAGTTTGAATTAAAATCATCTCCAACTGTTCCAACCACTTCAAAGGCCTATAAATAGAACCCTTAGGCATTCCTTTATAGAGAATCAAACACAAGAAACATTCAAGAAAAGAAACTCTGCTTCAAGATCAAAATCTCTCCTAACTTCCTGTCACTAACTTCCAATATGGTGAAACTAAGCCAAACTCAACCAAAACCTCCCAAAGCTTTGAAAATGGTGCTAACCTCTGCAGTCTCCCTCCAGTAAAACCAAGTAACAGTGGTCCTTTATTAAGACCTTTCCATCCGAAATCTATGGCTTTTTTCGGATTTTCTTTGTCTTCCTTACTTAAAGAGTATGGATGTCCTCGACCATACAAAGTACAGTTAACACACTCATAGCTAGGCTTCTTTTTTAACTGCCATTTTGGCCCTAGAACGACACAATCTTTGACGATCCACTGTCACAAAAAAAAATAATAAAAATAAATAAAAAATAAAAAAACAACTTCCTTGGGTCTGCACAAATGCCACCCTTGTAAAACAAGTGATAATCTCAAAGATGCCTAATTGGCCAAAACCAAATCTCATATAGAAAACCACTTGGGTTAATCATGCAAAATCACAGGGAGAGGGAATTCAAAACCCTTGGCAACCATTTCAGGAAGAAGGAAGGAGAAAATATAGTTTGTTCCAAGCACTAACCAACTGCAATTGCAGCAATGGGCTATTACCCTTGTAATTTGCAGTTAGTTTTCATTTTTATGGTTTTTTTTTCTTTTCTTTTTTCTTTTTTTTGTAAATTCAATAAGTATGAGGTCACGTAAGCACTAACCCACAAATCCCTGTAACTTGCACCAACAAAGGCCAAAGCATTTGATTCCATGTAATACAAATGTGAGAAATTGAATTAAATAATAAAGATTTTTGCCTTTTCTCTTACTTTTTTTTATTTTTTATTTGGATTTTTGTAAATTCCTGTCACATCCCAGTCCCGAATCACCCTGGCCTAAGGTAATCTCCAAGGTGTATCAAACATACTCCCGCCTGTTGTACCTGTCTCGAGCCAAATACAACACACAATGGGGAGAAAACAACCTTCCTTACACGTGAGTTAGAACTCACTAAAACACATCAAAGGCAATTAAGCATAGCGGAAGCTGTATTTCTTTTGTGTGAGGTATCAATTCCCATTCAGTCTATTTAATATTTCAAGTTTCAATAAAAAAGAATTATATAATTATATACATTGTTTTATAAAAGAGGGTGTATAAAAGAACCCTATACAAACAATACCAAAAGTATAAACAAAAGAATAACTAAACCTATGTGTAGCTCACACAAAAAGGAGCTAGCCACACCCACATCTGCAATGACTCCAAAACATCATTACATGCTCCGAAGAAAACGGATCTACGCGGTCTTTAGCTCGGGCCACTCCTCTAGCCTTGAAGGTACCTTTTGGGTAACCTTCTCTCTCCTCGACCTTTTCAAGGCCAAGGGCTGCATCTGAGACTGTGACACCAAAAGTAGTATCATCAATACGACAATTGAGCAAGTATAGGTAATAATAAGGTAATACATAATATATCAAATTGAATTTAAGACGGATAAATTAAAAACAGATGTCAATGATAAGTATCAACTAGGCAAGTTGTGCTAAAATGAATAATTTATGCATTGCTAAAATGAAAACATACAAATTGGCTACTACCTTAAGCTCATCCTCTCAAAAGAGAGCAAATCTAGTTGGGATGTCTATTTGGAATGTCACCAGTGGCCAGGCCAAAGGCTAGCTGGCGACCCGAGTCTCGAGTTCCGATGTTCCAGATGACTTACTGCAGTAGTCTCGAATAACTAAACCGAGTTCAACCCCGTCGAGTATCACAGGGTTGAAGCTAAGTAGTGCCGACTCAATCGAATCAAATGATATTCAATTAAAATCGGATTTGAGTAAGTTTGTATTCATTCAATCATAACCAAATCGAACAATATTCACATATATTAAATTACTTACTCAATCCTCATTTCTAACGATTGTCAAATTGGATACACAATACGAAGTTACGAACTGAAAATAAAAAGATCAAACCTCAATGAATACTAATAATGCGATCAATCTATTGAGTAGGATTTGAGATCCAAAATGAATTCGTACTCCAATATGAAATTCAATTAGTTTAAGGGAATCAAGATATTTTTACGATTTAACTCTAGAGTATTATTTTCTTAGTCCTCCACCATCCAATACAAAATAAGCTGGGAAAGTCAACGAAATACTACCTTATTTGGTGTCACCAGTTATAAGAAATACGATGAATTTCCCAACGAATTATCATGGCATAGTTTTAGACTAAAGAATATCCATTGGTCCAATTTATAAGGTTAAGGGTTCCATTTTAGGGTCATAAGGTCTCAAAGATTCCTAATTTCCTATGGGAGTAAGGGTGAGCCCCAAAGTCCATTAAATGGAGGATTAAGGAGGGTTAAAGTGGTCTAAGAGTGTTAGTACTCCTTTAATTGGACCCAAAAAGCCCAAACAGTTGGGTTCAGGTCCACTCGAGCAGCCCTATGTGCGCTCAAGCGGAGGTGTCCAGAGTGGGTGTGCACTCAAGCGGCCACTGGTGTGCTCGAGCGCCCATTACACACTTCCATTCTGGAATTCCCAGTGAGTGGGTCCGCTCGAGCGGCCATATGCACGCTCGAGCGCCCGCTCCAGAATTCCATTTTCGAGATTCTGATGGGTTCTTCCTTCCATTTCTTCTCTCCCTTCTTCCAACACACCACCTGCATAATGGAGCCTCCTTGCTTCCATTCACATAGTATAATTCTTCCATTCAATCTCCATCATTTAAAACTCATAAATCAAACCACATTCATTCATTTATTAAGAACTAATGCATTAAATAAGAGTATCATTGAGTCAATGAATTTAACATATATGTAAATCCAGATCATGCTTATACTTGCCTCTATTTGTGCTTTTCCAAACCTTTCTTCACCACTTAATTCAAAGGGACCCAAAACCCCAAATATTCAAACCCTAATCACCAATGCACGTGAAAAGACCAATGAATATGCATGATTTGTCAATCATGAGTCTCTTGACTCTATTGTAACTCAAAATCCAAATCAAAAGTGTTTGAAGTTTACCTCTTATAAGAATTTCGAATTTTGGAAGGGATGGAAGATGGTGGAGATGACCTCTAGCTCACAAGAAGAGAGGAATATGAAGATGATGAACATGAAGAGCTTCTCTAGCTCTCAATACACATGCCTTCACTCTTGTAGTGATTGGAGGAGAAGAGAAATGAAGAGAAGATAAGGAGAAGACTAGAGAGGAATGGAGAATGGAAAAGGAAAAGAAAAGTAGGGATGATTGTATATAAAGGGGTCAAGAATGCACTTTTGCAAGAAAGTCCACAAAATTTGTATATCCTCATTTTGAGTCAAATGAAGGTCCAATTATTCAATGGTTGATCAAATGAAGAAGAGTCTGATATGAAAATTGATGCACTCGTCAAAATACACGTGATGATGTTAAAATGACGTGCAATTGATGAAAAATGTGAAAACTCATATTTACGAAAAAGCCCTTGACTCTGCTCAATTGAGTCAACTCGATCCCACTCACCTGCTCAAAGTTCAAAACTCAACTAACTCAATCTATAAAGACTAATAAACACTAATCACCATAATTAGCAATTAAACAAAATTAATTTAGCTAAAACACAATTTATTAGTAATAATTAAGATTAAATCGGGTTGGGGTGTAACAATTCCACTACCTTGCTTATGGCCTTTCTAAACTAAGATTGTGTGATGCTAGGTTTGAGACAACGAGTGATGCTTGGTTTGAGACAAAAAACCAAAAGTTCATGGGTTGTTTTTCCTAAACTAGTCCAAAATATGGTTTGTACGCCAAAATTCATTTGCTTGTGGCCATTCTAGCCCAAGCTTGTATGATGTGGTTTGTTGACCAAAATTTGTATTTCAAGGTTTAGACCTAGACTTGTCCAAAATATAGGTTTTAGGCCAACATCCGTTTGTTTATGGATTTTTTAGACATAGGTTGTGAGAAGAATTGGTTAAATACGAAAATTCCACTAGTTTATGACTTTTCACGTGCACTTGTCAAAAATATGTTTTTTACGCCAAAACTCACTTGCCTATGGCTCTTAAAGCCTAGAACATGTATGATGCATGGTTTGAAGGCAAATTTTCAAAAGATCTTGCCTTTCCACCTATACTTGTCCAAAAAATGATTTTTTGGCCAAAACTCACTTCTAGCTTTCAGACGCTTAGCTTGAGTGATACATTATTCGAAGATCAAAAGTAACTAGTTTTGGGTTTTCAATTTTGCCTTGTCCAAATCATTGTTTTTAGACCTATATTCACTTGCTCATGGCTTTTTTAGCCTAAGCTTGTGTGATGCATAGTTTATGGACCAAAAACTACAAGTTCATGGTTTTTCACCTTCACCTGTCAAAAACATGGTTTTTAATGCCAAAACTCACTATTTTATGGTCTTTGGAGCATAAGCTTGTGTGGTGTATGGTTTAATACCCAAAAACCACAAGTTCATTGTTTTTTCCCGTAAACTAGTCAAGGTTATGGTTTTCATACAAAAATTAACATGCTCATGGCTTTTATGTCTTCTTCTCAAAACTCATTGCTCATGGATTTTAGCCTAGGCTTATGAGCAGGGGCGGAACCAGGATAAAGTCATTGGGAGGGCCATTGTGAAAAAAAAAGGTTCTTGGGGGGGCCATTGCTAAAAAATGCCTTTAAGTTTTATTAAATCCCAAGGGGCTTTATGTAATTTATGGGGGGCCATGGCCCCGGCCAGCTCCCCCAGTTCCGCCCCTGCTTACGAAGTTCATGGTTTTGAAAAAAAAAAAAAAAGCACAAGTATATGGTTTTTCACCTAATCTTGTCCAAAATCACGACTTTCAGATTAAAACTCACTTGCTAAAACCTAATTTTATATATGGACTTCATAGCCAATTTCACGTACTCATTGCTTTTGGCCTGGTATTTGTGAATTTCATGCTTTCATGCTAAGACTCACCTGCTCATAGCTTTCTTAGCTAAAGCTTGTATGTTTTGAGGCCCTCATACCGAACTTCACATGCTAATTGCTTTCTAGCCTAAGCTTGTGAATTTCATACTTCCTTAGCAAAGCTCACATGCTCATGGCATTCTAACCCTTTGTGTCTGGCCTTCATACAAAATTCTCGTCCTCTTGCCTTTCGGCTCGAAAGCTTATGGATTGCATTCATTCATACCAAAATCTATATGCTTGTGAGAAGCGTGGCTTTAAACCAAAACTCCAGCACAAGACCCATTCGGCCAAAGCTTATCAAATGCAATATTTTCACACCAAAATCAGCAAAGCTTGTTAAATGTATGTTTTTTTCACTAAAATTCAGTTGCTATGGCTTCTTAGCTTATGCTTGTACAGTCCATGTTTTCACACCAAAATCCACTCGCGTATGGCCTCGTAGCCTATGCTTGTGCAGTCCGTATTGTCAGACTAAAATCCATTTGCTCATGGCTCTTTAGTCAATTATATATGCTTGTACGCTTCATTTTTTTCCTGGCTAAACTCACTTGTGATTCCGTAGTCTATGCTTGTGTAATGATTTGTCTCATACCAAAACTCATTTGTTCATGGCCTTTTTCGCCTAAGCATAGCAAATCCATGGCTTTCATGCAAAAACTTCACATGCCTATAGCTTATATTTTAAACTTGTAAAATTTCATGATGTAGAATAGTTTCTATACTTAAACATCTATATGATAGAAAGTTACACTGTCATATAAGTTTCTAACATGAGCAGCACCATATCCAAAACACAGACATTCTCAGAAAATTGACAAACTATTCTTTTCTCATTAATCGGATAGTATCAATCTTTACATTATTAAAAATATATATATACATTTAAACCCAAAAGAAAACAGAAAATAAAAGAAAAATTAAAAAAGAATGTGGTGAATTTAATAAGAATTTGTTTATCCAAAGCCAATCAAACTATTAGCTTTTGTTTCTTTTATGCAGATTTGTCCTCTAAACAGCTACATTTGCGCTTTCGAGCTTGCACTACCATGGGAGCATGTGTTAGAGGAGGAGACTCTATTAGCATCACTCTGTGCAGTAAGCCAACATAGGAGTAGAAATCATTGGCGGTGATGTTTAAACGGAAGTTGATTCCAAATAGGAAGTGCTGTTCAAAAACGTTCATAAATCCGGTGCTGTTAATTCCTCCTATTCTCGCATAATAACCATTGCTGCAGTGTCTAACGAAATCAAACCAAAAAAAAAAAAAAAAAAAAAGAAATTATTAATCCATAAAGTGTTTAAAATGGAAAAGAGAGTCAAAGACTTAAAAAATTAAAATTCAGGATTTCTAGACAAAAAGAAAATAAAGGAGAAGATAAGTAAAAAATTCTACTTTTCATATCAACTTTTCATTTTCCTTTTTTTTATTTCTGTTTTTACCTGAATTCCTGATTGTATTAGAAGGGTCAGAATATACATTGGCTTGAAAAACACAAGCACCAAAGAGAAACCAGCAAAGACATTCCAGGAGAAGAAACAATAGGGAAAAGGGACCAAAAATAATAAATAAATAAACCAGAGCAGTAGAAAGGACAAGGCAGCAGCTGAAAAGCAAAGGACTTCAGCTAAAAACCACGCAGAACATCAGCAAACAGAGGAACAGGGCACCTCCAGATCCATTGCAAAAGTCAAAACCAGAACTCTAGCTGACAGTGAAGGTGAAAGCCTTTTCAATCAGTTGGAAAATGAAGTGTAGAAATCCATACAAGAGAGGACAGGGCGTCCAAGGCTTTTTAGTAATCCTCCTTGTATCAATTCATTTGAACTCACATTAAAACCAACTACAATTACTAACTACAGTTGCATTCACTAATGACTGCTCAACTTACTGTGAAACAAATAAAAAATGATGCATAAGAGAATGGTAATGAAATTGATGGAAACATCAAACACACTGCCTGATTGTAAACAGCTACAAGAAAACTGTGTAGAATTTATTAAAGAGTGGAATGAGGAGAAGTTGTAGTGAACACTAAAATATATTTTACAATTCGTTTCAATCAAGGAAGCATACATCAAAAACTTATGTAGAGTGGAAAAAGATTTTCCAGCAACTGATTAGTTGTAGAAGAAACACATTCTAAGCTCAACAAAAGGACTGATCTCCAGCTATATTTTGTTGCATTATTAAAGAAGAAGATGGCATCATAAGAAAATACCCCCCTAGCCCATATAGTGCAAGAGCTTAAAGGAGATGGCAACAAAGAAAATCTGGTCTTGGTCCAACCAAAACCCTACCTAACACCAAGAAGAATAAAAGAAGAAAAACCAGAAAATGAAAACGCCAAGATAATGAGAAAATAGCAATTTCAGAATTTAAAATCTCTCATTATGTCCGATTCAAACTCCAAAAAGGAAAAAAAATGAATCCTAGAAACTGAATATGCCAAGAGAACAAGAAAATAGCAATTTCAAGAATCTAAAGTTTCTCATATCCATCGATTGAAACAACAAAAGTAAAAATCCAGAAACTGAATAGGCCAAGAGAACAAGAAAATAGCAATTTCAAGAATCTACTACTTACATGCCATCCATGAATTTGGCTGCAACCAAGATACTGGTGAGGAGGAGCCTATGAAAATTGAAGGAATTGATGGGGAACGGGGGCCGTTGGTGCTTGGAGAACCGATCAAGATAGATATAGGCAACCAAAAAGCATGCAGGGCTGCAACTCGCATTCCTGACAATCCTCTCCAGGTAGCTCTGGATGGAGATGGTGGGACTTGTGATAACGTCAAAGGCTGAGATTCTCCCAGTCCCAATCATCGTCCAGTAGTTGGATTCGGCAACCCTTTACAGCTGAGATGAGAAGAATTTGATGAATTTATCTTTTGGATCCACTCGAAAATTTCCCAAGAACGCCATTGGATTGGAATTGCTCTCAAGAGAAGATTGAAGATAGAATGGTTTCATCATGGGTGATGGACGAAAGTGTATGGAGAAGCACTCACAAGAACGTAGAGAGAGAGGTTTCTAGTAAAATGAAACTGTGGGGGGAGAGGCTCTATCTATAAACAGGAGATTGGCCGTTACTCGTTTGAATTTTTTTGATTTTTTTTTTCAACGTTTTTGACATGTTCTTGAAGAAAAACTAGTCCAGTTGTCTTACAAAGGTGTGCTTGACACCAGTTGTTTGCTTGGCTGGTCAGGAGTCAGGACCAGGGTGGATAAACCCCAGAAAACTCTCTGATTTTGACTCTTGACTCTACCCCTAATCTTACTAAGTCGTGTAATCTCATCTTAATAAGTTGTTTGCATTCTGAACAATATGATAAATAGCTCTAATTTTAAATAATTAATATTTATATTTAAGTAATTATACATCAGGTATGGAGTAAAAAAATTCAAAACGATGACTAAAATGTAATTTAAAACTTATATTTGATCTTTTACAACCAAAATTTGGACCAACAAATTATGTGATATGCAATATTTTTTCTTATGCTTTCCTTACTTGCATATATAAATTTATTAATTTGAATTGATTATTATGAATGCATATAGATAAATGTATATTTATATTTTTTAAGAAATGGATTTAATTTTAAAATACTTTTAAAGTTAATTTATGAAAAAAGTGAATCTCCCAAGTATTTGCATTAACTCTATCTGAGTCAGTTTTTTTACATTTGATGAGTCGAGTCGGAGTCACGGGTCTTCCAACCTTGATCGGGACTCAGGATTGTGGTATGTGCGTGATCATCATATAAATAGGATTGTTGTGCATAAAGCGTTGTGATCGATGGATTGTCTGTTCCTTGATTCTTTTGGTAGGAATACAAACCAACTTCGAGTTGGGTTAATTCAATGGGAATTTGGGTTAAAGCGGACTTCAAATCAAAAAACATACGGAGCAAACCCACTTCTAATGAGACTCCACCATCTCTTATGTGGGCATATTTAGACCTGTAAATCTAAGATAGGCTTTGAAGCACAATACATAATGAGCATAGTCACAACTTATGCGACTCTACCAACCCAGATAGTTTTACTCAGACATGCAAATATGAGGTAGGTTTCGAAGCATTTGACATGGGGAGTAGACCCACACCCTATGCGACTCCACCGACTCCGAGATGGAAAAAGATCTCCCCTTTTTATCTTTTTATCTTTTTTTTCAATTTTTGATACAGGAGCAAACAAATCTTTCAAGTGCTTGTTCGGTATTTGATTGCCCATTTTCGAGCTTACTTTAGACGGCCTTTGGTTGTGTGTTGAGTGTATGACGAATCCATATCCCAGTTTTTAACGTGGACCATGTACATGAGTAGAATTTGAGTTAGGAGTTGCAATATGTTTTTCAGCTTATCAAAAGGCAAATAAGGATTTTTTTGCTATCGGAGGGTTCCCAACTCTTTGGGCTGGACTAATCCCTCCGGGCCCAGAGGGAAGCCGGGTAAACTCCCCTGTAGACCCAGTGTAGTAGTACAGTTTCGAACCTACAACCTCCGGACAAACCATGGTCCTAGGCAAACAAGGATTTAGATAGCATAATCCTACGCTGTCAAAAACGATCAGGCACATGTCCTTCTAGAGATCATAAATTCCCTCCTTTCTATGTCAACCAACTTTCAACTTTCCAATGCATACCTCTTTCGTCGCTTGGAGATTTTGTTTCTAATTATTTACTTATTATTTTGATATCTTGTGCTTCATGTTTTCATTTTTTTCTTGTTTACTTTTTTATTCTTTTTTTTATTATATATAATCCTAAGAAATTGCTACTTCATTTGGCCTTTCTTGAACTTGCAGCCCTTCATCGGTTTGAGGTCGAAGCTTTGTCTAGCTTGTTATTATATTCCAATGCATGTGCTAGTGATGTGTTGCACATTTAAAACCTCTTGACCGATATCTTGTTTGTATTTTATTATTGTATCTTCTTTGGTACCTTTGATGTGTTCTTTGCTGTTTAAGTGTTCGACATTTAGTTTGTAAGTTTTTATTTTGGTCTCCTTCTGGAAATGAAATCGTTGAAATGTTTTAGACCTCCGCCATTTGGGCCTTGATCGTATAAGAAAATTTCTCATGTGTTTTGCCATGTTGTTTCCTTTCATAATGTTGATATATTTTCAATCGTTGATGTGTTAAAATAAGGCTTTTAAATTGAAAGTTTTTAGTTTACTCTCTCCATAAATGAGAGTTTTGAAATATTTCCGACCAACGCCATTTGGGCCTTGGTCCTAAGAGTTTAAACAATCCAGAGATTTATGTTCTTTGAAAAATAATTTTTTTATTTTTCCTCAATGATTTTTTCTTCTATATTCATAAGTGTTTGACCCTCCCCTTTTGTGTAAATTATGCAATTTCCTTTCTTCCTTTAGGCCCTAAGTCTCATTTTTTTTTGCGTTTTGTTTCTTTAAATGTAGTTCATCCATGTTTTACTAGATGCGGTCTAAAATTTTTGTGCAACCTTGTTACTTTGCATCGTGAGAGCCTTAAGTGAATAGGTAATCTTGATGTTTAGACCCTGCCACTATTAGATGATCGTGTGGGAGTAAACTAACTTTTTATAAAAGGGAATAAACTACCTTTAGTTGTGGCGATTTCTATAGGTGTGTTTATGGGCCGGGCTCGGCCGGGCTAAGGCATATCCAAGCCCAGTCCCACTTTAGTAAAAGTGGTCCAGGTCTGGCCCAAGCCCGATACGGGCCATAAAAGTCAGGCCCAAGCCCTACCATGTAATCAATCGAGTTGGGACGAACTAGGTTTTCCATCACTTTTGTGGGAATTAGAGCACTAATTAAATTAATTACATGCATTTCTTACACAAGCCGGGCCAGGCTATGGGTTTTCTATCACCAAAATCCAAGTCTGGCCCAATTATTAATCGAGCCCTCATTACATATCCAAGCCCGGCCCAAAGCGGGCTAGGCCCGGATTGGGCTCAGGCTGGCCTAGCCCATGAGCAACCCTAGATTTCTATAGAACTACTAGAGTCTTAATTAAGTGGAATAGCTGCGCAAACACCTAAAAGTTCTTCTACAATTGAGTATCCAAAATATATTTCTAGAACTCTTTAAATAGTCTCAATCGTTTCATGGATACTAATCGGATCAAACTCTAAATGTTTGGATATATGGCCTTTTGGTTTGGGAATGAATTTACAACTTTGCTTGGATTTTTGTCTTTGTCCATAGCATACCATTCCAAAGATAAGTTTGATCTTAGCATTTGGACGTCTGAAGTTAGTGTCAAGATTTCATCTCTCAATATTTGTTCCCTTTTCAAAATCCTTATGAAATCCCAACATGTCATTTTTGGATATTCTGATATTGGAAATAGATGAGGAAGGTGAAAGGTTGTCCAAGATCTTAGATAGAGAGAAAAGAGACAGAGGTTGAAGGGTAATGTGGTCTAGCCAAAGAGATAGAAAGAGAAAGAAGTAGGGAGGGAGAGGGGAGGTGTTCTTGAGGGATGTGAGAGAGAGGAAGAGAGAAAGACAGTAAAAGATGGTGGGTCACAGTGTGACAGAATTGGGATTTTCTTCTGGTGGAAGCAAGCGAAATCTTCTAACAGTAGCAGAGCAATATTTTTTTTTTCAATGGAGATTAATAAATTTTTGAATTTGTTCTTATCATTTAAAAATAATTTTAGTTATTGTTTAAGTAATTTTTACTAATATTTATAGAAAAATCCTAAATTTTAAAATACTTAAATGTTTTGCAGGCACAATTTCTCAAAACTTTAGGGAAAATTAATGTATAAAAATAATAGGGTTCACTATAATGAATTCAATCCACTAAAGATAATCATTTACTCTTTCTTTTAGGACTTATAATTGCATCTCACTCTAATCAAAGTAGGATCTATATCGGATTAATCACATGTTAACCAAAATTTTCATGATTAATTAATAAAAATAAGTTGATTGGTTACTTGTGACCATTTAATGGACCACGATGCTTATGGCAGGCATGGATAATTGAAAATCCATTGATTGGTTACTTGTTAGCATTTAATGGCCACGACATGCCATAAAAAAAGGTGAAGAATCAAGGTGTAATATCGTTTGATGGCCTATTTTTTTAGTGGACTTTATATAGATTTTACTCAAATAAAGGTTGGTCTCATAATAAGATTGAGCACATCATATTGGAAATGTATGCTTAAATATGGTGGGACCAACTCTAATTTGAATATAATGATGGATAACCAAGATGTAAGGGGAGAAATGTCTCTTACGAAGACTTTCATTTTAGAGAAAATGAATGATTTGCTCTATTAAACTCTCTTTATAATTTGGAGTTACCTCGTGGAAAGACAAAGCTGACTATAAAACCATTTAGATTCTCTCCTTTTACGAAAGGAAAAAAGCAGATAAGGAGGGGCAAATATGTAATTAATCAAAACAACCTTTTGAAACAATGTATTCTCACGGATCAACGAAGTTGAGAGGGGGCAATTTTGTTGGAAGTAGGTGGGCCTATATCGGATTAATCACATGTTAACCAATATTTTCATGATTAATTAATAAAATATATGTTGATTGGTTACTTGTGACCATTTAATGGACCACGATGCTTATGGCAGGCATGGATAGTTGAAAATCCATTGATTGGTTACTTGTTAGCTTTTAATAGGCCGCGACATGCCATAAAAAAGGTGAAGAATCAAGGTGTAATATTGTTTGATGGCCTAACTTTTTAGTGGACTTTATATAGATTTTACTCAAATAAAGGTTGGTCCCATAATAAGATTGAGCACATCATATTTGAAACGTATGCTTAAATATGGTGGGACCAACTCTAATTTGAATATAATGATGGATAACCAAGATGTAAGGGTAGAAATGTCTCTTATGAAGACTTTCATTTTAGAGAAAATGAATGATTTGCTCTATTAAACTCTCTTTATAATTTGGAGTTACCTCGTGGAAAGACAAAGCTGACCTTAAAACCATTTAGATTATCTCCTTTTATGAAAGGAACAAAGCAGATAAGGAGGGGCAAATATGTAATTGATCAAAACAACCTCTTGAAACCATGTATTCTCACGGATCAACGAAGTTGAGAGGAGGCAATTTTGTTGGAAGTAGGTGGGCTTCGTGGATAGGTTTTTAAAACTTTTGACCCACTTGACTCAAGGATCAAATACCCATAAGGCCATAAACCATATCCAGGATGCAATCCCTTCGTTTCATCAACCATGTACAGCAATAAACTCTATCCAGAAGATGAAAACTAGCAACAAATAAGCCACCAAAACAATCCACAACACACAAGGAAGTAGATTATACTTTTGGAGCTCGGTTGTGCTCCAATGGAGAAGAAGACTTGCTTGATGAAGAAACTCTTTCTTTGTAAACAACTTAGAATCTCTAAGACCTCAAGTCTTTCATGCTATGACCTGTATCAGATCTCTTCTCTAAAGGAGATGGGTGGGATCTCCTAAAGAAAAAAAGTAGAAGCTCTAAAGGAACTAGAATAGAACTAGAAGAGAGAAAGGAATATGAGAGGGCTTGAGCAACTCTTGCTCTTGGGCGTGTAAGCATACATCGGACATCCACCCTTCTCCTTTATTTATAGCTATGGCAACCTCCTCTTACTAATTATTAATTAGAAGTCTCACTTCCATACAAATTAGTAACTTTCTCATTTCTAATATTTATAGAAGTCTCACTTCCACAACAATTAGTAACTTACTATTACCACTATTAGAAGTCTCACTTCAAATAGAAATAGTAACTTTCTAATTCCTTCCTTTTAGAGTTTAATTAGGATTAGTATCTTTCTAATAACTTGGGCTAGTGTGGAGACCACTAGGGATTCCATAGAAAGCTAGCTCCAAGTAGGACACCGCGACCCCACATCTCATATGCAATCCGGGCCCACAGTTAATTGCAAATAACACCATTATATAAATGCAGTTGCACTCCAGTCTTAGGAATAAATTACAAAGAAGACCCTAAACTTCCCAATTACCACAAGTAGGCCTCCCTCTATCAATATCCATGTATCAATTGGATTAAACTTGTCCCTTCCAACCTTAGATCCACATCTTATCATCTTTGAGCCCCAATTAATTACAGTAATCATCAGTACTGTCCAATTAACTCTTAATCGAGATGGGTGCGCACTTACTAATGACAAATCCATTAATTGGCACAAGGGGATAATATAGATAGATTCCATCTTGACCATTTAATGTTCCCACAGTCCTACTACCACGTACCCAAGACATCGAGGTGTTGACCTACAGTTAGCCTCACTCATTGGTGAATCAAAGTAAATGAATAGATAGAAAATTGAATTCATCAATGTCTCAGGATTGAAAGCCTATAGCTAGGGAATTATGAGAGCAGACCTTAAAATCAAGATAGTGTTCCATAAGGTGCTTCTCATAGTCCTTCAATGCATCCAATGTGCCAGCACCATGATCCAGAATCTTACATTTTGATGATCAAGACAAATCACACTATCTCATAATGATCAAAGTGCTACAACCTTATCAATTGAGATGCCCAGTCTCTTCACTGGTTGTAAAGACATTTAAGTATAAGACTTGTGCCACATGTCTCCCGTATGTGGATCTCATCTGATATATTAATGGGACCCAGTTCATCTCATGAACCATCATGTAATATGTATTGGTTATGTGCATAAAATAATAAAACACCATTCATCTTATGAAAGGAAAGTATGATTTTATTGATAAATAAAGAAATTAATCAATTTATTACATCATCTGATGGATTGAGTCCATACAATCTAACAAAATTTCCATTCTCGACCTACCCTCCCTCCATCCTTGGTGGGTAAGATTTGTTGGAGAGGCGAGGAGGGTGATGGTGCCTGGCCAAAGAGAGGCTAGTAGGAAGAGAGAAAAGAAAGATACCAGAGGGAACATACCTTGAGTGTTTGCCTTTTGGCGATTGCAGGAGAGGATGTGATGCTAGAACAGAGTCGGGATTGATGGTCCTCTTATGATCTTTATCCGAAACGCGGGAAAATTTTTCTGTGCTAGCAAGTTGCACAAAAAAAAAAAAAAAAGAAAAAGAAAAAAACACAAAATAAAATCTTTCTCAAATTCCTTCTCCGGTGGGACATGATTTTAGAGATCATTCCATGAGGGTAAAAATGAGGATTGCTCAATTATGTCAAACAAATAAGGTTTTGATGGTTTTATCCCATGGGAATCCAAGAACAACTCATTAGTCAGGGCCTTAATTTCACACACATGCAGAAGGATTGGTCCTTGCGTCCTCAAGTTATAGTATCACTGCAAAACCGATAGCCTAACATTGCAAAAAACAAAAAATAAAAAATCATGGCACTCGATCACTGTTCTGTATGTGCATGCAATCCTCATCTTTTACCTGATCAAACTAACTCAGACTTGTAGATTAACAACTATTTATCTTTTTTAATGTAGATTAACAACTTGGTAATAACTTTCAGATACCCATTTATTAATCTTGCCTGTTTGGGGGCTTTACTAATGAAGTTGAGTGGAGTAAAGGTTATTTTGAGGAAATAATAAAATATAAGTGGGTTATGATGGTATTTTATTTTTAGTCGTTTGTGATGGAATCTTTTTGATTTTTTTTTATTGAAAAGTGGATTTTGATGTCTTTTAGTAGAGCAGTGTGGTTACTTTTTTACTTTTTTTTTTTTTTTTGAAAAATATGGTGGGAAATTTGAATTAAAGTATTTTGGTGAGATCTTTTTTTATAGAAATTAGGGCTTTACCTTACTTGACTCTAACACTATGTTTAGAAGGGGAGGGGAGGGGAGGGAAAATTAATTTTACCTCTTCTTGTTTGGATAGTCAAAAAGTATGAGGAAGAAAAGTGAAAAAGTATAATTTTGTTTGTTTGTGATGTAGAGAGATAATTACCATTTTATTCTTACTTTTGCAAAAGCTTCAATTTGACAAAAGGGCAGTTTAGTAATTTTCTAAAAAATTCCACTCTTTGCCTCCCATTTTCCCCCAGTTTTGAAGGAAAAATTTTGGAGTGGGCCCCACACTAATTTTACCCCCAAATTCCCCTCCCCTACTTTTCCTCCCCCCTTCCCAAACACCCTCAATTTCAACATTCCCTCCATTTTCCCCTCTTTTTTTTTCCTTCCCCTCATTTTACCTCCTTCCCGAATGATACCTAAGGATAGAGTTGCCAAACAAGCCCGACCCTACACACTGCACTTTTCCCACACTAAGCCCCTGTTTGGCATATCTTTTTTTTTTGCCTCTAAACATCTATTTCTCTAAAGCGGAAAGATGTTTTGAAATTTAGAGGTGTTTGGCAATGATTTATAGCCTCTGCACACTTTAGAGCAAAAGAGGCAAAGCCTCTAAAAAAGAAATGCCCCAAAAATAGGCATGTAGAAATCAAAAGCAATGCCTCTTGAAAAAGCAGCGGCAGAACCCATTTTTTAGGACAGGACACAATTTCAATCAAAAGTAATTGAAGAACCAAGTAGATCATCTGAAAAATTTATACAATGCCTGGTTGCACTTGACATCACAAACTGGTATAGGCTTCAACCCACACACAGGCTGTGTGGGGATGGCCCAAGACCGATGGACAGAATACCTAAAGGTATATAAATTTCTTATTTATTTTGGTATTTAAAGGAGAGGTGAATATAGAATTTGACATTTATGGTTAAACTTTATTGCAGACTCATAAGGAGGTCAAAGTATTTAGGTCAAAGCCTCTTCCTTTTTCCCTAAGAGATGACTGTTTTATTTAATGGTACTTCAGCGATTGGGGATGATAAATGGGCTCCAACAATCGATGGCGTGCCTGATGATATTATAACGGATATGGATTCAAGTTTATTTAGCCTGAATGGTTATGATGATACTCCATCCCTAAACCAAACAAATTCCCAGTCTACCATGCGTGAAGATACAACTACTAGTCATATTGGTCTAAATGTCATGATGGCCTATTATGTGAAAGCGACAAAGGGCTTCTACAAAAGGGAGTCACAACGCAGTAGATGATTGCATAATTGAGCTCGCAGCCTCAGTAAATGCATCAAATCAGTTAGCTGCTGCTAATGCTCAATCTGAAGGACCTACCATGGAGGCATGCATTGACTTACTGCATGCCGTGCCCCAACTTCCAGAGACTAGCCCACTGCATATGGTCGCTCTGAGGTCTTTTATGGTTAAGGAGAAAAGAATTATCTGGACTAAATTCAAGACAGATGGGGGAAAGATAACTTGGCTCAAATCTTTAATAGAAATAGAGAAGGGAAATGCTTTTGGAGTTGCAAGTGATCTCTAGTTGTTTGGATTCTTTTTTGTTTGTTTTGAAACATGAATGTTATGTCTCTCATAAACTATTGTTCTTATATTTGGATTTTGAAACATAAATGTTATGCTTAAAACATGAATGTTATGTTTTAAACATGGTATGGTGTTTTATTTAAAGAATGTTTAAATTGTTAAATGTCTCCAAATATGAATGAATGATTAGTTATGTGTTGTTTGCAATATATACAGAGCATATGAACCCGATTTTATTACGAAATATCTTACTTATCATATTGTTGTACAAGAAGCGATAACAACGCTTGATTAAGGAACCATGTAGGAACTCAATCCTAATGGGACATGGTCATTTTCAAATTATTTTGAATGGGAACCCCATTATTTGTCATCAGCTATTACGTATGGAACAATATGTGTTTCAGCGTTTATGTACATATTTTAGAACAAAGAATTTACTAAAAGACATCAAATATGTACTTGTGGATGAGAAGTTGGCTATGTTCATGATGGTCATTACGCACGCCCATACGAATAGAGTGGTACAAGATAGATTCCAACACTCAGGGGAAACCATTCATAGACACTTCCGTCAGGTACTGATATCAATGATGATATTTGCGAAAGATATGATAAAGCCAACTCCACTAGAAATAATGCCTAAAGAAATTCTTTTGAATCCACGTTTTGAGCCATATTTTAAGGTATTGCTCTCTTTCCTTGACACCACGTTTTTATTTAAGCTAAATTCTTTTGAAAATTTTCTTAATGTTGATTTCGTCTTTTTAATCGGATTGTATTGGTGCTATAAATGGCACCCTTGTGCATGCCATTATCCAACCAGAGAAACAAATTCCATACAGAGGTAGAAAGGAGGAATGTATGCAACAAGCTATGGCAGTATGTTCATTTGACATGCTCTTTACCTATGTGGTATGTGGATGGGAAGGTAAAACTCATGATCAACGGATTCTCTTGGATACCGTTTCTGATGAAAGACTAAAGTTTCCACATGCCCCGCCTGGTAAAAAACTATTTGTAGTGCTTTAAATATCAACAAATGATTGCTACAACATAGTTTGACATGCCTTTAACATTTATCTTAAATGGTCTTTAGGTAAATACTACTTGGTTGATGCTGGTTACACAAACATGAGGGGGTTTCTTTTTCCTTTCGAAATGTTCGATACTGGCTTCCAGATTTTCAAGGTGTTGCCATTCCTCATACTAGAGAGGAGCATTTTAATAGATTGCATTCATCCTTAAGGAATGTGATCGAGCGAAGCTTTGGAGTATTGAAAGCTCGATTCCCTATTTTCAAGCGGATGACTCCTTACCCATTTCCTGTACAATGGAGTATCGTAGTTGCTGCAATGGCGATGCATAATTTCATTAGGAAAGAGGATATGGATGATCAATTATTTTCATAATTTTCAAAGGATGATGCCCAAGTAGAGCGTGACACTGGCATTGAGGAATCACATGGGGAAAACGCTTATACATTTGATATCACAGATAGGACAAAGATGAATGCTAAGAGGAATTCAATTGCAGACGCCATTTGGCGAGATGCTTCTTTTTGTGTTTGATTTTTATCATCTTATGTCATGGTTCTTCTTTTTTTTTTTTTTTTTTTTTAATTTTATCTTATGTCATGGTTTATCTTATGTCATGCAACATGAAGTGATGGTGTGTGATGATGGAATGATGGAGATTATATATAATTGTGTTTGATGTTGTAATTTTTAAATTGTCTACAAGTTATAGGCCATATTTTGATGGAAATGATTGTAGTTTTCAAATGAAAAGTAATTATGATATTATGGTATGTGTGTAGAGGATATATTTTGATGAAAATATGCATAAGTCCATTTTTTTACATAATGACAGAAAATACCCTCTAAAAAGAAGCAAACCCCTTTAAAAAAGAGGTAAATAGAGGGCATACCAAACGGTCTATTTGAAGTAGATCCGTTCATTACCAAACAAGTTCTTTTTGATCTAGTTTTTTTTTTATAGTTCTTTTTTAATTAGCTGTATTTTGAATGTTCTGGCAAAAAACGAGTCGAGATGCCAAACAAGGCCTTAAAAAGGTAGCGATAGTCGGAATCCAACCCGGATCGACTTCCATTCCACTCACAAACCCAAAACCCAAAACTCCAAGCTAGGGTTTTAGTAAACCCCATCCCTCTCTCCAATTTTTACGCAGTCACGCCCTTTTCTCTCGTTATTCCTCTCAAGCAGAAACACCAGCAAAGAAAGGAAGAAAGCGAGACAGACACAGAGAGAGGGAGTAGGAAGAGTGAAGATGGTTTCGCCAAGTCTCCTCCTCTCCACCATCGAATCCGTACTGCTCGGTCCTTCTCCTCCAACACCATACCAGAGAATCGAACTCATGCACGCCATTCGATCCTCTCTCCCCTCGTTCCGACCTCTTCTATCCTATCCCGTCAGCGCTCTCTCCCTCTCTCTCAAGCATTTTCTATTTTCATTCGCGATTCGCATTTCCTCCTGTTTTCTCTGACACCCGCTTTTTGGATTTTTCTTTTGTTTTTTTGTTTTGTTTTGTTTTTTTTTCTTGTTTGGATTTTCAGGCACCCAAAGCTTTAGATCGCTCCCAAGTCCAGTCGAAAGAGGCCAGACTGCCAGATTCTCGCCCCATCTCTCTCAATGACCAGGACCTTCAGATCGTCAGTTTCCTCTCTCTCTCCTTCTTGAAACTATGAATTCCTGGATTTCTCTCTTTATTTCATTTTTGCTTTAGTATGTTATTAGAGGTGGGCATTGAATCACTCTTCAATATCCATATTGCTTGATGGACTCATGAAATCAATCCCAAGAGCCGTGAATGCGACATGCATCTTGTTTACTACCTTTGGTCTTAATCTAAACACTGATTTGACCATTTTCCATTGTTGGATAAAAATCTCAAAAATCTACACTTACATAGCTGCTTCACTTATAGGCTTAAAATCGAAGACTAGGATTTGTTTGAGCATGGCTATATTTGGTCCACCATTTCTCTACATCTTTATCTACCCTTTCACTTCCACTTTATTGGCATGCAGGTAGGCATAACACAAGACATATATTTGTATAAAAAAAAGGGAGTTTTGGAGTGGGTCTAGGATCCATGCCAATATTCTGAAAACCTTAGTCTTACTTTTTAGAGTACCATGCAGTAGGGCCTAACTATGATCAGTCCAAACCATGTGAATTGATTCTCATCCATATTTGATACTGATTGTTCATTATCCACTGTTGGACGGAGAAAGAGAGATTCACATGTAAATTTCTTAACTCTGCTTAGAGTGATTTTAGCCAACCCCTAATCTATGTTGTACCCTGCGCAGCCCGTGCGAGTGTCATGCATATGGGTGGGCACCACAAAATTGTGGTGCACCTCTAAAGGCAAAACCCGTTTTGTTTATCTTCTTTTTATTTTTTATTTTTTTCTTGTTCTTAAATCCCTCACATACAAATGTGTACATACATCTATAAGTACATTTGCGTGTCATGAGATAGTAATTGATCACTTGTCAAATGTGCCCTCCCCGCCCACAATCCCATTTCCCTCTGAACCCTTTGGGGCTCCCACCCACCCACACATGCACGCACGCACACCCAATCATGGTGGTGGTGGTTGGGGGTGGGATGGAAGGATTTCATTGGCACCTAAGTTTGTGCTATAAACTAGCCCCATCACATCATCCTAACTCCTTGATCTTTGGATTAAGACGTTGGAAATCTGTAGATGTAATCCACGTGGCATCCGAGAGGGGACGATGCTTCCAACAAACAAGAAACTTCTGAAATCCCCCTTGTCTAGTGGAAGCAATCTGATTCAAGCACATCAACAGTTTGATCTGTGGGGGCTGGTGAGGGTGGTAGCTGAAGCTCATGTTCTTCGGACGGACTGTCTTGGTCATGGCCCTTATAGAGAGTGAAGTCTTCAACATTGAAGGTAGCATTGAAGCCAAGATCTGGTGGTAAATCCAACACATGCATTATGACCAATTTTCTTGAGAATCTTGAACGGTCCGGAATTGCGGGGGTGCAGCTTTTTGTTGGCTTCTGGTGGAAGGTGCTCTGGACGATTATGAAGCATATCCATATCTCCTTCCGTAAACTGAACGAAACGATGACGCTTGTTTGCATGCTCTTTATAAGAATCATTGCTTGCTGAAATATGGCGTTGAACTTCATCATGAACCTGCTGCATATGGCGAATAAAACTGTCTGCATCAGCACTTGGTTTTGCTTCAGCAGGAAGGGGAACAAGATCAACTGGTAGATGTGGTTTGGTGCCAGTGATTGCTTCAAAAGGAGAAATTCCTGTGGATCGGTTGACTGAGTTATTATAGGCGAACTTAGCCATAGGCAGAACCTGATCCCATGTAGTAAGATGGTCGTGCACCAAAAAACGTGGCAGATTTCCAAGGCTATGATTGACGACTTCTGTCTGACCATCAGTTTGTGGATTATAGGCAGTAGAAAATTGCAGCTTTGTTTTGGACATGCCCCACAATGTCTTCCAGAAGTAGCTAACGAACTTTGTTTCCCTGTTAGACACAATGGTCTTCGGAAGTCCATGCAAACGAACGACTTCCTTAAAAAAGAGCTGTGCAACTTTGTAGGAATCTGCTGTGTTGGAACAAGGAATAAAATGAGTCATTTTCGAGAAACGATCCACAACCACAAAGGCAGAGTCTACTTTTCTGCGGGTTAGAGGCAGTCCAAGTACAAAATCCATGCTGATATCCTCTTAGGTGTTGTGGGGAACTGGCAACGGCTGATACAATCCCACATTCTTCTTGCTTCCTTTGGCCAACTGGCAAGTACGACACCGCTACAGATACGAGAAACATAGGGTGTCATGTGTGGCCAATAATATCTATCTCCGACAAGCGCGAAGGTCTTATCACGCCCCAAATGTCCGCTGCAGCTTCCGGAATGAAGTTCCCTGATAACATGCTTGTGGATAAAAGTATTTGACAAACAGAGGCGGCTGCCGTAGAATAAATATCCATCATGAATGCTAAAGTATGGATGCTTGAGATGCTCACCCTGAAGGATCTCTTTATAGATGGTACCGAAGTCTTTGTCAGTTGCATATTCCTTCTTGATTTGCTCAAAACCCGATATAGAAATAGCCATGGTGGTCAGGAGATGTTTCCTACGACTGAGAGCATCCGCTATCACATTTTCCTTGCCAGATTTATGGCGGATGGTAAAGGTAAACTCCTGAATATAATCACTCCATTTGGCAAAATTAGCGCCAATTTTATGTTGTGAATGAAGCTGCTTGAGAGACACATGATCAGAGTAAAGCATAAATTCTCTACCTATCAAGTAATGCCTTAAATGGCGAAGTGACTGAACAAGAGCATAGAACTCCAAGGCATAAGGAGAGTACTTGCACTTTGAATCCGAAAGTTTCTCACTGTGGAAAGAAATTGGATGTCCCTCTTGGCTAAGGACACTTCAAATGCCAACATTGGATGCATCGTAAGCAACTTCGAACACCTTGTGAAAATTTGGATGGCGGAGGACAGGAGCTTCTCTGATTTTTTGTTTGATCTGCACAAAATCTCGAGTCGTGGCATTGGTCCATTTGAACTCGCCCTTCTTTAAACACTCTGTAATAGGAGCAGTGATACTGCTGAAATTCCTAATGAAGAGCAGTGATACTGCTGAAATTCCTGATGAATCTCCTATAGAAGGTAGCAAGTCCATGAAAACTCCTGACATTTGTTGCTGTGGTGGTGAGTGGCCAATCTAAAATTGCTTTGACTTTCTTTGGATCCATTTTGATGCCTTCCATCGATATGATGAATCGTAAGAATATAACTGAACTGCTCATGAATGTGCACTTCTTGAGATTGATGTAGAAGCTTTCTTGATGAAGGAGATGTCAAATAGTGTGGAGATGAGTGAGATGCTCCTCCTTGGTTTTGCTGTAAATAAAGATGTCGTCGAAATAAATAACGACGAATTTCCCGATATAAGGCTAGAACAGATGGGTCATAACCCGCATAAAGGTATTGGGAGCATTTGTTAACCCGAAAGGCATGACTAGCCATTCATAAAGACCATCTCTGGTTTTGAACGCTGCTTTCCACTCATCACCGGGACGGAAGCGAATCTGGTGGTAACCACTGTGCAGATCAATCTTGGAGAAGATGGCCGAACCCGTCATCATATCATGCACATCATCTAATCAAGGAATAAGAAATCTGTATTTTACCATGATCTTGTTGATAGCTCGACTGTCGATACACATGCGCCAACTGCCATCCTTCTTGGGAGTCAGAAGGGCTGGTACCCCGTAGGGACTAAGACTTCTCCGAATATACCCTCTTTGTAACATGGTATCCACCTGTTTCTTGAGTTCGGTGTGCTCTGCAGGACTCATCCGATATGCAGGTAGATTCGGAAGTGAAAAGCCAGGGACGAGATCAATGGCATGCTGTATTTTCCTCATGGGTGGAAGATTAGTTGGCAGGTCATCCGGAATAAGATCGGAGAAGTGTTGCATGAGTGGTTTGACGCCTTCCAGAATAGACTCATGCGGAGAATCATCTGTCACTTGGCGGATAACCAAGGCATACATCAAATCCTGATCTCTGCTTTCCTGTTCAAATTTACTCATGGTTAACATCAGAGGAATGACCGCCTCTTTTGGGGTCTTAGCAACATGCTGGGTTGGCAGTGGCCATAACTGGGTCTTGTTACTTTTCCACATGAAAGTATGGGTGTTTGTGTCATTATCTGTGACAACCATCAACTTCTTTTGCCATGGGCGACCAAAGAGTATGTGTGTGACTTTCATTGGTATAACATCACACTTGATTGTATCTTTATAAGAACCCAGTTTGAAAGGAACTATGCACCGCTTGTCAATCGGAGTAGTTGAATCATTTACCCATGCTATTTTGTATGGTCTTGGATGCTTTGTAGTAGGTAGCTTGAGCTTTTCCACAACCTCTTTAGTAATAACATTCATAGCACTACCTCCATCAACAATCATATTGCAAGTTTTGCCCATGTAGTGAACTCGAGAGCAGAAAATAGGTGCATGATTAGAATCCTGCTCCTCCTGTTGATTTTCAGTGATTAGAAGATGGCGTTAAAGATATACAAGTGGTACACCATCAGCAGGAAATTCTTCAAGGCAAACGCTTTGAGTGTCTGTCAGTTTTTCCATTTCAATGTGCTCATCAAACTCTTCGCTGTCTTTGGCTTCATCATCTGCATAGACATTTCTATGAGGACATTCTCTAGCATAATGCCCTTTCTGCTGGCAGGTATGGCAGATCACTTCCCTTTTGTCAGCACGTCCTCGTGCACCAGGATCATTTTGTGGTGCCTATTGCCGCTGATTTTGGGGAGGAGGTGGCTGTTGTTGTACCCTTGGGGTGGCTTTTGCAATGCCTGTGGTGGCCTTGGCCGATTAACCGACTGTTGGGTGTTATTGGGAGTTGGATACCGTGCCCCTCGAGTGGAAAACTCCTTGGCTTGGGATCTTTCCTGCCTCCTCAACTGGATTTTATGTTGTGCTTTGCGAGCTTTACAATAGGCTTCGTTGATATCATTGAAATCAAACATAGAAATTCGTTGTCGAATATCAGGACATAAGGTTTCTATATATTTATTGATAACGAGTCCATCATTCGCCCGTAGATTGCATGCAGTGCACGATATATTCTTGAAACAGATTGGTATGCTCATCCAACGAATAGGCACCTTGTTGCAGACTAAGGTATCCTTTATGCAGGGAATCAATACAATCAGAAGGAAGGAAATTTTGCTTGAGTTGCCTCTTCATATCTTCCCATTGGAAGATGGGATGCCTAAAGGCGAGCTCACTGTTTTCAATACTTTGCCACTAAATGCGTGCATGCCCTTTGAGCTTAACTTTTGTGAAGGCTATCTTCTGGGCATCATTCATGTTGTACCAGGCAAAATAGTCATCAAGAGAATTGAGCCAATCGACGAAGGCCTTGGGATGAAGATCTCCTGAAAAATCACTGATTCTCAGTCTCACTTTTTTGGTGATGTCATCTGTATGTGGTGCACCGTGTGGTTTGTTATCACCGTGTTCAATGGAAAGGCGTTAAATTATGTCAAACATGGTTTCACGATGCTGTTGCTGAGGACCAGGTGTGACCAGGTTTTCTTGGGCCATTGTTCCAGATGCATGGGGAGCGGGGTTTACAGGATTGACCTGAGGTCCAGTCCCGGATGTTTACGAATCCCGCCCTGTGAGAACAGATTCAGTTATTCCTGTGGTCCCATGTCCTTGAAGTTCATTAAGAGCAGCTTCAACAATTTCCAGTCGCTCAACCATAGCGTCCATGTTAGATTCTAATTTAGTCAATAGCTTATCTCGTTAGTAATTGGTGAAATACCCGTGGTATTGACATACTTAGGTAGTCATGAAATTTCAAATGCAAATTTCGTTTTTTTTTTTTTTTTTTAATTATTGGTGGTTGGGCCTGAAGTCAGATCGGGCCTAAATGCAGGTGAAACCCTAGCTTCAAACGCAGTACGTGAAGGGTGAGGGTCTCTGCCTCGGGGGTTGTGCGCTGAAGGAAAAAAAATAAGAGAAGGGGGCTCCTTCTTACCTTTTGACTTGAAAAGGAGAAGGGGTGAGTGGATGGCAGCGGGAGGCGTGGCGATGCCGCAAATGGAGTCGCAGGTGGGCGTAGGTGGTGGCGAGGTCGCTGGATGATGGTTCTGCTAACGGGTGTTGTCTGGCGCTAGGTAGATCTTCAACTCAAACCTCCTACTCTGCAATTCACTCCTCTCTTCCTTCTTTCTTTCTTTTATTTTCTTCTTCTGTGTTTGGGATTGGACGAGCAGAGAGGGAAGAGGCTGGGTTTCGACAGGATCGGTGATGGTGGCTTGTGGGTTTCGGTCGGAGAATTTTCGGTAGGGTTGGAGATTGGGTCTGGCTGGGATTTAGTGATTTGGCATTTTATGGAGGAGGGATGATTTGGGGCTGTAGGTGGATGAATGTAGGGTGCATGTATGGCTGTCATTGGTGTGCGAGGCAGGGATATGGGGATGTGAGGGTTTTCGGCAGGGCTGGGATTTGGTGGCTAGGATGGGATTTGGGTTTATGGTTGAGCAAATGGGTGGCGAAGGGGTGTATCAGTTATGTTGGGTAGGGCTGCTGGACAGTGAAGGGCTGGCGATGGGGATGGGGTTGGGTGGTTGGATTGCAGGACTTGGTGGCTGGAATGGGTTTTGGTAGATGGCGGATGGATGTCGAATCAGAATCAGAACGATGATTCGAGAGGGAACGTCGGCTCTGATACCAATTGATGTGAAGATCTACACCTCCAGCCGTGAGATCGAGTCCTAAGACTCAAAACCCTAAGATCCTTGGGAAAAGAACCCAAAACTCACGTGTGAGAATAAATGAACTCTTATTAGAAAAAAAATATCATAACATTACAATGGCATATTACTCTATATATAAAGTAAGAAGATGGTTCTATACTAACCAAGACTTTTTAATACAATAAACTACTAATCTTAATCAAGATTAGAATTTAGGAAATAATACTAAGCAACTCAATTAAATTAGAAATATCTAAACTAAAGATAGGGATCTCTAATTAGAGATCATGTGGACCCCATTAGCGGGCCATCAGGGCTTGCAGGCCTTGGCCTTTGATCGGCCTGCATCAATTTTCTTTGAAGGACGACTCCATTCACACCATTCTGTTTTGAAGGAAATGCACAGGATATTTGTGATTCAATTCCATTTGCCCCAAGATAGGCTTGAAATGTCTTCAGTATTCTATTATCTGATCTCAAGGCTTTGATTTTTGCATCAGGTTTATTTTTTTACTATCTTATGAAAAGTCCTCAAAAGAAACAGTAGTTCTTCTCGAGACTTCAAATGCGCCTATGTACATCCAAACACATCATTCATAAATGGAACAAAATATTGATGGCTGTAAATGGAAACAAGAGGAGCACACTATACATCATTTTGAATTAAAGATAAAAGGAACTTGATTATTTTCATTACTACTAACTAGATATGTGGTTCTACTGTTCTAGCCTTATAGGCTTGTTTGAAATTTGACAAACTTCATGTTTAGGTTTTTTACATGATTCCTAATATTGAATGATGAAAAAGCACACCTAGATCATTGGATGATAACTGTCCTAACCGACAGTGCCACTTCATGTTGTCTTCCAAGTAAACTGATGACTAGAAGGTTAATGAATGCTTCAAAGCTGGATCTATGACATGGAGACCATTGTGCTTGCAGCCACCAAATGTCTGTCTTGTCTCCGGATTCTAAAATAAACAAAACGAAGGACAAAAATGTGTCACTACAATTATGGGATTTGGTTAGGGTGTCAACAGAAACTAGATTATGAGCAAAATGAAGAGTATCTAATACAGAGGGCAAAGCTAAATGCTTGGATATATCAACTGGTCCTTCACCTACAACTGGTGTATAATTCTTATTGGCAATGCGAATGCCACCCTGATAGGACTTTTTGTAAGTTTTGAATACTGAACGCATACCTGTCATATGATCTATCACTCTAGAATTAGTAATTGACAAAGGGTCAGATGAGGATGTAGATGCCATGTGAGCTGAAGACCTTGTGTATGTAGCCATTCCAGTTGAAGATGAAGTAGCAAAGCCCATTGTTAGAATAATAGTTGTCAATTTTGTTTTGGTCACCGTTCCGGTTTGGTCCTGTAGTGGAATGTTTTGGCATTCTGTTCCAGAAAAAAAGGGCATTCAAAAAATTTAAAAAATATAAAAGGTTGTGGAGGTTCTGGAATATATATGTATATATATATAGAGAGAGAGAGAGAGAGAGAGAGAGAGAGAGAGAGAGAGAGAGAGCGCACTAAAGAAATAGAGCACTAGACAGAGAGAGAACACCATAAAAGAGAGCACATAAAAATAGAAAGAGAAAACAATATAATTGAAAAGGATCTACATATCCTTGTATTAACTAGAAAGAGGAGAAGAACCAAAAGGGAGGAAGAAATTGTGAATACTGTCTTACCCAAAGATGGGAATCGACTTGTGTTTATATACACTTCACTAGTATCAATTTACAATGACGATGATATCTTTACATCCTATGATTAGGCTATGATTACAAGCAATTATAGAAATGTCTACACAACCTTCCAATGAGGGATATTGGACCAATCTACAAAATCCCACTAAGATTCCACCCGTGAGATATGTTGGATATGGGCATATGGTAATGGGTTTTTCAGGTTGGGTCAGTTGACCTGTTTATGTCTCTACACTCCCCCTCAAATTGATGCGGTGTGGAACAAAGCATCAGTTTGGAAATAATATATTCATGTCGATCCCTGGACATCCCTTTAGTAAACACATCGGCCAGTTGATCATGTGAAGGAACATAGGGCAGACAAAGTTTGTCAGAGACATAATGCTGACGAATGAAGTGGCAGTCAATTTCTATGTGCTTAGTGCGCTCATGGAAGATGGAATTCTTGGCAATGCGAATGGCACTTGTGTTATCTGCATAAAATGGTGTAGGGTGTTTGAGAAAAACACCAAACTCTCGAAGGAGACGACGAAGCCAAACAATCTCACTACGAGCAGAGGACATAGACCGATATTCAGCTTTAGCAGTTGATTTGGAAAGAGTGCTTTGTTTCTTACTCTTCCATGAGATGAGTGACGTTCCTAAGAACATGCACTAACTGATTGTAGATCTACGAGTGTTAGGGCACCCTGCCCAATCTACATCGGCATAAGCTTGGAATTGTAATGAAGAAGTGGTCGGATAAAACAATCCTCGATCATGGGTGCCCTTGGCGTACCGAAGAATCCGGAAAACAGCATGGAGATGCGATTTACGAGGATCGCTAAGGAACTGACTGACAGTCTGAACGGCATGAGAAATATCTGGCCTTGTCATAGTCAGATATAGTAGGCTACCAACCAACCGTTGAAACAACGTTGGGTCTTGAAGAGTTGACCCACCATCTTTGCTAAATTTAACATTGAGTTCAATGGGTGTGGCAAAGGGTTTGGCATCACCAAGTCTTCCCGATTTGACCAAGCCATCGGCATATTTGGTTTGTAATACTCGAATACCATCCTTGTTCCTTGAGACTTCGAGTCCTAACAAGTAAGTGAGGGGACCTAGATCTTTCATCTTGAAGGATTTCATGAGATGACTTTTCAGGCTGGAAATACCCATTGCATCATTGCCACTGATTATCATATCATCAACATAGATTAAGAGAATGGTACAACCACGCGAAGTTCTTCGAATGAAGAGAGAATTATCATTTGAACTTTCTAGAAGGGTTCTGACAATTTCTAGAAGGTGTCGATTCTTTCGTTCCACTATCCCATTCTGTTGTGGGGTGTGAGGGCAAGATTTTTGGTGGAGGATCCCTTTATCAGATAAAAAAGAGGTGAATTCTTTGGATGTGCTCCCCCTGAATCTGAGCGTAGGATCTTAATGGTCTTTTGAAATTGAGTGCTTACCATATTGTAGAATTTGCAGAACATGGAAAAAACTTCAGATTTAGATTTTGAAAAGTATACCCATGTGTACCTACAATGATCATCTATGAATGTAACATAATACTTATATCCAAGTCTACTCAATTGAGGAGCAATGCCCTAAACATCTGTATGAATGATATCAAATGGAGCAGTGGCACGTGAGTGATGAATAGAAAAAGGCAACACATGACTTTTACTCAAGCAACAAGTCTCACATTTTAATTTTGCAAAAAAAGAAAACATAGTACTAGTAACATATTTTTCCAAACTACCAAGTCTAAACAATGAAAGCAAATTTGCATTATTCAAATGACAAAGGCGTTTATGCCAAATGGTTCATAATTTATTTTGAAGTCCCACAGAAGAAGCAAACAATGAAGGTTGTCCCATGTCCAAGAGAAAGAGCCTGCCATGCTTACTCCCCTTCCCGATCACCCTCCCAGTTTGTCGTTCCTGTACGACACAACCAGAGGGAGAAAAATAAACAAAGTATCCACAATCAACAAGTTGACCAATAGAAATTAGATTAGCTGCCAAATTGGGAACAAAATAAACATTAGATAATGTAAAGGTCCCCATGGATATGGTACCTAGACCAGAAATTGGCAATTGTTGATCATTGGTTGTGGTGATTGAATCATGACCCATGTATGGTTTTGTGTTGTGCAACTTTTGGGCTACAGAGGTCATATGGTTGGATGCACCAGAGTCTAGAAACCATGTTGAGTGTGTGATAGGTGATGAGAGGGAAGTAGATGAGTGAAATGCAGGAAGAGCTGTAGAGGAAGACAAACCACTAATACCCATGGAGGTAAATGCAGAGGCCACAGAAGAATTTATCATCTCACGGATCTGAGCAATGGTCAGAGTAACTGACCCTGTATTTGAGGATGGCAAGTCAAGTGGGGTGCTTTGTTGAACTTGAAGAGCAGTTGGGCCACGCTTTGTAGATTGATCTGGTTTCTTATCAGGCCGTCGTGTACAATTGGAAATGACGTGACCATTTCGCTTGCAATAGTTGCAAAATAATTTTCTCTGGCAGTCTCGAGCCACATGACCATACTTCTTACACTCATAACACTGTGGTTTTTGTCCACGAGTAGTGAACATGGCTGTCTCATCGACTGATGATGGAGCCGGTTGTGTCAGTCTGTCAGAAGTGCCTTTGGTTCCGCATTAAGGGAATGAGTAGATAACATGCGAGTTTCTTCTCGGAGAACCTCTTGGATGCACGTATCTAGATCAGGAGAGATTTCTCTATTCATAAGAGCTGCTCGCACAGGTTCAAATTCCGATCGAAGGTTCATAAGGAATTGACTAACATGTTGTTCTTCCTGTAATTTGAGGGCTTGAGGAAGAAAAGCTGCCGAAACAGATTGAAGGAGCATTTGATCCCTCCCGGTCCATAGGGCTAGAAAGCCATTGTGGTATTCCTGGACAGATTTGTCATTCTGGCAATATCTTTCTAACTCTGTATCAAGGTGAAATCTTCGAGCCTTGTTTTGCTGATGATAAATTTCTTCATGTGGTTCCACATGTTAGAAGCAGTGGTAAAGGCTTGAAGTGCCATTGAAAAGGAAGGATCTACTGAGTTGAGGATCCATGTTATCACTTTGGCATTGCGTTGGTTCCAAGTGGCAATGGTTTTGTCATCTACAGCAGGTGTGGTAGATGTGGCAGTGGTGCCTGCAATGGATTTAGGAGTTGTTCCATCTAGATATCCTAACATACCTTGCTCTTCAACAAAATTTTTGAGATGGAAGGACCAGGATAGGTAGTTAGTTCCATTAATTTTCATTGGAATGATGTCAATCTTGTCCATTTGAAACAGATATATGAATTTCCCAGAGAGTGATTGATGTCTAAACTAAAAAGAAATCAAATGCAAACAATAGGCTGCTGGGTGTCCAAAAAATTGGAGCAGGAAAGGGGATTTCTTGCTGTGTGTTGATTTCTGTTTCAATCAGCCTTCCAGGTTAGATGAATAACCTATTTTCGCTGCTTCTGGAGAAGGAATGTATCAGTTTCGACAGTTGGATGTGAATATGATGTAACAACTTTAAAACGTTCTGTGAAACTGTCGAACCCAAAAAGTAGGTAAAACACTGACCTTTTGAGATGATAAAATTCCAGAAAAATATGAAGAAATCCTAGAGCAAATAGGTGAGCAGCTTGGTGCAGAAGTTGTGACAGCTGCACAATCCGAGGTGGGCCCAATTCTTAATTAGACGGTCAGATCAATAAATAGCCGAAACAGAGATTATGGTCTCCTTTTGGGCTGATAAAATGCCAGAAAAATGTGGGGAAATCCAAGTAATAATGGGCGAATCTGATGCTATAGTTTTCTGCAGATTCAACAATCTGGAGGTGGGGTCCACTGCTTGATCTGGTATATAGATGGCTGTCGACTGGTTACAGAATATTGACGAAGATATCTCCTTGCATAGAATGTGGTTCTGGAAGGCTGAGATGATTCTTCTGTTGATCAGAAGCACTGCTAAGATGATCTAATTCTTTGATTCAGAGGGAGATGAATAAAGAAAATGTCCACTGATGATTACTTAGTCGACTGAGCAAGAAGATCCACAGATACAGAGTTGTAGTAGCTCTGATACCATGAAAAGGATCTACAGATTCTTGTATTAACTAGAAAGAGGAGAAGAACCAAAAGGGAGGAAGAAATTGTGATTACTGTCTTACCCAAAGATAGGAATCGACTTGTGTTTATATACACTTCACTGGTATTAATTTACAATGACGATGATATCTTTACATCCTATGATTAAGCTATGATTACAAGCAATTATAGAGATGTCTACACAACCTTCCAAGAAGGGATAGTTGACCAATCTACAAAATCCCACTAAGATTCCACACGTGAGATATGTTGGATATGGGCTTATGGTAATGGGTTTTTCAGGTTGGGTAATGGGTTTTTCAGGTTGGGTCAGTTGACCTGTTTATGTCTCTACAATAATAAAGGAAGTTTTGGAGCTTTCGTCAGAGCATAAAAACCAAAAGAAAAAAAGGCCTAATTGCTTTCAGCGGAGAGAGTGTAAGAGAACCTAAAAAAAAAATAAGGGTCCTACTGTTTACGGCAGAAAGAGAGAGAACTGTAAAGGAAATAAAAGCCTGACCTTCTGTGGAGTAACTTTAAAAGAATAAAAAGGGTGTGGAGCTCTCGGAAGCAAAAGAAAGAGGAAGAGAGCAAGCATCGTAAAGAAAAGGAAAAAGGATAAACCGGCGTATGGAGTACCTGAAGTGCAGTCGGATCTGTCAAAGTGCAGGTGCTGCTGCAAGCTCGATTGATGCTCTCCTGCTGGTGGTTGAATGCAGTCTAAACTGTTGAGCTGCTGCTGGGTGGATCTCGATGCTCTCCTCCTGCTACTGGGTTGTTCCACTGCTGCTGGTGTGCTACTCTTCTTTATCTTCTTCTTCATTATCAAAAACCAAATTCAAGAGCAAGGCTTAATTTAAATCAAACACAAAATTCAACCTCCTAATTGGACTCTGGGCGATTACACAAAGTCTTTGAAAGAAGAAGCTTCGAACTTATGAAGGACATTGCCGTACTTTACCAAGAGGACTTGAAGATGCTTCTGAGCCATCAAGTCTTCGAACTTCGTACAAGATGCCAAGCCCTGAGGTCTTTGAATGAGAAAGAAGACGGGGAGAAGTCTCAAACGAAATCTGTCTGTTTTCAATCTTTGAATGAGGAAACTATGACGAGATTAGAGCTTAGGTCTTTGAATGAGAGGATGAGAAGTTATTGAATGAAATCTTCAGTCACCAACCTTCGGATAAGAAAACAAGAATGGTAGACTTGCAGAGGCGACTGTGGAGTCCACTGATTGAACCGAACTCCCTGTGACAAATTTTCTGGCTAATCGACTCTAACTTCAATGCGTGCCTCTGATATCAACTATATGACTATCTTCTACTTGCCCCGTTGCTTTGACACCAATTAAGAACTATGGATTCAAGAATTCACTAAGGCTTTGGCCAAGAAACCCTAGTTGAAGAAAAAAAAAAAAGAAGGAAAAATACAAGAAGATGACTTAATTAAATGAAATGATGCATATGGAGATGTTACTTAGGGCTGGGTTACACTTCCTATACGCACTTACCATATTTTTGGTATTTACAAAGAGCCCCACATGTCTCTCTATTTATAAAGCAGTCCATGATATTCCTAGAATTACAGATAAATCTACCACGCCTCTTAATAGTTTGTATCTTATATTTTCTAAAATAATAGCAACCTACTGGAGATTTACATCATCAGAAGGTATTAATCACATATTACAATAGGAGATGATTAATAACTATAAAAGATAGAATCTTCAATATGGTTCTGCATTCTGTCTGATTTTGTATTTCCAAAAAGAATATCCTTGTGGTAGAGCTGATTTCACGTTTTCTTTCGTAATTCTGTTATTGATGGGAGGTTTTGTTCTGGTTTACATGTTCCTTTTTCAGTTGCGTTAATGCATTTTGGTAGGTGAAAGAAATGAAGGAAAAGACTATGAGTGCCCTTAGTCCGTATGTGGGTGGATCACGTGAACTCAGACAGGAAGGTGATGTAAATTCCCAGCAGATTACCCAATTAAAATCTCTGCCATTCGTGTCCCTGTTGGAATTGGTTAGCGAGATTTATCAGGTCTGTCCATACTCTCTTGATTGCTGTCTTGAATGTTCTACTCAAGTACAATAGCCTTCTTATAAATAGCATGAAGAATATACTGTGTCTCATCTGATAATCTCTTTTTCAGGTTTTTTAAGCATACTTCGATAGTAATCAATTATGTGCATATTATTTTTTGAGTTTGCTTTAATACATGAAGAGATTTGGATGTTGATCACATAGTTCTACTTGCCGAAGATTTTATGTGCCATTTTGAGAGCTCTAGGAGGGTCCAATAAATGATGGTTGAAGCATTGATGGCTTCAGATCAAAGAATGGGTCCAAACTCCAAACGGTCCCCCATAGTCGGGCTGTTTTGATGACAAAAATGCCTGCAGGGTGTTCTCTATAAGTAGCCGGAAATTCCTGCAGAAAAAGACAGCAAATAACCTGTTTTGGGCCACACTTAAACGAGTCAAACAAGGCCCAAATCCAACAGGTAATGTCTCCACTTGTGTCACCCAAGGGTCTAGTTCATTTTGGTGAGGACCACTTGTCTGGATGATGGGCCAGTTGGCCTCACTAGAAGATTCATGTGAGAAGGTCTGGGCGATACGTGCGCAGGCAGTTTTGACTTGAGAACGACTGCTATTTCATAGTTCTTATTAGCTCTTTATTTTTGGTTATTTGGGCCCCATTTGAATTAAGAAACTTAATCGATTTGATGATGGATGGATGTGTGAGTCATCTTTTATGTTTTGGTAGGTTTTATGCTTTCTTTAGATATAATTAGAGAATATTAGGTAGTTCTGTATTTATACCCAACAGTGTTAACAGAAGCTTGTTTTAGACTTTGAAGAAAACATTTGATTATTCATAAATAAAAGTTAATAATCTTGTTTTTCTCATTATTTTCTAGCTTTGGTTACTTTTGATTTGATTTAGGGATGAAATATTGGTTTTCTTTTCAATTAGGGCTTTCCTTTGCCTGCAACAATACATTTCTGGTCCTAAGGTTATTAACATGATGGTTTCTGTAATGGAGTGAGTGCATTAAGAGGGATTACTGGGTCTCTTGGTTGCTAATTAGTCCCATGATTTAGTAAGCCTAAGAGGTGGGGTTCTTTTGACTTAGATTGTACGTTTCTTCTGGTTTCCGATTGTAGCGTTCTTGTTGCAGTAATGATGTAAGTTTTACAATTTGAAAAACCGCATAAACTTCCCATAAGTTCTCGGTGTTTTACAATATCCATACCCTTCTCCTCCTACTCCTTCAGCCCTGGCCTATACCATTTGCAATCATCCTTGATGAGCCCAAAAGAAATTCCTTATAATAGCCCAAAAGAAATTCCTTATAATGTCTCCACTGGCTTCAATTTCTTTAAATGTTCATTCTTACTGTTCCGTAAAGCCATTTTAATAGATCAACTTTTGTCTCATTGAACTCCCTTGATTTGCTTCTCATTTTAAAGTTGTAACATGAAACAGTACATAAATTTAACTAGATGATGAGTTCTTACAATCAGGGAGGGAGGGAGGGAGGGAGGGAGAGAGTTAGTAATAACAAATCTCTCTCTCTCTCTGGGGGTGGGAGGTTGTTGTGGTGTTTAATTGAGGGCTATATCTTTAGTTGTTAATTATGTCTGGGTTGGATGAAATTGGTCTTGTTTGATAGGTTATCCAATTACCTTAAAACAAGGATACAGTTGTATGATTTTAGGAAGGTCATTCATGAATTGAAGTCTGAGTTCACATAGGAAAACTAGGTCTATGCTCTACAAACAAGTAACATTCGTTACTTTACATAGCATGGGTTAAAAAATGACCATATTACTAAGACATTCATTCGTTAACCATCATGTTGGAGTCTTTATGTGCTTCAACTCTTCCCATTATGATGTTAAGCTGTCTGAATTAATTGAACCATTTGCATAAGTTGGATCTTTAGATCATGTTGATGTATATTTGGCGGATGATGCATCAAGCCATTCTTTGCCACTGTATCCACTCATAGTTCACCTTTGATGTAGCGAACTAATCTACTAATTGAACATGTAATAATAATGGGCAAATATTTCTATATCTGAACTCCAATTCAACAATTTACCAATATCTTGGCAGTCCACCAGCGACAGGAAGAGAAAGTTCAGATCATTCAAAAAACTCTAGCAATATCCTAGAAAAACCAAGCCAAAGTCCACTGCCAACTGTGGAATTAAAGTAGACCTTGAAGCAAGGCTTGCAGAATGCATTGTTGGAAGTAGGTGGGCCTCGTGGATAGATTTTCAAAACTTTTGACCCACTTGATACAGGGATCAAGTAACCATAAGGCCAAAAACCCAATCCAGGATCCATAACCCTCAATCTCAAGATCATGTACAGTAAATAAAACTATCTAAAAGATAGAAACAAGCAGCCAACAAGCATCCATAAAAACTACAACATGCAACGAAGCAGATTATACCTTTGGAGCTCGGTTGTGCTCTAATGGAGAAGTTGATGACTTTCTTTGATGTAGAACTTTTCTACAAACTAAGATCGGAATCTCCAACACCTCTTAGCCTTCCACACTATGACCCGAATCAGATCTCTCTTCTCAAGAAGATTGGTGGAATTTCCAAGAGAAAACCCAACTCGAAACTCTAAGGAACTAGAAGAGGAAGAGAGGAGTGCAACAATTGCACAAAAGGGCTGCACGTTTTGACTCCAAAACCGATGGACGTCCAAGTGGGATAAAACCCCTTTTATAACCTCTCAAAGCTCCTCTTTTCCTAATTGAAATAGAAGTCACACTTCCACAACAATTAGTAAGTATACTATTACCACTATTAGAAGTCCTACTTCAAATAGAAATAGTAATTTTCTAATTCCTTCCTTTTAGAGTTCAAATAGGATTAGTATCTTTCTAATAACTTGGGCTAGCGTGGGGACCACTAGGGATTCCATAGAAAGTTGGCTCCAACTGGGACACGCGAACCCACATCTCATGTGCAATCCGGGCCCACAGTTAATTGCAAATAACACCACTATATAAATGCAGTTGCACTCCAGTCTTAGGAATAAATTACAATGAAGACCCTAAACTTCCCAATTACCATAAGTAGGCCCCTCTATCAATATCCATGGATCAATTGGAATAAATCTGTCTCTTCCAATCTTAGTTCTACATCTTATTATCCTTGAACCCCAATTAATCACTGTGATCATCAGTACCATCCAATTAACTCTTAATCGAGATGGGTGCGCACTTACTAATGACAAATCCATTAATTGGCACAAGGGGATAATAGAGATAGATTCCATCTTGATCATTTAATGTTCCCACAGTCCTACTACCACGTACCCAAGACACCGAGGTGTTGACCTACAGTTGGCCTCACTCATTGGTGACTCAAAGTAAATGAATAGATAGAAACTTGAGTTCATCAATGTCTCAGGATTGAGAGCCTATTGCTAGGGAATTATGAGAGCATACCTTATTATTGTGACGGAATTCCATAAGGTGATTCTCATGGTCCTTCAATACATCCAATGTACCAGCACATTGATCCAGAATCTTCCATTCTGATGATCGAGACAAATCACACTATTTCATAGTGATCAAAGTGCTGCAACCTTATCAGATGAGATGCCCAGTCTCATCACTAGTTGTGAAGATATTTTAAGTATAAGATTTGTGACATATATCTCCCGTGTGTGGATCTCATCCGTACACATATATCACATCTAATATACTAATGATCTCATAGTGATCATGGTGCCTTTCTGTGTATTCGTTCACAATCAAGTTCCCTCGTTTGTAGTTGACTAGTTGATCAAAGAGCGAATCGTTATCATCATCTGGCAAGAACTCATCTTTAAGCTTTGCTTTCAACTTTTTCCCATGTGTCAATAGGAGGTCTCTTCCTATGTGCCAATCAGAGGTCTTCTGCGATCTGCATTTCTATCATCAACGCTCCACCATATGCGTGTTGGAATCTTACATTGCCCAAGGTGGAGTTTGCCTACAACAACTTTGTAAACATAACAACATGAAGACCACCATTTAAAATTGTCATAGGAGTTAAGTCACGTCTTCTTATTGATTTTAGTGAGTCCTTTACGTATTGGAGCTAGGCCTAGTCAAGAAGTCAAAGACTTTGCATGGCACATGAATGATGTTCATGATGAGATTCGTAAGCAAATTGCCACATGTAATGGAAGTTGTAAGCAGCATACGGACGCCCGAAGACGCCATTTTGAATTCGATGGAGGAGATAAGGTCATGGTTTCTAATGAAGCACAAACGATTTCCAGTAATTACCTACAAGAAGTAACATCTAAAAAGTGGATGGGCATTCAAAATTCTAAAGATAAGTTCCAATGCTTATGTCCTTGATATCCCATCGAAGATGAATATCAGCTCCACCTTCAATGTTGAAGATCTAACAATTTATCATTGGCGTTCAGTATGAATCATTTGAAGAATAGGAAATCAATCTTCCCATGATTACACCATCACGAAATTGAAGTTGTCTTTGATGATCTGCTTTTGTCAACAAGGAACGGTGGATATCGGAACTTAAAAGTTCTTGGTAAAGAACTGTGGATATCGGAACTCAAAAGTTCTTGGTAGAGTGGAAAGGCATACCTCTCTCTAGTGCTACATGGATCTTTGTGATGGACTTTGCACGACTCAATTTGGATCTGTATGAGAGATACCGTGATATGAACTCGCTGGAGTTGAGTCTGTCCAAGTTGGGAAGTGTTGATGTAGGCCAGCCTAATGGGCCCAACCCAAATGTATATGGCTGAAGGCCTATGACCAACTAGGCCGATGCAGTACGAACTAGGCCACAACTTCGAATACCGAGTTTACTGCCAAGGTACTCTAAGTTGGTGCACTACTTCCCAAATAAACCGGAAGTTCCAAGATCGTAGGTCCGAAGTGAGGTCTAATGTAAGACTTTTTACCAACATTTGTAATCAACAGTCAAGTGCAAGCATATAGAACATAGCGGAAGCAATAACAGATAAATGCGGAAGCGAATAAGGTATAAATCCCATTAAGCAAGTGTGAAGTAGGCCATAAGTCTATGCTAATCTCAAAGTATAAAATAATAGCATGTACATATCAAGTGAATCCTCTCTGCTCACACAAATGGCACTCAAACCAGAAAACAAAAGATCGCTCAGCCCCGGGTAAAGGCACTCCATCCTCCGGATCCATTGGTCCCCCACCCGTACTTGTCTGCTGAGGGCACCTCGAGGAGCGCATCATCCTCGGGGTCGGTAACAATACCTAAGCACCAAATGATGGGTCAGATCCAAGGATCTGGCAGGCATAGTCTACAAATAACATTGGAAGTATGCATCAAAAGAGAATAGAGACGATGATAAGATCATATTAGTAACAAAGGTACAATATTAGGCAATTGTGTAAAGTATAACAATAACGATCAACATGAAAGTAAAGCAATTTAACTCTCTATCTATCAATATGGCATATTCACACGAGTTGGCCACCGCGGAAAATTATGCCGCGGCCCTCCCATACTAATAACTAGTTGCTGTAGGGAAATAATAGTGCAATGCAGGGGATGATAAGCCCCGCCGAATTAAATATCCCTAAGTATATATGCATTACCGGAGTCTGCCGGCTGCGAATGCATATATACCCGCATATGCCATTACCTGAGTCTGCCGGCTGTGAATAAACATATATTGTCGGAGTCTGCCGGCCGTCTAATCATAGCTCATGATGATGGCCCTATAATAAATAGCTCCCACTAAGGATGATATGTCCAATGCTTAGCTTATAACAACTGAGTGAATGCCCTACGCCGACTCAAGGAAATCAAGTAAAGGTTAGTGTCTGGATAGTGGCTAGGCTATGCTTGTGCGAGCAAGGTCATCTCATATCCATACAAGGTCCGGTATCTATGTCCAATCCATATATACAATCCATAGTCTATATCCATAATCGAATCCACGACCATGATCCACCATGTCATGGTTTTAGTCCATTTCCATTGCATTCCATATCCACCATTGTCCAATACATCACCCATTCATAAATGGGTTTCTAAGTCCCCATCCCAATCGTCTTTTCTATGGTAATCAAATCCTTCCATTCCTTAGGCCATAGGGTGGCCTGCCTAGCCACAGGCACGGGGCATGTTATCTCCATTCATTATTTGGGTCATCAATAGGAAATCCTAGGTTCAGGTCCTCCAGTTTCCATTTAATTAACAGGTTAAGGCAATAGATAGATACTGGAGTGAACACATCACTCATTCATAAATGGGTTTCTAAGTCCTGATCACAATCCTCTTCTCTAAGGTAATCAAATCCTTCCATTTCTTAGGCCATAGGATGGCCCGCCTAGCCATAGACACAGGTCACGTTATCTCCATTCACAATTTGGGTCATCACTAGGAAATCCTAGGTTCAGGTCCTCCAATTTCATTTAATTAACATGTTAAGGCATTAGATAGATACAAGAGTGAACAACAATGAAGAGCATCTAATATATCCACATGTCTATGCCAATCAAAGGAAGAATATCAAAGGTCCGCCCTAGGTCATGAGCCCCTTTTCAGGTTCAGGTCCATGTCGGCCAATTCAATTCCTAAATGAAGTTTCAGATGCCAAGAGATGTATTTGGTGCTCTGATGTTACGGGCATCTTCGATGGCGTTTAAGGGTTGAATCGAAATCCAATTAATACACTAGACTCTACTTTGGTGGCCTCATTAGTCAAGGCTAAGCCTAACCCTTGACTCATGATTGGCTCATCACTGGAAGTCCACATGGAAGGTCAATGGGCCCCACAATAGTTCAAACCATCAAAAACATAGAATCTGGAATTCACTGTCTACAGTGTATCCGGTCGACATCCTCTAAGGGTGGTCGACCGGGTACACACTAAATTCAAATTTCTAGAATTCTGCAGCTCTTCCACTTCACCTCAATTTCCATCGAAACTCCATCTCATCTCCAATCATCACCAAACCATCCATACACATCAAACTCCAACCAAACATCACAAATCCATCATCAATTGGGCGATTGATCTTCCAAATGAGACATCCCATCCACTAGTGGCCGAAATCCATAAAAACAAGGCTTAAAAGATAAATCTAAGCAATCAATCATTCATATGAATTGAAATTACAGAATCAAATAAGAAAATCATGCATTCTATGCTAAATAAGTATATTGTACTTGCCTCTACTCCTATGGTTTCTTGGCTTGATCTTTGAGATCCAAGCTCCAATTCCAATATCCAAGGCTCTAATGGCTTCCAATCTCTCAAACAGTCCTAAAACTCAGATCTAGATAGATCTGCAACTCCTATACCCAAATCCACAAGAGAATTGCATAATTGGAAGGGAATTCTAGAGAGAGGGAATTTCATGGAAATTGAACTAAGGGAAGGGTATTACCTTGTCTTGTAGAGAAAGAAGAGATCTAGGAGATGAAAGAGGTCCTCTAGATTGGAGTGAATTATCTACTTAGTTGCAGAAAAACCCTAGATCTAGAATTCTAGAGAGAGAATTGGAGGGAATTCTTAGAGGGAAAAGAGAGAAATGAGAGGGAAAGGAGAGAAATGAAGGGAAAATGAGAGAGGAGAGAGAGAGGAGAGAGATCGTTTGGAATGGCTGGGGTGAGTTTGTATATATAGAATTTGGTTTGGGGTGAAATGTCCATAATGCCCTTTTGATTTAGTTCTTGGTTGGATAAGTACATGGGCTCTTTGGGTATTTTAGGTGGAGTTTGCAAATTCTAAAATGGGAACCCTTCCTATTAGTTCTAATTACTTCTAGGGGCCTCTATGTTGGAAGTTGGTGGGCCTCGTGGATAAGTTTTCAAAACTTTTGACCCACTTGACACAGGGATCAAGTATCCATAAGGCAACAAAACCAATCTAGGATTCAAGACCCTCAAACTCATCATCAAGATCAGTAAACACTATCTGTAAGATAGCAAATGGCATCACCATGCAACCAAAATAAATCCACAACAAACAAGGGAGTAGATTATACCTTTGGAGCTCGTTAGTGCTCTAATGGAGAAGAAGACAACTTGTTGGATGAAGAACTCTCTCTTTCTAACAAATTAGAATCTCCAAGACATAATTGTCTTCCATGCTATATCCCGTATCAGATCTCTTTTCTCAAGGATAATGGTGGAATCACCAAAGGAAAAACCAACTAGAAACTCAAGGAAAACCATAAGAGAAACTAGAAGGAGGAGAAGAGCGTGTAACACTTGCACTGGGCTGGGCGTGAAATCCAAAAGTGTGGACGTTCAAGGGGTGCTCCCCTATTTGTAATACAAGCAGCCTCCTCTTACTAATTATTAGTAGTCCTACTTTCAAAGTAATTAGTAACTTTCTCATTTCTAATAATTATAGAAGTCTTACTTCCATAACAATTAGTAACTGACTATTACCACGATTAGAAGTCTCACTTCCAATAGAAATAGTAACTTTCTATTTCCTTTCCTTTTAGAGTTCAACTAGAATTAGTAACCATCTAATAATTTGGGCTAGCATGAGGACCACTAGGGATTCCATAGAAAGCTGGCTCCAACTGGGACACCCCAACCCCACATCTCATGTACAATTTGGGCCCACAGTTAATTGCAAGTAACTCCACTATATAAATTCAATTGAACTCCAGTCTTAGGAATAAATTACAAAGAAGACCCTAAACTTCCCTTTGACCACAAGTAGGCCCCTCCATCTATATCCATGGATAAATTGGATCTGTCCACCATATTGGATCCATATCTTATTATCCTTGAGACCCAATTAATTATAGTAATCATCAGTACCATCCAATTAACTTTTAATTGAGATAGGTGTGCACTTACTAATGATAAATCCATTAATTGCCACAAGGGGATAATAAAGATAGATTCCATCTTGACTATCAAATGTTCTCACAGTCCTACTACCATGTATCCAAGAAATGTTCTCACAGTCCTACTACCATGTATCCAAGACACCGAGGTGTTGACCTACAATTGGCCTCACTCATTGGTGATTCAAAGTAAATGAATAGACAGAAACTCGAGTTCATTAATGTCTCAGGATTGAGAGCCATTGCTAGGGAATTGTGAGAGCAAACCATAAAGTAAAGACAGTGTTCCATAAGGTGCTTCTCATGGTTCTTTTATACATCTAATGTACCAGCACCATGATCTAGAATCTTACATTCTGATGATCTAGACAAATCACACTATCCTAGACAAATCACACTATCTCATAGTGATCAAAGTGCTGCAACCTTGTTAAGATGAGATGTCCAATATCATCACTGGTTGTGAAGCTAGTTAAGTATAAGATTTGCGACACGTCTCCCGTATGTGGATCTCATCTATACACATGTATTACATCTAATATACTTGTGGACTCCAATTCATCTCATGTCATTCATATTGGTTATGTGCAAGTAAGTAATAAAACACCATTCATCTCATGAAAGGAAAGCACGAATATATTGATAAATAAAGAAATAAATCAATTTATTACATCATCTAATGGATTGATACCATATAATTTAACACTCTAACCAACTAACAAATTCCCTAAAGTCCATCTAACACCCTATTGTCTCTATAAATCACAAAACGAGACTAATTCCTAGAAAATAGGCTAAAATCCTAGGAAAATACTAAACTACCCTTGCTAACCCCTATTAATTAGTATAAGTAGATATAAAATAGTATGATTAGCATAATTCAAATATAAGTGAGGGTCCACAAGGGGTGAGGCCTCACAATTTGTGTCCATTCAAAGTTTTGAAGAAGCTTAGCTCTAATGCCTATACTCTAGTATTACCATCAGATCTTGGTAGCGTCCCATCATTCAATGTTGCAGATCTCACAATCTATCGAGGGCATGACAATGAGGAAGGTTCTGAAGAGCAAGCCATTGCCTTACCAGCTACTACTCCACCAACAGTTCAAATGATTGATGTTCTCGATGATCAGATTGTTTCTACTTGGCATGGAGGATTCTAGTAGTCCCTTGTCTGTTGGCAGAATTGCTCGATTTTTGATTCTACATGGATTACTGCTACTGACTTCCAATGCTTAAATCCGGATCTTTATGATCATTATGAAGCTCTTAACTCACCAGAGAGAGTTGATGCAGTACGGACTTGGCCCAAGAAAGCAACTGGGACCCATGATTGACCTACATGCCGACCCGGTCTATTGGGTTTAGTCCACAGGCCCAATTGACTAAAAGCTACTGTGGCAATTTCCTTTTATCCAAGTTTTATTTTGTTTCCATCTTCAATTAGGGAACTATTTCTAATTTTATTGTTTGATTAGGATTAGAACCTTCCTATTTTATTTAGAAATTCGAAGTCTTAGTTGCTGAGAAATGATACCCTATATATAGTTGAGTCCTTCATTGCAGTTGATCATGCTTATTCCAATCAATCAAAGATTTTCTGAGTTTTCTTCAGTTATGGTGTGTTCTATGGTTTTGAGTTCTGCCTTAGGGCTGAAATCCATCATTGGATTCGATCAATCCCTCGCGAGATTGGTCTATTCTTCGACCGCGGATCCGGGGCTGCGCCACAGGCCTAATGAAGAAGAAAAATCTCCCCATAACATGTTTTCGAGCTTTCCTTTCCAAGTTTGCAAGCTTCTAGAGGATTTCCTAGATTTCCCTATTTTTTAGTAATTGCTAAGATTTAGAGATAAATTAGATAGTTTCTATTTTATTTGTTTCCAAACTAGAGTACCAGTTAGTCTATTTAAAGGACTGTAATCCTCCTACAGTCGATCATTGATTATTGAATAGAATTTGAGTTTTCTCTGTTTAGTGTTTGTCGTTGGTGTGAGACTGAGACTAGTGTTGTTCTTATCCTAAGCCTTCCTCACGCATACTGCATTATCTCTTTTGTTCATGTGCATTCAAAACTCCATCAAAACCCTTGGTAGATCTCAGCTATCCTTCTATTGTGAAGCTAATCAAGTCCCTTAACTTAAATGGGTCCCAGCTAAACTAAAAATATTGAAAGAACTGGAGAAATGAATTGCTGAACCATGAATTAGCTGTGCACAGGTTGTTCAGGCCTTGCTGCACATCTGGGAATCTGGGGCCCAGGTGGCCCACTATCTGGACAAGTGGGTCCTATCAGTAAATACTATACTGATGGGCGACCCCAAAGGCAGGTGGTTATCTCAGAAGATCCAGAGGCATTTCAATGGTTGCTGGTGGGTGGGCAAGCTTATTTATTTGACTCTCAACAACCAGACTTGTTACATGCAGTGACTGTGATTGGTCAATATTTGCACTCACCTAGTAAAGGGCATATGGAAATAGGGAAGCCGGAAGCATATTCCTAGATACATTAAAAGGTCTCTAGTGAAATGAATACTCCTCAAGGACCATGGACATCTAAATGTAGTTGGTTGTTGAGATGCCGAACATTTTACATCCATATACGATGTGTTTATCGGAGGAAACCTAGTTACTTGGAAAATGTGAAAGCAAACAGCTGTTTCACTTTTATGCGCGGAGGTAGATTAAAGAGTTCTTGCCATTGCCAGGATCGAATTCATATCGCTAAGACAATTAAAAAGGAATTCGGTTATCCCACACAAGCATTGATACTGCTGCATTGTGGCACTCTGGCCGCCATGAATACCGTATCTAATTTATTATTATTATTTTTTGTGAGGTAACTAAATACAGAAGTGGCTTTATACGAGAATGTGGGAGTTGGAGTCATTCAGACATGTGAGATAATAGAATCAATTGGCAGATATCATTATGAATGTTCTTCCAAGAGTTCAAAATTCCAGAGTATTCTAGCAAATGGGGCATGGCTGATCAATGCAGCAAGTGTTGGGGAAAAGTTTGGATGCCTAGTATTAACTATTTTTTTTTCACCTATGAGGAACTGATTTGTAATATAGTGGAAATAGGCCCTTTGCTGCAAATGCTTAAAGCGGCATTTTTATTTGTAATTTTGGAAAGCTATAAAGTAGTATAAATATTAGTGGGCACTGGGCCCTTCAAATTAGGGTTGCAACACTACACTTAAAATTAGGCTTACAATGCTACACTAATTTATTTCTTTTCCTTCTTTAATTCTAATATTTGGATTTTGAACACTCAACAGTTTTTGACACATAAAACCTGATATAATCATCCATAGTGATATACCATATAATCATAATTTGTAACATGTAATACTTTGTTCCTAGAGTTGATGAATTAGAAGTCACATGAATATTTTGGTACTATCAAGTAACTGTAACTGTACTCAGTAATAAAGAAAGAAACTATCAATAGCACACACTATATTATCTTTGCGGTTTCTCAACTACGTCCCACCAGGTTTCTATAGCTTTGAAGGAGGTTTAGTTTACATTTTCATTAAGAGCAGAGGTTGTCTTTTGGTCGTTATGAAATTTTATTTAGAAAAGATAATATCACAGCAGGGTAGAGTTGTTTCCATAACCCAATGTGTTTTTGGAAGCACCCTGAATAGCTTAGATATTTGCATGGGAATGACGCTTTCATAGCGAAGGAGACATAGGTGTAAAAGAAATACATACTTCTCCGGTTATTTTGTTTTTTTGTTGTTACTTGTAATCCACATGTTGTGGGCCTAGATTTGTGTTACCACATAATCATGGCTACTTTTCTTTTGCATATTTTTTTGGCCTCGATTTGTTTATCAATACGAATTTTGACATGAGCAATATTGGATCCAGTCTTTTATGTGGAGATTACTTGCTAATTTTTTTTTTCATATAATGAAGAATATGTGATGCTGTTACTCACCAGGTTTATGATATGAGGTATGAATTGAATGAAGTGGAAGCAAGGATGGAAAAGTTTCCCTTCACCATATCTTTCCTGAACTTGTTAAATGCTCTCATAGTGGAAGAAAGGGATGTAAGCGATAGAGGTCGCAGGTACTTATGTTAGTTTTGTGGAGTTGCAAATACTTGTTATCCATTTTTTTTTTTTTTTTTTCAAATTTTTAAGTATTTGGAACTCTTTGGTTTTCTGATTTTCTTCTTTTTTTCAGGTTTGTGGGCATTTTCAGGTTTGTTTATGACCTGCATTTGGGCCATTTCCTCAGAGAGCCTATGCTGATCTCAGTGAGAAATGGCAGTTGGTTGTTGCATGCCTCGAACACTTTCGAATGTGAGCATCTATCCAAATTTCTCATAGAAAATTAGTTTTAGCTATATATGCATGTAATTATTTGAAGAAAATTCTCCAAAGCGACTCTTTCCAAGAGACATCCATGGGCAAGCTCCCTCTTGGTGCATTGCTTCCAGACTCAGTTTGTCACACATCAGGAATGGCCTCACTTTTGGATTTCATCCACAATATTTTAAGCTATTGCTTTTGTGGGGCCCCCTATCTAAGTGTAACCCTTTCCAGCTCCCTCTCCTATTCTTTTTTTTTTTTTTTTGCTATAAGTGTAATTTGTATTAAAGAGAAGAAAAAAACAGAGAGAAGAAATTACAATGGGTCAATAGGATCCCCAACAGCAGGAGAAGCTCATCAGAGGAGCCAAATAAAAGCTCAACAGAGAAGCCAAAAGGAAAACCAGAGCTATCTTAGTAACATTCAATTTGGGCTGTCCAAAAACCTGCAAATGCACTTCAGCTAAGGGCTAATAAAGGACTTACTAATGTTTTGCAGAGAGAATGAAAGAACCTCTTGTAGCTGTAGAGTAATGGAATTGAGAGGCTGGTTGTGGTCTTCAAAAATTGTTTTGTTCCTTGCCTTCCAAATAGCATAGATAACTTCAATGACTGCCATGAGCTTGGAGCCAGTTGAATCACTACCATGAGAGAGAGATCTCCAGATGCCTGCTGCTGAGAGCAGAGGGGGAGGCCTCAACGTTGCAGCTAAAAAAGCCAGTACCAAATTGATTTAGCCCGAGCGCAGGAGAAGAAGAGATGGGGGATTGTTTCCTCTGCTTGATGACATCCACTGCATCTGGAGGCTAAAGCAAATCCCAGGCGTTTCAGGTAAGTTTCTGTGGGAGTTTTGTTGTGCAACAGACGCCATCCAAAACACTTAGTTTTAGGAAGGGAAATAGAGTTCCAAACAAGAGAAGCCCAGTGAAGAACCTCTGCTCTAAGTCTAACTGAGTTCCAAGCTGCCTTTAAGGATAGCTTGCCATTGAGAGAGTCTCTCCAATTAAGGTAGTCTCTAGCTTCAGGCCTTAGAGAGAGAACAAAAAGTTGGCTTGAAAGAAGATTGGGAACTTCTGGCGGGGAGCCATCTGGGAGGGTCCAAGCGCCTGATTGGTAGAGAGAGGATAGAGATTGGACCCGAGGGAATTGAAGGAGAGGAAATCTACCTGAAATAGGCTTTTCACCATTCCAAGAATCCAGCCAAAGATTTATATCTTTGCCATTTCCATGAATCGAGGTATGACCTTGAATCAGAGGAAGCAGACGTCTCAGTTTTCTCCATGTACAAGATCCAGAGTTCGATGACGATTGGCGCCAAATTGTCTTGAATTTGAAATATCTGTCCTCAAACCATTTAGCCTAGAGAGAAGATGTAGATGCCACATGCCAACCTAGCTTGAGAAAAGAAGCTGAGTTTACTTCTGCAATTTTCCTAATACCAAGGCCTCCTTCTGCCTTTGGAAGAGTTATGGCATCCCAGTTGACATAATTGATCTTGGATTTAGCAGACTGGCCTGACCAGAGGAATTGTCTCATCAGTCTCTCGATCTCATTACAGATTGAAGCTGGAAGAGGGAGAGTGGTGGCTAGGTGGAGAGGCATGCTGGAAATCACTTGTCTTATCAAAATAACTCGGCCTGCGAAGGAGAGGGATTTGGCTTTCCATGCACTGAGCTTGGCATTGATTGAGTCTAGTAGAGAGGAGAAGTGACGCCTCTTTGGAGTACCAAAACAGATTGGAATTCCCAGGTATTTCAGCTGCTTAGAAGACTCTCTGATCCCCAGAATAGTAGATATTCTATTTTTCCTGCCGATGCCACATTTCCCAATTTGAAGATGGCTCTTTTGAAGGTTGAAAAACTGACCAGCAGCAGCCTGGAGTAAGTCTTGAAGAACTAGAATGCTTGATGTTTTCCCCTTCATGAAGATAAGAATATCATCTGCGAAAAAAAGATGACAGGGAGTAGAAGGAACATATGAAATCTGTCTAAAAATGCCTTGTAGATGGAGGTTGTGCAAGTGGAGGCTAAGAATTTCTTCAGCCAAAATAAAGAGGTAGGGGGAAAGTGGATCTCCTTGTCTAAGACCACAGGAAGAGTTGAAGAAACCATGAGGAGTGCAATTAACCAGAATTGAGCATTTAGAAGTACAAATGCATTCTTTGATAATGCTAATCCAAGTATCAGAGAAGCTGAAAAATTTCAGGGCTGAGAAAAGGAAGGACCAGTTGAGTTTGTCAAAAGCTTTAGTAATGTCTAACTTTAGGCAGATACTACCTTTGGATTGGTTGGAGTTCAGCTTTTGGAATAATTAGAATGCCAAGCCCGAGTGGTGTTGAATATTTCTACCTTTGATAAATGCAGCTTGATGGTGGGAAATCAGGTTTGGGATGATTTTGGCTAGCCTGCAAGCTAGGATTTTAGAGAAAATCTTATAGGTGAAGTTCAGCTGGCTAATGGGTCTGAAATCAGCAAAATTGGATGGAGTTTTGGTTTTAGGAATGGGAGCCAAAAAGAAAGTATTTGAGGCTTTTAGAATTCTCTTAGATTGGAAGAAGTGCTGAACCGCTTTGGAAACATCTTGGCCAATGATACTCCACGCTGAGGTGAAAAAGACTCCATTGAAACCATCCGGACCAGGACTGCTTTGCTGCTTAAGACCAAAGACAACTTCTTTGATTTCTGCTGTTGAAGGGATGGAGATTAAGAATGAATTCTGGAAGTCTGTAACTTTTGGACTGTCTACTTGGAACAGGGTAGCACTTGGAAGGCAGTCATGAGGCTTGAAGAGATTGGAGAAGTAGTGTACTGCCATGGCTTGGATGGTTATTGCATCTTCAATGATTCTGCCATTGTCTGAAATGAGGTTGATTTGGTTGAAGGAGCTTCTGGCTCTGGCAGAGTTCTGAAAAAATGTTGTATTTTGGTCTCCTTCTTTCAACCAGGCAATCCTAGATCTTTGTGTCCAGTGGATCTCTTGAGCTTTTAGAGCATCATGAAGCTCTGATTTAGCTGAGAGGAGATCAGCATGGGAGAGCTCCGAAGGGGAAGAATCAAGTTGGAATTGACGAAGGAGGACACGAGCTTCAGCTGAATGGATGTTCTACTGGATGCTGCCAAAAGAAAGCTTACTCCATTTCTTGAGAGAGATTTTCAGTGCCTTGAGTTTTTGGGCTAAAATGAATTGAGGGTTTCCCATAATTGGAGAATCCCGGCTGATTTTAACAACCTCTAGAAAAGAAGGGTGTAACAGCCATTTGTTTTCGAATTTGATAAGAGCATTGGTTGGGTGGGTTTTGTTTTTGTAAGCAAGGAGGATTGGGCTATGGTCTGATGAAATTCTAGGGAGGTGCAGAAGAAGGGGGTCTGGGTAATGGGCCAGCCAGTTGGAGTTAATTAATGCTCTATCGAGTCTGGCAGCTACATAAGAGAGGCCTTGTCTGTTGTTGGACCAGGTAAAATTGTTACCTGAGAAATTAACTTCAGTCAGGCCAGCTTGGAGAACAGAAGCTTGGAAATCTTTGAAATTAGAAGAGGAGGACTAGCGGAGACTTAGCTTGTCAGCATGGGAAAGGATGGCGTTGAAGTCCCCCAGGATGCACCAAGGGAAAGGAGTAGAGGAAGAATCAAATAGCACTTTCCAAAGCTCCTTCCTTTGGGTTGGGTTGTTAGAACCATAGACACCTGTGATGAGGCTAGAGAACCTGTAATAGGATTGAGGAGGAGCATAGTAAGGTGCTGGGGGGAGAAGTCTGAAATAGAAATGGTGAGATTGCGAGAAGACTTCGAGAAGCACCAGAGGCTGGTGACAGAGTTATGGGAAGAGTTGGAGTGAAAGGTATCAAATCCAAAGCTACTTAAACGAAAAGAGGATGTAGAGGAGAAAAGGGTCATTGGTTTTGAGATGAAAATGAGGTCAGGAGAATGGTGTTTTACCATGTTGGCCAAAGTTCTTTTGGTAGGGGTGTTGGCAATGCCCCTACAGTTCCAATATAGGACTTTTAACATGATGGAATGGTGGAGGGGGGAACTCTACCTCTAGTTCTCCTAGTGATTGGTCCAATGGTGGGGACTTTAGAAGAATTAGGCCTCCCTTTGACTTTACCTTGAGAAGAAGAGGTAGGGTTGGTGCCTGTGGTGCCAGTAGCTACTAGGGGGGAGAAGTTCTGGTAGGAGGAAGAGTGGCTGGAGCTACTGGTGGGGGGTGGGGGGGGTGGGGGGGGGAATTGATAGTAGCACTGAGGAAGTTAGATGATAGAGCTGAAGGGTTAGTAGAAGGGAGAAAGGATGAGGGAAGTTGGTCTGTGGCTTGGGGAGAAGGAGATTCTAGAAGGGGTAGCTCGAAACCAGGGGGCGGATCAGAGGAGGAGGAGGAGTTGTCTTCTACTAAGACCTGAAGGTTGCGGCCTAGAGTGGATGGATTAAGAGTTGGGTCAATAAAGGAGCAGTTGTCCAGAATATCAAATGGATTGGAAATGTCTACTGTAGGGGTAGGGGTTCTTTGAAGAATCTCTGTAATGGCATCATAAGGCAGGTCTGAGGAGGAGGGGGAAGATGGTTTTGGGTTGGAAAGACTTGGTTTGGTTGAGGTGATCTTTGTAGGATGGGACTTAGGTGGGAGATTGTGGTTGGTAATATGAGAGGTTTGTTTACTACAGGAGGATTGGTGCTTTGGTTTTTCAGGTTGGGAAGACCTAATTTGAAGACCTGAGGGGGTAGGGAGAATAGTTGTGGAAGAGAGGGGGACAGGGGAAGTAGACTGGACTTGGACAGGGATGGTTAGCTGATTTTGGTTTGCTGGACCAGATGAAGGGTTAATAGGTAGTGGGGTTGGCTGGACAGGAGAAGTGCTGGGATGTCCTGGTTTGGAGATTGGACAGGAATGTTGCTTGTGACCAGCTGAAAGACAAGTAGGGCATGGACTGTTTTCGTATTCTATGTGTAGTTCAAGTTCCTTTTCTCCCTGGAGATCTAAGACAGATCAATGTTAACCAGGACTCTGGCAAAAGAGAGGATTTTCTGGCCCTTAGTGATTTGGTCCAGCTTGATTGGCTGCCCTAGAGTATTGGCAATGGAGAGGATGATGTTTTGGCTCCGGCAGTGATAGGGCAACCCTTTGATTCTAATCCAGACCGGGGCTAAGGAAGGCCAGGGAGATTCCTCTTGGCCTGGGGACCAGGGAAGGAAGAAGACCTTTTGCTTATCCAGGGAGAGGGGGGAGAGACCTAGGATGTAGGCTTTATCTTCCGGAGAGTTGAAACGGAAGAGGAAGAAACCCTTGTTAGTCAGGGAGACGAGGCAGGGTCTGGACAGGGGCCATAGCTTAGCTCTCTCTTCAACCCATTCAAGAGATGGACGCCTACCTACAAATCTGCTAATAACTGCATTGGTGAAGGATTCTTTGCTAGATTGAATCATAGAGTGGGGAATAGTTAGGGACGGTTTACCATTTTTCTAAGAGGAGGGAGGGAAGGAAGAAGGAAGACAAGAGTGGAAGGGATGCTGTAGGTCAGATGGGACGAAGAGGTTTGCAAAGGAAGGCCTCATCTGAGAGGTAGAGCTGGCTAAAAGAAAAGGAACAGAAGAAAATGGGTTAGTGGATTACCTGGTGTTTGGGAAGGAAACTGCTTCTCAGTTTGGGTAAAGGAGCCAGTTGTCTGAGGTATGGGATCTGGGGCCTGCGTAGGGAAAATTGGGGCCTGATTGGTAGGTGTTGGGGAAACAGGGGGTATTAATGGTTGGCTTGGAAAAGGGGGAAAGTTGAGATTGAGGTGGGTGGGTTGGCAGGGAAAGGGGGGAAAGATATGGGGGAGTTTAGGAACGTGGGGAGCAGGTTGGGGAATAGGGGGTTGACTTGAGTGTGGTAAAAAGGGAGCCGGTCGGGGAGCTGCAGGCCAAATGGGTGGGGAAGCTACTGGGAAGAAGACTGGAGGGAATCAGCTGTAGGTCAGAGGAAGGAGAAGGAAGAGCTAAGGAAGGACAAACGCTTGAAACTGAAGGGGGCGGAAAAGGTGGAGGAATGGAAGCAGGAGGAGGCGGAGGCGGTTGGGCTGGCGAAATGGGGTGTTGCATTGCTCCCGAGCCCTAGCTAGTACCTTGCTCAATCTCAACTGTTGCCGTATGTTTACTACTCCCTCTCCTATTTGGCTACCATTATTCTCTCATCCATAAATCACCCCCACCCTCAGCTTTCAGGATATGCAAAATTTCAACCCCATTAATCATCCTAACCTCTAAATTCCTTTCTATGGCTCTCAACTCTCAAGTTAAAGTTCTTTAAATTTCATTATTACTTTTTTAAAGTTCCTTTTCCATAGAATTTTAATTCAATGGTTGGATGAGTGTCAAACTTCGATTTGTGGCAATTTCCCGGGGGATGGATTTGTCCGTGTGAGTGAAAACATAGGCCAGACCAGACTGTTTGTACCACACAATTTTTATGTGTGCCAGACTATGAAGCTAACTAACTGTTGAATGAGGTAGATCCAACCATTGATCTGTGTCGAATCAAAGATCCAACGGTGGATCTTCACTTTAGTTGCGATCCAACACTAGACCATGGCTATCTAACCTTAAAGAAGCATGCTTGTGTGTCTTCTTGGTCTTTTTCTTCCTCTTGTAAAACTTGTGTAGAGGAGCTCCGATGTCCTCATGAACGATTTATTTATTTATTTCCTAGAATTGATGCTGTTAGCCATTTGATAATATTTACAACAGTGTGAGTTGGTTCACACCAAAAAGTATGTGAAATCTTTCTTGGTCGTGGTAGAAGGTATGTGGAGTGTTTGATAATAAACATGTTCTTTTGCTTAAACAACAAAAAATACACATTTTATTTAAATAAAGAAGCTTCAAACTCAAAATATTCATTAATTTAAAATAAATCTGGTAGCATTAATTACTTAGATGGCTTAATCTGTTTTGTCAAATTATCCAAAGTTTATTCCCTATCCCTCAATCAACTTAAGAGCATGTGAGGGGACATGACGTAAGACAAAGGCCCGTGGTACAATGGAAGGTGCTCACTATTGCAATCTTGAGGTTGTGAGTTGTCACGACCGGAATTCTGGGGCTTGTAGGATTCCGGGTGATGACTCATTGGCAAAATTCACCATTCATAAATAAAAAAATTTCACATAAGGCATTAGACATATCCTACTAAATAACTCGAGCAGTACTAAAGTAAAAATCCATCTTTTACTCATCAAAACAATTCACTGTCTTTGAATAAAATAAACCATTACAATCTTTAAGTAATCTAACTGAACTAAACTAATTCAATAAAATGAAATTATTTCTCTTCAATCTTCTAGGTGATCCCGCCCTCTCAAGTAGCATGCCAAAGCCTATGCCCCGGTCATCACTGTATTCTCTGGTCTCTAAGTCCTGGTTACTTGGAAGGGGCAATCCAGGAGTCAGTGGAAACTGAGTGAATAAACATACAACCCCGTCTGTAGACATAAACATGAGAAGGATAAAAAGCACAATTCAATTAAATAGGTTCATCCACATAAGAGACGCATGCAATTACAATATCCTGATTATGGTCCACACCACAGTCAAGGTCTCTTCTCAACACAACCTCCTAGACACCAAGTAGCACAGGCCAGCGCAGATCAAGTACCTGAAGGTACAGGATCAACAGGGTACCTTCTTGACACTTATATGCACAATCTCAAGGTGACCAACAAGGCCAACAATATCCAGGCGGTACCAAGGAATTTTGTTCTCCTGAGGCTGACCCAAAGTCAGACAACATAGTTCCGAGGCTGACTTGAAGTCAGGCAATAATCTTTCTCACGAGGATGACATAGGTCAGACACTATTATCATCATGAGGCTGACCTAAGTCAGACAATATCATTCACACAAGGCCTTTGTACCATACTTAGTGTTATAGGATGTCTGAAAGTAACTTAAGATTGTCTCTAATTCCTTAGATGTTGCGCATCAATCCTGTGCTCTTTTAATCAACATCTTGAATTCAGATTTATTCATTTACACTTTTCCACATCTATAATTGAGGTTTTTTCTGTAATCATCCTCATACACTAATATTTAGATTTAAGCTACCCCTGCCAACTTCAGTATTGGTAGCCATGGTGCATGAGGGTAATCACATAACCATCTCTTTACAGATGCAAGAACCAACCTTAATTGACCCAATACAACACATGGCACCATCAGTTATTGAGATCCACTGCATAATTACATCGCTGAATCAACTATGCACAATCTCATCATAGATAAGATGATACCCATAGCTAACAAATAGTGATCACTATTCAATCATTAAACAGTTCTTTGGTGTCATAAAAAAAGAGATGAATCATCTTTATCTATTCCACATGATGCATATTCATGAATAAAGTACATTCATAATACACATAAGAAACTCATAATTAAATCTTTGAATTAGTCCTCACAATTACTTTATCAGTAACATGTTAGGCAAGTACATTCAGCTTCCATTGATCACATAAAATCCATGTACTAATCTATACTTACCATAAGAAGAAAAATACTAGCATGGGTTTGTCACAGTATGCATATGTTGAAGATCAATATCTCAAAGGTTGGACTTGACCATTATCAAAACCCACACATAGATCAATCAGGTGGGTTATATGTTGGTGAGCCAGACTCTGCATCCTATTTAACCTCAAACTTCCTTATTGAGGTTCAGTCATAGCCCACCCCTTAAATTCTTAACTTCATCAAAATACTATATTTACATGCATAACTCAGCCACTGTTCAGTTGTTTATAAATCAGATTTAACCTTACATGCAAACTAGAATGAACCTATAAAAATCATCACAAAAATATAATCAAATCAGAACCTTATACCCCAAGCAGTCAAGATCTATTCCCTACATAGGGTTCGACCAAGGTTTGAGAACTCACTCTATAGCGTTCAATTAAACCTTAAGCTTCAGATTGGGTTTAGGTAACCCTAAGTCCCAGTTTTGGAATTTTAGCACACTCAAAACTCTAGCATGGGGGTTGGCCAAGAATGAAGCACCCCTTTAGGTATAGTCGATCATCACTTTGTGATGATTACACTGCTGGCCAGTAATTCCTTTATCATACTCACATATTCATTGCAAATAAGATCATCAAGAAAGCATTCTAGAACTCAACAACTAGATTCATGTGTGTGCACAAGTAGAATGGTATTTTTACTCACCTTTGGACAGCTTTCGATCTCCAATGGCTGGTTCTTCTCTTCTCCTTCTAGATTTTGCTAGCCTCTTAGTCTAAAGAACCAGGATTAGGGTTTTCTATTGGGAGGGATAAGCAATAAGGAAGAGATGTGATGAGGCTAAGAAGATCTTAGGTTTTCCGTTTGTGCTTTTCTCCAAGGAGTTGTGCACACATCCTAAAATCAATCATGGGATGCGTGCAACACTTCTAATTCATGCGGAAATCATGCGCAGGCAGTGCAGGCCACATCCTCCTCTAAGTTGACTTCCCTATAATGACACATGGGTCCCATCTTCCAAAGAACTTAATTCTCTTAACTAATGGGTCCTACTGAACTTAAGAAGTTATACTTGTGAATTGATTACCCAGGGTCCCATAGGGTTTCTACCCAAAACTGCGAAACTATGGGTCAACCCACAAGGGCCCAACCAGGGCTGGTACCCACTGGGAAAAAAAAAATCTTACTTTCATTAATTATGTTATTCAACTGTCATTAGCACTCACGAAGTAAATTTATTAATAATATAATTCCAAATCATAATTATGATGTTCATCCAAATTAAAAACTCTTTACGTAATGATAATATATATTATATAAATGAGAAAAACTTAATATCCCAAATTGAAATTCAAGAAAAAATCATGGAATTAAATGTACACATTACCAGTAAATGTTCCAGCCCCTAAAGCAAGGTCTGGGGTATTATATGGGTTCAAGTCATGTTACCAATCATGAAAAAAAGGTACACATGATGTAGAGTGTCAGTAACCAAATAGAATAAACACCCTTAGTTATGTCCCCTGCTCATTACTTTTTTCTAGTTTGCCAATCCTCAACAAATATTCAGATGAAGATGGATGGACTGATCAATAATACTCATTTTCCAATTTTCCATTGCGCAAACTAGAAGGAATGAATATTTTTGTAAATCTCCATCGATGCAAATTCCATTCTATCATGATAGTAAATGTCATTCCATTACGATCGTTTTTAATTTAGAACTGGGAGGAAGATTTGTTGTGGTTTTTTATGCTGTAATGTGCAGAATATTAAGCATGTATGATGTTAGGGATGAAGATATTGATAGCGTTGTTGATCCATCTCAGCCTTCAACTGTGGCCCAAGCTCCACTTGAAATGCAGCTTCCCATATTAGAGTTACTAAAAGTATATTTTCTCATATTTATCTTTTAATTATCTCCATAAACTTTGATGGGTGGCTGACAGTTGCTTGTGCATTTGAAATTATTAGTCCCATCCATTATTTATTTATTTATTTATTTTTTATTTTTTTTGCTCCTTCTCTATAATGTCAACATTCTTTGATTTTTCGTCATCTTGCTTTCTTCTATTTTAGAAAATTCCATGGTGAACACACACACAAGAAGTATTAACCTAGCCATATCTCAAATGACAAAATGAAAACCACCTTGTTGGGTCATCCTAGGCGATCCAGTAATCAATATGTTCCCTTGTGCTTACTACTACCCATTAATTGCCACTCACCCTAGTTTTGACACTTGTCTATCATGTACAATTGGAATGAAGCACTCGTTTCTTTTGTTTTCAGCATTGATCCTCAAGCCTTGGAAAACGCAATATGATGGGTAGAATGTAACACTGCAATTATAAGATCGGGTTAATGAACGGACTGTATTCAGATAATGTGTAGACTATAGTACATGCAAAGCAGAAGACAATGACAAATCTGATTAAACGCCAACTGTTCCTTCACCCATTACTTGAATATAGTTCCCATCCATAACTTGAATATTCCCGTGGACAAAAGGTCTGTATGACGTAAAATTTTACCCGTACCTGTCATGTGGTTAATGGCTCTTGAATCAATTACCCAACTAGAACTAAGGCAGTAAGGCAGACTATAGACATCATGTGTCTACCAGAATTACTGTATGGAATGGATAATAATCCTATATGTGTAGCGACACCGATATTGGATGATAAATTACTACTCTCAAGCACATTCAGCCTCTGATGCAGCACCGAAATGGAGAAATTGCATTGAGTTCTCTCCCCCTTGATTTGTTTCCATTATCAATCGTAGGATTAATGACTCAAAAAAAAAAAAAAAAAAAAAAAAAAAAAAAACCACAACGAAAATCACAAAAATATTTGTTTGTTTCTCTTTGAGTCATAGTTCCTTCCTACTACAATGATGAGAAATGATGATTTGTCTTGCATGGTTCATTGAACTTAATTATGCTGGTTCTTTATATTATTCAATTGCCGCAAATCTCATTTAAGCATGTTTGAGCTATCACTGTGTGGATTACAATGCTGATATGGTTGAGGTTGAAAGCTCTTGCATAATTGAATGATTAGATGCTTTTGATGGAAACTTGTTTAACCTAGTGAGCTTTGAGCCTAAATGCTTATTCTTGAGGGTTATATGCTGAGTGATTTGATCTTTCATTCTTGACCTATTTGATGCAGTTGATTTCATTATCATTCTTTGATAACATGTTCTGAATTTTATATGGAATAACATGCTAGAACTCTCATTTTTTATCCAATCGAGGCATATTTTGATTACACGAACCATATGATATGATTTTAGGTAATGTTTGACTAGTTTGTGCTTTTCTATCAATTCCCTTTGATGTTTATCACTAGTTATCCATGTTGAGCCTTAATTAAGCCAATTCTTGCACCCATACCAACTCCTAAGTTTGGGGGAGTTACCTTACCATATGTATAGCCTTACCTTATCTAAGGAAGTATAAAGATGAATTCAAGGTTCACTACAAAATGTGTGCAAGGCTTGAGAAAAAGAAAATAAAAGAAAGGTTGTCGTCACCCTGCCACTACATAGTTTTAGTTATGTTTTCAAAAAAGAAAAAAAAAAGAAAAAAAGAAAAGAAAAAGAAAAAGAGAGAATAATACAATAAGGAGGAGGGTATATGCGTGACTCAAGAAGGTGGAAATTCAAAATGCAAGCCTTAGCCGCTAAAATCAGAAGTGTATAAAGGAACCAGAAGTGTGATTCTATGCAAATTCCTTAGATTTTGTTATCCATTTCCTCTCATTCTTAAACCTTCACCCTAGCCCTATGATAACCCATGTGTATAAGTCCTAATTGATCCTAGGTGAAGTGTAGCCCCAGTGTGGAGATGAGATGGAATTGGAGCCTATGGTGTATGATTTCACTTCAAACATGTATTTTTCATGGGAGCATTGTCTGTTCATTCTTAGACTATTATTGAGTGTTTTTTTGTGAATGTATCTACGGTGAGGATTGAGGTTAAACTAATATGCGAATGATTATTTGGTTGTGTGAAAGTCTAAACTGGAAGTTATGTTGGTATTGTTTTACACACAACCCTTTGAGCATGTGGATGTGAGCTAACTTATAAATTGGGTAATCTTTAGCACCGGCTGAGACTCTTGTTTCTTTGAATCATGTATTGATCAGACATCTCTGAGACTAATGGTGGAAGGATAGGATTCATACTTTAGTGTTTCAAAATTTTTTACTTGTTTATTTTTTTATTGTTTTGCTTGAGGACTAGCAAAATGTAAGTTTGGGGGAATTTGATAAGTGGTTAATTGTTTGTAATTAGAACTATAATATTTGATTTATCTTATGCTAGTCATAGCTATTTTATTTGATTTTACATATTCTTTGTTGATTTTTATGCAAAGGCAAAAAGGAGCAAAAAGAGAAGAATTAATGAAGAGAAGTGGGAGTAAATCACAAAGTAGGGCCAATGAGGGGTCCACATCCATTGCTAAAGGTAGAATTTTAGAATTTAGGAAGTCCTATTCAAGTTAAAAGAGGAATTCAAGAATGGAGAAAAACAAGGAGAAAAAAAAAAAAGGAAAGTTAAAGGAAGATTTCAAGCCAAGATAGAAGTCCAAAAAGAGGGGTCTCACACTCATGTTGCACGCACCATATGGGCCCACTTTATTCTCAAGTTTCATATTTAATTCCTTGCAATTAAAATTTAGATTGGTGGGCCACATGTGAGGAGCTTTCTATAAGATACAAGTAAGATCAGAATTAGAAAGTGTTGTTTATTAAGAAAGAAGACTCTTATTCTATTCTAATTAGGAAGCATACTTATAAAGAAAGATGGAGATCTAATCATACAAGGAGGAAAGCCTAAAAAGGAGGAGATTCTTCATAAAAGAGGGTTGTTGCAAGAGATATAAACAGTGCACGTCCAGCATAAAGGGAACCATCATCTAGCCACAAAAAAAGCATAAAAATCAGCCATCATCATCCCATAAACCTTATTTTCCATATAGCTACCTTTGGAGCATTCTTTGGAGCATCTTGAAGAGCTTTTAGAGCGAGAAAAAGGTGAAAAAGTTGCTGGCAGAATTCTTCTTCTTCAATATTTAGAGTTCTTCTTATGGCTCTATTTTCTATTTTGTTTTCAATTTTAGACATGAGTAGCTAATTTTTTAGGGCTAGGGTTTAGTTGAAACCCTAACCTAATAATCTATGTAGTCTGTTTTGGCATCTTTTAATTCAGATTTTAGTTTTATTAGTTGAGATTCTAAACCATGTTTTTAATTGATGAGTTGTGTATATGCCATGCCAATCATGTGATGTTCAATTAATTTAGAGAATAGCTAACTTAATTTTGATTGATCTTGATGTTAAATATCTAGGGTTTAGAACCATGAATGCTTAGACTCATGCATTTATCATTTCCATTGTTTTTATGCATTATGTGTGTTTTGACTAGGACATATACCATGCTTAGTTTTTGCATTATAATGAATAATTCATGTAGTATGTCACTCATGAATTGGGTTTAGGGGAATAGTAATCTGGACGCATATGCCATGGTCTAGGTTGATAGATGTCACTAATAAAATCTGATTTTTTATTAAAAGATAATAAGGGACATGCTTAGGATTGATTAGGGGAGTAGATGAAACCTAGTTCATTCATTATCATTGTTTTCAATTCTAATATTAGTTATTAATTTTAGATTAATTTCCATTTAGCTTTTGATAGTTTAGTTTACTGTTTTTAGTAGTTTAATTCAACCTTTCATCATTCAATTTCTTTTTTTATATTTTCTGATTTTTAGTTGCTTTTGACATTGTTTTATCACAAGTTTTCGTGGGATCGACCTCGTATTTACAATTCACTACACTACATAGTAATCTTGTATGCTTGCGAGTTATAATTGTTTGCATACTTGTAGCTTATTTCTAGGTTGCTTGGTGCATACCAATAGGGGATAATACCGGTGTAATGAGCAATCAACTACTTACTCATTGTTTGTGTTACTACATCTTATGGTGTTTTAAGTCCAGTTTGGTTAAATTGTCTATGGAAAACAGTCCTATCTATGTGTTTGGGTGATTGTGTAACAATCCAGTCTTTTTTATAATAATTAGTTAGTGTGTGCTTTTCAAATCAGATCATAGGAGTGCTGTTTGGCATTGATTTATGTGACTGTTTTATATAAGAAGCAATTGAGTTTTGAGTTTAATTTGGAGTCCAAGCAAGGAGATAGAAGTTCTACACCTCTTTCCAAAAATTACCTAGTGTTGTTTGTTTCCTCAAAGTACGAGGATTACACCAAGTTTGTTTGGTGGAAATAACTATGTAACATTAGGCCTACCTAGCTATAATGACTATTGGAGGGGCTAAAAGACTTGGTTACGTTTGGGTGAGTGTTGAGGAACGTCCATTAAGGATCCAAAACATTCAAATTAGGTCTCTGAAAATATGTTAATTATGAATTGAATTCTATATTCTATGGAGCTGATTATAGCTGTTAGTTTTCGGTATTGTCATACAACAAAAGAGTTTTGGCACTGTAGGGAAGTTGCTCAAGATAAACAACGATTAATTATAGAATACTTGAATTATCCAATAAAATTGTTAGTTTTGAACAAGGAGAATTGTTTGTTGGGAAATGCTATACTAAGTTTATATATATAGTCATATGACGGCCTGGAATCCGGGGCCATTCGAATTCCGTGCCGAGGCTCGTAAACATCACACATATAGGTTAAATCAAGATCACATAAAGATTTAGTCATTTATCCACTTAAACCAACTTGTATTAAAACCCAAGTGTAATAAACAAATGTAACATTGTCCAATAAAAATAAAATAATTGCAATGTCTTTAAAATGAAATAATCTAAACATTCTATTAAGTCTAATTCTTCTTCATATATGTGGCTTCGACGCTCAAGTACGCATCTCAAATATATCTCCTGATAACCGAGAGTTTCCTGAGTCGCCAAGTCCTGACTACCTGGATTGGGGTAAATCCACAAAATATTAGTACTACTGAGTGAATAGATATTCTAATCTATTTATGCATTTAAACATATACTTATATAAGATTACACAACAAATTAAATTAACATCCAAGAGTCTCACCCAAGCAAGGGTTGGAAACGGGTTAAACAAATGACAACCTCCTAACCACCTGATAGCACAAGCCCAAAGTTCTTGTTCCACAACGATATCACATGTACAAAGAGTTTCCAAAACTCATTCCTGCACATCTCAAAATCATTCCTTTATTTCCCAAACAAAATCAACCGCCAAGGTCCAAAATCAGCGAACTAGTACCACAAAATTGACTTTTCCCAAAAAGGTCAAACATCAGCAATCCTCACTAAATTGGCCATTTGTACAAGGACGTTATCCTATACAGTGCTAGTGGTCTAAGGGTCTAAAAGGTTCCTCCAAACAAACAAAGTCATCTCATCTCAGTTTTCCAATTCAAATAGCAAATGTCTTATAAAAAATCTGATATGTAGCATGTCCTCAACATTTGTAATGGGCAAATTCCATAATCAACCCCTTCTCAATTATGTGGATTTAATCTGCCCTAGTCCCAATCAAAATTGGTGTACGAGGTGAGAGAGGTCAATTACATAACTCACCCTTTACAGTCTTGAGGGAATTATTCAATTTCCAACTTAACTACAACCTATACATATACAAACCACACAATCTGCCCTGTGAGATCCCCAAATAACAAAGACATATGCATATTAATCCACATACATATTTCAATTCACCATTAATTCAAATAACAGGGTCCAAAAATACAGATTTGACAAATCAAGAACTAAAGGAAACAATTCAAACAATTTGCTAATAATAACAATGAATAACAGGCCTTTGTTTGTAATTTCAGAAAACTTAGGATCCCATCCATCAAATTTTTCACATTCTATTCTTTATAAAATAAGCCAAAGGGTCTACTTTGGAGTTTATTAAAGACTACAGGGCCTTTGTTCTAAATTCCAAAAACTAATGGGGCAAGGTAAGACAATAGAGTTCTGTCACATGGGGTGTCTCCCCTCTTTCCCAAACTTGTCTTAAGTCAGAACCACCCCACACCTCTCTCCATACGGAACCCCTTTCTATAAGAGCTTCACGCCAGGTGCATCATGATCGTTTGGGAAGTGGGCCCCACGGAATTGTTTCGTAAATCGTTCATGCCCATGAATTGAATTGAATCATGAATCGTATCGTGAATCGTAGGATTTTTTATTTTTCTAATGAAACTGAAAAATAATTAAAAATTAAAAGAAAAAGAAAAAAATAATTATTCATAACCATCCATTTTTCCATTTATAGTAGTATAAATATAATAACAAGTAAGTCTATCATACAATCATATCAAGAACATCATGATAAATATTATTATTATTATTATTATTATATATAGGAGAATATTCATGTGCATTTATCCCTCACCATAGGGTGAGAAACACATAATTGAAAATATTCATGTACAAAAGAGGAAAAGCCATATATGGTCATATGCAGAAAAAGAATGTTCATGTGAAAAGAGGAAAAGCCATGTAAGTGTTCCTCACTCTATGGTGAGGAGTGGATGCACATGAATGCCCCCCATATATATATATATATATATATATATATATATATATGAAATAAATGATGTGTAAATAGTTAAATAAGTTTAAAGTATCAATAGATATTATTTATTATCTTTAAATTGAAATATAAAAATAAAATAAAATCCAAACCATCAATCTTACATGGTAGTATATCTCTTAAAGTTAAAAAAGTGTTCATGAAGGAAAAAAATGAATATACATTAAAAGAAGAAGATATAAACAAGCACAATACGTACAGTGGAATGTTTTAGTTGAACGCATGTTCTTTATTCATCTTTAAAACCTTATCAAAGCTGTAAAAAATTCTTACGAGGTTTCGTTAACTACTAAATAACCTTTTTAAAAATACAAGCGATAAAAGAAAAAGAAAATAAAGAGAGGAAAAAGGTAAAAGATTATTAATATTAGCTTATTGGCTATAGCCATTCTCGTTTAGTCGAATCGTTTAAATCTTAAGTTTCAATGAAACGTGTATTGAATCGTAGGATTCACACCTCAATCCTAAGTTTCATTTATAAATGGGATTCATTACATAGACGCTAAGAAAACAAAATCTTAGGGGCTAAGAAGCCTAAATAAACTAGGAAAGTAGTCAAACTAGAATCCTATCCTAGTTACAACTCATTAAATTTCAACTAGCTTGGGCCCTACACGTGGCATGAGGTCTATTTGCATCATCTTTTGGAAATGATGAATGGTTTGGATAATATTTTAGGGACCCACTTGAATAAAAAAAAAGGGGAAAATGTGGACTGCCAAAAATCAGTGATCTAGAGTTTTTCTCATGATCCATGATGAGTCAAGCTGCCAAGATTTATCATTTAGCTAGTTGTAGCCATCTGAATAGGATGAATGATACTGAGTGTGCAGATGGAGCACACGAAGTCCACAAATGATGATTAATTGCTCTGGGATATTTTTTGAGGATGATGTGGGGTTTGGAATCAAGGAATTATTGGTTTTGAAGATTTTCAAAATCCTTTTTCCTCACCGCAGAAGTCTGCTAAACCTGGGCTTTCCACGATTCGAAGGAAAACCGGCGAGGATTCCCCTTCGTGGATGATACCTAAACACTATGAAGCGCAGATACATAAAAAGGGGTCCCGTATCTTATCCCGGGCGTATCGGACACGGATATGCCCTGGATTCGTTTGGGATACGTGAAATCCATATCGGAATTATTTATTTATTTTTTAATGCCGGATATTGTTCGTCAATTCCAGCAACTATACGGTCATCCAAGTAATATAGACTATGGAAGTCCGAATATCGTTTCCATGAGGATCGTTACAAGGAAAATAACAATGATCAATGAAAATGATTATCAATTCAAATATAGCTAACAAATGCAAATGGAAATAACAAAAACAATAGAAATACAAATCAAAATAATAACAATGGAAATAAAAGAATGCAAACTAAAAGAAAATAAGAAACTAAATAACAAAGAGATATTAATGGAAAAACTCAAGTAAGAACAAACCAAGAACACGATTAGTAACAAATTAATAACAAAGTTAATAACAAAAACAAAATGACAAGGTTAATACAAGAACAATGGAGAAATGTTAGATAGATTAACTGAATAAGTGTGTGAAAATAAGTGAAAGATCAAGACAAAAAGAAACTAAAAGCATCCATGAAAACTAACTAAAAAGAAATGTGCTAAAAGTGTAAAATCAAAGGCGAAATTGATGGTGTGAATAGAGAAATGGGGTGTGAGAATTAAAATAAGTGAATAAATGTGTGGGAATGTGAATAAAATCGAACTAAAGTAAGTAAAAAAAGCAACAAGCAATACTAATTGATAGATTGAATCATCTAGAATCCACTAAGTAACACTAATACAACACTAATGTTCTTTTCTTTTTCCAAACAAATACTCAAATCTAATTACAAATCAATGCTTAGGTTTGGAAAATATAACTTTAAAGCTCTAGGATAGAAATTAACAATCTAAATAGTAAAGACTTTCTTCCCTTCATAAAAGAAAAGATTCTTAATGACTATTTATCAAAAGTAAGCATAAACCATCAAAAGATATTAACTCCTAAGCATGATTTATCAAACCTAGGCATAGATAGTAAAAAGAATGCTAAGAAAGAAAATAAGCATGGAAGGTAGCACATTGCAATAAAGAAAAATCTATTCTAGCATGTTAAGCACATAAATAAAGGAAATTATGAGCATGAGCAAAATGAATAGTATTAACTTAGCTTCATTGAGAAGATCCAATCAAGTGATTAACCACCCATTGGAGAAGACAAAACTTTCATTACAAATCTTCAAATTTTACAAAGCTTTCCTCACTTTCTGTCTACAATTTGCTCTCAATTACATGAAAAGCTTAAGTAAAGAGGAGGGCGCTCTCTTTGCTTGTGTGTCTAATGCTTATAGAGCTCCCATCCTTATATAAATACATTTGCCTTGCTCTATTTTGGTTTCTTTCCAATGTGGGATTTCACAAGAATGAAAATATGAACAAATGAATGTGATTTCAATGTTAAAAATGGCCTAACTTTGTCATTTCTTCATTCAATTGCATTCTAATCTTATCCTTATTCTCTTTAAATCTTGAATCTCAACTTTAATCTTCAATTAACACCTATAAAAAAAATTAACATAATTGAAAGTTTTTTTTTTTAACATATTTTGTATGGAGGCTATTGGACTTCATATAAATGTATACAAATGGCCATTTATAATAGAAAGATATGAGCAAAGCATGATGGGGAGGAAATTTATTATTTTCCTACTAAAAATAGTGTTTTGAGTTCTTTTATCTTTGAAAAATCATAAAATAATGCTATAAAAGTGTATCTTTTGTAAACTCATCACACACCCAAATCTCTATTTTGCTAGTCCCGAGCAAAATAAAAGAAACTAACTATTTGCAGAATAACGCTAAAAAATCATCACTTTCGCAGTAGTCGCGGTTGCACTTAGCTCGTGCAACAAGCCATTTAAACCCCTAAGTTTCCCTCCAAATGGCTTTCGAGGCGTAAGACTAGTCTCGGACACCCGAAAACCCCGTTAGTGAAAAACGCGACCCTGTATATTTCTAGAGGGAGTATTTGGATCGAGAGTCACATGAAACACAGTGTAGAGTCAACAATTTCCTAGAGCCGCATAGATTGTGTTTTTGAACACAGGCCAGAACAATTTCGAGCGCCGAACTGCTGAAGTGTTTCCCAAACCCAAGATTCGCTCCAAAACCCGTTTTAAATAGAAAACTATCTCGAAATGTCCTAAAATGCGCATCTCAACACATAATCCCTACAAATGGATTTCGAGGCGTAAGACTAGACTCGATCACTAAGACTAGACTCGATCACCCGAAACCCCCGTTAGCGAAAAACGCGACCACAGATATCTCTAAAGGGAGTATTTGGACTGAGAGTCGCATGAAACACAGTGTAGAGTCAACAATTTCGTAAATCCGTATAGATTGTGTTTTCGTACACAGGTGCCGTACGATGTGCATGAAGTTCGGGCCGGAGCCTTTTCGAACGTCGAACAGCTTGAAGTGTTTTCCAAACCCAAGATTCGCCCCAAAACCCATTTTAAACTGAAAAGCATCTCGAAATGTCCTAAAATGCGCATCTTAACCCATAATCCCTTAGATTGTGTTTTCGTACACAGGTGTCGTACGATGCGCACGAAGTTCGGACCGGAGCCTTTTCGAGCGCCGAACTGCCTGAAGTGTTTTCCAAACCCAAGATTCGCCCCAAAAACCGTTTTAAACCGAAAAGCATCTCGAAATGTCCTAAAATGCACATCTCAACCCATAATTCCTCCAAATTGATTTCGAGGCTTTAGACTAGACTCGGACACCCGAAACCCCCGTTAGCGAAAACCGCGACCCTGGATATTTCTAGAGGGAGTATTTGGACCGAGTGTCGCATGAAACACAGTGTAGAGTCAACAATTTCATAGAGCTGTATAGATTGTGTTTTCGTACACTTGTGCCGTACTATGCGCACGAAGTTTTGGCCGGAGCCTTTTTGAGCGCCGATCTGCCTGAAGTATTTTCCAAACCGAAGATTCGCCCCAAAACCCGTTTTACACTGAAAAGCATCTCGAAATGACCTAAAATGCGCATCTCAACCCATAATCCCATAGTTTGTGTTTTCGTACACAGGTGCCGTACGATGCGCACGAAGTTCGGGCCGGAGCCTTTTCGAGCGCCGAACTGCCTGAAGTGTTTTCCAGACTCAGGATTCGCCCCAAAAAATCGTTTTTAACAGAAAAGCATCTCGAAATGTCCTAAAACGCGTATCTCAACTCATAATCCCTTAGATTGTGTTTTCGTACACAGGTGCCGTACAATGCGCACGAAGTTCGGGTCGGAGCCTTTTCGAGCACCGAATTGCCTGAAATGTTTTTTACAAACCCAAGATTCGCCACAAAACCCGTTTTAAACTGAAAAGCATCTCGAAATGTCCTAAAATGAGCATCTCAACCCATAATCCCTCCAAATGGATTTCGAGGCGGGAGACTAAACTTGGACACCCCAAACCCCCGTTAGCGAAAAACGCGACCCCGGATATTTCTAAAGGGAGTATTTGGACCGAGTGTCGCATGAAACATAGTGTAGAGTCCACAATTTCGTAGAGCCGCATAGATAGTGTTTTCGTACACAAGTATCGTACGATGCGCACGAACTTTGGGCTGGAGCCCTTTCGAGCGCCGAACTGCCTGAAGTGTTTTACAGTCCCAAGATTCGCCCCAAAACCGTTTTTAATAGAAAAACATCTCGAAATGTCCTAAAACACGCATCTCCACCTTTTTGTACAAAGGTGCCGTACGATGTGCACGAACTTCGGGCCGGAGCCGTTTCGAGCGCCGAACTGCCTGAAGTATTTTTCAGACCCAAGATTCGCCCCAAAATCGTTTTTCACCGAAGAGCATCTCGAAATGTCCTAAAACGCGCATCTCCACCTTTTCGTACACAGGTGCCGTACGATGTGCACGAACTTCGGGCCGGAGCCGTTTCGAGCACCGAACTGCCTGAAGTGTTTTCCAGACCCAAGATTCGCCCCAAAACTATTTTTCACCGAAAAGCATCTAGAAATGTCGTAAAACGCGCATCTCCACCTTTTCCTACACAGGTGCCGTACGATGGGCACGAACTTCGGGCCGGAGGCGTTTCGAGGGCCGAACTGCTTGAAGTGTTTTCTAGACTCAAGATTCGCCCCAAAACCGTTTTTAACCGAAAAGCATATCGAAATGTCCTAAAACGCGCATCTCCACCTTTTTGTACACAGGTGCCGTACGATGCGCACGAACTTCGGGTCGGAGCCGTTTCGAGAGCCAAACTGCCAGAAGTGTTTTCCAGACCCAAGATTCGCGACAAAACCGTTTTTAACCGAAAAGCATCTCGAAATGTCCTAAAACGCGCATCTCAACATTTTCGTGCACCGGTGCCTTAGATGCGCACGAAAATCGGTCCGGAGCCGTTTCGAGCGCCGAACGGCATGAAGTGTTTTCCAGACCCAAAAAACTCCCGAAAACCGTTTTTAACCTAAAAGCATCTCGAAATGTCCTAAAACGCACATCTCAACATTTTTTGCACACGTGCCGTAGATGCAAACGAAAATGGGTTCGGAGCCGTTTCGAGCGCCGAACGGCCTAAAGTGTTTTCCAGACCCAAAAAACTCTCCAAAACCGTTTTTAACCTAAAAGCATCTCGAAATGTCCTAAAACGCACATCTCAACATTTTTTGCACACGTGCCGTGCCGTAGATGCGTACGAAAATCGGTTCGGAGCCGTTTTGAGCGCCGAACGGCCTAAAGTGTTTTCCAGACTCAAGAAACTCCCAAAACCGTTTTTAACCGAAAAGCATCTCGAAATGTCCTAAAACGCGCATCTCAACATTTTCGTGCACGTAGATGCGCACGAAAATCGGTCCGGAGCCGTTTCGAGTGCCGAACGCCCTTAAGTGTTTTCCAGACCCAAGAAACTCCCCAAAACCGTTTTTATCCGAAAAGCATCTCGAAATGTCCTAAAACGCGCATCTCAAATTTTTTGTGCACCGGTGCCGTAGATGCGCACGAAAATCGGTCTGGAGCCGTTTCGAGCGCCGGACGGCTTGAAGTGTTTACCAGACCCAAGAAAATCCCGAAAACCGTTTTTAACCGAAAAGCATCTCGAAATGTCCTAAAACGCGCATCTAACCAATTTCGTACACAGGTGCCGTCGAAACGCACGAAAATCGGCCCGGAGCCGATTCGGGCGCCGAAAGGCCTGGAGTGTTTTCCAGACCCAAGAAACTCTCCAAAACCGTTTTTAACCGAAAAGCATCTCGAAATGTCCTAAAACACGCATCTCAACATTTTCGTGCACAGGTGCCGTAGATGCGCACGAAAATCGGTCCGGAGCCGTTTCGAGCGCCGAAGGGCATGAAGTGTTTTCCAAACCCAAGAAACTCCCCAAAACCGTTTTCATCCGAAAAGCATTTCGAAATGTCCTAAAACGCACATCTAACCATTTTCGTGCACAGGTGCCGTAGGTGCGCACGAAAATCGGTCCGGAGCCGATTCGGGCGCCGAACGGCCTGGAGTGTTTTCCAGACCCAAGAAACTCCCGAAAACCATCTTTAACCGAAAAGCATCTCGAAATGTCCTAAAACGCGCATCTCAACATTTTCGTGCACAGGTGCCGTAGATGCGCACGAAAATCGGCCCGGAGCCGATTTGGGCGCCGAACGGCCTGGATCATTTTCCAGACCCAAGAAACTCCCCAAAACCGTTTTTATCCGAAAAGCATTTCGAATTGTCCTAAAACGCACATCTAACCATTTTCGTGCACAGGAGCCGTAGATGCGCACGAAAATCGGTCCGGAGCCGATTCGGGCGCCGAACGGCCTGGATTAGTTTCCGGACCGAAGAACCTCCCCAAAACCGTTTTTAACCGAAAAGCATCTCGAAATGTCCTAAAACGCGCATCTAAACATTTTCGTGCACAGGTGCCGTAGATGCGCACGAAAATATGTCCGGAGCCGTTTCGAGCGCCGAACAGCCTGAAGTGTTTTCTAGACCCAAGAAACTCCCCAAAACCGTTTTTATCCGAAAAGCATTTCGAATTGTCCTAAAACGCACATCTAACCATTTTCGTGCACAGGTGCCGTAGATGCGCACGAAAATCGGTCCGGAGCCGATTCGGGCGCCGAACTGCCTGGATTATTTTCCAGACCCAAGAAACTCCCCAAAACCGTTTTTAACCGAAAAGCATCTCGAAATGTCCTAAAACGCGCATCTAAACATTTTCGTACACAGGTGCCGTAGATGTGCACGAAAATCGGTCCGGAGCCGTTTCGAGCGCCGAACAGCCTGAAGTGTTTTCCAGACCCAAGAAACTCCCCAAAACCGTTTTTATCCGAAAAGCATCTCGAAATGTCCTAAAACGCGCATCTCAACATTTTTGTGCGCAGGTGCCATAGATGAGCACGAAAATCGGTCCGGAGCCGTTTCGAGAGCCGAACTGCCTAAAGTGTTTACCAGACCCAAGAAACTCCCGAAAACCATTTTTAACCGAAAAGCATCTCGAAATGTCCTAAAACGCGCATCTATCCATTTTTGTACACAGGTGCCGTCGAAGCGCACAAAAATCGGCCCGGAACCGATTCGGGCGCCGAACGGCTTGGAGTGTTTTCCAGACCCAAGAAACTCTCCAAAACCGTTTTTAACCGAAAGGCATCTCGAAATGTCCTAAAACGCGCATCTCAACATGTTCGTGCATAGGTGCCATAGATGCGCACGAAAATCGGTCCGGAGCCGTTTCGAGCGCAGAAGGGCATGAAGTGTTTTCCAAACCCAAGAAACTCCCCAAAACCGTTTTTAACCGAAAAGCATTTCGAAATGTCCTAAAACGCACATCTAACCATTTTCGTGCACAGGTGCCGTATGTGCGCACGAAAATCGGTCCGGAGACGATTCGGGCGCCGAACGGCCTGGAGTGTTTTCCAGACCCAAGAAACTCCCCAAAACTGTTTTTAACTGAAAAGCATCTCGAAATGTCCTAAAACGCGTATCTCAACATTTTCGTGCATAGGTGCCATAGATGCGCACGAAAATCGGTCCGGAGCCGTTTCGAGCGCCGAACGGCATTAGCTGTTTTCCAGACCCAAGAAACTCACCAAAACCGTTTCTAACCGAAAAGCATCTCGAAATGTCTTAAAACGCGCATCTAACCATTTTCGTGCACAGGTGCCGTAGATGCGCACGAAAATCAGTCCGGAGCCGTTTCGAGCGCCGAACGGCCTGAAGAGTTTTCCAGACCCAAGAAACTCCCCAAAACCGTTTTTATCCGAAAAGCATCTCGAAATGTCCTAAAACGCGCATCTCAATATTTTCGTGCACCGGTGCCTTAGATGCGCACGAAAATCGGTCCGGAGCCGTTTCGAGCGCCGAACGGCCTGAAGTGTTTTCCAAACCCAAGAAACTCCCCAAAACCGTTTTTATCCGAAAAGCATCTCGAAATGTCCTAAAACGCGCATCTCAACATTTTCGTGCACCGGTGCCTTAGATGCGCACGAAAATCGGTCCGGAGCCTTTTCGAGCGCCGAACGGCATGAAGTGTTTTCCAGACCCAAAAAACTCCCCAAAACCGTTTTTAACCGAAAACCATCTCGAAATGTCCTAAAACGCGCATCTAAACATTTTCGTGCACAGGTGCCGTAGATGCGCACGAAAATCGGTCCGGGGCCGTTTCAAGCGCCGAACGGCCTGAAGTGTTTTCCAGACCCAAGAAACTCCCCAAAACCGTTTTTATCCGAAAAGCATCTCGAATTGTCCTAAAACACGCATCTCAACATTTTCGTGCACATGTGCCGTAGATGCGCACGAAAATCTGTCCGGAGCCGTTTCGAGTACCGAACGGCCTAAAGTGTTTTCCAGACCGAAGAAACTCCCCAAAACCGTTTTTAACCGAAAAGCATCTCGAGATGTCCTAAAACGCGCATCTAAACATTTTCGTGCACTGGTGCCATAGATGCGCACGAAAATCTTTCCGGAGCCGTTTCGAGCGCCGAACGGCCTAAAGTTTTTTCCAGACCCAAGAAACTCCCCAAAACCGTTTTTAACCGAAAAGCATCTCGAAATGTCCTAAAACGCGCATCTCAACATTTTCGTGCACGTAGATGCGCACGAAAATCGGTCCGGAGCCGTCTCGAGTGCCGAACGGTATGAAGTGTTTTCCAGACCCAAGAAACTCCCCAAAACCGTTTTTATCCGAAAACTATCTCGAAATGTCCTAAAACGAGCATCTAAACATTTTCGTGCACAGGTGCCGTAGATGCGCACGAAAATCGGTCCGGAGCCGATTCGGGCGCCGAACGGCCTGGAGTGTTTTCCAGACCCAAGAAACTCCCCAAAACCGTTTTTATCTGAAAAGCATCTCGAAATGTCCTAAAACGCGCATCTCAACATTTTCGTCCGCTGGTGCCATAGATGCGCACGAAAATCGGTCCGGAGCCGTTTCGAGCGCAGAAGGGCATGAAGTGTTTTCCAAACCCAAGAAACTCCGCAAAACCGTTTTTAACCGAAAAGTATTTCGAAATGTCCTAAAACGCACATCTAACCATTTTCGTGCACAGGTGTCGTAGGTGCGCACGAAAATCGGTCCGGAGCCGATTCGGGCGCCGAACGGCATGGAGTGTTTTCCAGACCCAAGAAACTCCCCAAAATTGTTTTTAACTGAAAAGCATCTCTAAATGTCCTAAAACGCGCATCTCAACATTTTCGTGCATAGGTGCCATAGATGCGCACGAAAATCGGTCCGAAGCCGTTTCGAGCGCCGAACGGCATTAGGTGTTTTCCAGACCCAAGAAACTCACCAAAATCGTTTCTAACCGAAAAGCATCTCGAAATGTCTTAAAACGCGCATCTAACCATTTTCGTGCACAGGTGCCGTAGATGCGCACGAAAATCAGTCCGGAGCCGTTTCGAGCGCCGAACGGCTTGAAGAGTTTTCCAGACCCAAGAAACTCCCCAAAACCGTTTTTATCCGAAAACCATCTCGAAATGTCCTAAAACGCGCATCTAAACATTTTCGTGCACAGGTGCCGTAGATGCGCACGAAAATCGGTCCGGGGCCGTTTCGAGCGCCGAACGGCCTGAAGTGTTTTCCAGACCCGAGAAACTCCCCAAAACCGTTTTTATCCGAAAAGCATCTCGAATTGTCCTAAAACACGCATCTCAACATTTTCGTGCACAGGTGCCGTAGATGCGCACGAAAATCTGTCCGGAGCCGTTTCGAGTACCGAACGGCCTAAAGTGTTTTTCAGACCGAAGAAACTCCCCAAAACCGTTTTTAACCGAAAAGCATCTCGAAATGTCCTAAAACGCGCATCTAAACATTTTCGTGCACTGGTGCCATAGATGCGTACGAAAATCTGTCCGGAGCCGTTTCGATCGCCGAACGGCCTAAAGTGTTTTCCAGACCCAAGAAACTCCCCAAAACCGTTTTTAACCGAAAAGCATCTCGAAATGTCCTAAAACGCGCATCTCAACATTTTCGTGCACGTAGATGCGCACGGAAATCGGTCCGGAGCCGTCTCGAGTGCCGAACGGTATGAAGTGTTTTCCAGACGCAAGAAACTCCCCAAAACCGTTTTTGTCCGAAAACTATCTCGAAATGTCCTAAAACGCGCATTTAAACATTTTCGTGCACAGGTGCCGTAGATGCGCACGAAAATCGGTCCGGAGCCGATTCGGACGCCGAACGGCCTGGAGTGTTTTCCAGACCCAAGAAACTCTCCAAAACCGTTTTTAACCGAAAAGCATCTCGAAATGTCCTAAAACACGCATCTCAACATTTTCGTGCACAGGTGCCGTAGATGCGCACGAAAATCGGTCCGGAGCCGTTTCGAGCGCCGAACCGCCCGAAGTGTTTTCCAGACCCAAGAAACTAATCAAAACCGTTTTTAACCGAAAAGCATCTCGAAATGTCCTAAAACGCGCATCTAACCAATTTTCGTGCACAGGTGCCGTACATGCGCACGAAAATCGGCCCGGAGCCGATTCGTGCGCCAAACGGCCTGGATCATTTTCAAGACCCAAGAAACTCCCCGAAACCGTTTTTATCCGAAAAGCATTTCGAATTGTCCTAAAACGCACATCTAACCATTTTCGTGCACAGGTGCCGTAGATGCGCACGAAAATCGGTCCGGAGCCGATTCGGGCGCCGAACGGCCTGGATTATTTTCCAGACCCAAGAAACTCCCCAAAACCGTTTTTAACCGAAAAGCATCTCGAAATGTCCTAAAACGCGCATCTAAACATTTTCGTGCACAGGTGCCGTAGATGTGCACGAAAATCGGTCCGGAGCCGTTTCGAGCGCCGAACAGCCTGAAGTGTTTTCCAGACCCAAGAAACTCCCCAAAACAGTTTTTATCCGAAAAGCATCTCGAAATGTCCTAAAACGCGCATCTCAACATTTTCGTCCGCTGGTGACATAGATGCGCACGAAAATCGGTCCGGAGCCGTTTCGAGCGCAGAAGGGCATGAAGTGTTTTCCAAACCCAAGAAACTCCCCAAAACCGTTTTTAACCGAAAAGTATTTCGAAATGTCCTAAAACGCACATCTAACCATTTTCGTGCACAGGTGCCGTAGGTGCGCACGAAAATCGGTCCGGAGCCGATTCGGGCGCCGAACGGCCTGGAGTGTTTTCCAGACCCAAGAAACTCCCCAAAACTGTTTTTAACTGAAAAGCATCTCGAAATGTCCTAAAACGCGCATCTCAACATTTTCGTGCATAGGTGCCATAGATGCGCACAAAAATCGGTCCGAAGCCGTTTCGAGCGTCGAACGGCATTAGGTGTTTTCCAGACCCAAGAAACTCACCAAAACCGTTTCTAACCGAAAAGCATCTCGAAATGTCTTAAAACGCGCATCTAACCATTTTCGTGCACAAGTGCCGTAGATGCGCACGAAAATCGGTCCTAAGCCGTTTCGAGCGCCGAACTGCCTGAAGTGTTTTCCAGACCCTAGAAACTCCCCAAAACTGTTTTTAACTGAAAAGCATCTCGAAATGTCCTAAAACGCGCATCTCAACATTTTCGTGCATAGGTGCCATAGATGCGCACGAAAATCGGTCCGAAGCCGTTTCGAGCGCCGAACGGCATTAGGTGTTTTCCAGACCCAAGAAACTCACCAAAACCGTTTCTAACCGAAAAGCATCTCGAAATGTCTTAAAACGCGCATCTAACCATTTTCGTGCACAAGTGCCGTAGATGCGCACGAAAATCGGTCCGGAGCCGTTTCGAGCGCCGAACTGCCTGAAGTGTTTTCCAGACCCAAGAAACTCCCCAAATCCGTTTTTATCCGAAAAGCATCTCGAAATGTCCTAAAACGCACATCTCAACATTTTCGTGCACTGGTGCCATAGATGCGCACGAAAATCGGTCCGGAGCCGATTCGGGCGCCGAACGGCCTGGAGTATTTTCCAGACCCAAGAAACTCCCCAAAACCGTTTTTATCCGAAAAGAATTTCGAATTGTCCTAAAACGCACATCTAACCATTTTCGTACATAGGTGCCGTAGATGCGCACGAAAATCTGCCCGGAGCCGATTTGGGCGCCGAACGGCCTGGAGTATTTTCCAGACCCAAGAAACTCCCCAAAACCGTTTTTATCCGAAAAGCATCTCGAAATGTCCTAAAACGCGCATCTCAACATTTTCGTCCGCTGGTGCCATAGATGCGCATGAAAATCGGTCCGGAGCCGTTTCGAGCGCAGAAGGGCATGAAGTGTTTTCCAAACCAAAGAAACTCCCCAAAACCGTTTTTAACCGAAAAGTATTTCGAAATGTCCTAAAACGCACATCTAACCATTTTCGTGCACAGGTGCCGTAGGTGCGCACGAAAATCGGTCCGGAGCCGATTCGGGCGCCGAACGGCCTGGAGTGTTTTCCAGACCCAAGAAACTCCCCAAAACTGTTTTTAACTGAAAAGCATCTCGAAATGTCCTAAAACGCGCATCTCAACATTTTCGTGTATAGGTGCCATAGATGCGCACGAAAATCGGTCCGAAGCCGTTTCGAGCGCCGAACGGCATTAGGTGTTTTCCAGACCCAAGAAACTCACCAAAACCGTTTCTAACCGAAAAGCATCTCGAAATGTCTTAAAACGCGCATCTAACCATTTTCGTGCACAAGTGCCGTAGATGCGCACGAAAATCGGTCCGGAGCCGTTTCGAGCGCCGAACTGCCTGAAGTGTTTTCCAGACCCAAGAAACTCCCCAAATCCGTTTTTATCCGAAAAGCATCTCGAAATGTCCTAAAACGCACATCTCAACATTTTCGTGCACTGGTGCCATAGATGCGCACGAAAATCGGTCCGGAGCCGATTCGGTTGCCGAACGGCCTGGAGTATTTTCCAGACCCAAGAAACTCCCCAAAACCGTTTTTAACCGAAAAGCATCTCGAAATGTCCTAAAACGCGCATCTAACCATTTTCGTGCACAGGTGCCGTAGATGCGCAAGAAAATCGGTCCGGAGCCGTTTCGAGCGCCGAACGGCCTGAAGTGTTTTCCAGACCCAAGAAACTCCCCAAAACCGTTTTTATCCGAAAAGCATCTCGAAATGTCCTAAAACACGCATCTCAACATTTTCGTGCACAGGTGCCGTAGATGCGCAAGAAAATCGGTCCGGAGCCGTTTCGAGCGCCGAACGGCCTGAAGTGTTTTCCAGACCCAAGAAACTCCCCAAAACCGTTTTTATCCGAAAAGCATCTCGAAATGTCCTAAAACACGCATCTCAACATTTTCGTGCACAGGTGCCGTAGATGCGCACGAAAATCGGCCCGGAGCCGATTTGGGAGCCGAACGGCCTGGAGTATTTTCCAGACCCAAGAAACTCCCCAAAACCGTTTTTATCCGAAAAGCATCTCGAATTGTCCTAAAACGCACATCTAACCATTTTCGTGTACATGTGCCGTAGATGCGCACAAAAATCGGTCCGGAGCCGATTCGGGCGCCGAACGGCCTGGAGCATTTTCCAGACCCAAGAAACTCCCTAAAACCATTTTTAACCGAAAAGTATCTCGAAATGTCCTAAAACGCGCATCTCAACATTTTCGTGCACAGGTGCCGTAGATGCGCACGAAAATCGGTCCGGAGCCGTTTCGGGCGCCGAACCGCATGAATTGTTTTCCAGACCCAAGAAACTCCCCAAAACCGTTTTTATCCGAAAAGCATTTCGAATTGTCCAAAAACGAACATCTAACCATTTTCGTGCACAGGTGCCGTAGATGCGGACGAAAATCGGCCCGGAGCCGATTTGGGCGCCGAACGGCCGGGAGTATTTTCCAGACCCAAGAAACTCCTCAAAACCGTTTTTATCCGAAAAGCATCTCGAATTGTCCTAAAACGCACATTTAACCATGTTCGTGCACAGGTGCCGGTGATGCGCACGAAAATCGGTCCGGAGCCGATTCGGGCTTCGAACGGCCTGGATTAGTTTCCAGACCCAAGAAACTCCCCAAAACCGTTTTTAACCGAAAAGCATCTCGAAATGTCCTAAAACGCGCATCTAACCATTTTCGTGCACAGGTGCCGTACATGCGCACGAAAATCGGTCCGGAGCCGATTCGGGTGCCGAACGGCCTGGAGTATTTTCCAGACCCAAGAAACTCCCCAAAACCGTTTTTATCCGAAAAGCATTTCGAATTGTCCTAAAACGCACATCTAACCATTTTCGTGCACAGGTGCCGTAGATGCGCACGAAAATCGGCCCGGAGCCGATTTGGGCGCCGAACAGCCTGGAGTATTTTACAGACCAAAGAAACTCCCCAAAACCGTTTTTATCCGAAAAGCATTTCGAATTCTCCTAAAACGCACATCTAACCATTTTCGTGCACAGGTGCCGTAGATGCGCACGAAAATCGGTCCGGAGCCGTTTCGAGCGCCGAACCGCCTGAAGTGTTTTCCAGACCCAAGAAACTCCCCAAAACCGTTTTTATCCGAAAAGCATTTCGAATTGTCCTAAAACGCACATCTAACCATTTTCGTGCACAGGTGCCGTAGATGCGGACGAAAATCGGCCCGGAGCCGATTTGGGCGCCGAACGGCCTGGAGTATTTTCCAGACCCAAGAAACTCCCCAAAACCGTTTTTATCCGAAAAGCATTTCGAATTGTCCTAAAACGCACATTTAACCATGTTCGTGCACAGGTGCCGTAGATGCGCACGAAAATCGGTCCGGAGCCGATTCGGGCGCCGAACGGCCTGGATTTGTTTCCAGACCCAAGAAACTCCCCAAAACCGTTTTTAACCGAAAAGCATCTCGAAATGTCCTAAAACGCGCATCTAAACATTTTCGTGCAGAGGTGCCGTAGATGCGCACGAAAATCGGTCCGGAGCCGTTTCGAGCGCCGAACCGCCTGAAGTGTTTTCCAGACCCAAGAAACTCCCCAAAACCGTTTTTATCCGAAAAGCATTTCGAATTGTCCTAAAACGCACATCTAACCATTTTCGTGCACAGGTGCCGTAGATGCGCACGAAAATCGGCCCGGAGCCGATTTTGGCGCCGAACGGCCTGGAGTATTTTCCATACCCAAGAAACTCCCCAAAACTGTTTTTATCCGAAAAGCATTTCGAATAGTCCTAAAAACATTTTCGTGCACAGGTGCCGTAGATGCGCACGAAAATCCGTCCGAAGCAGTTTCGAGCGCCGAACTGCCTGAAGTGTTTTCCAGACCCTAGAAACTCCCCAAAAGCGTTTTTAACAGAAAAGCATCTCGAAATGTCCTAAAACGCGAATCTGAACATTTTCGTGCACAGGGCACGTAGATGCGCACGAAAATCCGTCCGGAGCAGTTTCGAGCGCCGAACTGCCTGAAGTGTTTTCCAGACCCTAGAAACTCCCCAAAACCGTTTTTAACAGAAAAGCATCTCGAAATGTCCTAAAACGCGCATCTGAACATTTTCGTGCACAGGTGCCGTAGATGCGGACGAAAATCCGTCCGGAGCCGTTTCGAGCGCCGAACTGCCTGAAGTGTTTTCCAGACCCTAGAATCTCCCGAAAACCGTTTTTAACAGAAAAGCATCTCGAAATGTCCTAAAACGCGCATCTGAACATTTTCGAGCACAGGTGCCGTAGATGCGTACGAAAATCCGTCCGGAGCCGTTTCGAGCGCCGAACTGCCTGAAGTGTTTTCCAGACCCTAGAAACTCCCCAAAACCGTTTTTAACAGAAAAGCATCTCGAAATGTCCTAAAACGCGCATCTAAACATTTTCGTGCAGAGGTGCCGTAGATGCGCACGAAAATCGGTCCGGAGCCGTTTCGAGCGCCGAACCGCCTGAAGTGTTTTCCAGACCCAAGAAACTCCCCAAAACCGTTTTTATCCGAAAAGCATTTCGAATTGTCCTAAAACGCACATCTAACCATTTTCGTGCACAGGTGCCGTAGATGCGCACGAAAATCGGCCCGGAGCCGATTTTGGCGCCGAACGGCCTGGAGTATTTTCCATACCCAAGAAACTCCCCAAAACTGTTTTTATCCGAAAAGCATTTCGAATTGTCCTAAAAACATTTTCGTGCACAGGTGCCGTAGATGCGCACGAAAATCCGTCCGAAGCAGTTTCGAGCGCCGAACTGCCTGAAGTGTTTTCCAGACCCTAGAAACTCCCCAAAAGCGTTTTTAACAGAAAAGCATCTCGAAATGTCCTAAAACGCGAATCTGAACATTTTCGTGCACAGGGCACGTAGATGCGCACGAAAATCCGTCCGGAGCAGTTTCGAGCGCCGAACTGCCTGAAGTGTTTTCCAGACCCTAGAAACTCCCCAAAACCGTTTTTAACAGAAAAGCATCTCGAAATGTCCTAAAACGCGCATCTGAACATTTTCGTGCACAGGTGCCGTAGATGCGGACGAAAATCCGTCCGGAGCCGTTTCGAGCGCCGAACTGCCTGAAGTGTTTTCCAGACCCTAGAATCTCCCGAAAACCGTTTTTAACAGAAAAGCATCTCGAAATGTCCTAAAACGCGCATCTGAACATTTTCGAGCACAGGTGCCGTAGATGCGTACGAAAATCCGTCCGGAGCCGTTTCGAGCGCCGAACTGCCTGAAGTGTTTTCCAGACCCTAGAAACTCCCCAAAACCGTTTTTAACAGAAAAGCATCTCGAAATGTCCTAAAACGCGCATCTAAACATTTTCGTGCACAGGTGCCGTAGATGCGCACGAAAATCCGTCCGGAGCAGTTTCGAGCGCCGAACTGCCTGAAGTGTTTTCCAGACCCTAGAAACTCCCCAAAACCGTTTTTAACAGAAAAGCATCTCGAAATGTCCTAGAACGCGCATCTGAACATTTTCGTGCACAGGTACCGTAGATGCGCACGAAAATATGTCCGGAGCCGTTTCGAGCGCCGAACTGCCTGAAGTGTTTTCCAGACCCTAGAAACTCCCCAAAACCGTTTTTAACAGAAAAGCATCTCGAAATGTCCTAAAACGCGCATCTGAACATTTTCGTGCACAGGTGCCATAGATGCGCACGAAAATATGTCCGGAGCCGTTTCGAGCGCCGAACTGCCTGTACTGTTTTCCAGACCCTAGAAAACTCCCCAAAACCGTTTTTAACAGAAAAGCATCTCGAAATGTCCTAAAACGCGCATCTGAACATTTTCGTGCACAGGTGCCGTAGATGCGCACGAAAATCCGTCCGGAGCCGTTTCGAGCGCCGAACTGCCTGAAGTGTTTTCCAGACCCTAGAAACTCCCCAAAACCGTTTGTAACAGAAAAGCATCTCGAAATGTCCTAAAACGGGCATCTGAACATTTTCGTGCACAGGTGCCGTAGATGCGCACGAAAATCCGTCCGGAGCCGTTTCGAGCGCCGAACTGCCAGAAGTGTTTTCCAGACCCTAGAAACTCCCCAAAACCGTTTTTAAACGAAAAGCATCTCGAAATGTCCTAAAACGCGCATCTGAACATTTTCGCGCACAGGTGCCGTAGATACGCACGAAAATATGTCCGGAGCCGTTTCGAGCGCCGAACTGCCTGAAGTGTTTTCCAGACCCTAGAAACTCCCCAAAACCGTTTTTAACAGAAAAGCATCTCCAAATGTCCTAGAACGCGCATCTGAACATTTTCGTGCACAGGTGCCGTAGATGCGCACGAAAATCCGTCCGGAGCAGTTTCGAGCGCCGAACTGCCTGAAGTGTTTTCCAGACCCTAGAAACTCCCCAAAACCGTTTTTAACAGAAAAGCATCTCGAAATGTCCTAAAACGCGCATCTGAACATTTTCGTGCACAGGTGCCGTAGATGCGGACGAAAATCCGTCCGGAGCCGTTTCGAGCGCCGAACTGCCTGAAGTGTTTTCCAGACCCTAGAATCTCCCCAAAACCGTTTTTAACAGAAAAGCATCTCGAAATGCCCTAAAACGCGCATCTGAACATTTTCGTGCACAGGTGCCGTTGATGCGCACGAAAATATGTCCGGAGACGTTTCGAGCGCCGAACTGCCTGAAGTGTTTTCCAGACCCTAGAAACTCCCCAAAACCGTTTTTAACAGAAAAGCATCTCGAAATGTCCTAAAACGCGCATCTGAACATTTTCGAGCACAGGTGCCGTAGATGCGTACGAAAATCCGTCCGGAGCCGTTTCGAGCGCCGAACTGCCTGAAGTGTTTTCCAGACCCTAGAAACTCCCCAAAACCGTTTTTAACAGAAAAGCATCTCGAAATGTCCTAAAACGCGCATCTGAATATTTTCGTGCACAGGTGCCGTAGATGCGCACGAAAATTCGTCCGGAGCAGTTTCGAGCGCCGAACTGCCTGAAGTGTTTTCCAGACCCTAGAAACTCCCCAAAACCGTTTTTAACAGAAAAGCATCTCGAAATGTCCTAGAACGCGCATCTGAACATTTTCGTGCACAGGTGCCGTTGATGCGCACGAAAATCCGTCCGGAGCAGTTTCGAGCGCCGAACTGCCTGAAGTGTTTTCCAGACCCTAGAAACTCCCCAAAACCGTTTTTAACAGAAAAGCATCTCGAAATGTCCTAAAACGCGCATCTGAACATTTTCGTGCACAGGTGCCGTAGATGCGTACGAAAATCCGTCCGGAGTCGTTTCGAGCGCCGAACTGCCTGAAGTGTTTTCCAGAGCCTAGAAACTCCCCAAAACCGTTTTTAACAGAAAAGCATCTCGAAATGTTCTAAAACGCGAATCTGAACATTTTCGTGCACAGGTGCCGTAGAAGCGCACGAAAATCCGTCCGGAGCAGTTTCGAGCGCCGAACTGCCTGAAGTGTTTTCCAGACCCTAGAAACTCCCCAAAACCGTTTTTAACAGAAAAGCATCTCGAAATGTCCTAAAACGCGCATCTAAACATTTTCGTGCACAGGTGCCGTAGATGCGCACGAAAATCCGTCCGGAGCAGTTTCGAGCGCCGAACTGCCTGAATTGTTTTCCAGACCCTAGAAACTCCCCAAAACCGTTTTTAACAGAAAAGCATCTCGAAATGTCCTAAAACGCGAATTTGAACATTTTTGTGCACAGGTGCCGTAGATGCGCACGAAAATCCGTCCGGAGCAGTTTCGAGCGCCGAACTGCCTGAAGTGTTTTCCAGACCCTAGAAACTCCCCAAAACCGTTTTTAAACGAGAAGCATCTCGAAATGTCCTAAAACGCGCATCTGAAAATTTTTGTGCACAGGTGCCGTTGATGCGCACGAAAATCCGTCCGGAGCCGTTTCGAGCGCCGAACTGCCTGAAGTGTTTTCCAGACCCTAGAAACTCCCCAAAACCGTTTTTAACAGAAAAGCATCTCGAAATGTCCTAAAACGCGCATCTGAACATTTTCGTGCACAGGTGCCGTAGATGCGCACGAAAATCCGTCCGGAGCAGTTTCTAGCGCCGAACTGCCTGAAGTGTTTTCCAGACCCTAGAAACTCCCCAAAACCGTTTTTAACAGAAAAGCATCTCGAAATGTCCTAGAACGCACATCTGAACATTCTCGTGCACAGGTGCCGTAGATGCGCACGAAATTCCGTCCGGAGCAGTTTCGAGCGCCGAACTGCCTGAAGTGTTTTCCAGACCCTAGAAACTCCCCAAAACCGTTTTTAACAGAAAAGCATCTCGAAATGTCCTAAAACGCGCATCTGAACATTTTCGTGCACAAGTGCCGTAGATGCGCACGAAAATTCGTCCGGAGCAGTTTCGAGCGCCGAACTGCCAGAAGTGTTTTCCAGACCCTAGAAACTCCCCAAAACCGTTTTTAAACGAAAAGCATCTCGAAATGTCCTAAAACGCGCATCTGAAAATTTTCGTGCACAGGTGCCGTAGATGCGCACGAAAATATGTCCGGAGCCGTTTCGAGCGCCGAACTGCCTGAAGTGTTTTCCAGACCCTAGAAACTCCCCAAAACCGTTTTTAACAGAAAAGTATCTCGAAATGTCCTAAAACGCGCATTTGAACATTTTCGTGCACAGGTGCCGTAGATGCGCACGAAAATATGTCCGGAGCCGTTTCGAGCGCCGAACTGCCTGAAGTGTTTTCCAGACCCTAGAAACTCCCCAAAACCGTTTTTAACAGAAAAGCATCTCGAAATGTCCTAAAACGCGCATCTGAACATTTTCGTGCACAGGTACCGTAGATGCGCACGAAAATATGTCCGGAGCCGTTTCGAGCGCCGAACTGCCTGAAGTGTTTTCCAGACCCTAGAAACTCCCCAAAACCGTTTTTAACAGAAAAGCATCTCGAAATGTCCTAAAACGCGCATCTGAACATTTTCGTGCACAGGTGCCATAGATGCGCACGAAAATATGTCCGGAGCCGTTTCGAGCGCCGAACTGCCTGTACTGTTTTCCAGACCCTAGAAAACTCCCCAAAACCGTTTTTAACAGAAAAGCATCTCGAAATGTCCTAAAACGCGCATCTGAACATTTTCGTGCACAGGTGCCGTAGATGCGCACGAAAATCCGTCCGGAGCCGTTTCGAGCGCCGAACTGCCTGAAGTGTTTTCCAGACCCTAGAAACTCCCCAAAACCGTTTGTAACAGAAAAGCATCTCGAAATGTCCTAAAACGGGCATCTGAACATTTTCGTGCACAGGTGCCGTAGATGCGCACGAAAATCCGTCCGGAGCCGTTTCGAGCGCCGAACTGCCAGAAGTGTTTTCCAGACCCTAGAAACTCCCCAAAACCGTTTTTAAACGAAAAGCATCTCGAAATGTCCTAAAACGCGCATCTGAACATTTTCGCGCACAGGTGCCGTAGATACGCACGAAAATATGTCCGGAGCCGTTTCGAGCGCCGAACTGCCTGAAGTGTTTTCCAGACCCTAGAAACTCCCCAAAACCGTTTTTAACAGAAAAGCATCTCAAAATGTCCTAGAACGCGCATCTGAACATTTTCGTGCACATGTGCCGTAGATGCGCACGAAAATCCGTCCGGAGCAGTTTCGAGCGCCGAACTGCCTGAAGTGTTTTCCAGACCCTAGAAACTCCCCAAAACCGTTTTTAACAGAAAAGCATCTCGAAATGTCCTAAAACGCGCATCTGAACATTTTCGTGCACAGGTGCCGTTGATGCGCACGAAAATATGTCCGGAGCCGTTTCGAGCGCCGAACTGCCTGAAGTGTTTTCCAGACCCTAGAAACTCCCCAAAACCGTTTTTAACAGAAAAGCATCTCGAAATGTCCTAAAACGCGCATCTGAACATTTTCGAGCACAGGTGCCGTAGATGCGTACGAAAATCCGTCCGGAGCCGTTTCGAGCGCCGAACTGCCTGAAGTGTTTTCCAGACCCTAGAAACTCCCCAAAACCGTTTTTAACAGAAAAGCATCTCGAAATGTCCTAAAACGCGCATCTGAATATTTTCGTGCACAGGTGCCGTAGATGCGCACGAAAATCCGTCCGGAGCAGTTTCGAGCGCCGAACTGCCTGAAGTGTTTTCCAGACCCTAGAAACTCCCCAAAACCGTTTTTAACAGAAAAGCATCTCGAAATGTCCTAGAACGCGCATCTGAACATTTTCGTGCACAGGTGCCGTTGATGCGCACGAAAATCCGTCCGGAGCAGTTTCGAGCGCCGAACTGCCTGAAGTGTTTTCCAGACCCTAGAAACTCCCCAAAACCGTTTTTAACAGAAAAGCATCTCAAAATGTCCTAGAACGCGCATCTGAACATTTTCGTGCACATGTGCCGTAGATGCGCACGAAAATCCGTCCGGAGCAGTTTCGAGCGCCGAACTGCCTGAAGTGTTTTCCAGACCCTAGAAACTCCCCAAAACCGTTTTTAACAGAAAAGCATCTCGAAATGTCCTAAAACGCGCATCTGAACATTTTCGTGCACAGGTGCCGTTGATGCGCACGAAAATATGTCCGGAGCCGTTTCGAGCGCCGAACTGCCTGAAGTGTTTTCCAGACCCTAGAAACTCCCCAAAACCGTTTTTAACAGAAAAGCATCTCGAAATGTCCTAAAACGCGCATCTGAACATTTTCGAGCACAGGTGCCGTAGATGCGTACGAAAATCCGTCCGGAGCCGTTTCGAGCGCCGAACTGCCTGAAGTGTTTTCCAGACCCTAGAAACTCCCCAAAACCGTTTTTAACAGAAAAGCATCTCGAAATGTCCTAAAACGCGCATCTGAATATTTTCGTGCACAGGTGCCGTAGATGCGCACGAAAATCCGTCCGGAGCAGTTTCGAGCGCCGAACTGCCTGAAGTGTTTTCCAGACCCTAGAAACTCCCCAAAACCGTTTTTAACAGAAAAGCATCTCGAAATGTCCTAGAACGCGCATCTGAACATTTTCGTGCACAGGTGCCGTTGATGCGCACGAAAATCCGTCCGGAGCAGTTTCGAGCGCCGAACTGCCTGAAGTGTTTTCCAGACCCTAGAAACTCCCCAAAACCGTTTTTAACAGAAAAGCATCTCGAAATGTCCTAAAACGCGCATCTGAACATTTTCGTGCACAGGTGCCGTAGATGCGTACGAAAATCCGTCCGGAGTCGTTTCGAGCGCCGAACTGCCTGAAGTGTTTTCCAGAGCCTAGAAACTCCCCAAAACCGTTTTTAACAGAAAAGCATCTCGAAATGTTCTAAAACGCGAATCTGAACATTTTCGTGCACAGGTGCCGTAGAAGCGCACGAAAATCCGTCCGGAGCAGTTTCGAGCGCCGAACTGCCTGAAGTGTTTTCCAGACCCTAGAAACTCCCCAAAACCGTTTTTAACAGAAAAGCATCTCAAAATGTCCTAAAACGCGCATCTGAACATTTTCGTGCACAGGTGCCGTAGATGCGCACGAAAATCCGTCCGGAGCAGTTTCGAGCGCCGAACTGCCTGAAGTGTTTTCCAGACCCTAGAAACTCCCCAAAACCGTTTTTAACAGAAAAGCATCTCGAAATGTCCTAAAACGCGCATCTGAATATTTTCGTGCACAGGTGCCGTAGATGCGGACGAAAATCCGTCCGGAGCCGTTTCGAGCGCCGAACTGCCTGAAGTGTTTTCCAGACCCTAGAAACTCCCCAAAACCGTTTTTAACAGAAAAGCATTTCGAAATGCCCTAAAACTCGCATCTGAACATTTTCGTGCACAGGTGCCGTAGATGCGCACGAAAATTCGTTCGGAGCAGTTTCGAGCGCCGAACTGCCTGAAGTGTTTTCCAGACCCTAGAAACTCCCCAAAACCGTTTTTAAACGAGAAGCATCTCGAAACGTCCTAAAACGCGCATCTGAAAATTTTCGTGCACAAGTGCCGTTGATGCGCACGAAAATCCGTCCGGAGCCGTTTCGAGCGCCGAACTGCCTGAAGTGTTTTCCAGACCCTAGAAACTCCCCAAAACCGTTTTTAACAGAAAAGCATCTCAAAATGTCCTAAAACGCGCATCTGAACATTTTCGTGCACAGGTGCCGTAGATGCGCACGAAAATCCGTCCGGAGCAGTTTCTAGCGCCGAACTGCCTGAAGTGTTTTCCAGACCCTAGAAACTCCCCAAAACCGTTTTTAACAGAAAAGCATCTCGAAATGTCCTAGAACGCACATCTGAACATTCTCGTGCACAGGTGCCGTAGATGCGCACGAAATTCCGTCCGGAGCAGTTTCGAGCGCCGAACTGCCTGAAGTGTTTTCCAGACCCTAGAAACTCCCCAAAACCGTTTTTAACAGAAAAGCATCTCGAAATGTCCTAAAACGCGCATCTGAACATTTTCGTGCACAAGTGCCGTAGATGCGCACGAAAATTCGTCCGGAGCAGTTTCGAGCGCCGAACTGCCAGAAGTGTTTTCCAGACCCTAGAAACTCCCCAAAACCGTTTTTAAACGAAAAGCATCTCGAAATGTCCTAAAACGCGCATCTGAAAATTTTCGTGCACAGGTGCCGTAGATGCGCACGAAAATATGTCCGGAGCCGTTTCGAGCGCCGAACTGCCTGAAGTGTTTTCCAGACCCTAGAAACTCCCCAAAACCGTTTTTAACAGAAAAGTATCTCGAAATGTCCTAAAACGCGCATCTGAACATTTTCGTGCACAGGTACCGTAGATGCGCACGAAAATATGTCCGGAGCCGTTTCGAGCGCCGAACTGCCTGAAGTGTTTTCCAGACCCTAGAAACTCCCCAAAACCGTTTTTAACAGAAAAGCATCTCGAAATGTCCTAAAACGCGCATCTGAACATTTTCGTGCACAGGTGCCATAGATGCGCACGAAAATATGTCCGGAGCCGTTTCGAGCGCCGAACTGCCTGTACTGTTTTCCAGACCCTAGAAAACTCCCCAAAACCGTTTTTAACAGAAAAGCATCTCGAAATGTCCTAAAACGCGCATCTGAACATTTTCGTGCACAGGTGCCGTAGATGCGCACGAAAATCCGTCCGGAGCCGTTTCGAGCGCCGAATTGCCTGAAGTGTTTTCCAGACCCTAGAAACTCCCCAAAACCGTTTGTAACAGAAAAGCATCTCGAAATGTCCTAAAACGGGCATCTGAACATTTTCGTGCACAGGTGCCGTAGATGCGCACGAAAATCCGTCCGGAGCCGTTTCGAGCGCCGAACTGCCAGAAGTGTTTTCCAGACCCTAGAAACTCCCCAAAACCGTTTTTAAACGAAAAGCATCTCGAAATGTCCTAAAACGCGCATCTGAACATTTTCGCGCACAGGTGCCGTAGATACGCACGAAAATATGTCCGGAGCCGTTTCGAGCGCCGAACTGCCTGAAGTGTTTTCCAGACCCTAGAAACTCCCCAAAACCGTTTTTAACAGAAAAGCATCTCAAAATGTCCTAGAACGCGCATCTGAACATTTTCGTGCACAGGTGCCGTAGATGCGCACGAAAATCCGTCCGGAGCAGTTTCGAGCGCCGAACTGCCTGAAGTGTTTTCCAGACCCTAGAAACTCCCCAAAACCGTTTTTAACAGAAAAGCATCTCGAAATGTCCTAAAACGCGCATCTGAACATTTTCGTGCACAGGTGCCGTTGATGCGCACGAAAATATGTCCGGAGCCGTTTCGAGCGCCGAACTGCCTGAAGTGTTTTCCAGACCCTAGAAACTCCCCAAAACCGTTTTTAACAGAAAAGCATCTCGAAATGTCCTAAAACGCGCATCTGAACATTTTCGAGCACAGGTGCCGTAGATGCGTACGAAAATCCGTCCGGAGCCGTTTCGAGCGCCGAACTGCCTGAAGTGTTTTCCAGACCCTAGAAACTCCCCAAAACCGTTTTTAACAGAAAAGCATCTCGAAATGTCCTAAAACGCGCATCTGAATATTTTCGTGCACAGGTGCCGTAGATGCGCACGAAAATCCGTCCGGAGCAGTTTCGAGCGCCGAACTGCCTGAAGTGTTTTCCAGACCCTAGAAACTCCCCAAAACCGTTTTTAACAGAAAAGCATCTCGAAATGTCCTAGAACGCGCATCTGAACATTTTCGTGCACAGGTGCCGTTGATGCGCACGAAAATCCGTCCGGAGCAGTTTCGAGCGCCGAACTGCCTGAAGTGTTTTCCAGACCCTAGAAACTCCCCAAAACCGTTTTTAACAGAAAAGCATCTCGAAATGTCCTAAAACGCGCATCTGAACATTTTCGTGCACAGGTGCCGTAGATGCGTACGAAAATCCGTCCGGAGTCGTTTCGAGCGCCGAACTGCCTGAAGTGTTTTCCAGAGCCTAGAAACTCCCCAAAACCGTTTTTAACAGAAAAGCATCTCGAAATGTTCTAAAACGCGAATCTGAACATTTTCGTGCACAGGTGCCGTAGAAGCGCACGAAAATCCGTCCGGAGCAGTTTCGAGCGCCGAACTGCCTGAAGTGTTTTCCAGACCCTAGAAACTCCCCAAAACCGTTTTTAACAGAAAAGCATCTCAAAATGTCCTAAAACGCGCATCTGAACATTTTCGTGCACAGGTGCCGTAGATGCGCACGAAAATCCGTCCGGAGCAGTTTCGAGCGCCGAACTGCCTGAAGTGTTTTCCAGACCCTAGAAACTCCCCAAAACCGTTTTTAACAGAAAAGCATCTCGAAATGTCCTAAAACGCGCATCTGAACATTTTCGTGCACAGGTGCCGTAGATGCGGACGAAAATCCGTCCGGAGCCGTTTCGAGCGCCGAACTGCCTGAAGTGTTTTCCAGACCCTAGAAACTCCCCAAAACCGTTTTTAACAGAAAAGCATTTCGAAATGCCCTAAAACTCGCATCTGAACATTTTCGTGCACAGGTGCCGTAGATGCGCACGAAAATTCGTCCGGAGCAGTTTCGAGCGCCGAACTGCCTGAAGTGTTTTCCAGACCCTAGAAACTCCCCAAAACCGTTTTTAAACGAGAAGCATCTCGAAACGTCCTAAAACGCGCATCTGAAAATTTTCGTGCACAAGTGCCGTTGATGCGCACGAAAATCCGTCCGGAGCCGTTTCGAGCGCCGAACTGCCTGAAGTGATTTCCAGACCCTAGAAACTCCCCAAAACCGTTTTTAACAGAAAAGCATCTCGAAATGTCCTAAAACGCGCATCTGAACATTTTCGTGCACAGGTGCCGTAGATGCGCACGAAAATCCGTCCGGAGCAGTTTCGAGCGCCGAACTGCCTGAAGTGTTTTCCAGACCCTAGAAACTCCCCAAAACCGTTTTTAACAGAAAAGCATCTCAAAATGTCCTAGAACGCGCATCTGAACGTTTTCGTGCACAGGTGCCGTAGATGCGCACGAAAATCCGTCCGGAGCAGTTTCGAGCGCCGAACTGCCTGAAGTGTTTTCCAGACCCTAGAAACTCCTCAAAACCGTTTTTAACAGAAAAGCATCTCGAAATGTCCTAAAACGCGCATCTGAACATTTTCGTGCACAGGTGCCGTAGATGCGCACGAAAATATGTCCGGAGCCGTTTCGAGCGCCGAACTGCCTGAAGTGTTTTCCAGACCCTAGAAACTCCCCAAAACCGTTTTTAACAGAAAAGCATCTCGAAATGTCCTAAAACGCGCATCTGAACATTTTCGTGCACAGGTGCCGTAGATGCGCACGAAAATCCGTCCGGAGCAGTTTCGAGCGCCGAACTGCCTGAAGTGTTTTCCAGACCCTAGAAACTCCCCAAAACCGTTTTTAACAGAAAAGCATCTCGAATTGTCCTAAAACGCGAATTTGAACATTTTCGTCCACAGGTGCCGTAGATGCGCACGAAAATCCGTCCGGAGCAGTTTCGAGCGCCGAACTGCCTGAAGTGTTTTCCAGACCCTAGAAACTCCCCAAAACCGTTTTTAAACGAGAAGCATCTCGAAATGTCCTAAAACGCGCATCTGAAAATTTTCGTGCACAGGTGCCGTTGATGCGCACGAAAATCCGTCCGGAGCCGTTTCGAGCGCCGAACTGCCTGAAGTGTTTTCCAGACCCTAGAAACTCCCCAAAACCGTTTTTAACAGAAAAGCATCTCGAAATGTCCTAAAACGCGCATCTGAACATTTTCGTGCACAGGTGCCGTAGATGCGCACGAAAATCCGTCCGGAGCAGTTTCTAGCGCCGAACTGCCTGAAGTGTTTTCCAGACCCTAGAAACTCCCCAAAACCGTTTTTAACAGAAAAGCATCTCGAAATGTCCTAGAACGCACATCTGAACATTTTCGTGCACAGGTGCCGTAGATGCGCACGAAATTCCGTCCGGAGCAGTTTCGAGCGCCGAACTGCTTGAAGTGTTTTCCAGACCCTAGAAACTCCCCAAAACCGTTTTTAACAGAAAAGCATCTCGAAATGTCCTAAAACGCGCATCTGAACATTTTCGTGCACAGGTGCCGTAGATGCGCACGAAAATCCGTCCGGAGCAGTTTCGAGCGCCGAACTGCCTGAAGTGTTTTCCAGACCCTAGAAACTCCCCAAAACCGTTTTTAACAGAAAAGCATCTCAAAATGTCCTAGAACGCGCATCTGAACGTTTTCGTGCACAGGTGCCGTAGATGCGCACGAAAATCCGTCCGGAGCAGTTTCGAGCGCCGAACTGCCTGAAGTGTTTTCCAGACCCTAGAAACTCCCCAAAACCGTTTTTAACAGAAAAGCATCTCGAAATGTCCTAAAACGCGAATTTGAACATTTTCGTGCACAGGTGCCGTAGATGCGCACGAAAATCCGTCCGGAGCAGTTTCGAACGCCGAACTGCCTGAAGTGTTTTCCAGACCCTAGAAACTCCCCAAAACCGTTTTTAAACGAGAAGCATCTCGAAATGTCCTAAAACGCGCATCTGAAAATTTTCGTGCACAGGTGCCGTTGATGCGCACGAAAATCCGTCCGGAGCCGTTTCGAGCGCCGAACTGCCTGAAGTGTTTTCCAGACCCTAGAAACTCCCCAAAACCGTTTTTAACAGAAAAGCATCTCGAAATGTCCTAAAACGCGCATCTGAACATTTTCGTGCACAGGTGCCGTTGATGCGCACGAAAATCCGTCCGGAGCCGTTTCGAGCGCCGAACTGCCTGAAGTGTTTTCCAGACCCTAGAAACTCCCCAAAACCGTTTTTAACAGAAAAGCATCTCGAAATGTCCTAAAACGCGCATCTGAACATTTTCGTGCACAGGTGCCGTAGATGCGCACAAAAATCCGTCCGGAGCAGTTTCTAGCGCCGAACTGCCTGAAGTGTTTTCCAGACCCTAGAAACTCCCCAAAACCGTTTTTAACAGAAAAGCATCTCGAAATGTCCTAGAACGCACATCTGAACATTTTCGTGCACAGGTGCCGTAGATGCGCACGAAATTCCGTCCGGAGCAGTTTCGAGCGCCGAACTGCCTGAAGTGTTTTCCAGACCCTAGAAACTCCCCAAAACCGTTTTTAACAGAAAAGCATCTCGAAATGTCCTAAAACGCGCATCTGAACATTTTCATGCACAGGTGCCGTAGATGCGCACGAAAATCCGTCCAGAGCAGTTTCGAGCGCCGAACTGCCTGAAGTGTTTTCCAGACCCTAGAAACTCCCCAAAACCGTTTTTAACAGAAAAGCATCTCGAAATGTCCTAAAACGCGCATCTGAACATTTTCGTGCACAGGTGCCGTTGATGCGCACGAAAATCCGTCCGGAGCCGTTTCGAGCGCCGAACTGCCTGAAGTGTTTTCCAGACCCTAGAAACTCCCCAAAACCGTTTTTAACAGAAAAGCATCTCGAAATGTCCTAAAACGCGCATCTGAACATTTTCATGCACAGGTGCCGTAGATGCGCACGAAAATCCGTCCAGAGCAGTTTCGAGCGCCGAACTGCCTGAAGTGTTTTCCAGACCCTAGAAACTCCCCAAAACCGTTTTTAACAGAAAAGCATCTCGAAATGTCCTAAAACGCGCATCTGAACATTTTCGTGCACAGGTGCCGTAGATGCGCACGAAAATCCGTCCGGAGCAGTTTCGAGCGCCGAACTGCCTGAAGTGTTTTCCAGACCCTAGAAACTCCCCAAAACCGTTTTTAACAGAAAAGCATCTCGAAATGTCCTAAAACGCGCATCTGAACATTTTCGTGCACAGGTGCCGTAGATGCGGACGAAAATCCGTCCGGAGCCGTTTCGAGCGCCGAACTGCCTGAAGTGTTTTCCAGACCCTTGAAACTCCCCAAAATCGTTTTTAACAGAAAAGCATCTCGAAATGCCCTAAAACGCGCATCTGAACATTTTCGTGCACAGGTGCCGTAGATGCGCACGAAAGTCCGTCCGGAGCAGTTTCGAGCGCCGAACTGCCTGAAGTGTTTTCCAGACCCTAGAAACTCCCCAAAACCGTTTTTAACAGAAAAGCATCTCGAAATGTCCTAGAACTCGCATCTGAACATTTTCGTGCACAAGGGCCGTAGATGCGCACGAAAATCCGTCCGGAGCTGTTTCGAGCGCCGAACTGCCTGAATTGTTTTCCAGACCCTAGAAACTCCCCAAAACCGTTTTTAACAGAAAAGCATCTCGAAATGTCCTAAAACGCGCATCTGAACATTTTCGTGCACAGGTGCCGTAGATGCGGACGAAAATCCGTCCGGAGCAGTTTCGAGCGCCGAACTGCCTGAAGTGTTTTCCAGACCCTAGAAACTCCCCAAAACCGTTTTTAACAGAAAAGCATCTCGAAATGTCCTAAAACGCGTATCTGAACATTTTCGTGCACAGGTGCCGTAGATGCGCACGAAAATCCGTGCTGAGCCGTTTCGAGCGCCGAACTGCCTGAAGTGTTTTCCAGACCCTAGAAACTCCCCAAAACACTTTTTAAACGAAAAGCATCTCGAAATGTCATAAAACGCGCATCTGAAAATTTTCGTGCACAGGTGCCGTAGAAGCGCACGAAAATATGTCCGGAGCCGTTTCGAGCGCCGAACTGCCTGAAGTGTTTTCCAGACCCTAGAAACTCCCCAAAACCGTTTTTAACAGAAAAGCATCTCGAAATGTCCTAAAACGCGCGTCTGAACATTTTCGTGCACAGGTGCCATAGATGCGCACGAAAATATGTCCGGAGCCGTTTCGAGCGTCGAACTGCCTGAAGTGTTTTCCAGACCCTAGAAACTCCCCAAAACCGTTTTTAACAGAAAAGCATCTCGAAATGTCCTAAAACGCGCATCTGAACATTTTTGTGCACAGGTGCCGTAGATGCGCACGAAAATCCGTCCGGAGCCGTTTCGAGCGCCGAACTGCCTGAAGTGTTTTCCAGACCCTAGAAACTCCCCAAAACCGTTTTTAACAGAAAAGCATCTCGAAATGTCCTAAAACGCGCATCTGAAAATTTTCGTGCACAGGTGCCGTAGATGCGCACGAAAATATGTCCGGAGCCGTTTCGAGCGCCGAACTGCCTGAAGTGTTTTCCAGACCCTAGAAACTCCCCAAAACCGTTTTTAACAGAAAAGCATCTCGAAATGTCCTAAAACGCGCATCTGAACATTTTCATGCACAGGTGCCGTAGATGCGCACGAAAATATGTCCGGAGCCGTTTCGAGCGCCGAACTGCCTGAAGTGTTTTCCAGACCCTAGAAACTCCCCAAAACCGTTTTTAACAGAAAAGCATCTCGAAATGTCCTAAAACGCGCATCTGAACATTTTCGTGCACAGGTACCGTAGATGCGCACGAAAATATGTCCGGAGCCGTTTCGAGCGCCGAACTGCCTGAAGTGTTTTCCAGACCCTAGAAACTCCCCAAAACCGTTTTTAACAGAAAAGCATCTCGAAATGTCCTAAAACGCGCATCTGAACATTTTCGTGCACAGGTGCCGTTGATGCGCACGAAAATATGTCCGGAGCCGTTTCGAGCGCCGAACTGCCTGTACTGTTTTCCAGACCCTAGAAAACTCCCCAAAACCGTTTTTAACAGAAAAGCATCTCGAAATGTCCTAAAACGCGCATCTGAACATTTTCGTGCACAGGTGCCGTAGATGCGCACGAAAATCCGTCCGCAGCAGTTTCGAGCGCCGAACTGCCTGAAGTTTTTTCCAGACCCTAGAAACTCCCCAAAACCGTTTTTAACAGAAAAGCATCTCGAAATGTCCTAAAACGCGCATCTGAACATTTTCGTGCACAGGTGCCGTAGATGCGGACGAAAATCCGTCCGGAGCCGTTTCGAGCGCCGAACTGCCTAAAGTGTTTTCCAAACCCTAGAAACTCCCCAAAACCGTTTTTAACAGAAAAGCATCTCGAAATGCCCTAAAACGCGCATCTGAACATTTTCGTGCACAGGTGCCGTAGATGCGCACGAAAGTCCGTCCGGAGCAGTTTCGAGCGCCGAACTGCCTGAAGTGTTTTCCAGACCCTAGAAACTCCCCAAAACCGTTTTTAACAGAAAAGCATCTCGAAATGTCCTAAAACGCGTATCTGAACATTTTCGTGCACAGGTGCCGTAGATGCGCACGAAAATCCGTGCTGAGCCGTTTCGAGCGCCGAACTGCCTGAAGTGTTTTCCAGACCCTAGAAACTCCCCAAAACACTTTTTAAACGAAAAGCATCTCGAAATGTCATAAAACGCGCATCTGAAAATTTTCGTGCACAGGTGCCGTAGAAGCGCACGAAAATATGTCCGGAGCCGTTTCGAGCGCCGAACTGCCTGAAGTGTTTTCCAGACCCTAGAAACTCCCCAAAACCGTTTTTAACAGAAAAGCATCTCGAAATGTCCTAAAACGCGCGTCTGAACATTTTCGTGCACAGGTGCCATAGATGCGCACGAAAATATGTCCGGAGCCGTTTCGAGCGTCGAACTGCCTGAAGTGTTTTCCAGACCCTAGAAACTCCCCAAAACCGTTTTTAACAGAAAAGCATCTCGAAATGTCCTAAAACGCGCATCTGAACATTTTCGTGCACAGCTGCCGTAGATGCGGACGAAAATCCATCCGGAGCAGTTTCGAGCGCCGAACTGCCTGAAGTGTTTTCCAGACCCTAGAAACTCCCCAAAACCGTTTTTAACAGAAAAGCATCTCGAAATGTCCTAAAACGCGTATCTGAACATTTTCGTGCACAGGTGCCGTAGATGCGCACGAAAATCCGTCCGGAGCCGTTTCGAGCGCCGAAGTGCCTGAAGTGTTTTCCAGACCCTAGAAACTCCCAAAAACACTTTTTAAACGAAAAGCATCTCGAAATGTCATAAAACGCGCATCTGAAAATTTTCGTGCACAGGTGCCGTAGATGCGCACGAAAATATGTCCGGAGCCGTTTCGAGCGCCGAACTGCCTGAAGTGTTTTCCAGACCCTAGAAACTCCCCAAAACCGTTTTTAACAGAAAAGCATCTCGAAATGTCCTAAAACGCGCATCTGAACATTTTCGTGCACAGGTGCCATAGATGTGCACGAAAATATGTCCGGAGCCGTTTCGAGCGCCGAACTGCCTGAATTGTTTTCCAGACCCTAGAAACTCCCCAAAACCGTTTTTAACAGAAAAGCATCTCGAAATGTCCTAAAACGCGCATCTGAACATTTTCGTGCACAAGTGCCGTAGATGCGCACGAAAATCCGTCCGGAGCCGTTTCGAGCGCCGAACTGCCTGAAGTGTTTTCCAGACCCTAGAAACTCCCCAAAACCGTTTTTAACAGAAAAGCATCTCGAAATTTCCTAAAACGCGCATCTGAACATTTTCGTGCACGGGTGCCGTAGATGCGCACGAAAATATGTCCGGAGCCGTTTCGAGCGCCGAACTGCCTGAAGTGTTTTCCAGACCCTAGAAACTCCCCAAAACCGTTTTTAACCGAAAAGCATCTCGAAATGTACTAAAACGCGAATTTGAACATTTTCGTGCACAGGTGCCGTAGATGCGCACGAAAATCCGTCCGGAGCAGTTTCGAGCGCCGAACTGCCTGAAGTGTTTTCCAGACCCTAGAAACTCCCCAAAACCGTTTTTAAACGAGAAGCATCTCGAAATGTCCTAAAACGCGCATCTGAAAATTTTTGTGCACAGGTGCCGTTGATGCGCACGAAAATCCGTCCGGAGCCGTTTCGAGCGCCGAACTGCCTGAAGTGTTTTCCAGACCCTAGAAACTCCCCAAAACCGTTTTTAACAGAAAAGCATCTCGAAATGTCCTAAAACGCGCATCTGAACATTTTCGTGCACAGGTGCCGTAGATGCGCACGAAAATCCGTCCGGAGCAGTTTCTAGCGCCGAACTGCCTGAAGTGTTTTCCAGACCCTAGAAACTCCCCAAAACCGTTTTTAACAGAAAAGCATCTCGAAATGTCCTAGAACGCACATCTGAACATTCTCGTGCACAGGTGCCGTAGATGCGCACGAAATTCCGTCCGGAGCAGTTTCGAGCGCCGAACTGCCTGAAGTGTTTTCCAGACCCTAGAAACTCCCCAAAACCGTTTTTAACAGAAAAGCATCTCGAAATGTCCTAAAACGCGCATCTGAACATTTTCGTGCACAAGTGCCGTAGATGCGCACGAAAATTCGTCCGGAGCAGTTTCGAGCGCCGAACTGCCAGAAGTGTTTTCCAGACCCTAGAAACTCCCCAAAACCGTTTTTAAACGAAAAGCATCTCGAAATGTCCTAAAACGCGCATCTGAAAATTTTCGTGCACAGGTGCCGTAGATGCGCACGAAAATATGTCCGGAGCCGTTTCGAGCGCCGAACTGCCTGAAGTGTTTTCCAAACCCTAGAAACTCCCCAAAACCGTTTTTAACCGAAAAGTATCTCGAAATGTCCTAAAACGCGCATTTGAACATTTTCGTGCACAGGTGCCGTAGATGCGCACGAAAATATGTCCGGAGCCGTTTCGAGCGCCGAACTGCCTGAAGTGTTTTCCAGACCCTAGAAACTCCCCAAAACCGTTTTTAACAGAAAAGCATCTCGAAATGTCCTAAAACGCGCATCTGAACATTTTCGTGCACAGGTACCGTAGATGCGCACGAAAATATGTCCGGAGCCGTTTCGAGCGCCGAACTGCCTGAAGTGTTTTCCAGACCCTAGAAACTCCCCAAAACCGTTTTTAACAGAAAAGCATCTCGAAATGTCCTAAAACGCGCATCTGAAAATTTTCGTGCACAGGTGCCGTAGATGCGCACGAAAATATGTCCGGAGCCGTTTCGAGCGCCGAACTGCCTGAAGTGTTTTCCAGACCCTAGAAACTCCCCAAAACCGTTTTTAACAGAAAAGCATCTCGAAATGTCCTAAAACGCGCATCTGAACATTTTCATGCACAGGTGCCGTAGATGCGCACGAAAATATGTCCGGAGCCGTTTCGAGCGCCGAACTGCCTGAAGTGTTTTCCAGACCCTAGAAACTCCCCAAAACCGTTTTTAACAGAAAAGCATCTCGAAATGTCCTAAAACGCGCATCTGAACATTTTCGTGCACAGGTACCGTAGATGCGCACGAAAATATGTCCGGAGCCGTTTCGAGCGCCGAACTGCCTGAAGTGTTTTCCAGACCCTAGAAACTCCCCAAAACCGTTTTTAACAGAAAAGCATCTCGAAATGTCCTAAAACGCGCATCTGAACATTTTCGTGCACAGGTGCCGTTGATGCGCACGAAAATATGTCCGGAGCCGTTTCGAGCGCCGAACTGCCTGTACTGTTTTCCAGACCCTAGAAAACTCCCCAAAACCGTTTTTAACAGAAAAGCATCTCGAAATGTCCTAAAACGCGCATCTGAACATTTTCGTGCACAGGTGCCGTAGATGCGCACGAAAATCCGTCCGCAGCAGTTTCGAGCGCCGAACTGCCTGAAGTGTTTTCCAGACCCTAGAAACTCCCCAAAACCGTTTTTAACAGAAAAGCATCTCGAAATGTCCTAAAACGCGCATCTGAACATTTTCGTGCACAGGTGCCGTAGATGCGGACGAAAATCCGTCCGGAGCCGTTTCGAGCGCCGAACTGCCTAAAGTGTTTTCCAAACCCTAGAAACTCCCCAAAACCGTTTTTAACAGAAAAGCATCTCGAAATGCCCTAAAACGCGCATCTGAACATTTTCGTGCACAGGTGCCGTAGATGCGCACGAAAGTCCGTCCGGAGCAGTTTCGAGCGCCGAACTGCCTGAAGTGTTTTCCAGACCCTAGAAACTCCCCAAAACCGTTTTTAACAGAAAAGCATCTCGAAATGTCCTAGAACTCGCATCTGAACATTTTCGTGCACAAGGGCCGTAGATGCGCACGAAAATCCGTCCGGAGCAGTTTCGAGCGCCGAACTGCTTGAATTGTTTTCCAGACCCTAGAAACTCCCCAAAACCGTTTTTAACAGAAAAGCATCTCGAAATATCCTAAAACGCGCATCTGAACATTTTCGTGCACAGCTGCCGTAGATGCGGACGAAAATCCATCCGGAGCAGTTTCGAGCGCCGAACTGCCTGAAGTGTTTTCCAGACCCTAGAAACTCCCCAAAACCGTTTTTAACAGAAAAGCATCTCGAAATGTCCTAAAACGCGTATCTGAACATTTTCGTGCACAGGTGCCGTAGATGCGCACGAAAATCCGTCCGGAGCCGTTTCGAGCGCCGAAGTGCCTGAAGTGTTTTCCAGACCCTAGAAACTCCCAAAAACACTTTTTAAACGAAAAGCATCTCGAAATGTCATAAAACGCGCATCTGAAAATTTTCGTGCACAGGTGCCGTAGATGCGCACGAAAATATGTCCGGAGCCGTTTCGAGCGCCGAACTGCCTGAAGTGTTTTCCAGACCCTAGAAACTCCCCAAAACCGTTTTTAACAGAAAAGCATCTCGAAATGTCCTAAAACGCGCATCTGAACATTTTCGTGCACAGGTGCCATAGATGTGCACGAAAATATGTCCGGAGCCGTTTCGAGCGCCGAACTGCCTGAAGTGTTTTCCAGACCCTAGAAACTCCCCAAAACCGTTTTTAACAGAAAAGCATCTCGAAATGTCCTAAAACGCGCATCTGAACATTTTCGTGCACAAGTGCCGTAGATGCGCACGAAAATCCGTCCGGAGCCGTTTCGAGCGCCGAACTGCCTGAAGTGTTTTCCAGACCCTAGAAACTCCCCAAAACCGTTTTTAACAGAAAAGCATCTCGAAATTTCCTAAAACGCGCATCTGAACATTTTCGTGCACGGGTGCCGTAGATGCGCACGAAAATATGTCCGGAGCCGTTTCGAGCGCCGAACTGCCTGAAGTGTTTTCCAGACCCTAGAAACTCCCCAAAACCGTTTTTAACCGAAAAGCATCTCGAAATGTCCTAAAACGCGAATTTGAACATTTTCGTGCACAGGTGCCGTAGATGCGCACGAAAATCCGTCCGGAGCAGTTTCGAGCGCCGAACTGCCTGAAGTGTTTTCCAGACCCTAGAAACTCCCCAAAACCGTTTTTAAACGAGAAGCATCTCGAAATGTCCTAAAACGCGCATCTGAAAATTTTTGTGCACAGGTGCCGTTGATGCGCACGAAAATCCGTCCGGAGCCGTTTCGAGCGCCGAACTGCCTGAAGTGTTTTCCAGACCCTAGAAACTCCCCAAAACCGTTTTTAACAGAAAAGCATCTCGAAATGTCCTAAAACGCGCATCTGAACATTTTCGTGCACAGGTGCCGTAGATGCGCACGAAAATCCGTCCGGAGCAGTTTCTAGCGCCGAACTGCCTGAAGTGTTTTCCAGACCCTAGAAACTCCCCAAAACACTTTTTAAACGAAAAGCATCTCGAAATGTCATAAAACGCGCATCTGAAAATTTTCGTGCACAGGTGCCGTAGAAGCGCACGAAAATATGTCCGGAGCCGTTTCGAGCGCCGAACTGCCTGAAGTGTTTTCCAGACCCTAGAAACTCCCCAAAACCGTTTTTAACAGAAAAGCATCTCGAAATGTCCTAAAACGCGCGTCTGAACATTTTCGTGCACAGGTGCCATAGATGCGCACGAAAATATGTCCGGAGCCGTTTCGAGCGTCGAACTGCCTGAAGTGTTTTCCAGACCCTAGAAACTCCCCAAAACCGTTTTTAACAGAAAAGCATCTCGAAATGTCCTAAAACGCGCATCTGAACATTTTTGTGCACAGGTGCCGTAGATGCGCACGAAAATCCGTCCGGAGCCGTTTCGAGCGCCGAACTGCCTGAAGTGTTTTCCAGACCCTAGAAACTCCCCAAAACCGTTTTTAACAAAAAAGCATCTCGAAATGTCCTAAAACGCGCATCTGAAAATTTTCGTGCACAGGTGCCGTAGATGCGCACGAAAATATGTCCGGAGCCGTTTCGAGCGCCGAACTGCCTGAAGTGTTTTCCAGACCCTAGAAACTCCCCAAAACCGTTTTTAACAGAAAAGCATCTCGAAATGTCCTAAAACGCGCATCTGAACATTTTCATGCACAGGTGCCGTAGATGCGCACGAAAATATGTCCGGAGCCGTTTCGAGCGCCGAACTGCCTGAAGTGTTTTCCAGACCCTAGAAACTCCCCAAAACCGTTTTTAACAGAAAAGCATCTCGAAATGTCCTAAAACGCGCATCTGAACATTTTCGTGCACAGGTACCGTAGATGCGCACGAAAATATGTCCGGAGCCGTTTCGAGCGCCGAACTGCCTGAAGTGTTTTCCAGACCCTAGAAACTCCCCAAAACCGTTTTTAACAGAAAAGCATCTCGAAATGTCCTAAAACGCGCATCTGAACATTTTCGTGCACAGGTGCCGTTGATGCGCACGAAAATATGTCCGGAGCCGTTTCGAGCGCCGAACTGCCTGTACTGTTTTCCAGACCCTAGAAAACTCCCCAAAACCGTTTTTAACAGAAAAGCATCTCGAAATGTCCTAAAACGCGCATCTGAACATTTTCGTGCACAGGTGCCGTAGATGCGCACGAAAATCCGTCCGCAGCAGTTTCGAGCGCCGAACTGCCTGAAGTGTTTTCCAGACCCTAGAAACTCCCCAAAACCGTTTTTAACAGAAAAGCATCTCGAAATGTCCTAAAACGCGCATCTGAACATTTTCGTGCACAGGTGCCGTAGATGCGGACGAAAATCCGTCCGGAGCCGTTTCGAGCGCCGAACTGCCTAAAGTGTTTTCCAAACCCTAGAAACTCCCCAAAACCGTTTTTAACAGAAAAGCATCTCGAAATGCCCTAAAACGCGCATCTGAACATTTTCGTGCACAGGTGCCGTAGATGCGCACGAAAGTCCGTCCGGAGCAGTTTCGAGCGCCGAACTGCCTGAAGTGTTTTCCAGACCCTAGAAACTCCCCAAAACCGTTTTTAACAGAAAAGCATCTCGAAATGTCCTAGAACTCGCATCTGAACATTTTCGTGCACAAGGGCCGTAGATGCGCACGAAAATCCGTCCGGAGCAGTTTCGAGCGCCGAACTGCTTGAATTGTTTTCCAGACCCTAGAAACTCCCCAAAACCGTTTTTAACAGAAAAGCATCTCGAAATATCCTAAAACGCGCATCTGAACATTTTCGTGCACAGCTGCCGTAGATGCGGACGAAAATCCATCCGGAGCAGTTTCGAGCGCCGAACTGCCTGAAGTGTTTTCCAGACCCTAGAAACTCCCCAAAACCGTTTTTAACAGAAAAGCATCTCGAAATGTCCTAAAACGCGTATCTGAACATTTTCGTGCACAGGTGCCGTAGATGCGCACGAAAATCCGTCCGGAGCCGTTTCGAGCGCCGAAGTGCCTGAAGTGTTTTCCAGACCCTAGAAACTCCCAAAAACACTTTTTAAACGAAAAGCATCTCGAAATGTCATAAAACGCGCATCTGAAAATTTTCGTGCACAGGTGCCGTAGATGCGCACGAAAATATGTCCGGAGCCGTTTCGAGCGCCGAACTGCCTGAAGTGTTTTCCAGACCCTAGAAACTCCCCAAAACCGTTTTTAACAGAAAAGCATCTCGAAATGTCCTAAAACGCGCATCTGAACATTTTCGTGCACAGGTGCCATAGATGTGCACGAAAATATGTCCGGAGCCGTTTCGAGCGCCGAACTGCCTGAAGTGTTTTCCAGACCCTAGAAACTCCCCAAAACCGTTTTTAACAGAAAAGCATCTCGAAATGTCCTAAAACGCGCATCTGAACATTTTCGAAATGTCCTAAAACGCGCATCTGAACATTTTCGTGCACAAGTGCCGTAGATGCGCACGAAAATCCGTCCGGAGCCGTTTCGAGCGCCGAACTGCCTGAAGTGTTTTCCAGACCCTAGAAACTCCCCAAAACCGTTTTTAACAGAAAAGCATCTCGAAATTTCCTAAAACGCGCATCTGAACATTTTCGTGCACGGGTGCCGTAGATGCGCACGAAAATATGTCCGGAGCCGTTTCGAGCGCCGAACTGCCTGAAGTGTTTTCCAGACCCTAGAAACTCCCCAAAACCGTTTTTAACCGAAAAGCATCTCGAAATGTCCTAAAACGCGAATTTGAACATTTTCGTGCACAGGTGCCGTAGATGCGCACGAAAATCCGTCCGGAGCAGTTTCGAGCGCCGAACTGCCTGAAGTGTTTTCCAGACCCTAGAAACTCCCCAAAACCGTTTTTAAACGAGAAGCATCTCGAAATGTCCTAAAACGCGCATCTGAAAATTTTTGTGCACAGGTGCCGTTGATGCGCACGAAAATCCGTCCGGAGCCGTTTCGAGCGCCGAACTGCCTGAAGTGTTTTCCAGACCCTAGAAACTCCCCAAAACCGTTTTTAACAGAAAAGCATCTCGAAATGTCCTAAAACGCGCATCTGAACATTTTCGTGCACAGGTGCCGTAGATGAGCACGAAAATCCGTCCGGAGCAGTTTCTAGCGCCGAACTGCCTGAAGTGTTTTCCAGACCCTAGAAACTCCCCAAAACCGTTTTTAACAGAAAAGCATCTCGAAATGTCCTAGAACGCACATCTGAACATTCTCGTGCACAGGTGCCGTAGATGCGCACGAAATTCCGTCCGGAGCAGTTTCGAGCGCCGAACTGCCTGAAGTGTTTTCCAGACCCTAGAAACTCCCCAAAACCGTTTTTAACAGAAAAGCATCTCGAAATGTCCTAAAACGCGCATCTGAACATTTTCGTGCACAAGTGCCGTAGATGCGCACGAAAATTCGTCCGGAGCAGTTTCGAGCGCCGAACTGCCAGAAGTGTTTTCCAGACCCTAGAAACTCCCCAAAACCGTTTTTAAACGAAAAGCATCTCGAAATGTCCTAAAACGCGCATCTGAAAATTTTCGTGCACAGGTGCCGTAGATGCGCACGAAAATATGTCCGGAGCCGTTTCGAGCGCCGAACTGCCTGAAGTGTTTTCCAAACCCTAGAAACTCCCCAAAACCGTTTTTAACAGAAAAGTATCTCGAAATGTCCTAAAACGCGCATGTGAACATTTTCGTGCACAGGTGCCGTAGATGCGCACGAAAATATGTCCGGAGCCGTTTCGAGCGCCGAACTGCCTGAAGTGTTTTCCAGACCCTAGAAACTCCCCAAAACCGTTTTTAACAGAAAAGCATCTCGAAATGTCCTAAAACGCGCATCTGAACATTTTCGTGCACAGGTACCGTAGATGCGCACGAAAATATGTCCGGAGCCGTTTCGAGCGCCGAACTGCCTGAAGTGTTTTCCAGACCCTAGAAACTCCCCAAAACCGTTTTTAACAGAAAAGCATCTCGAAATGTCCTAAAACGCGCATCTGAACATTTTCGTGCACAGGTGCCATAGATGCGCACGAAAATATGTCCGGAGCCGTTTCGAGCGCCGAACTGCCTGTACTGTTTTCCAGACCCTAGAAAACTCCCCAAAACCGTTTTTAACAGAAAAGCATCTCGAAATGTCCTAAAACGCGCATCTGAACATTTTCGTGCACAGGTGCCGTAGATGCGCACGAAAATCCGTCCGGAGCCGTTTCGAGCGCCGAACTGCCTGAAGTGTTTTCCAGACCCTAGAAACTCCCCAAAACCGTTTGTAACAGAAAAGCATCTCGAAATGTCCTAAAACGGGCATCTGAACATTTTCGTGCACATGTGCCGTAGATGCGCACGAAAATCCGTCCGGAGCCGTTTCGAGCGCCGAACTGCCAGAAGTGTTTTCCAGACCCTAGAAACTCCCCAAAACCGTTTTTAAACGAAAAGCATCTCGAAATGTCCTAAAACGCGCATCTGAACATTTTCGCGCACAGGTGCCGTAGATACGCACGAAAATATGTCCGGAGCCGTTTCGAGCGCCGAACTGCCTGAAGTGTTTTCCAGACCCTAGAAACTCCCCAAAACCGTTTTTAACAGAAAAGCATCTCAAAATGTCGTAGAACGCGCATCTGAACATTTTCGTGCACAGGTGCCGTAGATGCGCACGAAAATCCGTCCGGAGCAGTTTCGAGCGCCGAACTGCCTGAAGTGTTTTCCAGACCCTAGAAACTCCCCAAAACCGTTTTTAACAGAAAAGCATCTCGAAATGTCCTAAAACGCGCATCTGAACATTTTCGTGCACAGGTGCCGTTGATGCGCACGAAAATATGTCCGGAGCCGTTTCGAGCGCCGAACTGCCTGAAGTGTTTTCCAGACCCTAGAAACTCCCCAAAACCGTTTTTAACAGAAAAGCATCTCGAAATGTCCTAAAACGCGCATCTGAACATTTTCGAGCACAGGTGCCGTAGATGCGTACGAAAATCCGTCCGGAGCCGTTTCGAGCGCCGAACTGCCTGAAGTGTTTTCCAGACCCTAGAAACTCCCCAAAACCGTTTTTAACAGAAAAGCATCTCGAAATGTCCTAAAACGCGCATCTGAATATTTTCGTGCACAGGTGCCGTAGATGCGCACGAAAATCCGTCCGGAGCAGTTTCGAGCGCCGAACTGCCTGAAGTGTTTTCCAGACCCTAGAAACTCCCCAAAACCGTTTTTAACAGAAAAGCATCTCGAAATGTCCTAGAACGCGCATCTGAACATTTTCGTGCACAGGTGCCGTTGATGCGCACGAAAATCCGTCCGGAGCAGTTTCGAGCGCCGAACTGCCTGAAGTGTTTTCCAGACCCTAGAAACTCCCCAAAACCGTTTTTAACAGAAAAGCATCTCGAAATGTCCTAAAACGCGCATCTGAACATTTTCGTGCACAGGTGCCGTAGATGCGGACGAAAATCCGTCCGGAGCAGTTTCGAGCGCCGAACTGCCTGAAGTGTTTTCCAGACCCTAGAAACTCCCCAAAGCCGTTTTTAACAGAAAAGCATCTCGAAATGTCCTAAAACGCGCATCTGAACATTTTCATGCACAGGTGCCGTAGATGCGGACGAAAATCCGTCCGGAGCCGTTTCGAGCGCCGAACTGCCTGAAGTGTTTTCCAGACCCTAGAAACTCCCCAAAACCGTTTTTAACAGAAAAGCATCTCGAAATGTCCTAAAACGCGCATCTGAACATTTTCGAGCACAGGTGCCGTAGATGCGTACGAAAATCCGTCCGGAGCCGTTTCGAGCGCCGAACTGCCTGAAGTGTTTTCCAGACCCTAGAAACTCCCCAAAACCGTTTTTAACAGAAAAGCATCTCGAAATGTCCTAAAACGCGCATCTGAACATTTTCGTGCACAAGTGCCGTAGATGCGCACGAAAATCCGTCCGGAGCCGTTTCGAGCGCCGAACTGCCTAAAGTGTTTTCCAGACCCTAGAAACTCCCCAAAACCGTTTTTAACAGAAAAGCATCTCGAAATTTCCTAAAACGCGCATCTGAACATTTTCGTGCACGGGTGCCGTAGATGCGCACGAAAATATGTCCGGAGCCGTTTCGAGCGCCGAACTGCCTGAAGTGTTTTCCAGACCCTAGAAACTCCCCAAAACCGTTTTTAACAGAAAAGCATCTCGAAATGTCCTAAAACGCGCATCTGAACATTTTCGTGCACAAGTGCCGTAGATGCGCACGAAAATCCGTCCGGAGCCGTTTCGAGCGCCGAACTGCCTAAAGTGTTTTCCAGACCCTAGAAACTCCCCAAAACCGTTTTTAACAGAAAAGCATCTCGAAATTTCCTAAAACGCGCATCTGAACATTTTCGTGCACGGGTGCCGTAGATGCGCACGAAAATATGTCCGGAGCCGTTTCGAGCGCCGAACTGCCTGAAGTGTTTTCCAGACCCTAGAAACTCCCCAAAACCGTTTTTAACAGAAAAGCATCTCGAAATGTCCTAAAACGCGCATCTGAACATTTTCGTGCACAGGTGCCGTAGATGCGCACGAAAATCCGTCCGGAGCAGTTTCGAGCGCCGAACTGCCTGAAGTGTTTTCCAGACCCTAGAAACTCCCCAAAACCGTTTTTAACAGAAAAGCATCTCAAAATGTCGTAGAACGCGCATCTGAACATTTTCGTGCACAGGTGCCGTAGATGCGCACGAAAATCCGTCCGGAGCAGTTTCGAGCGCCGAACTGCCTGAAGTGTTTTCCAGACCCTAGAAACTCCCCAAAACCGTTTTTAACAGAAAAGCATCTCGAAATGTCCTAAAACGCGCATCTGAACATTTTCGTGCACAGGTGCCGTTGATGCGCACGAAAATATGTCCGGAGCCGTTTCGAGCGCCGAACTGCCTGAAGTGTTTTCCAGACCCTAGAAACTCCCCAAAACCGTTTTTAACAGAAAAGCATCTCGAAATGTCCTAAAACGCGCATCTGAACATTTTCGAGCACAGGTGCCGTAGATGCGTACGAAAATCCGTCCGGAGCCGTTTCGAGCGCCGAACTGCCTGAAGTGTTTTCCAGACCCTAGAAACTCCCCAAAACCGTTTTTAACAGAAAAGCATCTCGAAATGTCCTAAAACGCGCATCTGAATATTTTCGTGCACAGGTGCCGTAGATGCGCACGAAAATCCGTCCGGAGCAGTTTCGAGCGCCGAACTGCCTGAAGTGTTTTCCAGACCCTAGAAACTCCCCAAAACCGTTTTTAACAGAAAAGCATCTCGAAATGTCCTAGAACGCGCATCTGAACATTTTCGTGCACAGGTGCCGTTGATGCGCACGAAAATCCGTCCGGAGCAGTTTCGAGCGCCGAACTGCCTGAAGTGTTTTCCAGACCCTAGAAACTCCCCAAAACCGTTTTTAACAGAAAAGCATCTCGAAATGTCCTAAAACGCGCATCTGAACATTTTCGTGCACAGGTGCCGTTGATGCGCACGAAAATCCGTCCGGAGCAGTTTCGAGCGCCGAACTGCCTGAATTGTTTTCCAGACCCTAGAAACTCCCCAAAACCGTTTTTAACAGAAAAGCATCTCGAAATGTCCTAAAACGCGCATCTGAACATTTTCATGCACAGGTGCCGTAGATGCGCACGAAAATCCGTCCAGAGCAGTTTCGAGCGCCGAACTGCCTGAAGTGTTTTCCAGACCCTAGAAACTCCCCAAAACCGTTTTTAACAGAAAAGCATCTCGAAATGTCCTAAAACGCGCATCTGAACATTTTCGTGCACAGGTGCCGTAGATGCGCACGAAAATCCGTCCGGAGCAGTTTCGAGCGCCGAACTGCCTGAAGTGTTTTCCAGACCCTAGAAACTCCCCAAAACCGTTTTTAACAGAAAAGCATCTCGAAATGTCCTAAAACGCGTATCTGAACATTTTCGTGCACAGGTGCCGTAGATGCGCACGAAAATCCGTCCTGAGCCGTTTCGAGCGCCGAACTGCCTGAAGTGTTTTCCAGACCCTAGAAACTCCCCAAAACACTTTTTAAACGAAAAGCATCTCGAAATGTCATAAAACGTGCATCTGAAAATTTTCGTGCACAGGTGCCGTAGATGCGCACGAAAATATGTCCGGAGCCGTTTCGAGCGCCGAACTGCCTGAAGTGTTTTCCAGACCCTAGAAACTCCCCAAAACCGTTTTTAACAGAAAAGCATCTCGAAATGTCCTAAAACGAGCATCTGAACATTTTTGTGCACAGGTGCCGTAGATGCGCACGAAAATCCGTCCGGAGCCGTTTCGAGCGCCGAACTGCCTGAAGTGTTTTCCAGACCCTAGAAACTCCCCAAAACCGTTTTTAACAGAAAAGCATCTCGAAATGTCCTAAAACGCGCATCTGAAAATTTTCGTGCACAGGTGCCGTAGATGCGCACGAAAATATGTCCGGAGCCGTTTCGAGCGCCGAACTGCCTGAAGTGTTTTCCAGACCCTAGAAACTCCCCAAAACCGTTTTTAACAGAAAAGCATCTCGAAATGTCCTAAAACGCGAATCTGAACATTTTCGCGCACAGGTGCCGTAGATGCGCACGAAAATATGTCCGGAGCCGTTTCGAGCGTCGAACTGCCAGAAGTGTTTTCCAGACCCTAGAAACTCCCCAAAACCGTTTTTAACAGAAAAGCATCTCGAAATGTCCTAAAACGCGCATCTAAACATTTTCGTGCACAGGTGCCGTAGATGCGCACGAAAATCCGTCCGGAGCAGTTTCGAGCGCCGAACTGCCTGAAGTGTTTTCCAGACCCTAGAAACTCCCCAAAGCCGTTTTTAACAGAAAAGCATCTCGAAATGTCCTAAAACGCGCATCTGAACATTTTCGTGCACAGGTGCCGTAGATGCGGACGAAAATCCGTCCGGAGCAGTTTCGAGCGCCGAACTGCCTGAAGTGTTTTCCAGACCCTAGAAACTCCCCAAAGCCGTTTTTAACAGAAAAGCATCTCGAAATGTCCTAAAACGCGCATCTGAACATTTTCATGCACAGGTGCCGTAGATGCGGACGAAAATCCGTCCGGAGCCGTTTCGAGCGCCGAACTGCCTGAAGTGTTTTCCAGACCCTAGAAACTCCCCAAAACCGTTTTTAACAGAAAAGCATCTCGAAATGTCCTAAAACGCGCATCTGAACATTTTCGAGCACAGGTGCCGTAGATGCGTACGAAAATCCGTCCGGAGCCGTTTCGAGCGCCGAACTGCCTGAAGTGTTTTCCAGACCCTAGAAACTCCCCAAAACCGTTTTTAACAGAAAAGCATCTCGAAATGTCCTAAAACGCGCATCTGAACATTTTCGTGCACAAGTGCCGTAGATGCGCACGAAAATCCGTCCGGAGCCGTTTCGAGCGCCGAACTGCCTAAAGTGTTTTCCAGACCCTAGAAACTCCCCAAAACCGTTTTTAACAGAAAAGCATCTCGAAATTTCCTAAAACGCGCATCTGAACATTTTCGTGCACGGGTGCCGTAGATGCGCACGAAAATATGTCCGGAGCCGTTTCGAGCGCCGAACTGCCTGAAGTGTTTTCCAGACCCTAGAAACTCCCCAAAACCGTTTTTAACAGAAAAGCATCTCGAAATGTCCTAAAACGCGCATCTGAACATTTTCGTGCACAGGTGCCGTAGATGCGCACGAAAATCCGTCCGGAGCAGTTTCGAGCGCCGAACTGCCTGAAGTGTTTTCCAGACCCTAGAAACTCCCCAAAACCGTTTTTAACAGAAAAGCATCTCAAAATGTCGTAGAACGCGCATCTGAACATTTTCGTGCACAGGTGCCGTAGATGCGCACGAAAATCCGTCCGGAGCCGTTTCGAGCGCCGAACTGCCTGAAGTGTTTTCCAGACCCTAGAAACTCCCCAAAACCGTTTTTAACAGAAAAGCATCTCGAAATGTCCTAAAACGCGCATCTGAACATTTTCGAGCACAGGTGCCGTAGATGCGTACGAAAATCCGTCCGGAGCCGTTTCGAGCGCCGAACTGCCTGAAGTGTTTTCCAGACCCTAGAAACTCCCCAAAACCGTTTTTAACAGAAAAGCATCTCGAAATGTCCTAAAACGCGCATCTGAACATTTTCGTGCACAAGTGCCGTAGATGCGCACGAAAATCCGTCCGGAGCCGTTTCGAGCGCCGAACTGCCTAAAGTGTTTTCCAGACCCTAGAAACTCCCCAAAACCGTTTTTAACAGAAAAGCATCTCGAAATTTCCTAAAACGCGCATCTGAACATTTTCGTGCACGGGTGCCGTAGATGCGCACGAAAATATGTCCGGAGCCGTTTCGAGCGCCGAACTGCCTGAAGTGTTTTCCAGACCCTAGAAACTCCCCAAAACCGTTTTTAACAGAAAAGCATCTCGAAATGTCCTAAAACGCGCATCTGAACATTTTCGTGCACAGGTGCCGTAGATGCGCACGAAAATCCGTCCGGAGCAGTTTCGAGCGCCGAACTGCCTGAAGTGTTTTCCAGACCCTAGAAACTCCCCAAAACCGTTTTTAACAGAAAAGCATCTCAAAATGTCGTAGAACGCGCATCTGAACATTTTCGTGCACAGGTGCCGTAGATGCGCACGAAAATCCGTCCGGAGCAGTTTCGAGCGCCGAACTGCCTGAAGTGTTTTCCAGACCCTAGAAACTCCCCAAAACCGTTTTTAACAGAAAAGCATCTCGAAATGTCCTAAAACGCGCATCTGAACATTTTCGTGCACAGGTGCCGTTGATGCGCACGAAAATATGTCCGGAGCCGTTTCGAGCGCCGAACTGCCTGAAGTGTTTTCCAGACCCTAGAAACTCCCCAAAACCGTTTTTAACAGAAAAGCATCTCGAAATGTCCTAAAACGCGCATCTGAACATTTTCGAGCACAGGTGCCGTAGATGCGTACGAAAATCCGTCCGGAGCCGTTTCGAGCGCCGAACTGCCTGAAGTGTTTTCCAGACCCTAGAAACTCCCCAAAACCGTTTTTAACAGAAAAGCATCTCGAAATGTCCTAAAACGCGCATCTGAATATTTTCGTGCACAGGTGCCGTAGATGCGCACGAAAATCCGTCCGGAGCAGTTTCGAGCGCCGAACTGCCTGAAGTGTTTTCCAGACCCTAGAAACTCCCCAAAACCGTTTTTAACAGAAAAGCATCTCGAAATGTCCTAGAACGCGCATCTGAACATTTTCGTGCACAGGTGCCGTTGATGCGCACAAAAATCCGTCCGGAGCAGTTTCGAGCGCCGAACTGCCTGAAGTGTTTTCCAGACCCTAGAAACTCCCCAAAACCGTTTTTAACAGAAAAGCATCTCGAAATGTCCTAAAACGCGCATCTGAACATTTTCGTGCACAGGTGCCGTTGATGCGCACGAAAATCCGTCCGGAGCAGTTTCGAGCGCCGAACTGCCTGAATTGTTTTCCAGACCCTAGAAACTCCCCAAAACCGTTTTTAACAGAAAAGCATCTCGAAATGTCCTAAAACGCGCATCTGAACATTTTCATGCACAGGTGCCGTAGATGCGCACGAAAATCCGTCCAGAGCAGTTTCGAGCGCCGAACTGCCTGAAGTGTTTTCCAGACCCTAGAAACTCCCCAAAACCGTTTTTAACAGAAAAGCATCTCGAAATGTCCTAAAACGCGCATCTGAACATTTTCGTGCACAGGTGCCGTTGATGCGCACGAAAATCCGTCCGGAGCCGTTTCGAGCGCCGAACTGCCTGAAGTGTTTTCCAGACCCTAGAAACTCCCCAAAACCGTTTTTAACAGAAAAGCATCTCGAAATGTCCTAAAACGCGCATCTGAACATTTTCATGCACAGGTGCCGTAGATGCGCACGAAAATCCGTCCAGAGCAGTTTCGAGCGCCGAACTGCCTGAAGTGTTTTCCAGACCCTAGAAACTCCCCAAAACCGTTTTTAACAGAAAAGCATCTCGAAATGCCCTAAAACGCGCATCTGAACATTTTCGTGTACAGGTGCCGTAGATGCGCACGAAAGTCCGTCCGGAGCAGTTTCGAGCGCCGAACTGCCTGAAGTGTTTTCCAGACCCTAGAAACTCCCCAAAACCGTTTTTAACAGAAAAGCATCTCGAAATGTCCTAGAACTCGCATCTGAACATTTTCGTGCACAAGGGCCGTAGATGCGCACGAAAATCCGTCCGGAGCAGTTTCGAGCGCCGAACTGCCTGAATTGTTTTCCAGACCCTAGAAACTCCCCAAAACCGTTTTTAACAGAAAAGCATCTCGAAATGTCCTAAAACGCGCATCTGAACATTTTCGTGCACAGGTGCCGTAGATGCGGACGAAAATCCGTCCGGAGCAGTTTCGAGCGCCGAACTGCCTGAAGTGTTTTCCAGACCCTAGAAACTCCCCAAAACCGTTTTTAACAGAAAAGCATCTCGAAATGTCCTAAAACGCGTATCTGAACATTTTCGTGCACAGGTGCCGTAGATGCGCACGAAAATCCGTGCTGAGCCGTTTCGAGCGCCGAACTGCCTGAAGTGTTTTCCAGACCCTAGAAACTCCCCAAAACACTTTTTAAACGAAAAGCATCTCGAAATGTCATAAAACGCGCATCTCAAAATTTTCGTGCACAGGTGCCGTAGAAGCGCACGAAAATATGTCCGGAGCCGTTTCGAGCGCCGAACTGCCTGAAGTGTTTTCCAGACCCTAGAAACTCCCCAAAACCGTTTTTAACAGAAAAGCATCTCGAAATGTCCTAAAACGCGCATCTGAACATTTTCATGCACAGGTGCCGTAGATGCGCACGAAAATCCGTCCAGAGCAGTTTCGAGCGCCGAACTGCCTGAAGTGTTTTCCAGACCCTAGAAACTCCCCAAAACCGTTTTTAACAGAAAAGCATCTCGAAATGTCCTAAAACGCGCATCTGAACATTTTCGTGCACAGGTGCCGTTGATGCGCACGAAAATCCGTCCGGAGCCGTTTCGAGCGCCGAACTGCCTGAAGTGTTTTCCAGACCCTAGAAACTCCCCAAAACCGTTTTTAACAGAAAAGCATCTCGAAATGTCCTAAAACGCGCGTCTGAACATTTTCGTGCACAGGTGCCATAGATGCGCACGAAAATATGTCCGGAGCCGTTTCGAGCGTCGAACTGCCTGAAGTGTTTTCCAGACCCTAGAAACTCCCCAAAACCGTTTTTAACAGAAAAGCATCTCGAAATGTCCTAAAACGCGCATCTGAACATTTTTGTGCACAGGTGCCGTAGATGCGCACGAAAATCCGTCCGGAGCCGTTTCGAGCGCCGAACTGCCTGAAGTGTTTTCCAGACCCTAGAAACTCCCCAAAACCGTTTTTAACAGAAAAGCATCTCGAAATGTCCTAAAACGCGCATCTGAACATTTTCATGCACAGGTGCCGTAGATGCGCACGAAAATATGTCCGGAGCCGTTTCGAGCGCCGAACTGCCTGAAGTGTTTTCCAGACCCTAGAAACTCCCCAAAACCGTTTTTAACAGAAAAGCATCTCGAAATGTCCTAAAACGCGCATCTGAACATTTTCGTGCACAGGTACCGTAGATGCGCACGAAAATATGTCCGGAGCCGTTTCGAGCGCCGAACTGCCTGAAGTGTTTTCCAGACCCTAGAAACTCCCCAAAACCGTTTTTAACAGAAAAGCATCTCGAAATGTCCTAAAACGCGCATCTGAACATTTTCGTGCACAGGTGCCATAGATGCGCACGAAAATATGTCCGGAGCCGTTTCGAGCGCCGAACTGCCTGTACTGTTTTCCAGACCCTAGAAAACTCCCCAAAACCGTTTTTAACAGAAAAGCATCTCGAAATGTCCTAAAACGCGCATCTGAACATTTTCGTGCACAGGTGCCGTAGATGCGCACGAAAATCCGTCCGGAGCAGTTTCGAGCGCCGAACTGCCTAAAGTGTTTTCCAGACCCTAGAAACTCCCCAAAACCGTTTTTAACAGAAAAGCATCTCGAAATGTCCTAAAACGCGCATCTGAACATTTTCGTGCACAGGTGCCGTAGATGCGGACGAAAATCCGTCCGGAGCCGTTTCGAGCGCCGAACTGCCTAAAGTGTTTTCCAAACCCTAGAAACTCCCCAAAACCGTTTTTAACAGAAAAGCATCTCGAAATGCCCTAAAACGCGCATCTGAACATTTTCGTGCACAGGTGCCGTAGATGCGCACGAAAGTCCGTCCGGAGCAGTTTCGAGCGCCGAACTGCCTGAAGTGTTTTCCAGACCCTAGAAACTCCCCAAAACCGTTTTTAACAGAAAAGCATCTCGAAATGTCCTAGAACTCGCATCTGAACATTTTCGTGCACAAGGGCCGTAGATGCGCACGAAAATCCGTCCGGAGCAGTTTCGAGCGCCGAACTGCTTGAATTGTTTTCCAGACCCTAGAAACTCCCCAAAACCGTTTTTAACAGAAAAGCATCTCGAAATATCCTAAAACGCGCATCTGAACATTTTCGTGCACAGCTGCCGTAGATGCGGACGAAAATCCATCCGGAGCAGTTTCGAGCGCCGAACTGCCTGAAGTGTTTTCCAGACCCTAGAAACTCCCCAAAACCGTTTTTAACAGAAAAGCATCTCGAAATGTCCTAAAACGCGTATCTGAACATTTTCGTGCACAGGTGCCGTAGATGCGCACGAAAATCCGTCCGGAGCCGTTTCGAGCGCCGAAGTGCCTGAAGTGTTTTCCAGACCCTAGAAACTCCCAAAAACACTTTTTAAACGAAAAGCATCTCGAAATGTTATAAAACGCGCATCTGAAAATTTTCGTGCACAGGTGCCGTAGATGCGCACGAAAATATGTCCGGAGCCGTTTCGAGCGCCGAACTGCCTGAAGTGTTTTCCAGACCCTAGAAACTCCCCAAAACCGTTTTTAACAGAAAAGCATCTCGAAATGTCCTAAAACGCGCATCTGAACATTTTCGTGCACAGGTGCCATAGATGTGCACGAAAATATGTCCGGAGCCGTTTCGAGCGCCGAACTGCCTAAAGTGTTTTCCAGACCCTAGAAACTCCCCAAAACCGTTTTTAACAGAAAAGCATCTCGAAATGTCCTAAAACGCGCATCTGAACATTTTCGTGCACAAGTGCCGTAGATGCGCACGAAAATCCGTCCGGAGCCGTTTCGAGCGCCGAACTGCCTGAAGTGTTTTCCAGACCCTAGAAACTCCCCAAAACCGTTTTTAACAGAAAAGCATCTCGAAATTTCCTAAAACGCGCATCTGAACATTTTCGTGCACGGGTGCCGTAGATGCGCACGAAAATATGTCCGGAGCCGTTTCGAGCGCCGAACTGCCTGAAGTGTTTTCCAGACCCTAGAAACTCCCCAAAACCGTTTTTAACAGAAAAGCATCTCGAAATGTCCTAAAACGCGCATCTGAACATTTTCGTGCACAGGTGCCGTAGATGCGCACGAAAATCCGTCCGGAGCAGTTTCGAGCGCCGAACTGCCTGAAGTGTTTTCCAGACCCTAGAAACTCCCCAAAACCGTTTTTAACAGAAAAGCATCTCGAAATGTCCTAAAACGCGTATCTGAACATTTTCGTGCACAGGTGCCGTAGATGCGCACGAAAATCCGTCCTGAGCCGTTTCGAGCGCCGAACTGCCTGAAGTGTTTTCCAGACCCTAGAAACTCCCCAAAACCGTTTTTAACAGAAAAGCATCTCGAAATGTCCTAAAACGCGCATCTGAACATTTTCGTGCACAGGTGCCGTTGATGCGCACGAAAATCCGTCCGGAGCCGTTTCGAGCGCCGAACTGCCTGAAGTGTTTTCCAGACCCTAGAAACTCCCCAAAACCGTTTTTAACAGAAAAGCATCTCGAAATGTCCTAAAACGCGCATCTGAACATTTTCGTGCACAGGTGCCGTAGATGCGGACGAAAATCCGTCCGGAGCCGTTTCGAGCGCCGAACTGCCTGAAGTGTTTTCCAGACCCTTGAAACTCCCCAAAACCGTTTTTAACAGAAAAGCATCTCGAAATGCCCTAAAACGCGCATCTGAACATTTTCGTGCACAGGTGCCGTAGATGCGCACGAAAGTCCGTCCGGAGCAGTTTCGAGCGCCGAACTGCCTGAAGTGTTTTCCAGACCCTAGAAACTCCCCAAAACCGTTTTTAACAGAAAAGCATCTCGAAATGTCCTAGAACTCGCATCTGAACATTTTCGTGCACAAGGGCCGTAGATGCGCACGAAAATCCGTCCGGAGCAGTTTCGAGCGCCGAACTGCCTGAATTGTTTTCCAGACCCTAGAAACTCCCCAAAACCGTTTTCAACAGAAAAGCATCTCGAAATGTCCTAAAACGCGCATCTGAACATTTTCGTGCACAGGTGCCGTAGATGCGGACGAAAATCCGTCCGGAGCAGTTTCGAGCGCCGAACTGCCTGAAGTGTTTTCCAGACCCTAGAAACTCCCCAAAACCGTTTTTAACAGAAAAGCATCTCGAAATGTCCTAAAACGCGTATCTGAACATTTTCGTGCACAGGTGCCGTAGATGCGCACGAAAATCCGTGCTGAGCCGTTTCGAGCGCCGAACTGCCTGAAGTGTTTTCCAGACCCTAGAAACTCCCCAAAACACTTTTTAAACGAAAAGCATCTCGAAATGTCATAAAACGCGCATCTGAAAATTTTCGTGCACAGGTGCCGTAGAAGCGCACGAAAATATGTCCGGAGCCGTTTCGAGCGCCGAACTGCCTGAAGTGTTTTCCAGAACCTAGAAACTCCCCAAAACCGTTTTTAACAGAAAAGCATCTCGAAATGTCCTAAAACGCGCGTCTGAACATTTTCGTGCACAGGTGCCATAGATGCGCACGAAAATATGTCCGGAGCCGTTTCGAGCGTCGAACTGCCTGAAGTGTTTTCCAGACCCTAGAAACTCCCCAAAATCGTTTTTAACAGAAAAGCATCTCGAAATGTCCTAAAACGCGCATCTGAAAATTTTTGTGCACAGGTGCCGTAGATGCGCACGAAAATCCGTCCGGAGCCGTTTCGAGCGCCGAACTGCCTGAAGTGTTTTCCAGACCCTAGAAACTCCCCAAAACCGTTTTTAACAGAAAAGCATCTCGAAATGTCCTAAAACGCGCATCTGAAAATTTTCGTGCACAGGTGCCGTAGATGCGCACGAAAATATGTCCGGAGCCGTTTCGAGCGCCGAACTGCCTGAAGTGTTTTCCAGACCCTAGAAACTCCCCAAAACCGTTTTTAACAGAAAAGCATCTCGAAATGTCCTAAAACGCGCATCTGAACATTTTCATGCACAGGTGCCGTAGATGCGCACGAAAATATGTCCGGAGCCGTTTCGAGCGCCGAACTTCCTGAAGTGTTTTCCAGACCCTAGAAACTCCCCAAAACCGTTTTTAACAGAAAAGCATCTCGAAATGTCCTAAAACGCGCATCTGAACATTTTCGGGCACAGGTACCGTAGATGCGCACGAAAATATGTCCGGAGCCGTTTCGAGCGCCGAACTGCCTGAAGTGTTTTCCAGACCCTAGAAACTCCCCAAAACCGTTTTTAACAGAAAAGCATCTCGAAATGTCCTAAAACGCGCATCTGAACATTTTCGTGCACAGGTGCCATAGATGCGCACGAAAATATGTCCGGAGCCGTTTCGAGCGCCGAACTGCCTGTACTGTTTTCCAGACCCTAGAAAACTCCCCAAAACCGTTTTTAACAGAAAAGCATCTCGAAATGTCCTAAAACGCGCATCTGAACATTTTCGTGCACAGGTGCCGTAGATGCGCACGAAAATCCGTCCGGAGCAGTTTCGAGCGCCGAACTGCCTGAAGTGTTTTCCAGACCCTAGAAACTCCCCAAAACCGTTTTTAACAGAAAAGCATCTCGAAATGTCCTAAAACGCGCATCTAAACATTTTCGTGCACAGGTGCCGTAGATGCGGACGAAAATCCGTCCGGAGCCGTTTCGAGCGCCGAACTGCCTAAAGTGTTTTCCAGACCCTAGAAACTCCCCAAAACCGTTTTTAACAGAAAAGCATCTCGAAATGCCCTAAAACGCGCATCTGAACATTTTCGTGCACAGGTGCCGTAGATGCGCACGAAAGTCCGTCCGGAGCAGTTTCGAGCGCCGAACTGCCTGAAGTGTTTTCCAGACCCTAGAAACTCCCCAAAACCGTTTTTAACAGAAAAGCATCTCGAAATGTCCTAGAACTCGCATCTGAACATTTTCGTGCACAAGGGCCGTAGATGCGCACGAAAATCCGTCCGGAGCAGTTTCGAGCGCCGAACTGCTTGAATTGTTTTCCAGACCCTAGAAACTCCCCAAAACCGTTTTTAACAGAAAAGCATCTCGAAATGTCCTAAAACGCGCATCTGAACATTTTCGTGCACAGGTGCCGTAGATGCGCACGAAAATCCGTCCGGAGCAGTTTCGAGCGCCGAACTGCCTGAAGTGTTTTCCAGACCCTAGAAACTCCCCAAAACCGTTTTTAGCAGAAAAGCATCTCGAAATGTCATGAAACGCGCATCTGAAAATTTTCGTGCACAGGTGCCGTAGATGCGCACGAAAATATGTCCGGAGCCGTTTCGAGCGCCGAACTGCCTGAAGTGTTTTCCAGACCCTAGAAACTCCCCAAAACCGTTTTTAACAGAAAAGCATCTCGAAATGTCTTAAAACGTGAATCTGAACATTTTCGTGCACAGGTGCCGTAGATGCGCACGAAAATACGTCCGGAGCCGTTTCGAGCGCCGAACTGCCTGAAGTGTTTTCCAGACCCTAGAAACTCCCCAAAACCGTTTTTAACAGAAAAGCATCTCGAAATGTCCTAAAACGCGCATCTGAACATTTTCGTGCGCAGGTGCCGTAGATGCGCACGAAAATATGTCCGGAGCCGTTTCGAGCGCCGAACTGCCTGAAGTGTTTTCCAGACCCTAGAAACTCCCCAAAACCGTTTTTAACAGAAAAGCATCTCGAAATGTCCTAAAACGCGCATCTGAACATTTTCGTGCACAGGTGCCGTAGATGCGCACGAAAGTCCGTCCGGAGCAGTTTCGAGCGCCGAACTGCCTGAAGTGTTTTCCAGACCCTAGAAACTCCCCAAAACCGTTTTTAACAGAAAAGCATCTCGAAATGTCCTAAAACGCGCATCTGAACATTTTCGTGCACAGGTGCCGTAGATGCGCACGAAAATCCGTCCGGAGCCGTTTCGAGCGCCGAACTGCCTGAAGTGTTTTCCAGACCCTAGAAACTCCCCAAAACCGTTTTTAACAGAAAAGCATCTCGAAATGTCGTAAAACGCGCATCTGAACATTTTCGTGCATAGGTGCCGTAGATGCGCACGAAAATCCGTCCAGAGCAGTTTCGAGCGCCGAACTGCCTGAAGTGTTTTCCAGACCCTAGAAACTCCCCAAAACCGTTTTTAACAGAAAAGCATCTCGAAATGTCCTAAAACGCGCATCTGAACATTTTCGTGCACAGGTGCCGTAGATGCGGACGAAAATCCGTCCGGAGCCGTTTCGAGCGCCGAACTGCCTGAAGTGTTTTCCAGACCCTAGAAACTCCCCAAAACCGTTTTTAACAGAAAAGCATCTCGAAATGCCCTGAACCGCGCATCTGAACATTTTCGTGCACAGGTGCCGTAGATGCGCACGAAAGTCCGTCCGGAGCAGTTTCGAGCGCCGAACTGCCTGAAGTGTTTTCCAGACCCTAGAAACTCCCCAAAACCGTTTTTAACAGAAAAGCATCTCGAAATGTCCTAGAACTCGCATCTGAACATTTTCGTGCACAAGGGCCGTAGATGCGCACGAAAATCCGTCCGGAGCAGTTTCGAGCGCCGAACTGCCTGAATTGTTTTCCAGACCCTAGAAACTCCCCAAAACCGTTTTTAACAGAAAAGCATCTCGAAATGTCCTAAAACGCGCATCTGAACATTTTCGTGCACAGGTGCCGTAGATGCGGACGAAAATCCGTCCGGAGCAGTTTCGAGCGCCGAACTGCCTGAAGTGTTTTCCAGACCCTAAAAACTCCCCAAAACCGTTTTTAACAGAAAAGCATCTCGAAATGTCCTAAAACGCGTATCGGAACATTTTCGTGCACAGGTGCCGTAGATGCGCACGAAAATCCGTCCTGAGCCGTTTCGAGTGCCGAACTGTCTGAAGTGTTTTCCAGACCCTAGAAACTCCCCAAAACACTTTTTAAACGAAAAGCATCTCGAAATGTCATAAAACGCGCATCTGAAAATTTTCGTACACAGGTGCCGTAGATGCGCACGAAAATATGTCCGGAGCCGTTTCGAGCGTCGAACTGCCTGAAGTGTTTTCCAGACCCTAGAAACTCCCCAAAACCGTTTTTAACAGAAAAGCATCTCGAAATGTCCTAAAACGCGCATCTGAACATTTTTGTGCACAGGTGCCGTAGATGCGCACGAAAATCCGTCCGGAGCCGTTTCGAGCGCCGAACTGCCTGAAGTGTTTTCCAGACCCTAGAAACTCCCCAAAACCGTTTTTAACAGAAAAGCATCTCGAAATGTCGTAAAACGCGCATCTGAAAATTTTCGTGCACAGGTGCCGTAGATGCGCACGAAAATATGTCCGGAGCCGTTCCGAGCGCCGAACTGCCTGAAGTGTTTTCCAGACCTTAGAAACTCCCCAAAACCGTTTTTAACAGAAAAGCATCTCGAAATGTCTTAAAACGTGAATCTGAACATTTTCGTGCACAGGTGCCGTAGATGCGCACGAAAATCCGTCCGGAGCCGTTTCGAGCGCCGAACTGCCTGAAGTGTTTTCCAGACCCTAGAAACTCCCCAAAACCGTTTTTAACAGAAAAGCATCTCGAAATGTCCTAAAACGCGCATCTGAAAATTTTCGTGCACAGGTGCCGTAGATGCGCACGAAAATATGTCCGGAGCCGTTTCGAGCGCCGAACTGCCTGAAGTGTTTTCCAGACCCTAGAAACTCCCCAAAACCGTTTTTAACAGAAAAGCATCTCGAAATGTCCTAAAACGCGCATCTGAACATTTTCGTGCACAGGTGCCGTAGATGCGCACGAAAGTCCGTCCGGAGCAGTTTCGAGCGCCGAACTGCCTGAAGTGTTTTCCAGACCCTAGAAACTCCCCAAAACCGTTTTTAACAGAAAAGCATCTCGAAATGTCCTAAAACGCGCATCTGAACATTTTCGTGCACAGGTGCCGTAGATGCGCACGAAAATATGTCCGGAGCAGTTTCGAGCGCCGAACTGCCTGAAGTGTTTTCCAGACCCTAGAAACTCCCCAAAACCGTTTTTAAACGAGAAGCATCTCGAAATGTCCTAAACCGCGCATCTGAAAATTTTCGTGCACAGGTGCCGTTGATGCGCACGAAAATCCGTCCGGAGCCGTTTCGAGCGCCGAACTGCCTGAAGTGTTTTCCAGACCCTAGAAACTCCCCAAAACCGTTTTTAACAGAAAAGCATCTCGAAATGTCCTAAAACGCGCATCTGAACATTTTCGTGCACGGTGCAATAGATGCGCACGAAAATATGTCCGGAGCCGTTTCGAGCGCCGAACTGCCTGAAGTGTTTTCCAGACCCTAGGAACTCCCCAAAACCGTTTTTAACATAAAAGCATCTCGAAATGTCCTAAAACGCGCATCTGAACATTTTCGTGCACAGGTGCCGTAGATGCGCACGAAAATCCGTCCGGAGCCGTTTCGAGCGCCGAACTGCCAGAAGTGTTTTCCAGACCCTAGAAACTCCCCAAAACCGTTTTTAACAGAAAAGCATCTCGAAATGTCCTAAAACGCGCATCTGAACATTTTCGTGCACAGGTGCCGTAGATGCGCACGAAAATCCGTCCGGAGCCGTTTCGAGCGCCGAACTGCCAGAAGTGTTTTCCAGACCCTAGAAACTCCCCAAAACCGTTTTTAAACGAAAAGCATCTCGAAATGTCCTAAAACGCGCATCTGAAAATTTTCGTGCACAGGTGCCGTAGATGCGCACGAAAATATGTCCGGACCCGTTTCGAGCGCCGAACTGCATGAAGTGTTTTCCAGACCCTAGAAACTCCCCAAAACCGTTTTTAACAGAAAAGCATCTCGAAATGTCCTAAAACGCGCATCTGAACATTTTCGTACACAGGTGCCGTAGATGCGTACGAAAATATGTCCGGAGCCGTTTCGAGCGCCGAACTGCCTGAAGAGTTTTCCAGACCCTAGAAACTCCCCAAAACCGTTTTTAACAGAAAAGCATCTCGAAATGTCTTAAAACGTGAATCTGAACATTTTCGTGCACAGGTGCCGTAGATGCGCACGAAAATCCGTCCGGAGCCGTTTCGAGCGCCGAACTGCCTGAAGTGTTTTCCAGACCCTAGAAACTCCCCAAAACCGTTTTTAACAGAAAAGCATCTCGAAATGTCCTAAAACGCGCATCTGAAAATTTTCGTGCACAGGTGCCGTAGATGCGCACGAAAATATGTCCGGAGCCGTTTCGAGCGCCGAACTGCCTGAAGTGTTTTCCAGACCCTAGAAACTCCCCAAAACCGTTTTTAACAGAAAAGCATCTCGAAATGTCCTAAAACGCGCATCTGAACATTTTCATGCACAGGTGCCGTAGATGCGCACGAAAATATGTCCGGAGCCGTTTCGAGCGCCGAACTGCCTGAAGTGTTTTCCAGACCCTAGAAACTCCCCAAAACCGTTTTTAACAGAAAAGCATCTCGAAATGTCCTAAAACGCGCATCTGAACATTTTCGTGCACAGGTACCGTAGATGCGCACGAAAATATGTCCGGAGCCGTTTCGAGCGCCGAACTGCCTGAAGTGTTTTCCAGACCCTAGAAACTCCCCAAAACCGTTTTTAACAGAAAAGCATCTCGAAATGTCCTAAAACGCGCATCTGAACATTTTCGTGCACAGGTGCCGTAGATGCGCACGAAAATCCATCCGGAGCAGTTTCGAGCGCCGAACTGCCTGAAGTGTTTTCCAGACCCTAGAAACTCCCCAAAACCGTTTTTAACAGAAAAGCATCTCGAAATGTCCTAAAACGCGCATCTGAACATTTTCGTGCACAGGTGCCGTAGATGCGGACGAAAATCCGTCCGGAGCCGTTTCGAGCGCCGAACTGCCTGAAGTGTTTTCCAGACCCTTGAAACTCCCCAAAACCGTTTTTAACAGAAAAGCATCTCGAAATGCCCTAAAACGCGCATCTGAACATTTTCGTGCACAGGTGCCGTAGATGCGCACGAAAGTCCGTCCGGAGCAGTTTCGAGCGCCGAACTGCCTGAAGTGTTTTCCAGACCCTAGAAACTCCCCAAAACCGTTTTTAACAGAAAAGCATCTCGAAATGTCCTAGAACTCGCATCTGAACATTTTCGTGCACAAGGGCCGTAGATGCGCACGAAAATCCGTCCGGAGCAGTTTCGAGCGCCGAACTGCCTGAATTGTTTTCCAGACCCTAGAAACTCCCCAAAACCGTTTTCAACAGAAAAGCATCTCGAAATGTCCTAAAACGCGCATCTGAACATTTTCGTGCACAGGTGCCGTAGATGCGGACGAAAATCCGTCCGGAGCAGTTTCGAGCGCCGAACTGCCTGAAGTGTTTTCCAGACCCTAGAAACTCCCCAAAACCGTTTTTAACAGAAAAGCATCTCGAAATGTCCTAAAACGCGTATCTGAACATTTTCGTGCACAGGTGCCGTAGATGCGCACGAAAATCCGTGCTGAGCCGTTTCGAGCGCCGAACTGCCTGAAGTGTTTTCCAGACCCTAGAAACTCCCCAAAACACTTTTTAAACGAAAAGCATCTCGAAATGTCATAAAACGCGCATCTGAAAATTTTCGTGCACAGGTGCCGTAGAAGCGCACGAAAATATGTCCGGAGCCGTTTCGAGCGCCGAACTGCCTGAAGTGTTTTCCAGAACCTAGAAACTCCCCAAAACCGTTTTTAACAGAAAAGCATCTCGAAATGTCCTAAAACGCGCGTCTGAACATTTTCGTGCACAGGTGCCATAGATGCGCACGAAAATATGTCCGGAGCCGTTTCGAGCGTCGAACTGCCTGAAGTGTTTTCCAGACCCTAGAAACTCCCCAAAATCGTTTTTAACAGAAAAGCATCTCGAAATGTCCTAAAACGCGCATCTGAAAATTTTTGTGCACAGGTGCCGTAGATGCGCACGAAAATCCGTCCGGAGCCGTTTCGAGCGCCGAACTGCCTGAAGTGTTTTCCAGACCCTAGAAACTCCCCAAAACCGTTTTTAACAGAAAAGCATCTCGAAATGTCCTAAAACGCGCATTTGAAAATTTTCGTGCACAGGTGCCGTAGATGCGCACGAAAATATGTCCGGAGCCGTTTCGAGCGCCGAACTGCCTGAAGTGTTTTCCAGACCCTAGAAACTCCCCAAAACCGTTTTTAACAGAAAAGCATCTCGAAATGTCCTAAAACGCGCATCTGAACATTTTCATGCACAGGTGCCGTAGATGCGCACGAAAATATGTCCGGAGCCGTTTCGAGCGCCGAACTTCCTGAAGTGTTTTCCAGACCCTAGAAACTCCCCAAAACCGTTTTTAACAGAAAAGCATCTCGAAATGTCCTAAAACGCGCATCTGAACATTTTCGTGCACAGGTGCCATAGATGCGCACGAAAATATGTCCGGAGCCGTTTCGAGCGCCGAACTGCCTGAAGTGTTTTACAGACCCTAGAAACTCCCCAAAACCGTTTTTAACAGAAAAGCATCTCGAAATGTCCTAAAACGCGCATCTGAACATTTTCGTGCACAAGTGCCGTAGATGCGCACGAAAATCCGTCCGGAGCCGTTTCGAGCGCCGAACTGCCTGAAGTGTTTTCCAGACCCTAGAAACTCCCCAAAACCGTTTTTAACAGAAAAGCATCTCGAAATGTCCTAAAACGCGCATCTGAACATTTTCGTGCACAGGTGCCGTAGATGCGCACGAAAATCCGTCCGGAGCAGTTTCGAGCGCCGAACTGCCTGAAGTGTTTTCCAGACCCTAGAAACTCCCCAAAACCGTTTTTAACAGAAAAGCATCTCGAAATGTCCTAAAACGCGCATCTAAACATTTTCGTGCACAGGTGCCGTAGATGCGGACGAAAATCCGTCCGGAGCCGTTTCGAGCGCCGAACTGCCTAAAGTGTTTTCCAAACCCTAGAAACTCCCCAAAACCGTTTTTAACAGAAAAGCATCTCGAAATGCCCTAAAACGCGCATCTGAACATTTTCGTGCACAGGTGCCGTAGATGCGCACGAAAGTCCGTCCGGAGCAGTTTCGAGCGCCGAACTGCCTGAAGTGTTTTCCAGACCCTAGAAACTCCCCAAAACCGTTTTTAACAGAAAAGCATCTCGAAATGTCCTAGAACTCGCATCTGAACATTTTCGTGCACAAGGGCCGTAGATGCGCACGAAAATCCGTCCGGAGCAGTTTCGAGCGCCGAACTGCTTGAATTGTTTTCCAGACCCTAGAAACTCCCCAAAACCGTTTTTAACAGAAAAGCATCTCGAAATATCCTAAAACGCGCATCTGAACATTTTCGTGCACAGCTGCCGTAGATGCGGACGAAAATCCATCCGGAGCAGTTTCGAGCGCCGAACTGCCTGAAGTGTTTTCCAGACCCTAGAAACTCCCCAAAACCGTTTTTAACAGAAAAGCATCTCGAAATGTCCTAAAACGCGTATCTGAACATTTTCGTGCACAGGTGCCGTAGATGCGCACGAAAATCCGTCCGGAGCCGTTTCGAGCGCCGAAGTGCCTGAAGTGTTTTCCAGACCCTAGAAACTCCCAAAAACACTTTTTAAACGAAAAGCATCTCGAAATGTCATAAAACGCGCATCTGAAAATTTTCGTGCACAGGTGCCGTAGATTCGCACGAAAATATGTCCGGAGCCGTTTCGAGCGCCGAACTGCCTGAAGTGTTTTCCAGACCCTAGAAACTCCCCAAAACCGTTTTTAACAGAAAAGCATCTCGAAATGTCCTAAAACGCGCATCTGAACATTTTCGTGCACAGGTGCCATAGATGCGCACGAAAATATGTCCGGAGCCGTTTCGAGCGCCGAACTGCCTGAAGTGTTTTACAGACCCTAGAAACTCCCCAAAACCGTTTTTAACAGAAAAGCATCTCGAAATGTCCTAAAACGCGCATCTGAACATTTTCGTGCACAAGTGCCGTAGATGCGCACGAAAATCCGTCCGGAGCCGTTTCGAGCGCCGAACTGCCTGAAGTGTTTTCCAGACCCTAGAAACTCCCCAAAACCGTTTTTAACAGAAAAGCATCTCGAAATTTCCTAAAACGCGCATCTGAACATTTTCGTGCACGGGTGCCGTAGATGCGCACGAAAATATGTCCGGAGCCGTTTCGAGCGCCGAACTGCCTGAAGTGTTTTCCAGACCCTAGAAACTCCCCAAAACCGTTTTTAACAGAAAAGCATCTCGAAATGTCCTAAAACGCGCATCTGAACATTTTCGTGCACAGGTGCCGTAGATGCGCACGAAAATCCGTCCGGAGCAGTTTCGAGCGCCGAACTGCCTGAAGTGTTTTCCAGACCCTAGAAACTCCCCAAAACCGTTTTTAACAGAAAAGCATCTCGAAATGTCCTAAAACGCGTATCTGAACATTTTCGTGCACAGGTGCCGTAGATGCGCACGAAAATCCGTCCTGAGCCGTTTCGAGCGCCGAACTGCCTGAAGTGTTTTCCAGACCCTAGAAACTCCCCAAAACACTTTTTAAACGAAAAGCATCTCGAAATGTCATAAAACGTGCATCTGAAAATTTTCGTGCACAGGTGCCGTAGATGCGCACGAAAATATGTCCGGAGCCGTTTCGAGCGCCGAACTGCCTGAAGTGTTTTCCAGACCCTAGAAACTCCCCAAAACCGTTTTTAACAGAAAAGCATCTCGAAATGTCCTAAAACGAGCATCTGAACATTTTTGTGCACCGGTGCCGTAGATGCGCACGAAAATCCGTCCGGAGCCGTTTCGAGCGCCGAACTATCTGAAGTGTTTTCCAGACCCTAGAAACTCCCCAAAACCGTTTTTAACAGAAAAGCATCTCGAAATGTCCTAAAACGCGCATCTGAAAATTTTCGTGCACAGGTGCCGTAGATGCGCACGAAAATATGTCCGGAGCCGTTTCGAGCGCCGAACTGCCTGAAGTGTTTTCCAGACCCTAGAAACTCCCCAAAACCGTTTTTAACAGAAAAGCATCTCGAAATGTCCTAAAACGCGAATCTGAACATTTTCGCGCACAGGTGCCGTAGATGCGCACGAAAATATGTCCGGAGCCGTTTCGAGCGTCGAACTGCCAGAAGTGTTTTCCAGACCCTAGAAACTCCCCAAAACCGTTTTTAACAGAAAAGCATCTCGAAATGTCCTAAAACGCGCATCTGAACATTTTTGTGCACAGGTGCCGTAGATGCGCACGAAAATCCGTCCGGAGCCGTTTCGAGCGCCGAACTGCCTGAAGTGTTTTCCAGACCCTAGAAACTCCCCAAAACCGTTTTTAACAGAAAAGTATCTCGAAATGTCCTCAAACGCGCATCTGAAAATTTTCGTGCACAGGTGCCGTAGATGCGCACGAAAATATGTCCGGAGCCGTTTCGAGCGCCGAACTGCCTGAAGTGTTTTCCAGACCCTAGAAACTCCCCAAAACCGTTTTTAACTGAAAAGCATCTCGAAATGTCCTAAAACGCGAATCTGAACATTTTCGCGCACAGGTGCCGTAGATACGCACGAAAATCCGTCCAGAGCAGTTTCGAGCGCCGAACTGCCAGAAGTGTTTTCCAGACCCTAGAAACTCCCCAAAACCGTTTTTAACAGAAAAGCATCTCGAAATGTCCTAAAACGCGCATCTAAACATTTTCGTGCACAGGTGCCGTAGATGCGCACGAAAATCCGTCCGGAGCAGTTTCGAGCGCCGAACTGCCTGAAGTGTTTTCCAGACCCTAGAAACTCCCCAAAGCCGTTTTTAACAGAAAAGCATCTCGAAATGTCCTAAAACGCGCATCTGAACATTTTCGTGCACAGGTGCCGTAGATGCGGACGAAAATCCGTCCGGAACAGTTTCGAGCGCCGAACTGCCTGAAGTGTTTTCCAGACCCTAGAAACTCCCCAAAGCCGTTTTTAACAGAAAAGCATCTCGAAATGTCCTAAAACGCGCATCTGAACATTTTCATGCACAGGTGCCGTAGATGCGGACGAAAATCCGTTCGGAGCCGTTTCGAGCGCCGAACTGCCTGAAGTGTTTTCCAGACCCTAGAAACTCCCCAAAACCGTTTTTAACAGAAAAGCATCTCGAAATGCCCTAAAACGCGCATCTGAACATTTTCGTGCACAGGTGCCGTAGATGCGCACGAAAGTCCGTCCGGAGCAGTTTCGAGCGCCGAACTGCCTGAAGTGTTTTCCAGACCCTAGAAACTCCCCAAAACCGTTTTTAACAGAAAAGCATCTCGAAATGTCCTAAAACGCGCATCTGAACATTTTCGTGCACAAGTGCCGTAGATGCGCACGAAAATCCGTCCGGAGCCGTTTCGAGCGCCGAACTGCCTGAAGTGTTTTCCAGACCCTAGAAACTCCCCAAAACCGTTTTTAACAGAAAAGCATCTCGAAATTTCCTAAAACGCGCATCTAAACATTTTCGTGCACGGGTGCCGTAGATGCGCACGAAAATATGTCCGGAGCCGTTTCGAGCGCCGAACTGCCTGAAGTGTTTTCCAGACCCTAGAAACTCCCCAAAACCGTTTTTAACAGAAAAGCATCTCGAAATGTCCTAAAACGCGCATCTGAACATTTTCGTGCACAGGTGCCGTAGATGCGCACGAAAATCCGTCCGGAGCAGTTTCGAGCGCCGAACTGCCTGAAGTGTTTTCCAGACCCTAGAAACTCCCCAAAACCGTTTTTAACAGAAAAGCATCTCGAAATGTCCTAAAACGCGTATCTGAACATTTTCGTGCACAGGTGCCGTAGATGCGCACGAAAATCCGTCCTGAGCCGTTTCGAGCGCCGAACTGCCTGAAGTGTTTTCCAGACCCTAAAAACTCCCCAAAACACTTTTTAAACGAAAAGCATCTCGAAATGTCATAAAACGTGCATCTGAAAATTTTCGTGCACAGGTGCCGTAGATGCGCACGAAAATATGTCCGGAGCCGTTTCGAGCGCCGAACTGCCTGAAGTGTTTTCCAGACCCTAGAAACTCCCCAAAACCGTTTTTAACAGAAAAGCATCTCGAAATGTCCTAAAACGCGCATCTGAACATTTTTGTGCACAGGTGCCGTAGATGCGCACGAAAATCCGTCCGGAGCCGTTTCGAGCGCCGAACTGCCTGAAGTGTTTTCCAGACCCTAGAAACTCCCCAAAACCGTTTTTAACAGAAAAGCATCTCGAAATGTCCTAAAACGCGCATCTGAAAATTTTCGTGCACAGGTGCCGTAGATGCGCACGAAAATATGTCCGGAGCCGTTTCGAGCGCCGAACTGCCTGAAGTGTTTTCCAGACCCTAGAAACTCCCCAAAACCGTTTTTAACAGAAAAGCATCTCGAAATGTCCTAAAACGCGCATCTGAACATTTTCATGCACAGGTGCCGTAGATGCGCACGAAAATCCGTCCAGAGCAGTTTCGAGCGCCGAACTGCCTGAAGTGTTTTCCAGACCCTAGAAACTCCCCAAAACCGTTTTTAACAGAAAAAGCATCTCGAAATGTCCTAAAACGCGCATCTGAACATTTTCGTGCACAGGTGCCGTAGATGCGCACGAAAATCCATCCGGAGCAGTTTCGAGCGCCGAACTGCCTGAAGTGTTTTCCAGACCCTAGAAACTCCCCAAAACCGTTTTTAACAGAAAAGCATCTCGAAATGTCCTAAAACGCGCATCTGAACATTTTCGTGCACAGGTGCCGTAGATGCGGACGAAAATCCGTCCGGAGCCGTTTCGAGCGCCGAACTGCCTGAAGTGTTTTCCAGACCCTTGAAACTCCCCAAAACCGTTTTTAACAGAAAAGCATCTCGAAATGCCCTAAAACGCGCATCTGAACATTTTCGTGCACAGGTGCCGTAGATGCGCACGAAAGTCCGTCCGGAGCAGTTTCGAGCGCCGAACTGCCTGAAGTGTTTTCCAGACCCTAGAAACTCCCCAAAACCGTTTTTAACAGAAAAGCATCTCGAAATGTCCTAGAACTCGCATCTGAACATTTTCGTGCACAAGGGCCGTAGATGCGCACGAAAATCCGTCCGGAGCAGTTTCGAGCGCCGAACTGCCTGAATTGTTTTCCAGACCCTAGAAACTCCCCAAAACCGTTTTCAACAGAAAAGCATCTCGAAATGTCCTAAAACGCGCATCTGAACATTTTCGTGCACAGGTGCCGTAGATGCGGACGAAAATCCGTCCGGAGCAGTTTCGAGCGCCGAACTGCCTGAAGTGTTTTCCAGACCCTAGAAACTCCCCAAAACCGTTTTTAACAGAAAAGCATCTCGAAATGTCCTAAAACGCGTATCTGAACATTTTCGTGCACAGGTGCCGTAGATGCGCACGAAAATCCGTGCTGAGCCGTTTCGAGCGCCGAACTGCCTGAAGTGTTTTCCAGACCCTAGAAACTCCCCAAAACACTTTTTAAACGAAAAGCATCTCGAAATGTCATAAAACGCGCATCTGAAAATTTTCGTGCACAGGTGCCGTAGAAGCGCACGAAAATATGTCCGGAGCCGTTTCGAGCGCCGAACTGCCTGAAGTGTTTTCCAGAACCTAGAAACTCCCCAAAACCGTTTTTAACAGAAAAGCATCTCGAAATGTCCTAAAACGCGCGTCTGAACATTTTCGTGCACAGGTGCCATAGATGCGCACGAAAATATGTCCGGAGCCGTTTCGAGCGTCGAACTGCCTGAAGTGTTTTCCAGACCCTAGAAACTCCCCAAAATCGTTTTTAACAGAAAAGCATCTCGAAATGTCCTAAAACGCGCATCTGAAAATTTTTGTGCACAGGTGCCGTAGATGCGCACGAAAATCCGTCCGGAGCCGTTTCGAGCGCCGAACTGCCTGAAGTGTTTTCCAGACCCTAGAAACTCCCCAAAACCGTTTTTAACAGAAAAGCATCTCGAAATGTCCTAAAACGCGCATCTGAAAATTTTCGTGCACAGGTGCCGTAGATGCGCACGAAAATATGTCCGGAGCCGTTTCGAGCGCCGAACTGCCTGAAGTGTTTTCCAGACCCTAGAAACTCCCCAAAACCGTTTTTAACAGAAAAGCATCTCGAAATGTCCTAAAACGCGCATCTGAACATTTTCATGCACAGGTGCCGTAGATGCGCACGAAAATATGTCCGGAGCCGTTTCGAGCGCCGAACTTCCTGAAGTGTTTTCCAGACCCTAGAAACTCCCCAAAACCGTTTTTAACAGAAAAGCATCTCGAAATGTCCTAAAACGCGCATCTGAACATTTTCGGGCACAGGTACCGTAGATGCGCACGAAAATATGTCCGGAGCCGTTTCGAGCGCCGAACTGCCTGAAGTGTTTTCCAGACCCTAGAAACTCCCCAAAACCGTTTTTAACAGAAAAGCATCTCGAAATGTCCTAAAACGCGCATCTGAACATTTTCGTGCACAGGTGCCATAGATGCGCACGAAAATATGTCCGGAGCCGTTTCGAGCGCCGAACTGCCTGTACTGTTTTCCAGACCCTAGAAAACTCCCCAAAACCGTTTTTAACAGAAAAGCATCTCGAAATGTCCTAAAACGCGCATCTGAACATTTTCGTGCACAGGTGCCGTAGATGCGCACGAAAATCCGTCCGGAGCAGTTTCGAGCGCCGAACTGCCTGAAGTGTTTTCCAGACCCTAGAAACTCCCCAAAACCGTTTTTAACAGAAAAGCATCTCGAAATGTCCTAAAACGCGCATCTAAACATTTTCGTGCACAGGTGCCGTAGATGCGGACGAAAATCCGTCCGGAGCCGTTTCGAGCGCCGAACTGCCTAAAGTGTTTTCCAGACCCTAGAAACTCCCCAAAACCGTTTTTAACAGAAAAGCATCTCGAAATGCCCTAAAACGCGCATCTGAACATTTTCGTGCACAGGTGCCGTAGATGCGCACCAAAGTCCGTCCGGAGCAGTTTCGAGCGCCGAACTGCCTGAAGTGTTTTCCAGACCCTAGAAACTCCCCAAAACCGTTTTTAACAGAAAAGCATCTCGAAATGTCCTAGAACTCGCATCTGAACATTTTCGTGCACAAGGGCCGTAGATGCGCACGAAAATCCGTCCGGAGCAGTTTCGAGCGCCGAACTGCTTGAATTGTTTTCCAGACCCTAGAAACTCCCCAAAACCGTTTTTAACAGAAAAGCATCTCGAAATGTCCTAAAACGCGCATCTGAACATTTTCGTGCACAGGTGCCGTAGATGCGCACGAAAATCCGTCCGGAGCAGTTTCGAGCGCCGAACTGCCTGAAGTGTTTTCCAGACCCTAGAAACTCCCCAAAACCGTTTTTAGCAGAAAAGCATCTCGAAATGTCATGAAACGCGCATCTGAAAATTTTCGTGCACAGGTGCCGTAGATGCGCACGAAAATATGTCCGGAGCCGTTTCGAGCGCCGAACTGCCTGAAGTGTTTTCCAGACCCTAGAAACTCCCCAAAACCGTTTTTAACAGAAAAGCATCTCGAAATGTCTTAAAACGTGAATCTGAACATTTTCGTGCACAGGTGCCGTAGATGCGCACGAAAATACGTCCGGAGCCGTTTCGAGCGCCGAACTGCCTGAAGTGTTTTCCAGACCCTAGAAACTCCCCAAAACCGTTTTTAACAGAAAAGCATCTCGAAATGTCCTAAAACGCGCATCTGAACATTTTCGTGCGCAGGTGCCGTAGATGCGCACGAAAATATGTCCGGAGCCGTTTCGAGCGCCGAACTGCCTGAAGTGTTTTCCAGACCCTAGAAACTCCCCAAAACCGTTTTTAACAGAAAAGCATCTCGAAATGTCCTAAAACGCGCATCTGAACATTTTCGTGCACAGGTGCCGTAGATGCGCACGAAAGTCCGTCCGGAGCAGTTTCGAGCGCCGAACTGCCTGAAGTGTTTTCCAGACCCTAGAAACTCCCCAAAACCGTTTTTAACAGAAAAGCATCTCGAAATGTCCTAAAACGCGCATCTGAACATTTTCGTGCACAGGTGCCGTAGATGCGCACGAAAATCCGTCCGGAGCCGTTTCGAGCGCCGAACTGCCTGAAGTGTTTTCCAGACCCTAGAAACTCCCCAAAACCGTTTTTAACAGAAAAGCATCTCGAAATGTCGTAAAACGCGCATCTGAACATTTTCGTGCATAGGTGCCGTAGATGCGCACGAAAATCCGTCCAGAGCAGTTTCGAGCGCCGAACTGCCTGAAGTGTTTTCCAGACCCTAGAAACTCCCCAAAACCGTTTTTAACAGAAAAGCATCTCGAAATGTCCTAAAACGCGCATCTGAACATTTTCGTGCACAGGTGCCGTAGATGCGGACGAAAATCCGTCCGGAGCCGTTTCGAGCGCCGAACTGCCTGAAGTGTTTTCCAGACCCTAGAAACTCCCCAAAACCGTTTTTAACAGAAAAGCATCTCGAAATGCCCTGAACCGCGCATCTGAACATTTTCGTGCACAGGTACCGTAGATGCGCACGAAAGTCCGTCCGGAGCAGTTTCGAGCGCCGAACTGCCTGAAGTGTTTTCCAGACCCTAGAAACTCCCCAAAACCGTTTTTAACAGAAAAGCATCTCGAAATGTCCTAGAACTCGCATCTGAACATTTTCGTGCACAAGGGCCGTAGATGCGCACGAAAATCCGTCCGGAGCAGTTTCGAGCGCCGAACTGCCTGAATTGTTTTCCAGACCCTAGAAACTCCCCAAAACCGTTTTTAACAGAAAAGCATCTCGAAATGTCCTAAAACGCGCATCTGAACATTTTCGTGCACAGGTGCCGTAGATGCGGACGAAAATCCGTCCGGAGCAGTTTCGAGCGCCGAACTGCCTGAAGTGTTTTCCAGACCCTAAAAACTCCCCAAAACCGTTTTTAACAGAAAAGCATCTCGAAATGTCCTAAAACGCGTATCGGAACATTTTCGTGCACAGGTGCCGTAGATGCGCACGAAAATCCGTCCTGAGCCGTTTCGAGTGCCGAACTGTCTGAAGTGTTTTCCAGACCCTAGAAACTCCCCAAAACACTTTTTAAACGAAAAGCATCTCGAAATGTCATAAAACGCGCATCTGAAAATTTTCGTACACAGGTGCCGTAGATGCGCACGAAAATATGTCCGGAGCCGTTTCGAGCGTCGAACTGCCTGAAGTGTTTTCCAGACCCTAGAAACTCCCCAAAACCGTTTTTAACAGAAAAGCATCTCGAAATGTCCTAAAACGCGCATCTGAACATTTTTGTGCACAGGTGCCGTAGATGCGCACGAAAATCCGTCCGGAGCCGTTTCGAGCGCCGAACTGCCTGAAGTGTTTTCCAGACCCTAGAAACTCCCCAAAACCGTTTTTAACAGAAAAGCATCTCGAAATGTCGTAAAACGCGCATCTGAAAATTTTCGTGCACAGGTGCCGTAGATGCGCACGAAAATATGTCCGGAGCCGTTTCGAGCGCCGAACTGCCTGAAGTGTTTTCCAGACCTTAGAAACTCCCCAAAACCGTTTTTAACAGAAAAGCATCTCGAAATGTCTTAAAACGTGAATCTGAACATTTTCGTGCACAGGTGCCGTAGATGCGCACGAAAATCCGTCCGGAGCCGTTTCGAGCGCCGAACTGCCTGAAGTGTTTTCCAGACCCTAGAAACTCCCCAAAACCGTTTTTAACAGAAAAGCATCTCGAAATGTCCTAAAACGCGCATCTGAAAATTTTCGTGCACAGGTGCCGTAGATGCGCACGAAAATATGTCCGGAGCCGTTTCGAGCGCCGAACTGCCTGAAGTGTTTTCCAGACCCTAGAAACTCCCCAAAACCGTTTTTAACAGAAAAGCATCTCGAAATGTCCTAAAACGCGCATCTGAACATTTTCGTGCACAGGTGCCGTAGATGCGCACGAAAGTCCGTCCGGAGCAGTTTCGAGCGCCGAACTGCCTGAAGTGTTTTCCAGACCCTAGAAACTCCCCAAAACCGTTTTTAACAGAAAAGCATCTCGAAATGTCCTAAAACGCGCATCTGAACATTTTCGTGCACAGGTGCCGTAGATGCGCACGAAAATATGTCCGGAGCAGTTTCGAGCGCCGAACTGCCTGAAGTGTTTTCCAGACCCTAGAAACTCCCCAAAACCGTTTTTAAACGAGAAGCATCTCGAAATGTCCTAAACCGCGCATCTGAAAATTTTCGTGCACAGGTGCCGTTGATGCGCACGAAAATCCGTCCGGAGCCGTTTCGAGCGCCGAACTGCCTGAAGTGTTTTCCAGACCCTAGAAACTCCCCAAAACCGTTTTTAACAGAAAAGCATCTCGAAATGTCCTAAAACGCGCATCTGAACATTTTCGTGCACGGTGCAATAGATGCGCACGAAAATATGTCCGGAGCCGTTTCGAGCGCCGAACTGCCTGAAGTGTTTTCCAGACCCTAGGAACTCCCCAAAACCGTTTTTAACAGAAAAGCATCTCGAAATGTCCTAAAACGCGCATCTGAACATTTTTGTGCACAGGTGCCGTAGATGCGCACGAAAATCCGTCCGGAGCCGTTTCGAGCGCCGAACTGCCTGAAGTGTTTTCCAGACCCTAGAAACTCCCCAAAACCGTTTTTAACAGAAAAGCATCTCGAAATGTCCTAAAACGCGCATCTGAAAATTTTCGTGCACAGGTGCCGTAGATGCGCACGAAAATATGTCCGGAGCCGTTTCGAGCGCCGAACTGCCTGAAGTGTTTTCCAGACCCTAGAAACTCCCCAAAACCGTTTTTAACAGAAAAGCATCTCGAAATGTCCTAAAACGCGCATCTGAACATTTTCATGCACAGGTGCCGTAGATGCGCACGAAAATCCGTCCAGAGCAGTTTCGAGCGCCGAACTGCCTGAAGTGTTTTCCAGACCCTAGAAACTCCCCAAAACCGTTTTTAACAGAAAAGCATCTCGAAATGTCCTAAAACGCGCATCTGAACATTTTCGTGCACAGGTGCCGTAGATGCGCACGAAAATCCATCCGGAGCAGTTTCGAGCGCCGAACTGCCTGAAGTGTTTTCCAGACCCTAGAAACTCCCCAAAACCGTTTTTAACAGAAAAGCATATCGAAATGTCCTAAAACGCGCATCTGAACATTTTCGTGCACAGGTGCCGTAGATGCGGACGAAAATCCGTCCGGAGCCGTTTCGAGCGCCGAACTGCCTGAAGTGTTTTCCAGACCCTTGAAACTCCCCAAAACCGTTTTTAACAGAAAAGCATCTCGAAATGCCCTAAAACGCGCATCTGAACATTTTCGTGCACAGGTGCCGTAGATGCGCACGAAAGTCCGTCCGGAGCAGTTTCGAGCGCCGAAATGCCTGAAGTGTTTTCCAGACCCTAGAAACTCCCCAAAACCGTTTTTAACAGAAAAGCATCTCGAAATGTCCTAGAACTCGCATCTGAACATTTTCGTGCACAAGGGCCGTAGATGCGCACGAAAATCCGTCCGGAGCAGTTTCGAGCGCCGAACTGCCTGAATTGTTTTCCAGACCCTAGAAACTCCCCAAAACCGTTTTTAACAGAAAAGCATCTCGAAATGTCCTAAAACGCGCATCTGAACATTTTCGTGCACAGGTGCCGTTGATGCGCACGAAAATCCGTCCGGAGCAGTTTCGAGCGCCGAACTGCCTGAAGTGTTTTCCAGACCCTAGAAACTCCCCAAAACCGTTTTTAACAGAAAAGCATCTCGAAATGTCCTAAAACGCGTATCTGAACATTTTCGTGCACAGGTGCCGTAGATGCGCACGAAAATCCGTGCTGAGCCGTTTCGAGCGCCGAACTGCCTGAAGTGTTTTCCAGACCCTAGAAACTCCCCAAAACACTTTTTAAACGAAAAGCATCTCGAAATGTCATAAAACGCGCATCTGAAAATTTTCGTGCACAGGTGCCGTAGAAGCGCACGAAAATATGTCCGGAGCCGTTTCGAGCGCCGAACTGCCTGAAGTGTTTTCCAGAACCTAGAAACTCCCCAAAACCGTTTTTAACAGAAAAGCATCTCGAAATGTCCTAAAACGCGCGTCTGAACATTTTCGTGCACAGGTGCCATAGATGCGCACGAAAATATGTCCGGAGCCGTTTCGAGCGTCGAACTGCCTGAAGTGTTTTCCAGACCCTAGAAACTCCCCAAAATCGTTTTTAACAGAAAAGCATCTCGAAATGTCCTAAAACGCGCATCTGAAAATTTTTGTGCACAGGTGCCGTAGATGCGCACGAAAATCCGTCCGGAGCCGTTTCGAGCGCCGAACTGCCTGAAGTGTTTTCCAGACCCTAGAAACTCCCCAAAACCGTTTTTAACAGAAAAGCATCTCGAAATGTCCTAAAACGCGCATCTGAAAATTTTCGTGCACAGGTGCCGTAGATGCGCACGAAAATATGTCCGGAGCCGTTTCGAGCGCCGAACTGCCTGAAGTGTTTTCCAGACCCTAGAAACTCCCCAAAACCGTTTTTAACAGAAAAGCATCTCGAAATGTCCTAGAACTCGCATCTGAACATTTTCGTGCACAAGGGCCGTAGATGCGCACGAAAATCCGTCCGGAGCAGTTTCGAGCGCCGAACTGCTTGAATTGTTTTCCAGACCCTAGAAACTCCCCAAAACCGTTTTTAACAGAAAAGCATCTCGAAATATCCTAAAACGCGCATCTGAACATTTTCGTGCACAGCTGCCGTAGATGCGGACGAAAATCCATCCGGAGCAGTTTCGAGCGCCGAACTGCCTGAAGTGTTTTCCAGACCCTAGAAACTCCCCAAAACCGTTTTTAACAGAAAAGCATCTCGAAATGTCCTAAAACGCGTATCTGAACATTTTCGTGCACAGGTGCCGTAGATGCGCACGAAAATCCGTCCGGAGCCGTTTCGAGCGCCGAAGTGCCTGAAGTGTTTTCCAGACCCTAGAAACTCCCAAAAACACTTTTTAAACGAAAAGCATCTCGAAATGTCATAAAACGCGCATCTGAAAATTTTCGTGCACAGGTGCCGTAGATTCGCACGAAAATATGTCCGGAGCCGTTTCGAGCGCCGAACTGCCTGAAGTGTTTTCCAGACCCTAGAAACTCCCCAAAACCGTTTTTAACAGAAAAGCATCTCGAAATGTCCTAAAACGCGCATCTGAACATTTTCGTGCACAGGTGCCGTAGATGCGGACGAAAATCCGTCCGGAGCCGTTTCGAGCGCCGAACTGCCTGAAGTGTTTTCCAGACCCTTGAAACTCCCCAAAACCGTTTTTAACAGAAAAGCATCTCGAAATGTCCTAAAACGCGCATCTGAACATTTTCGTGCACAGGTGCCATAGATGCGCACGAAAATATGTCCGGAGCCGTTTCGAGCGCCGAACTGCCTGTACTGTTTTCCAGACCCTAGAAAACTCCCCAAAACCGTTTTTAACAGAAAAGCATCTCGAAATGTCCTAAAACGCGCATCTGAACATTTTCGTGCACAGGTGCCGTAGATGCGCACGAAAATCCGTCCGGAGCAGTTTCGAGCGCCGAACTGCCTGAAGTGTTTTCCAGACCCTAGAAACTCCCCAAAACCGTTTTTAACAGAAAAGCATCTCGAAATGTCCTAAAACGCGCATCTGAACATTTTCGTGCACAGGTGCCGTAGATGCGGACGAAAATCCGTCCGGAGCCGTTTCGAGCGCCGAACTGCCTAAAGTGTTTTCCAAACCCTAGAAACTCCCCAAAACCGTTTTTAACAGAAAAGCATCTCGAAATGCCCTAAAACGCGCATCTGAACATTTTCGTGCACAGGTGCCGTAGATGCGCACGAAAGTCCGTCCGGAGCAGTTTCGAGCGCCGAACTGCCTGAAGTGTTTTCCAGACCCTAGAAACTCCCCAAAACCGTTTTTAACAGAAAAGCATCTCGAAATGTCCTAGAACTCGCATCTGAACATTTTCGTGCACAAGGGCCGTAGATGCGCACGAAAATCCGTCCGGAGCAGTTTCGAGCGCCGAACTGCTTGAATTGTTTTCCAGACCCTAGAAACTCCCCAAAACCGTTTTTAACAGAAAAGCATCTCGAAATATCCTAAAACGCGCATCTGAACATTTTCGTGCACAGCTGCCGTAGATGCGGACGAAAATCCATCCGGAGCAGTTTCGAGCGCCGAACTGCCTGAAGTGTTTTCCAGACCCTAGAAACTCCCCAAAACCGTTTTTAACAGAAAAGCATCTCGAAATGTCCTAAAACGCGTATCTGAACATTTTCGTGCACAGGTGCCGTAGATGCGCACGAAAATCCGTCCGGAGCCGTTTCGAGCGCCGAAGTGCCTGAAGTGTTTTCCAGACCCTAGAAACTCCCAAAAACACTTTTTAAACGAAAAGCATCTCGAAATGTCATAAAACGCGCATCTGAAAATTTTCGTGCACAGGTGCCGTAGATTCGCACGAAAATATGTCCGGAGCCGTTTCGAGCGCCGAACTGCCTGAAGTGTTTTCCAGACCCTAGAAACTCCCCAAAACCGTTTTTAACAGAAAAGCATCTCGAAATGTCCTAAAACGCGCATCTGAACATTTTCGTGCACAAGTGCCGTAGATGCGCACGAAAATCCGTCCGGAGCCGTTTCGAGCGCCGAACTGCCTGAAGTGTTTTCCAGACCCTAGAAACTCCCCAAAACCGTTTTTAACAGAAAAGCATCTCGAAATTTCCTAAAACGCGCATCTGAACATTTTCGTGCACGGGTGCCGTAGATGCGCACGAAAATATGTCCGGAGCCGTTTCGAGCGCCGAACTGCCTGAAGTGTTTTCCAGACCCTAGAAACTCCCCAAAACCGTTTTTAACAGAAAAGCATCTCGAAATGTCCTAAAACGCGCATCTGAACATTTTCGTGCACAGGTGCTGTAGATGCGCACGAAAATCCGTCCGGAGCAGTTTCGAGCGCCGAACTGCCTGAAGTGTTTTCCAGACCCTAGAAACTCCCTAAAACCGTTTCTAAACGAAAAGCATCTCGAAATGTCCTAAAACGCGCATCTGAACATTTTCGTGCACAGGTGCCGTTGATGCGCACGAAAATCCGTCCGGAGCAGTTTCGAGAGCCGAACTGCCTGAAGTGTTTTCCAGACCCTAGAAACTCCCCAAAACCATTTTTAACAGAAAAGCATCTCGAAATGTCCTAAAACGCGCATCTGAACATTTTTGTGCACAGGTGCCGTAGATGCGCACGAAAATCCGCCCGGAGCCGTTTCGAGCGCCGAACTGCCTGAAGTGTTTTCCAGACCCTAGAAGCTCCCCAAAACCGTTTTTAACAGAAAAGTATCTCGAAATGTCCTCAAACGCGCATCTGAAAATTTTCGTGCACAGGTGCCGTAGATGCGCACGAAAATATGTCCGGAGCCGTTTCGAGCGCCGAACTGCCTGAAGTGTTTTCCAGACCCTAGAAACTCCCCAAAACCGTTTTTAACTGAAAAGCATCTCGAAATGTCCTAAAACGCGAATCTGAACATTTTCGCGCACAGGTGCCGTAGATACGCACGAAAATCCGTCCAGAGCAGTTTCGAGCGCCGAACTGCCAGAAGTGTTTTCCAGACCCTAGAAACTCCCCAAAACCGTTTTTAACAGAAAAGCATCTCGAAATGTCCTAAAACGCGCATCTAAACATTTTCGTGCACAGGTGCCGTAGATGCGCACGAAAATCCGTCCGGAGCAGTTTCGAGCGCCGAACTGCCTGAAGTGTTTTCCAGACCCTAGAAACTCCCCAAAGCCGTTTTTAACAGAAAAGCATCTCGAAATGTCCTAAAACGCGCATCTGAACATTTTCGTGCACAGGTGCCGTAGATGCGGACGAAAATCCGTCCGGAGCAGTTTCGAGCGCCGAACTGCCTGAAGTGTTTTCCAGACCCTAGAAACTCCCCAAAGCCGTTTTTAACAGAAAAGCATCTCGAAATGTCCTAAAACGCGCATCTAAACATTTTCATGCACAGGTGCCGTAGATGCGGACGAAAATCCGTCCGGAGCCGTTTCGAGCGCCGAACTGCCTGAAGTGTTTTCCAGACCCTAGAAACTCCCCAAAACCGTTTTTAACAGAAAAGCATCTCGAAATGCCCTAAAACGCGCATCTGAACATTTTCGTGCACAGGTGCCGTAGATGCGCACGAAAGTCCGTCCGGAGCAGTTTCGAGCGCCGAACTGCCTGAAGTGTTTTCCAGACCCTAGAAACTCCCCAAAACCGTTTTTAACAGAAAAGCATCTCGAAATGTCCTAGAACTCGCATCTGAACATTTTCGTGCACAAGGGCCGTAGATGCGCACGAAAATCCGTCCGGAGCAGTTTCGAGCGCCGAACTGCTTGAATTGTTTTCCAGACCCTAGAAACTCCCCAAAACCGTTTTTAACAGAAAAGCATCTCGAAATGTCCTAAAACGCGCATCTGAACATTTTCGTGCACAGGTGCCGTAGATGCGGACGAAAATCCGTCCGGAGCCGTTTCGAGCGCCGAACTGCCTAAAGTGTTTTCCGAACCCTAGAAACTCCCCAAAACCGTTTTTAACAGAAAAGCATCTCGAAATGTCCTAAAACGCGCATCTGAACATTTTCGTGCACAGGTGCCGTAGATGCGCACGAAAATCCGTCCGGAGCAGTTTCGAGCGCCGAACTGCCTGAAGTGTTTTCCAGACCCTAGAAACTCCCCAAAACCGTTTTTAACAGAAAAGCATCTCGAAATGTCCTAAAACGCGCATCTGAACATTTTCGTGCACAGGTGCCGTAGATGCGGACGAAAATCCGTCCGGAGCCGTTTCGAGCGCCGAACTGCCTAAAGTGTTTTCCAAACCCTAGAAACTCCCCAAAACCGTTTTTAACAGAAAAGCATCTCGAAATGCCCTAAAACGCGCATCTGAACATTTTCGTGCACAGGTGCCGTAGATGCGCACGAAAGTCCGTCCGGAGCAGTTTCGAGCGCCGAACTGCCTGAAGTGTTTTCCAGACCCTAGAAACTCCCCAAAACCGTTTTTAACAGAAAAGCATCTCGAAATGTCCTAGAACTCGCATCTGAACATTTTCGTGCACAAGGGCCGTAGATGCGCACGAAAATCCGTCCGGAGCAGTTTCGAGCGCCGAACTGCTTGAATTGTTTTCCAGACCCTAGAAACTCCCCAAAACCGTTTTTAACAGAAAAGCATCTCGAAATATCCTAAAACGCGCATCTGAACATTTTCGTGCACAGCTGCCGTAGATGCGGACGAAAATCCATCCGGAGCAGTTTCGAGCGCCGAACTGCCTGAAGTGTTTTCCAGACCCTAGAAACTCCCCAAAACCGTTTTTAACAGAAAAGCATCTCGAAATGTCCTAAAACGCGTATCTGAACATTTTCGTGCACAGGTGCCGTAGATGCGCACGAAAATCCGTCCGGAGCCGTTTCGAGCGCCGAAGTGCCTGAAGTGTTTTCCAGACCCTAGAAACTCCCAAAAACACTTTTTAAACGAAAAGCATCTCGAAATGTCATAAAACGCGCATCTGAAAATTTTCGTGCACAGGTGCCGTAGATTCGCACGAAAATATGTCCGGAGCCGTTTCGAGCGCCGAACTGCCTGAAGTGTTTTCCAGACCCTAGAAACTCCCCAAAACCGTTTTTAACAGAAAAGCATCTCGAAATGTCCTAAAACGCGCATCTGAACATTTTCGTGCACAGGTGCCATAGATGCGCACGAAAATATGTCCGGAGCCGTTTCGAGCGCCGAACTGCCTGAAGTGTTTTACAGACCCTAGAAACTCCCCAAAACCGTTTTTAACAGAAAAGCATCTCGAAATGTCCTAAAACGCGCATCTGAACATTTTCGTGCACAAGTGCCGTAGATGCGCACGAAAATCCGTCCGGAGCCGTTTCGAGCGCCGAACTGCCTGAAGTGTTTTCCAGACCCTAGAAACTCCCCAAAACCGTTTTTAACAGAAAAGCATCTCGAAATTTCCTAAAACGCGCATCTGAACATTTTCGTGCACGGGTGCCGTAGATGCGCACGAAAATATGTCCGGAGCCGTTTCGAGCGCCGAACTGCCTGAAGTGTTTTCCAGACCCTAGAAACTCCCCAAAACCGTTTTTAACAGAAAAGCATCTCGAAATGTCCTAAAACGCGCATCTGAACATTTTCGTGCACAGGTGCTGTAGATGCGCACGAAAATCCGTCCGGAGCAGTTTCGAGCGCCGAACTGCCTGAAGTGTTTTCCAGACCCTAGAAACTCCCTAAAACCGTTTCTAAACGAAAAGCATCTCGAAATGTCCTAAAACGCGCATCTGAACATTTTCGTGCACAGGTGCCGTTGATGCGCACGAAAATCCGTCCGGAGCAGTTTCGAGAGCCGAACTGCCTGAAGTGTTTTCCAGACCCTAGAAACTCCCCAAAACCGTTTTTAACAGAAAAGCATCTCGAAATGTCCTAAAACGCGCATCTGAACATTTTTGTGCACAGGTGCCGTAGATGCGCACGAAAATCCGCCCGGAGCCGTTTCGAGCGCCGAACTGCCTGAAGTGTTTTCCAGACCCTAGAAACTCCCCAAAACCGTTTTTAACAGAAAAGTATCTCGAAATGTCCTCAAACGCGCATCTGAAAATTTTCGTGCACAGGTGCCGTAGATGCGCACGAAAATATGTCCGGAGCCGTTTCGAGCGCCGAACTGCCTGAAGTGTTTTCCAGACCCTAGAAACTCCCCAAAACCGTTTTTAACTGAAAAGCATCTCGAAATGTCCTAAAACGCGAATCTGAACATTTTCGCGCACAGGTGCCGTAGATACGCACGAAAATCCGTCCAGAGCAGTTTCGAGCGCCGAACTGCCAGAAGTGTTTTCCAGACCCTAGAAACTCCCCAAAACCGTTTTTAACAGAAAAGCATCTCGAAATGTCCTAAAACGCGCATCTAAACATTTTCGTGCACAGGTGCCGTAGATGCGCACGAAAATCCGTCCGGAGCAGTTTCGAGCGCCGAACTGCCTGAAGTGTTTTCCAGACCCTAGAAACTCCCCAAAGCCGTTTTTAACAGAAAAGCATCTCGAAATGTCCTAAAACGCGCATCTGAACATTTTCGTGCACAGGTGCCGTAGATGCGGACGAAAATCCGTCCGGAGCAGTTTCGAGCGCCGAACTGCCTGAAGTGTTTTCCAGACCCTAGAAACTCCCCAAAGCCGTTTTTAACAGAAAAGCATCTCGAAATGTCCTAAAACGCGCATCTGAACATTTTCATGCACAGGTGCCGTAGATGCGGACGAAAATCCGTCCGGAGCCGTTTCGAGCGCCGAACTGCCTGAAGTGTTTTCCAGACCCTAGAAACTCCCCAAAACCGTTTTTAACAGAAAAGCATCTCGAAATGCCCTAAAACGCGCATCTGAACATTTTCGTGCACAGGTGCCGTAGATGCGCACGAAAGTCCGTCCGGAGCAGTTTCGAGCGCCGAACTGCCTGAAGTGTTTTCCAGACCCTAGAAACTCCCCAAAACCGTTTTTAACAGAAAAGCATCTCGAAATGTCCTAGAACTCGCATCTGAACATTTTCGTGCACAAGGGCCGTAGATGCGCACGAAAATCCGTCCGGAGCAGTTTCGAGCGCCGAACTGCTTGAATTGTTTTCCAGACCCTAGAAACTCCCCAAAACCGTTTTTAACAGAAAAGCATCTCGAAATGTCCTAAAACGCGCATCTGAACATTTTCGTGCACAGGTGCCGTAGATGCGCACGAAAATCCGTCCGGAGCAGTTTCGAGCGCCGAACTGCCTGAAGTGTTTTCCAGACCCTAGAAACTCCCCAAAACCGTTTTTAACAGAAAAGCATCTCGAAATGTCATGAAACGCGCATCTGAAAATTTTCGTGCACAGGTGCCGTAGATGCGCACGAAAATATGTCCGGAGCCGTTTCGAGCGCCGAACTGCCTGAAGTGTTTTCCAGACCCTAGAAACTCCCCAAAACCGTTTTTAACAGAAAAGAATCTCGAAATGTCTTAAAACGTGAATCTGAACATTTTCGTGCACAGGTGCCGTAGATGCGCACGAAAATACGTCCGGAGCCGTTTCGAGCGCCGAACTGCCTGAAGTGTTTTCCAGACCCTAGAAACTCCCCAAAACCGTTTTTAACAGAAAAGCATCTCGAAATGTCCTAAAACGAGCATCTGAACATTTTCGTGCGCAGGTGCCGTAGATGCGCACGAAAATATGTCCGGAGCCGTTTCGAGCGCCGAACTGCCTGAAGTGTTTTCCAGACCCTAGAAACTCCCCAAAACCGTTTTTAACAGAAAAGCATCTCGAAATGTCCTAAAACGCGCATCTGAACATTTTCGTGCACAGGTGCCGTAGATGCGCACGAAAATCCGTCCGGAGCCGTTTCGAGCGCCGAACTGCCTGAAGTGTTTTCCAGACCCTAGAAACTCCCCAAAACCGTTTTTAAACGAAAAGCATCTCGAAATGTCCTAAAACGCGCATCTGAAAATTTTCGTATACAGGTGCCGTAGATGCGCACGAAAATCCGTCCGAAGCCGTTTCGAGCGCCGAACTGCCTGAAGTGTTTTCCAGACCCTAGAAACTCCCTAAAACCGTTTTTAACAGAAAAGCATCTCGAAATGTCCTAAAACGCGCATCTGAACATTTTCGTGCACAGGTGCTGTAGATGCGCACGAAAATCCGTCCGGAGCAGTTTCGAGCGCCGAACTGCCTGAAGTGTTTTCCAGACCCTAGAAACTCCCTAAAACCGTTTCTAAACGAAAAGCATCTCGAAATGTCCTAAAACGAGCATCTGAACATTTTCGTGCACAGGTGCCGTTGATGCGCACGAAAATCCGTCCGGAGCAGTTTCGAGAGCCGAACTGCCTGAAGTGTTTTCCAGACCCTAGAAACTCCCCAAAACCGTTTTTAACAGAAAAGCATCTCGAAATGTCCTAAAACGCGCATCTGAACATTTTTGTGCACAGGTGCCGTAGATGCGCACGAAAATCCGCCCGGAGCCGTTTCGAGCGCCGAACTGCCTGAAGTGTTTTCCAGACCCTAGAAACTCCCCAAAACCGTTTTTAACAGAAAAGTATCTCGAAATGTCCTCAAACGCGCATCTGAAAATTTTCGTGCACAGGTGCCGTAGATGCGCGCGAAAATATGTCCGGAGCCGTTTCGAGCGCCGAACTGCCTGAAGTGTTTTCCAGACCCTAGAAACTCCCCAAAACCGTTTTTAACTGAAAAGCATCTCGAAATGTCCTAAAACGCGAATCTGAACATTTTCGCGCACAAGTGCCGTAGATACGCACGAAAATCCGTCCAGAGCAGTTTCGAGCGCCGAACTGCCAGAAGTGTTTTCCAGACCCTAGAAACTCCCCAAAACCGTTTTTAACAGAAAAGCATCTCGAAATGTCCTAAAACGCGCATCTAAACATTTTCGTGCACAGGTGCCGTAGATGCGCACGAAAATCCGTCCGGAGCAGTTTCGAGCGCCGAACTGCCTGAAGTGTTTTCCAGACCCTAGAAACTCCCCAAAGCCGTTTTTAACAGAAAAGCATCTCGAAATGTCCTAAAACGCGCATCTGAACATTTTCATGCACAGGTGCCGTAGATGCGGACGAAAATCCGTCCGGAGCCGTTTCGAGCGCCGAACTGCCTGAAGTGTTTTCCAGACCCTAGAAACTCCCCAAAACCGTTTTTAACAGAAAAGCATCTCGAAATGCCCTAAAACGCGCATCTGAACATTTTCGTGCACAGGTGCCGTAGATGCGCACGAAAGTCCGTCCGGAGCAGTTTCGAGCGCCGAACTGCCTGAAGTGTTTTCCAGACCCTAGAAACTCCCCAAAACCGTTTTTAACAGAAAAGCATCTCGAAATGTCCTAGAACTCGCATCTGAACATTTTCGTGCACAAGGGCCGTAGATGCGCACGAAAATCCGTCCGGAGCAGTTTCGAGCGCCGAACTGCTTGAATTGTTTTCCAGACCCTAGAAACTCCCCAAAACCGTTTTTAACAGAAAAGCATCTCGAAATGTCCTAAAACGCGCATCTGAACATTTTCGTGCACAGGTGCCGTAGATGCGCACGAAAATCCGTCCGGAGCAGTTTCGAGCGCCGAACTGCCTGAAGTGTTTTCCAGACCCTAGAAACTCCCCAAAACCGTTTTTAACAGAAAAGCATCTCGAAATGTCATGAAACGCGCATCTGAAAATTTTCGTGCACAGGTGCCGTAGATGCGCACGAAAATATGTCCGGAGCCGTTTCGAGCGCCGAACTGCCTGAAGTGTTTTCCAGACCCTAGAAACTCCCCAAAACCGTTTTTAACAGAAAAGCATCTCGAAATGTCCTAAAACGAGCATCTGAACATTTTTGTGCACAGGTGCCGTAGATGCGCACGAAAATCCGTCCGGAGCCGTTTCGAGCGCCGAACTATCTGAAGTGTTTTCCAGACCCTAGAAACTCCCCAAAACCGTTTTTAACAGAAAAGCATCTCGAAATGTCCTAAAACGCGCATCTGAAAATTTTCGTGCACAGGTGCCGTAGATGCGCACGAAAATATGTCCGGAGCCGTTTCGAGCGCCGAACTGCCTGAAGTGTTTTCCAGACCCTAGAAACTCCCCAAAACCGTTTTTAACAGAAAAGCATCTCGAAATGTCCTAAAACGCGAATCTGAACATTTTCGCGCACAGGTGCCGTAGATGCGCACGAAAATATGTCCGGAGCCGTTTCGAGCGTCGAACTGCCAGAAGTGTTTTCCAGACCCTAGAAACTCCCCAAAACCGTTTTTAACAGAAAAGCATCTCGAAATGTCCTAAAACGCGCATCTGAACATTTTTGTGCACAGGTGCCGTAGATGCGCACGAAAATCCGTCCGGAGCCGTTTCGAGCGCCGAACTGCCTGAAGTGTTTTCCAGACCCTAGAAACTCCCCAAAACCGTTTTTAACAGAAAAGCATCTCGAAATGTCCTAAAACGCGCATCTGAAAATTTTCGTGCACAGGTGCCGTAGATGCGCACGAAAATATGTCCGGAGCCGTTTCGAGCGCCGAACTGCCTGAAGTGTTTTCCAGACCCTAGAAACTCCCCAAAACCGTTTTTAACAGAAAAGCATCTCGAAATGTCCTAGAACTCGCATCTGAACATTTTCGTGCACAAGGGCCGTAGATGCGCACGAAAATCCGTCCGGAGCAGTTTCGAGCGCCGAACTGCTTGAATTGTTTTCCAGACCCTAGAAACTCCCCAAAACCGTTTTTAACAGAAAAGCATCTCGAAATATCCTAAAACGCGCATCTGAACATTTTCGTGCACAGCTGCCGTAGATGCGGACGAAAATCCATCCGGAGCAGTTTCGAGCGCCGAACTGCCTGAAGTGTTTTCCAGACCCTAGAAACTCCCCAAAACCGTTTTTAACAGAAAAGCATCTCGAAATGTCCTAAAACGCGTATCTGAACATTTTCGTGCACAGGTGCCGTAGATGCGCACGAAAATCCGTCCGGAGCCGTTTCGAGCGCCGAAGTGCCTGAAGTGTTTTCCAGACCCTAGAAACTCCCAAAAACACTTTTTAAACGAAAAGCATCTCGAAATGTCATAAAACGCGCATCTGAAAATTTTCGTGCACAGGTGCCGTAGATTCGCACGAAAATATGTCCGGAGCCGTTTCGAGCGCCGAACTGCCTGAAGTGTTTTCCAGACCCTAGAAACTCCCCAAAACCGTTTTTAACAGAAAAGCATCTCGAAATGTCCTAAAACGCGCATCTGAACATTTTCGTGCACAGGTGCCGTAGATGCGGACGAAAATCCGTCCGGAGCCGTTTCGAGCGCCGAACTGCCTGAAGTGTTTTCCAGACCCTTGAAACTCCCCAAAACCGTTTTTAACAGAAAAGCATCTCGAAATGTCCTAAAACGCGCATCTGAACATTTTCGTGCACAGGTGCCATAGATGCGCACGAAAATATGTCCGGAGCCGTTTCGAGCGCCGAACTGCCTGTACTGTTTTCCAGACCCTAGAAAACTCCCCAAAACCGTTTTTAACAGAAAAGCATCTCAAAATGTCCTAAAACGCGCATCTGAACATTTTCGTGCACAGGTGCCGTAGATGCGCACGAAAATCCGTCCGGAGCAGTTTCGAGCGCCGAACTGCCTGAAGTGTTTTCCAGACCCTAGAAACTCCCCAAAACCGTTTTTAACAGAAAAGCATCTCGAAATGTCCTAAAACGCGCATCTGAACATTTTCGTGCACAGGTGCCGTAGATGCGGACGAAAATCCGTCCGGAGCCGTTTCGAGCGCCGAACTGCCTAAAGTGTTTTCCAAACCCTAGAAACTCCCCAAAACCGTTTTTAACAGAAAAGCATCTCGAAATGCCCTAAAACGCGCATCTGAACATTTTCGTGCACAGGTGCCGTAGATGCGCACGAAAGTCCGTCCGGAGCAGTTTCGAGCGCCGAACTGCCTGAAGTGTTTTCCAGACCCTAGAAACTCCCCAAAACCGTTTTTAACAGAAAAGCATCTCGAAATGTCCTAGAACTCGCATCTGAACATTTTCGTGCACAAGGGCCGTAGATGCGCACGAAAATCCGTCCGGAGCAGTTTCGAGCGCCGAACTGCTTGAATTGTTTTCCAGACCCTAGAAACTCCCCAAAACCGTTTTTAACAGAAAAGCATCTCGAAATATCCTAAAACGCGCATCTGAACATTTTCGTGCACAGCTGCCGTAGATGCGGACGAAAATCCATCCGGAGCAGTTTCGAGCGCCGAACTGCCTGAAGTGTTTTCCAGACCCTAGAAACTCCCCAAAACCGTTTTTAACAGAAAAGCATCTCGAAATGTCCTAAAACGCGTATCTGAACATTTTCGTGCACAGGTGCCGTAGATGCGCACGAAAATCCGTCCGGAGCCGTTTCGAGCGCCGAAGTGCCTGAAGTGTTTTCCAGACCCTAGAAACTCCCAAAAACACTTTTTAAACGAAAAGCATCTCGAAATGTCATAAAACGCGCATCTGAAAATTTTCGTGCACAGGTGCCGTAGATTCGCACGAAAATATGTCCGGAGCCGTTTCGAGCGCCGAACTGCCTGAAGTGTTTTCCAGACCCTAGAAACTCCCCAAAACCGTTTTTAACAGAAAAGCATCTCGAAATGTCCTAAAACGCGCATCTGAACATTTTCGTGCACAGGTGCCATAGATGCGCACGAAAATATGTCCGGAGCCGTTTCGAGCGCCGAACTGCCTGAAGTGTTTTACAGACCCTAGAAACTCCCCAAAACCGTTTTTAACAGAAAAGCATCTCGAAATGTCCTAAAACGCGCATCTGAACATTTTCGTGCACAAGTGCCGTAGATGCGCACGAAAATCCGTCCGGAGCCGTTTCGAGCGCCGAACTGCCTGAAGTGTTTTCCAGACCCTAGAAACTCCCCAAAACCGTTTTTAACAGAAAAGCATCTCGAAATTTCCTAAAACGCGCATCTGAACATTTTCGTGCACGGGTGCCGTAGATGCGCACGAAAATATGTCCGGAGCCGTTTCGAGCGCCGAACTGCCTGAAGTGTTTTCCAGACCCTAGAAACTCCCCAAAACCGTTTTTAACAGAAAAGCATCTCGAAATGTCCTAAAACGCGCATCTGAACATTTTCGTGCACAGGTGCTGTAGATGCGCACGAAAATCCGTCCGGAGCAGTTTCGAGCGCCGAACTGCCTGAAGTGTTTTCCAGACCCTAGAAACTCCCTAAAACCGTTTCTAAACGAAAAGCATCTCGAAATGTCCTAAAACGCGCATCTGAACATTTTCGTGCACAGGTGCCGTTGATGCGCACGAAAATCCGTCCGGAGCAGTTTCGAGAGCCGAACTGCCTGAAGTGTTTTCCAGACCCTAGAAACTCCCCAAAACCGTTTTTAACAGAAAAGCATCTCGAAATGTCCTAAAACGCGCATCTGAACATTTTCGTGCACAGGTGCCGTTGATGCGCACGAAAATCCGTCCGGAGCAGTTTCGAGAGCCGAACTGCCTGAAGTGTTTTCCAGACCCTAGAAACTCCCCAAAACCGTTTTTAACAGAAAAGTATCTCGAAATGTCCTCAAACGCGCATCTGAAAATTTTCGTGCACAGGTGCCGTAGATGCGCACGAAAATATGTCCGGAGCCGTTTCGAGCGCCGAACTGCCTGAAGTGTTTTCCAGACCCTAGAAACTCCCCAAAACCGTTTTTAACTGAAAAGCATCTCGAAATGTCCTAAAACGCGAATCTGAACATTTTCGCGCACAGGTGCCGTAGATACGCACGAAAATCCGTCCAGAGCAGTTTCGAGCGCCGAACTGCCAGAAGTGTTTTCCAGACCCTAGAAACTCCCCAAAACCGTTTTTAACAGAAAAGCATCTCGAAATGTCCTAAAACGCGCATCTAAACATTTTCGTGCACAGGTGCCGTAGATGCGCACGAAAATCCGTCCGGAGCAGTTTCGAGCGCCGAACTGCCTGAAGTGTTTTCCAGACCCTAGAAACTCCCCAAAGCCGTTTTTAACAGAAAAGCATCTCGAAATGTCCTAAAACGCGCATCTGAACATTTTCGTGCACAGGTGCCGTAGATGCGGACGAAAATCCGTCCGGAGCAGTTTCGAGCGCCGAACTGCCTGAAGTGTTTTCCAGACCCTAGAAACTCCCCAAAGCCGTTTTTAACAGAAAAGCATCTCGAAATGTCCTAAAACGCGCATCTGAACATTTTCATGCACAGGTGCCGTAGATGCGGACGAAAATCCGTCCGGAGCCGTTTCGAGCGCCGAACTGCCTGAAGTGTTTTCCAGACCCTAGAAACTCCCCAAAACCGTTTTTAACAGAAAAGCATCTCGAAATGCCCTAAAACGCGCATCTGAACATTTTCGTGCACAGGTGCCGTAGATGCGCACGAAAGTCCGTCCGGAGCAGTTTCGAGCGCCGAACTGCCTGAAGTGTTTTCCAGACCCTAGAAACTCCCCAAAACCGTTTTTAACAGAAAAGCATCTCGAAATGTCCTAGAACTCGCATCTGAACATTTTCGTGCACAAGGGCCGTAGATGCGCACGAAAATCCGTCCGGAGCAGTTTCGAGCGCCGAACTGCTTGAATTGTTTTCCAGACCCTAGAAACTCCCCAAAACCGTTTTTAACAGAAAAGCATCTCGAAATGTCCTAAAACGCGCATCTGAACATTTTCGTGCACAGGTGCCGTAGATGCGCACGAAAATCCGTCCGGAGCAGTTTCGAGCGCCGAACTGCCTGAAGTGTTTTCCAGACCCTAGAAACTCCCCAAAACCGTTTTTAACAGAAAAGCATCTCGAAATGTCCTAAAACGCGCATCTGAACATTTTCGTGCACAGGTGCCGTAGATGCGGACGAAAATCCGTCCGGAGCCGTTTCGAGCGCCGAACTGCCTAAAGTGTTTTCCAAACCCTAGAAACTCCCCAAAACCGTTTTTAACAGAAAAGCATCTCGAAATGTCCTAAAACGCGCATCTGAACATTTTCGTGCACAGGTGCCGTAGATGCGCACGAAAATCCGTCCGGAGCAGTTTCGAGCGCCGAACTGCCTGAAGTGTTTTCCAGACCCTAGAAACTCCCCAAAACCGTTTTTAACAGAAAAGTATCTCGAAATGTCCTCAAACGCGCATCTGAAAATTTTCGTGCACAGGTGCCGTAGATGCGCACGAAAATCCGCCCGGAGCCGTTTCGAGCGCCGAACTGCCTGAAGTGTTTTCCAGACCCTAGAAACTCCCCAAAACCGTTTTTAACAGAAAAGTATCTCGAAATGTCCTCAAACGCGCATCTGAAAATTTTCGTGCACAGGTGCCGTAGATGCGCACGAAAATATGTCCGGAGCCGTTTCGAGCGCCGAACTGCCTGAAGTGTTTTCCAGACCCTAGAAACTCCCCAAAACCGTTTTTAACTGAAAAGCATCTCGAAATGTCCTAAAACGCGAATCTGAACATTTTCGCGCACAGGTGCCGTAGATACGCACGAAAATCCGTCCAGAGCAGTTTCGAGCGCCGAACTGCCAGAAGTGTTTTCCAGACCCTAGAAACTCCCCAAAACCGTTTTTAACAGAAAAGCATCTCGAAATGTCCTAAAACGCGCATCTAAACATTTTCGTGCACAGGTGCCGTAGATGCGCACGAAAATCCGTCCGGAGCAGTTTCGAGCGCCGAACTGCCTGAAGTGTTTTCCAGACCCTAGAAACTCCCCAAAGCCGTTTTTAACAGAAAAGCATCTCGAAATGTCCTAAAACGCGCATCTGAACATTTTCGTGCACAGGTGCCGTAGATGCGGACGAAAATCCGTCCGGAGCAGTTTCGAGCGCCGAACTGCCTGAAGTGTTTTCCAGACCCTAGAAACTCCCCAAAGCCGTTTTTAACAGAAAAGCATCTCGAAATGTCCTAAAACGCGCATCTGAACATTTTCATGCACAGGTGCCGTAGATGCGGACGAAAATCCGTCCGGAGCCGTTTCGAGCGCCGAACTGCCTGAAGTGTTTTCCAGACCCTAGAAACTCCCCAAAACCGTTTTTAACAGAAAAGCATCTCGAAATGCCCTAAAACGCGCATCTAAACATTTTCGTGCACAGGTGCCGTAGATGCGCACGAAAGTCCGTCCGGAGCAGTTTCGAGCGCCGAACTGCCTGAAGTGTTTTCCAGACCCTAGAAACTCCCCAAAACCGTTTTTAACAGAAAAGCATCTCGAAATGTCCTAGAACTCGCATCTGAACATTTTCGTGCACAAGGGCCGTAGATGCGCACGAAAATCCGTCCGGAGCAGTTTCGAGCGCCGAACTGCTTGAATTGTTTTCCAGACCCTAGAAACTCCCCAAAACCGTTTTTAACAGAAAAGCATCTCGAAATGTCCTAAAACGCGCATCTGAACATTTTCGTGCACAGGTGCCGTAGATGCGCACGAAAATCCGTCCGGAGCAGTTTCGAGCGCCGAACTGCCTGAAGTGTTTTCCAGACCCTAGAAACTCCCCAAAACCGTTTTTAACAGAAAAGCATCTCGAAATGTCCTAAAACGCGCATCTGAACATTTTCGTGCACAGGTGCCGTAGATGCGGACGAAAATCCGTCCGGAGCCGTTTCGAGCGCCGAACTGCCTAAAGTGTTTTCCAAACCCTAGAAACTCCCCAAAACCGTTTTTAACAGAAAAGCATCTCGAAATGTCCTAAAACGCGCATCTGAACATTTTCGTGCACAGGTGCCGTAGATGCGCACGAAAATCCGTCCGGAGCAGTTTCGAGCGCCGAACTGCCTGAAGTGTTTTCCAGACCCTAGAAACTCCCCAAAACCGTTTTTAACAGAAAAGCATCTCGAAATGTCCTAAAACGCGCATCTGAACATTTTCGTGCACAGGTGCCGTAGATGCGGACGAAAATCCGTCCGGAGCCGTTTCGAGCGCCGAACTGCCTAAAGTGTTTTCCAAACCCTAGAAACTCCCCAAAACCGTTTTTAACAGAAAAGCATCTCGAAATGCCCTAAAACGCGCATCTGAACATTTTCGTGCACAGGTGCCGTAGATGCGCACGAAAGTCCGTCCGGAGCAGTTTCGAGCGCCGAACTGCCTGAAGTGTTTTCCAGACCCTAGAAACTCCCCAAAACCGTTTTTAACAGAAAAGCATCTCGAAATGTCCTAGAACTCGCATCTGAACATTTTCGTGCACAAGGGCCGTAGATGCGCACGAAAATCCGTCCGGAGCAGTTTCGAGCGCCGAACTGCTTGAATTGTTTTCCAGACCCTAGAAACTCCCCAAAACCGTTTTTAACAGAAAAGCATCTCGAAATATCCTAAAACGCGCATCTGAACATTTTCGTGCACAGCTGCCGTAGATGCGGACGAAAATCCATCCGGAGCAGTTTCGAGCGCCGAACTGCCTGAAGTGTTTTCCAGACCCTAGAAACTCCCCAAAACCGTTTTTAACAGAAAAGCATCTCGAAATGTCCTAAAACGCGCATCTGAACATTTTCGTGCACAGGTGCCGTAGATGCGCACGAAAATCCGTCCGGAGCCGTTTCGAGCGCCGAAGTGCCTGAAGTGTTTTCCAGACCCTAGAAACTCCCAAAAACACTTTTTAAACGAAAAGCATCTCGAAATGTCATAAAACGCGCATCTGAAAATTTTCGTGCACAGGTGCCGTAGATTCGCACGAAAATATGTCCGGAGCCGTTTCGAGCGCCGAACTGCCTGAAGTGTTTTCCAGACCCTAGAAACTCCCCAAAACCGTTTTTAACAGAAAAGCATCTCGAAATGTCCTAAAACGCGCATCTGAACATTTTCGTGCACAGGTGCCATAGATGCGCACGAAAATATGTCCGGAGCCGTTTCGAGCGCCGAACTGCCTGAAGTGTTTTACAGACCCTAGAAACTCCCCAAAACCGTTTTTAACAGAAAAGCATCTCGAAATGTCCTAAAACGCGCATCTGAACATTTTCGTGCACAAGTGCCGTAGATGCGCACGAAAATCCGACCGGAGCCGTTTCGAGCGCCGAACTGCCTGAAGTGTTTTCCAGACCCTAGAAACTCCCCAAAACCGTTTTTAACAGAAAAGCATCTCGAAATTTCCTAAAACGCGCATCTGAACATTTTCGTGCACGGGTGCCGTAGATGCGCACGAAAATATGTCCGGAGCCGTTTCGAGCGCCGAACTGCCTGAAGTGTTTTCCAGACCCTAGAAACTCCCCAAAACCGTTTTTAACAGAAAAGCATCTCGAAATGTCCTAAAACGCGCATCTGAACATTTTCGTGCACAGGTGCTGTAGATGCGCACGAAAATCCGTCCGGAGCAGTTTCGAGCGCCGAACTGCCTGAAGTGTTTTCCAGACCCTAGAAACTCCCTAAAACCGTTTCTAAACGAAAAGCATCTCGAAATGTCCTAAAACGCGCATCTGAACATTTTCGTGCACAGGTGCCGTTGATGCGCACGAAAATCCGTCCGGAGCAGTTTCGAGAGCCGAACTGCCTGAAGTGTTTTCCAGACCCTAGAAACTCCCCAAAACCGTTTTTAACAGAAAAGCATCTCGAAATGTCCTAAAACGCGCATCTGAACATTTTTGTGCACAGGTGCCGTAGATGCGCACGAAAATCCGCCCGGAGCCGTTTCGAGCGCCGAACTGCCTGAAGTGTTTTCCAGACCCTAGAAACTCCCCAAAACCGTTTTTAACAGAAAAGTATCTCGAAATGTCCTCAAACGCGCATCTGAAAATTTTCGTGCACAGGTGCCGTAGATGCGCACGAAAATATGTCCGGAGCCGTTTCGAGCGCCGAACTGCCTGAAGTGTTTTCCAGACCCTAGAAACTCCCCAAAACCGTTTTTAACTGAAAAGCATCTCGAAATGTCCTAAAACGCGAATCTGAACATTTTCGCGCACAGGTGCCGTAGATACGCACGAAAATCCGTCCAGAGCAGTTTCGAGCGCCGAACTGCCAGAAGTGTTTTCCAGACCCTAGAAACTCCCCAAAACCGTTTTTAACAGAAAAGCATCTCGAAATGTCCTAAAACGCGCATCTAAACATTTTCGTGCACAGGTGCCGTAGATGCGCACGAAAATCCGTCCGGAGCAGTTTCGAGCGCCGAACTGCCTGAAGTGTTTTCCAGACCCTAGAAACTCCCCAAAGCCGTTTTTAACAGAAAAGCATCTCGAAATGTCCTAAAACGCGCATCTGAACATTTTCGTGCACAGGTGCCGTAGATGCGGACGAAAATCCGTCCGGAGCAGTTTCGAGCGCCGAACTGCCTGAAGTGTTTTCCAGACCCTAGAAACTCCCCAAAGCCGTTTTTAACAGAAAAGCATCTCGAAATGTCCTAAAACGCGCATCTGAACATTTTCATGCACAGGTGCCGTAGATGCGGACGAAAATCCGTCCGGAGCCGTTTCGAGCGCCGAACTGCCTGAAGTGTTTTCCAGACCCTAGAAACTCCCCAAAACCGTTTTTAACAGAAAAGCATCTCGAAATGCCCTAAAACGCGCATCTGAACATTTTCGTGCACAGGTGCCGTAGATGCGCACGAAAGTCCGTCCGGAGCAGTTTCGAGCGCCGAACTGCCTGAAGTGTTTTCCAGACCCTAGAAACTCCCCAAAACCGTTTTTAACAGAAAAGCATCTCGAAATGTCCTAGAACTCGCATCTGAACATTTTCGTGCACAAGGGCCGTAGATGCGCACGAAAATCCGTCCGGAGCAGTTTCGAGCGCCGAACTGCTTGAATTGTTTTCCAGACCCTAGAAACTCCCCAAAACCGTTTTTAACAGAAAAGCATCTCGAAATGTCCTAAAACGCGCATCTGAACATTTTCGTGCACAGGTGCCGTAGATGCGCACGAAAATCCGTCCGGAGCAGTTTCGAGCGCCGAACTGCCTGAAGTGTTTTCCAGACCCTAGAAACTCCCCAAAACCGTTTTTAACAGAAAAGCATCTCGAAATGTCATGAAACGCGCATCTGAAAATTTTCGTGCACAGGTGCCGTAGATGCGCACGAAAATATGTCCGGAGCCGTTTCGAGCGCCGAACTGCCTGAAGTGTTTTCCAGACCCTAGAAACTCCCCAAAACCGTTTTTAACAGAAAAGCATCTCGAAATGTCTTAAAACGTGAATCTGAACATTTTCGTGCACAGGTGCCGTAGATGCGCACGAAAATACGTCCGGAGCCGTTTCGAGCGCCGAACTGCCTGAAGTGTTTTCCAGACCCTAGAGACTCCCCAAAACCGTTTTTAACAGAAAAGCATCTCGAAATGTCCTAAAACGAGCATCTGAACATTTTCGTGCGCAGGTGCCGTAGATGCGCACGAAAATATGTCCGGAGCCGTTTCGAGCGCCGAACTGCCTGAAGTGTTTTCCAGACCCTAGAAACTCCCCAAAACCGTTTTTAACAGAAAAGCATCTCGAAATGTCCTAAAACGCGCATCTGAACATTTTCGTGCACAGGTGCCGTAGATGCGCACGAAAATCCGTCCGGAGCCGTTTCGAGCGCCGAACTGCCTGAAGTGTTTTCCAGACCCTAGAAACTCCCCAAAACCGTTTTTAAACGAAAAGCATCTCGAAATGTCCTAAAACGCGCATCTGAAAATTTTCGTATACAGGTGCCGTAGATGCGCACGAAAATCCGTCCGAAGCCGTTTCGAGCGCCGAACTGCCTGAAGTGTTTTCCAGACCCTAGAAACTCCCTAAAACCGTTTTTAACAGAAAAGCATCTCGAAATGTCCTAAAACGCGCATCTGAACATTTTCGTGCACAGGTGCTGTAGATGCGCACGAAAATCCGTCCGGAGCAGTTTCGAGCGCCGAACTGCCTGAAGTGTTTTCCAGACCCTAGAAACTCCCTAAAACCGTTTCTAAACGAAAAGCATCTCGAAATGTCCTAAAACGAGCATCTGAACATTTTCGTGCACAGGTGCCGTTGATGCGCACGAAAATCCGTCCGGAGCAGTTTCGAGAGCCGAACTGCCTGAAGTGTTTTCCAGACCCTAGAAACTCCCCAAAACCGTTTTTAACAGAAAAGCATCTCGAAATGTCCTAAAACGCGCATCTGAACATTTTTGTGCACAGGTGCCGTAGATGCGCACGAAAATCCGCCCGGAGCCGTTTCGAGCGCCGAACTGCCTGAAGTGTTTTCCAGACCCTAGAAACTCCCCAAAACCGTTTTTAACAGAAAAGTATCTCGAAATGTCCTCAAACGCGCATCTGAAAATTTTCGTGCACAGGTGCCGTAGATGCGCACGAAAATATGTCCGGAGCCGTTTCGAGCGCCGAACTGCCTGAAGTGTTTTCCAGACCCTAGAAACTCCCCAAAACCGTTTTTAACTGAAAAGCATCTCGAAATGTCCTAAAACGCGAATCTGAACATTTTCGCGCACAGGTGCCGTAGATACGCACGAAAATCCGTCCAGAGCAGTTTCGAGCGCCGAACTGCCAGAAGTGTTTTCCAGACCCTAGAAACTCCCCAAAACCGTTTTTAACAGAAAAGCATCTCGAAATGTCCTAAAACGCGCATCTAAACATTTTCGTGCACAGGTGCCGTAGATGCGCACGAAAATCCGTCCGGAGCAGTTTCGAGCGCCGAACTGCCTGAAGTGTTTTCCAGACCCTAGAAACTCCCCAAAGCCGTTTTTAACAGAAAAGCATCTCGAAATGTCCTAAAACGCGCATCTGAACATTTTCATGCACAGGTGCCGTAGATGCGGACGAAAATCCGTCCGGAGCCGTTTCGAGCGCCGAACTGCCTGAAGTGTTTTCCAGACCCTAGAAACTCCCCAAAACCGTTTTTAACAGAAAAGCATCTCGAAATGCCCTAAAACGCGCATCTGAACATTTTCGTGCACAGGTGCCGTAGATGCGCACGAAAGTCCGTCCGGAGCAGTTTCGAGCGCCGAACTGCCTGAAGTGTTTTCCAGACCCTAGAAACTCCCCAAAACCGTTTTTAACAGAAAAGCATCTCGAAATGTCCTAGAACTCGCATCTGAACATTTTCGTGCACAAGGGCCGTAGATGCGCACGAAAATCCGTCCGGAGCAGTTTCGAGCGCCGAACTGCTTGAATTGTTTTCCAGACCCTAGAAACTCCCCAAAACCGTTTTTAACAGAAAAGCATCTCGAAATGTCCTAAAACGCGCATCTGAACATTTTCGTGCACAGGTGCCGTAGATGCGCACGAAAATCCGTCCGGAGCAGTTTCGAGCGCCGAACTGCCTGAAGTGTTTTCCAGACCCTAGAAACTCCCCAAAACCGTTTTTAACAGAAAAGCATCTCGAAATGTCATGAAACGCGCATCTGAAAATTTTCGTGCACAGGTGCCGTAGATGCGCACGAAAATATGTCCGGAGCCGTTTCGAGCGCCGAACTGCCTGAAGTGTTTTCCAGACCCTAGAAACTCCCCAAAACCGTTTTTAACAGAAAAGCATCTCGAAATGTCCTAAAACGAGCATCTGAACATTTTTGTGCACAGGTGCCGTAGATGCGCACGAAAATCCGTCCGGAGCCGTTTCGAGCGCCGAACTATCTGAAGTGTTTTCCAGACCCTAGAAACTCCCCAAAACCGTTTTTAACAGAAAAGCATCTCGAAATGTCCTAAAACGCGCATCTGAAAATTTTCGTGCACAGGTGCCGTAGATGCGCACGAAAATATGTCCGGAGCCGTTTCGAGCGCCGAACTGCCTGAAGTGTTTTCCAGACCCTAGAAACTCCCCAAAACCGTTTTTAACAGAAAAGCATCTCGAAATGTCCTAAAACGCGAATCTGAACATTTTCGCGCACAGGTGCCGTAGATGCGCACGAAAATATGTCCGGAGCCGTTTCGAGCGTCGAACTGCCAGAAGTGTTTTCCAGACCCTAGAAACTCCCCAAAACCGTTTTTAACAGAAAAGCATCTCGAAATGTCCTAAAACGCGCATCTGAACATTTTTGTGCACAGGTGCCGTAGATGCGCACGAAAATCCGTCCGGAGCCGTTTCGAGCGCCGAACTGCCTGAAGTGTTTTCCAGACCCTAGAAACTCCCCAAAACCGTTTTTAACAGAAAAGCATCTCGAAATGTCCTAAAACGCGCATCTGAAAATTTTCGTGCACAGGTGCCGTAGATGCGCACGAAAATATGTCCGGAGCCGTTTCGAGCGCCGAACTGCCTGAAGTGTTTTCCAGACCCTAGAAACTCCCCAAAACCGTTTTTAACAGAAAAGCATCTCGAAATGTCCTAGAACTCGCATCTGAACATTTTCGTGCACAAGGGCCGTAGATGCGCACGAAAATCCGTCCGGAGCCGTTTCGAGCGCCGAAGTGCCTGAAGTGTTTTCCAGACCCTAGAAACTCCCAAAAACACTTTTTAAACGAAAAGCATCTCGAAATGTCATAAAACGCGCATCTGAAAATTTTCGTGCACAGGTGCCGTAGATTCGCACGAAAATATGTCCGGAGCCGTTTCGAGCGCCGAACTGCCTGAAGTGTTTTCCAGACCCTAGAAACTCCCCAAAACCGTTTTTAACAGAAAAGCATCTCGAAATGTCCTAAAACGCGCATCTGAACATTTTCGTGCACAGGTGCCGTAGATGCGGACGAAAATCCGTCCGGAGCCGTTTCGAGCGCCGAACTGCCTGAAGTGTTTTCCAGACCCTTGAAACTCCCCAAAACCGTTTTTAACAGAAAAGCATCTCGAAATGTCCTAAAACGCGCATCTGAACATTTTCGTGCACAGGTGCCATAGATGCGCACGAAAATATGTCCGGAGCCGTTTCGAGCGCCGAACTGCCTGTACTGTTTTCCAGACCCTAGAAAACTCCCCAAAACCGTTTTTAACAGAAAAGCATCTCGAAATGTCCTAAAACGCGCATCTGAACATTTTCGTGCACAGGTGCCGTAGATGCGCACGAAAATCCGTCCGGAGCAGTTTCGAGCGCCGAACTGCCTGAAGTGTTTTCCAGACCCTAGAAACTCCCCAAAACCGTTTTTAACAGAAAAGCATCTCGAAATGTCCTAAAACGCGCATCTGAACATTTTCGTGCACAGGTGCCGTAGATGCGGACGAAAATCCGTCCGGAGCCGTTTCGAGCGCCGAACTGCCTAAAGTGTTTTCCAAACCCTAGAAACTCCCCAAAACCGTTTTTAACAGAAAAGCATCTCGAAATGCCCTAAAACGCGCATCTGAACATTTTCGTGCACAGGTGCCGTAGATGCGCACGAAAGTCCGTCCGGAGCAGTTTCGAGCGCCGAACTGCCTGAAGTGTTTTCCAGACCCTAGAAACTCCCCAAAACCGTTTTTAACAGAAAAGCATCTCGAAATGTCCTAGAACTCGCATCTGAACATTTTCGTGCACAAGGGCCGTAGATGCGCACGAAAATCCGTCCGGAGCAGTTTCGAGCGCCGAACTGCTTGAATTGTTTTCCAGACCCTAGAAACTCCCCAAAACCGTTTTTAACAGAAAAGCATCTCGAAATATCCTAAAACGCGCATCTGAACATTTTCGTGCACAGCTGCCGTAGATGCGGACGAAAATCCATCCGGAGCAGTTTCGAGCGCCGAACTGCCTGAAGTGTTTTCCAGACCCTAGAAACTCCCCAAAACCGTTTTTAACAGAAAAGCATCTCGAAATGTCCTAAAACGCGTATCTGAACATTTTCGTGCACAGGTGCCGTAGATGCGCACGAAAATCCGTCCGGAGCCGTTTCGAGCGCCGAAGTGCCTGAAGTGTTTTCCAGACCCTAGAAACTCCCAAAAACACTTTTTAAACGAAAAGCATCTCGAAATGTCATAAAACGCGCATCTGAAAATTTTCGTGCACAGGTGCCGTAGATTCGCACGAAAATATGTCCGGAGCCGTTTCGAGCGCCGAACTGCCTGAAGTGTTTTCCAGACCCTAGAAACTCCCCAAAACCGTTTTTAACAGAAAAGCATCTCGAAATGTCCTAAAACGCGCATCTGAACATTTTCGTGCACAGGTGCCATAGATGCGCACGAAAATATGTCCGGAGCCGTTTCGAGCGCCGAACTGCCTGAAGTGTTTTACAGACCCTAGAAACTCCCCAAAACCGTTTTTAACAGAAAAGCATCTCGAAATGTCCTAAAACGCGCATCTGAACATTTTCGTGCACAAGTGCCGTAGATGCGCACGAAAATCCGTCCGGAGCCGTTTCGAGCGCCGAACTGCCTGAAGTGTTTTCCAGACCCTAGAAACTCCCCAAAACCGTTTTTAACAGAAAAGCATCTCGAAATTTCCTAAAACGCGCATCTGAACATTTTCGTGCACGGGTGCCGTAGATGCGCACGAAAATATGTCCGGAGCCGTTTCGAGCGCCGAACTGCCTGAAGTGTTTTCCAGACCCTAGAAACTCCCCAAAACCGTTTTTAACAGAAAAGCATCTCGAAATGTCCTAAAACGCGCATCTGAACATTTTCGTGCACAGGTGCTGTAGATGCGCACGAAAATCCGTCCGGAGCAGTTTCGAGCGCCGAACTGCCTGAAGTGTTTTCCAGACCCTAGAAACTCCCTAAAACCGTTTCTAAACGAAAAGCATCTCGAAATGTCCTAAAACGCGCATCTGAACATTTTCGTGCACAGGTGCCGTTGATGCGCACGAAAATCCGTCCGGAGCAGTTTCGAGAGCCGAACTGCCTGAAGTGTTTTCCAGACCCTAGAAACTCCCCAAAACCGTTTTTAACAGAAAAGCATCTCGAAATGTCCTAAAACGCGCATCTGAACATTTTTGTGCACAGGTGCCGTAGATGCGCACGAAAATCCGCCCGGAGCCGTTTCGAGCGCCGAACTGCCTGAAGTGTTTTCCAGACCCTAGAAACTCCCCAAAACCGTTTTTAACAGAAAAGTATCTCGAAATGTCCTCAAACGCGCATCTGAAAATTTTCGTGCACAGGTGCCGTAGATGCGCACGAAAATATGTCCGGAGCCGTTTCGAGCGCCGAACTGCCTGAAGTGTTTTCCAGACCCTAGAAACTCCCCAAAACCGTTTTTAACTGAAAAGCATCTCGAAATGTCCTAAAACGCGAATCTGAACATTTTCGCGCACAGGTGCCGTAGATACGCACGAAAATCCGTCCAGAGCAGTTTCGAGCGCCGAACTGCCAGAAGTGTTTTCCAGACCCTAGAAACTCCCCAAAACCGTTTTTAACAGAAAAGCATCTCGAAATGTCCTAAAACGCGCATCTAAACATTTTCGTGCACAGGTGCCGTAGATGCGCACGAAAATCCGTCCGGAGCAGTTTCGAGCGCCGAACTGCCTGAAGTGTTTTCCAGACCCTAGAAACTCCCCAAAGCCGTTTTTAACAGAAAAACATCTCGAAATGTCCTAAAACGCGCATCTGAACATTTTCGTGCACAGGTGCCGTAGATGCGGACGAAAATCCGTCCGGAGCAGTTTCGAGCGCCGAACTGCCTGAAGTGTTTTCCAGACCCTAGAAACTCCCCAAAGCCGTTTTTAACAGAAAAGCATCTCGAAATGTCCTAAAACGCGCATCTGAACATTTTCATGCACAGGTGCCGTAGATGCGGACGAAAATCCGTCCGGAGCCGTTTCGAGCGCCGAACTGCCTGAAGTGTTTTCCAGACCCTAGAAACTCCCCAAAACCGTTTTTAACAGAAAAGCATCTCGAAATGCCCTAAAACGCGCATCTGAACATTTTCGTGCACAGGTGCCGTAGATGCGCACGAAAGTCCGTCCGGAGCAGTTTCGAGCGCCGAACTGCCTGAAGTGTTTTCCAGACCCTAGAAACTCCCCAAAACCGTTTTTAACAGAAAAGCATCTCGAAATGTCCTAGAACTCGCATCTGAACATTTTCGTGCACAAGGGCCGTAGATGCGCACGAAAATCCGTCCGGAGCAGTTTCGAGCGCCGAACTGCTTGAATTGTTTTCCAGACCCTAGAAACTCCCCAAAACCGTTTTTAACAGAAAAGCATCTCGAAATGTCCTAAAACGCGCATCTGAACATTTTCGTGCACAGGTGCCGTAGATGCGCACGAAAATCCGTCCGGAGCAGTTTCGAGCGCCGAACTGCCTGAAGTGTTTTCCAGACCCTAGAAACTCCCCAAAACCGTTTTTAACAGAAAAGCATCTCGAAATGTCATGAAACGCGCATCTGAAAATTTTCGTGCACAGGTGCCGTAGATGCGCACGAAAATATGTCCGGAGCCGTTTCGAGCGCCGAACTGCCTGAAGTGTTTTCCAGACCCTAGAAACTCCCCAAAACCGTTTTTAACAGAAAAGCATCTCGAAATGTCTTAAAACGTGAATCTGAACATTTTCGTGCACAGGTGCCGTAGATGCGCACGAAAATACGTCCGGAGCCGTTTCGAGCGCCGAACTGCCTGAAGTGTTTTCCAGACCCTAGAGACTCCCCAAAACCGTTTTTAACAGAAAAGCATCTCGAAATGTCCTAAAACGAGCATCTGAACATTTTCGTGCGCAGGTGCCGTAGATGCGCACGAAAATATGTCCGGAGCCGTTTCGAGCGCCGAACTGCCTGAAGTGTTTTCCAGACCCTAGAAACTCCCCAAAACCGTTTTTAACAGAAAAGCATCTCGAAATGTCCTAAAACGCGCATCTGAACATTTTCGTGCACAGGTGCCGTAGATGCGCACGAAAATCCGTCCGGAGCCGTTTCGAGCGCCGAACTGCCTGAAGTGTTTTCCAGACCCTAGAAACTCCCCAAAACCGTTTTTAAACGAAAAGCATCTCGAAATGTCCTAAAACGCGCATCTGAAAATTTTCGTATACAGGTGCCGTAGATGCGCACGAAAATCCGTCCGAAGCCGTTTCGAGCGCCGAACTGCCTGAAGTGTTTTCCAGACCCTAGAAACTCCCTAAAACCGTTTTTAACAGAAAAGCATCTCGAAATGTCCTAAAACGCGCATCTGAACATTTTCGTGCACAGGTGCTGTAGATGCGCACGAAAATCCGTCCGGAGCAGTTTCGAGCGCCGAACTGCCTGAAGTGTTTTCCAGACCCTAGAAACTCCCTAAAACCGTTTCTAAACGAAAAGCATCTCGAAATGTCCTAAAACGAGCATCTGAACATTTTCGTGCACAGGTGCCGTTGATGCGCACGAAAATCCGTCCGGAGCAGTTTCGAGAGCCGAACTGCCTGAAGTGTTTTCCAGACCCTAGAAACTCCCCAAAACCGTTTTTAACAGAAAAGCATCTCGAAATGTCCTAAAACGCGCATCTGAACATTTTTGTGCACAGGTGCCGTAGATGCGCACGAAAATCCGCCCGGAGCCGTTTCGAGCGCCGAACTGCCTGAAGTGTTTTCCAGACCCTAGAAACTCCCCAAAACCGTTTTTAACAGAAAAGTATCTCGAAATGTCCTCAAACGCGCATCTGAAAATTTTCGTGCACAGGTGCCGTAGATGCGCACGAAAATATGTCCGGAGCCGTTTCGAGCGCCGAACTGCCTGAAGTGTTTTCCAGACCCTAGAAACTCCCCAAAACCGTTTTTAACTGAAAAGCATCTCGAAATGTCCTAAAACGCGAATCTGAACATTTTCGCGCACAGGTGCCGTAGATACGCACGAAAATCCGTCCAGAGCAGTTTCGAGCGCCGAACTGCCAGAAGTGTTTTCCAGACCCTAGAAACTCCCCAAAACCGTTTTTAACAGAAAAGCATCTCGAAATGTCCTAAAACGCGCATCTAAACATTTTCGTGCACAGGTGCCGTAGATGCGCACGAAAATCCGTCCGGAGCAGTTTCGAGCGCCGAACTGCCTGAAGTGTTTTCCAGACCCTAGAAACTCCCCAAAGCCGTTTTTAACAGAAAAGCATCTCGAAATGTCCTAAAACGCGCATCTGAACATTTTCATGCACAGGTGCCGTAGATGCGGACGAAAATCCGTCCGGAGCCGTTTCGAGCGCCGAACTGCCTGAAGTGTTTTCCAGACCCTAGAAACTCCCCAAAACCGTTTTTAACAGAAAAGCATCTCGAAATGCCCTAAAACGCGCATCTGAACATTTTCGTGCACAGGTGCCGTAGATGCGCACGAAAGTCCGTCCGGAGCAGTTTCGAGCGCCGAACTGCCTGAAGTGTTTTCCAGACCCTAGAAACTCCCCAAAACCGTTTTTAACAGAAAAGCATCTCGAAATGTCCTAGAACTCGCATCTGAACATTTTCGTGCACAAGGGCCGTAGATGCGCACGAAAATCCGTCCGGAGCAGTTTCGAGCGCCGAACTGCTTGAATTGTTTTCCAGACCCTAGAAACTCCCCAAAACCGTTTTTAACAGAAAAGCATCTCGAAATGTCCTAAAACGCGCATCTGAACATTTTCGTGCACAGGTGCCGTAGATGCGCACGAAAATCCGTCCGGAGCAGTTTCGAGCGCCGAACTGCCTGAAGTGTTTTCCAGACCCTAGAAACTCCCCAAAACCGTTTTTAACAGAAAAGCATCTCGAAATGTCATGAAACGCGCATCTGAAAATTTTCGTGCACAGGTGCCGTAGATGCGCACGAAAATATGTCCGGAGCCGTTTCGAGCGCCGAACTGCCTGAAGTGTTTTCCAGACCCTAGAAACTCCCCAAAACCGTTTTTAACAGAAAAGCATCTCGAAATGTCCTAAAACGAGCATCTGAACATTTTTGTGCACAGGTGCCGTAGATGCGCACGAAAATCCGTCCGGAGCCGTTTCGAGCGCCGAACTATCTGAAGTGTTTTCCAGACCCTAGAAACTCCCCAAAACCGTTTTTAACAGAAAAGCATCTCGAAATGTCCTAAAACGCGCATCTGAAAATTTTCGTGCACAGGTGCCGTAGATGCGCACGAAAATATGTCCGGAGCCGTTTCGAGCGCCGAACTGCCTGAAGTGTTTTCCAGACCCTAGAAACTCCCCAAAACCGTTTTTAACAGAAAAGCATCTCGAAATGTCCTAAAACGCGAATCTGAACATTTTCGCGCACAGGTGCCGTAGATGCGCACGAAAATATGTCCGGAGCCGTTTCGAGCGTCGAACTGCCAGAAGTGTTTTCCAGACCCTAGAAACTCCCCAAAACCGTTTTTAACAGAAAAGCATCTCGAAATGTCCTAAAACGCGCATCTGAACATTTTTGTGCACAGGTGCCGTAGATGCGCACGAAAATCCGCCCGGAGCCGTTTCGAGCGCCGAACTGCCTGAAGTGTTTTCCAGACCCTAGAAACTCCCCAAAACCGTTTTTAACAGAAAAGTATCTCGAAATGTCCTCAAACGCGCATCTGAAAATTTTCGTGCACAGGTGCCGTAGATGCGCACGAAAATATGTCCGGAGCCGTTTCGAGCGCCGAACTGCCTGAAGTGTTTTCCAGACCCTAGAAACTCCCCAAAACCGTTTTTAACTGAAAAGCATCTCGAAATGTCCTAAAACGCGAATCTGAACATTTTCGCGCACAGGTGCCGTAGATACGCACGAAAATCCGTCCAGAGCAGTTTCGAGCGCCGAACTGCCAGAAGTGTTTTCCAGACCCTAGAAACTCCCCAAAACCGTTTTTAACAGAAAAGCATCTCGAAATGTCCTAAAACGCGCATCTAAACATTTTCGTGCACAGGTGCCGTAGATGCGCACGAAAATCCGTCCGGAGCAGTTTCGAGCGCCGAACTGCCTGAAGTGTTTTCCAGACCCTAGAAACTCCCCAAAGCCGTTTTTAACAGAAAAGCATCTCGAAATGTCCTAAAACGCGCATCTGAACATTTTCGTGCACAGGTGCCGTAGATGCGGACGAAAATCCGTCCGGAGCAGTTTCGAGCGCCGAACTGCCTGAAGTGTTTTCCAGACCCTAGAAACTCCCCAAAGCCGTTTTTAACAGAAAAGCATCTCGAAATGTCCTAAAACGCGCATCTGAACATTTTCATGCACAGGTGCCGTAGATGCGGACGAAAATCCGTCCGGAGCCGTTTCGAGCGCCGAACTGCCTGAAGTGTTTTCCAGACCCTAGAAACTCCCCAAAACCGTTTTTAACAGAAAAGCATCTCGAAATGCCCTAAAACGCGCATCTGAACATTTTCGTGCACAGGTGCCGTAGATGCGCACGAAAGTCCGTCCGGAGCAGTTTCGAGCGCCGAACTGCCTGAAGTGTTTTCCAGACCCTAGAAACTCCCCAAAACCGTTTTTAACAGAAAAGCATCTCGAAATGTCCTAGAACTCGCATCTGAACATTTTCGTGCACAAGGGCCGTAGATGCGCACGAAAATCCGTCCGGAGCAGTTTCGAGCGCCGAACTGCTTGAATTGTTTTCCAGACCCTAGAAACTCCCCAAAACCGTTTTTAACAGAAAAGCATCTCGAAATGTCCTAAAACGCGCATCTGAACATTTTCGTGCACAGGTGCCGTAGATGCTCACGAAAATCCGTCCGGAGCAGTTTCGAGCGCCGAACTGCCTGAAGTGTTTTCCAGACCCTAGAAACTCCCCAAAACCGTTTTTAACAGAAAAGCATCTCGAAATGTCATGAAACGCGCATCTGAAAATTTTCGTGCACAGGTGCCGTAGATGCGCACGAAAATATGTCCGGATCCGTTTCGAGCGCCGAACTGCCTGAAGTGTTTTCCAGACCCTAGAAACTCCCCAAAACCGTTTTTAACAGAAAAGCATCTCGAAATGTCTTAAAACGTGAATCTGAACATTTTCGTGCACAGGTGCCGTAGATGCGCACGAAAATACGTCCGGAGCCGTTTCGAGCGCCGAACTGCCTGAAGTGTTTTCCAGACCCTAGAAACTCCCCAAAACCGTTTTTAACAGAAAAGCATCTCGAAATGTCCTAAAACGAGCATCTGAACATTTTCGTGCGCAGGTGCCGTAGATGCGCACGAAAATATGTCCGGAGCCGTTTCGAGCGCCGAACTGCCTGAAGTGTTTTCCAGACCCTAGAAACTCCCCAAAACCGTTTTTAACAGAAAAGCATCTCGAAATGTCCTAAAACGCGCATCTGAACATTTTCGTGCACAGGTGCCGTAGATGCGCACGAAAGTCCGTCCGGAGCAGTTTCGAGCGCCGAACTGCCTGAAGTGTTTTCCAGACCCTAGAAACTCCCCAAAACCGTTTTTAACAGAAAAGCATCTCGAAATGCCCTAAAACGCGCATCTGAACATTTTCGTGCACAGGTGCCGTAGATGCGCACGAAAGTCCGTCCGGAGCAGTTTCGAGCGCCGAACTGCCTGAAGTGTTTTCCAGACCCTAGAAACTCCCCAAAACCGTTTTTAACAGAAAAGCATCTCGAAATGTCCTAGAACTCGCATCTGAACATTTTCGTGCACAAGGGCCGTAGATGCGCACGAAAATCCGTCCGGAGCAGTTTCGAGCGCCGAACTGCTTGAATTGTTTTCCAGACCCTAGAAACTCCCCAAAACCGTTTTTAACAGAAAAGCATCTCGAAATGTCCTAAAACGCGCATCTGAACATTTTCGTGCACAGGTGCCGTAGATGCTCACGAAAATCCGTCCGGAGCAGTTTCGAGCGCCGAACTGCCTGAAGTGTTTTCCAGACCCTAGAAACTCCCCAAAACCGTTTTTAACAGAAAAGCATCTCGAAATGTCATGAAACGCGCATCTGAAAATTTTCGTGCACAGGTGCCGTAGATGCGCACGAAAATATGTCCGGAGCCGTTTCGAGCGCCGAACTGCCTGAAGTGTTTTCCAGACCCTAGAAACTCCCCAAAACCGTTTTTAACAGAAAAGCATCTCGAAATGTCTTAAAACGTGAATCTGAACATTTTCGTGCACAGGTGCCGTAGATGCGCACGAAAATACGTCCGGAGCCGTTTCGAGCGCCGAACTGCCTGAAGTGTTTTCCAGACCCTAGAAACTCCCCAAAACCGTTTTTAACAGAAAAGCATCTCGAAATGTCCTAAAACGAGCATCTGAACATTTTCGTGCGCAGGTGCCGTAGATGCGCACGAAAATATGTCCGGAGCCGTTTCGAGCGCCGAACTGCCTGAAGTGTTTTCCAGACCCTAGAAACTCCCCAAAACCGTTTTTAACAGAAAAGCATCTCGAAATGTCCTAAAACGCGCATCTGAACATTTTCGTGCACAGGTGCCGTAGATGCGCACGAAAATCCGTCCGGAGCCGTTTCGAGCGCCGAACTGCCTGAAGTGTTTTCCAGACCCTAGAAACTCCCCAAAACCGTTTTTAACAGAAAAGCATCTCGAAATGTCGTAAAACGCGCATCTGAACATTTTCGTGCATAGGTGCCGTAGATGCGCACGAAAATCCGTCCAGAGCAGTTTCGAGCGCCGAACTGCCTGAAGTGTTTTCCAGACCCTAGAAACTCCCCAAAACCGTTTTTAACAGAAAAGCATCTCGAAATGTCCTAAAACGCGCATCTGAACATTTTCGTGCACAGGTGCCGTAGATGCGCACGAAAGTCCGTCCGGAGCATATTCGAGCGCCGAACTGCCTGAAGTGTTTTCCAGACCCTAGAAACTCCCCAAAACCGTTTTTAACAGAAAAGCATCTCGAAATGTCCTAGAACTCGCATCTGAACATTTTCGTGCACAAGGGCCGTAGATGCGCACGAAAATCCGTCCGGAGCAGTTTCGAGCGCCGAACTGCCTGAATTGTTTTCCAGACCCTAGAAACTCCCCAAAACCGTTTTTAACAGAAAAGCATCTCGAAATGTCCTAAAACGCGCATCTGAACATTTTCGTGCACAGGTGCCGTAGATGCGGACGAAAATCCGTCCGGAGCAGTTTCGAGCGCCGAACTGCCTGAAGTGTTTTCCAGACCCTAAAAACTCCCCAAAACCGTTTTTAACAGAAAAGCATCTCGAAATGTCCTAAAACGCGTATCGGAACATTTTCGTGCACAGGTGCCGTAGATGCGCACGAAAATCCGTCCTGAGCCGTTTCGAGTGCCGAACTGTCTGAAGTGTTTTCCAGACCCTAGAAACTCCCCAAAACACTTTTTAAACGAAAAGCATCTCGAAATGTCATAAAACGCGCATCTGAAAATTTTCGTACACAGGTGCCGTAGATGCGCACGAAAATATGTCCGGAGCCGTTTCGAGCGTCGAACTGCCTGAAGTGTTTTCCAGACCCTAGAAACTCCCCAAAACCGTTTTTAACAGAAAAGCATCTCGAAATGTCCTAAAACGCGCATCTGAACATTTTTGTGCACAGGTGCCGTAGATGCGCACGAAAATCCGTCCGGAGCCGTTTCGAGCGCCGAACTGCCTGAAGTGTTTTCCAGACCCTAGAAACTCCCCAAAACCGTTTTTAACAGAAAAGCATCTCGAAATGTCGTAAAACGCGCATCTGAAAATTTTCGTGCACAGGTGCCGTAGATGCGCACGAAAATATGTCCGGAGCCGTTTCGAGCGCCGAACTGCCTGAAGTGTTTTCCAGACCTTAGAAACTCCCCAAAACCGTTTTTAACAGAAAAGCATCTCGAAATGTCTTAAAACGTGAATCTGAACATTTTCGTGCACAGGTGCCGTAGATGCGCACGAAAATCCGTCCGGAGCCGTTTCGAGCGCCGAACTGCCTGAAGTGTTTTCCAGACCCTAGAAACTCCCCAAAACCGTTTTTAACAGAAAAGCATCTCGAAATGTCCTAAAACGCGCATCTGAAAATTTTCGTGCACAGGTGCCGTAGATGCGCACGAAAATATGTCCGGAGCCGTTTCGAGCGCCGAACTGCCTGAAGTGTTTTCCAGACCCTAGAAACTCCCCAAAACCGTTTTTAACAGAAAAGCATCTCGAAATGTCCTAAAACGCGCATCTGAACATTTTCGTGCACAGGTGCCGTAGATGCGCACGAAAGTCCGTCCGGAGCAGTTTCGAGCGCCGAACTGCCTGAAGTGTTTTCCAGACCCTAGAAACTCCCCAAAACCGTTTTTAACAGAAAAGCATCTCGAAATGTCCTAAAACGCGCATCTGAACATTTTCGTGCACAGGTGCCGTAGATGCGCACGAAAATATGTCCGGAGCAGTTTCGAGCGCCGAACTGCCTGAAGTGTTTTCCAGACCCTAGAAACTCCCCAAAACCGTTTTTAAACGAGAAGCATCTCGAAATGTCCTAAAACGCGCATCTGAAAATTTTCGTGCACAGGTGCCGTTGATGCGCACGAAAATCCGTCCGGAGCCGTTTCGAGCGCCGAACTGCCTGAAGTGTTTTCCAGACCCTAGAAACTCCCCAAAACCGTTTTTAACAGAAAAGCATCTCGAAATGTCCTAAAACGCGCATCTGAACATTTTCGTGCACGGTGCAATAGATGCGCACGAAAATATGTCCGGAGCCGTTTCGAGCGCCGAACTGCCTGAAGTGTTTTCCAGACCCTAGGAACTCCCCAAAACCGTTTTTAACATAAAAGCATCTCGAAATGTCCTAAAACGCGCATCTGAACATTTTCGTGCACAGGTGCCGTAGATGCGCACGAAAATCCGTCCGGAGCAGTTTCGAGCGCCGAACTGCCAGAAGTGTTTTCCAGACCCTAGAAACTCCCCAAAACCGTTTTTAACAGAAAAGCATCTCGAAATGTCCTAAAACGCGCATCTGAACATTTTCGTGCACAGGTGCCGTAGATGCGCACGAAAATCCGTCCGGAGCCGTTTCGAGCGCCGAACTGCCAGAAGTGTTTTCCAGACCCTAGAAACTCCCCAAAACCGTTTTTAAACGAAAAGCATCTCGAAATGTCCTAAAACGCGCATCTGAAAATTTTCGTGCACAGGTGCCGTAGATGCGCACGAAAATATGTCCGGAGCCGTTTCGAGCGCCGAACTGCATGAAGTGTTTTCCAGACCCTAGAAACTCCCCAAAACCGTTTTTAACAGAAAAGCATCTCGAAATGTCCTAAAACGCGCATCTGAACATTTTCGTACACAGGTGCCGTAGATGCGTACGAAAATATGTCCGGAGCCGTTTCGAGCGCCGAACTGCCTGAAGAGTTTTCCAGACCCTAGAAACTCCCCAAAACCGTTTTTAACAGAAAAGCATCTCGAAATGTCCTAAAACGCGCATCTGACCATTTTCGTGCACAGGTGCCGTAGATGCGCACGAAAGTCCGTCCGGAGCAGTTTCGAGCGCCGAACTGCCTGAAGTGTTTTCCAGACCCTAGAAACTCCCCAAAACCGTTTTTAACAGAAAAGCATCTCGAAATGTCCTAAAACGCGAATCTGAACATTTTCGTGCACAGGTGCCGTAGAAGCGCACGAAAATATGTCCGGAGCCGTTTCGAGCGCCGAACTGCCTGAAGTGTTTTCCAGACCCTAGAAACTCCCCAAAACCGTTTTTAACAGAAAAGCATCTCGAAATGTCCTAAAACGCGCATCTGAACATTTTCGTGCACAGGTGCCGTAGCTTCGCACGAAAATCCGTCCGGAGCCGTTTCGAGCGCCGAACTGCCTGAAGTGTTTTCCAGACCCTAGAAACTCCCCAAAACCGTTTTTAACAGAAAAGCATCTCGAAATGTCCTAAAATGCGCATCTGACATTTTCGTGCACAGGGCGCCGTAGATGCGCACGAAAATATGTCCGGAGCCGTTTCGAGCGGCGAACTGCCTGAAGTGTTTTCCAGACCCTAGAAACTCCCCAAAACCGTTTTTAACAGAAAAGCATCTCGAAACGTCCTAAAACGCGCATCTGAACATTTTCGTGCACATGTGCCGTAGATGCGCACGAAAATCCGTCCGGAGCCGTTTCGAGCGCCGAACTGCCTGAAGTGATTTCCAGACCCTAGAAACTCCCCAAAACCGTTTTTAACAGAAAAGCATCTCGAAATGTCCTAAAATGCGCATCTGACATTTTCGTGCACAGGGCGCCGTAGATGCGCACGAAAATATGTCCGGAGCCGTTTCGAGCGGCGAACTGCGTGAAGTGTTTTCCAGACCCTAGAAACTCCCCAAAACCGTTTTTAACAGAAAAGCATCTCGAAATGTCCTAAAACGCGCATCTGAACATTTTCGTGCACAGGTGCCGTAGATGCGCACGAAAATCCGTCCGGAGCAGTTTCTAGCGCCGAACTGCCTGAAGTGTTTTCCAGACCCTAGAAACTCCCCAAAACCGTTTTTAACAGAAAAGCATCTCGAAATGTCCTAAAACGCGCATCTGAACATTTTCGTGCACAGGTGCCGTAGATGCGCACGAAAATCCGTCCGGAGCCGTTTCGAGCGCCGAACTGCCTGAAGTGTTTTCCAGACCCTAGAAACTCCCCAAAACCGTTTTTAACAGAAAAGCATCTCGAAATGTCCTAAAACGCGCATCTGAACATTTTCGTGCACAGGTGCCGTTGATGCGCACGAAAATCCGTCCGGAGCAGTTTCGAGAGCCGAACTGCCTGAAGTGTTTTCCAGACCCTAGAAACTCCCCAAAACCGTTTTTAACAGAAAAGCATCTCGAAATGTCCTAAAACGCGCATCTGAACATTTTCGTGCACAGGTGCCGTAGATGCGCACGAAAATCCGTCCGGAGCAGTTTCGAGCGCCGAACTGTCTGAAGTGTTTTCCAGACCCTAGAAACTCCCCAAAACCGTTTTAAACGAAAAGCATCTCGAAATGTCCTAAAACGCGCATCTGAAAATTTTCGTGCACAGGTGCCGTAGATGCGCACGAAAATCCGTCCGGAGCCGTTTCGAGCGCCGAACTGCCTAAAGTGTTTTCCAGACCCTAGAAACTCCCCAAAACCGTTTTTAACAGAAAAGCATCTCGAAATGTCCTAAAACGCGAATCTGAACATTTTCGTGCACAGGTGCCGTAGATGCGCACGAAAATCCGTCCGGAGCCGTTTCGAGCGCCGAACTGCCTGAAGTGTTTTCCAGACCCTAGAAACTCCCTAAAACCGTTTTTAACAGAAAAGCATCTCGAAATGTCCTAAAACGCGCATCTGAACATTTTCGTGCACAGGTGCCGTAGATGCGCACGAAAATCCGTCCGGAGCCGTTTCGAGCGCCGAACTGCCTGAAGTGTTTTCCAGACCCTAGAAACTCCCCAAAACCGTTTTTAACAGAAAAGCATCTCGAAATGTCCTAAAACGCGCATATGAACATTTTCGTGCACAGGTGCCGTAGATGCGTACGAAAATCCGTCCGGAGCCGTTTCGAGCGCCGAACTGCCTGAAGTGTTTTTTAGACCCTAGAAACTCCCCAAAACCATTTTTAACAGAAAAGCATCTCGAAATGTCCTAAAACGCGCATCTGAACATTTTCGTGCACAGGTGCCGTAGATGCGCACGAAAATCCGTCCGGAGCCGTTTCGAGCGCCGAACTGCCTGAAGTGTTTTCCAGACCCTAGAAACTCCCCAAAACCGTTTTTAAACGAAAAGCATCTCGAAATGTCCTAAAACGCGCATCTGAAAATTTTCGTATACAGGTGCCGTAGATACGCACGAAAATCCGTCCGAAGCCGTTTCGAGCGCCGAACTGCCTGAAGTGTTTTCCAGACCCTAGAAACTCCCTAAAACCGTTTTTAACAGAAAAGCATCTCGAAATGTCCTAAAACGCGCATCTGAACATTTTCGTGCACAAGTGCTGTAGATGCGCACGAAAATCCGTCCGGAGCAGTTTCGAGCGCCGAACTGCCTGAAGTGTTTTCCAGACCCTAGAAACTCCCTAAAACCGTTTCTAAACGAAAAGCATCTCGAAATGTCCTAAAACGCGCATCTGAACATTTTCGTGCACAGGTGCCGTTGATGCGCACGAAAATCCGTCCGGAGCAGTTTCGAGAGCCGAACTGCCTGAAGTGTTTTCCAGACCCTAGAAACTCCCCAAAACCATTTTTAACAGAAAAGCATCTCGAAATGTCCTAAAACGCGCATCTGAAAATTTTCGTGCACAGGTGCCGTAGATGCGCACGAAAATCCGTCCGGAGCCGTTTCGAGCGCCGAACTGCCTGAAGTGTTTTCCAGACCCTAGAAACTCCCTAAAACCGTTTTTAACAGTAAAGCATCTCGAAATGTCCTAAAACGCGCATCTGAACATTTTCGTGCACAGGTGCCGTAGATGCGCACGAAAATCCGTCCGGAGCCGTTTCGAGCGCCGAACTGCCTGAAGTGTTTTTTAGACCCTAGAAACTCCCCAAAACCATTTTTAACAGAAAAGCATCTCGAAATGTCCTAAAACGCGCATCTGAACATTTTCGTGCACAGGTGCCGTAGATGCGTACGAAAATCCGTCCGGAGCCGTTTCGAGCGCCGAACTGCCTGAAGTGTTTTCCAGACCCTAGAAACTCCCCAAAACCGTTTTTAACAGAAAAGCATCTCGAAATGTCCTAAAACGCGCATCTGAACATTTTCGTGCACAGGTGCCGTAGATGCGCACGAAAATCCGTCCGGAGCCGTTTCGAGCGCCGAACTGCCTGAAGTGTTTTTTCCAGACCCTAGAAACTCCCCAAAACCGTTTTTAAACGAAAAGCATCTCGAAATGTCCTAAAACGCGCATCTGAAAATTTTCGTACACAGGTGCCGTAGATGCGCACGAAAATCCGTCCGAAGCCGTTTCGAGCGCCGAACTGCCTGAAGTGTTTTCCAGACCCTAGAAACTCCCTAAAACCGTTTTTAACAGAAAAGCATCTCGAAATGTCCTAAAACGCGCATCTGAACATTTTCGTGCACAGGTGCTGTAGATGCGCACGAAAATCCGTCCGGAGCAGTTTCGAGCGCCGAACTGCCTGAAGTGTTTTCCAGACCCTAGAAACTCCCTAAAACCGTTTCTAAACGAAAAGCATCTCGAAATGTCCTAAAACGCGCATCTGAACATTTTCGTGCACAGGTGCCGTTCATGCGCACGAAAATCCGTCCGGAGCAGTTTCGAGAGCCGAACTGCCTGAAGTGTTTTCCAGACCCTAGAAACTCCCCAAAACCATTTTTAACAGAAAAGCATCTCGAAATGTCCTAAAACGCGCATCTGAAAATTTTCGTGCACAGGTGCCGTAGATGCGCACGAAAATCCGTCCGGAGCCGTTTTGAGCGCCGAACTGCCTGAAGTGTTTTCCAGACCCTAGAAACTCCCTAAAACCGTTTTTAACAGTAAAGCATCTCGAAATGTCCTAAAACGCGCATCTGAACATATTCGTGCACAGGTGCCGTAGATGCGCACGAAAATCCGTCCGGAGCCGTTTCGAGCGCCGAACTGCCTGAAGTGTTTTCCAGACCCTAGAAACTCCCTAAAACCGTTTTTAACAGAAAAGCATCTCGAAATGTCCTAAAACGCGAATCTGAACATTTTCGTGCACAGGTGCCGTAGATGCGTACGAAAATCCGTCCGGAGCCGTTTCGAGCGCCGAACTGCCTGAAGTGTTTTCCAGACCCTAGAAACTCCCCAAAACCGTTTTTAACAGAAAAGCATCTCGAAATGTCCTAAAATGCGCATCTGAACATTTTCGTGCACAGGTGCCGTAGATGCGTACGAAAATCTGTCCGGAGCCGTTTCGAGCGCCGAACTGCCTGAAGTGTTTTCCAGACCCTAGAAACTCCCCAAAACCGTTTTTAACAGAAAAGCATCTCGAAATGTCCTAAAACGCGCATCTGAACATTTTCGTGCACAGGTGCCGTTGATGCGCACGAAAATCCGTCCGGAGCAGTTTCGAGAGCCGAACTGCCTGAAGTGTTTTCCAGACCCTAGAAACTCCCCAAAACCGTTTTTAACAGAAAAGCATCTCGAAATGTCCTAAAACGCGCATCTGAACATTTTCGTGCACCGGTGCCGTAGATGCGTACGAAAATCCGTCCGTAGCCGTTTCGAGCGCCGAACTGCCTGAAGTGTTTTCCAGACCCTAGAAACTCCCCAAAACCGTTTTTAACAGAAAAGCATCTCGAAATGTCCTAAAACGCGCATCTGAACATTTTCGTGCACAGGTGCCGTAGATGCGCACGAAAATCCGTCCGGAGCCGTTTCGAGCGCCGAACTGCCTGAAGTGTTTTTTAGACCCTAGAAACTCCCCAAAACCGTTTTTAACAGAAAAGCATCTCGAAATGTCCTAAAATGCGCATCTGAACATTTTCGTGCACAGGTGCCGTAGATGCGTACGAAAATCCGTCCGGAGCCGTTTCGAGCACCGAACTGCCTGAAGTGTTTTCCAGACCCTAGAAACTCCCCAAAACCGTTTTTAACAGAAAAGCATCTCGAAATGTCCTAAAACGCGAATCTGAACATTTTCGTGCACAGGTGCCGTAGATGCGCACGAAAATCCGTCCGGAGGAGTTTCGAGCGCCGAACTGCCTGAAGTGTTTTCCAGACCCTAGAAACTCCCCAAAACCGTTTTTAACAGAAAAGCATCTCGAAATGTCCTAAAACGCGCATCTGAACATTTTCGTGCACAGGTGCCGTAGATGCGCCCGAAAATCCGTCCGGAGCCGTTTCGAGCGCCGAATTGCCTGAAGTGTTTTCCAGACCCTAGAAACTCCCCAAAACCGTTTTTAAACGAAAAGCATCTCGAAATGTCCTAAAACGCGCATCTGAACATTTTCGTGCACAGGTGCCGTTGATGCGCACGAAAATCCGTCCGGAGCAGTTTCGAGAGCCGAACTGCCTGAAGTGTTTTCCAGACCCTAGAAACTCCCCAAAACCGTTTTTAATAGAAAAGCATCTCGAAATGTCCTAAAACGCGCATCTGAACATTTTCGTGCACAAGTGCCGTTGATGCGCACGAAAATCCGTCCGGAGCAGTTTCGAGCGCCGAACTGCCTGAAGTGTTTTCCAGACCCTAGAAACTCCCCAAAACCGTTTTTAACAGAAAAGCATCTCGAAATGTCCTAAAACGCGCATCTGAACATTTTCGTGCACAGGTGCCGTTGATGCGCACGAAAATCCGTCCGGAGCAGTTTCGAGAGCCGAACTGCCTGAAGTGTTTTCCAGACCGTAGAAACTCCCCAAAACCATTTTTAACAGAAAAGCATCTCGAAATGTCCTAAAACGCGCATCTGAACATTTTCGTGCACAGGTGGCGTAGATGCGCACGAAAATCCGTCCGGAGCAGTTTCGAGCGCCGAACTGCCTGAAGTGTTTTCCAGACCCTAGAAACTCCCCAAAACCGTTTTTAACGAAAAGCATCTCGAAATGTCCTAAAACGCGCATCTGAACATTTTCGTGCACAGGTGCCGTAGATGCGCACGAAAATCCGTCCGGAGCAGTTTCGAGCGCCGAACTGCCTGAAGTATTTGCCAGACCCTAGAAACTCCCCAAAACCGTTTTTAAACGAAAAGCATCTCGAAATGTCCTAAAACGCGCATCTGAAAATTTTCGTGCACAGGTGCCGTAGATGCGCACGAAAATCCGTCCGGAGCCGTTTCGAGCGCCGAACTGCCTGAACTGTTTACCAGACCCTAGAAACTCCCCAAAACCGTTTTTAACAGAAAAGCATCTCGAAATGTCCTAAAACGCGAATCTGAACATTTTCGTGCACAGGTGCCGTTGATGCGCACGAAAATCCGTCCGGAGCAGTTTCGAGAGCCGAACTGCCTGAAGTGTTTTCCAGACCCTAGAAACTCCCTAAAACCGTTTTTAACAGAAAAGCATCTCGAAATGTCCTAAAACGCGCATCTGAACATTTTCGTGCACAGGTGCCGTAGATGCGCACGAAAATCCGTCCGGAGCCGTTTCGAGCGGCGAACTGCCTGAATTGTTTTCCAGACCCTAGAAACTCCCCAAAACCGTTTTTAACAGAAAAGCATCTCGAAATGTCCTAAAACGCGCATCTGAACATTTTCGTGCACAGGTGCCGTTGATGCGCACGAAAATCCGTCCGGAGCAGTTTCGAGAGCCGAACTGCCTGAAGTGTTTTCCAGACCCTAGAAACTCCCCAAAACCGTTTTTAACAGAAAAGCATCTCGAAATGTCCTAAAACGCGCATCTGAACATTTTCGTGCACAGGTGCCGTAGATGCGCACGAAAATCCGTCCGGAGCAGTTTCGAGCGCCGAACTGTCTGAAGTGTTTTCCAGACCCTAGAAACTCCCCAAAACCGTTTTAAACGAAAAGCATCTCGAAATGTCCTAAAACGCGCATCTGAAAATTTTCGTGCACAGGTGCCGTAGATGCGCACGAAAATCCGTCCGGAGCCGTTTCGAGCGCCGAACTGCCTGAAGTGTTTTTTCCAGACCCTAGAAACTCCCCAAAACCGTTTTTAAACGAAAAGCATCTCGAAATGTCCTAAAACGCGCATCTGAAAATTTTCGTACACAGGTGCCGTAGATGCGCACGAAAATCCGTCCGAAGCCGTTTCGAGCGCCGAACTGCCTGAAGTGTTTTCCAGACCCTAGAAACTCCCTAAAACCGTTTTTAACAGAAAAGGATCTCGAAATGTCCTAAAACGCGCATCTGAACATTTTCGTGCACAGGTGCTGTAGATGCGCACGAAAATCCGTCCGGAGCAGTTTCGAGCGCCGAACTGCCTGAAGTGTTTTCCAGACCCTAGAAACTCCCTAAAACCGTTTCTAAACGAAAAGCATCTCGAAATGTCCTAAAACGCGCATCTGAACATTTTCGTGCACAGGTGCCGTAGATGCGTACGAAAATCCGTCCGGAGCCGTTTCGAGCGCCGAACTGCCTGAAGTGTTTTCCAGACCCTAGAAACTCCCCAAAACCGTTTTTAACAGAAAAGCATCTCGAAATGTCCTAAAACGCGCATCTGAACATTTTCGTGCACAGGTGCCGTAGATGCGCACGAAAATCCGTCCGGAGCCGTTTCGAGCGCCGAACTGCCTGAAGTGTTTTTTCCAGACCCTAGAAACTCCCCAAAACCGTTTTTAAACGAAAAGCATCTCGAAATGTCCTAAAACGCGCATCTGAAAATTTTCGTACACAGGTGCCGTAGATGCGCACGAAAATCCGTCCGAAGCCGTTTCGAGCGCCGAACTGCCTGAAGTGTTTTCCAGACCCTAGAAACTCCCTAAAACCGTTTTTAACAGAAAAGCATCTCGAAATGTCCTAAAACGCGCATCTGAACATTTTCGTGCACAGGTGCTGTAGATGCGCACGAAAATCCGTCCGGAGCAGTTTCGAGCGCCGAACTGCCTGAAGTGTTTTCCAGACCCTAGAAACTCCCTAAAACCGTTTCTAAACGAAAAGCATCTCGAAATGTCCTAAAACGCGCATCTGAACATTTTCGTGCACAGGTGCCGTTCATGCGCACGAAAATCCGTCCGGAGCAGTTTCGAGAGCCGAACTGCCTGAAGTGTTTTCCAGACCCTAGAAACTCCCCAAAACCATTTTTAACAGAAAAGCATCTCGAAATGTCCTAAAACGCGCATCTGAAAATTTTCGTGCACAGGTGCCGTAGATGCGCACGAAAATCCGTCCGGAGCCGTTTCGAGCGCCGAACTGCCTGAAGTGTTTTCCAGACCCTAGAAACTCCCTAAAACCGTTTTTAACAGTAAAGCATCTCGAAATGTCCTAAAACGCGCATCTGAACATATTCGTGCACAGGTGCCGTAGATGCGCACGAAAATCCGTCCGGAGCCGTTTCGAGCGCCGAACTGCCTGAAGTGTTTTCCAGACCCTAGAAACTCCCTAAAACCGTTTTTAACAGAAAAGCATCTCGAAATGTCCTAAAACGCGAATCTGAACATTTTCGTGCACAGGTGCCGTAGATGCGTACGAAAATCCGTCCGGAGCCGTTTCGAGCGCCGAACTGCCTGAAGTGTTTTCCAGACCCTAGAAACTCCCCAAAACCGTTTTTAACAGAAAAGCATCTCGAAATGTCCTAAAATGCGCATCTGAACATTTTCGTGCACAGGTGCCGTAGATGCGTACGAAAATCTGTCCGGAGCCGTTTCGAGCGCCGAACTGCCTGAAGTGTTTTCCAGACCCTAGAAACTCCCCAAAACCGTTTTTAACAGAAAAGCATCTCGAAATGTCCTAAAACGCGCATCTGAACATTTTCGTGCACAGGTGCCGTTGATGCGCACGAAAATCCATCCGGAGCAGTTTCGAGAGCCGAACTGCCTGAAGTGTTTTCCAGACCCTAGAAACTCCCCAAAACCGTTTTTAACAGAAAAGCATCTCGAAATGTCCTAAAACGCGCATCTGAACATTTTCGTGCACCGGTGCCGTAGATGCGTACGAAAATCCGTCCGTAGCCGTTTCGAGCGCCGAACTGCCTGAAGTGTTTTCCAGACCCTAGAAACTCCCCAAAACCGTTTTTAACAGAAAAGCATCTCGAAATGTCCTAAAACGCGCATCTGAACATTTTCGTGCACAGGTGCCGTAGATGCGCACGAAAATCCGTCCGGAGCCGTTTCGAGCGCCGAACTGCCTGAAGTGTTTTTTAGACCCTAGAAACTCCCCAAAACCGTTTTTAACAGAAAAGCATCTCGAAATGTCCTAAAATGCGCATCTGAACATTTTCGTGCACAGGTGCCGTAGATGCGTACGAAAATCCGTCCGGAGCCGTTTCGAGCACCGAACTGCCTGAAGTGTTTTCCAGACCCTAGAAACTCCCCAAAACCGTTTTTAACAGAAAAGCATCTCGAAATGTCCTAAAACGCGAATCTGAACATTTTCGTGCACAGGTGCCGTAGATGCGCACGAAAATCCGTCCGGAGGAGTTTCGAGCGCCGAACTGCCTGAAGTGTTTTCCAGACCCTAGAAACTCCCCAAAACCGTTTTTAACAGAAAAGCATCTCGAAATGTCCTAAAACGCGCATCTGAACATTTTCGTGCACAGGTGCCGTAGATGCGCACGAAAATCCGTCCGGAGCAGTTTCGAGCGCCGAACTGCCTGAAGTGTTTTCCAGACCCTAGAAACTCCCCAAAACCGTTTTTAAACGAAAAGCATCTCGAAATGTCCTAAAACGCGCATCTGAACATTTTCGTGCACTGGTGCCGTTGATGCGCACGAAAATCCGTCCGGAGCCGTTTCGAGCGCCGAATTGCCTGAAGTGTTTTCCAGACCCTAGAAACTCCCCAAAACCGTTTTTAAACGAAAAGCATCTCGAAATGTCCTAAAACGCGCATCTGAACATTTTCGTGCACAGGTGCCGTTGATGCGCACGAAAATCCGTCCGGAGCAGTTTCGAGAGCCGAACTGCCTGAAGTGTTTTCCAGACCCTAGAAACTCCCCAAAACCGTTTTTAATAGAAAAGCATCTCGAAATGTCCTAAAACGCGCATCTGAACATTTTCGTGCACAAGTGCCGTTGATGCGCACGAAAATCCGTCCGGAGCAGTTTCGAGAGCCGAACTGCCTGAAGTGTTTTCCAGACCGTAGAAACTCCCCAAAACCATTTTTAACAGAAAAGCATCTCGAAATGTCCTAAAACGCGCATCTGAACATTTTCGTGCACAGGTGGCGTAGATGCGCACGAAAATCCGTCCGGAGCAGTTTCGAGCGCCGAACTGCCTGAAGTGTTTTCCAGACCCTAGAAACTCCCCAAAACCGTTTTTAACGAAAAGCATCTCGAAATGTCCTAAAACGCGCATCTGAACATTTTCGTGCACAGGTGCCGTAGATGCGCACGAAAATCCGTCCGGAGCAGTTTCGAGCGCCGAACTGCCTGAAGTATTTGCCAGACCCTAGAAACTCCCCAAAACCGTTTTTAAACGAAAAGCATCTCGAAATGTCCTAAAACGCGCATCTGAAAATTTTCGTGCACAGGTGCCGTAGATGCGCACGAAAATCCGTCCGGAGCCGTTTCGAGCGCCGAACTGCCTGAACTGTTTACCAGACCCTAGAAACTCCCCAAAACCGTTTTTAACAGAAAAGCATCTCGAAATGTCCTAAAACGCGAATCTGAACATTTTCGTGCACAGGTGCCGTAGATGCGCACGAAAATCCGTCCGGAGCCGTTTCGAGCGCCGAACTGCCTGAAGTGTTTTCCAGACCCTAGAAACTCCCTAAAACCGTTTTTAACAGAAAAGCATCTCGAAATGTCCTAAAACGCGCATCTGAACATTTTCGTGCACAGGTCCGTAGATGCGCACGAAAATCCGTCCGGAGCCGTTTCGAGCGGCGAACTGCCTGAAGTGTTTTCCAGACCCTAGAAACTCCCCAAAACCGTTTTTAACAGAAAAGCATCTCGAAATGTCCTAAAACGCGCATCTGAACATTTTCGTGCACAGGTGCCGTTGATGCGCACGAAAATCCGTCCGGAGCAGTTTCGAGAGCCGAACTGCCTGAAGTGTTTTCCAGACCCTAGAAACTCCCCAAAACCGTTTTTAACAGAAAAGCATCTCGAAATGTCCTAAAACGCGCATCTGAACATTTTCGTGCACAGGTGCCGTAGATGCGCACGAAAATCCGTCCGGAGCAGTTTCGAGCGCCGAACTGTCTGAAGTGTTTTCCAGACCCTAGAAACTCCCCAAAACCGTTTTAAACGAAAAGCATCTCGAAATGTCCTAAAACGCGCATCTGAAAATTTTCGTGCACAGGTGCCGTAGATGCGCACGAAAATCCGTCCGGAGCCGTTTCGAGCGGCGAACTGCCTGAAGTGTTTTCCAGACCCTAGAAACTCCCCAAAACCGTTTTTAACAGAAAAGCATCTCGAAATGTCCTAAAACGCGCATCTGAACATTTTCGTGCACAGGTGCCGTTGATGCGCACGAAAATCCGTCCGGAGCAGTTTCGAGAGCCGAACTGCCTGAAGTGTTTTCCAGACCCTAGAAACTCCCCAAAACCGTTTTTAACAGAAAAGCATCTCGAAATGTCCTAAAACGCGCATCTGAACATTTTCGTGCACAGGTGCCGTAGATGCGCACGAAAATCCGTCCGGAGCCGTTTCGAGCGGCGAACTGCCTGAAGTGTTTTCCAGACCCTAGAAACTCCCCAAAACCGTTTTTAACAGAAAAGCATCTCGAAATGTCCTAAAACGCGCATCTGAACATTTTCGTGCACAGGTGCCGTTGATGCGCACGAAAATCCGTCCGGAGCAGTTTCGAGAGCCGAACTGCCTGAAGTGTTTTCCAGACCCTAGAAACTCCCCAAAACCGTTTTTAACAGAAAAGCATCTCGAAATGTCCTAAAACGCGCATCTGAACATTTTCGTGCACAGGTGCCGTAGATGCGCACGAAAATCCGTCCGGAGCAGTTTCGAGCGCCGAACTGTCTGAAGTGTTTTCCAGACCCTAGAAACTCCCCAAAACCGTTTTAAACGAAAAGCATCTCGAAATGTCCTAAAACGCGCATCTGAAAATTTTCGTGCACAGGTGCCGTAGATGCGCACGAAAATCCGTCCGGAGCCGTTTCGAGCGCCGAACTGCCTGAAGTGTTTTCCAGACCCTAGAAACTCCCCAAAACCGTTTTTAACAGAAAAGCATCTCGAAATGTCCTAAAACGCGAATCTGAACATTTTCGTGCACAGGTGCCGTAGATGCGCACGAAAATCCGTCCGGAGCCGTTTCGAGCGCCGAACTGCCTGAAGTGTTTTCCAGACCCTAGAAACTCCCCAAAACCGTTTTTAACAGAAAAGCATCTCGAAATGTCCTAAAACGCGCATCTGAACATTTTCGTGCACAGGTGCCGTAGATGCGCACGAAAATCCGTCCGGAGCAGTTTCGAGCGCCGAACTGTCTGAAGTGTTTTCCAGACCCTAGAAACTCCCCAAAACCGTTTTAAACGAAAAGCATCTCGAAATGTCCTAAAACGCGCATCTGAAAATTTTCGTGCACAGGTGCCGTAGATGCGCACGAAAATCCGTCCGGAGCCGTTTCGAGCGCCGAACTGCCTGAAGTGTTTTCCAGACCCTAGAAACTCCCTAAAACCGTTTTTAACAGAAAAGCATCTCGAAATGTCCTAAAACGCGCATCTGAACATTTTCGTGCACAGGTGCCGTAGATGCGCACGAAAATCCGTCCGGAGCCGTTTCGAGCGCCGAACTGCCTGAAGTGTTTTCCAGACCCTAGAAACTCCCCAAAACCGTTTTTAACAGAAAAGCATCTCGAAATGTCCTAAAACGCGCATATGAACATTTTCGTGCACAGGTGCCGTAGATGCGTACGAAAATCCGTCCGGAGCCGTTTCGAGCGCCGAACTGCCTGAAGTGTTTTCCAGACCCTAGAAACTCCCTAAAACCGTTTCTAAACGAAAAGCATCTCGAAATGTCCTAAAACGCGCATCTGAACATTTTCGTGCACAGGTGCCGTTGATGCGCACGAAAATCCGTCCGGAGCAGTTTCGAGAGCCGAACTGCCTGAAGTGTTTTCCAGACCCTAGAAACTCCCCAAAACCGTTTTTAACAGAAAAGCATCTCGAAATGTCCTAAAACGCGCATCTGAAAATTTTCGTGCACAGGTGCTGTAGATGCGCACGAAAATCCGTCCGGAGCCGTTTCGAGCGCCGAACTGCCTGAAGTGTTTTCCAGACCCTAGAAACTCCCTAAAACCGTTTTTAACAGTAAAGCATCTCGAAATGTCCTAAAACGCGCATCTGAACATTTTCGTGCACAGGTGCCGTAGATGCGCACGAAAATCCGTCCGGAGCCGTTTCGAGCGCCGAACTGCCTGAAGTGTTTTTTAGACCCTAGAAACTCCCCAAAACCATTTTTAACAGAAAAGCATCTCGAAATGTCCTAAAACGCGCATCTGAACATTTTCGTGCACAGGTGCCGTAGATGCGTACGAAAATCCGTCCGGAGCCGTTTCGAGCGCCGAACTGCCTGAAGTGTTTTCCAGACCCTAGAAACTCCCCAAAACCGTTTTTAACAGAAAAGCATCTCGAAATGTCCTAAAACGCGCATCTGAACATTTTCGTGCACAGGTGCCGTTGATGCGCACGAAAATCCGTCCGGAGCAGTTTCGAGAGCCGAACTGCCTGAAGTGTTTTCCAGACCCTAGAAACTCCCCAAAACCGTTTTTAACAGAAAAGCATCTCGAAATGTCCTAAAACGCGCATCTGAACATTTTCGTGCACAGGTGCCGTAGATGCGTACGAAAATCCGTCCGGAGCCGTTTCGAGCGCCGAACTGCCTAAAGTGTTTTCCAGACCCTAGAAACTCCCCAAAACCGTTTTTAACAGAAAAGCATCTCGAAATGTCCTAAAACGCGCATCTGAACATTTTCCTGCACAGGTGCCGTAGATGCGCACGAAAATCCGTCCGGAGCCGTTTCGAGCGCCGAACTGCCTGAAGTGTTTTCCAGACCCTAGAAACTCCCCAAAACCGTTTTTAACAGAAAAGCATCTCGAAATGTCCTAAAACGCGCATCTGAACATTTTCGTGCACAGGTGCCGTAGATGCGCACGAAAATCCGTCCGGAGCAGTTTCGAGCGCCGAACTGTCTGAAGTGTTTTCCAGACCCTAGAAACTCCCCAAAACCGTTTTAAACGAAAAGCATCTCGAAATGTCCTAAAACGCGCATCTGAAAATTTTCGTGCACAGGTGCCGTAGATGCGCACGAAAATCCGTCCGGAGCCGTTTCGAGCGCCGAACTGCCTGAAGTGTTTTCCAGACCCTAGAAACTCCCCAAAACCGTTTTTAACAGAAAAGCATCTCGAAATGTCCTAAAACGCGAATCTGAACATTTTCGTGCACAGGTGCCGTAGATGCGCACGAAAATCCGTCCGGAGCCGTTTCGAGCGCCGAACTGCCTGAAGTGTTTTCCAGACCCTAGAAACTCCCTAAAACCGTTTTTAACAGAAAAGCAACTCGAAATGTCCTAAAACGCGCATCTGAACATTTTCGTGCACAGGTGCCGTAGATGCGCACGAAAATCCGTCCGGAGCCGTTTCGAGCGCCGAACTGCCTGAAGTGTTTTCCAGACCCTAGAAACTCCCCAAAACCGTTTTTAACAGAAAAGCATCTCGAAATGTCCTAAAACGCGCATATGAACATTTTCGTGCACAGGTGCCGTAGATGCGTACGAAAATCCGTCCGGAGCCGTTTCGAGCGCCGAACTGCCTGAAGTGTTTTTTAGACCCTAGAAACTCCCCAAAACCATTTTTAACAGAAAAGCATCTCGAAATGTCCTAAAACGCGCATCTGAACATTTTCGTGCACAGGTGCCGTAGATGCGTACGAAAATCCGTCCGGAGCCGTTTCGAGCGCCGAACTGCCTGAAGTGTTTTCCAGACCCTAGAAACTCCCCAAAACCGTTTTTAACAGAAAAGCATCTCGAAATGTCCTAAAACGCGCATCTGAACATTTTCGTGCACAGGTGCCGTAGATGCGCACGAAAATCCGTCCGGAGCCGTTTCGAGCGCCGAACTGCCTGAAGTGTTTTCCAGACCCTAGAAACTCCCCAAAACCGTTTTTAAACGAAAAGCATCTCGAAATGTCCTAAAACGCGCATCTGAAAATTTTCGTATACAGGTGCCGTAGATGCGCACGAAAATCCGTCCGAAGCCGTTTCGAGCGCCGAACTGCCTGAAGTGTTTTCCAGACCCTAGAAACTCCCTAAAACCGTTTTTAACAGAAAAGCATCTCGAAATGTCCTAAAACGCGCATCTGAACATTTTCGTGCACAGGTGCTGTAGATGCGCACGAAAATCCGTCCGGAGCAGTTTCGAGCGCCGAACTGCCTGAAGTGTTTTCCAGACCCTAGAAACTCCCTAAAACCGTTTCTAAACGAAAAGCATCTCGAAATGTCCTAAAACGCGCATCTGAACATTTTCGTGCACAGGTGCCGTTCATGCGCACGAAAATCCGTCCGGAGCAGTTTCGAGAGCCGAACTGCCTGAAGTGTTTTCCAGACCCTAGAAACTCCCCAAAACCATTTTTAACAGAAAAGCATCTCGAAATGTCCTGAAACGCGCATCTGAAAATTTTCGTGCACAGGTGCCGTAGATGCGCACGAAAATCCGTCCGGAGCCGTTTCGAGCGCCGAACTGCCTGAAGTGTTTTCCAGACCCTAGAAACTCCCCAAAACCGTTTTTAACAGAAAAGCATCTCGAAATGTCCTAAAACGCGCATATGAACATTTTCGTGCACAGGTGCCGTAGATGCGTACGAAAATCCGTCCGGAGCCGTTTCGAGCGCCGAACTGCCTGAAGTGTTTTTTAGACCCTAGAAACTCCCCAAAACCATTTTTAACAGAAAAGCATCTCGAAATGTCCTAAAACGCGCATCTGAACATTTTCGTGCACAGGTGCCGTAGATGCGTACGAAAATCCGTCCGGAGCCGTTTCGAGCGCCGAACTGCCTGAAGTGTTTTCCAGACCCTAGAAACTCCCCAAAACCGTTTTTAACAGAAAAGCATCTCGAAATGTCCTAAAACGCGCATCTGAACATTTTCGTGCACAGGTGCCGTAGATGCGCACGAAAATCCGTCCGGAGCCGTTTCGAGCGCCGAACTGCCTGAAGTGTTTTCCAGACCCTAGAAACTCCCCAAAACCGTTTTTAAACGAAAAGCATCTCGAAATGTCCTAAAACGCGCATCTGAAAATTTTCGTATACAGGTGCCGTAGATGCGCACGAAAATCCGTCCGAAGCCGTTTCGAGCGCCGAACTGCCTGAAGTGTTTTCCAGACCCTAGAAACTCCCTAAAACCGTTTTTAACAGAAAAGCATCTCGAAATGTCCTAAAACGCGCATCTGAACATTTTCGTGCACAGGTGCTGTAGATGCGCACGAAAATCCGTCCGGAGCAGTTTCGAGCGCCGAACTGCCTGAAGTGTTTTCCAGACCCTAGAAACTCCCTAAAACCGTTTCTAAACGAAAAGCATCTCGAAATGTCCTAAAACGCGCATCTGAACATTTTCGTGCACAGGTGCCGTTCATGCGCACGAAAATCCGTCCGGAGCAGTTTCGAGAGCCGAACTGCCTGAAGTGTTTTCCAGACCCTAGAAACTCCCCAAAACCATTTTTAACAGAAAAGCATCTCGAAATGTCCTGAAACGCGCATCTGAAAATTTTCGTGCACAGGTGCCGTAGATGCGCACGAAAATCCGTCCGGAGCCGTTTCGAGCGCCGAACTGCCTGAAGTGTTTTCCAGACCCTAGAAACTCCCTAAAACCGTTTTTAACAGTAAAGCATCTCGAAATGTCCTAAAACGCGCATCTGAACATATTCGTGCACAGGTGCCGTAGATGCGCACGAAAATCCGTCCGGAGCCGTTTCGAGCGCCGAACTGCCTGAAGTGTTTTCCAGACCCTAGAAACTCCCTAAAACCGTTTTTAACAGAAAAGCATCTCGAAATGTCCTAAAACGCGAATCTGAACATTTTCGTGCACAGGTGCCGTAGATGCGTACGAAAATCCGTCCGGAGCCGTTTCGAGCGCCGAACTGCCTGAAGTGTTTTCCAGACCCTAGAAACTCCCCAAAACCGTTTTTAACAGAAAAGCATCTCGAAATGTCCTAAAATGCGCATCTGAACATTTTCGTGCACAGGTGCCGTAGATGCGTACGAAAATCTGTCCGGAGCCGTTTCGAGCGCCGAACTGCCTGAAGTGTTTTCCAGACCCTAGAAACTCCCCAAAACCGTTTTTAACAGAAAAGCATCTCGAAATGTCCTAAAACGCGCATCTGAACATTTTCGTGCACAGGTGCCGTTGATGCGCACGAAAATCCGTCCGGAGCAGTTTCGAGAGCCGAACTGCCTGAAGTGTTTTCCAGACCCTAGAAACTCCCCAAAACCGTTTTTAACAGAAAAGCATCTCGAAATGTCCTAAAACGCGCATCTGAACATTTTCGTGCACCGGTGCCGTAGATGCGTACGAAAATCCGTCCGTAGCCGTTTCGAGCGCCGAACTGCCTGAAGTGTTTTCCAGACCCTAGAAACTCCCCAAAACCGTTTTTAACAGAAAAGCATCTCGAAATGTCCTAAAACGCGCATCTGAACATTTTCGTGCACAGGTGCCGTAAATGCGCACGAAAATCCGTCCGGAGCCGTTTCGAGCGCCGAACTGCCTGAAGTGTTTTTTAGACCCTAGAAACTCCCCAAAACCGTTTTTAACAGAAAAGCATCTCGAAATGTCCTAAAATGCGCATCTGAACATTTTCGTGCACAGGTGCCGTAGATGCGTACGAAAATCCGTCCGGAGCCGTTTCGAGCACCGAACTGCCTGAAGTGTTTTCCAGACCCTAGAAACTCCCCAAAACCGTTTTTAACAGAAAAGCATCTCGAAATGTCCTAAAACGCGAATCTGAACATTTTCGTGCACAGGTGCCGTAGATGCGCACGAAAATCCGTCCGGAGGAGTTTCGAGCGCCGAACTGCCTGAAGTGTTTTCCAGACCCTAGAAACTCCCCAAAACCGTTTTTAACAGAAAAGCATCTCGAAATGTCCTAAAACGCGCATCTGAACATTTTCGTGCACAGGTGCCGTAGATGCGCCCGAAAATCCGTCCGGAGCCGTTTCGAGCGCCGAATTGCCTGAAGTGTTTTCCAGACCCTAGAAACTCCCCAAAACCGTTTTTAAACGAAAAGCATCTCGAAATGTCCTAAAACGCGCATCTGAACATTTTCGTGCACAGGTGCCGTTGATGCGCACGAAAATCCGTCCGGAGCAGTTTCGAGAGCCGAACTGCCTGAAGTGTTTTCCAGACCCTAGAAACTCCCCAAAACCGTTTTTAATAGAAAAGCATCTCGAAATGTCCTAAAACGCGCATCTGAACATTTTCGTGCACAAGTGCCGTTGATGCGCACGAAAATCCGTCCGGAGCAGTTTCGAGCGCCGAACTGCCTGAAGTGTTTTCCAGACCCTAGAAACTCCCCAAAACCGTTTTTAACAGAAAAGCATCTCGAAATGTCCTAAAACGCGCATCTGAACATTTTCGTGCACAGGTGCCGTTGATGCGCACGAAAATCCGTCCGGAGCAGTTTCGAGAGCCGAACTGCCTGAAGTGTTTTCCAGACCGTAGAAACTCCCCAAAACCATTTTTAACAGAAAAGCATCTCGAAATGTCCTAAAACGCGCATCTGAACATTTTCGTGCACAGGTGGCGTAGATGCGCACGAAAATCCGTCCGGAGCAGTTTCGAGCGCCGAACTGCCTGAAGTGTTTTCCAGACCCTAGAAACTCCCCAAAACCGTTTTTAACGAAAAGCATCTCGAAATGTCCTAAAACGCGCATCTGAACATTTTCGTGCACAGGTGCCGTAGATGCGCACGAAAATCCGTCCGGAGCAGTTTCGCGCGCCGAACTGCCTGAAGTATTTGCCAGACCCTAGAAACTCCCCAAAACCGTTTTTAAACGAAAAGCATCTCGAAATGTCCTAAAACGCGCATCTGAAAATTTTCGTGCACAGGTGCCGTAGATGCGCACGAAAATCCGTCCGGAGCCGTTTCGAGCGCCGAACTGCCTGAACTGTTTACCAGACCCTAGAAACTCCCCAAAACCGTTTTTAACAGAAAAGCATCTCGAAATGTCCTAAAACGCGAATCTGAACATTTTCGTGCACAGGTGCCGTAGATGCGCACGAAAATCCGTCCGGAGCCGTTTCGAGCGCTGAACTGCCTGAAGTGTTTTCCAGACCCTAGAAACTCCCTAAAACCGTTTTTAACAGAAAAGCATCTCGAAATGTCCTAAAACGCGCATCTGAACATTTTCGTGCACAGGTGCCGTAGATGCGCACGAAAATCCGTCCGGAGCCGTTTCGAGCGGCGAACTGCCTGAAGTGTTTTCCAGACCCTAGAAACTCCCCAAAACCGTTTTTAACAGAAAAGCATCTCGAAATGTCCTAAAACGCGCATCTGAACATTTTCGTGCACAGGTGCCGTTGATGCGCACGAAAATCCGTCCGGAGCAGTTTCGAGAGCCGAACTGCCTGAAGTGTTTTCCAGACCCTAGAAACTCCCCAAAACCGTTTTTAACAGAAAAGCATCTCGAAATGTCCTAAAACGCGCATCTGAACATTTTCGTGCACAGGTGCCGTAGATGCGTACGAAAATCCGTCCGGAGCCGTTTCGAGCGCCGAACTGCCTGAAGTGTTTTCCAGACCCTAGAAACTCCCCAAAACCGTTTTTAACAGAAAAGCATCTCGAAATGTCCTAAAACGCGCATCTGAACATTTTCCTGCACAGGTGCCGTAGATGCGCACGAAAATCCGTCCGGAGCCGTTTCGAGCGCCGAACTGCCTGAAGTGTTTTCCAGACCCTAGAAACTCCCCAAAACCATTTTTAACAGAAAAGCATCTCGAAATGTCCTAAAACGCGCATCTGAACATTTTCGTGCACAGGTGCCGTAGATGCGCACGAAAATCCGTCCCGAGCCGTTTCGAGCGCCGAACTGCCTGAAGTGTTTTCCAGACCCTAGAAACTCCCCAAAACCGTTTTTAACAGAAAAGCATCTCGAAATGTCCTAAAACGCGCATCTGAACATTTTCGTGCACAGGTGCCGTAGATGCGTACGAAAATCCGTCCGGAGCCGTTTCGAGCGCCGAACTGCCTGAAGTGTTTTTTAGACCCTAGAAACTCCCCAAAACCGTTTTTAACAGAAAAGCATCTCGAAATGTCCTAAAACGCGCATCTGAACATTTTCGTGCACAGGTGCCGTAGATGCGTACGAAAATCCGTCCGGAGCCGTTTCGAGCGCCGAACTGCCTGAAGTGTTTTCCAGACCCTAGAAACTCCCCAAAACCGTTTTTAACAGAAAAGCATCTCGAAATGTCCTAAAACGCGCATCTGAACATTTTCGTGCACAGGTGCCGTAGATGCGTACGAAAATCCGTCCGGAGCCGTTTCGAGCGCCGAACTGCCTGAAGTGTTTTTTAGACCCTAGAAACTCCCCAAAACCGTTTTTAACAGAAAAGCATCTCGAAATGTCCTAAAACGCGCATCTGAACATTTTCGTGCACAGGTGCCGTAGATGCGTACGAAAATCCGTCCGGAGCCGTTTCGAGCGCCGAACTGCCTGAAGTGTTTTCCAGACCCTAGAAACTCCCTAAAACCGTTTTTAACAGAAAAGCATCTCGAAATGTCCTAAAACGCGCATCTGAACATTTTCGTGCACAGGTGCCGTAGATGCGCACGAAAATCCGTCCGGAGCAGTTTCGAGCGCCGAACTGCCTGAAGTGTTTTCCAGACCCTAGAAACTCCCTAAAACCGTTTCTAAACGAAAAGCATCTCGTAATGTCCTAAAACGCGCATCTGAACATTTTCGTGCACAGGTGCCGTTGATGCGCACGAAAATCCGTCCGGAGCAGTTTCGAGAGCCGAACTGCCTGAAGTGTTTTCCAGACCCTAGAAACTCCCCAAAACCGTTTTTAACAGAAAAGCATCTCGAAATGTCCTAAAACGCGCATCTGAAAATTTTCGTGCACAGGTGCCGTAGATGCACACGAAAATCCGTCCGGAGCAGTTTCGAGCGCCGAACTGCCTGAAGTGTTTTCCAGACCCTAGAAACTTCCCAAAACCGTTTTTAAACGAAAAGCATCTCGAAATGTCCTAAAACGCGCATCTGAAAATTTTCGTGCACAGGTGCCGTAGATGCGCACGAAAATCCGTCCGGAGCCGTTTCGAGCGCCGAACTGCCTGAAGTGTTTTCCAGACCCTAGAAACTCCCCAAAACCGTTTTTAACAGAAAAGCATCTCGAAATGTCCTAAAACGCGAATCTGAACATTTTCGTGCACAGGTGCCGTAGATGCGCACGAAAATCCGTCCGAAGCCGTTTCGAGCGCCGAACTGCCTGAAGTGTTTTCCAGACCCTAGAAACTCCCTAAAACCGTTTTTAACAGAAAAGCATCTCGAAATGTCCTAAAACGCGCATCTGAACATTTTCGTGCACAGGTGCCGTAGATGCGCACGAAAATCCGTCCGGAGCCGTTTCGAGCGCCGAACTGCCTGAAGTGTTTTCCAGACCCTAGAAACTCCCCAAAACCGTTTTTAACAGAAAAGCATCTCGAAATGTCCTAAAACGCGCATCTGAACATTTTCGTGCACAGGTGCCGTAGATGCGCACGAAAATCCGTCCGGAGCAGTTTCGAGAGCCGAACTGCCTGAAGTGTTTTCCAGACCCTAGAAACTCCCCAAAACCGTTTTTAACAGAAAAGCATCTCGAAATGTCCTAAAACGCGCATCTGAACATTTTCGTGCACAGGTGCCGTAGATGCGTACGAAAATCCGTCCGGAGCCGTTTCGAGCGCCGAACTGCCTGAAGTGTTTTCCAGACCCTAGAAACTCCCCAAAACCGTTTTTAACAGAAAAGCATCTCGAAATGTCCTAAAACGCGCATCTGAACATTTTCCTGCACAGGTGCCGTAGATGCGCACGAAAATCCGTCCGGAGCCGTTTCGAGCGCCGAACTGCCTGAAGTGTTTTCCAGACCCTAGAAACTCCCCAAAACCGTTTTTAACAGAAAAGCATCTCGAAATGTCCTAAAACGCGCATCTGAACATTTTCGTGCACAGGTGCCGTAGATGCGCACGAAAATCCGTCCCGAGCCGTTTCGAGCGCCGAACTGCCTGAAGTGTTTTCCAGACCCTAGAAACTCCCCAAAACCGTTTTTAACAGAAAAGCATCTCGAAATGTCCTAAAACGCGCATCTGAACATTTTCGTGCACAGGTGCCGTAGATGCGTACGAAAATCCGTTCGGAGCCGTTTCGAGCGCCGAACTGCCTGAAGTGTTTTTTAGACCCTAGAAACTCCCCAAAACCGTTTTTAACAGAAAAGCATCTCGAAATGTCCTAAAACGCGCATCTGAACATTTCCGTGCACAGGTGCCGTAGATGCGTACGAAAATCCGTCCGGAGCCGTTTCGAGCGCCGAACTGCCTGAAGTGTTTTCCAGACCCTAGAAACTCCCCAAAACCGTTTTTAACAGAAAAGCATCTCGAAATGTCCTAAAACGCGCATCTGAACATTTTCGTGCACAGGTGCCGTAGATGCGTACGAAAATCCGTCCGGAGCCGTTTCGAGCGCCGAACTGCCTGAAGTGTTTTTTAGACCCTAGAAACTCCCCAAAACCGTTTTTAACAGAAAAGCATCTCGAAATGTCCTAAAACGCGCATCTGAACATTTTCGTGCACAGGTGCCGTAGATGCGTACGAAAATCCGTCCGGAGCCGTTTCGAGCGCCGAACTGCCTGAAGTGTTTTCCAGACCCTAGAAACTCCCTAAAACCGTTTTTAACAGAAAAGCATCTCGAAATGTCCTAAAACGCGCATCTGAACATTTTCGTGCACAGGTGCCGTAGATGCGCACGAAAATCCGTCCGGAGCAGTTTCGAGCGCCGAACTGCCTGAAGTGTTTTCCAGACCCTAGAAACTCTCTAAAACCGTTTCTAAACGAAAAGCATCTCGTAATGTCCTAAAACGCGCATCTGAACATTTTCGTGCACAGGTGCCGTTGATGCGCACGAAAATCCGTCCGGAGCAGTTTCGAGAGCCGAACTGCCTGAAGTGTTTTCCAGACCCTAGAAACTCCCGAAAACCGTTTTTAACAGAAAAGCATCTCGAAATGTCCTAAAACGCGCATCTGAAAATTTTCGTGCGCAGGTGCCGTAGATGCGCACGAAAATCCGTCCGGAGCAGTTTCGAGCGCCGAACTGCCTGAAGTGTTTTCCAGACCCTAGAAACTTCCCAAAACCGTTTTTAAACGAAAAGCATCTCGAAATGTCCTAAAACGCGCATCTGAAAATTTTCGTGCACAGGTGCCGTAGATGCGCACGAAAATCCGTCCGGAGCCGTTTCGAGCGCCGAACTGCCTGAAGTGTTTTCCAGACCCTAGAAACTCCCCAAAACCGTTTTTAACAGAAAAGCATCTCGAAATGTCCTAAAACGCGAATCTGAACATTTTCGTGCACAGGTGCCGTAGATGCGCACGAAAATCCGTCCAGAGCCGTTTCGAGCGCCGAACTGCCTGAAGTGTTTTCCAGACCCTAGAAACTCCCTAAAACCGTTTTTAACAGAAAAGCATCTCGAAATGTCCTAAAACGCGCATCTGAACATTTTCGTGCACAGGTGCCGTAGATGCGCACGAAAATCCGTCCGGAGCCGTTTCGAGCGCCGAACTGCCTGAAGTGTTTTCCAGACCCTAGAAACTCCCCAAAACCGTTTTTAACAGAAAAGCATCTCGAAATGTCCTAAAACGCGCATCTGAACATTTTCGTGCACAGGTGCCGTAGATGCGTACGAAAATCCGTCCGGAGCCGTTTCGAGCGCCGAACTGCCTGAAGTGTTTTTTAGACCCTAGAAACTCCCCAAAACCGTTTTTAACAGAAAAGCATCTCGAAATGTCCTAAAACGCGCATCTGAACATTTTCGTGCACAGGTGCCGTAGATGCGTACGAAAATCCGTCCGGAGCCGTTTCGAGCGCCGAACTGCCTGAAGTGTTTTCCAGACCCTAGAAACTCCCCAAAACCGTTTTTAACAGAAAAGCATCTCGAAATGTCCTAAAACGCGCATCTGAACATTTTCGTGCACAGGTGCCGTAGATGCGTACGAAAATCCGTCCGGAGCCGTTTCGAGCGCCGAACTGCCTGAAGTGTTTTTTAGACCCTAGAAACTCCCCAAAACCGTTTTTAACAGAAAAGCATCTCGAAATGTCCTAAAACGCGCATCTGAACATTTTCGTGCACAGGTGCCGTAGATGCGTACGAAAATCCGTCCGGAGCCGTTTCGAGCGCCGAACTGCCTGAAGTGTTTTCCAGACCCTAGAAACTCCCCAAAACCGTTTTTAACAGAAAAGCATCTCGAAATGTCCTAAAACGCGCATCTGAACATTTTCCTGCACAGGTGCCGTAGATGCGCACGAAAATCCGTCCGGAGCCGTTTCGAGCGCCGAACTGCCTGAAGTGTTTTCCAGACCCTAGAAACTCCCCAAAACCGTTTTTAACAGAAAAGCATCTCGAAATGTCCTAAAACGCGCATCTGAACATTTTCGTGCACAGGTGCCGTAGATGCGCACGAAAATCCGTCCGGAGCCGTTTCGAGCGCCGAACTGCCTGAAGTGTTTTCCAGACCCTAGAAACTCCCTAAAACCGTTTTTAACAGAAAAGCATCTCGAAATGTCCTAAAACGCGCATCTGAACATTTTCGTGCACAGGTGCCGTAGATGCGCACGAAAATCCGTCCGGAGCAGTTTCGAGCGCCGAACTGCCTGAAGTGTTTTCCAGACCCTAGAAACTCCCTATAACCGTTTCTAAACGAAAAGCATCTCGTAATGTCCTAAAACGCGCATCTGAACATTTTCGTGCACAGGTGCCGTTGATGCGCACGAAAATCCGTCCGGAGCAGTTTCGAGAGCCGAACTGCCTGAAGTGTTTTCCAGACCCTAGAAACTCCCCAAAACCGTTTTTAACAGAAAAGCATCTCGAAATGTCCTAAAACGCGCATCTGAAAATTTTCGTGCACAGGTGCCGTAGATGCGCACGAAAATCCGTCCGGAGCAGTTTCGAGCGCCGAACTGCCTGAAGTGTTTTCCAGACCCTAGAAACTTCCCAAAACCGTTTTTAAACGAAAAGCATCTCGAAATGTCCTAAAACGCGCATCTGAAAATTTTCGTGCACAGGTGCCGTAGATGCGCACGAAAATCCGTCCGGAGCCGTTTCGAGCGCCGAACTGCCTGAAGTGTTTTCCAGACCCTAGAAACTCCCCAAAACCGTTTTTAACAGAAAAGCATCTCGAAATGTCCTAAAACGCGAATCTGAACATTTTCGTGCACAGGTGCCGTAGATGCGCACGAAAATCCGTCCGAAGCCGTTTCGAGCGCCGAACTGCCTGAAGTGTTTTCCAGACCCTAGAAACTCCCTAAAACCGTTTTTAACAGAAAAGCATCTCGAAATGTCCTAAAACGCGCATCTGAACATTTTCGTGCACAGGTGCCGTAGATGCGCACGAAAATCCGTCCGGAGCCGTTTCGAGCGCCGAACTGCCTGAAGTGTTTTCCAGACCCTAGAAACTCCCCAAAACCGTTTTTAACAGAAAAGCATCTCGAAATGTCCTAAAACGCGCATCTGAACATTTTCGTGCACAGGTGCCGTAGATGCGCACGAAAATCCGTCCGGAGCAGTTTCGAGAGCCGAACTGCCTGAAGTGTTTTCCAGACCCTAGAAACTCCCCAAAACCGTTTTTAACAGAAAAGCATCTCGAAATGTCCTAAAACGCGCATCTGAACATTTTCGTGCACAGGTGCCGTAGATGCGTACGAAAATCCGTCCGGAGCCGTTTCGAGCGCCGAACTGCCTGAAGTGTTTTCCAGACCCTAGAAACTCCCCAAAACCGTTTTTAACAGAAAAGCATCTCGAAATGTCCTAAAACGCGCATCTGAACATTTTCCTGCACAGGTGCCGTAGATGCGCACGAAAATCCGTCCGGAGCCGTTTCGAGCGCCGAACTGCCTGAAGTGTTTTCCAGACCCTAGAAACTCCCCAAAACCGTTTTTAACAGAAAAGCATCTCGAAATGTCCTAAAACGCGCATCTGAACATTTTCGTGCACAGGTGCCGTAGATGCGCACGAAAATCCGTCCCGAGCCGTTTCGAGCGCCGAACTGCCTGAAGTGTTTTCCAGACCCTAGAAACTCCCCAAAACCATTTTTAACAGAAAAGCATCTCGAAATGTCCTAAAACGCGCATCTGAACATTTTCGTGCACAGGTGCCGTAGATGCGTACGAAAATCCGTTCGGAGCCGTTTCGAGCGCCGAACTGCCTGAAGTGTTTTTTAGACCCTAGAAACTCCCCAAAACCGTTTTTAACAGAAAAGCATCTCGAAATGTCCTAAAACGCGCATCTGAACATTTCCGTGCACAGGTGCCGTAGATGCGTACGAAAATCCGTCCGGAGCCGTTTCGAGCGCCGAACTGCCTGAAGTGTTTTCCAGACCCTAGAAACTCCCCAAAACCGTTTTTAACAGAAAAGCATCTCGAAATGTCCTAAAACGCGCATCTGAACATTTTCGTGCACAGGTGCCGTAGATGCGTACGAAAATCCGTCCGGAGCCGTTTCGAGCGCCGAACTGCCTGAAGTGTTTTTTAGACCCTAGAAACTCCCCAAAACCGTTTTTAACAGAAAAGCATCTCGAAATGTCCTAAAACGCGCATCTGAACATTTTCGTGCACAGGTGCCGTAGATGCGTACGAAAATCCGTCCGGAGCCGTTTCGAGCGCCGAACTGCCTGAAGTGTTTTCCAGACCCTAGAAACTCCCTAAAACCGTTTTTAACAGAAAAGCATCTCGAAATGTCCTAAAACGCGCATCTGAACATTTTCGTGCACAGGTGCCGTAGATGCGCACGAAAATCCGTCCGGAGCAGTTTCGAGCGCCGAACTGCCTGAAGTGTTTTCCAGACCCTAGAAACTCCCTAAAACCGTTTCTAAACGAAAAGCATCTCGTAATGTCCTAAAACGCGCATCTGAACATTTTCGTGCACAGGTGCCGTTGATGCGCACGAAAATCCGTCCGGAGCAGTTTCGAGAGCCGAACTGCCTGAAGTGTTTTCCAGACCCTAGAAACTCCCGAAAACCGTTTTTAACAGAAAAGCATCTCGAAATGTCCTAAAACGCGCATCTGAAAATTTTCGTGCGCAGGTGCCGTAGATGCGCACGAAAATCCGTCCGGAGCAGTTTCGAGCGCCGAACTGCCTGAAGTGTTTTCCAGACCCTAGAAACTTCCCAAAACCGTTTTTAAACGAAAAGCATCTCGAAATGTCCTAAAACGCGCATCTGAAAATTTTCGTGCACAGGTGCCGTAGATGCGCACGAAAATCCGTCCGGAGCCGTTTCGAGCGCCGAACTGCCTGAAGTGTTTTCCAGACCCTAGAAACTCCCCAAAACCGTTTTTAACAGAAAAGCATCTCGAAATGTCCTAAAACGCGAATCTGAACATTTTCGTGCACAGGTGCCGTAGATGCGCACGAAAATCCGTCCGGAGCCGTTTCGAGCGCCGAACTGCCTGAAGTGTTTTCCAGACCCTAGAAACTCCCTAAAACCGTTTTTAACAGAAAAGCATCTCGAAATGTCCTAAAACGCGCATCTGAACATTTTCGTGCACAGGTGCCGTAGATGCGCACGAAAATCCGTCCGGAGCCATTTCGAGCGCCGAACTGCCTGAAGTGTTTTCCAGACCCTAGAAACTCCCCAAAACCGTTTTTAACAGAAAAGCATCTCGAAATGTCCTAAAACGCGCATCTGAACATTTTCGTGCACAGGTGCCGTAGATGCGTACGAAAATCCGTCCGGAGCCGTTTCGAGCGCCGAACTGCCTGAAGTGTTTTTTAGACCCTAGAAACTCCCCAAAACCGTTTTTAACAGAAAAGCATCTCGAAATGTCCTAAAACGCGCATCTGAACATTTTCGTGCACAGGTGCCGTTGATGCGCACGAAAATCCGTCCGGAGCAGTTTCGAGAGCCGAACTGCCTGAAGTGTTTTCCAGACCCTAGAAACTCCCCAAAACCGTTTTTAACAGAAAAGCATCTCGAAATGTCCTAAAACGCGCATCTGAACATTTTCGTGCACCGGTGCCGTAGATGCGTACGAAAATCCGTCCGTAGCCGTTTCGAGCGCCGAACTGCCTGAAGTGTTTTCCAGACCCTAGAAACTCCCCAAAACCGTTTTTAACAGAAAAGCATCTCGAAATGTCCTAAAACGCGCATCTGAACATTTTCGTGCACAGGTGCCGTAGATGCGCACGAAAATCCGTCCGGAGCCGTTTCGAGCGCCGAACTGCCTGAAGTGTTTTTTAGACCCTAGAAACTCCCCAAAACCGTTTTTAACAGAAAAGCATCTCGAAATGTCCTAAAACGCGAATCTGAACATTTTCGTGCACAGGTGCCGTAGATGCGCACGAAAATCCGTCCGGAGGAGTTTCGAGCGCCGAACTGCCTGAAGTGTTTTCCAGACCCTAGAAACTCCCCAAAACCGTTTTTAACAGAAAAGCATCTCGAAATGTCCTAAAACGCGCATCTGAACATTTTCGTGCACAGGTGCCGTAGATGCGCACGAAAATCCGTCCGGAGCCGTTTCGAGCGCCGAATTGCCTGAAGTGTTTTCCAGACCCTAGAAACTCCCCAAAACCGTTTTTAAACGAAAAGCATCTCGAAATGTCCTAAAACGCGCATCTGAACATTTTCGTGCACAGGTGCCGTTGATGCGCACGAAAATCCGTCCGGAGCAGTTTCGAGAGCCGAACTGCCTGAAGTGTTTTCCAGACCCTAGAAACTCCCCAAAACCGTTTTTAATAGAAAAGCATCTCGAAATGTCCTAAAACGCGCATCTGAACATTTTCGTGCACAAGTGCCGTTGATGCGCACGAAAATCCGTCCGGAGCAGTTTCGAGCGCCGAACTGCCTGAAGTGTTTTCCAGACCCTAGAAACTCCCCAAAACCGTTTTTAACAGAAAAGCATCTCGAAATGTCCTAAAACGCGCATCTGAACATTTTCGTGCACAGGTGCCGTTGATGCGCACGAAAATCCGTCCGGAGCAGTTTCGAGAGCCGAACTGCCTGAAGTGTTTTCCAGACCCTAGAAACTCCCCAAAACCATTTTTAACAGAAAAGCATCTCGAAATGTCCTAAAACGCGCATCTGAACATTTTCGTGCACAGGTGGCGTAGATGCGCACGAAAATCCGTCCGGAGCAGTTTCGAGCGCCGAACTGCCTGAAGTGTTTTCCAGACCCTAGAAACTCCCCAAAACCGTTTTTAACGAAAAGCATCTCGAAATGTCCTAAAACGCGCATCTGAACATTTTCGTGCACAGGTGCCGTAGATGCGCACGAAAATCCGTCCGCAGCAGTTTCGAGCGCCGAACTGCCTGAAGTGTTTGCCAGACCCCAGAAACTCCCCAAAACCGTTTTTAAACGAAAAGCATCTCGAAATGTCCTAAAACGCGCATCTGAAAATTTTCGTGCACAGGTGCCGTAGATGCGCACGAAAATCCGTCCGGAGCCGTTTCGAGCGCCGAACTGCCTGAACTGTTTACCAGACCCTAGAAACTCCCCAAAACCGTTTTTAACAGAAAAGCATCTCGAAATGTCCTAAAACGCGAATCTGAACATTTTCGTGCACAGTTGCCGTAGATGCGCACGAAAATCCGTCCGGAGCCGTTTCGAGCGCCGAACTGCCTGAAGTGTTTTCCAGACCCTAGAAACTCCCTAAAACCGTTTTTAACAGAAAAGCATCTCGAAATGTCCTAAAACGCGCATCTGAACATTTTCGTGCACAGGTGCCGTAGATGCGCACGAAAATCCGTCCGGAGCCGTTTCGAGCGGCGAACTGCCTGAAGTGTTTTCCAGACCCTAGAAACTCCCCAAAACCGTTTTTAACAGAAAAGCATCTCGAAATGTCCTAAAACGCGCATCTGAACATTTTCGTGCACAGGTGCCGTAGATGCGTACGAAAATCCGTCCGGAGCCGTTTCGAGCGCCGAACTGCCTGAAGTGTTTTTTAGACCCTAGAAACTCCCCAAAACCGTTTTTAACAGAAAAGCATCTCGAAATGTCCTAAAACGCGCATCTGAACATTTTCGTGCACAGGTGCCGTAGATGCGTACGAAAATCCGTCCGGAGCCGTTTCGAGCGCCGAACTGCCTGAAGTGTTTTCCAGATCCTAGAAACTCCCCAAAACCGTTTTTAACAGAAAAGCATCTCGAAATGTCCTAAAACGCGCATCTGAACATTTTCGTGCACAGGTGCCGTAGATGCGCACGAAAATCCGTCCGGAGCCGTTTCGAGCGGCGAACTGCCTGAAGTGTTTTCCAGACCCTAGAAACTCCCCAAAACCGTTTTTAACAGAAAAGCATCTCGAAATGTCCTAAAACGCGCATCTGAACATTTTCGTGCACAGGTGCCGTTGATGCGCACGAAAATCCGTCCGTAGCAGTTTCGAGAGCCGAACTGCCTGAAGTGTTTTCCAGACCCTAGAAACTCCCCAAAACCGTTTTTAACAGAAAAGCATCTCGAAATGTCCTAAAACGCGCATCTGAACATTTTCGTGCACAGGTGCCGTAGATGCGTACGAAAATCCGTCCGGAGCCGTTTCGAGCGCCGAACTGCCTGAAGTGTTTTCTAGACCCTAGAAACTCCCCAAAACCGTTTTTAACAAAAAAGCATCTCGAAATGTCCTAAAACGCGCATCTGAACATTTTCGTGCACAGGTGCCGTAGATGCGCACGAAAATCCGTCCGGAGCCGTTTCGAGCGCCGAACTGCCTGAAGTGTTTTTTAGACCCTAGAAACTCCCCAAAACCGTTTTTAACAGAAAAGCATCTCGAAATGTCCTAAAATGCGCATCTGAACATTTTCGTGCACAGATGCCGTAGATGCGTACGAAAATCCGTCCGGAGCCGTTTCGAGCGCCGAACTGCCTGAAGTGTTTTCCAGACCCTAGAAACTCCCCAAAACCGTTTTTAACAGAAAAGCATCTCGAAATGTCCTAAAACGCGAATCTAAACATTTTCGTGCACAGGTGCCGTAGATGCGCACGAAAATCCGTCCGGAGCAGTTCGAGCGCCGAACTGCCTGAAGTGTTTTCCAGACCCTAGAAACTCCCCAAAACCGTTTTTAACAGAAAAGCATCTCGAAATGTCCTAAAACGCGCATCTGAACATTTTCATGCACAGGTGCCGTAGATGCGCACGAAAATCCGTCCGGAGCCGTTTCGAGCGCCGAATTGCCTGAAGTGTTTTCCAGACCCTAGAAACTCCCCAAAACCGTTTTTAATCGAAAAGCTTCTCGAAATGTCCTAAAACGCGCATCTGAACATTTTCGTGCACAGGTGCCGTTGATGCGCACGAAAATCCGTCCGGAGCAGTTTCGAGAGCCGAACTGCCTGAAGTGTTTTCCAGACCCTAGAAACTCCCCAAAACCGTTTTTAACAGAAAAGCATCTCGAAATGTCCTAAAACGCGGATCTGAACATTTTCGTGCACAGGTGCCGTTGATGCGCACGAAAATCCGTCCGGAGCAGTTTCGAGCGCCGAACTGCCTGAAGTGTTTGCCAGACCCTAGAAACTCCCCAAAACCGTTTTTAAACGAAAAGCATCTCGAAATGTCCTAAAACGCGCATCTGAAAATTTTCGTGCACAGGTGCCGTAGATGCGCACGAAAATCCGTCCGGAGCCGTTTCGAGCGCCGAACTGCCTGAAGTGTTTTCCAGACCCTAGAAACTCCCCAAAACCGTTTTTAACAGAAAAGCATCTCGAAATGTCCTAAAACGCGCATCTGAACATTTTCGTGCACAGGTGCCGTAGATGCGCACGAAAATCCGTCCGGAGCCGTTTCGAGCGCCGAACTGCCTGAAGTGTTTTCCAGACCCTAGAAACTCCCCAAAACCGTTTTTAACAGAAAAGCATCTCGAAATGTCCTAAAATGCGCATCTGAACATTTTCGTGCACAGGTGCCGTAGATGCGTACGAAAATCCGTCCGGAGCCGTTTCGAGCGCCGAACTGCCTGAAGTGTTTTCCAGACCCTAGAAACTCCCCAAAACCGTTTTTAACAGAAAAGCATCTCGAAATGTCCTAAAACGCGAATCTAAACATTTTCGTGCACAGGTGCCGTAGATGCGCACGAAAATCCGTCCGGAGCAGTTCGAGCGCCGAACTGCCTGAAGTGTTTTCCAGACCCTAGAAACTCCCCAAAACCGTTTTTAACAGAAAAGCATCTCGAAATGTCCTAAAACACGCATCTGAACATTTTCATGCACAGGTGCCGTAGATGCGCACGAAAATCCGTCCGGAGCCGTTTCGAGCGCCGAATTGCCTGAAGTGTTTTCCTGACCCTAGAAACTCCCCAAAACCGTTTTTAATCGAAAAGCTTCTCGAAATGTCCTAAAACGCGCATCTGAACATTTTCGTGCACAGGTGCCGTTGATGCGCACGAAAATCCGTCCGGAGCAGTTTCGAGAGCCGAACTGCCTGAAGTGTTTTCCAGACCCTAGAAACTCCCCAAAACCGTTTTTAACAGAAAAGCATCTCGAAATGTCCTAAAACGCGGATCTGAACATTTTCGTGCACAGGTGCCGTTGATGCGCACGAAAATCCGTCCGGAGCAGTTTCGAGCGCCGAACTGCCTGAAGTGTTTTCCAGACCCTAGAAACTCCCCAAAACCGTTTTTAACAGAAAAGCATCTCGAAATGTCCTAAAACGCGCATCTGAACATTTTCGTGCACAGGTGCCGTTGATGCGCACGAAAATCCGTCCGGAGCAGTTTCGAGAGCCGAACTGCCTGAAGTGTTTTCCAGACCCTAGAAACTCCCCAAAACCGTTTTTAACAGAAAAGCATCTCGAAATGTCCTAAAACGCGCATCTGAACATTTTCGTGCACAGGTGGCGTAGATGCGCACGAAAATCCGTCCGGAGCAGTTTCGAGCGCCGAACTGCCTGAAGTGTTTTCCAGACCCTAGAAACTCCCCAAAACCGTTTTTATGGAAAAGCATCTCGAAATGTCCTAAAACGCGCATCTGAACATTTTCGTGCACAGGTGCCGTAGATGCGCACGAAAATCCGTCCGGAGCCGTTTCGAGCGCCGAACTGCCTGAAGTGTTTTCCAGACCCTATAAACTCCCCAAAACCGCTTTTAACAGAAAAGCATCTCGAAATGTCCTAAAACGCGAATCTGAACATTTTCGTGCACAGGTGCCGTAGATGCGCACGAAAATCCGTCCGGAGCCGTTTCGAGCGCCGAACTGCCTGAAGTGTTTTCCAGACCCTAGAAACTCCCTAAAACCGTTTTTAACAGAAAAGCATCTCGAAATGTCCTAAAACGCGCATCTGAACATTTTCGTGCACAGGTGCCGTAGATGCGCACGAAAATCCGTCCGGAGCCGTTTCGAGCGCCGAACTGCCTGAAGTGTTTTCCAGACCCTAGAAACTCCCCAAAACCGTTTTTAACAGAAAAGCATCTCGAAATGTCCTAAAACGCGCATCTGAACATTTTCGTGCACAGGTGCCGTAGATGCGTACGAAATTCCGTCCGGAGCCGTTTCGAGCTCCGAACTGCCTGAAGTGTTTTCCAGACCCTAGAAACTCCCCAAAACCGTTTTTAACAGAAAAGCATCTCGAAATGTCCTAAAACGCGCATCTGAACATTTTCGTGCACAGGTGCCGTAGATGCGTACGAAAATCCGTCCGGAGCCGTTTCGAGCGCCGAACTGCCTGAAGTGTTTTTTAGACCCTAGAAACTCCCCAAAACCGTTTTTAACAGAAAAGCATCTCGAAATGTCCTAAAACGCGCATCTGAACATTTTCGTGCACAGGTGCCGTAGATGCGTACGAAAATCCGTCCGGAGCCGTTTCGAGCGCCGAACTGCCTGAAGTGTTTTCCAGACCCTAGAAACTCCCTAAAACCGTTTTTAACAGAAAAGCATCTCGAAATGTCCTAAAACGCGCATCTGAACATTTTCGTGCACAGGTGCCGTAGATGCGCACGAAAATCCGTCCGGAGCAGTTTCGAGCGCCGAACTGCCTGAAGTGTTTTCCAGACCCTAGAAACTCCCTAAAACCGTTTCTAAACGAAAAGCATCTCGTAATGTCCTAAAACGCGCATCTGAACATTTTCGTGCACAGGTGCCGTTGATGCGCACGAAAATCCGTCCGGAGCAGTTTCGAGAGCCGAACTGCCTGAAGTGTTTTCCAGACCCTAGAAACTCCCCAAAACCGTTTTTAACAGAAAAGCATCTCGAAATGTCCTAAAACGCGCATCTGAAAATTTTCGTGCATAGGTGCCGTAGATGCGCACGAAAATCCGTCCGGAGCAGTTTCGAGCGCCGAACTGCCTGAAGTGTTTTCCAGACCCTAGAAACTTCCCAAAACCGTTTTTAAACGAAAAGCATCTCGAAATGTCCTAAAACGCGCATCTGAAAATTTTCGTGCACAGGTGCCGTAGATGCGCACGAAAATCCGTCCGGAGCCGTTTCGAGCGCCGAACTGCCTGAAGTGTTTTCCAGACCCTAGAAACTCCCCAAAACCGTTTTTAACAGAAAAGCATCTCGAAATGTCCTAAAACGCGAATCTGAACATTTTCGTGCACAGGTGCCGTAGATGCGCACGAAAATCCGTCCGGAGCCGTTTCGAGCGCCGAACTGCCTGAAGTGTTTTCCAGACCCTAGAAACTCCCTAAAACCGTTTTTAACAGAAAAGCATCTCGAAATGTCCTAAAACGCGCATCTGAACATTTTCGTGCACAGGTGCCGTAGATGCGCACGAAAATCCGTCCGGAGCCGTTTCGAGCGCCGAACTGCCTGAAGTGTTTTCCAGACCCTAGAAACTCCCCAAAACCGTTTTTAACAGAAAAGCATCTCGAAATGTCCTAAAACGCGCATCTGAACATTTTCGTGCACAGGTGCCGTAGATGCGTACGAAAATCCGTCCGGAGCCGTTTCGAGCGCCGAACTGCCTGAAGTGTTTTTTAGACCCTAGAAACTCCCCAAAACCGTTTTTAACAGAAAAGCATCTCGAAATGTCCTAAAACGCGCATCTGAACATTTTCGTGCACAGGTGCCGTAGATGCGTACGAAAATACGTACGGAGCCGTTTCGAGCGCCGAACTGCCTGAAGTGTTTTCCAGACCCTAGAAACTCCCCAAAACCGTTTTTAACAGAAAAGCATCTCGAAATGTCCTAAAACGCGCATCTGAACATTTTCGTGCACAGGTGCCGTAGATGCGCACGAAAATCCGTCCGGAGCCGTTTCGAGCGCCGAACTGCCTGAAGTGTTTTCCAGACCCTAGAAACTCCCCAAAACCGTTTTTAAACGAAAAGCATCTCGAAATGTCCTAAAACGCGCATCTGAAAATTTTCGTGCACAGGTGCCGTAGATGCGCACGAAAATCCGTCCGGAGCCGTTTCGAGCGCCGAACTGCCTGAAGTGTTTTCCAGACCCTAGAAACTCCCTAAAACCGTTTTTAACTGAAAAGCATCTCGAAATGTCCTAAAACGCGCATCTGAACATTTTCGTGCACAGGTGCCGTAGATGCGCACGAAAATCCGTCTGGAGCAGTTTCGAGCGCCGAACTGCCTGAAGTGTTTTCCAGACCCTAGAAACTCCCTAAAACCGTTTCTAAACGAAAAGCATCTCGAAATGTCCTAAAACGCGCATCTGAAAATTTTCGTGCACAGGTGCCGTTGATGCGCACGAAAATCCGTCCGGAGCAGTTTCGAGAGCCGAACTGCCTGAAGTGTTTTCCAGACCCTAGAAACTCCCCAAAACCGTTTTTAACAGAAAAGCATCTCGAAATGTCCTAAAACGCGCATCCGAACATTTTCGTGCACAGGTGGCGTAGATGCGCACGAAAATCCGTCCGGAGCAGTTTCGAGAGACGAACTGCCTTACGTGTTTTCCAGACCCTAGAAACTCCCCAAAACCGTTTTTAACAGAAAAGCATCTCGAAATGTCCTAAAACGCGCATCTGAACATTTTCGTGCACAGGTGCCGTAGATGCGCACGAAAATCCGTCCGGAGCAGTTTCGAGCGCCGAACTGCCTGAAGTGTTTTCCAGACCCTAGAAACTCCCCAAAACCGTTTTTAACAGAAAAGCATCTCGAAATGTCCTAAAACGCGCATCTGAACATTTTCGTGCACAGGTGCCGTACATGCGCACGAAAATCCGCCCGGAGCCGTTTCGAGCGCCGAACTGCCTGAAGTGTTTTCCAGACCCTAGAAACTCCCCAAAACCGTTTTTAACAGAAAAGCATCTCGAAATGTCCTAAAATGCGCATCTGAACATTTTCGTGCACAGGTGCCGTAGATGCGTACGAAAATCTGTCCGGAGCCGTTTCGAGCGCCGAACTGCCTGAAGTGTTTTCCAGACCCTAGAAACTCCCCAAAACCGTTTTTAACAGAAAAGCATCTCGAAATGTGCTAAAACGCGCATCTGAACATTTTCGTGCACAGGTGCCGTACATGCGCACGAAAATCCGCCCGGAGCCGTTTCGAGCGCCGAACTGCCTGAAGTGTTTTCCAGACCCTAGAAACTCCCCAAAACCGTTTTTAACAGAAAAGCATCTCGAAATGTCCTAAAACGCGCATCTGAACATTTTCGTGCACAGGTGCCGTAGATGCGTACGAAATTCCGTCCGGAGCCGTTTCGAGCTCCGAACTGCCTGAAGTGTTTTCCAGACCCTAGAAACTCCCCAAAACCGTTTTTAACAGAAAAGCATCTCGAAATGTCCTAAAACGCGCATCTGAACATTTTCGTGCACAGGTGCCGTAGATGCGTACGAAAATCCGTCCGGAGCCGTTTCGAGCGCCGAACTGCCTGAAGTGTTTTTTAGACCCTAGAAACTCCCCAAAACCGTTTTTAACAGAAAAGCATCTCGAAATGTCCTAAAACGCGCATCTGAACATTTTCGTGCACAGGTGCCGTAGATGCGTACGAAAATCCGTCCGGAGCCGTTTCGAGCGCCGAACTGCCTGAAGTGTTTTCCAGACCCTAGAAACTCCCTAAAACCGTTTTTAACAGAAAAGCATCTCGAAATGTCCTAAAACGCGCATCTGAACATTTTCGTGCACAGGTGCCGTAGATGCGCACGAAAATCCGTCCGGAGCAGTTTCGAGCGCCGAACTGCCTGAAGTGTTTTCCAGACCCTAGAAACTCCCTAAAACCGTTTCTAAACGAAAAGCATCTCGTAATGTCCTAAAACGCGCATCTGAACATTTTCGTGCACAGGTGCCGTTGATGCGCACGAAAATCCGTCCGGAGCAGTTTCGAGAGCCGAACTGCCTGAAGTGTTTTCCAGACCCTAGAAACTCCCCAAAACCGTTTTTAACAGAAAAGCATCTCGAAATGTCCTAAAACGCGCATCTGAAAATTTTCGTGCATAGGTGCCGTAGATGCGCACGAAAATCCGTCCGGAGCAGTTTCGAGCGCCGAACTGCCTGAAGTGTTTTCCAGACCCTAGAAACTTCCCAAAACCGTTTTTAAACGAAAAGCATCTCGAAATGTCCTAAAACGCGCATCTGAAAATTTTCGTGCACAGGTGCCGTAGATGCGCACGAAAATCCGTCCGGAGCCGTTTCGAGCGCCGAACTGCCTGAAGTGTTTTCCAGACCCTAGAAACTCCCCAAAACCGTTTTTAACAGAAAAGCATCTCGAAATGTCCTAAAACGCGAATCTGAACATTTTCGTGCACAGGTGCCGTAGATGCGCACGAAAATCCGTCCGGAGCCGTTTCGAGCGCCGAACTGCCTGAAGTGTTTTCCAGACCCTAGAAACTCCCTAAAACCGTTTTTAACAGAAAAGCATCTCGAAATGTCCTAAAACGCGCATCTGAACATTTTCGTGCACAGGTGCCGTAGATGCGCACGAAAATCCGTCCGGAGCCGTTTCGAGCGCCGAACTGCCTGAAGTGTTTTCCAGACCCTAGAAACTCCCCAAAACCGTTTTTAACAGAAAAGCATCTCGAAATGTCCTAAAACGCGCATCTGAACATTTTCGTGCACAGGTGCCGTAGATGCGTACGAAAATCCGTCCGGAGCCGTTTCGAGCGCCGAACTGCCTGAAGTGTTTTTTAGACCCTAGAAACTCCCCAAAACCGTTTTTAACAGAAAAGCATCTCGAAATGTCCTAAAACGCGCATCTGAACATTTTCGTGCACAGGTGCCGTAGATGCGTACGAAAATACGTCCGGAGCCGTTTCGAGCGCCGAACTGCCTGAAGTGTTTTCCAGACCCTAGAAACTCCCCAAAACCGTTTTTAACAGAAAAGCATCTCGAAATGTCCTAAAACGCGCATCTGAACATTTTCGTGCACAGGTGCCGTAGATGCGCACGAAAATCCGTCCGGAGCCGTTTCGAGCGCCGAACTGCCTGAAGTGTTTTCCAGACCCTAGAAACTCCCCAAAACCGTTTTTAAACGAAAAGCATCTCGAAATGTCCTAAAACGCGCATCTGAAAATTTTCGTGCACAGGTGCCGTAGATGCGCACGAAAATCCGTCCGGAGCCGTTTCGAGCGCCGAACTGCCTGAAGTGTTTTCCAGACCCTAGAAACTCCCTAAAACCGTTTTTAACTGAAAAGCATCTCGAAATGTCCTAAAACGCGCATCTGAACATTTTCGTGCACAGGTGCCGTAGATGCGCACGAAAATCCGTCTGGAGCAGTTTCGAGCGCCGAACTGCCTGAAGTGTTTTCCAGACCCTAGAAACTCCCTAAAACCGTTTCTAAACGAAAAGCATCTCGAAATGTCCTAAAACGCGCATCTGAAAATTTTCGTGCACAGGTGCCGTTGATGCGCACGAAAATCCGTCCGGAGCAGTTTCGAGAGCCGAACTGCCTGAAGTGTTTTCCAGACCCTAGAAACTCCCCAAAACCGTTTTTAACAGAAAAGCATCTCGAAATGTCCTAAAACGCGCATCCGAACATTTTCGTGCACAGGTGGCGTAGATGCGCACGAAAATCCGTCCGGAGCAGTTTCGAGAGACGAACTGCCTTACGTGTTTTCCAGACCCTAGAAACTCCCCAAAACCGTTTTTAACAGAAAAGCATCTCGAAATGTCCTAAAACGCGCATCTGAACATTTTCGTGCACAGGTGCCGTTGATGCGCACGAAAATCCGTCCGGAGCAGTTTCGAGCGCCGAACTGCCTGAAGTGTTTTCCAGACCCTAAAAACTCCCCAAAACCGTTTTTAACAGAAAAGCATCTCGAAATGTCCTAAAACGCGCATCTGAACATTTTCGTGCACAGGTGCCGTTGATGCGCACGAAAATCCGTCCGGCGCAGTTTCGAGAGACGAACTGCCTTACGTGTTTTCCAGACCCTAGAAACTCCCCAAAACCGTTTTTAACAGAAAAGCATCTCGAAATGTCCTAAAACGCGCATCTGAACATTTTCGTGCACAGGTGCCGTTGATGCGCACGAAAATCCGTCCGGAGCAGTTTCGAGAGCCGAACTGCCTGAAGTGTTTTCCAGACCCTAGAAACTCCCCAAAACCGTTTTTAACAGAAAAGCATCTCGAAATGTCCTAAAACGCGCATCTGAACATTTTCGTGCACAGGTGCCGTAGATGCGCACGAAAATCCGTCCGGAGCAGTTTCGAGCGCCGAACTGCCTGAAGTGTTTTCCAGACCCTAGAAACTCCCCAAAACCGTTTTTAACAGAAAAGCATCTCGAAATGTCCTAAAACGCGCATCTGAACATTTTCGTGCACAGGTGCCGTACATGCGCACGAAAATCCGCCCGGAGCCGTTTCGAGCGCCGAACTGCCTGAAGTGTTTTCCAGACCCTAGAAACTCCCCAAAACCGTTTTTAACAGAAAAGCATCTCGAAATGTCCTAAAATGCGCATCTGAACATTTTCGTGCACAGGTGCCGTAGATGCGTACGAAAATCTGTCCGGAGCCGTTTCGAGCGCCGAACTGCCTGAAGTGTTTTCCAGACCCTAGAAACTCCCCAAAACCGTTTTTAAACGAAAAGCATCTCGAAATGTCCTAAAACGCGCATCTGAAAATTTTCGTGCACAGGTGCCATAGATGCGCACGAAAATCCGCCCGGAGCCGTTTCGAGCGCCGAACTGCCTGAAGTGTTTTCCAGACCCTAGAAAATCCCCAAAACCGTTTTTAACAGAAAAGCATCTCGAAATGTCCTAAAATGCGCATCTGAACATTTTCGTGCACAGGTGCCGTAGATGCGTACGAAAATCTGTCCGGAGCCGTTTCGAGCGCCGAACTGCCTGAAGTGTTTTCCAGACCCTAGAAACTCCCCAAAACCGTTTTTAACAGAAAAGCATCTCGAAATGTCCTAAAACGCGAATCTGAACATTTTCGTGCACAGGTGCCGTTGATGCGCACGAAAATCCGTCCGGAGCAGTTTCGAGCGCCGAACTGCCTGAAGTGTTTTCCAGACCCTAGAAACTCCCCAAAACCGTTTTTAACAGAAAAGCATCTCGAAATGTCCTAAAACGCGCATCTGAACATTTTCGTGCACAGGTGCCGTTGATGCGCACGAAAATCCGTCCGGAGCAGTTTCGAACGCCGAACTGCCTAAAGTGTTTTCCAGACCCTAGAAACTCCCTAAAACCGTTTTTAACAGAAAAGCATCTCGAAATGTCCTAAAACGCGCATCTGAACATTTTCGTGCACAGGTGCCGTAGATGCGCACGAAAATCCGTCCGGAGCAGTTTCGAGCGCCGAACTGCCTGAAGTGTTTTCCAGACCCTAGAAACTCCCTAAAACTGTTTCTAAACGAAAAGCATCTCGAAATGTCCTAAAACGCGCATCTGAACATTTTCGTGCACAGGTGCCGTTGATGCGCACGAAAATCCGTCCGGAGCAGTTTCGAGCGCCGAACTGCCTGAAGTGTTTTCCAGACCCTAGAAACTCCCCAAAACCGTTTTTAACAGAAAAGCATCTCGAAATGTCCTAAAACGCGCATCTGAACATTTTCGTGCACAGGTGCCGTAGATGCGCACGAAAATCCGTCCGGAGCAGTTTCGAGCGCCGAACTGCCTGAAGTGTTTTCCAGACCCTAGAAACTCCCCAAAACCGTTTTTAACAGAAAAGCATCTCGAAATGTCCTAAAACGCGCATCTGAACATTTTCGTGCACAGGTGCCGTAGATGCGCACGAAAATCCGTCCGGAGCCGTTTCGAGCGCCGAACTGCCTGAAGTGTTTTTTAGACCCTAGAAACTCCCCAAAACCGTTTTTAACAGAAAAGCATCTCGAAATGTCCTAAAACGCGCATCTGAACATTTTCGTGCACAGGTGCCGTAGATGCGTACGAAAATCCGTCCGGAGCAGTTTCGAGCGCCGAACTGCCTGAAGTGTTTTCCAGACCCTAGAAACTTCCGAAAACCGTTTTTAAACGAAAAGCATCTCGAAATGTCCTAAAACGCGCATCTGAACATTTTCGTGCACAGGTGCCGTTGATGCGCACGAAAATCCGTCCGGAGCAGTTTCGAGCGCCGAACTGCCTGAAGTGTTTTCCAGACCCTAGAAACTCCCCAAAACCGTTTTCAACAGAAAAGCATCTCGAAATGTCCTAAAACGCGCATCTGAACATTTTCGTGCACAGGTGCCGTAGATGCGCACGAAAATCCGTCCGGAGCAGTTTCGAGCGCTGAACTGCCTGAAGTGTTTTCCAGACCCTAGAAACTCCCCAAAACCGTTTTTAACAGAAAAGCATCTCGAAATGTCCTAAAACGCGCATCTGAACATTTTCGTGCACAGGTGCCGTTGATGCGCACGAAAATCCGTCCGGAGCAGTTTCGAGCGCCGAACTGCCTGAAGTGTTTTCCAGACCCTAGAAACTCCCCAAAACCGTTTTTAACAGAAAAGCATCTCGAAATGTCCTAAAACGCGCATCTGAACATTTTCGTGCACAGGTGCCGTAGATGCGCACGAAAATCCGTCCGGAGCAGTTTCGAGCGCCGAACTGCCTGAAGTGTTTTCCAGACCCTAGAAACTCCCCAAAACCGTTTTTAAACGAAAAGCATCTCGAAATGTCCTAAAACGCGCATCTGAAAATTTTCGTGCACAGGTGCCGTAGATGCACACGAAAATCCGTCCGGAGCCGTTTCGAGCGCCGAACTGCCTGAAGTGTTTTCCAGACCCTAGAAACTCCCCAAAACCGTTTTTAACAGAAAAGCAACTCGAAATGTCCTAAAACGCGCATCTGAACATTTTCGTGCACAGGTGCCGTAGATGCGCACGAAAATCCGTTCGGAGCAGTTTCGAGCGCCGAACTGCCTGAAGTGTTTTCCAGACCCTAGAAACTCCCCAAAACCGTTTTTAACAGAAAAGCATCTCGAAATGTCCTAAAACGCGCATCTGAACATTTTCGTGCACAGGTGCCGTTGATGCGCACGAAAATCCGTCCGGAGCAGTTTCGAGCGCCGAACTGCCTGAAGTGTTTTCCAGACCCTAGAAACTCCCCAAAACCGTTTTTAAACGAGAAGCATCTCGAAATGTCCTAAAACGCGCATCTGAAAATTTTCGTGCACAGGTGCCGTAGATGCACACGAAAATCCGTCCGGAGCCGTTTCGAGCGCCGAACTGCCTGAAGTGTTTTCCAGACCCTAGAAACTCCCCAAAACCGTTTTTAACAGAAAAGCATCTCGAAATGTCCTAAAACGCGCATCTGAACATTTTCGTGCACAGGTGCCGTAGATGCGCACGAAAATCCGTCCGGAGCAGTTTCGAGCGCCGAACTGCCTGAAGTGTTTTCCAGACCCTAGAAACTCCCCAAAACCGTTTTTAACAGAAAAGCATCTCGAAATGTCCTAAAACGCGCATCTGAACATTTTCGTGCACAGGTGCCGTTTATGCGGACGAAAATCCGTCCGGAGCAGTTTCGAGCGCCGAACTGCCTGAAGTGTTTTCCAGACCCTAGAAACTCCCCAAAACCGTTTTTAACATAAAAGCATCTCGAAATGTCCTAAAACGCGCATCTGAACATTTTCGTGCACAGGTGCCGTAGATGCGCACGAAAATCCGTCCGGAGCAGTTTCGAGCGCCGAACTGCCTGAAGTGTTTTCCAGACCCTAGAAACTCCCCAAAACCGTTTTTAAACGAAAAGCATCTCGAAATGTCCTAAAACGCGCATCTGAAAATTTTCGTGCACAGGTGCCGTAGATGCACACGAAAATCCGTCCGGAGCCGTTTCGAGCGCCGAACTGCCTGAAGTGTTTTCCAGACCCTAGAAACTCCCCAAAACCGTTTTTAACAGAAAAGCATCTCGAAATGTCCTAAAACGCGCATCTGAACATTTTCGTGCACAGGTGCCGTTGATGCGCACGAAAATCCGTCCGGAGCAGTTTCGAGCGCCGAACTGCCTGAAGTGTTTTCCAGACCCTAGAAACTCCCCAAAACCGTTTTTAACAGAAAAGCATCTCGAAATGTCCTAAAACGCGTATCTGAAAATTTTCGTGCACAGGTGCCGTAGATGCGCACGAAAATCCGTCCGGAGCCGTTTCGAGCGCCGAACTGCCTGAAGTGTTTTCCAGACCCTAGAAACTCCCTAAAACCGTTTTTAACAGAAAAGCATCTCGAAATGTCCTAAAACGCGCATCTGAACATTTTCGTGCACAGGTGCCGTAGATGCGCACGAAAATCCGTCCGGAGAAGTTTCGAGCGCCGAACTGCCTGAAGTGTTTTCCAGACCCTAGAAACTCCCCAAAACCGTTTTTAACAGAAAAGCATCTCGAAATGTCCTAAAACGCGCATCTGAACATTTTCGTACACAGGTGCCGTTGATGCGCACGAAAATCCGTCCGGAGCAATTTCGAGAGCCGAACTGCCTGAAGTGTTTTCCAGACCCTAGAAACTCCCTAAAACCGTTTTTAACAGAAAAGCATCTCGAAATGTCCTAAAACGCGCATCTGAACATTTTCGTGCATAGGTGCCGTTGATGCGCACGAAAATCCGTCCGGAGCAGTTTCGAGAGCCGAACTGCCTGAAGTGTTTTCCAGACCCTAGAAACTCCCCAAAACCGTTTTTAATAGAAAAGCATCTCGAAATGTCCTAAAACGCGCATCTGAACATTTTCGTGCACAGGTGCCGTAGATGCGCACGAAAATCCGTCCGGAGCAGTTTCGAGCGCCGAACTGCCTGAAGTGTTTTCCAGACCCTAGAAACTCCCCTAAACCGTTTTTAACAGAAAAGCATCTCGAAATGTCCTAAAATGCGCATCTGAACATTTTCGTGCACAGGTGCCGTAGATGCGTACGAAAATCTGTCCGGAGCCGTTTCGAGCGCCGAACTGCCTGAAGTGTTTTCCAGAACCTAGAAACTCCCCAAAACCGTTTTTAACAGAAAAGCATCTCGAAATGTCCTAAAACGCGCATCTGAACATTTTCGTGCACAGGTGCCTAGATGCGCACGAAAATCCGTCCGGAGCAGTTTCGAGCGCCGAACTGCCTGAAGTGTTTTCCAGACCCTAGAAACTCCCCAAAACCGTTTTTAACAGAAAAGCATCTCGAAATGTCCTAAAACGCGCATCTGAACATTTTCGTGCACAGGTGCCGTTGATGCGCACGAAAATCCGTCCGGAGCAGTTTCGAGAGCCGAACTGCCTGAAGTGTTTTCCAGACCCTAGAAACTCCCTAAAACCGTTTTTAACAGAAAAGCATCTCGAAATGTCCTAAAACGCGCATCTGAACATTTTCGTGCATAGGTGCCGTTGATGCGTACGAAAATCCGTCCGGAGCAGTTTCGAGAGGCGAACTGCCTGAAGTGTTTTCCAGACCCTAGAAACTCCCCAAAACCGTTTTTAACAGAAAAGCATCTCGAAATGTCCTAAAACGCGCATCTGAACATTTTCGTGCACAGGTGCCGTAGATGCGCACGAAAATCCGCCCGGAGCCGTTTCGAGCGCCGAACTGCCTGAAGTGTTTTCCAGACCCTAGAAACTCCCCAAAACCGTTTTTAACAGAAAAGCATCTCGAAATGTCCTAAAACGCGCATCTGAACATTTTCGTGCACAGGTGCCTAAATGCGCACGAAAAGCCGTCCGGAGCAGTTTCGAGCGCCGAACTGCCTGAAGTGTTTTCCAGACCCTAGAAACTCCCCAAAACCGTTTTTAACAGAAAAGCATCTCGAAATGTCCTAAAACGCGCATCTGAACATTTTCGTGCACAGGTGCCGTTGATGCGCACGAAAATCCGTCCGGAGCAGTTTCGAGAGCCGAACTGCCTGAATTGTTTTCCAGACCCTAGAAACTCCCTAAAACCGTTTTTAACAGAAAAGCATCTCGAAATGTCCTAAAACGCGCATCTGAACATTTTCGTGCATAGGTGCCGTTGATCCGTACGAAAATCCGTCCGGAGCAGTTTCGAGGGGCGAACTGCCTGAAGTGTTTTCCAGACCCTAGAAACTCCCCAAAACCGTTTTTAACAGAAAAGCATCTCGAAATGTCCTAAAACGCGAATCTGAACATTTTCGTGCACAGGTGCCGTAGATGCGTACGAAAATCCGTCCGGAGCATTTTCGAGCGCCGAACTGCCTAAAGTGTTTTCCAGACCCTAGAAACTCCCCAAAACCGTTTTTAAACGAAAAGCATCTCGAAATGTCCTAAAACGCGCATCTGAAAATTTTCGTGCACAGGTGCCGTAGATGCGCACGAAAATCCGCCCGGAGCCGTTTCGAGCGCCGAACTGCCTGAAGTGTTTTCCAGACCCTAGAAACTCCCCAAAACCGTTTTTAACAGAAAAGCATCTCGAAATGTCCTAAAACGCGCATCTGAACATTTTCGTGCACAGGTGCCGTAGATGCGCACGAAAATCCGTCCGGAGCCATTTCGAGCGCCGAACTGCCTGAAGTGTTTTCCAGACCCTAGAAACTCCCCAAAACCGTTTTTAAACGAAAAGCATCTCGAAATACCTAAAACGCGCATCTGAAAATTTTCGTGCACAGGTGCCGTTGATGCGCACGAAAATCCGTCCTGAGCAGTTTCGAGAGCCGAACTGCCTGAAGTGTTTTCCAGACCCTAGAAACTCCCTAAAACCGTTTTTAACAGAAAAGCATCTCGAAATGTCCTAAAACGCGCATCTGAGCATTTTCGTGCATAGGTGCCGTTGATGCGCACGAAAATCCGTCCGGAGCAGTTTCGAGAGCCGAACTGCCTGAAGTGTTTTCCAGACCCTAGAAACTCCCCAAAACCGTTTTTAACAGAAAAGCATCTCGAAATGTCCTAAAACGCGCATCTGAACATTTTCGTGCACAGGTGCCGTAGATGCGCACGAAAATCCGTCCGGAGCAGTTTCGAGCGCCGAACTGCCTGAAGTGTTTTCCAGACCCTAGAAACTCCCCAAAACCGTTTTTAAACGAAAAGCTTCTCGAAATGTCCTAAAACGCGCATCTGAACATTTTCGTGCACAGGTGCCGTTGATGCGCACGAAAATCCGTCCGGAGCAGTTTCGAGAGCCGAACTGCCTGAAGTGTTTTCCAGACCCTAGAAACTCCCCAAAACCGTTTTTAACAGAAAAGCATCTCGAAATGTCCTAAAACGCGCATCTGAACATTTTCGTGCACAGGTGCCGTAGATGCGCACGAAAATCCGTCCGGAGCAGTTTCGAGCGCCGAACTGCCTGAAGTGTTTTCCAGACCCTAGAAACTCCCCAAAACCATTTTTAAACGAAAAGCATCTCGAAATGTCCTAAAACGCGCATCTGAAAATTTTCGTGCACAGGTGCCGTAGATGCACACGAAAATCCGTCCGGAGCCGTTTCGAGCGCCGAACTGCCTGAAGTGTTTTCCAGACCCTAGAAACTCCCCAAAACCGTTTTTAACAGAAAAGCATCTCGAAATGTCCTAAAACGCGCATCTGAACATTTTCGTGCACAGGTGCCGTAGATGCGCACGAAAATCCGTCCGGAGCAGTTTCGAGCGCCGAACTGCCTGAAGTGTTTTCCAGACCCTAGAAACTCCCCAAAACCGTTTTTAACAGAAAAGCATCTCGAAATGTCCTAAAACGCGCATCTGAACATTTTCGTGCACAGGTGCCGTTGATGCGCACGAAAATCCGTCCGGAGCAGATTCGAGCGCCGAACTGCCTGAAGTGTTTTCCAGACCCTAGAAACTCCCCAAAACCGTTTTTAAACGAGAAGCATCTCGAAATGTCCTAAAACGCGCATCTGAAAATTTTCGTGCACAGGTGCCGTAGATGCACACGAAAATCCGTCCGGAGCCGTTTCGAGCGCCGAACTGCCTGAAGTGTTTTCCAGACCCTAGAAACTCCCCAAAACCGTTTTTAACAGAAAAGCATCTCGAAATGTCCTAAAACGCGCATCTGAACATTTTCGTGCACAGGTGCCGTAGATGCGCACGAAAATCCGTCCGAAGCAGTTTCGAGCGCCGAACTGCCTGAAGTGTTTTCCAGACCCTAGAAACTCCCCAAAACCGTTTTTAACAGAAAAGCATCTCGAAATGTCCTAAAACGCGCATCTGAACATTTTCGTGCACAGGTGCCGTAGATGCGCACGAAAATCCGTCCGGAGCAGTTTCGAGCGCCGAACTGCCTGAAGTGTTTTCCAGACCCTAGAAACTCCCCAAAACCGTTTTTAAACGAAAAGCATCTCGAAATGTCCTAAAACGCGCATCTGAAAATTTTCGTGCACAGGTGCCGTAGATGCGCACGAAAATCCGTCCGAAGCAGTTTCGAGCGCCGAACTGCCTGAAGTGTTTTCCAGACCCTAGAAACTCCCCAAAACCGTTTTTAACAGAAAAGCATCTCGAAATGTCCTAAAACGCGCATCTGAACATTTTCGTGCACAGGTGCCGTTGATGCGCACGAAAATCCGTCCGGAGCAGTTTCGAGCGCCGAACTGCCTGAAGTGTTTTCCAGACCCTAGAAACTCCCCAAAACCGTTTTTAACAGAAAAGCATCTCGAAATGTCCTAAAACGCGCATCTGAACATTTTCGTGCACAGGTGCCGTAGATGCGCACGAAAATCCGTCCGGAGCAGTTTCGAGCGCCGAACTGCCTGAAGTGTTTTCCAGACCCTAGAAACTCCCCAAAACCGTTTTTAACAGAAAAGCATCTCGAAATGTCCTAAAACGCGCATCTGAACATTTTCGTGCACGGGTGCCGTTGATGCGCACGAAAATCCGTCCGGAGCAGTTTCGAGTGCCGAACTGCCTGAAGTGTTTTCCAGACCCTAGAAACTCCCTAAAACCGTTTTTAATAGAAAAGCATCTCGAAATGTCCTAAAACGCGCATCTGAACATTTTCGTGCATAGGTGCCGTTGATGCGCACGAAAATCCGTCCGGAGCAGTTTCGAGAGCCGAACTGCCTGAAGTGTTTTCCAGACCCTCGAAACTCCCTAAAACCGTTTTTAACAGAAAAGCATCTCGAAATGTCCTAAAACGCGCATCTGAACATTTTCGTGCATAGGTGCCGTTGATGCGCACGAAAATCCGTCCGGAGCAGTTTCGAGAGCCGAACTGCCTGAAGTGTTTTCCAGACCCTAGAAACTCCCCAAAACCGTTTTTAACAAAAAGCATCTCGAAATGTCCTAAAACGCGCATCTGAACATTTTCGTGCACAGGTGCCGTAGATGCGCACGAAAATCCGTCCGGAGCAGTTTCGAGCGCCGAACTGCCTGAAGTGTTTTCCAGACCCTAGAAACTCCCCAAAACCGTTTTTAACAGAAAAGCATCTCGAAATGTCCTAAAACGCGCATCTGAACATTTTCGTGCACAGGTGCCGTAGATGCGCACGAAAATCCGTCCGGAGCAGTTTCGAGAGCCGAACTGCCTGAAGTGTTTTCCAGACCCTAGAAACTCCCCAAAACCGTTTTTAACAGAAAAGCATCTCGAAATGTCCTAAAACGCGCATCTGAACATTTTCGTGCACAGGTGCCGTTGATGCGCACGAAAATCCGTCCGGAGCAGTTTCGAGAGCCGAACTGCCTGAAGTGTTTTCCAGACCCTAGAAACTCCCCAAAACCGTTTTTAACAGAAAAGCATCTCGAAATGTCCTAAAACGCGCATCTGAACATTTTCGTGCACAGGTGCCGTTGATGCGCACGAAAATCCGTCCGGAGCAGTTTCGAGAGCCGAACTGCCTGAAGTGTTTTCCAGACCCTAGAAACTCCCCAAAACCGTTTTTAACAGAAAAGCATCTCGAAATGTCCTAAAACGCGCATCTGAACATTTTCGTGCACAGGTGGCGTAGATGCGCACGAAAATCCGTCCGGAGCAGTTTCGAGCGCCGAACTGCCTGAAGTGTTTTCCAGACCCTAGAAACTCCCCAAAACCGTTTTTAACAGAAAAGCATCTCGAAATGTCCTAAAACGTGCATCTGAACATTTTCGTGCACAGGTGCCGTTGATGCGCACGAAAATCCGTCCGGAGCAGTTTCGAGCGCCGAACTGCCTGAAGTGTTTTCCAGACCCTAAAAACTCCCCAAAACCGTTTTTAACAGAAAAGCATCTCGAAATGTCCTAAAACGCGCATCTGAACATTTTCGTGCACAGGTGCCGTTGATGCGCACGAAAATCCGTCCGGCGCAGTTTCGAGAGACGAACTGCCTAACGTGTTTTCCAGACCCTAGAAACTCCCCAAAACCGTTTTTAACAGAAAAGCATCTCGAAATGTCCTAAAACGCGCATCTGAACATTTTCGTGCACAGGTGCCGTTGATGCGCACGAAAATCCGTCCGGAGCAGTTTCGAGAGCCGAACTGCCTGAAGTGTTTTCCAGACCCTAGAAACTCCCCAAAACCGTTTTTAACAGAAAAGCATCTCGAAATGTCCTAAAACGCGCATCTGAACATTTTCGTGCACAGGTGCCGTAGATGCGCACGAAAATCCGTCCGGAGCAGTTTCGAGCGCCGAACTGCCTGAAGTGTTTTCCAGACCCTAGAAACTCCCCAAAACCGTTTTTAACAGAAAAGCATCTCGAAATGTCCTAAAACGCGCATCTGAACATTTTCGTGCACAGGTGCCGTTGATGCGTACGAAAATCCGTCCGGAGCAGTTTCGAGAGACGAACTGCCTAAAGTGTTTTCCAGACCCTAGAAACTCCCCAAAACCGTTTTTAACAGAAAAGCATCTCGAAATGTCCTAAAACGCGCATCTGAACATTTTCGTGCACAGGTGCCGTTGATGCGCACGAAAATCCGTCCTGAGCAGTTTCGAGAGCCGAACTGCTTGAAGTGTTTTCCAGACCCTAGAAACTCCCCAAAACCGTTTTTAACAGAAAAGCATCTCGAAATGTCCTAAAACGCGCATCTGAACAATTTCGTGCACAGGTGCCGTAGATGCGTACGAAAATCCGTCCGGAGCAGTTTCGAGCGCCGAACTGCCTGAAGTGTTTTCCAGACCCTAGAAACTCCCCAAAACCGTTTTTAACAGAAAAGCATCTCGAAATGTCCTAAAACGCGCATCTGAACATTTTCGTGCACAGGTGCCGTAGATGCGCACGAAAATCCGCCCGGAGCCGTTTCGAGCGCCGAACTGCCTGAAGTGTTTTTCAGACCCTAGAAACTCCCCAAAACCGTTTTTAACAGAAAAGCATCTCGAAATGTCCTAAAATGCGCATCTGAACATTTTCGTGCACAGGTGCCGTAGATGCGTACGAAAATCTGTCCGGAGCCGTTTCGAGCGCCGAACTGCCTGAAGTGTTTTCCAGACCCTAGAAACTCCCCAAAACCGTTTTTAAACGAAAAGCATCTCGAAATGTCCTAAAACGCGCATCTGAAAATTTTCGTGCACAGGTGCCGTAGATGCGCACGAAAATCCGCCCGGAGCCGTTTCGAGCGCCGAACTGCCTGAAGTGTTTTCCAGACCCTAGAAAATCCCCAAAACCGTTTTTAACAGAAAAGAATCTCGAAATGTCCTAAAATGCGCATCTGAACATTTTCGTGCACAGGTGCCGTAGATGCGTACGAAAATCTGTCCGGAGCCGTTTCGAGCGCCGAACTGCCTGAAGTGTTTTCCAGACCCTAGAAACTCCCCAAAACCGTTTTTAACAGAAAAGCATCTCGAAATGTCCTAAAACGCGAATCTGAACATTTTCGTGCACAGGTGCCGTAGATGCGCAGAAAATCCGTCCGGAGCCGTTTCGAGCGCCGAACTGCCTGAAGTGTTTTCCAGACCCTAGAAACTCCCTAAAACCGTTTTTAACAGAAAAGCATCTCGAAATGTCCTAAAACGCGCATCTGAACATTTTCGTGCACAGGTGCCGTTGATGCGCACGAAAATCCGTCCGGAGCAGTTTCGAGCGCCGAACTGCCTGAAGTGTTTTCCAGACCCTAGAAACTCCCTAAAACTGTTTCTAAACGAAAAGCATCTCGAAATGTCCTAAAACGCGCATCTGAACATTTTCGTGCACAGGTGCCGTTGATGCGCACGAAAATCCGTCCGGAGCAGTTTCGAGAGCCGAACTGCGTGAAGTGTTTTCCAGACCCTAGAAACTCCCCAAAACCGTTTTTAACAGAAAAGCATCTCGAAATGTCCTAAAACGCGCATCTGAACATTTTCGTGCACAGGTGCCGTAGATGCGTACGAAAATCCGTCCGGAGCAGTTTCGAGAGCCGAACTGCGTGAAGTGTTTTCCAGACCCTAGAAACTCCCCAAAACCGTTTTTAACAGAAAAGCATATCGAAATGTCCTAAAACGCGCATCTGAACATTTTCGTGCACAGGTGCCGTAGATGCGCACGAAAATCCGTCCGGAGCAGTTTCGAGCGCCGAACTGCCTGAAGTGTTTTCCAGACCCTAGAAACTCCCCAAAACCGTTTTAAACAGAAAAGCATCTCGAAATGTCCTAAAACGCGCATCTGAACATTTTCGTGCCAGGTGCCGTAGATGCGCACGAAAATCCGTCCGGAGCCGTTTCGAGCGCCGAACTGCCTGAAGTGTTTTTTAGACCCTAGAAACTCCCCAAAACCGTTTTTAACAGAAAAGCATCTCGAAATGTCCTAAAACGCGCATCTGAACATTTTCGTGCACAGGTGCCGTAGATGCGTACGAAAATCCGTCCGGAGCAGTTTCGAGCGCCGAACTGCCTGAAGTGTTTTCCAGACCCTAGAAACTTCCCAAAACCGTTTTTAAACGAAAAGCATCTCGAAATGTCCTAAAACGCGCATCTGAACATTTTCGTGCACAGGTGCCGTTGATGCGCACGAAAATCCGTCCGGAGCAGTTTCGAGCGCCGAACTGCCTGAAGTGTTTTCCAGACCCTAGAAACTCCCCAAAACCGTTTTCAACAGAAAAGCATCTCGAAATGTCCTAAAACGCGCATCTGAACATTTTCGTGCACAGGTGCCGTAGATGCGCACGAAAATCCGTCCGGAGCAGTTTCGAGCGCCGAACTGCCTGAAGTGTTTTCCAGACCCTAGAAACTCCCCAAAACCGTTTTTAACAGAAAAGCATCTCGAAATGTCCTAAAACGCGCATCTGAACATTTTCGTGCACAGGTGCCGTTGATGCGCACGAAAATCCGTCCGGAGCAGTTTCGAGCGCCGAACTGCCTGAAGTGTTTTCCAGACCCTAGAAACTCCCCAAAACCGTTTTTAACAGAAAAGCATCTCGAAATGTCCTAAAACGCGCATCTGAACATTTTCGTGCACAGGTGCCGTAGATGCGCACGAAAATCCGTCCGGAGCAGTTTCGAGCGCCGAACTGCCTGAAGTGTTTTCCAGACCCTAGAAACTCCCCAAAACCGTTTTTAAACGAAAAGCATCTCGAAATGTCCTAAAACGCGCATCTGAAAATTTTCGTGCAAAGGTGCCGTAGATGCACACGAAAATCCGTCCGGAGCCGTTTCGAGCGCCGAACTGCCTGAAGTGTTTTCCAGACCCTAGAAACTCCCCAAAACCGTTTTTAACAGAAAAGCAACTCGAAATGTCCTAAAACGCGCATCTGAACATTTTCGTGCACAGGTGCCGTAGATGCGCACGAAAATCCGTCCGGAGCAGTTTCGAGCGCCGAACTGTCTGAAGTGTTTTCCAGACCCTAGAAACTCCCCAAAACCGTTTTTAACAGAAAAGCATCTCGAAATGTCCTAAAACGCGCATCTGAACATTTTCGTGCACAGGTGCCGTAGATGCGCACGAAAATCCGTCCGGAGCAGTTTCGAGCGCCGAACTGCCTGAAGTGTTTTCCAGACCCTAGAAACTCCCCAAAACCGTTTTTAACAGAAAAGCATCTCGAAATGTCCTAAAACGCGCATCTGAACATTTTCGTGCACAGGTGCCGTTGATGCGTACGAAAATCCGTCCGGAGCAGTTTCGAGAGACGAACTGCCTAAAGTGTTTTCCAGACCCTAGAAACTCCCCAAAACCGTTTTTAACAGAAAAGCATCTCGAAATGTCCTAAAACGCGCATCTGAACATTTTCGTGCACAGGTGCCGTTGATGCGCACGAAAATCCGTCCTGAGCAGTTTCGAGAGCCGAACTGCTTGAAGTGTTTTCCAGACCCTAGAAACTCCCCAAAACCGTTTTTAACAGAAAAGCATCTCGAAATGTCCTAAAACGCGCATCTGAACATTTTCGTGCACAGGTGCCGTAGATGCGTACGAAAATCCGTCCGGAGCAGTTTCGAGCGCCGAACTGCCTGAAGTGTTTTCCAGACCCTAGAAACTCCCCAAAACCGTTTTTAACAGAAAAGCATCTCGAAATGTCCTAAAACGCGCATCTGAACATTTTCGTGCACAGGTGCCGTAGATGCGCACGAAAATTCGCCCGGAGCCGTTTCGAGCGCCGAACTGCCTGAAGTGTTTTTCAGACCCTAGAAACTCCCCAAAACCGTTTTTAACAGAAAAGAATCTCGAAATGTCCTAAAATGCGCATCTGAACATTTTCGTGCACAGGTGCCGTAGATGCGTACGAAAATCTGTCCGGAGCCGTTTCGAGCGCCGAACTGCCTGAAGTGTTTTCCAGACCCTAGAAACTCCCCAAAACCGTTTTTAAACGAAAAGCATCTCGAAATGTCCTAAAACGCGCATCTGAAAATTTTCGTGCACAGGTGCCGTAGATGCGCACGAAAATCCGCCCGGAGCCGTTTCGAGCGCCGAACTGCCTGAAGTGTTTTCCAGACCCTAGAAAATCCCCAAAACCGTTTTTAACAGAAAAGCATCTCGAAATGTCCTAAAATGCGCATCTGAACATTTTCGTGCACAGGTGCCGTAGATGCGTACGAAAATCTGTCCGGAGCAGTTTCGAGAGCCGAACTGCGTGAAGTGTTTTCCAGACCCTAGAAACTCCCCAAAACCGTTTTTAACAGAAAAGCATCTCGAAATGTCCTAAAACGCGCATCTGAACATTTTCGTGCACAGGTGCCGTAGATGCGTACGAAAATCCGTCCGGAGCAGTTTCGAGCGCCGAACTGCCTGAAGTGTTTTCCAGACCCTAGAAACTCCCCAAAACCGTTTTTAACAGAAAAGCATATCGAAATGTCCTAAAACGCGCATCTGAACATTTTCGTGCACAGGTGCCGTAGATGCGCACGAAAATCCGTCCGGAGCAGTTTCGAGCGCCGAACTGCCTGAAGTGTTTTCCAGACCCTAGAAACTCCCCAAAACCGTTTTTAACAGAAAAGCATCTCGAAATGTCCTAAAACGCGCATCTGAACATTTTCGTGCCAGGTGCCGTAGATGCGCACGAAAATCCGTCCGGAGCCGTTTCGAGCGCCGAACTGCCTGAAGTGTTTTTTAGACCCTAGAAACTCCCCAAAACCGTTTTTAACAGAAAAGCATCTCGAAATGTCCTAAAACGCGCATCTGAACATTTTCGTGCACAGGTGCCGTAGATGCGTACGAAAATCCGTCCGGAGCAGTTTCGAGCGCCGAACTGCCTGAAGTGTTTTCCAGACCCTAGAAACTTCCCAAAACCATTTTTAAACGAAAAGCATCTCGAAATGTCCTAAAACGCGCATCTGAACATTTTCGTGCACAGGTGCCGTTGATGCGCACGAAAATCCGTCCGGAGCAGTTTCGAGCGCCGAACTGCCTGAAGTGTTTTCCAGACCCTAGAAACTCCCCAAAACCGTTTTCAACAGAAAAGCATCTCGAAATGTCCTAAAACGCGCATCTGAACATTTTCGTGCACAGGTGCCGTAGATGCGCACGAAAATCCGTCCGGAGCAGTTTCGAGCGCCGAACTGCCTGAAGTGTTTTCCAGACCCTAGAAACTCCCCAAAACCGTTTTTAACAGAAAAGCATCTCGAAATGTCCTAAAACGCGCATCTGAACATTTTCGTGCACAGGTGCCGTTGATGCGCACGAAAATCCGTCCGGAGCAGTTTCGAGCGCCGAACTGCCTGAAGTGTTTTCCAGACCCTAGAAACTCCCCAAAACCGTTTTTAACAGAAAAGCATCTCGAAATGTCCTAAAACGCGCATCTGAACATTTTCGTGCACAGGTGCCGTAGATGCGCACGAAAATCCGTCCGGAGCAGTTTCGAGCGCCGAACTGCCTGAAGTGTTTTCCAGACCCTAGAAACTCCCCAAAACCGTTTTTAACAGAAAAGCATCTCGAAATGTCCTAAAACGCGCATCTGAACATTTTCGTGCACAGGTGCCGTAGATGCGCACGAAAATCCGTCCGGAGCAGTTTCGAGCGCCGAACTGCCTGAAGTGTTTTCCAGACCCTAGAAACTCCCCAAAACCGTTTTTAACAGAAAAGCATCTCGAAATGTCCTAAAACGCGCATCTGAACATTTTCGTGCACAGGTGCCGTTGATGCGTACGAAAATCCGTCCGGAGCAGTTTCGAGCGCCGAACTGCCTGAAGTGTTTTCCAGACCCTAGAAACTCCCCAAAACCGTTTTTAACAGAAAAGCATCTCGAAATGTCCTAAAACGCGCATCTGAAAATTTTCGTGCAAAGGTGCCGTAGATGCACACGAAAATCCGTCCGGAGCCGTTTCGAGCGCCGAACTGCCTGAAGTGTTTTCCAGACCCTAGAAACTCCCCAAAACCGTTTTTAACAGAAAAGCAACTCGAAATGTCCTAAAACGCGCATCTGAACATTTTCGTGCACAGGTGCCGTTGATGCGCACGAAAATCCGTCCGGAGCAGTTTCGAGCGCCGAACTGCCTGAAGTGTTTTCCAGACCCTAGAAACTCCCCAAAACCGTTTTTAACAGAAAAGCATCTCGAAATGTCCTAAAACGCGCATCTGAACATTTTCGTGCACAGGTGCCGTAGATGCGCACGAAAATCCGTCCGGAGCAGTTTCGAGCGCCGAACTGCCTGAAGTGTTTTCCAGACCCTAGAAACTCCCCAAAACCGTTTTTAACAGAAAAGCATCTCGAAATGTCCTAAAACGCGCATCTGAACATTTTCGTGCACAGGTGCCGTAGATGCGCACGAAAATCCGTCCGGAGCAGTTTCGAGCGCCGAACTGCCTGAAGTGTTTTCCAGACCCTAGAAACTCCCCAAAACCGTTTTTAACAGAAAAGCATCTCGAAATGTCCTAAAACGCGCATCTGAACATTTTCGTGCACAGGTGCCGTAGATGCGCACGAAAATCCGTCCGGAGCAGTTTCGAGCGCCGAACTGCCTGAAGTGTTTTCCAGACCCTAGAAACTCCCCAAAACCGTTTTTAACAGAAAAGCATCTCGAAATGTCCTAAAACGCGCATCTGAACATTTTCGTGCACAGGTGCCGTTGATGCGTACGAAAATCCGTCCGGAGCAGTTTCGAGCGCCGAACTGCCTGAAGTGTTTTCCAGACCCTAGAAACTCCCCAAAACCGTTTTTAACAGAAAAGCATCTCGAAATGTCCTAAAACGCGCATCTGAAAATTTTCGTGCAAAGGTGCCGTAGATGCACACGAAAATCCGTCCGGAGCAGTTTCGAGCGCCGAACTGCCTGAAGTGTTTTCCAGACCCTAGAAACTCCCCAAAACCGTTTTTAACAGAAAAGCATCTCGAAATGTCCTAAAACGCGCATCTGAACATTTTCGTGCACAGGTGCCGTTGATGCGCACGAAAATCCGTCCGGAGCAGTTTCGAGCGCCGAACTGCCTGAAGTGTTTTCCAGACCCTAGAAACTCCCCAAAACCGTTTTTAACAGAAAAGCATCTCGAAATGTCCTAAAACGCGCATCTGAACATTTTCGTGCACAGGTGCCGTAGATGCGCACGAAAATCCGTCCGGAGCAGTTTCGAGCGCCGAACTGCCTGAAGTGTTTTCCAGACCCTAGAAACTCCCCAAAACCGTTTTTAACAGAAAAGCATCTCGAAATGTCCTAAAACGCGCATCTGAACATTTTCGTGCACAGGTGCCGTTGATGCGTACGAAAATCCGTCCGGAGCAGTTTCGAGCGCCGAACTGCCTGAAGTGTTTTCCAGACCCTAGAAACTCCCCAAAACCGTTTTTAACAGAAAAGCATCTCGAAATGTCCTAAAACGCGCATCTGAAAATTTTCGTGCAAAGGTGCCGTAGATGCACACGAAAATCCGTCCGGAGCCGTTTCGAGCGCCGAACTGCCTGAAGTGTTTTCCAGACCCTAGAAACTCCCCAAAACCGTTTTTAACAGAAAAGCAACTCGAAATGTCCTAAAACGCGCATCTGAACATTTTCGTGCACAGGTGCCGTAGATGCGCACGAAAATCCGTCCGGAGCAGTTTCGAGCGCCGAACTGCCTGAAGTGTTTTCCAGACCCTAGAAACTCCCCAAAACCGTTTTTAACAGAAAAGCATCTCGAAATGTCCTAAAACGCGCATCTGAACATTTTCGTGCACAGGTGCCGTAGATGCGCACGAAAATCCGTCCGGAGCAGTTTCGAGCGCCGAACTGCCTGAAGTGTTTTCCAGACCCTAGAAACTCCCCAAAACCGTTTTTAACAGAAAAGCATCTCGAAATGTCCTAAAACGCGCATCTGAACATTTTCGTGCACAGGTGCCGTTGATGCGTACGAAAATCCGTCCGGAGCAGTTTCGAGAGACGAACTGCCTAAAGTGTTTTCCAGACCCTAGAAACTCCCCAAAACCGTTTTTAACAGAAAAGCATCTCGAAATGTCCTAAAACGCGCATCTGAACATTTTCGTGCACAGGTGCCGTTGATGCGCACGAAAATCCGTCCTGAGCAGTTTCGAGAGCCGAACTGCTTGAAGTGTTTTCCAGACCCTAGAAACTCCCCAAAACCGTTTTTAACAGAAAAGCATCTCGAAATGTCCTAAAACGCGCATCTGAACATTTTCGTGCACAGGTGCCGTAGATGCGCACGAAAATCCGTCCGGAGCAGTTTCGAGCGCCGAACTGCCTGAAGTGTTTTCCAGACCCTAGAAACTCCCCAAAACCGTTTTTAACAGAAAAGCATCTCGAAATGTCCTAAAACGCGCATCTGAACATTTTCGTGCACAGGTGCCGTTGATGCGTACGAAAATCCGTCCGGAGCAGTTTCGAGCGCCGAACTGCCTGAAGTGTTTTCCAGACCCTAGAAACTCCCCAAAACCGTTTTTAACAGAAAAGCATCTCGAAATGTCCTAAAACGCGCATCTGAAAATTTTCGTGCAAAGGTGCCGTAGATGCACACGAAAATCCGTCCGGAGCAGTTTCGAGCGCCGAACTGCCTGAAGTGTTTTCCAGACCCTAGAAACTCCCCAAAACCGTTTTTAACAGAAAAGCATCTCGAAATGTCCTAAAACGCGCATCTGAACATTTTCGTGCACAGGTGCCGTTGATGCGCACGAAAATCCGTCCGGAGCAGTTTCGAGCGCCGAACTGCCTGAAGTGTTTTCCAGACCCTAGAAACTCCCCAAAACCGTTTTTAACAGAAAAGCATCTCGAAATGTCCTAAAACGCGCATCTGAACATTTTCGTGCACAGGTGCCGTAGATGCGCACGAAAATCCGTCCGGAGCAGTTTCGAGCGCCGAACTGCCTGAAGTGTTTTCCAGACCCTAGAAACTCCCCAAAACCGTTTTTAACAGAAAAGCATCTCGAAATGTCCTAAAACGCGCATCTGAACATTTTCGTGCACAGGTGCCGTTGATGCGTACGAAAATCCGTCCGGAGCAGTTTCGAGCGCCGAACTGCCTGAAGTGTTTTCCAGACCCTAGAAACTCCCCAAAACCGTTTTTAACAGAAAAGCATCTCGAAATGTCCTAAAACGCGCATCTGAAAATTTTCGTGCAAAGGTGCCGTAGATGCACACGAAAATCCGTCCGGAGCCGTTTCGAGCGCCGAACTGCCTGAAGTGTTTTCCAGACCCTAGAAACTCCCCAAAACCGTTTTTAACAGAAAAGCAACTCGAAATGTCCTAAAACGCGCATCTGAACATTTTCGTGCACAGGTGCCGTAGATGCGCACGAAAATCCGTCCGGAGCAGTTTCGAGCGCCGAACTGCCTGAAGTGTTTTCCAGACCCTAGAAACTCCCCAAAACCGTTTTTAACAGAAAAGCATCTCGAAATGTCCTAAAACGCGCATCTGAACATTTTCGTGCACAGGTGCCGTAGATGCGCACGAAAATCCGTCCGGAGCAGTTTCGAGCGCCGAACTGCCTGAAGTGTTTTCCAGACCCTAGAAACTCCCCAAAACCGTTTTTAACAGAAAAGCATCTCGAAATGTCCTAAAACGCGCATCTGAACATTTTCGTGCACAGGTGCCGTTGATGCGTACGAAAATCCGTCCGGAGCAGTTTCGAGAGACGAACTGCCTAAAGTGTTTTCCAGACCCTAGAAACTCCCCAAAACCGTTTTTAACAGAAAAGCATCTCGAAATGTCCTAAAACGCGCATCTGAACATTTTCGTGCACAGGTGCCGTTGATGCGCACGAAAATCCGTCCTGAGCAGTTTCGAGAGCCGAACTGCTTGAAGTGTTTTCCAGACCCTAGAAACTCCCCAAAACCGTTTTTAACAGAAAAGCATCTCGAAATGTCCTAAAACGCGCATCTGAACATTTTCGTGCACAGGTGCCGTAGATGCGTACGAAAATCCGTCCGGAGCAGTTTCGAGCGCCGAACTGCCTGAAGTGTTTTCCAGACCCTAGAAACTCCCCAAAACCGTTTTTAACAGAAAACCATCTCGAAATGTCCTAAAACGCGCATCTGAACATTTTCGTGCACAGGTGCCGTAGATGCGCACGAAAATCCGCCCGGAGCCGTTTCGAGCGCCGAACTGCCTGAAGTGTTTTTCAGACCCTAGAAACTCCCCAAAACCGTTTTTAACAGAAAAGAATCTCGAAATGTCCTAAAATGCGCATCTGAACATTTTCGTGCACAGGTGCCGTAGATGCGTACGAAAATCTGTCCGGAGCCGTTTCGAGCGCCGAACTGCCTGAAGTGTTTTCCAGACCCTAGAAACTCCCCAAAACCGTTTTTAAACGAAAAGCATCTCGAAATGTCCTAAAACGCGCATCTGAAAATTTTCGTGCACAGGTGCCGTAGATGCGCACGAAAATCCGCCCGGAGCCGTTTCGAGCGCCGAACTGCCTGAAGTGTTTTCCAGACCCTAGAAAATCCCCAAAACCGTTTTTAACAGAAAAGCATCTCGAAATGTCCTAAAATGCGCATCTGAACATTTTCGTGCACAGGTGCCGTAGATGCGTACGAAAATCTGTCCGGAGCCGTTTCGAGCGCCGAACTGCCTGAAGTGTTTTCCAGACCCTAGAAACTCCCCAAAACCGTTTTTAACAGAAAAGCATCTCGAAATGTCCTAAAACGCGAATCTGAACATTTTCGTGCACAGGTGCCGTAGATGCGCAGAAAATCCGTCCGGAGCCGTTTCGAGCGCCGATCTGCCTGAAGTGTTTTCCAGACCCTAGAAACTCCCTAAAACCGTTTTTAACAGAAAAGCATCTCGAAATGTCCTAAAACGCGCATCTGAACATTTTCGTGCACAGGTGCCGTTGATGCGCACGAAAATCCGTCCGGAGCAGTTTCGAGCGCCGAACTGCCTGAAGTGTTTTCCAGACCCTAGAAACTCCCTAAAACTGTTTCTAAACGAAAAGCATCTCGAAATGTCCTAAAACGCGCATCTGAACATTTTCGTGCACAGGTGCCGTTGATGCGCACGAAAATCCGTCCGGAGCAGTTTCGAGAGCCGAACTGCGTGAAGTGTTTTCCAGACCCTAGAAACTCCCCAAAACCGTTTTTAACAGAAAAGCATCTCGAAATGTCCTAAAACGCGCATCTGAACATTTTCGTGCACAGGTGCCGTAGATGCGTACGAAAATCCGTCCGGAGCAGTTTCGAGCGCCGAACTGCCTGAAGTGTTTTCCAGACCCTAGAAACTCCCCAAAACCGTTTTTAACAGAAAAGCATATCGAAATGTCCTAAAACGCGCATCTGAACATTTTCGTGCACAGGTGCCGTAGATGCGCACGAAAATCCGTCCGGAGCAGTTTCGAGCGCCGAACTGCCTGAAGTGTTTTCCAGACCCTAGAAACTCCCCAAAACCGTTTTTAACAGAAAAGCATCTCGAAATGTCCTAAAACGCGCATCTGAACATTTTCGTGCCAGGTGCCGTAGATGCGCACGAAAATCCGTCCGGAGCCGTTTCGAGCGCCGAACTGCCTGAAGTGTTTTTTAGACCCTAGAAACTCCCCAAAACCGTTTTTAACAGAAAAGCATCTCGAAATGTCCTAAAACGCGCCTCTGAACATTTTCGTGCACAGGTGCCGTAGATGCGTACGAAAATCCGTCCGGAGCAGTTTCGAGCGCCGAACTGCCTGAAGTGTTTTCCAGACCCTAGAAACTTCCCAAAACCGTTTTTAAACGAAAAGCATCTCGAAATGTCCTAAAACGCGCATTCTGAACATTTTCGTGCACAGGTGCCGTTGATGCGCACGAAAATCCGTCCGGAGCAGTTTCGAGCGCCGAACTGCCTGAAGTGTTTTCCAGACCCTAGAAACTCCCCAAAACCGTTTTCAACAGAAAAGCATCTCGAAATGTCCTAAAACGCGCATCTGAACATTTTCGTGCACAGGTGCCGTAGATGCGCACGAAAATCCGTCCGGAGCAGTTTCGAGCGCCGAACTGCCTGAAGTGTTTTCCAGACCCTAGAAACTCCCCAAAACCGTTTTTAACAGAAAAGCATCTCGAAATGTCCTAAAACGCGCATCTGAACATTTTCGTGCACAGGTGCCGTTGATGCGCACGAAAATCCGTCCGGAGCAGTTTCGAGCGCCGAACTGCCTGAAGTGTTTTCCAGACCCTAGAAACTCCCAAAAACCGTTTTTAACAGAAAAGCATCTCGAAATGTCCTAAAACGCGCATCTGAACATTTTCGTGCACAGGTGCCGTAGATGCGCACGAAAATCCGTCCGGAGCAGTTTCGAGCGCCGAACTGCCTGAAGTGTTTTCCAGACCCTAGAAACTCCCCAAAACCGTTTTTAAACGAAAAGCATCTCGAAATGTCCTAAAACGCGCATCTGAAAATTTTCGTGCAAAGGTGCCGTAGATGCACACGAAAATCCGTCCGGAGCCGTTTCGAGCGCCGAACTGCCTGAAGTGTTTTCCAGACCCTAGAAACTCCCCAAAACCGTTTTTAACAGAAAAGCAACTCGAAATGTCCTAAAACGCGCATCTGAACATTTTCGTGCACAGGTGCCGTAGATGCGCACGAAAATCCGTCCGGAGCAGTTTCGAGCGCCGAACTGCCTGAAGTGTTTTCCAGACCCTAGAAACTCCCCAAAACCGTTTTTAACAGAAAAGCATCTCGAAATGTCCTAAAACGCGCATCTGAACATTTTCGTGCACAGGTGCCGTTGATGCGCACGAAAATCCGTCCGGAGCAGTTTCGAGCGCCGAACTGCCTGAAGTATTTTCCAGACCCTAGAAACTCCCCAAAACCGTTTTTAAACGAGAAGCATCTCGAAATGTCCTAAAACGCGCATCTGAAAATTTTCGTGCACAGGTGCCGTAGATGCACACGAAAATCCGTCCAGAGCCGTTTCGAGCGCCGAACTGCCTGAAGTGTTTTCCAGACCCTAGAAACTCCCCAAAACCGTTTTTAACAGAAAAGCATCTCGAAATGTCCTAAAACGCGCATCTGAACATTTTCGTGCACAGGTGCCGTAGATGCGCACGAAAATCAGTCCGGAGCAGTTTCGAGCGCTGAACTGCCTGAAGTGTTTTCCAGACCCTAAAAACTCCCCAAAACCGTTTTTAACAGAAAAGCATCTCGAAATGTCCTAAAACGCGCATCTGAACATTTTCGTGCACAGGTGCCGTTGATGCGCACGAAAATCCGTCCGGAGCAGTTTCGAGCGCCGAACTGCCTGAAGTGTTTTCCAGACCCTAGAAACTCCCCAAAACCGTTTTTAACATAAAAGCATCTCGAAATGTCCTAAAACGCGCATCTGAACATTTTCGTGCACAGGTGCCGTAGATGCGCACGAAAATCCGTCCGGAGCAGTTTCGAGCGCCGAACTGCCTGAAGTGTTTTCCAGACCCTAGAAACTCCCCAAAACCGTTTTTAAACGAAAAGCATCTCGAAATGTCCTAAAACGCGCATCTGAAAATTTTCGTGCACAGGTGCCGTAGATGCACACGAAAATCCGTCCGGAGCCGTTTCGAGCGCCGAACTGCCTGAAGTGTTTTCCAGACCCTAGAAACTCCCCAAAACCGTTTTTAACAGAAAAGCATCTCGAAATGTCCTAAAACGCGCATCTGAACATTTTCGTGCACAGGTGCCGTAGATGCGCACGAAAATCCGTCCGGAGCAGTTTCGAGCGCCGAACTGCCTGAAGTGTTTTCCAGACCCTAGAAACTCCCCAAAACCGTTTTTAAACGAAAAGCATCTCGAAATATCCTAAAACGCGCATCTGAAAATTTTCGTGCACAGGTGCCGTAGATGCGCACGAAAATCCGTCCGGAGCCGTTTCGAGCGCCGAACTGCCTGAAGTGTTTTCCAGACCCTAGAAACTCCCTAAAACCGTTTTTAACAGAAAAGCATCTCGAAATGTCCTAAAACGCGCATCTGAACATTTTCGTGCACATGTGCCGTAGATGCGCACGAAAATCCGTCCGGAGCAGTTTCGAGCGCCGAACTGCCTGAAGTGTTTTCCAGACCCTAGAAACTCCCCAAAACCGTTTTTAACAGAAAAGCATCTCGAAATGTCCTAAAACGCGCATCTAAACATTTTCGTACACAGGTGCCGTTGATGCGCACGAAAATCCGTCCGGAGCAGTTTCGAGAGCCGAACTGCCTGAAGTGTTTTCCAGACCCTAGAAACTCCCTAAAACCGTTTTTAACAGAAAAGCATCTCGAAATGTCCTAAAACGCGCATCTGAACATTTTCGTGCATAGGTGCCGTTGATGCGCACGAAAATCCGTCCGGAGCAGTTTCGAGAGCCGAACTGCCTGAAGTGTTTTCCAGACCCTAGAAACTCCCTAAAACCGTTTTTAACAGAAAAGCATCTCGAAATGTCCTAAAACGCGCATCTGAACATTTTCGTGCATAGGTGCCGTTGATGCGCACGAAAATCCGTCCGGAGCAGTTTCGAGAGCCGAACTGCCTGAAGTGTTTTCCAGACCCTAGAAACTCCCCAAAACCGTTTTTAATAGAAAAGCATCTCGAAATGTCCTAAAACGCGCATCTGAACATTTTCGTGCACAGGTGCCGTAGATGCGCACGAAAATCCGTCCGGAGCAGTTTCGAGCGCCGAGCTGCCTGAAGTGTTTTCCAGACCCTAGAAACTCCCCTAAACCGTTTTTAACAGAAAAGCATCTCGAAATGTCCTAAAATGCGCATCTGAACATTTTCGTGCACAGGTGCCGTAGATGCGTACGAAAATCTGTCCGGAGCCGTTTCGAGCGCCGAACTGCCTGAAGTGTTTTCCAGACCCTAGAAACTCCCCAAAACCGTTTTTAAGAGAAAAGCATCTCGAAATGTCCTAAAACGCGCATCTGAACATTTTCGTGCACAGGTGCCGTTGATGCGCACGAAAATCCGTCCGGAGCAGTTTCGAGAGCCGAACTGCCTGAAGTGTTTTCCAGACCCTAGAAACTCCCTAAAACCGTTTTTAACAGAAAAGCATCTCGAAATGTCCTAAAACGCGCATCTGAACATTTTCGTGCATAGGTGCCGTTGATGCGTACGAAAATCCGTCCGGAGCAGTTTCGAGAGCCGAACTGCCTGAAGTGTTTTCCAGACCCTAGAAACTCCCCAAAACCGTTTTTAACAGAAAAGCATCTCGAAATGTCCTAAAACGCGCATCTGAACATTTTCGTGCACAGGTGCCGTTGATGCGCACGAAAATCCGTCCGGAGCAGTTTCGAGCGCCGAACTGCCTGAAGTGTTTTCCAGACCCTAGAAACTCTCCAAAACCGTTTCTAAACGAAAAGCATCTCGAAATGTCCTAAAACGCGCATCTGAAAATTTTCGTGCACAGGTGCCGTAGATGCGCACGAAAATCCGCCCGGAGCCGTTTCGAGCGCCGAACTGCCTGAAGTGTTTTCCAGACCCTAGAAACTCCCCAAAACCGTTTTTAACAGAAAAGCATCTCGAAATGTCCTAAAACGCGAATCTGAACATTTTCGTGCACAGGTGCCGTAGATGCGTACGAAAATCCGTCCGGAGCATTTTCGAGCGCCGAACTGCCTAAAGTGTTTTCCAGACCCTAGAAACTCCCCAAAACCGTTTTTAAACGAAAAGCATCTCGAAATGTCCTAAAACGCGCATCTGAAAATTTTCGTGCACAGGTGCCGTAGATGCGCACGAAAATCCGCCCGGAGCCGTTTCGAGCGCCGAACTGCCTGAAGTGTTTTCCAGACCCTAGAAACTCCCCAAAACCGTTTTTAACAGAAAAGCATCTCGAAATGTCCTAAAACGCGCATCTGAACATTTTCGTGCCAGGTGCCGTAGATGCGCACGAAAATCCGTCCGGAGCCGTTTCGAGCGCCGAACTGCCTGAAGTGTTTTTTAGACCCTAGAAACTCCCCAAAACCGTTTTTAACAGAAAAGCATCTCGAAATGTCCTAAAACGCGCCTCTGAACATTTTCGTGCACAGGTGCCGTAGATGCGTACGAAAATCCGTCCGGAGCAGTTTCGAGCGCCGAACTGCCTGAAGTGTTTTCCAGACCCTAGAAACTTCCCAAAACCGTTTTTAAACGAAAAGCATCTCGAAATGTCCTAAAACGCGCATTCTGAACATTTTCGTGCACAGGTGCCGTTGATGCGCACGAAAATCCGTCCGGAGCAGTTTCGAGCGCCGAACTGCCTGAAGTGTTTTCCAGACCCTAGAAACTCCCCAAAACCGTTTTCAACAGAAAAGCATCTCGAAATGTCCTAAAACGCGCATCTGAACATTTTCGTGCACAGGTGCCGTAGATGCGCACGAAAATCCGTCCGGAGCAGTTTCGAGCGCCGAACTGCCTGAAGTGTTTTCCAGACCCTAGAAACTCCCCAAAACCGTTTTTAACAGAAAAGCATCTCGAAATGTCCTAAAACGCGCATCTGAACATTTTCGTGCACAGGTGCCGTTGATGCGCACGAAAATCCGTCCGGAGCAGTTTCGAGCGCCGAACTGCCTGAAGTGTTTTCCAGACCCTAGAAACTCCCAAAAACCGTTTTTAACAGAAAAGCATCTCGAAATGTCCTAAAACGCGCATCTGAACATTTTCGTGCACAGGTGCCGTAGATGCGCACGAAAATCCGTCCGGAGCAGTTTCGAGCGCCGAACTGCCTGAAGTGTTTTCCAGACCCTAGAAACTCCCCAAAACCGTTTTTAAACGAAAAGCATCTCGAAATGTCCTAAAACGCGCATCTGAAAATTTTCGTGCAAAGGTGCCGTAGATGCACACGAAAATCCGTCCGGAGCCGTTTCGAGCGCCGAACTGCCTGAAGTGTTTTCCAGACCCTAGAAACTCCCCAAAACCGTTTTTAACAGAAAAGCAACTCGAAATGTCCTAAAACGCGCATCTGAACATTTTCGTGCACAGGTGCCGTAGATGCGCACGAAAATCCGTCCGGAGCAGTTTCGAGCGCCGAACTGCCTGAAGTGTTTTCCAGACCCTAGAAACTCCCCAAAACCGTTTTTAACAGAAAAGCATCTCGAAATGTCCTAAAACGCGCATCTGAACATTTTCGTGCACAGGTGCCGTTGATGCGCACGAAAATCCGTCCGGAGCAGTTTCGAGCGCCGAACTGCCTGAGGTATTTTCCAGACCCTAGAAACTCCCCAAAACCGTTTTTAAACGAGAAGCATCTCGAAATGTCCTAAAACGCGCATCTGAAAATTTTCGTGCACAGGTGCCGTAGATGCACACGAAAATCCGTCCAGAGCCGTTTCGAGCGCCGAACTGCCTGAAGTGTTTTCCAGACCCTAGAAACTCCCCAAAACCGTTTTTAACAGAAAAGCATCTCGAAATGTCCTAAAACGCGCATCTGAACATTTTCGTGCACAGGTGCCGTAGATGCGCACGAAAATCAGTCCGGAGCAGTTTCGAGCGCTGAACTGCCTGAAGTGTTTTCCAGACCCTAAAAACTCCCCAAAACCGTTTTTAACAGAAAAGCATCTCGAAATGTCCTAAAACGCGCATCTGAACATTTTCGTGCACAGGTGCCGTTGATGCGCACGAAAATCCGTCCGGAGCAGTTTCGAGCGCCGAACTGCCTGAAGTGTTTTCCAGACCCTAGAAACTCCCCAAAACCGTTTTTAACATAAAAGCATCTCGAAATGTCCTAAAACGCGCATCTGAACATTTTCGTGCACAGGTGCCGTAGATGCGCACGAAAATCCGTCCGGAGCAGTTTCGAGCGCCGAACTGCCTGAAGTGTTTTCCAGACCCTAGAAACTCCCCAAAACCGTTTTTAAACGAAAAGCATCTCGAAATGTCCTAAAACGCGCATCTGAAAATTTTCGTGCACAGGTGCCGTAGATGCACACGAAAATCCGTCCGGAGCCGTTTCGAGCGCCGAACTGCCTGAAGTGTTTTCCAGACCCTAGAAACTCCCCAAAACCGTTTTTAACAGAAAAGCATCTCGAAATGTCCTAAAACGCGCATCTGAACATTTTCGTGCACAGGTGCCGTAGATGCGCACGAAAATCCGTCCGGAGCAGTTTCGAGCGCCGAACTGCCTGAAGTGTTTTCCAGACCCTAGAAACTCCCCAAAACCGTTTTTAAACGAAAAGCATCTCGAAATATCCTAAAACGCGCATCTGAAAATTTTCGTGCACAGGTGCCGTAGATGCGCACGAAAATCCGTCCGGAGCCGTTTCGAGCGCCGAACTGCCTGAAGTGTTTTCCAGACCCTAGAAACTCCCTAAAACCGTTTTTAACAGAAAAGCATCTCGAAATGTCCTAAAACGCGCATCTGAACATTTTCGTGCACATGTGCCGTAGATGCGCACGAAAATCCGTCCGGAGCAGTTTCGAGCGCCGAACTGCCTGAAGTGTTTTCCAGACCCTAGAAACTCCCCAAAACCGTTTTTAACAGAAAAGCATCTCGAAATGTCCTAAAACGCGCATCTAAACATTTTCGTACACAGGTGCCGTTGATGCGCACGAAAATCCGTCCGGAGCAGTTTCGAGAGCCGAACTGCCTGAAGTGTTTTCCAGACCCTAGAAACTCCCTAAAACCGTTTTTAACAGAAAAGCATCTCGAAATGTCCTAAAACGCGCATCTGAACATTTTCGTGCATAGGTGCCGTTGATGCGCACGAAAATCCGTCCGGAGCAGTTTCGAGAGCCGAACTGCCTGAAGTGTTTTCCAGACCCTAGAAACTCCCTAAAACCGTTTTTAACAGAAAAGCATCTCGAAATGTCCTAAAACGCGCATCTGAACATTTTCGTGCATAGGTGCCGTTGATGCGCACGAAAATCCGTCCGGAGCAGTTTCGAGAGCCGAACTGCCTGAAGTGTTTTCCAGACCCTAGAAACTCCCCAAAACCGTTTTTAATAGAAAAGCATCTCGAAATGTCCTAAAACGCGCATCTGAACATTTTCGTGCACAGGTGCCGTAGATGCGCACGAAAATCCGTCCGGAGCAGTTTCGAGCGCCGAGCTGCCTGAAGTGTTTTCCAGACCCTAGAAACTCCCCTAAACCGTTTTTAACAGAAAAGCATCTCGAAATGTCCTAAAATGCGCATCTGAACATTTTCGTGCACAGGTGCCGTAGATGCGTACGAAAATCTGTCCGGAGCCGTTTCGAGCGCCGAACTGCCTGAAGTGTTTTCCAGACCCTAGAAACTCCCCAAAACCGTTTTTAAGAGAAAAGCATCTCGAAATGTCCTAAAACGCGCATCTGAACATTTTCGTGCACAGGTGCCGTTGATGCGCACGAAAATCCGTCCGGAGCAGTTTCGAGAGCCGAACTGCCTGAAGTGTTTTCCAGACCCTAGAAACTCCCTAAAACCGTTTTTAACAGAAAAGCATCTCGAAATGTCCTAAAACGCGCATCTGAACATTTTCGTGCATAGGTGCCGTTGATGCGTACGAAAATCCGTCCGGAGCAGTTTCGAGAGCCGAACTGCCTGAAGTGTTTTCCAGACCCTAGAAACTCCCCAAAACCGTTTTTAACAGAAAAGCATCTCGAAATGTCCTAAAACGCGCATCTGAACATTTTCGTGCACAGGTGCCGTTGATGCGCACGAAAATCCGTCCGGAGCAGTTTCGAGCGCCGAACTGCCTGAAGTGTTTTCCAGACCCTAGAAACTCTCCAAAACCGTTTCTAAACGAAAAGCATCTCGAAATGTCCTAAAACGCGCATCTGAAAATTTTCGTGCACAGGTGCCGTAGATGCGCACGAAAATCCGCCCGGAGCCGTTTCGAGCGCCGAACTGCCTGAAGTGTTTTCCAGACCCTAGAAACTCCCCAAAACCGTTTTTAACAGAAAAGCATCTCGAAATGTCCTAAAACGCGAATCTGAACATTTTCGTGCACAGGTGCCGTAGATGCGTACGAAAATCCGTCCGGAGCATTTTCGAGCGCCGAACTGCCTAAAGTGTTTTCCAGACCCTAGAAACTCCCCAAAACCGTTTTTAAACGAAAAGCATCTCGAAATGTCCTAAAACGCGCATCTGAAAATTTTCGTGCACAGGTGCCGTAGATGCGCACGAAAATCCGCCCGGAGCCGTTTCGAGCGCCGAACTGCCTGAAGTGTTTTCCAGACCCTAGAAACTCCCCAAAACCGTTTTTAACAGAAAAGCATCTCGAAATGTCCTAAAACGCGCATCTGAACATTTTCGTGCACAGGTGCCGTAGATGCGCACGAAAATCCGTCCGGAGCCATTTCGAGCGCCGAACTGCCTGAAGTGTTTTCCAGACCCTAGAAACTCCCCAAAACCGTTTTTAAACGAAAAGCATCTCGAAATGTCCTAAAACGCGCATCTGAAAATTTTCGTGCACAGGTGCCGTAGATGCGCACGAAAATCCGCCCGGAGCCGTTTCGAGCGCCGAACTGCCTGAAGTGTTTTCCAGACCCTAGAAACTCCCTAAAACCGTTTTTAACAGAAAAGCATCTCGAAATGTCCTAAAACGCGCATCTGAACATTTTCGTACACAGGTGCCGTTGATGCGCACGAAAATCCGTCCGGAGCAGTTTCGAGCGCCGAACTGCCTGAAGTGTTTTCCAGACCCTAGAAACTCCCCAAAACCGTTTTTAACATAAAAGCATCTCGAAATGTCCTAAAACGCGCATCTGAACATTTTCGTGCACAGGTGCCGTAGATGCGCACGAAAATCCGTCCGGAGCAGTTTCGAGCGCCGAACTGCCTGAAGTGTTTTCCAGACCCTAGAAACTCCCCAAAACCGTTTTTAAACGAAAAGCATCTCGAAATGTCCTAAAACGCGCATCTGAAAATTTTCGTGCACAGGTGCCGTAGATGCACACGAAAATCCGTCCGGAGCCGTTTCGAGCGCCGAACTGCCTGAAGTGTTTTCCAGACCCTAGAAACTCCCCAAAACCGTTTTTAACAGAAAAGCATCTCGAAATGTCCTAAAACGCGCATCTGAACATTTTCGTGCACAGGTGCCGTAGATGCGCACGAAAATCCGTCCGGAGCAGTTTCGAGCGCCGAACTGCCTGAAGTGTTTTCCAGACCCTAGAAACTCCCCAAAACCGTTTTTAAACGAAAAGCATCTCGAAATATCCTAAAACGCGCATCTGAAAATTTTCGTGCACAGGTACCGTAGATGCGCACGAAAATCCGTCCGGAGCCGTTTCGAGCGCCGAACTGCCTGAAGTGTTTTCCAGACCCTAGAAACTCCCTAAAACCGTTTTTAACAGAAAAGCATCTCGAAATGTCCTAAAACACGCATCTGAACATTTTCGTGCACATGTGCCGTAGATGCGCACGAAAATCCGTCCGGAGCAGTTTCGAGCGCCGAACTGCCTGAAGTGTTTTCCAGACCCTAGAAACTCCCCAAAACCGTTTTTAACAGAAAAGCATCTCGAAATGTCCTAAAACGCGCATCTAAACATTTTCGTACACAGGTGCCGTTGATGCGCACGAAAATCCGTCCGGAGCAGTTTCGAGAGCCGAACTGCCTGAAGTGTTTTCCAGACCCTAGAAACTCCCTAAAACCGTTTTTAACAGAAAAGCATCTCGAAATGTCCTAAAACGCGCATCTGAACATTTTCGTGCATAGGTGCCGTTGATGCGCACGAAAATCCGTCCGGAGCAGTTTCGAGAGCCGAACTGCCTGAAGTGTTTTCCAGACCCTAGAAACTCCCTAAAACCGTTTTTAACAGAAAAGCATCTCGAAATGTCCTAAAACGCGCATCTGAACATTTTCGTGCATAGGTGCCGTTGATGCGCACGAAAATCCGTCCGGAGCAGTTTCGAGAGCCGAACTGCCTGAAGTGTTTTCCAGACCCTAGAAACTCCCCAAAACCGTTTTTAATAGAAAAGCATCTCGAAATGTCCTAAAACGCGCATCTGAACATTTTCGTGCACAGGTGCCGTAGATGCGCACGAAAATCCGTCCGGAGCAGTTTCGAGCGCCGAACTGCCTGAAGTGTTTTCCAGACCCTAGAAACTCCCCTAAACCGTTTTTAACAGAAAAGCATCTCGAAATGTCCTAAAATGCGCATCTGAACATTTTCGTGCACAGGTGCCGTAGATGCGTACGAAAATCTGTCCGGAGCCGTTTCGAGCGCCGAACTGCCTGAAGTGTTTTCCAGACCCTAGAAACTCCCCAAAACCGTTTTTAACAGAAAAGCATCTCGAAATGTCCTAAAACGCGCATCTGAACATTTTCGTGCACAGGTGCCGTTGATGCGCACGAAAATCCGTCCGGAGCAGTTTCGAGAGCCGAACTGCCTGAAGTGTTTTCCAGACCCTAGAAACTCCCTAAAACCGTTTTTAACAGAAAAGCATCTCGAAATGTCCTAAAACGCGCATCTGAACATTTTCGTGCATAGGTGCCGTTGATGCGTACGAAAATCCGTCCGGAGCAGTTTCGAGAGCCGAACTGCCTGAAGTGTTTTCCAGACCCTAGAAACTCCCCAAAACCGTTTTTAACAGAAAAGCATCTCGAAATGTCCTAAAACGCGCATCTGAACATTTTCGTGCACAGGTGCCGTTGATGCGCACGAAAATCCGTCCGGAGCAGTTTCGAGCGCCGAACTGCCTGAAGTGTTTTCCAGACCCTAGAAACTCTCCAAAACCGTTTCTAAACGAAAAGCATCTCGAAATGTCCTAAAACGCGCATCTGAAAATTTTCGTGCACAGGTGCCGTAGATGCGCACGAAAATCCGCCCGGAGCCGTTTCGAGCGCCGAACTGCCTGAAGTGTTTTCCAGACCCTAGAAACTCCCCAAAACCGTTTTTAACAGAAAAGCATCTCGAAATGTCCTAAAACGCGAATCTGAACATTTTCGTGCACAGGTGCCGTAGATGCGTACGAAAATCCGTCCGGAGCATTTTCGAGCGCCGAACTGCCTAAAGTGTTTTCCAGACCCTAGAAACTCCCCAAAACCGTTTTTAAACGAAAAGCATCTCGAAATGTCCTAAAACGCGCATCTGAAAATTTTCGTGCACAGGTGCCGTAGATGCGCACGAAAATCCGCCCGGAGCCGTTTCGAGCGCCGAACTGCCTGAAGTGTTTTCCAGACCCTAGAAACTCCCCAAAACCGTTTTTAACAGAAAAGCATCTCGAAATGTCCTAAAACGCGCATCTGAACATTTTCGTGCACAGGTGCCGTAGATGCGCACGAAAATCCGTCCGGAGCCATTTCGAGCGCCGAACTGCCTGAAGTGTTTTCCAGACCCTAGAAACTCCCTAAAACCGTTTTTAACAGAAAAGCATCTCGAAATGTCCTAAAACGCGCATCTGAACATTTTCGTGCACAGGTGCCGTAGATGCGCACGAAAATCCGTCCGGAGCAGTTTCGAGAGCCGAACTGCCTGAAGTGTTTTCCAGACCCTAGAAACTCCCCAAAACCGTTTTTAACAGAAAAGCATCTCGAAATGTCCTAAAACGCGCATCTGAACATTTTCGTGCACAGGTGCCGTAGATGCGCACGAAAATCCGTCCGGAGCAGTTTCGAGCGCCGAACTGCCTGAAGTGTTTTCCAGACCCTAGAAACTCCCCAAAACCGTTTTTAACAGAAAAGCATCTCGAAATGTCCTAAAACGCGCATCTGAACATTTTCGTGCACAGGTGCCGTTGATGCGCACGAAAATCCGTCCGGAGCAGTTTCGAGAGCCGAACTGCCTGAAGTGTTTTCCAGACCCTAGAAACTCCCTAAAACCGTTTTTAACAGAAAAGCATCTCGAAATGTCCTAAAACGCGCATCTGAACATTTTCGTGCAGAGGTGCCGTTGATGCGCACGAAAATCCGTCCGGAGCAGTTTCGAGAGCCGAACTGCCTGAAGTGTTTTCCAGACCCTAGAAACTCCCTAAAACCGTTTTTAACAGAAAAGCATCTCGAAATGTCCTAAAACGCGCATCTGAACATTTTCGTGCATAGGTGCCGTTGATGCGTACGAAAATCCGTCCGGAGCAGTTTCGAGAGCCGAACTGCCTGAAGTGTTTTCCAGACCCTAGAAACTCCCCAAAACCGTTTTTAACAGAAAAGCATCTCGAAATGTCCTAAAACGCGCATCTGAACATTTTCGTGCACAGGTGCCGTTGATGCGCACGAAAATCCGTCCGGAGCAGTTTCGAGCGCCGAACTGCCTGAAGTGTTTTCCAGACCCTAGAAACTCTCCAAAACCGTTTCTAAACGAAAAGCATCTCGAAATGTCCTAAAACGCGCATCTGAAAATTTTCGTGCACAGGTGCCGTAGATGCGCACGAAAATCCGCCCGGAGCCGTTTCGAGCGCCGAACTGCCTGAAGTGTTTTCCAGACCCTAGAAACTCCCCAAAACCGTTTTTAACAGAAAAGCATCTCGAAATGTCCTAAAACGCGAATCTGAACATTTTCGTGCACAGGTGCCGTAGATGCGTACGAAAATCCGTCCGGAGCATTTTCGAGCGCCGAACTGCCTAAAGTGTTTTCCAGACCCTAGAAACTCCCCAAAACCGTTTTTAAACGAAAAGCATCTCGAAATGTCCTAAAACGCGCATCTGAAAATTTTCGTGCACAGGTGCCGTAGATGCGCACGAAAATCCGCCCGGAGCCGTTTCGAGCGCCGAACGGCCTGAAGTGTTTTCCAGACCCTAGAAACTCCCCAAAACCGTTTTTAACAGAAAAGCATCTCGAAATGTCCTAAAACGCGCATCTGAACATTTTCGTGCACAGGTGCCGTAGATGCGCACGAAAATCCGTCCGGAGCCATTTCGAGCGCCGAACTGCCTGAATTGTTTTCCAGACCCTAGAAACTCCCCAAAACCGTTTTTAAACGAAAAGCATCTCGAAATGTCCTAAAACGCGCATCTGAAAATTTTCGTGCACAGGTGCCGTAGATGCGCACGAAAATCCGCCCGGAGCCGTTTCGAGCGCCGAACTGCCTGAAGTGTTTTCCAGACCCTAGAAACTCCCTAAAACCGTTTTTAACAGAAAAGCATCTCGAAATGTCCTAAAACGCGCATCTGAACATTTTCGTACACAGGTGCCGTTGATGCGCACGAAAATCCGTCCGGAGCAGTTTCGAGAGCCGAACTGCCTGAAGTGTTTTCCAGACCCTAGAAACTCCCTAAAACCGTTTTTAACAGAAAAGCATCTCGAAATGTCCTAAAACGCGCATCTGAACATTTTCGTGCATAGGTGCCGTTGATGCGCACGAAAATCCGTCCGGAGCAGTTTCGAGAGCCGAACTGCCTGAAGTGTTTTCCAGACCCTAGAAACTCCCTAAAACCGTTTTTAACAGAAAAGCATCTCGAAATGTCCTAAAACGCGCATCTGAACATTTTCGTGCATAGGTGCCGTTGATGCGCACGAAAATCCGTCCGGAGCAGTTTCGAGAGCCGAACTGCCTGAAGTGTTTTCCAGACCCTAGAAACTCCCCAAAACCGTTTTTAATAGAAAAGCATCTCGAAATGTCCTAAAACGCGCATCTGAACATTTTCGTGCACAGGTGCCGTAGATGCGCACGAAAATCCGTCCGGAGCAGTTTCGAGCGCCGAACTGCCTGAAGTGTTTTCCAGACCCTAGAAACTCCCCTAAACCGTTTTTAACAGAAAAGCATCTCGAAATGTCCTAAAATGCGCATCTGAACATTTTCGTGCACAGGTGCCGTAGATGCGTACGAAAATCTGTCCGGAGCCGTTTCGAGCGCCGAACTGCCTGAAGTGTTTTCCAGACCCTAGAAACTCCCCAAAACCGTTTTTAACAGAAAAGCATCTCGAAATGTCCTAAAACGCGCATCTGAACATTTTCGTGCACAGGTGCCTAGATGCGCACGAAAATCCGTCCGGAGCAGTTTCGAGCGCCGAACTGCCTGAAGTGTTTTCCAGACCCTAGAAACTCCCCAAAACCGTTTTTAACAGAAAAGCATCTCGAAATGTCCTAAAACGCGCATCTAAACATTTTCGTGCACAGGTGCCGTTGATGCGCACGAAAATCCGTCCGGAGCAGTTTCGAGAGCCGAACTGCCTGAAGTGTTTTCCAGACCCTAGAAACTCCCTAAAACCGTTTTTAACAGAAAAGCATCTCGAAATGTCCTAAAACGCGCATCTGAACATTTTCGTGCATAGGTGCCGTTGATGCGTACGAAAATCCGTCCGGAGCAGTTTCGAGAGCCGAACTGCCTGAAGTGTTTTCCAGACCCTAGAAACTCCCCAAAACCGTTTTTAACAGAAAAGCATCTCGAAATGTCCTAAAACGCGCATCTGAACATTTTCGTGCACAGGTGCCGTTGATGCGCACGAAAATCCGTCCGGAGCAGTTTCGAGCGCCGAACTGCCTGAAGTGTTTTCCAGACCCTAGAAACTCTCCAAAACCGTTTCTAAACGAAAAGCATCTCGAAATGTCCTAAAACGCGCATCTGAAAATTTTCGTGCACAGGTGCCGTAGATGCGCACGAAAATCCGCCCGGAGCCGTTTCGAGCGCCGAACTGCCTGAAGTGTTTTCCAGACCCTAGAAACTCCCCAAAACCGTTTTTAACAGAAAAGCATCTCGAAATGTCCTAAAACGCGAATCTGAACATTTTCGTGCACAGGTGCCGTAGATGCGTACGAAAATCCGTCCGGAGCATTTTCGAGCGCCGAACTGCCTAAAGTGTTTTCCAGACCCTAGAAACTCCCCAAAACCGTTTTTAAACGAAAAGCATCTCGAAATGTCCTAAAACGCGCATCTGAAAATTTTCGTGCACAGGTGCCGTAGATGCGCACGAAAATCCGCCCGGAGCCGTTTCGAGCGCCGAACTGCCTGAAGTGTTTTCCAGACCCTAGAAACTCCCCAAAACCGTTTTTAACAGAAAAGCATCTCGAAATGTCCTAAAACGCGCATCTGAACATTTTCGTGCACAGGTGCCGTAGATGCGCACGAAAATCCGTCCGGAGCCATTTCGAGCGCCGAACTGCCTGAAGTGTTTTCCAGACCCTAGAAACTCCCTAAAACCGTTTTTAACAGAAAAGCATCTCGAAATGTCCTAAAACGCGCATCTGAACATTTTCGTGCACAGGTGCCGTAGATGCGCACGAAAATCCGTCCGGAGCAGTTTCGAGAGCCGAACTGCCTGAAGTGTTTTCCAGACCCTAGAAACTCCCCAAAACCGTTTTTAACAGAAAAGCATCTCGAAATGTCCTAAAACGCGCATCTGAACATTTTCGTGCACAGGTGCCGTAGATGCGCACGAAAATCCGTCCGGAGCAGTTTCGAGCGCCGAACTGCCTGAAGTGTTTTCCAGACCCTAGAAACTCCCCAAAACCGTTTTTAACAGAAAAGCATCTCGAAATGTCCTAAAACGCGCATCTGAACATTTTCGTGCACAGGTGCCGTTGATGCGCACGAAAATCCGTCCGGAGCAGTTTCGAGAGCCGAACTGCCTGAAGTGTTTTCCAGACCCTAGAAACTCCCTAAAACCGTTTTTAACAGAAAAGCATCTCGAAATGTCCTAAAACGCGCATCTGAACATTTTCGTGCATAGGTGCCGTTGATGCGCACGAAAATCCGTCCGGAGCAGTTTCGAGAGCCGAACTGCCTGAAGTGTTTTCCAGACCCTAGAAACTCCCTAAAACCGTTTTTAACAGAAAAGCATCTCGAAATGTCCTAAAACGCGCATCTGAACATTTTCGTGCATAGGTGCCGTTGATGCGTACGAAAATCCGTCCGGAGCAGTTTCGAGAGCCGAACTGCCTGAAGTGTTTTCCAGACCCTAGAAACTCCCCAAAACCGTTTTTAACAGAAAAGCATCTCGAAATGTCCTAAAACGCGCATCTGAACATTTTCGTGCACAGGTGCCGTTGATGCGCACGAAAATCCGTCCGGAGCAGTTTCGAGCGCCGAACTGCCTGAAGTGTTTTCCAGACCCTAGAAACTCTCCAAAACCGTTTCTAAACGAAAAGCATCTCGAAATGTCCTAAAACGCGCATCTGAAAATTTTCGTGCACAAGTGCCGTAGATGCGCACGAAAATCCGCCCGGAGCCGTTTCGAGCGCCGAACTGCCTGAAGTGTTTTCCAGACCCTAGAAACTCCCCAAAACCGTTTTTAACAGAAAAGCATCTCGAAATGTCCTAAAACGCGCATCTGAACATTTTCGTGCACAGGTGCCGTAGATGCGCACGAAAATCCGTCCGGAGCCATTTCGAGCGCCGAACTGCCTGAAGTGTTTTCCAGACCCTAGAAACTCCCCAAAACCGTTTTTAAACGAAAAGCATCTCGAAATGTCCTAAAACGCGCATCTGAAAATTTTCGTGCACAGGTGCCGTAGATGCGCACGAAAATCCGCCCGGAGCCGTTTCGAGCGCCGAACTGCCTGAAGTGTTTTCCAGACCCTAGAAACTCCCTAAAACCGTTTTTAACAGAAAAGCATCTCGAAATGTCCTAAAACGCGCATCTGAACATTTTCGTACACAGGTGCCGTTGATGCGCACGAAAATCCGTCCGGAGCAGTTTCGAGAGCCGAACTGCCTGAAGTGTTTTCCAGACCCTAGAAACTCCCGAAAACCGTTTTTAACAGAAAAGCATCTCGAAATGTCCTAAAACGCGCATCTGAACATTTTCGTGCATAGGTGCCGTTGATGCGCACGAAAATCCGTCCGGAGCAGTTTCGAGAGCCGAACTGCCTGAAGTGTTTTCCAGACCCTAGAAACTCCCTAAAACCGTTTTTAACAGAAAAGCATCTCGAAATGTCCTAAAACGCGCATCTGAACATTTTCGTGCATAGGTGCCGTTGATGCGCACGAAAATCCGTCCGGAGCAGTTTCGAGAGCCGAACTGCCTGAAGTGTTTTCCAGACCCTAGAAACTCCCCAAAACCGTTTTTAATAGAAAAGCATCTCGAAATGTCCTAAAACGCGCATCTGAACATTTTCGTGCACAGGTGCCGTAGATGCGCACGAAAATCCGTCCGGAGCAGTTTCGAGCGCCGAACTGCCTGAAGTGTTTTCCAGACCCTAGAAACTCCCCTAAACCGTTTTTAACAGAAAAGCATCTCGAAATGTCCTAAAATGCGCATCTGAACATTTTCGTGCACAGGTGCCGTAGATGCGTACGAAAATCTGTCCGGAGCCGTTTCGAGCGCCGAACTGCCTGAAGTGTTTTCCAGACCCTAGAAACTCCCCAAAACCGTTTTTAACAGAAAAGCATCTCGAAATGTCCTAAAACGCGCATCTGAACATTTTCGTGCACAGGTGCCTAGATGCGCACGAAAATCCGTCCGGAGCAGTTTCGAGCGCCGAACTGCCTGAAGTGTTTTCCAGACCCTAGAAACTCCCCAAAACCGTTTTTAACAGAAAAGCATCTCGAAATGTCCTAAAACGCGCATCTAAACATTTTCGTGCACAGGTGCCGTTGATGCGTACGAAAATCCGTCCGGAGCAGTTTCGAGAGCCGAACTGCCTGAAGTGTTTTCCAGACCCTAGAAACTCCCCAAAACCGTTTTTAACAGAAAAGCATCTCGAAATGTCCTAAAACGCGCATCTAAACATTTTCGTGCACAGGTGCCGTTGATGCGTACGAAAATCCGTCCGGAGCAGTTTCGAGAGCCGAACTGCCTGAAGTGTTTTCCAGACCCTAGAAACTCCCTAAAACCGTTTTTAACAGAAAAGCATCTCGAAATGTCCTAAAACGCGCATCTGAACATTTTCGTGCATAGGTGCCGTTGATGCGCACGAAAATCCTTCCGGAGCAGTTTCGAGAGCCGAACTGCCTGAAGTGTTTTCCAGACCCTAGAAACTCCCTAAAACCGTTTTCAACAGAAAAGCATCTCGAAATGTCCTAAAACGCGCATCTGAACATTTTCGTGCATAGGTGCCGTTGATGCGTACGAAAATCCGTCCGGAGCAGTTTCGAGAGCCGAACTGCCTGAAGTGTTTTCCAGACCCTAGAAACTCCCCAAAACCGTTTTTAACAGAAAAGCATCTCGAAATGTCCTAAAACGCGCATCTGAACATTTTCGTGCACAGGTGCCGTTGATGCGCACGAAAATCCGTCCGGAGCAGTTTCGAGCGCCGAACTGCCTGAAGTGTTTTCCAGACCCTAGAAACTCTCCAAAACCGTTTTTAAACGAAAAGCATCTCGAAATGTCCTAAAACGCGCATCTGAAAATTTTCGTGCACAGGTGCCGTAGATGCGCACGAAAATCCGCCCGGAGCCGTTTCGAGCGCCGAACTGCCTGAAGTGTTTTCCAGACCCTAGAAACTCCCCAAAACCGTTTTTAACAGAAAAGCATCTCGAAATGTCCTAAAACGCGCATCTGAACATTTTCGTGCACAGGTGCCGTAGATGCGCACGAAAATCCGTCCGGAGCCATTTCGAGCGCCGAACTGCCTGAAGTGTTTTCCAGACCCTAGAAACTCCCTAAAACCGTTTTTAACAGAAAAGCATCTCGAAATGTCCTAAAACGCGCATCTGAACATTTTCGTGCACAGGTGCCGTAGATGCGCACGAAAATCCGTCCGGAGCAGTTTCGAGAGCCGAACTACCTGAAGTGTTTTCCAGACCCTAGAAACTCCCCAAAACCGTTTTTAACAGAAAAGCATCTCGAAATGTCCTAAAACGCGCATCTGAACATTTTCGTGCACAGGTGCCGTAGATGCGCACGAAAATCCGTCCGGAGCAGTTTCGAGCGCCGAACTGCCTGAAGTGTTTTCCAGACCCTAGAAACTCCCCAAAACCGTTTTTAACAGAAAAGCATCTCGAAATGTCCTAAAACGCGCATCTGAACATTTTCGTGCACAGGTGCCGTTGATGCGCACGAAAATCCGTCCGGAGCAGTTTCGAGCGCCGAACTGCCTGAAGTGTTTTCCAGACCCTAGAAACTCTCCAAAACCGTTTCTAAACGAAAAGCATCTCGAAATGTCCTAAAACGCGCATCTGAAAATTTTCGTGCACAGGTGCCGTAGATGCGCACGAAAATCCGCCCGGAGCCGTTTCGAGCGCCGAACTGCCTGAAGTGTTTTCCAGACCCTAGAAACTCCCCAAAACCGTTTTTAACAGAAAAGCATCTCGAAATGTCCTAAAACGCGCATCTGAACATTTTCGTGCACAGGTGCCGTAGATGCGCACGAAAATCCGTCCGGAGCCATTTCGAGCGCCGAACTGCCTGAAGTGTTTTCCAGACCCTAGAAACTCCCCAAAACCGTTTTTAAACGAAAAGCATCTCGAAATGTCCTAAAACGCGCATCTGAAAATTTTCGTGCACAGGTGCCGTAGATGCGCACGAAAATCCGCCCGGAGCCGTTTCGAGCGCCGAACTGCCTGAAGTGTTTTCCAGACCCTAGAAACTCCCTAAAACCGTTTTTAACAGAAAAGCATCTCGAAATGTCCTAAAACGCGCATCTGAACATTTTCGTACACAGGTGCCGTTGATGCGCACGAAAATCCGTCCGGAGCAGTTTCGAGAGCCGAACTGCCTGAAGTGTTTTCCAGACCCTAGAAACTCCCTAAAACCGTTTTTAACAGAAAAGCATCTCGAAATGTCCTAAAACGCGCATCTGAACAATTTCGTGCATAGGTGCCGTTGATGCGCACGAAAATCCGTCCGGAGCAGTTTCGAGAGCCGAACTGCCTGAAGTGTTTTCCAGACCCTAGAAACTCCCTAAAACCGTTTTTAACAGAAAAGCATCTCGAAATGTCCTAAAACGCGCATCTGAACATTTTCGTGCATAGGTGCCGTTGATGCGCACGAAAATCCGTCCGGAGCAGTTTCGAGAGCCGAACTGCCTGAAGTGTTTTCCAGACCCTAGAAACTCCCCAAAACCGTTTTTAATAGAAAAGCATCTCGAAATGTCCTAAAACGCGCATCTGAACATTTTCGTGCACAGGTGCCGTAGATGCGCACGAAAATCCGTCCGGAGCAGTTTCGAGCGCCGAACTGCCTGAAGTGTTTTCCAGACCCTAGAAACTCCCCTAAACCGTTTTTAACAGAAAAGCATCTCGAAATGTCCTAAAATGCGCATCTGAACATTTTCGTGCACAGGTGCCGTAGATGCGTACGAAAATCTGTCCGGAGCCGTTTCGAGCGCCGAACTGCCTGAAGTGTTTTCCAGACCCTAGAAACTCCCCAAAACCGTTTTTAACAGAAAAGCATCTCGAAATGTCCTAAAACGCGCATCTGAACATTTTCGTGCACAGGTGCCGTTGATGCGCACGAAAATCCGTCCGGAGCAGTTTCGAGAGCCGAACTGCCTGAAGTGTTTTCCAGACCCTAGAAACTCCCTAAAACCGTTTTTAACAGAAAAGCATCTCGAAATGTCCTAAAACGCGCATCTGAACATTTTCGTGCATAGGTGCCGTTGATGCGTACGAAAATCCGTCCGGAGCAGTTTCGAGAGCCGAACTGCCTGAAGTGTTTTCCAGACCCTAGAAACTCCCCAAAACCGTTTTTAACAGAAAAGCATCTCGAAATGTCCTAAAACGCGCATCTGAACATTTTCGTGCACAGGTGCCGTTGATGCGCACGAAAATCCGTCCGGAGCAGTTTCGAGCGCCGAACTGCCTGAAGTGTTTTCCAGACCCTAGAAACTCTCCAAAACCGTTTTTAAACGAAAAGCATCTCGAAATGTCCTGAAACGCGCATCTGAAAATTTTCGTGCACAGGTGCCGTAGATGCGCACGAAAATCCGCCCGGAGCCGTTTCGAGCGCCGAACTGCCTGAAGTGTTTTCCAGACCCTAGAAACTCCCCAAAACCGTTTTTAACAGAAAAGCATCTCGAAATGTCCTAAAACGCGAATCTGAACATTTTCGTGCACAGGTGCCGTAGATGCGTACGAAAATCCGTCCGGAGCATTTTCGAGCGCCGAACTGCCTAAAGTATTTTCCAGACCCTAGAAACTCCCCAAAACCGTTTTTAAACGAAAAGCATCTCGAAATGTCCTAAAACGCGCATCTGAAAATTTTCGTGCACAGGTGCCGTAGATGCGCACGAAAATCCGCCCGGAGCCGTTTCGAGCGCCGAACTGCCTGAAGTGTTTTCCAGACCCTAGAAACTCCCCAAAACCGTTTTTAACAGAAAAGCATCTCGAAATGTCCTAAAACGCGCATCTGAACATTTTCGTGCACAGGTGCCGTAGATGCGCACGAAAATCCGTCCGGAGCCATTTCGAGCGCCGAACTGCCTGAAGTGTTTTCCAGACCCTAGAAACTCCCCAAAACCGTTTTTAAACGAAAAGCATCTCGAAATGTCCTAAAACGCGCATCTGAAAATTTTCGTGCACAGGTGCCGTAGATGCGCACGAAAATCCGCCCGGAGCCGTTTCGAGCGCCGAACTGCCTGAAGTGTTTTCCAGACCCTAGAAACTCCCTAAAACCGTTTTTAACAGAAAAGCATCTCGAAATGTCCTAAAACGCGCATCTGAACATTTTCGTGCATAAGTGCCGTTGATGCGTACGAAAATCCGTCCGGAGCAGTTTCGAGAGCCGAACTGCCTGAAGTGTTTTCCAGACCCTAGAAACTCCCCAAAACCGTTTTTAACAGAAAAGCATCTCGAAATGTCCTAAAACGCGAATCTGAACATTTTCGTGCACAGGTGCCGTAGATGCGTACGAAAATCCGTCCGGAGCATTTTCGAGCGCCGAACTGCCTAAAGTGTTTTCCAGACCCTAGAAACTCCCCAAAACCGTTTTTAAACGAAAAGCATCTCGAAATGTCCTAAAACGCGCATCTGAAAATTTTCGTGCACAGGTGCCGTAGATGCGCACGAAAATCCGCCCGGAGCCGTTTCGAGCGCCGAACTGCCTGAAGTGTTTTCCAGACCCTAGAAACTCCCCAAAACCGTTTTTAACAGAAAAGCATCTCGAAATGTCCTAAAACGCGCATCTGAACATTTTCGTGCACAGGTGCCGTAGATGCGCACGAAAATCCGTCCGGAGCCATTTCGAGCGCCGAACTGCCTGAAGTGTTTTCCAGACCCTAGAAACTCCCTAAAACCGTTTTTAACAGAAAAGCATCTCGAAATGTCCTAAAACGCGCATTTGAACATTTTCGTGCACAGGTGCCGTAGATGCGCACGAAAATCCGTCCGGAGCCATTTCGAGCGCCGAACTGCCTGAAGTGTTTTCCAGACCCTAGAAACTCCCTAAAACCGTTTTTAACAGAAAAGCATCTCGAAATGTCCTAAAACGCGCATCTGAACATTTTCGTGCACAGGTGCCGTAGATGCGCACGAAAATCCGTCCGGAGCAGTTTCGAGCGCCGAACTGCCTGAAGTGTTTTCCAGACCCTAGAAACTCCCCAAAACCGTTTTTAACAGAAAAGCATCTCGAAATGTCCTAAAACGCGCATCTGAACATTTTCGTGCACAGGTGCCGTTGATGCGCACGAAAATCCGTCCGGAGCAGTTTCGAGCGCCGAACTGCCTGAAGTGTTTTCCAGACCCTAGAAACTCTCCAAAACCGTTTCTAAACGAAAAGCATCTCGAAATGTCCTAAAACGCGCATCTGAAAATTTTCGTGCACAGGTGCCGTAGATGCGCACGAAAATCCGCCCGGAGCCGTTTCGAGCGCCGAACTGCCTGAAGTGTTTTCCAGACCCTAGAAACTCCCCAAAACCGTTTTTAACAGAAAAGCATCTCGAAATGTCCTAAAACGCGCATCTGAACATTTTCGTGCACAGGTGCCGTAGATGCGCACGAAAATCCGTCCGGAGCCATTTCGAGCGCCGAACTGCCTGAAGTGTTTTCCAGACCCTAGAAACTCCCTAAAACCGTTTTTAACAGAAAAGCATCTCGAAATGTCCTAAAACGCGCATCTGAACATTTTCGTGCACAGGTGCCGTAGATGCGCACGAAAATCCGTCCGGAGCAGTTTCGAGAGCCGAACTGCCTGAAGTGTTTTCCAGACCCTAGAAACTCCCCAAAACCGTTTTTAACAGAAAAGCATCTCGAAATGTCCTAAAACGCGCATCTGAACATTTTCGTGCACAGGTGCCGTAGATGCGCACGAAAATCCGTCCGGAGCAGTTTCGAGCGCCGAACTGCCTGAAGTGTTTTCCAGACCCTAGAAACTCCCCAAAACCGTTTTTAACAGAAAAGCATCTCGAAATGTCCTAAAACGCGCATCTGAACATTTTCGTGCACAGGTGCCGTTGATGCGCACGAAAATCCGTCCGGAGCAGTTTCGAGAGCCGAACTGCCTGAAGTGTTTTCCAGACCCTAGAAACTCCCTAAAACCGTTTTTAACAGAAAAGCATCTCGAAATGTTCTAAAACGCGCATCTGAACATTTTCGTGCATAGGTGCCGTTGATGCGCACGAAAATCCGTCCGGAGCAGTTTCGAGAGCCGAACTGCCTGAAGTGTTTTCCAGACCCTAGAAACTCCCCAAAACCGTTTTTAACAGAAAAGCATCTCGAAATGTCCTAAAACGCGCATCTGAACATTTTCGTGCACAGGTGCCGTAGATGCGCACGAAAATCCGTCCGGAGCAGTTTCGAGCGCCGAACTGCCTGAAGTGTTTTCCAGACCCTAGAAACTCCCCAAAACCGTTTTTAACAGAAAAGCATCTCGAAATGTCCTAAAATGCGCATCTGAACATTTTCGTGCACAGGTGCCGTAGATGCGTACGAAAATCTGTCCGGAGCCGTTTCGAGCGCCGAACTGCCTGAAGTGTTTTCCAGACCCTAGAAACTCCTCAAAACCGTTTTTAACAGAAAAGCATCTCGAAATGTCCTAAAACGCGCATCTGAATATTTTCGTGCACAGGTGCCGTAGATGCGCACGAAAATCCGTCCGGAGCAGTTTCGAGCGCCGAACTGCCTGAAGTGTTTTCCAGACCCTAGAAACTCCCCAAAACCATTTTTAAACGAAAAGCATCTCGAAATGTCCTAAAACGCGCATCTGAAAATTTTCGTGCACAGGTGCCGTAGATGCACACGAAAATCCGTCCGGAGCCGTTTCGAGCGCCGAACTGCCTGAAGTGTTTTCCAGACCCTAGAAACTCCCCAAAACCGTTTTTAACAGAAAAGCATCTCGAAATGTCCTAAAACGCGCATCTGAACATTTTCGTGCACAGGTGCCGTAGATGCGCACGAAAATCCGTCCGGAGCAGTTTCGAGCGCCGAACTGCCTGAAGTGTTTTCCAGACCCTAGAAACTCCCCAAAACCGTTTTTAACAGAAAAGCATCTCGAAATGTCCTAAAACGCGCATCTGAACATTTTCGTGCACAGGTGCCGTTGATGCGCACGAAAATCCGTCCGGAGCAGTTTCGAGCGCCGAACTGCCTGAAGTGTTTTCCAGACCCTAGAAACTCCCCAAAACCGTTTTTAAACGAGAAGCATCTCGAAATGTCCTAAAACGCGCATCTGAAAATTTTCGTGCACAGGTGCCGTAGATGCACACGAAAATCCGTCCGGAGCCGTTTCGAGCGCCGAACTGCCTGAAGTGTTTTCCAGACCCTAGAAACTCCCCAAAACCGTTTTTAACAGAAAAGCATCTCGAAATGTCCTAAAACGCGCATCTGAACATTTTCGTGCACAGGTGCCGTAGATGCGCACGAAAATCCGTCCGAAGCAGTTTCGAGCGCCGAACTGCCTGAAGTGTTTTCCAGACCCTAGAAACTCCCCAAAACCGTTTTTAAACGAAAAGCATCTCGAAATGTCCTAAAACGCGCATCTGAAAATTTTCGTGCACAGGTGCCGTAGATGCACACGAAAATCCGTCCGGAGCCGTTTCGAGCGCCGAACTGCCTGAAGTGTTTTCCAGACCCTAGAAACTCCCCAAAACCGTTTTTAACAGAAAAGCATCTCGAAATGTCCTAAAACGCGCATCTGAACATTTTCGTGCACAGGTGCCGTAGATGCGCACGAAAATCCGTCCGAAGCAGTTTCGAGCGCCGAACTGCCTGAAGTGTTTTCCAGACCCTAGAAACTCCCCAAAACCGTTTTTAACAGAAAAGCATCTCGAAATGTCCTAAAACGCGCATCTGAACATTTTCGTGCACAGGTGCCGTTGATGCGCACGAAAATCCGTCCGGAGCAGTTTCGAGCGCCGAACTGCCTGAAGTGTTTTCCAGACCCTAGAAACTCCCCAAAACCGTTTTTAACAGAAAAGCATCTCGAAATGTCCTAAAACGCGCATCTGAACATTTTCGTGCACAGGTGCCGTAGATGCGCACGAAAATCCGTCCGGAGCAGTTTCGAGCGCCGAACTGCCTGAAGTGTTTTCCAGACCCTAGAAACTCCCCAAAACCGTTTTTAAACGAAAAGCATCTCGAAATGTCCTAAAACGCGCATCTGAAAATTTTCGTGCACAGGTGCCGTAGATGCGCACGAAAATCCGTCCGAAGCAGTTTCGAGCGCCGAACTGCCTGAAGTGTTTTCCAGACCCTAGAAACTCCCCAAAACCGTTTTTAACAGAAAAGCATCTCGAAATGTCCTAAATCGCGCATCTGAACATTTTCGTGCACAGGTGCCGTTGATGCGCACGAAAATCCGTCCGGAGCAGTTTCGAGCGCCGAACTGCCTGAAGTGTTTTCCAGACCCTAGAAACTCCCCAAAACCGTTTTTAACAGAAAAGCATCTCGAAATGTCCTAAAACGCGCATCTGAACATTTTCGTGCACAGGTGCCGTAGATGCGCACGAAAATCCGCCCGGAGCCGTTTCGAGCGCCGAACTGCCTGAAGTGTTTTCCAGACCCTAGAAACTCCCCAAAACCGTTTTTAACAGAAAAGCATCTCGAAATGTCCTAAAACGCGCATCTGAACATTTTCGTGCACAGGTGCCGTAGATGCGCACGAAAATCCGTCCGGAGCAGTTTCGAGCGCCGAACTGCCTGAAGTGTTTTCCAGACCCTAGAAACTCCCCAAAACCGTTTTTAAACGAAATGCATCTCGAAATATCCTAAAACGCGCATCTGAAAATTTTCGTGCACAGGTGCCGTAGATGCGCACGAAAATCCGTCCGGAGCAGTTTCGAGCGCCGAACTGCCTGAAGTGTTTTCCAGACCCTAGAAACTCCCTAAAACTGTTTCTAAACGAAAAGCATCTCGAAATGTCCTAAAACGCGCATCTGAACATTTTCGTGCACAGGTGCCGTTGATGCGCACGAAAATCCGTCCGGAGCAGTTTCGAGAGCCGAACTGCGTGAAGTGTTTTCCAGACCCTAGAAACTCCCCAAAACCGTTTTTAACAGAAAAGCATCTCGAAATGTCCTAAAACGCGCATCTGAACATTTTCGTGCACAGGTGCCGTAGATGCGTACGAAAATCCGTCCGGAGCAGTTTCGAGCGCCGAACTGCCTGAAGTGTTTTCCAGACCCTAGAAACTCCCCAAAACCGTTTTTAACAGAAAAGCATCTCGAAATGTCCTAAAACGCGCATCTGAACATTTTCGTGCACAGGTGCCGTAGATGCGCACGAAAATCCGTCCGGAGCAGTTTCGAGAGCCGAACTGCCTGAAGTGTTTTCCAGACCCTAGAAACTCCCCAAAACCGTTTTTAACAGAAAAGCATCTCGAAATGTCCTAAAACGCGCATCTGAACATTTTCGTGCAGAGGTGCCGTTGATGCGCACGAAAATCCGTCCGGAGCAGTTTCGAGAGCCCAACTGCCTGAAGTGTTTTCCAGACCCTAGAAACTCCCCAAAACCGTTTTTAATAGAAAAGCATCTCGAAATGTCCTAAAACGCGCATCTGAACATTTTCGTGCACAGGTGCCGTAGATGCGCACGAAAATCCGTCCGGAACAGTTTCGAGCGCCGAACTGCCTGAAGTGTTTTCCAGACCCTAGAAACTCCCCTAAACCGTTTTTAACAGAAAAGCATCTCGAAATGTCCTAAAATGCGCATCTGAACATTTTCGTGCACAGGTGCCGTAGATGCGTACGAAAATCTGTCCGGAGCCGTTTCGAGCGCCGAACTGCCTGAAGTGTTTTCCAGACCCTAGAAACTCCCCAAAACCGTTTTTAACAGAAAAGCATCTCGAAATGTCCTAAAACGCGCATCTGAACATTTTCGTGCACAGGTGCCTAGATGCGCACGAAAATCCGTCCGGAGCAGTTTCGAGCGCCGAACTGCCTGAAGTGTTTTCCAGACCCTAGAAACTCCCTAAAACCGTTTTTAACAGAAAAGCATCTCGAAATGTCCTAAAACGCGCATCTGAACATTTTCGTGCACAGGTGCCGTTGATGCGCACGAAAATCCGTCCGGAGCAGTTTCGAGCGCCGAACTGCCTGAAGTGTTTTCCAGACCCTAGAAACTCCCTAAAACTGTTTCTAAACGAAAAGCATCTCGAAATGTCCTAAAACGCGCATCTGAACATTTTCGTGCACAGGTGCCGTTGATGCGCACGAAAATCCGTCCGGAGCAGTTTCGAGAGCCGAACTGCGTGAAGTGTTTTCCAGACCCTAGAAACTCCCCAAAACCGTTTTTAACAGAAAAGCATCTCGAAATGTCCTAAAACGCGCATCTGAACATTTTCGTGCACGGGTGCCGTAGATGCGTACGAAAATCCGTCCGGAGCAGTTTCGAGCGCCGAACTGCCTGAAGTGTTTTCCAGACCCTAGAAACTCCCCAAAACCGTTTTTAACAGAAAAGCATATCGAAATGTCCTAAAACGCGTATCTGAACATTTTCGTGCACAGGTGCCGTAGATGCGCACGAAAATCCGTCCGGAGCAGTTTCGAGCGCCGAACTGCCTGAAGTGTTTTCCAGACCCTAGAAACTCCCCAAAACCGTTTTTAACAGAAAAGCATCTCGAAATGTCCTAAAACGCGCATCTGAACATTTTCGTGCACAGGTGCCGTAGATGCGCACGAAAATCCGTCCGGAGCCGTTTCGAGCGCCGAACTGCCTGAAGTGTTTTTTAGACCCTAGAAACTCCCCAAAACCGTTTTTAACAGAAAAGCATCTCGAAATGTCCTAAAACGCGCATCTGAACATTTTCGTGCACAGGTGCCGTAGATGCGTACGAAAATCCGTCCGGAGCAGTTTCGAGCGCCGAACTGCCTGAAGTGTTTTCCAGACCCTAGAAACTTCCCAAAACCGTTTTTAAACGAAAAGCATCTCGAAATGTCCTAAAACGCGCATCTGAACATTTTCGTGCACAGGTGCCGTTGATGCGCACGAAAATCCGTCCGGAGCAGTTTCGAGCGCCGAACTGCCTGAAGTGTTTTCCAGACCCTAGAAACTCCCCAAAACCGTTTTCAACAGAAAAGCATCTCGAAATGTCCTAAAACGCGCATCTGAACATTTTCGTGCACAGGTGCCGTAGATGCGCACGAAAATCCGTCCGGAGCAGTTTCGAGCGCCGAACTGCCTGAAGTGTTTTACAGACCCTAGAAACTCCCCAAAACCGTTTTTAACAGAAAAGCATCTCGAAATGTCCTAAAACGCGCATCTGAACATTTTCGTGCACAGGTGCCGTTGATGCGCACGAAAATCCGTCCGTAGCAGTTTCGAGCGCCGAACTGCCTGAAGTGTTTTCCAGACCCTAGAAACTCCCCAAAACCGTTTTTAACAGAAAAGCATCTCGAAATGTCCTAAAACGCGCATCTGAACATTTTCGTGCACAGGTGCCGTAGATGCGCACGAAAATCCGTCCGGAGCAGTTTCGAGCGCCGAACTGCCTGAAGTGTTTTCCAGACCCTAGAAACTCCCCAAAACCGTTTTTAAACGAAAAGCATCTCGAAATGTCCTAAAACGCGCATCTGAAAATTTTCGTGCACAGGTGCCGTAGATGCACACGAAAATCCGTCCGGAGCCGTTTCGAGCGCCGAACAGCCTGAAGTGTTTTCCAGACCCTAGAAACTCCCCAAAACCGTTTTTAACAGAAAAGCAACTCGAAATGTCCTAAAACGCGCATCTGAACATTTTCGTGCACAGGTGCCGTAGATGCGCACGAAAATCCGTCCGGAGCAGTTTCGAGCGCCGAACTGCCTGAAGTGTTTTCCAGACCCTAGAAACTCCCCAAAACCGTTTTTAACAGAAAAGCATCTCGAAATGTCCTAAAACGCGCATCTGAACATTTTCGTGCACAGGTGCCGTTGATGCGCACGAAAATCCGTCCGGAGCAGTTTCGAGCGCCGAACTGCCTGAAGTGTTTTCCAGACCCTAGAAACTCCCCAAAACCGTTTTTAAACGAGAAGCATCTCGAAATGTCCTAAAACGCGCATCTGAAAATTTTCGTGCACAGGTGCCGTAGATGCACACGAAAATCCGTCCGGAGCCGTTTCGAGCGCCGAACTGCCTGAAGTGTTTTCCAGACCCTAGAAACTCCCCAAAACCGTTTTTAACAGAAAAGCATCTCGAAATGTCCTAAAACGCGCATCTGAACATTTTCGTGCACAGGTGCCGTAGATGCGCACGAAAATCCGTCCGGAGCAGTTTCGAGCGCCGAACTGCCTGAAGTGTTTTCCAGACCCTAGAAACTCCCCAAAACCGTTTTTAACAGAAAAGCATCTCGAAATGTCCTAAAACGCGCATCTGAACATTTTCGTGCACAGGTGCCGTTGATGCGCACGAAAATCCGTACGGAGCAGTTTCGAGCGCCGAACTGCCTGAAGTGTTTTCCAGACCCTAGAAACTCCCCAAAACCGTTTTTAACATAAAAGCATCTCGAAATGTCCTAAAACGCGCATCTGAACATTTTCGTGCACAGGTGCCGTAGATGCGCACGAAAATCCGTCCGGAGCAGTTTCGAGCGCCGAACTGCCTGAAGTGTTTTCCAGACCCTAGAAACTCCCCAAAACCGTTTTTAAACGAAAAGCATCTCGAAATGTCCTAAAACGCGCATCTGAAAATTTTCGTGCACAGGTGCCGTAGATGCACACGAAAATCCGTCCGGAGCCGTTTCGAGCGCCGAACTGCCTGAAGTGTTTTCCAGACCCTAGAAACTCCCCAAAACCGTTTTTAACAGAAAAGCATCTCGAAATGTCCTAAAACGCGCATCTGAACATTTTCGTGCACAGGTGCCGTAGATGCGCACGAAAATCCGTCCGGAGCAGTTTCGAGCGCCGAACTGCCTGAAGTGTTTTCCAGACCCTAGAAACTCCCCAAAACCGTTTTTAAACGAAAAGCATCTCGAAATATCCTAAAACGCGCATCTGAAAATTTTCGTGCACAGGTGCCGTAGATGCGCACGAAAATCCGTCCGGAGCCGTTTCGAGCGCCGAACTGCCTGAAGTGTTTTCCAGACCCTAGAAACTCCCTAAAACCGTTTTTAACAGAAAAGCATCTCGAAATGTCCTAAAACGCGCATCTGAACATTTTCGTGCACAGGTGCCGTAGATGCGCACGAAAATCCGTCCGGAGCAGTTTCGAGCGCCGAACTGCCTGAAGTGTTTTCCAGACCCTAGAAACTCCCCAAAACCGTTTTTAACAGAAAAGCATCTCGAAATGTCCTAAAACGCGCATCTGAACATTTTCGTACACAGGTGCCGTTGATGCGCACGAAAATCCGTCCGGAGCAGTTTCGAGAGCCGAACTGCCTGAAGTGTTTTCCAGACCCTAGAAACTCCCTAAAACCGTTTTTAACAGAAAAGCATCTCGAAATGTCCTAAAACGCGCATCTGAACATTTTCGTGCATAGGTGCCGTTGATGCGCACGAAAATCCGTCCGGAGCAGTTTCGAGAGCCGAACTGCCTGAAGTGTTTTCCAGACCCTAGAAACTCCCTAAAACCGTTTTTAACAGAAAAGCATCTCGAAATGTCCTAAAACGCGCATCTGAACATTTTCGTGCATAGGTGCCGTTGATGCGCACGAAAATCCGTCCGGAGCAGTTTCGAGAGCCGAACTGCCTGAAGTGTTTTCCAGACCCTAGAAACTCCCCAAAACCGTTTTTAATAGAAAAGCATCTCGAAATGTCCTAAAACGCGCATCTGAACATTTTCGTGCACAGGTGCCGTAGATGCGCACGAAAATCCGTCCGGAGCAGTTTCGAGCGCCGAACTGCCTGAAGTGTTTTCCAGACCCTAGAAACTCCCCTAAACCGTTTTTAACAGAAAAGCATCTCGAAATGTCCTAAAATGCGCATCTGAACATTTTCGTGCACAGGTGCCGTAGATGCGTACGAAAATCTGTCCGGAGCCGTTTCGAGCGCCGAACTGCCTGAAGTGTTTTCCAGACCCTAGAAACTCCCCAAAACCGTTTTTAACAGAAAAGCATCTCGAAATGTCCTAAAACACGCATCTGAACATTTTCGTGCACAGGTGCCTAGATGCGCACGAAAATCCGTCCGGAGCAGTTTCGAGCGCCGAACTGCCTGAAGTGTTTTCCAGACCCTAGAAACTCCCCAAAACCGTTTTTAACAGAAAAGCATCTCGAAATGTCCTAAAACGCGCATCTGAACATTTTCGTGCACAGGTGCCATTGATGCGCACGAAAATCCGTCCGGAGCAGTTTCGAGAGCCGAACTGCCTGAAGTGTTTTCCAGACCCTAGAAACTCCCTAAAACCGTTTTTAACAGAAAAGCATCTCGAAATGTCCTAAAACGCGCATCTGAACATTTTCGTGCATAGGTGCCGTTGATACGTACGAAAATCCGTCCGGAGCAGTTTCGAGAGCCGAACTGCCTGAAGTGTTTTCCAGACCCTAGAAACTCCCCAAAACCGTTTTTAACAGAAAAGCATCTCGAAATGTCCTAAAACGCGCATCTGAACATTTTCGTGCACAGGTGCCGTTGATGCGCACGAAAATCCGTCCGGAGCAGTTTCGAGCGCCGAACTGCCTGAAGTGTTTTCCAGACCCTAGAAACTCTCCAAAACCGTTTCTAAACGAAAAGCATCTCGAAATGTCCTAAAACGCGCATCTGAAAATTTTCGTGCACAGGTGCCGTAGATGCGCACGAAAATCCGCCCGGAGCCGTTTCGAGCGCCGAACTGCCTGAAGTGTTTTCCAGACCCTAGAAACTCCCCAAAACCGTTTTTAACAGAAAAGCATCTCGAAATGTCCTAAAACGCGAATCTGAACATTTTCGTGCACAGGTGCCGTAGATGCGTACGAAAATCCGTCCGGAGCATTTTCGAGCGCCGAACTGCCTAAAGTGTTTTCCAGACCCTAGAAACTCCCCAAAACTGTTTTTAAAAGAAAAGCATCTCGAAATGTCCTAAAACGCGCATCTGAAAATTTTCGTGCACAGGTGCCGTAGATGCGCACGAAAATCCGCCCGGAGCCGTTTCGAGCGCCGAACTGCCTGAAGTGTTTTCCAGACCCTAGAAACTCCCCAAAACCGTTTTTAACAGAAAAGCATCTCGAAATGTCCTAAAACGCGCATCTGAACATTTTCGTGCACAGGTGCCGTAGATGCGCACGAAAATCCGTCCGGAGCCATTTCGAGCGCCGAACTGCCTGAAGTGTTTTCCAGACCCTAGAAACTCCCTAAAACCGTTTTTAACAGAAAAGCATCTCGAAATGTCCTAAAACGCGCATCTGAACATTTTCGTGCACAGGTGCCGTAGATGCGCACGAAAATCCGTCCGGAGCAGTTTCGAGAGCCGAACTGCCTGAAGTGTTTTCCAAACCCTAGAAACTCCCCAAAACCGTTTTTAACAGAAAAGCATCTCGAAATGTCCTAAAACGCGCATCTGAACATTTTCGTGCACAGGTGCCGTAGATGCGCACGAAAATCCGTCCGGAGCAGTTTCGAGCGCCGAACTGCCTGAAGTGTTTTCCAGACCCTAGAAACTCCCCAAAACCGTTTTTAACAGAAAAGCATCTCGAAATGTCCTAAAACGCGCATCTGAACATTTTCGTGCACAGGTGCCGTTGATGCGCACGAAAATCCGTCCGGAGCAGTTTCGAGAGCCGAACTGCCTGAAGTGTTTTCCAGACCCTAGAAACTCCCCAAAACCGTTTTTAAACGAAAAGCATCTCGAAATGTCCTAAAACGCGCATCTGAAAATTTTCGTGCACAGGTGCCGTAGATGCGCACGAAAATCCGTCCGAAGCAGTTTCGAGCGCCGAACTGCCTGAAGTGTTTTCCAGACCCTAGAAACTCCCCAAAACCATTTTTAACAGAAAAGCATCTCGAAATGTCCTAAAACGCGCATCTGAACATTTTCGTGCACAGGTGCCGTTGATGCGCACGAAAATCCGTCCGGAGCAGTTTCGAGCGCCGAACTGCCTGAAGTGTTTTCCAGACCCTAGAAACTCCCCAAAACCGTTTTTAACAGAAAAGCATCTCGAAATGTCCTAAAACGCGCATCTGAACATTTTCGTGCACAGGTGCCGTAGATGCGCACGAAAATCCGTCCGGAGCAGTTTCGAGCGCCGAACTGCCTGAAGTGTTTTCCAGACCCTAGAAACTCCCCAAAACCGTTTTTAACAGAAAAGCATCTCGAAATGTCCTAAAACGCGCATCTGAACATTTTCGTGCACGGGTGCCGTTGATGCGCACGAAAATCCGTCCGAAGCAGTTTCGAGAGCCGAACTGCCTGAAGTGTTTTCCAGACCCTAGAAACTCCCTAAAACCGTTTTTAACAGAAAAGCATCTCGAAATGTCCTAAAACGCGCATCTGAACATTTTCGTGCATAGGTGCCGTTGATGCGCACGAAAATCCGTCCGGAGCAGTTTCGAGAGCCGAACTGCCTGAAGTGTTTTCCAGACCCTAGAAACTCCCCAAAACCGTTTTTAATAGAAAAGCATCTCGAAATGTCCTAAAACGCGCATCTGAACATTTTCGTGCACAGGTGCCGTAGATGCGCACGAAAATCCGTCCGGAGCAGTTTCGAGCGCCGAACTGCCTGAAGTGTTTTCCAGACCCTAGAAACTCCCCAAAACCGTTTTTAACAGAAAAGCATCTCGAAATGTCCTAAAACGCGAATCTGAACATTTTCGTGCACAGGTGCCGAAGATGCGTACGAAAATCCGTCCGGAGCAGTTTCGAGCGCCGAACTGCCTGAAGTGTTTTCCAGACCCTAGAAACTCCCCAAAACCGTTTTTAACAGAAAAGCATCTCGAAATGTCCTAAAAAGCGCATCTGAACATTTTCGTGCACAGGTGCCGTTGATGCGCACGAAAATCCGTCCGGAGCAGTTTCGAGCGCCGAACTGCCTGAAGTGTTTTCCAGACCCTAGAAACTCCCCAAAACCGTTTTTAACAGAAAAGCATCTCGAAATGTCCTAAAACGCGGATCTGAACATTTTCGTGCACAGGTGCCGTAGATGCGCACGAAAATCCGTCCGGAGCAGTTTCGAGCGCCGAACTGCCTGAAGTGTTTTCCAGACCCTAGAAACTCCCCAAAACCGTTTTTAAACGAAAAGCATCTCGAAATGTCCTAAAACGCGCATCTGAAAATTTTCGTGCACAGGTGCCGTAGATGCGCACGAAAATCCGTCCGAAGCAGTTTCGAGCGCCGAACTGCCTGAAGTGTTTTCCAGACCCTAGAAACTCCCCAAAACCGTTTTTAACAGAAAAGCATCTCGAAATGTCCTAAAACGCGCATCTGAACATTTTCGTGCACAGGTGCCGTTGATGCGCACGAAAATCCGTCCGGAGCAGTTTCGAGCGCCGAACTGCCTGAAGTGTTTTCCAGACCCTAGAAACTCCCCAAAACCGTTTTTAACAGAAAAGCATCTCGAAATGTCCTAAAACGCGCATCTGAACATTTTCGTGCACAGGTGCCGTAGATGCGCACGAAAATCCGTCCGGAGCAGTTTCGAGCGCCGAACTGCCTGAAGTGTTTTCCAGACCCTAGAAACTCCCCAAAACCGTTTTTAACAGAAAAGCATCTCGAAATGTCCTAAAACGCGCATCTGAACATTTTCGTGCACGGGTGCCGTTGATGCGCACGAAAATCCGTCCGGAGCAGTTTCGAGCGCCGAACTGCCTGAAGTGTTCTCCAGACCCTAGAAACTCCCCAAGACCGTTTTTAACAGAAAAGCATCTCGAAATGTCCTAAAACGCGCATCTGAACATTTTCGTGCACAGGTGCCGTAGATGCGCACGAAAATCCGTCCGGAGCAGTTTCGAGCGCCGAACTGCCTGAAGAGTTTTCCAGACCCTAGAAACTCTCCAAAACCGTTTTTAACAGAAAAGCATCTCGAAATGTCCTAAAACGCGCATCTGAACATTTTCGTGCACAGGTGCCGTTGATGCGCACGAAAATCCGTCCGGAGCAGTTTCGAGCGCCGAACTGCCTGAAGTGTTTTCCAGACCCTAGAAACTCCCCAAAACCGTTTTTAAACGAGAAGCATCTCGAAATGTCCTAAAACGCGCATCTGAAAATTTTCGTGCACAGGTGCCGTAGATGCACACGAAAATCCGTCCGGAGCCGTTTCGAGCGCCGAACTGCCTGAAGTGTTTTCCAGACCCTAGAAACTCCCCAAAACCGTTTTTAACAGAAAAGCATCTCGAAATGTCCTAAAACGCGCATCTGAACATTTTCGTGCACAGGTGCCGTAGATGCGCACGAAAATCCGTCCGAAGCAGTTTCGAGCGCCGAACTGCCTGAAGTGTTTTCCAGACCCTAGAAACTCCCCAAAACCGTTTTTAACAGAAAAGCATCTCGAAATGTCCTAAAACGCGCATCTGAACATTTTCGTGCACAGGTGCCGTTGATGCGCACGAAAATCCGTCCGGAGCAGTTTCGAGCGCCGAACTGCCTGAAGTGTTTTCCAGACCCTAGAAACTCCCCAAAACCGTTTTTAACAGAAAAGCATCTCGAAATGTCCTAAAACGCGCATCTGAACATTTTCGTGCACGGGTGCCGTTGATGCGCACGAAAATCCGTCCGAAGCAGTTTCGAGAGCCGAACTGCCTGAAGTGTTTTCCAGACCCTAGAAACTCCCTAAAACCGTTTTTAACAGAAAAGCATCTCGAAATGTCCTAAAACGCGCATCTGAACATTTTCGTGCATAGGTGCCGTTGATGCGCACGAAAATCCGTCCGGAGCAGTTTCGAGAGCCGAACTGCCTGAAGTGTTTTCCAGACCCTAGAAACTCCCCAAAACCGTTTTTAATAGAAAAGCATCTCGAAATGTCCTAAAACGCGCATCTGAACATTTTCGTGCACAGGTGCCGTAGATGCGCACGAAAATCCGTCCGGAGCAGTTTCGAGCGCCGAACTGCCTGAAGTGTTTTCCAGACCCTAGAAACTCCCCAAAACCGTTTTTAACAGAAAAGCATCTCGAAATGTCCTAAAACGCGAATCTGAACATTTTCGTGCACAGGTGCCGAAGATGCGTACGAAAATCCGTCCGGAGCAGTTTCGAGCGCCGAACTGCCTGAAGTGTTTTCCAGACCCTAGAAACTCCCCAAAACCGTTTTTAACAGAAAAGCATCTCGAAATGTCCTAAAAAGCGCATCTGAACATTTTCGTGCACAGGTGCCGTTGATGCGCACGAAAATCCGTCCGGAGCAGTTTCGAGCGCCGAACTGCCTGAAGTGTTTTCCAGACCCTAGAAACTCCCCAAAACCGTTTTTAACAGAAAAGCATCTCGAAATGTCCTAAAACGCGGATCTGAACATTTTCGTGCACAGGTGCCGTAGATGCGCACGAAAATCCGTCCGGAGCAGTTTCGAGCGCCGAACTGCCTGAAGTGTTTTCCAGACCCTAGAAACTCCCCAAAACCGTTTTTAAACGAAAAGCATCTCGAAATGTCCTAAAACGCGCATCTGAAAATTTTCGTGCACAGGTGCCGTAGATGCGCACGAAAATCCGTCCGAAGCAGTTTCGAGCGCCGAACTGCCTGAAGTGTTTTCCAGACCCTAGAAACTCCCCAAAACCGTTTTTAACAGAAAAGCATCTCGAAATGTCCTAAAACGCGCATCTGAACATTTTCGTGCACAGGTGCCGTTGATGCGCACGAAAATCCGTCCGGAGCAGTTTCGAGCGCCGAACTGCCTGAAGTGTTTTCCAGACCCTAGAAACTCCCCAAAACCGTTTTTAACAGAAAAGCATCTCGAAATGTCCTAAAACGCGCATCTGAACATTTTCGTGCACAGGTGCCGTAGATGCGCACGAAAATCCGTCCGGAGCAGTTTCGAGCGCCGAACTGCCTGAAGTGTTTTCCAGACCCTAGAAACTCCCCAAAACCGTTTTTAACAGAAAAGCATCTCGAAATGTCCTAAAACGCGCATCTGAACATTTTCGTGCACGGGTGCCGTTGATGCGCACGAAAATCCGTCCGGAGCAGTTTCGAGCGCCGAACTGCCTGAAGTGTTCTCCAGACCCTAGAAACTCCCCAAGACCGTTTTTAACAGAAAAGCATCTCGAAATGTCCTAAAACGCGCATCTGAACATTTTCGTGCACAGGTGCCGTAGATGCGCACGAAAATCCGTCCGGAGCAGTTTCGAGCGCCGAACTGCCTGAAGAGTTTTCCAGACCCTAGAAACTCTCCAAAACCGTTTTTAACAGAAAAGCATCTCGAAATGTCCTAAAACGCGCATCTGAACATTTTCGTGCACAGGTGCCGTTGATGCGCACGAAAATCCGTCCGGAGCAGTTTCGAGCGCCGAACTGCCTGAAGTGTTTTCCAGACCCTAGAAACTCCCCAAAACCGTTTTTAAACGAGAAGCATCTCGAAATGTCCTAAAACGCGCATCTGAAAATTTTCGTGCACAGGTGCCGTAGATGCACACGAAAATCCGTCCGGAGCCGTTTCGAGCGCCGAACTGCCTGAAGTGTTTTCCAGACCCTAGAAACTCCCCAAAACCGTTTTTAACAGAAAAGCATCTCGAAATGTCCTAAAACGCGCATCTGAACATTTTCGTGCACAGGTGCCGTAGATGCGCACGAAAATCCGTCCGAAGCAGTTTCGAGCGCCGAACTGCCTGAAGTGTTTTCCAGACCCTAGAAACTCCCCAAAACCGTTTTTAACAGAAAAGCATCTCGAAATGTCCTAAAACGCGCATCTGAACATTTTCGTGCACAGGTGCCGTTGATGCGCACGAAAATCCGTCCGGAGCAGTTTCGAGCGCCGAACTGCCTGAAGTGTTTTCCAGACCCTAGAAACTCCCCAAAACCGTTTTTAACAGAAAAGCATCTCGAAATGTCCTAAAACGCGCATCTGAACATTTTCGTGCACAGGTGCCGTTGATGCGCACGAAAATCCGTCCGGAGCAGTTTCGAGCGCCGAACTGCCTGAAGTGTTCTCCAGACCCTAGAAACTCCCCAAGACCGTTTTTAACAGAAAAGCATCTCGAAATGTCCTAAAACGCGCATCTGAACATTTTCGTGCACAGGTGCCGTAGATGCGCACGAAAATCCGTCCGGAGCAGTTTCGAGCGCCGAACTGCCTGAAGAGTTTTCCAGACCCTAGAAACTCCCCAAAACCGTTTTTAACAGAAAAGCATCTCGAAATGTCCTAAAACGCGCATCTGAACATTTTCGTGCACAGGTGCCGTTGATGCGCACGAAAATCCGTCCGGAGCAGTTTCGAGAGCCGAACTGCCTGAAGTGTTTTCCAGACCCTAGAAACTCCCTAAAACCGTTTTTAACAGAAAAGCATCTCGAAATGTCCTAAAACGCGCATCTGAACATTTTCGTGCATAGGTGCCGTTGATGCGCACGAAAATCCGTCCGGAGCAGTTTCGAGAGCCGAACTGCCTGAAGTGTTTTCCAGACCCTAGAAACTCCCCAAAACCGTTTTTAATAGAAAAGCATCTCGAAATGTCCTAAAACGCGCATCTGAACATTTTCGTGCACAGGTGCCGTAGATGCGCACGAAAATCCGTCTGGAGCAGTTTCGAGCGCCGAACTGCCTGAAGTGTTTTCCAGACCCTAGAAACTCCCCTAAACCGTTTTTAACAGAAAAGCATCTCGAAATGTCCTAAAACGCGCATCTGAACATTTTCGTGCACAGGTGCCGTTGATGCGCACGAAAATCCGTCCGGAGCAGTTTCGAGCGCCGAACTGCCTGAAGTGTTCTCCAGACCCTAGAAACTCCCTAAAACCGTTTTTAACAGAAAAGCATCTCGAAATGTCCTAAAACGCGCATCTGAACATTTTCGTGCATAGGTGCCGTTGATACGTACGAAAATCCGTCCGGAGCAGTTTCGAGAGCCGAACTGCCTGAAGTGTTTTCCAGACCCTAGAAACTCCCCAAAACCGTTTTTAACAGAAAAGCATCTCGAAATGTCCTAAAACGCGCATCTGAACATTTTCGTGCACAGGTGCCGTTGATGCGCACGAAAATCCGTCCGGAGCAGTTTCGAGCGCCGAACTGCCTGAAGTGTTTTCCAGACCCTAGAAACTCTCCAAAACCGTTTCTAAACGAAAAGCATCTCGAAATGTCCTAAAACGCGCATCTGAAAATTTTCGTGCACAGGTGCCGTAGATGCGCACGAAAATCCGCCCGGAGCCGTTTCGAGCGCCGAACTGCCTGAAGTGTTTTCCAGACCCTAGAAACTCCCCAAAACCGTTTTTAACAGAAAAGCATCTCGAAATGTCCTAAAACGCGAATCTGAACATTTTCGTGCACAGGTGCCGTAGATGCGTACGAAAATCCGTCCGGAGCATTTTCGAGCGCCGAACTGCCTAAAGTGTTTTCCAGACCCTAGAAACTCCCCAAAACTGTTTTTAAAAGAAAAGCATCTCGAAATGTCCTAAAACGCGCATCTGAAAATTTTCGTGCACAGGTGCCGTAGATGCGCACGAAAATCCGCCCGGAGCCGTTTCGAGCGCCGAACTGCCTGAAGTGTTTTCCAGACCCTAGAAACTCCCCAAAACCGTTTTTAACAGAAAAGCATCTCGAAATGTCCTAAAACGCGCATCTGAACATTTTCGTGCACAGGTGCCGTAGATGCGCACGAAAATCCGTCCGGAGCCATTTCGAGCGCCGAACTGCCTGAAGTGTTTTCCAGACCCTAGAAACTCCCTAAAACCGTTTTTAACAGAAAAGCATCTCGAAATGTCCTAAAACGCGCATCTGAACATTTTCGTGCACAGGTGCCGTAGATGCGCACGAAAATCCGTCCGGAGCAGTTTCGAGAGCCGAACTGCCTGAAGTGTTTTCCAAACCCTAGAAACTCCCCAAAACCGTTTTTAACAGAAAAGCATCTCGAAATGTCCTAAAACGCGCATCTGAACATTTTCGTGCACAGGTGCCGTAGATGCGCACGAAAATCCGTCCGGAGCAGTTTCGAGCGCCGAACTGCCTGAAGTGTTTTCCAGACCCTAGAAACTCCCCAAAACCGTTTTTAACAGAAAAGCATCTCGAAATGTCCTAAAACGCGCATCTGAACATTTTCGTGCACAGGTGCCGTTGATGCGCACGAAAATCCGTCCGGAGCAGTTTCGAGAGCCGAACTGCCTGAAGTGTTTTCCAGACCCTAGAAACTCCCCAAAACCGTTTTTAAACGAAAAGCATCTCGAAATGTCCTAAAACGCGCATCTGAAAATTTTCGTGCACAGGTGCCGTAGATGCGCACGAAAATCCGTCCGAAGCAGTTTCGAGCGCCGAACTGCCTGAAGTGTTTTCCAGACCCTAGAAACTCCCCAAAACCATTTTTAACAGAAAAGCATCTCGAAATGTCCTAAAACGCGCATCTGAACATTTTCGTGCACAGGTGCCGTTGATGCGCACGAAAATCCGTCCGGAGCAGTTTCGAGCGCCGAACTGCCTGAAGTGTTTTCCAGACCCTAGAAACTCCCCAAAACCGTTTTTAACAGAAAAGCATCTCGAAATGTCCTAAAACGCGCATCTGAACATTTTCGTGCACAGGTGCCGTAGATGCGCACGAAAATCCGTCCGGAGCAGTTTCGAGCGCCGAACTGCCTGAAGTGTTTTCCAGACCCTAGAAACTCCCCAAAACCGTTTTTAACAGAAAAGCATCTCGAAATGTCCTAAAACGCGCATCTGAACATTTTCGTGCACGGGTGCCGTTGATGCGCACGAAAATCCGTCCGAAGCAGTTTCGAGAGCCGAACTGCCTGAAGTGTTTTCCAGACCCTAGAAACTCCCTAAAACCGTTTTTAACAGAAAAGCATCTCGAAATGTCCTAAAACGCGCATCTGAACATTTTCGTGCATAGGTGCCGTTGATGCGCACGAAAATCCGTCCGGAGCAGTTTCGAGAGCCGAACTGCCTGAAGTGTTTTCCAGACCCTAGAAACTCCCCAAAACCGTTTTTAATAGAAAAGCATCTCGAAATGTCCTAAAACGCGCATCTGAACATTTTCGTGCACAGGTGCCGTAGATGCGCACGAAAATCCGTCCGGAGCAGTTTCGAGCGCCGAACTGCCTGAAGTGTTTTCCAGACCCTAGAAACTCCCCAAAACCGTTTTTAACAGAAAAGCATCTCGAAATGTCCTAAAACGCGAATCTGAACATTTTCGTGCACAGGTGCCGAAGATGCGTACGAAAATCCGTCCGGAGCAGTTTCGAGCGCCGAACTGCCTGAAGTGTTTTCCAGACCCTAGAAACTCCCCAAAACCGTTTTTAACAGAAAAGCATCTCGAAATGTCCTAAAAAGCGCATCTGAACATTTTCGTGCACAGGTGCCGTTGATGCGCACGAAAATCCGTCCGGAGCAGTTTCGAGCGCCGAACTGCCTGAAGTGTTTTCCAGACCCTAGAAACTCCCCAAAACCGTTTTTAACAGAAAAGCATCTCGAAATGTCCTAAAACGCGGATCTGAACATTTTCGTGCACAGGTGCCGTAGATGCGCACGAAAATCCGTCCGGAGCAGTTTCGAGCGCCGAACTGCCTGAAGTGTTTTCCAGACCCTAGAAACTCCCCAAAACCGTTTTTAAACGAAAAGCATCTCGAAATGTCCTAAAACGCGCATCTGAAAATTTTCGTGCACAGGTGCCGTAGATGCGCACGAAAATCCGTCCGAAGCAGTTTCGAGCGCCGAACTGCCTGAAGTGTTTTCCAGACCCTAGAAACTCCCCAAAACCGTTTTTAACAGAAAAGCATCTCGAAATGTCCTAAAACGCGCATCTGAACATTTTCGTGCACAGGTGCCGTTGATGCGCACGAAAATCCGTCCGGAGCAGTTTCGAGCGCCGAACTGCCTGAAGTGTTTTCCAGACCCTAGAAACTCCCCAAAACCGTTTTTAACAGAAAAGCATCTCGAAATGTCCTAAAACGCGCATCTGAACATTTTCGTGCACAGGTGCCGTAGATGCGCACGAAAATCCGTCCGGAGCAGTTTCGAGCGCCGAACTGCCTGAAGTGTTTTCCAGACCCTAGAAACTCCCCAAAACCGTTTTTAACAGAAAAGCATCTCGAAATGTCCTAAAACGCGCATCTGAACATTTTCGTGCACGGGTGCCGTTGATGCGCACGAAAATCCGTCCGGAGCAGTTTCGAGCGCCGAACTGCCTGAAGTGTTCTCCAGACCCTAGAAACTCCCCAAGACCGTTTTTAACAGAAAAGCATCTCGAAATGTCCTAAAACGCGCATCTGAACATTTTCGTGCACAGGTGCCGTAGATGCGCACGAAAATCCGTCCGGAGCAGTTTCGAGCGCCGAACTGCCTGAAGAGTTTTCCAGACCCTAGAAACTCTCCAAAACCGTTTTTAACAGAAAAGCATCTCGAAATGTCCTAAAACGCGCATCTGAACATTTTCGTGCACAGGTGCCGTTGATGCGCACGAAAATCCGTCCGGAGCAGTTTCGAGCGCCGAACTGCCTGAAGTGTTTTCCAGACCCTAGAAACTCCCCAAAACCGTTTTTAAACGAGAAGCATCTCGAAATGTCCTAAAACGCGCATCTGAAAATTTTCGTGCACAGGTGCCGTAGATGCACACGAAAATCCGTCCGGAGCCGTTTCGAGCGCCGAACTGCCTGAAGTGTTTTCCAGACCCTAGAAACTCCCCAAAACCGTTTTTAACAGAAAAGCATCTCGAAATGTCCTAAAACGCGCATCTGAACATTTTCGTGCACAGGTGCCGTAGATGCGCACGAAAATCCGTCCGAAGCAGTTTCGAGCGCCGAACTGCCTGAAGTGTTTTCCAGACCCTAGAAACTCCCCAAAACCGTTTTTAACAGAAAAGCATCTCGAAATGTCCTAAAACGCGCATCTGAACATTTTCGTGCACAGGTGCCGTTGATGCGCACGAAAATCCGTCCGGAGCAGTTTCGAGCGCCGAACTGCCTGAAGTGTTTTCCAGACCCTAGAAACTCCCCAAAACCGTTTTTAACAGAAAAGCATCTCGAAATGTCCTAAAACGCGCATCTGAACATTTTCGTGCACAGGTGCCGTAGATGCGCACGAAAATCCGTCCGGAGCAGTTTCGAGCGCCGAACTGCCTGAAGTGTTTTCCAGACCCTAGAAACTCCCCAAAACCGTTTTTAACAGAAAAGCATCTCGAAATGTCCTAAAACGCGCATCTGAACATTTTCGTGCACAGGTGCCGTTGATGCGCACGAAAATCCGTCCGGAGCAGTTTCGAGCGCCGAACTGCCTGAAGTGTTTTCCAGACCCTAGAAACTCCCCAAAACCGTTTTTAACAGAAAAGCATCTCGAAATGTCCTAAAACGCGCATCTGAACATTTTCGTGCACAGGTGCCGTTGATGCGCACGAAAATCCGTCCGGAGCAGTTTCGAGCGCCGAACTGCCTGAAGTGTTCTCCAGACCCTAGAAACTCCCCAAGACCGTTTTTAACAGAAAAGCATCTCGAAATGTCCTAAAACGCGCATCTGAACATTTTCGTGCACAGGTGCCGTAGATGCGCACGAAAATCCGTCCGGAGCAGTTTCGAGCGCCGAACTGCCTGAAGAGTTTTCCAGACCCTAGAAACTCCCCAAAACCGTTTTTAACAGAAAAGCATCTCGAAATGTCCTAAAACGCGCATCTGAACATTTTCGTGCACAGGTGCCGTTGATGCGCACGAAAATCCGTCCGGAGCAGTTTCGAGAGCCGAACTGCCTGAAGTGTTTTCCAGACCCTAGAAACTCCCTAAAACCGTTTTTAACAGAAAAGCATCTCGAAATGTCCTAAAACGCGCATCTGAACATTTTCGTGCATAGGTGCCGTTGATGCGCACGAAAATCCGTCCGGAGCAGTTTCGAGAGCCGAACTGCCTGAAGTGTTTTCCAGACCCTAGAAACTCCCCAAAACCGTTTTTAATAGAAAAGCATCTCGAAATGTCCTAAAACGCGCATCTGAACATTTTCGTGCACAGGTGCCGTAGATGCGCACGAAAATCCGTCTGGAGCAGTTTCGAGCGCCGAACTGCCTGAAGTGTTTTCCAGACCCTAGAAACTCCCCTAAACCGTTTTTAACAGAAAAGCATCTCGAAATGTCCTAAAACGCGCATCTGAACATTTTCGTGCACAGGTGCCGTTGATGCGCACGAAAATCCGTCCGGAGCAGTTTCGAGCGCCGAACTGCCTGAAGTGTTCTCCAGACCCTAGAAACTCCCCAAGACCGTTTTTAACAGAAAAGCATCTCGAAATGTCCTAAAACGCGCATCTGAACATTTTCGTGCACAGGTGCCGTAGATGCGCACGAAAATCCGTCCGGAGCAGTTTCGAGCGCCGAACTGCCTGAAGAGTTTTCCAGACCCTAGAAACTCCCCAAAACCGTTTTTAACAGAAAAGCATCTCGAAATGTCCTAAAACGCGCATCTGAACATTTTCGTGCACAGGTGCCGTTGATGCGCACGAAAATCCGTCCGGAGCAGTTTCGAGAGCCGAACTGCCTGAAGTGTTTTCCAGACCCTAGAAACTCCCTAAAACCGTTTTTAACAGAAAAGCATCTCGAAATGTCCTAAAACGCGCATCTGAACATTTTCGTGCATAGGTGCCGTTGATGCGCACGAAAATCCGTCCGGAGCAGTTTCGAGAGCCGAACTGCCTGAAGTGTTTTCCAGACCCTAGAAACTCCCCTAAACCGTTTTTAACAGAAAAGCATCTCGAAATGTCCTAAAACGCGCATCTGAACATTTTCGTGCACAGGTGCCGTTGATGCGCACGAAAATCCGTCCGGAGCAGTTTCGAGCGCCGAACTGCCTGAAGTGTTCTCCAGACCCTAGAAACTCCCCAAGACCGTTTTTAACAGAAAAGCATCTCGAAATGTCCTAAAACGCGCATCTGAACATTTTCGTGCACAGGTGCCGTAGATGCGCACGAAAATCCGTCCGGAGCAGTTTCGAGCGCCGAACTGCCTGAAGAGTTTTCCAGACCCTAGAAACTCCCCAAAACCGTTTTTAACAGAAAAGCATCTCGAAATGTCCTAAAACGCGCATCTGAACATTTTCGTGCACAGGTGCCGTTGATGCGCACGAAAATCCGTCCGGAGCAGTTTCGAGAGCCGAACTGCCTGAAGTGTTTTCCAGACCCTAGAAACTCCCTAAAACCGTTTTTAACAGAAAAGCATCTCGAAATGTCCTAAAACGCGCATCTGAACATTTTCGTGCATAGGTGCCGTTGATGCGCACGAAAATCCGTCCGGAGCAGTTTCGAGAGCCGAACTGCCTGAAGTGTTTTCCAGACCCTAGAAACTCCCCTAAACCGTTTTTAACAGAAAAGCATCTCGAAATGTCCTAAAACGCGCATCTGAACATTTTCGTGCACAGGTGCCGTTGATGCGCACGAAAATCCGTCCGGAGCAGTTTCGAGCGCCGAACTGCCTGAAGTGTTCTCCAGACCCTAGAAACTCCCCAAGACCGTTTTTAACAGAAAAACATCTCGAAATGTCCTAAAACGCGCATCTGAACATTTTCGTGCACAGGTGCCGTAGATGCGCACGAAAATCCGTCCGGAGCAGTTTCGAGCGCCGAACTGCCTGAAGAGTTTTCCAGACCCTAGAAACTCCCCAAAACCGTTTTTAACAGAAAAGCATCTCGAAATGTCCTAAAACGCGCATCTGAACATTTTCGTGCATAGGTGCCGTTGATGCGCACGAAAATCCGTCCGGAGCAGTTTCGAGCGCCGAACTGCCTGAAGTGTTTTCCAGACCCTAGAAACTCCCCTAAACCGTTTTTAACAGAAAAGCATCTCGAAATGTCCTAAAACGCGCATCTGAACATTTTCGTGCACAGGTGCCGTTGATGCGCACGAAAATCCGTCCGGAGCAGTTTCGAGCGCCGAACTGCCTGAAGTGTTTTCCAGACCCTAGAAACTCCCCAAAACCGTTTTTAAACGAAAAGCATCTCGAAATGTCCTAAAACGCGCATCTGAAAATTTTCGTGCACAGGTGCCGTAGATGCGCACGAAAATCCGTCCGGAGCCGTTTCGAGCGCCGAACTGCCTAAAGTGTTTTCCAGACCCTAGAAACTCCCCAAAACCGTTTTTAACAGAAAAGCATCTCGAAATGTCCTAAAACGCGCATCTGAACATTTTCGTGCACAGGTGCCGTAGATGCGCACGAAAATCCGTCCGGAGCAGTTTCGAGAGCCGAACTGCCTGAAGTGTTTTCCAGACCCTAGAAACTCCCTAAAACCGTTTTTAACAGAAAAGCATCTCGAAATGTCCTAAAACGCGCATCTGAACATTTTCGTGCATAGGTGCCGTTGATGCGCACGAAAATCCGTCCGGAGCAGTTTCGAGAGCCGAACTGCCTGAAGTGTTTTCCAGACCCTAGAAACTCCCCAAAACCGTTTTTAATAGAAAAGCATCTCGAAATGTCCTAAAACGCGCATCTGAACATTTTCGTGCACAGGTGCCGTAGATGCGCACGAAAATCCGTCCGGAGCAGTTTCGAGCGCCGAACTGCCTGAAGTGTTTTGCAGACCCTAGAAACTCCCCTAAACCGTTTTTAACAGAAAAGCATCTCGAAATGTCCTAAAATGCGCATCTGAACATTTTCGTGCACAGGTGCCGTAGATGCGTACGAAAATCTGTCCGGAGCCGTTTCGAGCGCCGAACTGCCTGAATTGTTTTCCAGACCCTAGAAACTCCCCAAAACCGTTTTTAACAGAAAAGCATCTCGAAATGTCCTAAAACGCGCATCTGAACATTTTCGTGCACAGGTGCCTAGATGCGCACGAAAATCCGTCCGGAGCAGTTTCGAGCGCCGAACTGCCTGAAGTGTTTTCCAGACCCTAGAAACTCCCCAAAACCGTTTTTAACAGAAAAGCATCTCGAAATGTCCTAAAACGCGCATCTGAACATTTTCGTGCACAGGTGCCGTTGATGCGCACGAAAATCCGTCCGGAGCAGTTTCGAGAGCCGAACTGCCTGAAGTGTTTTCCAGACCCTCGAAACTCCCTAAAACCGTTTTTAACAGAAAAGCATCTCGAAATGTCCTAAAACGCGCATCTGAACATTTTCGTGCATAGGTGCCGTTGATGCGCACGAAAATCCGTCCGGAGCAGTTTCGAGAGCCGAACTGCCTGAAGTGTTTTCCAGACCCTAGAAACTCCCCAAAACCGTTTTTAACAGAAAAGCATCTCGAAATGTCCTAAAACGCGCATCTGAACATTTTCGTGCACAGGTGCCGTAGATGCGCACGAAAATCCGTCCGGAGCAGTTTCGAGCGCCGAACTGCCTGAAGTGTTTTCCAGACCCTAGAAACTCTCCAAAACCGTTTCTAAACGAAAAGCATCTCGAAATGTCCTAAAACGCGCATCTGAAAATTTTCGTGCACAGGTGCCGTAGATGCGCACGAAAATCCGCCCGGAGCCGTTTCGAGCGCCGAACTGCCTGAAGTGTTTTCCAGACCCTAGAAACTCCCCAAAACCGTTTTTAACAGAAAAGCATCTCGAAATGTCCTAAAACGCGAATCTGAACATTTTCGTGCACAGGTGCCGAAGATGCGTACGAAAATCCGTCCGGAGCAGTTTCGAGCGCCGAACTGCCTGAAGTGTTTTCCAGACCCTAGAAACTCCCCAAAACCGTTTTTAACAGAAAAGCATCTCGAAATGTCCTAAAACGCGCATCTGAACATTTTCGTGCACAGGTGCCGTTGATGCGCACGAAAATCCGTCCGGAGCAGTTTCGAGCGCCGAACTGCCTGAAGTGTTTTCCAGACCCTAGAAACTCCCCAAAACCGTTTTTAACAGAAAAGCATCTCGAAATGTCCTAAAACGCGGATCTGAACATTTTCGTGCACAGGTGCCGTAGATGCGCACGAAAATCCGTCCGGAGCAGTTTCGAGCGCCGAACTGCCTGAAGTGTTTTCCAGACCCTAGAAACTCCCCAAAACCGTTTTTAAACGAAAAGCATCTCGAAATGTCCTAAAACGCGCATCTGAAAATTTTCGTGCACAGGTGCCGTAGACGCCCACGAAAATCCGTCCGAAGCAGTTTCGAGCGCCGAACTGCCTGAAGTGTTTTCCAGACCCTAGAAACTCCCCAAAACCGTTTTTAACAGAAAAGCATCTCGAAATGTCCTAAAACGCGCATCTGAACATTTTCGTGCACAGGTGCCGTTGATGCGCACGAAAATCCGTCCGGAGCAGTTTCGAGCGCCGAACTGCCTGAAGTGTTTTCCAGACCCTAGAAACTCCCCAAAACCGTTTTTAACAGAAAAGCATCTCGAAATGTCCTAAAACGCGCATCTGAACATTTTCGTGCACAGGTGCCGTAGATGCGCACGAAAATCCGTCCGGAGCAGTTTCGAGCGCCGAACTGCCTGAAGTGTTTTCCAGACCCTAGAAACTCCCCAAAACCGTTTGTAACAGAAAAGCATCTCGAAATGTCCTAAAACGCGCATCTGAACATTTTCGTGCACGGGTGCCGTTGATGCGCACGAAAATCCGTCCGGAGCAGTTTCGAGCGCCGAACTGCCTGAAGTGTTCTCCAGACCCTAGAAACTCCCCAAGACCGTTTTTAACAGAAAAGCATCTCGAAATGTCCTAAAACGCGCATCTGAACATTTTCGTGCACAGGTGCCGTAGATGCGCACGAAAATCCGTCCGGAGCAGTTTCGAGCGCCGAACTGCCTGAAGAGTTTTCCAGACCCTAGAAACTCTCCAAAACCGTTTTTAACAGAAAAGCATCTCGAAATGTCCTAAAACGCGCATCTGAACATTTTCGTGCACAGGTGCCGTTGATGCGCACGAAAATCCGTCCGGAGCAGTTTCGAGCGCCGAACTGCCTGAAGTGTTTTCCAGACCCTAGAAACTCCCCAAAACCGTTTTTAAACGAGAAGCATCTCGAAATGTCCTAAAACGCGCATCTGAAAATTTTCGTGCACAGGTGCCGTAGATGCACACGAAAATCCGTCCGGAGCCGTTTCGAGCGCCGAACTGCCTGAAGTGTTTTCCAGACCCTAGAAACTCCCCAAAACCGTTTTTAACAGAAAAGCATCTCGAAATGTCCTAAAACGCGCATCTGAACATTTTCGTGCACAGGTGCCGTAGATGCGCACGAAAATCCGTCCGAAGCAGTTTCGAGCGCCGAACTGCCTGAAGTGTTTTCCAGACCCTAGAAACTCCCCAAAACCGTTTTTAACAGAAAAGCATCTCGAAATGTCCTAAAACGCGCATCTGAACATTTTCGTGCACAGGTGCCGTTGATGCGCACGAAAATCCGTCCGGAGCAGTTTCGAGCGCCGAACTGCCTGAAGTGTTTTCCAGACCCTAGAAACTCCCCAAAACCGTTTTTAACAGAAAAGCATCTCGAAATGTCCTAAAACGCGCATCTGAACATTTTCGTGCACAGGTGCCGTTGATGCGCACGAAAATCCGTCCGGAGCAGTTTCTAGCGCCGAACTGCCTGAAGTGTTCTCCAGACCCTAGAAACTCCCCAAGACCGTTTTTAACAGAAAAGCATCTCGAAATGTCCTAAAACGCGCATCTGAACATTTTCGTGCACAGGTGCCGTAGATGCGCACGAAAATCCGTCCGGAGCAGTTTCGAGCGCCGAACTGCCTGAAGAGTTTTCCAGACCCTAGAAACTCCCCAAAACCGTTTTTAACAGAAAAGCATCTCGAAATGTCCTAAAACGCGCATCTGAACATTTTCGTGCATAGGTGCCGTTGATGCGCACGAAAATCCGTCCGGAGCAGTTTCGAGAGCCGAACTGCCTGAAGTGTTTTCCAGACCCTAGAAACTCCCCAAAACCGTTTTTAATAGAAAAGCATCTCGAAATGTCCTAAAACGCGCATCTGAACATTTTCGTGCACAGGTGCCGTAGATGCGCACGAAAATCCGTTCGGAGCAGTTTCGAGCGCCGAACTGCCTGAAGTGTTTTCCAGACCCTAGAAACTCCCCTAAACCGTTTTTAACAGAAAAGCATCTCGAAATGTCCTAAAACGCGCATCTGAACATTTTCGTGTACAGGTGCCGTTGATGCGCACGAAAATCCGTCCGGAGCAGTTTCGAGCGCCGAACTGCCTGAAGTGTTCTCCAGACCCTAGAAACTCCCCAAGACCGTTTTTAACAGAAAAGCATCTCGAAATGTCCTAAAACGCGCATCTGAACATTTTCGTGCACAGGTGCCGTAGATGCGCACGAAAATCCGTCCGGAGGAGTTTCGAGCGCCGAACTGCCTGAAGAGTTTTCCAGACCCTAGAAACTCCCCAAAACCGTTTTTAACAGAAAAGCATCTCGAAATGTCCTAAAACGCGCATCTGAACATTTTCGTGCACAGGTGCCGTTGATGCGCACGAAAATCCGTCCGGAGCAGTTTCGAGAGCCGAACTGCCTGAAGTGTTTTCCAGACCCTAGAAACTCCCTAAAACCGTTTTTAACAGAAAAGCATCTCGAAATGTCCTAAAACGCGCATCTGAACATTTTCGTGCATAGGTGCCGTTGATGCGCACGAAAATCCGTCCGGAGCAGTTTCGAGAGCCGAACTGCCTGAAGTGTTTTCCAGACCCTAGAAACTCCCCAAAACCGTTTTTAATAGAAAAGCATCTCGAAATGTCCTAAAACGCGCATCTGAACATTTTCGTGCACAGGTGCCGTAGATGCGCACGAAAATCCGTCCGGAGCAGTTTCGAGCGCCGAACTGCCTGAAGTGTTTTCCAGACCCTAGAAACTCCCCTAAACCGTTTTTAACAGAAAAGCATCTCGAAATGTCCTAAAATGCGCATCTGAACATTTTCGTGCACAGGTGCCGTAGATGCGTACGAAAATCTGTCCGGAGCCGTTTCGAGCGCCGAACTGCCTGAATTGTTTTCCAGACCCTAGAAACTCCCCAAAACCGTTTTTAACAGAAAAGCATCTCGAAATGTCCTAAAACGCGCATCTGAACATTTTCGTGCACAGGTGCCTAGATGCGCACGAAAATCCGTCCGGAGCAGTTTCGAGCGCCGAACTGCCTGAAGTGTTTTCCAGACCCTAGAAACTCCCCAAAACCGTTTTTAACAGAAAAGCATCTCGAAATGTCCTAAAACGCGCATCTGAACATTTTCGTGCACAGGTGCCGTTGATGCGCACGAAAATCCGTCCGGAGCAGTTTCGAGAGCCGAACTGCCTGAAGTGTTTTCCAGACCCTCGAAACTCCCTAAAACCGTTTTTAACAGAAAAGCATCTCGAAATGTCCTAAAACGCGCATCTGAACATTTTCGTGCATAGGTGCCGTTGATGCGCACGAAAATCCGTCCGGAGCAGTTTCGAGAGCCGAACTGCCTGAAGTGTTTTCCAGACCCTAGAAACTCCCCAAAACCGTTTTTAACAGAAAAGCATCTCGAAATGTCCTAAAACGCGCATCTGAACATTTTCGTGCACAGGTGCCGTAGATGCGCACGAAAATCCGTCCGGAGCAGTTTCGAGCGCCGAACTGCCTGAAGTGTTTTCCAGACCCTAGAAACTCTCCAAAACCGTTTCTAAACGAAAAGCATCTCGAAATGTCCTAAAACGCGCATCTGAAAATTTTCGTGCACAGGTGCCGTAGATGCGCACGAAAATCCGCCCGGAGCCGTTTCGAGCGCCGAACTGCCTGAAGTGTTTTCCAGACCCTAGAAACTCCCCAAAACCGTTTTTAACAGAAAAGCATCTCGAAATGTCCTAAAACGCGAATCTGAACATTTTCGTGCACAGGTGCCGAAGATGCGTACGAAAATCCGTCCGGAGCAGTTTCGAGCGCCGAACTGCCTGAAGTGTTTTCCAGACCCTAGAAACTCCCCAAAACCGTTTTTAACAGAAAAGCATCTCGAAATGTCCTAAAACGCGCATCTGAAAATTTTCGTGCACAGGTGCCGTAGATGCGCACGAAAATCCGCCCGGAGCCGTTTCGAGCGCCGAACTGCCTGAAGTGTTTTCCAGACCCTAGAAACTCCCCAAAACCGTTTTTAACAGAAAAGCATCTCGAAATGTCCTAAAACGCGAATCTGAACATTTTCGTGCACAGGTGCCGAAGATGCGTACGAAAATCCGTCCGGAGCAGTTTCGAGCGCCGAACTGCCTGAAGTGTTTTCCAGACCCTAGAAACTCCCCAAAACCGTTTTTAACAGAAAAGCATCTCGAAATGTCCTAAAACGCGCATCTGAACATTTTCGTGCACAGGTGCCGTTGATGCGCACGAAAATCCGTCCGGAGCAGTTTCGAGCGCCGAACTGCCTGAAGTGTTTTCCAGACCCTAGAAACTCCCCAAAACCGTTTTTAACAGAAAAGCATCTCGAAATGTCCTAAAACGCGGATCTGAACATTTTCGTGCACAGGTGCCGTAGATGCGCACGAAAATCCGTCCGGAGCAGTTTCGAGCGCCGAACTGCCTGAAGTGTTTTCCAGACCCTAGAAACTCCCCAAAACCGTTTTTAAACGAAAAGCATCTCGAAATGTCCTAAAACGCGCATCTGAAAATTTTCGTGCACAGGTGCCGTAGACGCCCACGAAAATCCGTCCGAAGCAGTTTCGAGCGCCGAACTGCCTGAAGTGTTTTCCAGACCCTAGAAACTCCCCAAAACCGTTTGTAACAGAAAAGCATCTCGAAATGTCCTAAAACGCGCATCTGAACATTTTCGTGCACGGGTGCCGTTGATGCGCACGAAAATCCGTCCGGAGCAGTTTCGAGCGCCGAACTGCCTGAAGTGTTCTCCAGACCCTAGAAACTCCCCAAGACCGTTTTTAACAGAAAAGCATCTCGAAATGTCCTAAAACGCACATCTGAACATTTTCGTGCACAGGTGCCGTAGATGCGCACGAAAATCCGTCCGGAGCAGTTTCGAGCGCCGAACTGCCTGAAGAGTTTTCCAGACCCTAGAAACTCTCCAAAACCGTTTTTAACAGAAAAGCATCTCGAAATGTCCTAAAACGCGCATCTGAACATTTTCGTGCACAGGTGCCGTTGATGCGCACGAAAATCCGTCCGGAGCAGTTTCGAGCGCCGAACTGCCTGAAGTGTTTTCCAGACCCTAGAAACTCCCCAAAACCGTTTTTAAACGAGAAGCATCTCGAAATGTCCTAAAACGCGCATCTGAAAATTTTCGTGCACAGGTGCCGTAGATGCACACGAAAATCCGTCCGGAGCCGTTTCGAGCGCCGAACTGCCTGAAGTGTTTTCCAGACCCTAGAAACTCCCCAAAACCGTTTTTAACAGAAAAGCATCTCGAAATGTCCTAAAACGCGCATCTGAACATTTTCGTGCACAGGTGCCGTAGATGCGCACGAAAATCCGTCCGAAGCAGTTTCGAGCGCCGAACTGCCTGAAGTGTTTTCCAGACCCTAGAAACTCCCCAAAACCGTTTTTAACAGAAAAGCATCTCGAAATGTCCTAAAACGCGCATCTGAACATTTTCGTGCACAGGTGCCGTTGATGCGCACGAAAATCCGTCCGGAGCAGTTTCGAGCGCCGAACTGCCTGAAGTGTTTTCCAGACCCTAGAAACTCCCCAAAACCGTTTTTAACAGAAAAGCATCTCGAAATGTCCTAAAACGCGCATCTGAACATTTTCGTGCACAGGTGCCGTTGATGCGCACGAAAATCCGTCCGGAGCAGTTTCTAGCGCCGAACTGCCTGAAGTGTTCTCCAGACCCTAGAAACTCCCCAAGACCGTTTTTAACAGAAAAGCATCTCGAAATGTCCTAAAACGCGCATCTGAACATTTTCGTGCACAGGTGCCGTAGATGCGCACGAAAATCCGTCCGGAGCAGTTTCGAGCGCCGAACTGCCTGAAGAGTTTTCCAGACCCTAGAAACTCCCCAAAACCGTTTTTAACAGAAAAGCATCTCGAAATGTCCTAAAACGCGCATCTGAACATTTTCGTGCATAGGTGCCGTTGATGCGCACGAAAATCCGTCCGGAGCAGTTTCGAGAGCCGAACTGCCTGAAGTGTTTTCCAGACCCTAGAAACTCCCCAAAACCGTTTTTAATAGAAAAGCATCTCGAAATGTCCTAAAACGCGCATCTGAACATTTTCGTGCACAGGTGCCGTAGATGCGCACGAAAATCCGTTCGGAGCAGTTTCGAGCGCCGAACTGCCTGAAGTGTTTTCCAGACCCTAGAAACTCCCCTAAACCGTTTTTAACAGAAAAGCATCTCGAAATGTCCTAAAACGCGCATCTGAACATTTTCGTGTACAGGTGCCGTTGATGCGCACGAAAATCCGTCCGGAGCAGTTTCGAGCGCCGAACTGCCTGAAGTGTTCTCCAGACCCTAGAAACTCCCCAAGACCGTTTTTAACAGAAAAGCATCTCGAAATGTCCTAAAACGCGCATCTGAACATTTTCGTGCACAGGTGCCGTAGATGCGCACGAAAATCCGTCCGGAGGAGTTTCGAGCGCCGAACTGCCTGAAGAGTTTTCCAGACCCGAGAAACTCCCCAAAACCGTTTTTAACAGAAAAGCATCTCGAAATGTCCTAAAACGCGCATCTGAACATTTTCGTGCACAGGTGCCGTTGATGCGCACGAAAATCCGTCCGGAGCAGTTTCGAGAGCCGAACTGCCTGAAGTGTTTTCCAGACCCTAGAAACTCCCTAAAACCGTTTTTAACAGAAAAGCATCTCGAAATGTCCTAAAACGCGCATCTGAACATTTTCGTGCATAGGTGCCGTTGATGCGCACGAAAATCCGTCCGGAGCAGTTTCGAGAGCCGAACTGCCTGAAGTGTTTTCCAGACCCTAGAAACTCCCCAAAACCGTTTTTAATAGAAAAGCATCTCGAAATGTCCTAAAACGCGCATCTGAACATTTTCGTGCACAGGTGCCGTAGATGCGCACGAAAATCCGTCCGGAGCAGTTTCGAGCGCCGAACTGCCTGAAGTGTTTTCCAGACCCTAGAAACTCCCCTAAACCGTTTTTAACAGAAAAGCATCTCGAAATGTCCTAAAATGCGCATCTGAACATTTTCGTGCACAGGTGCCGTAGATGCGTACGAAAATCTGTCCGGAGCCGTTTCGAGCGCCGAACTGCCTGAATTGTTTTCCAGACCCTAGAAACTCCCCAAAACCGTTTTTAACAGAAAAGCATCTCGAAATGTCCTAAAACGCGCATCTGAACATTTTCGTGCACAGGTGCCTAGATGCGCACGAAAATCCGTCCGGAGCAGTTTCGAGCGCCGAACTGCCTGAAGTGTTTTCCAGACCCTAGAAACTCCCCAAAACCGTTTTTAACAGAAAAGCATCTCGAAATGTCCTAAAACGCGCATCTGAACATTTTCGTGCACAGGTGCCGTTGATGCGCACGAAAATCCGTCCGGAGCAGTTTCGAGAGCCGAACTGCCTGAAGTGTTTTCCAGACCCTCGAAACTCCCTAAAACCGTTTTTAACAGAAAAGCATCTCGAAATGTCCTAAAACGCGCATCTGAACATTTTCGTGCATAGGTGCCGTTGATGCGCACGAAAATCCGTCCGGAGCAGTTTCGAGAGCCGAACTGCCTGAAGTGTTTTCCAGACCCTAGAAACTCCCCAAAACCGTTTTTAACAGAAAAGCATCTCGAAATGTCCTAAAACGCGCATCTGAACATTTTCGTGCACAGGTGCCGTAGATGCGCACGAAAATCCGTCCGGAGCAGTTTCGAGCGCCGAACTGCCTGAAGTGTTTTCCAGACCCTAGAAACTCTCCAAAACCGTTTCTAAACGAAAAGCATCTCGAAATGTCCTAAAACGCGCATCTGAAAATTTTCGTGCACAGGTGCCGTAGATGCGCACGAAAATCCGCCCGGAACCGTTTCGAGCGCCGAACTGCCTGAAGTGTTTTCCAGACCCTAGAAACTCCCCAAAACCGTTTTTAACAGAAAAGCATCTCGAAATGTCCTAAAACGCGAATCTGAACATTTTCGTGCACAGGTGCCGAAGATGCGTACGAAAATCCGTCCGGAGCAGTTTCGAGCGCCGAACTGCCTGAAGTGTTTTCCAGACCCTAGAAACTCCCCAAAACCGTTTTTAACAGAAAAGCATCTCGAAATGTCCTAAAACGCGCATCTGAACATTTTCGTGCACAGGTGCCGTTGATGCGCACGAAAATCCGTCCGGAGCAGTTTCGAGCGCCGAACTGCCTGAAGTGTTTTCCAGACCCTAGAAACTCCCCAAAACCGTTTTTAACAGAAAAGCATCTCGAAATGTCCTAAAACGCGGATCTGAACATTTTCGTGCACAGGTGCCGTAGATGCGCACGAAAATCCGTCCGGAGCAGTTTCGAGCGCCGAACTGCCTGAAGTGTTTTCCAGACCCTAGAAACTCCCCAAAACCGTTTTTAAACGAAAAGCATCTCGAAATGTCCTAAAACGCGCATCTGAAAATTTTCGTGCACAGGTGCCGTAGATGCGCACGAAAATCCGTCCGAAGCAGTTTCGAGCGCCGAACTGCCTGAAGTGTTTTCCAGACCCTAGAAACTCCCCAAAACCGTTTTTAACAGAAAAGCATCTCGAAATGTCCTAAAACGCGCATCTGAACATTTTCGTGCACAGGTGCCGTTGATGCGCACGAAAATCCGTCCGGAGCAGTTTCGAGCGCCGAACTGCCTGAAGTGTTTTCCAGACCCTAGAAACTCCCCAAAACCGTTTTTAACAGAAAAGCATCTCGAAATGTCCTAAAACGCGCATCTGAACATTTTCGTGCACAGGTGCCGTAGATGCGCACGAAAATCCGTCCGGAGCAGTTTCGAGCGCCGAACTGCCTGAAGTGTTTTCCAGACCCTAGAAACTCCCCAAAACCGTTTTTAACAGAAAAGCATCTCGAAATGTCTTAAAACGCGCATCTGAACATTTTCGTGCACGGGTGCCGTTGATGCGCACGAAAATCCGTCCGGAGCAGTTTCGAGCGCCGAACTGCCTGAAGTGTTCTCCAGACCCTAGAAACTCCCCAAGACCGTTTTTAACAGAAAAGCATCTCGAAATGTCCTAAAACGCGCATCTGAACATTTTCGTGCACAGGTGCCGTAGATGCGCACGAAAATCCGTCCGGAGCAGTTTCGAGCGCCGAACTGCCTGAAGAGTTTTCCAGACCCTAGAAACTCTCCAAAACCGTTTTTAACAGAAAAGCATCTCGAAATGTCCTAAAACGCGCATCTGAACATTTTCGTGCACAGGTGCCGTTGATGCGCACGAAAATCCGTCCGGAGCAGTTTCGAGCGCCGAACTGCCTGAAGTGTTTTCCAGACCCTAGAAACTCCCCAAAACCGTTTTTAAACGAGAAGCATCTCGAAATGTCCTAAAACGCGCATCTGAAAATTTTCGTGCACAGGTGCCGTAGATGCACACGAAAATCCGTCCGGAGCCGTTTCGAGCGCCGAACTGCCTGAAGTGTTTTCCAGACCCTAGAAACTCCCCAAAACCGTTTTTAACAGAAAAGCATCTCGAAATGTCCTAAAACGCGCATCTGAACATTTTCGTGCACAGGTGCCGTAGATGCGCACGAAAATCCGTCCGAAGCAGTTTCGAGCGCCGAACTGCCTGAAGTGTTTTCCAGACCCTAGAAACTCCCCAAAACCGTTTTTAACAGAAAAGCATCTCGAAATGTCCTAAAACGCGCATCTGAACATTTTCGTGCACAGGTGCCGTTGATGCGCACGAAAATCCGTCCGGAGCAGTTTCGAGCGCCGAACTGCCTGAAGTGTTTTCCAGACCCTAGAAACTCCCCAAAACCGTTTTTAACAGAAAAGCATCTCGAAATGTCCTAAAACGCGCATCTGAACATTTTCGTGCACAGGTGCCGTAGATGCGCACGAAAATCCGTCCGGAGCAGTTTCGAGCGCCGAACTGCCTGAAGAGTTTTCCAGACCCTAGAAACTCCCCAAAACCGTTTTTAACAGAAAAGCATCTCGAAATGTCCTAAAACGCGCATCTGAACATTTTCGTGCACAGGTACCGTTGATGCGCACGAAAATCCGTCCGGAGCAGTTTCGAGCGCCGAACTGCCTGAAGTGTTTTCCAGACCCTAGAAACTCCCCAAAACCGTTTTTAAACGAGAAGCATCTCGAAATGTCCTAAAACGCGCATCTGAAAATTTTCGTGCACAGGTGCCGTAGATGCACACGAAAATCCGTCCGGAGCCGTTTCGAGCGCCGAACTGCCTGAAGTGTTTTCCAGACCCTAGAAACTCCCCAAAACCGTTTTTAACAGAAAAGCATCTCGAAATGTCCTAAAACGCGCATCTGAACATTTTCGTGCACAGGTGCCGTAGATGCGCACGAAAATCCGTCCGAAGCAGTTTCGAGCGCCGAACTGCCTGAAGTGTTTTCCAGACCCTAGAAACTCCCCAAAACCGTTTTTAACAGAAAAGCATCTCGAAATGTCCTAAAACGCGCATCTGAACATTTTCGTGCACAGGTGCCGTTGATGCGCACGAAAATCCGTCCGGAGCAGTTTCGAGCGCCGAACTGCCTGAAGTGTTTTCCAGACCCTAGAAACTCCCCAAAACCGTTTTTAACAGAAAAGCATCTCGAAATGTCCTAAAACGCGCATCTGAACATTTTCGTGCACAGGTGCCGTAGATGCGCACGAAAATCCGTCCGGAGCAGTTTCGAGCGCCGAACTGCCTGAAGTGTTTTCCAGACCCTAGAAACTCCCCAAAACCGTTTTTAACAGAAAAGCATCTCGAAATGTCCTAAAACGCGGATCTGAACATTTTCGTACACAGGTGCCGTTGATGCGCACGAAAATCCGTCCGGAGCAGTTTCGAGAGCCGAACTGCCTGAAGTGTTTTCCAGACCCTAGAAACTCCCTAAAACCGTTTTTAACAGAAAAGCATCTCGAAATGTCCTAAAACGCGCATCTGAACATTTTCGTGCATAGGTGCCGTTGATGCGCACGAAAATCCGTCCGGAGCAGTTTCGAGAGCCGAACTGCCTGAAGTGTTTTCCAGACCCTAGAAACTCCCTAAAACCGTTTTTAACAGAAAAGCATCTCGAAATGTCCTAAAACGCGCATCTGAACATTTTCGTGCATAGGTGCCGTTGATGCGCACGAAAATCCGTCCGGAGCAGTTTCGAGAGCCGAACTGCCTGAAGTGTTTTCCAGACCCTAGAAACTCCCCAAAACCGTTTTTAATAGAAAAGCATCTCGAAATGTCCTAAAACGCGCATCTGAACATTTTCGTGCACAGGTGCCGTAGATGCGCACGAAAATCCGTCCGGAGCAGTTTCGAGCGCCGAACTGCCTGAAGTGTTTTCCAGACCCTAGAAACTCCCCTAAACCGTTTTTAACAGAAAAGCATCTCGAAATGTCCTAAAATGCGCATCTGAACATTTTCGTGCACAGGTGCCGTAGATGCGTACGAAAATCTGTCCGGAGCCGTTTCGAGCGCCGAACTGCCTGAAGTGTTTTCCAGACCCTAGAAACTCCCCAAAACCGTTTTTAACAGAAAAGCATCTCGAAATGTCCTAAAACGCGCATCTGAACATTTTCGTGCACAGGTGCCTAGATGCGCACGAAAATCCGTCCGGAGCAGTTTCGAGCGCCGAACTGCCTGAAGTGTTTTCCAGACCCTAGAAACTCCCCAAAACCGTTTTTAACAGAAAAGCATCTCGAAATGTCCTAAAACGCGCATCTGAACATTTTCGTGCACAGGTGCCGTTGATGCGCACGAAAATCCGTCCGGAGCAGTTTCGAGAGCCGAACTGCCTGAAGTGTTTTCCAGACCCTAGAAACTCCCCAAAACCGTTTTTAACAGAAAAGCATCTCGAAATGTCCTAAAACGCGCATCTGAACATTTTCGTGCACAGGTGCCGTAGATGCACACGAAAATCCGTCCGGAGCCGTTTCGAGCGCCGAACTGCCTGAAGTGTTTTCCAGACCCTAGAAATTCCCCAAAACCGTTTTTAACAGAAAAGCATCTCGAAATGTCCTAAAACGCGCATCTGAACATTTTCGTGCACAGGTGCCGTAGATGCGCACGAAAATCCGTCCGAAGCAGTTTCGAGCGCCGAACTGCCTGAAGTGTTTTCCAGACCCTAGAAACTCCCCAAAACCGTTTTTAACAGAAAAGCATCTCGAAATGTCCTAAAACGCGCATCTGAACATTTTCGTGCACAGGTGCCGTTGATGCGCACGAAAATCCGTCCGGAGCAGTTTCGAGCGCCGAACTGCCTGAAGTGTTTTCCAGACCCTAGAAACTCCCCAAAACCGTTTTTAACAGAAAAGCATCTCGAAATGTCCTAAAACGCGCATCTGAACATTTTCGTGCACAGGTGCCGTAGATGCGCACGAAAATCCGTCCGGAGCAGTTTCGAGCGCCGAACTGCCTGAAGTGTTTTCCAGACCCTAGAAACTCCCCAAAACCGTTTTTAACAGAAAAGCATCTCGAAATGTCTTAAAACGCGCATCTGAACATTTTCGTGCACGGGTGCCGTTGATGCGCACGAAAATCCGTCCGGAGCAGTTTCGAGCGCCGAACTGCCTGAAGTGTTCTCCAGACCCTAGAAACTCCCCAAGACCGTTTTTAACAGAAAAGCATCTCGAAATGTCCTAAAACGCGCATCTGAACATTTTCGTGCACAGGTGCCGTAGATGCGCACGAAAATCCGTCCGGAGCAGTTTCGAGCGCCGAACTGCCTGAAGAGTTTTCCAGACCCTAGAAACTCTCCAAAACCGTTTTTAACAGAAAAGCATCTCGAAATGTCCTAAAACGCGCATCTGAACATTTTCGTGCACAGGTGCCGTTGATGCGCACGAAAATCCGTCCGGAGCAGTTTCGAGCGCCGAACTGCCTGAAGTGTTTTCCAGACCCTAGAAACTCCCCAAAACCGTTTTTAAACGAGAAGCATCTCGAAATGTCCTAAAACGCGCATCTGAAAATTTTCGTGCACAGGTGCCGTAGATGCACACGAAAATCCGTCCGGAGCCGTTTCGAGCGCCGAACTGCCTGAAGTGTTTTCCAGACCCTAGAAACTCCCCAAAACCGTTTTTAACAGAAAAGCATCTCGAAATGTCCTAAAACGCGCATCTGAACATTTTCGTGCACAGGTGCCGTAGATGCGCACGAAAATCCGTCCGAAGCAGTTTCGAGCGCCGAACTGCCTGAAGTGTTTTCCAGACCCTAGAAACTCCCCAAAACCGTTTTTAACAGAAAAGCATCTCGAAATGTCCTAAAACGCGCATCTGAACATTTTCGTGCACAGGTGCCGTTGATGCGCACGAAAATCCGTCCGGAGCAGTTTCGAGCGCCGAACTGCCTGAAGTGTTTTCCAGACCCTAGAAACTCCCCAAAACCGTTTTTAACAGAAAAGCATCTCGAAATGTCCTAAAACGCGCATCTGAACATTTTCGTGCACAGGTGCCGTAGATGCGCACGAAAATCCGTCCGGAGCAGTTTCGAGCGCCGAACTGCCTGAAGAGTTTTCCAGACCCTAGAAACTCCCCAAAACCGTTTTTAACAGAAAAGCATCTCGAAATGTCCTAAAACGCGCATCTGAACATTTTCGTGCACAGGTACCGTTGATGCGCACGAAAATCCGTCCGGAGCAGTTTCGAGCGCCGAACTGCCTGAAGTGTTTTCCAGACCCTAGAAACTCCCCAAAACCGTTTTTAAACGAGAAGCATCTCGAAATGTCCTAAAACGCGCATCTGAAAATTTTCGTGCACAGGTGCCGTAGATGCACACGAAAATCCGTCCGGAGCCGTTTCGAGCGCCGAACTGCCTGAAGTGTTTTCCAGACCCTAGAAACTCCCCAAAACCGTTTTTAACAGAAAAGCATCTCGAAATGTCCTAAAACGCGCATCTGAACATTTTCGTGCACAGGTGCCGTAGATGCGCACGAAAATCCGTCCGAAGCAGTTTCGAGCGCCGAACTGCCTGAAGTGTTTTCCAGACCCTAGAAACTCCCCAAAACCGTTTTTAACAGAAAAGCATCTCGAAATGTCCTAAAACGCGCATCTGAACATTTTCGTGCACAGGTGCCGTTGATGCGCACGAAAATCCGTCCGGAGCAGTTTCGAGCGCCGAACTGCCTGAAGTGTTTTCCAGACCCTAGAAACTCCCCAAAACCGTTTTTAACAGAAAAGCATCTCGAAATGTCCTAAAACGCGCATCTGAACATTTTCGTGCACAGGTGCCGTAGATGCGCACGAAAATCCGTCCGGAGCAGTTTCGAGCGCCGAACTGCCTGAAGTGTTTTCCAGACCCTAGAAACTCCCCAAAACCGTTTTTAACAGAAAAGCATCTCGAAATGTCCTAAAACGCGGATCTGAACATTTTCGTACACAGGTGCCGTTGATGCGCACGAAAATCCGTCCGGAGCAGTTTCGAGAGCCGAACTGCCTGAAGTGTTTTCCAGACCCTAGAAACTCCCTAAAACCGTTTTTAACAGAAAAGCATCTCGAAATGTCCTAAAACGCGCATCTGAACATTTTCGTGCATAGGTGCCGTTGATGCGCACGAAAATCCGTCCGGAGCAGTTTCGAGAGCCGAACTGCCTGAAGTGTTTTCCAGACCCTAGAAACTCCCTAAAACCGTTTTTAACAGAAAAGCATCTCGAAATGTCCTAAAACGCGCATCTGAACATTTTCGTGCATAGGTGCCGTTGATGCGCACGAAAATCCGTCCGGAGCAGTTTCGAGAGCCGAACTGCCTGAAGTGTTTTCCAGACCCTAGAAACTCCCCAAAACCGTTTTTAATAGAAAAGCATCTCGAAATGTCCTAAAACGCGCATCTGAACATTTTCGTGCACAGGTGCCGTAGATGCGCACGAAAATCCGTCCGGAGCAGTTTCGAGCGCCGAACTGCCTGAAGTGTTTTCCAGACCCTAGAAACTCCCCTAAACCGTTTTTAACAGAAAAGCATCTCGAAATGTCCTAAAATGCGCATCTGAACATTTTCGTGCACAGGTGCCGTAGATGCGTACGAAAATCTGTCCGGAGCCGTTTCGAGCGCCGAACTGCCTGAAGTGTTTTCCAGACCCTAGAAACTCCCCAAAACCGTTTTTAACAGAAAAGCATCTCGAAATGTCCTAAAACGCGCATCTGAACATTTTCGTGCACAGGTGCCTAGATGCGCACGAAAATCCGTCCGGAGCAGTTTCGAGCGCCGAACTGCCTGAAGTGTTTTCCAGACCCTAGAAACTCCCCAAAACCGTTTTTAACAGAAAAGCATCTCGAAATGTCCTAAAACGCGCATCTGAACATTTTCGTGCACAGGTGCCGTTGATGCGCACGAAAATCCGTCCGGAGCAGTTTCGAGAGCCGAACTGCCTGAAGTGTTTTCCAGACCCTAGAAACTCCCCAAAACCGTTTTTAACAGAAAAGCATCTCGAAATGTCCTAAAACGCGCATCTGAACATTTTCGTGCACAGGTGCCGTAGATGCACACGAAAATCCGTCCGGAGCCGTTTCGAGCGCCGAACTGCCTGAAGTGTTTTCCAGACCCTAGAAACTCCCCAAAACCGTTTTTAACAGAAAAGCATCTCGAAATGTCCTAAAACGCGCATCTGAACATTTTCGTGCACAGGTGCCGTAGATGCGCACGAAAATCCGTCCGAAGCAGTTTCGAGCGCCGAACTGCCTGAAGTGTTTTCCAGACCCTAGAAACTCCCCAAAACCGTTTTTAACAGAAAAGCATCTCGAAATGTCCTAAAACGCGCATCTGAACATTTTCGTGCACAGGTGCCGTTGATGCGCACGAAAATCCGTCCGGAGCAGTTTCGAGCGCCGAACTGCCTGAAGTGTTTTCCAGACCCTAGAAACTCCCCAAAACCGTTTTTAACAGAAAAGCATCTCGAAATGTCCTAAAACGCGCATCTGAACATTTTCGTGCACAGGTGCCGTAGATGCGCACGAAAATTCGTCCGGAGCAGTTTCGAGCGCCGAACTGCCTGAAGTGTTTTCCAGACCCTAGAAACTCCCCAAAACCGTTTTTAAACGAAAAGCATCTCGAAATGTCCTAAAACGCGCATCTGAAAATTTTCGTGCACAGGTGCCGTAGATGCGCACGAAAATCCGTCCGAAGCAGTTTCGAGCGCCGAACTGCCTGAAGTGTTTTCCAGACCCTAGAAACTCCCCAAAACCGTTTTTAACAGAAAAGCATCTCGAAATGTCCTAAAACGCGCATCTGAACATTTTCGTGCACAGGTGCCGTAGATGCGCACGAAAATCCGTCCGGAGCAGTTTCGAGCGCCGAACTGCCTGAAGTGTTTTCCAGACCCTAGAAACTCCCCAAAACCGTTTTTAACAGAAAAGCATCTCGAAATGTCCTAAAACGCGGATCTGAACATTTTCGTACACAGGTGCCGTTGATGCGCACTAAAATCCGTCCGGAGCAGTTTCGAGAGCCGAACTGCCTGAAGTGTTTTCCAGACCCTAGAAACTCCCTAAAACCGTTTTTAACAGAAAAGCATCTCGAAATGTCCTAAAACGCGCATCTGAACATTTTCGTGCATAGGTGCGGTTGATGCGCACGAAAATCCGTCCGGAGCAGTTTCGAGAGCCGAACTGCCTGAAGTGTTTTCCAGACCCTAGAAACTCCCTAAAACCGTTTTTAACAGAAAAGCATCTCGAAATGTCCTAAAACGCGCATCTGAACATTTTCGTGCATAGGTGCCGTTGATGCGCACGAAAATCCGTCCGGAGCAGTTTCGAGAGCCGAACTGCCTGAAGTGTTTTCCAGACCCTAGAAACTCCCCAAAACCGTTTTTAATAGAAAAGCATCTCGAAATGTCCTAAAACGCGCATCTGAACATTTTCGTGCACAGGTGCCGTAGATGCGCACGAAAATCCGTCCGGAGCAGTTTCGAGCGCCGAACTGCCTGAAGTGTTTTCCAGACCCTAGAAACTCCCCTAAACCGTTTTTAACAGAAAAGCATCTCGAAATGTCCTAAAATGCGCATCTGAACATTTTCGTGCACAGGTGCCGTAGATGCGTACGAAAATCTGTCCGGAGCCGTTTCGAGCGCCGAACTGCCTGAAGTGTTTTCCAGACCCTAGAAACTCCCCAAAACCGTTTTTAACAGAAAAGCATCTCGAAATGTCCTAAAACGCGCATCTGAACATTTTCGTGCACAGGTGCCTAGATGCGCACGAAAATCCGTCCGGAGCAGTTTCGAGCGCCGAACTGCCTGAAGTGTTTTCCAGACCCTAGAAACTCCCCAAAACCGTTTTTAACAGAAAAGCATCTCGAAATGTCCTAAAACGCGCATCTGAACATTTTCGTGCACAGGTGCCGTTGATGCGCACGAAAATCCGTCCGGAGCAGTTTCGAGAGCCGAACTGCCTGAAGTGTTTTCCAGACCCTAGAAACTCCCCAAAACCGTTTTTAACAGAAAAGCATCTCGAAATGTCCTAAAACGCGCATCTGAACATTTTCGTGCACAGGTGCCGTAGATGCACACGAAAATCCGTCCGGAGCCGTTTCGAGCGCCGAACTGCCTGAAGTGTTTTCCAGACCCTAGAAACTCCCCAAAACCGTTTTTAACAGAAAAGCATCTCGAAATGTCCTAAAACGCGCATCTGAACATTTTCGTGCACAGGTGCCGTAGATGCGCACGAAAATCCGTCCGAAGCAGTTTCGAGCGCCGAACTGCCTGAAGTGTTTTCCAGACCCTAGAAACTCCCCAAAACCGTTTTTAACAGAAAAGCATCTCGAAATGTCCTAAAACGCGCATCTGAACATTTTCGTGCACAGGTGCCGTTGATGCGCACGAAAATCCGTCCGGAGCAGTTTCGAGCGCCGAACTGCCTGAAGTGTTTTCCAGACCCTAGAAACTCCCCAAAACCGTTTTTAACAGAAAAGCATCTCGAAATGTCCTAAAACGCGCATCTGAACATTTTCGTGCACAGGTGCCGTAGATGCGCACGAAAATCCGTCCGGAGCAGTTTCGAGCGCCGAACTGCCTGAAGTGTTTTCCAGACCCTAGAAACTCCCCAAAACCGTTTTTAAACGAAAAGCATCTCGAAATGTCCTAAAACGCGCATCTGAAAATTTTCGTGCACAGGTGCCGTAGATGCGCACGAAAATCCGTCCGAAGCAGTTTCGAGCGCCGAACTGCCTGAAGTGTTTTCCAGACCCTAGAAACTCCCCAAAACCGTTTTTAACAGAAAAGCATCTCGAAATGTCCTAAAACGCGCATCTGAACATTTTCGTGCACAGGTGCCGTAGATGCGCACGAAAATCCGTCCGGAGCAGTTTCGAGCGCCGAACTGCCTGAAGTGTTTTCCAGACCCTAGAAACTCCCCAAAACCGTTTTTAACAGAAAAGCATCTCGAAATGTCCTAAAACGCGGATCTGAACATTTTCGTACACAGGTGCCGTTGATGCGCACGAAAATCCGTCCGGAGCAGTTTCGAGAGCCGAACTGCCTGAAGTGTTTTCCAGACCCTAGAAACTCCCTAAAACCGTTTTTAACAGAAAAGCATCTCGAAATGTCCTAAAACGCGCATCTGAACATTTTCGTGCATAGGTGCCGTTGATGCGCACGAAAATCCGTCCGGAGCAGTTTCGAGAGCCGAACTGCCTGAAGTGTTTTCCAGACCCTAGAAACTCCCTAAAACCGTTTTTAACAGAAAAGCATCTCGAAATGTCCTAAAACGCGCATCTGAACATTTTCGTGCATAGGTGCCGTTGATGCGCACGAAAATCCGTCCGGAGCAGTTTCGAGAGCCGAACTGCCTGAAGTGTTTTCCAGACCCTAGAAACTCCCCAAAACCGTTTTTAATAGAAAAGCATCTCGAAATGTCCTAAAACGCGCATCTGAACATTTTCGTGCACAGGTGCCGTAGATGCGCACGAAAATCCGTCCGGAGCAGTTTCGAGCGCCGAACTGCCTGAAGTGTTTTCCAGACCCTAGAAACTCCCCTAAACCGTTTTTAACAGAAAAGCATCTCGAAATGTCCTAAAATGCGCATCTGAACATTTTCGTGCACAGGTGCCGTAGATGCGTACGAAAATCTGTCCGGAGCCGTTTCGAGCGCCGAACTGCCTGAAGTGTTTTCCAGACCCTAGAAACTCCCCAAAACCGTTTTTAACAGAAAAGCATCTCGAAATGTCCTAAAACGCGCATCTGAACATTTTCGTGCACAGGTGCCTAGATGCGCACGAAAATCCGTCCGGAGCAGTTTCGAGCGCCGAACTGCCTGAAGTGTTTTCCAGACCCTAGAAACTCCCCAAAACCGTTTTTAACAGAAAAGCATCTCGAAATGTCCTAAAACGCGCATCTGAACATTTTCGTGCACAGGTGCCGTTGATGCGCACGAAAATCCGTCCGGAGCAGTTTCGAGAGCCGAACTGCCTGAAGTGTTTTCCAGACCCTAGAAACTCCCCAAAACCGTTTTTAACAGAAAAGCATCTCGAAATGTCCTAAAACGCGCATCTGAACATTTTCGTGCACAGGTGCCGTTGATGCGCACGAAAATCCGTCCGGAGCAGTTTCGAGCGCCGAACTGCCTGAAGTGTTCTCCAGACCCTAGAAACTCCCCAAAACCGTTTTTAACAGAAAAGTATCTCGAAATGTCCTAAAACGCGCATCTGAACATTTTCGTGCACAGGTGCCGTAGATGCGCACGAAAATCCGTCCGGAGCAGTTTCGAGCGCCGAACTGCCTGAAGTGTTTTCCAGACCCTAGAAACTCCCCAAAACCGTTTTTAAACGAAAAGCATCTCGAAATGTCCTAAAACGCGCATCTGAAAATTTTCGTGCACAGGTGCCGTAGATGCACACGAAAATCCGTCCGGAGCCGTTTCGAGCGCCGAACTGCCTGAAGTGTTTTCCAGACCCTAGAAACTCCCCAAAACCGTTTTTAACAGAAAAGCATCTCGAAATGTCCTAAAACGCGCATCTGAACATTTTCGTGCACAGGTGCCGTAGATGCGCACGAAAATCCGTCCGGAGCAGTTTCGAGCGCCGAACTGCCTGAAGTGTTTTCTAGACCCTAGAAACTCCCCAAAACCGTTTTTAACAGAAAAGCATCTCGAAATGTCGTAAAACGCGCATCTGAACATTTTCGTGCACAGGTGCCGTTGATGCGCACGAAAATCCGTCCTGAGCAGTTTCGAGCGCCGAACTGCCTGAAGTGTCTTCCAGACCCTAGAAACTCCCCAAAACCGTTTTTAAACGAAAAGCATCTCGAAATGTCCTAAAACGCGCATCTGAAAATTTTCGTGCACAGGTGCTGTAGATGCACACGAAAATCCGTCCGGAGCCGTTTCGAGCGCCGAACTGCCTGAAGTGTTTTCCAGACCCTAGAAACTCCCCAAAACCGTTTTTAACAGAAAAGCATCTCGAAATGTCCTAAAACGCGCATCTGAACATTTTCGTGCACAGGTGCCGTTGATGCGCACGAAAATCCGTCCGGAGCAGTTTCGAGCGCCGAACTGCCTGAAGAGTTTTCCAGACCCTAGAAACTCTCCAAAACCGTTTTTAACAGAAAAGCATCTCGAAATGTCCTAAAACGCGCATCTGAACATTTTCGTGCACAGGTACCGTTGATGCGCACGAAAATCCGTCCGGAGCAGTTTCGAGCGCCGAACTGCCTGAAGTGTTTTCCAGACCCTAGAAACTCCCCAAAACCGTTTTTAAACGAGAAGCATCTCGAAATGTCCTAAAACGCGCATCTGAAAATTTTCGTGCACAGGTGCCGTAGATGCACACGAAAATCCGTCCGGAGCCGTTTCGAGCGCCGAACTGCCTGAAGTGTTTTCCAGACCCTAGAAACTCCCCAAAACCGTTTTTATCAGAAAAGCATCTCGAAATGTCCTAAAACGCGCATCTGAACATTTTCGTGCACAGGTGCCGTAGATGCGCACGAAAATCCGTCCGTAGCAGTTTCGAGCGCCGAACTGCCTGAAGTGTTTTCCAGACCCTAGAAACTCCCCAAAACCGTTTTTAACAGAAAAGCATCTCGAAATGTCCTAAAACGCGCATCTGAACATTTTCGTGCACAGGTGCCGTTGATGCGCACGAAAATCCGTCCGGAGCAGTTTCGAGCGCCGAACTGCCTGAAGTGTTTTCCAGACCCTAGAAACTCCCCAAAACCGTTTTTAACAGAAAAGCATCTCGAAATGTCCTAAAACGCGCATCTGAACATTTTCGTACACAGGTGCCGTAGATGCGCACGAAAATCCGTCCGGAGCAGTTTCGAGCGCCGAACTGCCTGAAGTGTTTTCCAGACCCTAGAAACTCCCCAAAACCGTTTTTAAACGAAAAGCATCTCGAAATGTCCTAAAACGCGCATCTGAAAATTTTCGTGCACAGGTGCCGTAGATGCGCACGAAAATCCGTCCGAAGCAGTTTCGAGCGCCGAACTGCCTGAAGTGTTTTCCAGACCCTAGAAACTCCCCAAAACCGTTTTTAACAGAAAAGCATCTCGAAATGTCCTAAAACGCGCATCTGAACATTTTCGTGCACAGGTGCCGTTGATGCGCACGAAAATCCGTCCGGAGCAGTTTCGAGCGCCGAACTGCCTGAAGTGTTTTCCAGACCCTAGAAACTCCCCAAAACCGTTTTTAACAGAAAAGCATCTCGAAATGTCCTAAAACGCGCATCTGAACATTTTCGTGCACAGGTGCCGTAGATGCGCACGAAAATCCGTCCGGAGCAGTTTCGAGCGCCGAACTGCCTGAAGTGTTTTCCAGACCCTAGAAACTCCCCAAAACCGTTTTTAACAGAAAAGCATCTCGAAATGTCCTAAAACGCGCATCTGAACATTTTCGTGCACAGGTGCCGTTGATGCGCACGAAAATCCGTCCGGAGCAGTTTCGAGAGCCGAACTGCCTGAAGTGTTTTCCAGACCCTAGAAACTCCCTAAAACCGTTTTTAACAGAAAAGCATCTCGAAATGTCCTAAAACGCGCATCTGAACATTTTCGTGCATAGGTGCCGTTGATGCGCACGAAAATCCGTCCGGAGCAGTTTCGAGAGCCGAACTGCCTGAAGTGTTTTCCAGACCCTAGAAACTCCCCAAAACCGTTTTTAATAGAAAAGCATCTCGAAATGTCCTAAAACGCGCATCTGAACATTTTCGTGCACAGGTGCCGTAGATGCGCACGAAAATCCGTCCGGAGCAGTTTCGAGCGCCGAACTGCCTGAAGTGTTTTCCAGACCCTAGAAACTCCCCTAAACCGTTTTTAACAGAAAAGCATCTCGAAATGTCCTAAAATGCGCATCTGAACATTTTCGTGCACAGGTGCCGTAGATGCGTACGAAAATCTGTCCGGAGCCGTTTCGAGCGCCGAACTGCCTGAAGTGTTTTCCAGACCCTAGAAACTCCCCAAAACCGTTTTTAACAGAAAAGCATCTCGAAATGTCCTAAAACGCGCATCTGAACATTTTCGTGCACAGGTGCCGTTGATGCGCACGAAAATCCGTCCGGAGCAGTTTCGAGAGCCGAACTGCCTGAAGTGTTTTCCAGACCCTAGAAACTCCCCAAAACCGTTTTTAACAGAAAAGCATCTCGAAATGTCCTAAAACGCGCATCTGAACATTTTCGTGCACAGGTGTCGTAGATGCGCACGAAAATCCGTCCGGAGCAGTTTCGAGCGCCGAACTGCCTGAAGTGTTTTCCAGACCCTAGAAACTCTCCAAAACCGTTTCTAAACGAAAAGCATCTCGAAATGTCCTAAAACGCGCATCTGAAAATTTTCGTGCACAGGTGCCGTAGATGCGCACGAAAATCCGCCCGGAGCCGTTTCGAGCGCCGAACTGCCTGAAGTGTTTTCCAGACCCTAGAAACTCCCCAAAACCGTTTTTAACAGAAAAGCATCTCGAAATGTCCTAAAACGCGCATCTGAACATTTTCGTGCACAGGTGCCGTTGATGCGCACGAAAATCCGTCCGGAGCAGTTTCGAGCGCCGAACTGCCTGAAGTGTTCTCCAGACCCTAGAAACTCCCCAAGACCGTTTTTAACAGAAAAGCATCTCGAAATGTCCTAAAACGCGCATCTGAACATTTTCGTGCACAGGTGCCGTAGATGCGCACGAAAATCCGTCCGGAGCAGTTTCGAGCGCCGAACTGCCTGAAGAGTTTTCCAGACCCTAGAAACTCTCCAAAACCGTTTTTAACAGAAAAGCATCTCGAAATGTCCTAAAACGCGCATCTGAACATTTTCGTGCACAGGTGCCGTTGATGCGCACGAAAATCCGTCCGGAGCAGTTTCGAGCGCCGAACTGCCTGAAGTGTTTTCCAGACCCTAGAAACTCCCCAAAACCGTTTTTAAACGAGAAGCATCTCGAAATGTCCTAAAACGCGCATCTGAAAATTTTCGTGCACAGGTGCCGTAGATGCACACGAAAATCCGTCCGGAGCCGTTTCGAGCGCCGAACTGCCTGAAGTGTTTTCCAGACCCTAGAAACTCCCCAAAACCGTTTTTAACAGAAAAGCATCTCGAAATGTCCTAAAACGCGCATCTGAACATTTTCGTGCACAGGTGCCGTAGATGCGCACGAAAAGCCGTCCGAAGCAGTTTCGAGCGCCGAACTGCCTGAAGTGTTTTCCAGACCCTAGAAACTCCCCAAAACCGTTTTTAACAGAAAAGCATCTCGAAATGTCCTAAAACGCGCATCTGAACATTTTCGTGCACAGGTGCCGTTGATGCGCACGAAAATCCGTCCGGAGCAGTTTCGAGCGCCGAACTGCCTGAAGTGTTTTCCAGACCCTAGAAACTCCCCAAAACCGTTTTTAACAGAAAAGCATCTCGAAATGTCCTAAAACGCGCATCTGAACATTTTCGTACACAGGTGCCGTAGATGCGCACGAAAATCCGTCCGGAGCAGTTTCGAGCGCCGAACTGCCTGAAGTGTTTTCCAGACCCTAGAAACTCCCCAAAACCGTTTTTAAACGAAAAGCATCTCGAAATGTCCTAAAACGCGCATCTGAAAATTTTCGTGCACAGGTGCCGTAGATGCGCACGAAAATCCGTCCGAAGCAGTTTCGAGCGCCGAACTGCCTGAAGTGTTTTCCAGACCCTAGAAACTCCCCAAAACCGTTTTTAACAGAAAAGCATCTCGAAATGTCCTAAAACGCGCATCTGAACATTTTCGTGCACAGGTACCGTTGATGCGCACGAAAATCCGTCCGGAGCAGTTTCGAGCGCCGAACTGCCTGAAGTGTTTTCCAGACCCTAGAAACTCCCCAAAACCGTTTTTAAACGAGAAGCATCTCGAAATGTCCTAAAACGCGCATCTGAAAATTTTCGTGCACAGGTGCCGTAGATGCACACGAAAATCCGTCCGGAGCCGTTTCGAGCGCCGAACTGCCTGAAGTGTTTTCCAGACCCTAGAAACTCCCCAAAACCGTTTTTAACAGAAAAGCATCTCGAAATGTCCTAAAACGCGCATCTGAACATTTTCGTGCACAGGTGCCGTAGATGCGCACGAAAATCCGTCCGAAGCAGTTTCGAGCGCCGAACTGCCTGAAGTGTTTTCCAGACCCTAGAAACTCCCCAAAACCGTTTTTAACAGAAAAGCATCTCGAAATGTCCTAAAACGCGCATCTGAACATTTTCGTGCACAGGTGCCGTTGATGCGCACGAAAATCCGTCCGGAGCAGTTTCGAGCGCCGAACTGCCTGAAGTGTTTTCCAGACCCTAGAAACTCCCCAAAACCGTTTTTAACAGAAAAGCATCTCGAAATGTCCTAAAACGCGCATCTGAACATTTTCGTGCACAGGTGCCGTAGATGCGCACGAAAATCCGTCCGGAGCAGTTTCGAGCGCCGAACTGCCTGAAGTGTTTTCCAGACCCTAGAAACTCCCCAAAACCGTTTTTAAACGAAAAGCATCTCGAAATGTCCTAAAACGCGCATCTGAAAATTTTCGTGCACAGGTGCCGTAGATGCGCACGAAAATCCGTCCGAAGCAGTTTCGAGCGCCGAACTGCCTGAAGTGTTTTCCAGACCCTAGAAACTCCCCAAAACCGTTTTTAACAGAAAAGCATCTCGAAATGTCCTAAAACGCGCATCTGAACATTTTCGTGCACAGGTGCCGTAGATGCGCACGAAAATCCGTCCGGAGCAGTTTCGAGCGCCGAACTGCCTGAAGTGTTTTCCAGACCCTAGAAACTCCCCAAAACCGTTTTTAACAGAAAAGCATCTCGAAATGTCCTAAAACGCGGATCTGAACATTTTCGTACACAGGTGCCGTTGATGCGCACGAAAATCCGTCCGGAGCAGTTTCGAGAGCCGAACTGCCTGAAGTGTTTTCCAGACCCTAGAAACTCCCTAAAACCGTTTTTAACAGAAAAGCATCTCGAAATGTCCTAAAACGCGCATCTGAACATTTTCGTGCATAGGTGCCGTTGATGCGCACGAAAATCCGTCCGGAGCAGTTTCGAGAGCCGAACTGCCTGAAGTGTTTTCCAGACCCTAGAAACTCCCTAAAACCGTTTTTAACAGAAAAGCATCTCGAAATGTCCTAAAACGCGCATCTGAACATTTTCGTGCATAGGTGCCGTTGATGCGCACGAAAATCCGTCCGGAGCAGTTTCGAGAGCCGAACTGCCTGAAGTGTTTTCCAGACCCTAGAAACTCCCCAAAACCGTTTTTAATAGAAAAGCATCTCGAAATGTCCTAAAACGCGCATCTGAACATTTTCGTGCACAGGTGCCGTAGATGCGCACGAAAATCCGTCCGGAGCAGTTTCGAGCGCCGAACTGCCTGAAGTGTTTTCCAGACCCTAGAAACTCCCCTAAACCGTTTTTAACAGAAAAGCATCTCGAAATGTCCTAAAATGCGCATCTGAACATTTTCGTGCACAGGTGCCGTAGATGCGTACGAAAATCTGTCCGGAGCCGTTTCGAGCGCCGAACTGCCTGAAGTGTTTTCCAGACCCTAGAAACTCCCCAAAACCGTTTTTAACAGAAAAGCATCTCGAAATGTCCTAAAACGCGCATCTGAACATTTTCGTGCACAGGTGCCTAGATGCGCACGAAAATCCGTCCGGAGCAGTTTCGAGCGCCGAACTGCCTGAAGTGTTTTCCAGACCCTAGAAACTCCCCAAAACCGTTTTTAACAGAAAAGCATCTCGAAATGTCCTAAAACGCGCATCTGAACATTTTCGTGCACAGGTGCCGTTGATGCGCACGAAAATCCGTCCGGAGCAGTTTCGAGAGCCGAACTGCCTGAAGTGTTTTCCAGACCCTGGAAACTCCCCAAAACCGTTTTTAACAGAAAAGCATCTCGAAATGTCCTAAAACGCGCATCTGAACATTTTCGTGCACAGGTGCCGTAGATGCACACGAAAATCCGTCCGGAGCCGTTTCGAGCGCCGAACTGCCTGAAGTGTTTTCCAGACCCTAGAAACTCCCCAAAACCGTTTTTAACAGAAAAGCATCTCGAAATGTCCTAAAACGCGCATCTGAACATTTTCGTGCACAGGTGCCGTAGATGCGCACGAAAATCCGTCCGAAGCAGTTTCGAGCGCCGAACTGCCTGAAGTGTTTTCCAGACCCTAGAAACTCCCCAAAACCGTTTTTAACAGAAAAGCATCTCGAAATGTCCTAAAACGCGCATCTGAACATTTTCGTGCACAGGTGCCGTTGATGCGCACGAAAATCCGTCCGGAGCAGTTTCGAGCGCCGAACTGCCTGAAGTGTTTTCCAGACCCTAGAAACTCCCCAAAACCGTTTTTAACAGAAAAGCATCTCGAAATGTCCTAAAACGCGCATCTGAACATTTTCGTGCACAGGTGCCGTAGATGCGCACGAAAATCCGTCCGGAGCAGTTTCGAGCGCCGAACTGCCTGAAGTGTTTTCCAGACCCTAGAAACTCCCCAAAACCGTTTTTAAACGAAAAGCATCTCGAAATGTCCTAAAACGCGCATCTGAAAATTTTCGTGCACAGGTGCCGTAGATGCGCACGAAAATCCGTCCGAAGCAGTTTCGAGCGCCGAACTGCCTGAAGTGTTTTCCAGACCCTAGAAACTCCCCAAAACCGTTTTTAACAGAAAAGCATCTCGAAATGTCCTAAAACGCGCATCTGAACATTTTCGTGCACAGGTGCCGTAGATGCGCACGAAAATCCGTCCGGAGCAGTTTCGAGCGCCAAACTGCCTGAAGTGTTTTCCAGACCCTAGAAACTCCCCAAAACCGTTTTTAACAGAAAAGCATCTCGAAATGTCCTAAAACGCGGATCTGAACATTTTCGTACACAGGTGCCGTTGATGCGCAGGAAAATCCGTCCGGAGCAGTTTCGAGAGCCGAACTGCCTGAAGTGTTTTCCAGACCCTAGAAACTCCCTAAAACCGTTTTTAACAGAAAAGCATCTCGAAATGTCCTAAAACGCGCATCTGAACATTTTCGTGCATAGGTGCCGTTGATGCGCACGAAAATCCGTCCGGAGCAGTTTCGAGAGCCGAACTGCCTGAAGTGTTTTCCAGACCCTAGAAACTCCCTAAAACCGTTTTTAACAGAAAAGCATCTCGAAATGTCCTAAAACGCGCATCTGAACATTTTCGTGCATAGGTGCCGTTGATGCGCACGAAAATCCGTCCGGAGCAGTTTCGAGAGCCGAACTGCCTGAAGTGTTTTCCAGACCCTAGAAACTCCCCAAAACCGTTTTTAATAGAAAAGCATCTCGAAATGTCCTAAAACGCGCATCTGAACATTTTCGTGCACAGGTGCCGTAGATGCGCACGAAAATCCGTCCGGAGCAGTTTCGAGCGCCGAACTGCCTGAAGTGTTTTCCAGACCCTAGAAACTCCCCTAAACCGTTTTTAACAGAAAAGCATCTCGAAATGTCCTAAAATGCGCATCTGAACATTTTCGTGCACAGGTGCCGTAGATGCGTACGAAAATCTGTCCGGAGCCGTTTCGAGCGCCGAACTGCCTGAAGTGTTTTCCAGACCCTAGAAACTCCCCAAAACCGTTTTTAACAGAAAAGCATCTCGAAATGTCCTAAAACGCGCATCTGAACATTTTCGTGCACAGGTGCCTAGATGCGCACGAAAATCCGTCCGGAGCAGTTTCGAGCGCCGAACTGCCTGAAGTGTTTTCCAGACCCTAGAAACTCCCCAAAACCGTTTTTAACAGAAAAGCATCTCGAAATGTCCTAAAACGCGCATCTGAACATTTTCGTGCACAGGTGCCGTTGATGCGCACGAAAATCCGTCCGGAGCAGTTTCGAGAGCCGAACTGCCTGAAGTGTTTTCCAGACCCTGGAAACTCCCCAAAACCGTTTTTAACAGAAAAGCATCTCGAAATGTCCTAAAACGCGCATCTGAACATTTTCGTGCACAGGTGCCGTAGATGCACACGAAAATCCGTCCGGAGCCGTTTCGAGCGCCGAACTGCCTGAAGTGTTTTCCAGACCCTAGAAACTCCCCAAAACCGTTTTTAACAGAAAAGCATCTCGAAATGTCCTAAAACGCGCATCTGAACATTTTCGTGCACAGGTGCCGTAGATGCGCACGAAAATCCGTCCGAAGCAGTTTCGAGCGCCGAACTGCCTGAAGTGTTTTCCAGACCCTAGAAACTCCCCAAAACCGTTTTTAACAGAAAAGCATCTCGAAATGTCCTAAAACGCGCATCTGAACATTTTCGTGCACAGGTGCCGTTGATGCGCACGAAAATCCGTCCGGAGCAGTTTCGAGCGCCGAACTGCCTGAAGTGTTTTCCAGACCCTAGAAACTCCCCAAAACCGTTTTTAACAGAAAAGCATCTCGAAATGTCCTAAAACGCGCATCTGAACATTTTCGTGCACAGGTGCCGTAGATGCGCACGAAAATCCGTCCGGAGCAGTTTCGAGCGCCGAACTGCCTGAAGTGTTTTCCAGACCCTAGAAACTCCCCAAAACCGTTTTTAAACGAAAAGCATCTCGAAATGTCCTAAAACGCGCATCTGAAAATTTTCGTGCACAGGTGCCGTAGATGCGCACGAAAATCCGTCCGAAGCAGTTTCGAGCGCCGAACTGCCTGAAGTGTTTTCCAGACCCTAGAAACTCCCCAAAACCGTTTTTAACAGAAAAGCATCTCGAAATGTCCTAAAACGCGCATCTGAACATTTTCGTGCACAGGTGCCGTAGATGCGCACGAAAATCCGTCCGGAGCAGTTTCGAGCGCCGAACTGCCTGAAGTGTTTTCCAGACCCTAGAAACTCCCCAAAACCGTTTTTAACAGAAAAGCATCTCGAAATGTCCTAAAACGCGGATCTGAACATTTTCGTACACAGGTGCCGTTGATGCGCAGGAAAATCCGTCCGGAGCAGTTTCGAGAGCCGAACTGCCTGAAGTGTTTTCCAGACCCTAGAAACTCCCTAAAACCGTTTTTAACAGAAAAGCATCTCGAAATGTCCTAAAACGCGCATCTGAACATTTTCGTGCATAGGTGCCGTTGATGCGCACGAAAATCCGTCCGGAGCAGTTCCGAGAGCCGAACTGCCTGAAGTGTTTTCCAGACCCTAGAAACTCCCTAAAACCGTTTTTAACAGAAAAGCATCTCGAAATGTCCTAAAACGCGCATCTGAACATTTTCGTGCATAGGTGCCGTTGATGCGCACGAAAATCCGTCCGGAGCAGTTTCGAGAGCCGAACTGCCTGAAGTGTTTTCCAGACCCTAGAAACTCCCCAAAACCGTTTTTAATAGAAAAGCATCTCGAAATGTCCTAAAACGCGCATCTGAACATTTTCGTGCACAGGTGCCGTAGATGCGCACGAAAATCCGTCCGGAGCAGTTTCGAGCGCCGAACTGCCTGAAGTGTTTTCCAGACCCTAGAAACTCCCCTAAACCGTTTTTAACAGAAAAGCATCTCGAAATGTCCTAAAATGCGCATCTGAACATTTTCGTGCACAGGTGCCGTAGATGCGTACGAAAATCTGTCCGGAGCCGTTTCGAGCGCCGAACTGCCTGAAGTGTTTTCCAGACCCTAGAAACTCCCCAAAACCGTTTTTAACAGAAAAGCATCTCGAAATGTCCTAAAACGCGCATCTGAACATTTTCGTGCACAGGTGCCTAGATGCGCACGAAAATCCGTCCGGAGCAGTTTCGAGCGCCGAACTGCCTGAAGTGTTTTCCAGACCCTAGAAACTCCCCAAAACCGTTTTTAACAGAAAAGCATCTCGAAATGTCCTAAAACGCGCATCTGAACATTTTCGTGCACAGGTGCCGTTGATGCGCACGAAAATCCGTCCGGAGCAGTTTCGAGAGCCGAACTGCCTGAAGTGTTTTCCAGACCCTAGAAACTCCCCAAAACCGTTTTTAACAGAAAAGCATCTCGAAATGTCCTAAAACGCGCATCTGAACATTTTCGTGCACAGGTGCCGTAGATGCACACGAAAATCCGTCCGGAGCCGTTTCGAGCGCCGAACTGCCTGAAGTGTTTTCCAGACCCTAGAAACTCCCCAAAACCGTTTTTAACAGAAAAGCATCTCGAAATGTCCTAAAACGCGCATCTGAACATTTTCGTGCACAGGTGCCGTAGATGCGCACGAAAATCCGTCCGAAGCAGTTTCGAGCGCCGAACTGCCTGAAGTGTTTTCCAGACCCTAGAAACTCCCCAAAACCGTTTTTAACAGAAAAGCATCTCGAAATGTCCTAAAACGCGCATCTGAACATTTTCGTGCACAGGTGCCGTTGATGCGCACGAAAATCCGTCCGGAGCAGTTTCGAGCGCCGAACTGCCTGAAGTGTTTTCCAGACCCTAGAAACTCCCCAAAACCGTTTTTAACAGAAAAGCATCTCGAAATGTCCTAAAACGCGCATCTGAACATTTTCGTGCACAGGTGCCGTAGATGCGCACGAAAATCCGTCCGGAGCAGTTTCGAGCGCCGAACTGCCTGAAGTGTTTTCCAGACCCTAGAAACTCCCCAAAACCGTTTTTAAACGAAAAGCATCTCGAAATGTCCTAAAACGCGCATCTGAAAATTTTCGTGCACAGGTGCCGTAGATGCGCACGAAAATCCGTCCGAAGCAGTTTCGAGCGCCGAACTGCCTGAAGTGTTTTCCAGACCCTAGAAACTCCCCAAAACCGTTTTTAACAGAAAAGCATCTCGAAATGTCCTAAAACGCGCATCTGAACATTTTCGTGCACAGGTGCCGTAGATGCGCACGAAAATCCGTCCGGAGCAGTTTCGAGCGCCGAACTGCCTGAAGTGTTTTCCAGACCCTAGAAACTCCCCAAAACCGTTTTTAACAGAAAAGCATCTCGAAATGTCCTAAAACGCGGATCTGAACATTTTCGTACACAGGTGCCGTTGATGCGCAGGAAAATCCGTCCGGAGCAGTTTCGAGAGCCGAACTGCCTGAAGTGTTTTCCAGACCCTAGAAACTCCCTAAAACCGTTTTTAACAGAAAAGCATCTCGAAATGTCCTAAAACGCGCATCTGAACATTTTCGTGCATAGGTGCCGTTGATGCGCACGAAAATCCGTCCGGAGCAGTTTCGAGAGCCGAACTGCCTGAAGTGTTTTCCAGACCCTAGAAACTCCCTAAAACCGTTTTTAACAGAAAAGCATCTCGAAATGTCCTAAAACGCGCATCTGAACATTTTCGTGCATAGGTGCCGTTGATGCGCACGAAAATCCGTCCGGAGCAGTTTCGAGAGCCGAACTGCCTGAAGTGTTTTCCAGACCCTAGAAACTCCCCAAAACCGTTTTTAATAGAAAAGCATCTCGAAATGTCCTAAAACGCGCATCTGAACATTTTCGTGCACAGGTGCCGTAGATGCGCACGAAAATCCGTCCGGAGCAGTTTCGAGCGCCGAACTGCCTGAAGTGTTTTCCAGACCCTAGAAACTCCCCTAAACCGTTTTTAACAGAAAAGCATCTCGAAATGTCCTAAAATGCGCATCTGAACATTTTCGTGCACAGGTGCCGTAGATGCGTACGAAAATCTGTCCGGAGCCGTTTCGAGCGCCGAACTGCCTGAAGTGTTTTCCAGACCCTAGAAACTCCCCAAAACCGTTTTTAACAGAAAAGCATCTCGAAATGTCCTAAAACGCGCATCTGAACATTTTCGTGCACAGGTGCCTAGATGCGCACGAAAATCCGTCCGGAGCAGTTTCGAGCGCCGAACTGCCTGAAGTGTTTTCCAGACCCTAGAAACTCCCCAAAACCGTTTTTAACAGAAAAGCATCTCGAAATGTCCTAAAACGCGCATCTGAACATTTTCGTGCACAGGTGCCGTTGATGCGCACGAAAATCCGTCCGGAGCAGTTTCGAGAGCCGAACTGCCTGAAGTGTTTTCCAGACCCTAGAAACTCCCCAAAACCGTTTTTAACAGAAAAGCATCTCGAAATGTCCTAAAACGCGCATCTGAACATTTTCGTGCACAGGTGCCGTAGATGCACACGAAAATCCGTCCGGAGCCGTTTCGAGCGCCGAACTGCCTGAAGTGTTTTCCAGACCCTAGAAACTCCCCAAAACCGTTTTTAACAGAAAAGCATCTCGAAATGTCCTAAAACGCGCATCTGAACATTTTCGTGCACAGGTGCCGTAGATGCGCACGAAAATCCGTCCGAAGCAGTTTCGAGCGCCGAACTGCCTGAAGTGTTTTCCAGACCCTAGAAACTCCCCAAAACCGTTTTTAACAGAAAAGCATCTCGAAATGTCCTAAAACGCGCATCTGAACATTTTCGTGCACAGGTGCCGTTGATGCGCACGAAAATCCGTCCGGAGCAGTTTCGAGCGCCGAACTGCCTGAAGTGTTTTCCAGACCCTAGAAACTCCCCAAAACCGTTTTTAACAGAAAAGCATCTCGAAATGTCCTAAAACGCGCATCTGAACATTTTCGTGCACAGGTGCCGTAGATGCGCACGAAAATCCGTCCGGAGCAGTTTCGAGCGCCGAACTGCCTGAAGTGTTTTCCAGACCCTAGAAACTCCCCAAAACCGTTTTTAAACGAAAAGCATCTCGAAATGTCCTAAAACGCGCATCTGAAAATTTTCGTGCACAGGTGCCGTAGATGCGCACGAAAATCCGTCCGAAGCAGTTTCGAGCGCCGAACTGCCTGAAGTGTTTTCCAGACCCTAGAAACTCCCCAAAACCGTTTTTAACAGAAAAGCATCTCGAAATGTCCTAAAACGCGCATCTGAACATTTTCGTGCACAGGTGCCGTAGATGCGCACGAAAATCCGTCCGGAGCAGTTTCGAGCGCCGAACTGCCTGAAGTGTTTTCCAGACCCTAGAAACTCCCCAAAACCGTTTTTAACAGAAAAGCATCTCGAAATGTCCTAAAACGCGGATCTGAACATTTTCGTACACAGGTGCCGTTGATGCGCACGAAAATCCGTCCGGAGCAGTTTCGAGAGCCGAACTGCCTGAAGTGTTTTCCAGACCCTAGAAACTCCCTAAAACCGTTTTTAACAGAAAAGCATCTCGAAATGTCCTAAAACGCGCATCTGAACATTTTCGTGCATAGGTGCCGTTGATGCGCACGAAAATCCGTCCGGAGCAGTTTCGAGAGCCGAACTGCCTGAAGTGTTTTCCAGACCCTAGAAACTCCCTAAAACCGTTTTTAACAGAAAAGCATCTCGAAATGTCCTAAAACGCGCATCTGAACATTTTCGTGCATAGGTGCCGTTGATGCGCACGAAAATCCGTCCGGAGCAGTTTCGAGAGCCGAACTGCCTGAAGTGTTTTCCAGACCCTAGAAACTCCCCAAAACCGTTTTTAATAGAAAAGCATCTCGAAATGTCCTAAAACGCGCATCTGAACATTTTCGTGCACAGGTGCCGTAGATGCGCACGAAAATCCGTCCGGAGCAGTTTCGAGCGCCGAACTGCCTGAAGTGTTTTCCAGACCCTAGAAACTCCCCTAAACCGTTTTTAACAGAAAAGCATCTCGAAATGTCCTAAAATGCGCATCTGAACATTTTCGTGCACAGGTGCCGTAGATGCGTACGAAAATCTGTCCGGAGCCGTTTCGAGCGCCGAACTGCCTGAAGTGTTTTCCAGACCCTAGAAACTCCCCAAAACCGTTTTTAACAGAAAAGCATCTCGAAATGTCCTAAAACGCGCATCTGAACATTTTCGTGCACAGGTGCCGTTGATGCGCACGAAAATCCGTCCGGAGCAGTTTCGAGAGCCGAACTGCCTGAAGTGTTTTCCAGACCCTAGAAACTCCCCAAAACCGTTTTTAACAGAAAAGCATCTCGAAATGTCCTAAAACGCGCATCTGAACATTTTCGTGCACAGGTGCCGTTGATGCGCACGAAAATCCGTCCGGAGCAGTTTCGAGCGCCGAACTGCCTGAAGTGTTCTCCAGACCCTAGAAACTCCCCAAAACCGTTTTTAACAGAAAAGTATCTCGAAATGTCCTAAAACGCGCATCTGAACATTTTCGTGCACAGGTGCCGTAGATGCGCACGAAAATCCGTCCGGAGCAGTTTCGAGCGCCGAACTGCCTGAAGTGTTTTCCAGACCCTAGAAACTCCCCAAAACCGTTTTTAAACGAAAAGCATCTCGAAATGTCCTAAAACGCGCATCTGAAAATTTTCGTGCACAGGTGCCGTAGATGCACACGAAAATCCGTCCGGAGCCGTTTCGAGCGCCGAACTGCCTGAAGTGTTTTCCAGACCCTAGAAACTCCCCAAAACCGTTTTTAACAGAAAAGCATCTCGAAATGTCCTAAAACGCGCATCTGAACATTTTCGTGCACAGGTGCCGTAGATGCGCACGAAAATCCGTCCGGAGCAGTTTCGAGCGCCGAACTGCCTGAAGTGTTTTCTAGACCCTAGAAACTCCCCAAAACCGTTTTTAACAGAAAAGCATCTCGAAATGTCGTAAAACGCGCATCTGAACATTTTCGTGCACAGGTGCCGTTGATGCGCACGAAAATCCGTCCTGAGCAGTTTCGAGCGCCGAACTGCCTGAAGTGTTTTCCAGACCCTAGAAACTCCCCAAAACCGTTTTTAAACGAAAAGCATCTCGAAATGTCCTAAAACGCGCATCTGAAAATTTTCGTGCACAGGTGCTGTAGATGCACACGAAAATCCGTCCGGAGCCGTTTCGAGCGCCGAACTGCCTGAAGTGTTTTCCAGACCCTAGAAACTCCCCAAAACCGTTTTTAACAGAAAAGCATCTCGAAATGTCCTAAAACGCGCATCTGAACATTTTCGTGCACAGGTGCCGTTGATGCGCACGAAAATCCGTCCGGAGCAGTTTCGAGCGCCGAACTGCCTGAAGAGTTTTCCAGACCCTAGAAACTCTCCAAAACCGTTTTTAACAGAAAAGCATCTCGAAATGTCCTAAAACGCGCATCTGAACATTTTCGTGCACAGGTGCCGTTGATGCGCACGAAAATCCGTCCGGAGCAGTTTCGAGCGCCGAACTGCCTGAAGTGTTTTCCAGACCCTAGAAACTCCCCAAAACCGTTTTTAAACGAGAAGCATCTCGAAATGTCCTAAAACGCGCATCTGAAAATTTTCGTGCACAGGTGCCGTAGATGCACACGAAAATCCGTCCGGAGCCGTTTCGAGCGCCGAACTGCCTGAAGTGTTTTCCAGACCCTAGAAACTCCCCAAAACCGTTTTTATCAGAAAAGCATCTCGAAATGTCCTAAAACGCGCATCTGAACATTTTCGTGCACAGGTGCCGTAGATGCGCACGAAAATCCGTCCGTAGCAGTTTCGAGCGCCGAACTGCCTGAAGTGTTTTCCAGACCCTAGAAACTCCCCAAAACCGTTTTTAACAGAAAAGCATCTCGAAATGTCCTAAAACGCGCATCTGAACATTTTCGTGCACAGGTGCCGTTGATGCGCACGAAAATCCGTCCGGAGCAGTTTCGAGCGCCGAACTGCCTGAAGTGTTTTCCAGACCCTAGAAACTCCCCAAAACCGTTTTTAACAGAAAAGCATCTCGAAATGTCCTAAAACGCGCATCTGAACATTTTCGTACACAGGTGCCGTAGATGCGCACGAAAATCCGTCCGGAGCAGTTTCGAGCGCCGAACTGCCTGAAGTGTTTTCCAGACCCTAGAAACTCCCCAAAACCGTTTTTAAACGAAAAGCATCTCGAAATGTCCTAAAACGCGCATCTGAAAATTTTCGTGCACAGGTGCCGTAGATGCGCACGAAAATCCGTCCGAAGCAGTTTCGAGCGCCGAACTGCCTGAAGTGTTTTCCAGACCCTAGAAACTCCCCAAAACCGTTTTTAACAGAAAAGCATCTCGAAATGTCCTAAAACGCGCATCTGAACATTTTCGTGCACAGGTGCCGTTGATGCGCACGAAAATCCGTCCGGAGCAGTTTCGAGCGCCGAACTGCCTGAAGTGTTTTCCAGACCCTAGAAACTCCCCAAAACCGTTTTTAACAGAAAAGCATCTCGAAATGTCCTAAAACGCGCATCTGAACATTTTCGTGCACAGGTGCCGTAGATGCGCACGAAAATCCGTCCGGAGCAGTTTCGAGCGCCGAACTGCCTGAAGTGTTTTCCAGACCCTAGAAACTCCCCAAAACCGTTTTTAACAGAAAAGCATCTCGAAATGTCCTAAAACGCGCATCTGAACATTTTCGTGCACAGGTGCCGTTGATGCGCACGAAAATCCGTCCGGAGCAGTTTCGAGAGCCGAACTGCCTGAAGTGTTTTCCAGACCCTAGAAACTCCCTAAAACCGTTTTTAACAGAAAAGCATCTCGAAATGTCCTAAAACGCGCATCTGAACATTTTCGTGCATAGGTGCCGTTGATGCGCACGAAAATCCGTCCGGAGCAGTTTCGAGAGCCGAACTGCCTGAAGTGTTTTCCAGACCCTAGAAACTCCCCAAAACCGTTTTTAATAGAAAAGCATCTCGAAATGTCCTAAAACGCGCATCTGAACATTTTCGTGCACAGGTGCCGTAGATGCGCACGAAAATCCGTCCGGAGCAGTTTCGAGCGCCGAACTGCCTGAAGTGTTTTCCAGACCCTAGAAACTCCCCTAAACCGTTTTTAACAGAAAAGCATCTCGAAATGTCCTAAAATGCGCATCTGAACATTTTCGTGCACAGGTGCCGTAGATGCGTACGAAAATCTGTCCGGAGCCGTTTCGAGCGCCGAACTGCCTGAAGTGTTTTCCAGACCCTAGAAACTCCCCAAAACCGTTTTTAACAGAAAAGCATCTCGAAATGTCCTAAAACGCGCATCTGAACATTTTCGTGCACAGGTGCCGTTGATGCGCACGAAAATCCGTCCGGAGCAGTTTCGAGAGCCGAACTGCCTGAAGTGTTTTCCAGACCCTAGAAACTCCCCAAAACCGTTTTTAACAGAAAAGCATCTCGAAATGTCCTAAAACGCGCATCTGAACATTTTCGTGCACAGGTGTCGTAGATGCGCACGAAAATCCGTCCGGAGCAGTTTCGAGCGCCGAACTGCCTGAAGTGTTTTCCAGACCCTAGAAACTCTCCAAAACCGTTTCTAAACGAAAAGCATCTCGAAATGTCCTAAAACGCGCATCTGAAAATTTTCGTGCACAGGTGCCGTAGATGCGCACGAAAATCCGCCCGGAGCCGTTTCGAGCGCCGAACTGCCTGAAGTGTTTTCCAGACCCTAGAAACTCCCCAAAACCGTTTTTAACAGAAAAGCATCTCGAAATGTCCTAAAACGCGCATCTGAACATTTTCGTGCACAGGTGCCGTTGATGCGCACGAAAATCCGTCCGGAGCAGTTTCGAGCGCCGAACTGCCTGAAGTGTTCTCCAGACCCTAGAAACTCCCCAAGACCGTTTTTAACAGAAAAGCATCTCGAAATGTCCTAAAACGCGCATCTGAACATTTTCGTGCACAGGTGCCGTAGATGCGCACGAAAATCCGTCCGGAGCAGTTTCGAGCGCCGAACTGCCTGAAGAGTTTTCCAGACCCTAGAAACTCTCCAAAACCGTTTTTAACAGAAAAGCATCTCGAAATGTCCTAAAACGCGCATCTGAACATTTTCGTGCACAGGTGCCGTTGATGCGCACGAAAATCCGTCCGGAGCAGTTTCGAGCGCCGAACTGCCTGAAGTGTTTTCCAGAACCTAGAAACTCCCCAAAACCGTTTTTAAACGAGAAGCATCTCGAAATGTCCTAAAACGCGCATCTGAAAATTTTCGTGCACAGGTGCCGTAGATGCACACGAAAATCCGTCCGGAGCCGTTTCGAGCGCCGAACTGCCTGAAGTGTTTTCCAGACCCTAGAAACTCCCCAAAACCGTTTTTAACAGAAAAGCATCTCGAAATGTCCTAAAACGCGCATCTGAACATTTTCGTGCACAGGTGCCGTAGATGCGCACGAAAAGCCGTCCGAAGCAGTTTCGAGCGCCGAACTGCCTGAAGTGTTTTCCAGACCCTAGAAACTCCCCAAAACCGTTTTTAACAGAAAAGCATCTCGAAATGTCCTAAAACGCGCATCTGAACATTTTCGTGCACAGGTGCCGTTGATGCGCACGAAAATCCGTCCGGAGCAGTTTCGAGCGCCGAACTGCCTGAAGTGTTTTCCAGACCCTAGAAACTCCCCAAAACCGTTTTTAACAGAAAAGCATCTCGAAATGTCCTAAAACGCGCATCTGAACATTTTCGTACACAGGTGCCGTAGATGCGCACGAAAATCCGTCCGGAGCAGTTTCGAGCGCCGAACTGCCTGAAGTGTTTTCCAGACCCTAGAAACTCCCCAAAACCGTTTTTAAACGAAAAGCATCTCGAAATGTCCTAAAACGCGCATCTGAAAATTTTCGTGCACAGGTGCCGTAGATGCGCACGAAAATCCGTCCGAAGCAGTTTCGAGCGCCGAACTGCCTGAAGTGTTTTCCAGACCCTAGAAACTCCCCAAAACCGTTTTTAACAGAAAAGCATCTCGAAATGTCCTAAAACGCGCATCTGAACATTTTCGTGCACAGGTACCGTTGATGCGCACGAAAATCCGTCCGGAGCAGTTTCGAGCGCCGAACTGCCTGAAGTGTTTTCCAGACCCTAGAAACTCCCCAAAACCGTTTTTAAACGAGAAGCATCTCGAAATGTCCTAAAACGCGCATCTGAAAATTTTCGTGCACAGGTGCCGTAGATGCACACGAAAATCCGTCCGGAGCCGTTTCGAGCGCCGAACTGCCTGAAGTGTTTTCCAGACCCTAGAAACTCCCCAAAACCGTTTTTAACAGAAAAGCATCTCGAAATGTCCTAAAACGCGCATCTGAACATTTTCGTGCACAGGTGCCGTAGATGCGCACGAAAATCCGTCCGAAGCAGTTTCGAGCGCCGAACTGCCTGAAGTGTTTTCCAGACCCTAGAAACTCCCCAAAACCGTTTTTAACAGAAAAGCATCTCGAAATGTCCTAAAACGCGCATCTGAACATTTTCGTGCACAGGTGCCGTTGATGCGCACGAAAATCCGTCCGGAGCAGTTTCGAGCGCCGAACTGCCTGAAGTGTTTTCCAGACCCTAGAAACTCCCCAAAACCGTTTTTAACAGAAAAGCATCTCGAAATGTCCTAAAACGCGCATCTGAACATTTTCGTGCACAGGTGCCGTAGATGCGCACGAAAATCCGTCCGGAGCAGTTTCGAGCGCCGAACTGCCTGAAGTGTTTTCCAGACCCTAGAAACTCCCCAAAACCGTTTTTAAACGAAAAGCATCTCGAAATGTCCTAAAACGCGCATCTGAAAATTTTCGTGCACAGGTGCCGTAGATGCGCACGAAAATCCGTCCGAAGCAGTTTCGAGCGCCGAACTGCCTGAAGTGTTTTCCAGACCCTAGAAACTCCCCAAAACCGTTTTTAACAGAAAAGCATCTCGAAATGTCCTAAAACGCGCATCTGAACATTTTCGTGCACAGGTGCCGTAGATGCGCACGAAAATCCGTCCGGAGCAGTTTCGAGCGCCGAACTGCCTGAAGTGTTTTCCAGACCCTAGAAACTCCCCAAAACCGTTTTTAACAGAAAAGCATCTCGAAATGTCCTAAAACGCGGATCTGAACATTTTCGTACACAGGTGCCGTTGATGCGCACGAAAATCCGTCCGGAGCAGTTTCGAGAGCCGAACTGCCTGAAGTGTTTTCCAGACCCTAGAAACTCCCTAAAACCGTTTTTAACAGAAAAGCATCTCGAAATGTCCTAAAACGCGCATCTGAACATTTTCGTGCATAGGTGCCGTTGATGCGCACGAAAATCCGTCCGGAGCAGTTTCGAGAGCCGAACTGCCTGAAGTGTTTTCCAGACCCTAGAAACTCCCTAAAACCGTTTTTAACAGAAAAGCATCTCGAAATGTCCTAAAACGCGCATCTGAACATTTTCGTGCATAGGTGCCGTTGATGCGCACGAAAATCCGTCCGGAGCAGTTTCGAGAGCCGAACTGCCTGAAGTGTTTTCCAGACCCTAGAAACTCCCCAAAACCGTTTTTAATAGAAAAGCATCTCGAAATGTCCTAAAACGCGCATCTGAACATTTTCGTGCACAGGTGCCGTAGATGCGCACGAAAATCCGTCCGGAGCAGTTTCGAGCGCCGAACTGCCTGAAGTGTTTTCCAGACCCTAGAAACTCCCCTAAACCGTTTTTAACAGAAAAGCATCTCGAAATGTCCTAAAATGCGCATCTGAACATTTTCGTGCACAGGTGCCGTAGATGCGTACGAAAATCTGTCCGGAGCCGTTTCGAGCGCCGAACTGCCTGAAGTGTTTTCCAGACCCTAGAAACTCCCCAAAACCGTTTTTAACAGAAAAGCATCTCGAAATGTCCTAAAACGCGCATCTGAACATTTTCGTGCACAGGTGCCTAGATGCGCACGAAAATCCGTCCGGAGCAGTTTCGAGCGCCGAACTGCCTGAAGTGTTTTCCAGACCCTAGAAACTCCCCAAAACCGTTTTTAACAGAAAAGCATCTCGAAATGTCCTAAAACGCGCATCTGAACATTTTCGTGCACAGGTGCCGTTGATGCGCACGAAAATCCGTCCGGAGCAGTTTCGAGAGCCGAACTGCCTGAAGTGTTTTCCAGACCCTGGAAACTCCCCAAAACCGTTTTTAACAGAAAAGCATCTCGAAATGTCCTAAAACGCGCATCTGAACATTTTCGTGCACAGGTGCCGTAGATGCACACGAAAATCCGTCCGGAGCCGTTTCGAGCGCCGAACTGCCTGAAGTGTTTTCCAGACCCTAGAAACTCCCCAAAACCGTTTTTAACAGAAAAGCATCTCGAAATGTCCTAAAACGCGCATCTGAACATTTTCGTGCACAGGTGCCGTAGATGCGCACGAAAATCCGTCCGAAGCAGTTTCGAGCGCCGAACTGCCTGAAGTGTTTTCCAGACCCTAGAAACTCCCCAAAACCGTTTTTAACAGAAAAGCATCTCGAAATGTCCTAAAACGCGCATCTGAACATTTTCGTGCACAGGTGCCGTTGATGCGCACGAAAATCCGTCCGGAGCAGTTTCGAGCGCCGAACTGCCTGAAGTGTTTTCCAGACCCTAGAAACTCCCCAAAACCGTTTTTAACAGAAAAGCATCTCGAAATGTCCTAAAACGCGCATCTGAACATTTTCGTGCACAGGTGCCGTAGATGCGCACGAAAATCCGTCCGGAGCAGTTTCGAGCGCCGAACTGCCTGAAGTGTTTTCCAGACCCTAGAAACTCCCCAAAACCGTTTTTAAACGAAAAGCATCTCGAAATGTCCTAAAACGCGCATCTGAAAATTTTCGTGCACAGGTGCCGTAGATGCGCACGAAAATCCGTCCGAAGCAGTTTCGAGCGCCGAACTGCCTGAAGTGTTTTCCAGACCCTAGAAACTCCCCAAAACCGTTTTTAACAGAAAAGCATCTCGAAATGTCCTAAAACGCGCATCTGAACATTTTCGTGCACAGGTGCCGTAGATGCGCACGAAAATCCGTCCGGAGCAGTTTCGAGCGCCGAACTGCCTGAAGTGTTTTCCAGACCCTAGAAACTCCCCAAAACCGTTTTTAACAGAAAAGCATCTCGAAATGTCCTAAAACGCGGATCTGAACATTTTCGTACACAGGTGCCGTTGATGCGCACGAAAATCCGTCCGGAGCAGTTTCGAGAGCCGAACTGCCTGAAGTGTTTTCCAGACCCTAGAAACTCCCTAAAACCGTTTTTAACAGAAAAGCATCTCGAAATGTCCTAAAACGCGCATCTGAACATTTTCGTGCATAGGTGCCGTTGATGCGCACGAAAATCCGTCCGGAGCAGTTTCGAGAGCCGAACTGCCTGAAGTGTTTTCCAGACCCTAGAAACTCCCTAAAACCGTTTTTAACAGAAAAGCATCTCGAAATGTCCTAAAACGCGCATCTGAACATTTTCGTGCATAGGTGCCGTTGATGCGCACGAAAATCCGTCCGGAGCAGTTTCGAGAGCCGAACTGCCTGAAGTGTTTTCCAGACCCTAGAAACTCCCCAAAACCGTTTTTAATAGAAAAGCATCTCGAAATGTCCTAAAACGCGCATCTGAACATTTTCGTGCACAGGTGCCGTAGATGCGCACGAAAATCCGTCCGGAGCAGTTTCGAGCGCCGAACTGCCTGAAGTGTTTTCCAGACCCTAGAAACTCCCCTAAACCGTTTTTAACAGAAAAGCATCTCGAAATGTCCTAAAATGCGCATCTGAACATTTTCGTGCACAGGTGCCGTAGATGCGTACGAAAATCTGTCCGGAGCCGTTTCGAGCGCCGAACTGCCTGAAGTGTTTTCCAGACCCTAGAAACTCCCCAAAACCGTTTTTAACAGAAAAGCATCTCGAAATGTCCTAAAACGCGCATCTGAACATTTTCGTGCACAGGTGCCTAGATGCGCACGAAAATCCGTCCGGAGCAGTTTCGAGCGCCGAACTGCCTGAAGTGTTTTCCAGACCCTAGAAACTCCCCAAAACCGTTTTTAACAGAAAAGCATCTCGAAATGTCCTAAAACGCGCATCTGAACATTTTCGTGCACAGGTGCCGTTGATGCGCACGAAATTCCGTCCGGAGCAGTTTCGAGAGCCGAACTGCCTGAAGTGTTTTCCAGACCCTAGAAACTCCCCAAAACCGTTTTTAACAGAAAAGCATCTCGAAATGTCCTAAAACGCGCATCTGAACATTTTCGTGCACAGGTGCCGTAGATGCACACGAAAATCCGTCCGGAGCCGTTTCGAGCGCCGAACTGCCTGAAGTGTTTTCCAGACCCTAGAAACTCCCCAAAACCGTTTTTAACAGAAAAGCATCTCGAAATGTCCTAAAACGCGCATCTGAACATTTTCGTGCACAGGTGCCGTAGATGCGCACGAAAATCCGTCCGAAGCAGTTTCGAGCGCCGAACTGCCTGAAGTGTTTTCCAGACCCTAGAAACTCCCCAAAACCGTTTTTAACAGAAAAGCATCTCGAAATGTCCTAAAACGCGCATCTGAACATTTTCGTGCACAGGTGCCGTTGATGCGCACGAAAATCCGTCCGGAGCAGTTTCGAGCGCCGAACTGCCTGAAGTGTTTTCCAGACCCTAGAAACTCCCCAAAACCGTTTTTAACAGAAAAGCATCTCGAAATGTCCTAAAACGCGCATCTGAACATTTTCGTGCACAGGTGCCGTAGATGCGCACGAAAATCCGTCCGGAGCAGTTTCGAGCGCCGAACTGCCTGAAGTGTTTTCCAGACCCTAGAAACTCCCCAAAACCGTTTTTAAACGAAAAGCATCTCGAAATGTCCTAAAACGCGCATCTGAAAATTTTCGTGCACAGGTGCCGTAGATGCGCACGAAAATCCGTCCGAAGCAGTTTCGAGCGCCGAACTGCCTGAAGTGTTTTCCAGACCCTAGAAACTCCCCAAAACCGTTTTTAACAGAAAAGCATCTCGAAATGTCCTAAAACGCGCATCTGAACATTTTCGTGCACAGGTGCCGTAGATGCGCACGAAAATCCGTCCGGAGCAGTTTCGAGCGCCGAACTGCCTGAAGTGTTTTCCAGACCCTAGAAACTCCCCAAAACCGTTTTTAACAGAAAAGCATCTCGAAATGTCCTAAAACGCGGATCTGAACATTTTCGTACACAGGTGCCGTTGATGCGCACGAAAATCCGTCCGGAGCAGTTTCGAGAGCCGAACTGCCTGAAGTGTTTTCCAGACCCTAGAAACTCCCTAAAACCGTTTTTAACAGAAAAGCATCTCGAAATGTCCTAAAACGCGCATCTGAACATTTTCGTGCATAGGTGCCGTTGATGCGCACGAAAATCCGTCCGGAGCAGTTTCGAGAGCCGAACTGCCTGAAGTGTTTTCCAGACCCTAGAAACTCCCTAAAACCGTTTTTAACAGAAAAGCATCTCGAAATGTCCTAAAACGCGCATCTGAACATTTTCGTGCATAGGTGCCGTTGATGCGCACGAAAATCCGTCCGGAGCAGTTTCGAGAGCCGAACTGCCTGAAGTGTTTTCCAGACCCTAGAAACTCCCCAAAACCGTTTTTAATAGAAAAGCATCTCGAAATGTCCTAAAACGCGCATCTGAACATTTTCGTGCACAGGTGCCGTAGATGCGCACGAAAATCCGTCCGGAGCAGTTTCGAGCGCCGAACTGCCTGAAGTGTTTTCCAGACCCTAGAAACTCCCCTAAACCGTTTTTAACAGAAAAGCATCTCGAAATGTCCTAAAATGCGCATCTGAACATTTTCGTGCACAGGTGCCGTAGATGCGTACGAAAATCTGTCCGGAGCCGTTTCGAGCGCCGAACTGCCTGAAGTGTTTTCCAGACCCTAGAAACTCCCCAAAACCGTTTTTAACAGAAAAGCATCTCGAAATGTCCTAAAACGCGCATCTGAACATTTTCGTGCACAGGTGCCGTTGATGCGCACGAAAATCCGTCCGGAGCAGTTTCGAGAGCCGAACTGCCTGAAGTGTTTTCCAGACCCTAGAAACTCCCCAAAACCGTTTTTAACAGAAAAGCATCTCGAAATGTCCTAAAACGCGCATCTGAACATTTTCGTGCACAGGTGCCGTTGATGCGCACGAAAATCCGTCCGGAGCAGTTTCGAGCGCCGAACTGCCTGAAGTGTTCTCCAGACCCTAGAAACTCCCCAAAACCGTTTTTAACAGAAAAGTATCTCGAAATGTCCTAAAACGCGCATCTGAACATTTTCGTGCACAGGTGCCGTAGATGCGCACGAAAATCCGTCCGGAGCAGTTTCGAGCGCCGAACTGCCTGAAGTGTTTTCCAGACCCTAGAAACTCCCCAAAACCGTTTTTAAACGAAAAGCATCTCGAAATGTCCTAAAACGCGCATCTGAAAATTTTCGTGCACAGGTGCCGTAGATGCACACGAAAATCCGTCCGAAGCAGTTTCGAGCGCCGAACTGCCTGAAGTGTTTTCCAGACCCTAGAAACTCCCCAAAACCGTTTTTAACAGAAAAGCATCTCGAAATGTCCTAAAACGCGCATCTGAACATTTTCGTGCACAGGTGCCGTAGATGCGCACGAAAATCCGTCCGGAGCAGTTTCGAGCGCCGAACTGCCTGAAGTGTTTTCTAGACCCTAGAAACTCCCCAAAACCGTTTTTAACAGAAAAGCATCTCGAAATGTCGTAAAACGCGCATCTGAACATTTTCGTGCACAGGTGCCGTTGATGCGCACGAAAATCCGTCCTGAGCAGTTTCGAGCGCCGAACTGCCTGAAGTGTTTTCCAGACCCTAGAAACTCCCCAAAACCGTTTTTAAACGAAAAGCATCTCGAAATGTCCTAAAACGCGCATCTGAAAATTTTCGTGCACAGGTGCTGTAGATGCACACGAAAATCCGTCCGGAGCCGTTTCGAGCGCCGAACTGCCTGAAGTGTTTTCCAGACCCTAGAAACTCCCCAAAACCGTTTTTAACAGAAAAGCATCTCGAAATGTCCTAAAACGCGCATCTGAACATTTTCGTGCACAGGTGCCGTTGATGCGCACGAAAATCCGTCCGGAGCAGTTTCGAGCGCCGAACTGCCTGAAGTGTTCTCCAGACCCTAGAAACTCCCCAAGACCGTTTTTAACAGAAAAGCATCTCGAAATGTCCTAAAACGCGCATCTGAACATTTTCGTGCACAGGTGCCGTAGATGCGCACGAAAATCCGTCCGGAGCAGTTTCGAGCGCCGAACTGCCTGAAGAGTTTTCCAGACCCTAGAAACTCTCCAAAACCGTTTTTAACAGAAAAGCATCTCGAAATGTCCTAAAACGCGCATCTGAACATTTTCGTGCACAGGTGCCGTTGATGCGCACGAAAATCCGTCCGGAGCAGTTTCGAGCGCCGAACTGCCTGAAGTGTTTTCCAGACCCTAGAAACTCCCCAAAACCGTTTTTAAACGAGAAGCATCTCGAAATGTCCTAAAACGCGCATCTGAAAATTTTCGTGCACAGGTGCCGTAGATGCACACGAAAATCCGTCCGGAGCCGTTTCGAGCGCCGAACTGCCTGAAGTGTTTTCCAGACCCTAGAAACTCCCCAAAACCGTTTTTATCAGAAAAGCATCTCGAAATGTCCTAAAACGCGCATCTGAACATTTTCGTGCACAGGTGCCGTAGATGCGCACGAAAATCCGTCCGAAGCAGTTTCGAGCGCCGAACTGCCTGAAGTGTTTTCCAGACCCTAGAAACTCCCCAAAACCGTTTTTAACAGAAAAGCATCTCGAAATGTCCTAAAACGCGCATCTGAACATTTTCGTGCACAGGTGCCGTTGATGCGCACGAAAATCCGTCCGGAGCAGTTTCGAGCGCCGAACTGCCTGAAGTGTTTTCCAGACCCTAGAAACTCCCCAAAACCGTTTTTAACAGAAAAGCATCTCGAAATGTCCTAAAACGCGCATCTGAACATTTTCGTACACAGGTGCCGTAGATGCGCACGAAAATCCGTCCGGAGCAGTTTCGAGCGCCGAACTGCCTGAAGTGTTTTCCAGACCCTAGAAACTCCCCAAAACCGTTTTTAAACGAAAAGCATCTCGAAATGTCCTAAAACGCGCATCTGAAAATTTTCGTGCACAGGTGCCGTAGATGCGCACGAAAATCCGTCCGAAGCAGTTTCGAGCGCCGAACTGCCTGAAGTGTTTTCCAGACCCTAGAAACTCCCCAAAACCGTTTTTAACAGAAAAGCATCTCGAAATGTCCTAAAACGCGCATCTGAACATTTTCGTGCACAGGTGCCGTTGATGCGCACGAAAATCCGTCCGGAGCAGTTTCGAGCGCCGAACTGCCTGAAGTGTTTTCCAGACCCTAGAAACTCCCCAAAACCGTTTTTAACAGAAAAGCATCTCGAAATGTCCTAAAACGCGCATCTGAACATTTTCGTGCACAGGTGCCGTAGATGCGCACGAAAATCCGTCCGGAGCAGTTTCGAGCGCCGAACTGCCTGAAGTGTTTTCCAGACCCTAGAAACTCCCCAAAACCGTTTTTAACAGAAAAGCATCTCGAAATGTCCTAAAACGCGCATCTGAACATTTTCGTGCACAGGTGCCGTTGATGCGCACGAAAATCCGTCCGGAGCAGTTTCGAGAGCCGAACTGCCTGAAGTGTTTTCCAGACCCTAGAAACTCCCTAAAACCGTTTTTAACAGAAAAGCATCTCGAAATGTCCTAAAACGCGCATCTGAACATTTTCGTGCATAGGTGCCGTTGATGCGCACGAAAATCCGTCCGGAGCAGTTTCGAGAGCCGAACTGCCTGAAGTGTTTTCCAGACCCTAGAAACTCCCCAAAACCGTTTTTAATAGAAAAGCATCTCGAAATGTCCTAAAACGCGCATCTGAACATTTTCGTGCACAGGTGCCGTAGATGCGCACGAAAATCCGTCCGGAGCAGTTTCGAGCGCCGAACTGCCTGAAGTGTTTTCCAGACCCTAGAAACTCCCCTAAACCGTTTTTAACAGAAAAGCATCTCGAAATGTCCTAAAATGCGCATCTGAACATTTTCGTGCACAGGTGCCGTAGATGCGTACGAAAATCTGTCCGGAGCCGTTTCGAGCGCCGAACTGCCTGAAGTGTTTTCCAGACCCTAGAAACTCCCCAAAACCGTTTTTAACAGAAAAGCATCTCGAAATGTCCTAAAACGCGCATCTGAACATTTTCGTGCACAGGTGCCGTTGATGCGCACGAAAATCCGTCCGGAGCAGTTTCGAGAGCCGAACTGCCTGAAGTGTTTTCCAGACCCTAGAAACTCCCCAAAACCGTTTTTAACAGAAAAGCATCTCGAAATGTCCTAAAACGCGCATCTGAACATTTTCGTGCACAGGTGTCGTAGATGCGCACGAAAATCCGTCCGGAGCAGTTTCGAGCGCCGAACTGCCTGAAGTGTTTTCCAGACCCTAGAAACTCTCCAAAACCGTTTCTAAACGAAAAGCATCTCGAAATGTCCTAAAACGCGCATCTGAAAATTTTCGTGCACAGGTGCCGTAGATGCGCACGAAAATCCGCCCGGAGCCGTTTCGAGCGCCGAACTGCCTGAAGTGTTTTCCAGACCCTAGAAACTCCCCAAAACCGTTTTTAACAGAAAAGCATCTCGAAATGTCCTAAAACGCGCATCTGAACATTTTCGTGCACAGGTGCCGTTGATGCGCACGAAAATCCGTCCGGAGCAGTTTCGAGCGCCGAACTGCCTGAAGTGTTCTCCAGACCCTAGAAACTCCCCAAGACCGTTTTTAACAGAAAAGCATCTCGAAATGTCCTAAAACGCGCATCTGAACATTTTCGTGCACAGGTGCCGTAGATGCGCACGAAAATCCGTCCGGAGCAGTTTCGAGCGCCGAACTGCCTGAAGAGTTTTCCAGACCCTAGAAACTCTCCAAAACCGTTTTTAACAGAAAAGCATCTCGAAATGTCCTAAAACGCGCATCTGAACATTTTCGTGCACAGGTGCCGTTGATGCGCACGAAAATCCGTCCGGAGCAGTTTCGAGCGCCGAACTGCCTGAAGTGTTTTCCAGACCCTAGAAACTCCCCAAAACCGTTTTTAAACGAGAAGCATCTCGAAATGTCCTAAAACGCGCATCTGAAAATTTTCGTGCACAGGTGCCGTAGATGCACACGAAAATCCGTCCGGAGCCGTTTCGAGCGCCGAACTGCCTGAAGTGTTTTCCAGACCCTAGAAACTCCCCAAAACCGTTTTTAACAGAAAAGCATCTCGAAATGTCCTAAAACGCGCATCTGAACATTTTCGTGCACAGGTGCCGTAGATGCGCACGAAAAGCCGTCCGAAGCAGTTTCGAGCGCCGAACTGCCTGAAGTGTTTTCCAGACCCTAGAAACTCCCCAAAACCGTTTTTAACAGAAAAGCATCTCGAAATGTCCTAAAACGCGCATCTGAACATTTTCGTGCACAGGTGCCGTTGATGCGCACGAAAATCCGTCCGGAGCAATTTCGAGCGCCGAACTGCCTGAAGTGTTTTCCAGACCCTAGAAACTCCCCAAAACCGTTTTTAACAGAAAAGCATCTCGAAATGTCCTAAAACGCGCATCTGAACATTTTCGTACACAGGTGCCGTAGATGCGCACGAAAATCCGTCCGGAGCAGTTTCGAGCGCCGAACTGCCTGAAGTGTTTTCCAGACCCTAGAAACTCCCCAAAACCGTTTTTAAACGAAAAGCATCTCGAAATGTCCTAAAACGCGCATCTGAAAATTTTCGTGCACAGGTGCCGTAGATGCGCACGAAAATCCGTCCGAAGCAGTTTCGAGCGCCGAACTGCCTGAAGTGTTTTCCAGACCCTAGAAACTCCCCAAAACCGTTTTTAACAGAAAAGCATCTCGAAATGTCCTAAAACGCGCATCTGAACATTTTCGTGCACAGGTGCCGTTGATGCGCACGAAAATCCGTCCGGAGCAGTTTCGAGAGCCGAACTGCCTGAAGTGTTTTCCAGACCCTAGAAACTCCCTAAAACCGTTTTTAACAGAAAAGCATCTCGAAATGTCCTAAAACGCGCATCTGAACATTTTCGTGTATAGGTGCCGTTGATGCGCACGAAAATCCGTCCGGAGCAGTTTCGAGAGCCGAACTGCCTGAAGTGTTTTCCAGACCTTAGAAACTCCCCAAAACCGTTTTTAATAGAAAAGCATCTCGAAATGTCCTAAAACGCGCATCTGAACATTTTCGTGCACAGGTGCCGTAGATGCGCACGAAAATCCGTCCGGAGCAGTTTCGAGCGCCGAACTGCCTGAAGTGTTTTCCAGACCCTAGAAACTCCCCTAAACCGTTTTTAACAGAAAAGCATCTCGAAATGTCCTAAAATGCGCATCTGAACATTTTCGTGCACAGGTGCCGTAGATGCGTACGAAAATCCGTCCGGAGCAGTTTCGAGCGCCGAACTGCCTGAAGTGTTTTCCAGACCCTAGAAACTCCCCAAAACCGTTTTTAAACGAAAAGCATCTCGAAATGTCCTAAAACGCGCATCTGAAAATTTTCGTGCACAGGTGCCGTAGATGCGCACGAAAATCCGCCCGGAGCCGTTTCGAGCGCCGAACTGCCTGAAGTGTTTTCCAGACCCTAGAAACTCCCCAAAACCGTTTTTAACAGAAAAGCATCTCGAAATGTCCTAAAACGCGCATCTGAACATTTTCGTGCACAGGTGCCGTAGATGCGCACGAAAATCCGTCCGGAGCAGTTTCGAGCGCCGAACTGCCTGAAGTGTTTTCCAGACCCTAGAAACTCCCCAAAACCGTTTTTAAACGAAAAGCATCTCGAAATGTCCTAAAACGCGCATCTGAACATTTTCGTGCACTGGTGCCGTTGATGCGCACGAAAATCCGTCCGGAGCAGTTTCGAGCGCCGAACTGCCTGAAGTGTTTTCCAGACCCTAGAAACTCCCTAAAACCGTTTCTAAACGAAAAGCATCTCGAAATGTCCTAAAACGCGCATCTGAACATTTTCGTGCACAGGTGCCGTTGATGCGCACGAAAATCCGTCCGGAGCAGTTTCGAGAGCCGAACTGCTTGAAGTGTTTTCCAGACCCTAGAAACTCCCCAAAACCGTTTTTAACAGAAAAGCATCTCGAAATGTCCTAAAACGCGCATCTGAACATTTTCGTGCACAGGTGCCGTTGATGCGCACGAAAATCCGTCCGGAGCAGTTTCGAGCGCCGAACTGCCTGAAGTGTTCTCCAGACCCTAGAAACTCCCCAAGACCGTTTTTAACAGAAAAGCATCTCGAAATGTCCTAAAACGCGCATCTGAACATTTTCGTGCACAGGTGCCGTAGATGCGCACGAAAATCCGTCCGGAGCAGTTTCGAGCGCCGAACTGCCTGAAGAGTTCTCCAGACCCTAGAAACTCTCCAAAACCGTTTTTAACAGAAATGCATCTCGAAATGTCCTAAAACGCGCATCTGAACATTTTCGTGCACAGGTGCCGTTGATGCGCACGAAAATCCGTCCGGAGCAGTTTCGAGCGCCGAACTGCCTGAAGTGTTTTCCAGACCCTAGAAACTCCCCAAAACCGTTTTTAAACGAGAAGCATCTCGAAATGTCCTAAAACGCGCATCTGAAAATTTTCGTGCACAGGTGCCGTAGATGCACACGAAAATCCGTCCGGAGCCGTTTCGAGCGCCGAACTGCCTGAAGTGTTTTCCAGACCCTAGAAACTCCCCAAAACCGTTTTTAACAGAAAAGCATCTCGAAATGTCCTAAAACGCGCATCTGAACATTTTCGTGCACAGGTGCCGTAGATGCGCAAGAAAATCCGTCCGAAGCAGTTTCGAGCGCCGAACTGCCTGAAGTGTTTTCCAGACCCTAGAAACTCCCCAAAACCGTTTTTAACAGAAAAGCATCTCGAAATGTCCTAAAACGCGAATCTGAACATTTTCGTGCACAGGTGCCGTTGATGCGCACGAAAATCCGTCCGGAGCAGTTTCGAGCGCCGAACTGCCTGAAGTGTTTTCCAGACCCTAGAAACTCCCCAAAACCGTTTTTAACAGAAAAGCATCTCGAAATGTCCTAAAACGCGCATCTGAACATTTTCGTGCACAGGTGCCGTAGATGCGCACGAAAATCCGTCCGGAGCAGTTTCGAGCGCCGAACTGCCTGAAGTGTTTTCCAGACCCTAGAAACTCCCCAAAACCGTTTTTAAACGAAAAGCATCTCGAAATGTCCTAAAACGCGCATCTGAAAATTTTCGTGCACAGGTGCCGTAGATGCGCACGAAAATCCGTTCGAAGCAGTTTCGAGCGCCGAACTGCCTGAAGTGTTTTCCAGACCCTAGAAACTCCCCAAAACCGTTTTTAACAGAAAAGCATCTCGAAATGTCCTAAAACGCGCATCTGAACATTTCGTGCACAGGTGCCGTAGATGCGTACGAAAATCCGTCCGGAGCAGTTTCGAGCGCCGAACTGCCTGAAGTGTTTTCCAGACCCTAGAAACTCCCCAAAACCGTTTTTAAACGAAAAGCATCTCGAAATGTCCTAAAACGCGCATCTGAAAATTTTCGTGCACAGGTGCCGTAGATGCGCACGAAAATCCGCCCGGAGCCGTTTCGAGCGCCGAACTGCCTGAAGTGTTTTCCAGACCCTAGAAACTCCCCAAAACCGTTTTTAACAGAAAAGCATCTCGAAATGTCCTAAAACGCGCATCTGAACATTTTCGTGCACAGGTGCCGTAGATGCGCACGAAAATCCGTCCGGAGCAGTTTCGAGCGCCGAACTGCCTGAAGTGTTTTCCAGACCCTAGAAACTCCCCAAAACCGTTTTTAAACGAAAAGCATCTCGAAATGTCCTAAAACGCGCATCTGAACATTTTCGTGCACTGGTGCCGTTGATGCGCACGAAAATCCGTCCGGAGCAGTTTCGAGCGCCGAACTGCCTGAAGTGTTTTCCAGACCCTAGAAACTCCCTAAAACCGTTTCTAAACGAAAAGCATCTCGAAATGTCCTAAAACGCGCATCTGAACATTTTCGTGCACAGGTGCCGTTGATGCGCACGAAAATCCGTCCGGAGCAGTTTCGAGAGCCGAACTGCTTGAAGTGTTTTCCAGACCCTAGAAACTCCCCAAAACCGTTTTTAACAGAAAAGCATCTCGAAATGTCCTAAAACGCGCATCTGAACATTTTCGTGCACAGGTGCCGTTGATGCGCACGAAAATCCGTCCGGAGCAGTTTCGAGCGCCGAACTGCCTGAAGTGTTCTCCAGACCCTAGAAACTCCCCAAGACCGTTTTTAACAGAAAAGCATCTCGAAATGTCCTAAAACGCGCATCTGAACATTTTCGTGCACAGGTGCCGTAGATGCGCACGAAAATCCGTCCGGAGCAGTTTCGAGCGCCGAACTGCCTGAAGAGTTTTCCAGACCCTAGAAACTCTCCAAAACCGTTTTTAACAGAAATGCATCTCGAAATGTCCTAAAACGCGCATCTGAACATTTTCGTGCACAGGTGCCGTTGATGCGCACGAAAATCCGTCCGGAGCAGTTTCGAGCGCCGAACTGCCTGAAGTGTTTTCCAGACCCTAGAAACTCCCCAAAACCGTTTTTAAACGAGAAGCATCTCGAAATGTCCTAAAACGCGCATCTGAAAATTTTCGTGCACAGGTGCCGTAGATGCACACGAAAATCCGTCCGGAGCCGTTTCGAGCGCCGAACTGCCTGAAGTGTTTTCCAGACCCTAGAAACTCCCCAAAACCGTTTTTAACAGAAAAGCATCTCGAAATGTCCTAAAACGCGAATCTGAACATTTTCGTGCACAGGTGCCGTTGATGCGCACGAAAATCCGTCCGGAGCAGTTTCGAGCGCCGAACTGCCTGAAGTGTTTTCCAGACCCTAGAAACTCCCCAAAACCGTTTTTAAACGAAAAGCATCTCGAAATGTCCTAAAACGCGCATCTGAAAATTTTCGTGCACAGGTGCCGTAGATGCGCACGAAAATCCGTTCGAAGCAGTTTCGAGCGCCGAACTGCCTGAAGTGTTTTCCAGACCCTAGAAACTCCCCAAAACCGTTTTTAACAGAAGAGCATCTCGAAATGTCCTAAAACGCGCATCTGAACATTTTCGTGCACAGGTGCCGTTGATGCGCACGAAAATCCGTCCGGAGCAGTTTCGAGCGCCGAACTGCCTGAAGTGTTTTCCAGACCCTAGAAACTCCCCAAAACCGTTTTTAACAGAAAAGCATCTCGAAATGTCCTAAAACGCGCATCTGAACATTTTCGTGCACAGGTGCCGTAGATGCGCACGAAAATCCGTCCGGAGCAGTTTCGAGCGCCGAACTGCCTGAAGTGTTTTCCAGACCCTAGAAACTCCCCAAAACCGTTTTTAACAGAAAAGCATCTCGAAATGTCCTAAAACGCGCATCTGAACATTTTCGTGCACAGGTGCCGTAGATGCGCACGAAAATCCGTCCGAAGCAGTTTCGAGCGCCGAACTGCCTGAAGTGTTTTCCAGACCCTAGAAACTCCCCAAAACCGTTTTTAACAGAAAAGCATCTCGAAATGTCCTAAAACGCGAATCTGAACATTTTCGTGCACAGGTGCCGTTGATGCGCACGAAAATCCGTCCGGAGCAGTTTCGAGCGCCGAACTGCCTGAAGTGTTTTCCAGACCCTAGAAACTCCCCAAAACCGTTTTTAACAGAAAAGCATCTCGAAATGTCCTAAAACGCGCATCTGAACATTTTCGTGCACAGGTACCGTAGATGCGCACGAAAATCCGTCCGGAGCAGTTTCGAGCGCCGAACTGCCTGAAGTGTTTTCCAGACCCTAGAAACTCCCCAAAACCGTTTTTAAACGAAAAGCATCTCGAAATGTCCTAAAACGCGCATCTGAAAATTTTCGTGCACAGGTGCCGTAGATGCGCACGAAAATCCGTTCGAAGCAGTTTCGAGCGCCGAACTGCCTGAAGTGTTTTCCAGACCCTAGAAACTCCCCAAAACCGTTTTTAACAGAAGAGCATCTCGAAATGTCCTAAAACGCGCATCTGAACATTTTCGTGCACAGGTGCCGTTGATGCGCACGAAAATCCGTCCGGAGCAGTTTCGAGCGCCGAACTGCCTGAAGTGTTTTCCAGACCCTAGAAACTCCCCAAAACCGTTTTTAACAGAAAAGCATCTCGAAATGTCCTAAAACGCGCATCTGAACATTTTCGTGCACAGGTGCCGTAGATGCGCACGAAAATCCGTCCGGAGCAGTTTCGAGCGCCGAACTGCCTGAAGTGTTTTCCAGACCCTAGAAACTCCCCAAAACCGTTTTTAACAGAAAAGCATCTCGAAATGTCCTAAAACGCGCATCTGAACATTTTCGTGCACCGGTGCCGTTGATGCGCACGAAAATCCGTCCGGAGCCGTTTCGAGCGCCGAACTGCCTGAAGTGTTTTCCAGACCCTAGAAACTCCCCAAAACCGTTTTTAACAGAAAAGCATCTCGAAATGTCCTAAAACGCGCATCTGAACATTTTCGTGCACAGGTGCCGTAGATGCGCACGAAAATCCGTCCGGAGCAGTTTCGAGCGCCGAACTGCCTGAAGAGTTTTCCAGACCCTAGAAACTCTCCAAAACCGTTTTTAACAGAAATGCATCTCGAAATGTCCTAAAACGCGCATCTGAACATTTTCGTGCACAGGTGCCGTTGATGCGCACGAAAATCCGTCCGGAGCAGTTTCGAGCGCCGAACTGCCTGAAGTGTTTTCCAGACCCTAGAAACTCCCCAAAACCGTTTTTAAACGAGAAGCATCTCGAAATGTCCTAAAACGCGCATCTGAAAATTTTCGTGCACAGGTGCCGTAGATGCACACGAAAATCCGTCCGGAGCCGTTTCGAGCGCCGAACTGCCTGAAGTGTTTTCCAGACCCTAGAAACTCCCCAAAACCGTTTTTAACAGAAAAGCATCTCGAAATGTCCTAAAACGCGCATCTGAACATTTTCGTGCACAGGTGCCGTAGATGCGCACGAAAATCCGTCCGAAGCAGTTTCGAGCGCCGAACTGCCTGAAGTGTTTTCCAGACCTTAGAAACTCCCCAAAACCGTTTTTAACAGAAAAGCATCTCGAAATGTCCTAAAACGCGAATCTGAACATTTTCGTGCACAGGTGCCGTTGATGCGCACGAAAATCCGTCCGGAGCAGTTTCGAGCGCCGAACTGCCTGAAGTGTTTTCCAGACCCTAGAAACTCCCCAAAACCGTTTTTAACAGAAAAGCATCTCGAAATGTCCTAAAACGCGCATCTGAACATTTTCGTGCACAGGTGCCGTAGATGCGCACGAAAATCCGTCCGGAGCAGTTTCGAGCGCCGAACTGCCTGAAGTGTTTTCCAGACCCTAGAAACTCCCCAAAACCGTTTTTAAACGAAAAGCATCTCGAAATGTCCTAAAACGCGCATCTGAAAATTTTCGTGCACAGGTGCCGTAGATGCGCACGAAAATCCGTTCGAAGCAGTTTCGAGCGCCGAACTGCCTGAAGTGTTTTCCAGACCCTAGAAACTCCCCAAAACCGTTTTTAACAGAAAAGCATCTCGAAATGTCCTAAAACGCGCATCTGAACATTTTCGTGCACAGGTGCCGTTGATGCGCACGAAAATCCGTCCGGAGCAGTTTCGAGCGCCGAACTGCCTGAAGTGTTTTCCAGACCCTAGAAACTCCCCAAAACCGTTTTTAACAGAAAAGCATCTCGAAATGTCCTAAAACGCGCATCTGAACATTTTCGTGCACAGGTGCCGTAGATGCGCACGAAAATCCGTCCGGAGCAGTTTCGAGCGCCGAACTGCCTGAAGTGTTTTCCAGACCCTAGAAACTCCCCAAAACCGTTTTTAACAGAAAAGCATCTCGAAATGTCCTAAAACGCGCATCTGAACATTTTCGTGCACCGGTGCCGTTGATGCGCACGAAAATCCGTCCGGAGCCGTTTCGAGCGCCGAACTGCCTGAAGTGTTTTCCAGACCCTAGAAACTCCCCAAAACCGTTTTTAACAGAAAAGCATCTCGAAATGTCCTAAAACGCGAATCTGAACATTTTCGTGCACAGGTGCCGTTGATGCGCACGAAAATCCGTCCGGAGCAGTTTCGAGCGCCGAACTGCCTGAAGTGTTTTCCAGACCCTAGAAACTCCCCAAAACCGTTTTTAACAGAAAAGCATCTCGAAATGTCCTAAAACGCGCATCTGAACATTTTCGTGCACAGGTGCCGTAGATGCGCACGAAAATCCGTCCGGAGCAGTTTCGAGCGCCGAACTGCCTGAAGTGTTTTCCAGACCCTAGAAACTCCCCAAAACCGTTTTTAAACGAAAAGCATCTCGAAATGTCCTAAAACGCGCATCTGAAAATTTTCGTGCACAGGTGCCGTAGATGCGCACGAAAATCCGTTCGAAGCAGTTTCGAGCGCCGAACTGCCTGAAGTGTTTTCCAGACCCTAGAAACTCCCCAAAACCGTTTTTAACAGAAAAGCATCTCGAAATGTCCTAAAACGCGCATCTGAACATTTCGTGCACAGGTGCCGTAGATGCGTACGAAAATCCGTCCGGAGCAGTTTCGAGCGCCGAACTGCCTGAAGTGTTTTCCAGACCCTAGAAACTCCCCAAAACCGTTTTTAAACGAAAAGCATCTCGAAATGTCCTAAAACGCGCATCTGAAAATTTTCGTGCACAGGTGCCGTAGATGCGCACGAAAATCCGCCCGGAGCCGTTTCGAGCGCCGAACTGCCTGAAGTGTTTTCCAGACCCTAGAAACTCCCCAAAACCGTTTTTAACAGAAAAGCATCTCGAAATGTCCTAAAACGCGCATCTGAACATTTTCGTGCACAGGTGCCGTAGATGCGCACGAAAATCCGTCCGGAGCAGTTTCGAGCGCCGAACTGCCTGAAGTGTTTTCCAGACCCTAGAAACTCCCCAAAACCGTTTTTAAACGAAAAGCATCTCGAAATGTCCTAAAACGCGCATCTGAACATTTTCGTGCACTGGTGCCGTTGATGCGCACGAAAATCCGTCCGGAGCAGTTTCGAGCGCCGAACTGCCTGAAGTGTTTTCCAGACCCTAGAAACTCCCTAAAACCGTTTCTAAACGAAAAGCATCTCGAAATGTCCTAAAACGCGCATCTGAACATTTTCGTGCACAGGTGCCGTTGATGCGCACGAAAATCCGTCCGGAGCAGTTTCGAGAGCCGAACTGCTTGAAGTGTTTTCCAGACCCTAGAAACTCCCCAAAACCGTTTTTAACAGAAAAGCATCTCGAAATGTCCTAAAACGCGCATCTGAACATTTTCGTGCACAGGTGCCGTTGATGCGCACGAAAATCCGTCCGGAGCAGTTTCGAGCGCCGAACTGCCTGAAGTGTTCTCCAGACCCTAGAAACTCCCCAAGACCGTTTTTAACAGAAAAGCATCTCGAAATGTCCTAAAACGCGCATCTGAACATTTTCGTGCACAGGTGCCGTAGATGCGCACGAAAATCCGTCCGGAGCAGTTTCGAGCGCCGAACTGCCTGAAGAGTTTTCCAGACCCTAGAAACTCTCCAAAACCGTTTTTAACAGAAATGCATCTCGAAATGTCCTAAAACGCGCATCTGAACATTTTCGTGCACAGGTGCCGTTGATGCGCACGAAAATCCGTCCGGAGCAGTTTCGAGCGCCGAACTGCCTGAAGTGTTTTCCAGACCCTAGAAACTCCCCAAAACCGTTTTTAAACGAGAAGCATCTCGAAATGTCCTAAAACGCGCATCTGAAAATTTTCGTGCACAGGTGCCGTAGATGCACACGAAAATCCGTCCGGAGCCGTTTCGAGCGCCGAACTGCCTGAAGTGTTTTCCAGACCCTAGAAACTCCCCAAAACCGTTTTTAACAGAAAAGCATCTCGAAATGTCCTAAAACGCGAATCTGAACATTTTCGTGCACAGGTGCCGTTGATGCGCACGAAAATCCGTCCGGAGCAGTTTCGAGCGCCGAACTGCCTGAAGTGTTTTCCAGACCCTAGAAACTCCCCAAAACCGTTTTTAAACGAAAAGCATCTCGAAATGTCCTAAAACGCGCATCTGAAAATTTTCGTGCACAGGTGCCGTAGATGCGCACGAAAATCCGTTCGAAGCAGTTTCGAGCGCCGAACTGCCTGAAGTGTTTTCCAGACCCTAGAAACTCCCCAAAACCGTTTTTAACAGAAGAGCATCTCGAAATGTCCTAAAACGCGCATCTGAACATTTTCGTGCACAGGTGCCGTTGATGCGCACGAAAATCCGTCCGGAGCAGTTTCGAGCGCCGAACTGCCTGAAGTGTTTTCCAGACCCTAGAAACTCCCCAAAACCGTTTTTAACAGAAAAGCATCTCGAAATGTCCTAAAACGCGCATCTGAACATTTTCGTGCACAGGTGCCGTAGATGCGCACGAAAATCCGTCCGGAGCAGTTTCGAGCGCCGAACTGCCTGAAGTGTTTTCCAGACCCTAGAAACTCCCCAAAACCGTTTTTAACAGAAAAGCATCTCGAAATGTCCTAAAACGCGCATCTGAACATTTTCGTGCACAGGTGCCGTAGATGCGCACGAAAATCCGTCCGAAGCAGTTTCGAGCGCCGAACTGCCTGAAGTGTTTTCCAGACCCTAGAAACTCCCCAAAACCGTTTTTAACAGAAAAGCATCTCGAAATGTCCTAAAACGCGAATCTGAACATTTTCGTGCACAGGTGCCGTTGATGCGCACGAAAATCCGTCCGGAGCAGTTTCGAGCGCCGAACTGCCTGAAGTGTTTTCCAGACCCTAGAAACTCCCCAAAACCGTTTTTAACAGAAAAGCATCTCGAAATGTCCTAAAACGCGCATCTGAACATTTTCGTGCACAGGTACCGTAGATGCGCACGAAAATCCGTCCGGAGCAGTTTCGAGCGCCGAACTGCCTGAAGTGTTTTCCAGACCCTAGAAACTCCCCAAAACCGTTTTTAAACGAAAAGCATCTCGAAATGTCCTAAAACGCGCATCTGAAAATTTTCGTGCACAGGTGCCGTAGATGCGCACGAAAATCCGTTCGAAGCAGTTTCGAGCGCCGAACTGCCTGAAGTGTTTTCCAGACCCTAGAAACTCCCCAAAACCGTTTTTAACAGAAAAGCATCTCGAAATGTCCTAAAACGCGCATCTGAACATTTTCGTGCACCGGTGCCGTTGATGCGCACGAAAATCCGTCCGGAGCCGTTTCGAGCGCCGAACTGCCTGAAGTGTTTTCCAGACCCTAGAAACTCCCCAAAACCGTTTTTAACAGAAAAGCATCTCGAAATGTCCTAAAACGCGCATCTGAACATTTTCGTGCACAGGTGCCGTAGATGCGCACGAAAATCCGTCCGGAGCAGTTTCGAGCGCCGAACTGCCTGAAGAGTTTTCCAGACCCTAGAAACTCTCCAAAACCGTTTTTAACAGAAATGCATCTCGAAATGTCCTAAAACGCGCATCTGAACATTTTCGTGCACAGGTGCCGTTGATGCGCACGAAAATCCGTCCGGAGCAGTTTCGAGCGCCGAACTGCCTGAAGTGTTTTCCAGACCCTAGAAACTCCCCAAAACCGTTTTTAAACGAGAAGCATCTCGAAATGTCCTAAAACGCGCATCTGAAAATTTTCGTGCACAGGTGCCGTAGATGCACACGAAAATCCGTCCGGAGCCGTTTCGAGCGCCGAACTGCCTGAAGTGTTTTCCAGACCCTAGAAACTCCCCAAAACCGTTTTTAACAGAAAAGCATCTCGAAATGTCCTAAAACGCGAATCTGAACATTTTCGTGCACAGGTGCCGTTGATGCGCACGAAAATCCGTCCGGAGCAGTTTCGAGCGCCGAACTGCCTGAAGTGTTTTCCAGACCCTAGAAACTCCCCAAAACCGTTTTTAAACGAAAAGCATCTCGAAATGTCCTAAAACGCGCATCTGAAAATTTTCGTGCACAGGTGCCGTAGATGCGCACGAAAATCCGTTCGAAGCAGTTTCGAGCGCCGAACTGCCTGAAGTGTTTTCCAGACCCTAGAAACTCCCCAAAACCGTTTTTAACAGAAGAGCATCTCGAAATGTCCTAAAACGCGCATCTGAACATTTTCGTGCACAGGTGCCGTTGATGCGCACGAAAATCCGTCCGGAGCAGTTTCGAGCGCCGAACTGCCTGAAGTGTTTTCCAGACCCTAGAAACTCCCCAAAACCGTTTTTAACAGAAAAGCATCTCGAAATGTCCTAAAACGCGCATCTGAACATTTTCGTGCACAGGTGCCGTAGATGCGCACGAAAATCCGTCCGGAGCAGTTTCGAGCGCCGAACTGCCTGAAGTGTTTTCCAGACCCTAGAAACTCCCCAAAACCGTTTTTAACAGAAAAGCATCTCGAAATGTCCTAAAACGCGCATCTGAACATTTTCGTGCACAGGTGCCGTAGATGCGCACGAAAATCCGTCCGAAGCAGTTTCGAGCGCCGAACTGCCTGAAGTGTTTTCCAGACCCTAGAAACTCCCCAAAACCGTTTTTAACAGAAAAGCATCTCGAAATGTCCTAAAACGCGAATCTGAACATTTTCGTGCACAGGTGCCGTTGATGCGCACGAAAATCCGTCCGGAGCAGTTTCGAGCGCCGAACTGCCTGAAGTGTTTTCCAGACCCTAGAAACTCCCCAAAACCGTTTTTAACAGAAAAGCATCTCGAAATGTCCTAAAACGCGCATCTGAACATTTTCGTGCACAGGTACCGTAGATGCGCACGAAAATCCGTCCGGAGCAGTTTCGAGCGCCGAACTGCCTGAAGTGTTTTCCAGACCCTAGAAACTCCCCAAAACCGTTTTTAAACGAAAAGCATCTCGAAATGTCCTAAAACGCGCATCTGAAAATTTTCGTGCACAGGTGCCGTAGATGCGCACGAAAATCCGTTCGAAGCAGTTTCGAGCGCCGAACTGCCTGAAGTGTTTTCCAGACCCTAGAAACTCCCCAAAACCGTTTTTAACAGAAGAGCATCTCGAAATGTCCTAAAACGCGCATCTGAACATTTTCGTGCACAGGTGCCGTTGATGCGCACGAAAATCCGTCCGGAGCAGTTTCGAGCGCCGAACTGCCTGAAGTGTTTTCCAGACCCTAGAAACTCCCCAAAACCGTTTTTAACAGAAAAGCATCTCGAAATGTCCTAAAACGCGCATCTGAACATTTTCGTGCACAGGTGCCGTAGATGCGCACGAAAATCCGTCCGGAGCAGTTTCGAGCGCCGAACTGCCTGAAGTGTTTTCCAGACCCTAGAAACTCCCCAAAACCGTTTTTAACAGAAAAGCATCTCGAAATGTCCTAAAACGCGCATCTGAACATTTTCGTGCACCGGTGCCGTTGATGCGCACGAAAATCCGTCCGGAGCCGTTTCGAGCGCCGAACTGCCTGAAGTGTTTTCCAGACCCTAGAAACTCCCCAAAACCGTTTTTAACAGAAAAGCATCTCGAAATGTCCTAAAACGCGCATCTGAACATTTTCGTGCACAGGTGCCGTAGATGCGCACGAAAATCCGTCCGGAGCAGTTTCGAGCGCCGAACTGCCTGAAGAGTTTTCCAGACCCTAGAAACTCTCCAAAACCGTTTTTAACAGAAATGCATCTCGAAATGTCCTAAAACGCGCATCTGAACATTTTCGTGCACAGGTGCCGTTGATGCGCACGAAAATCCGTCCGGAGCAGTTTCGAGCGCCGAACTGCCTGAAGTGTTTTCCAGACCCTAGAAACTCCCCAAAACCGTTTTTAAACGAGAAGCATCTCGAAATGTCCTAAAACGCGCATCTGAAAATTTTCGTGCACAGGTGCCGTAGATGCACACGAAAATCCGTCCGGAGCCGTTTCGAGCGCCGAACTGCCTGAAGTGTTTTCCAGACCCTAGAAACTCCCCAAAACCGTTTTTAACAGAAAAGCATCTCGAAATGTCCTAAAACGCGCATCTGAACATTTTCGTGCACAGGTGCCGTAGATGCGCACGAAAATCCGTCCGAAGCAGTTTCGAGCGCCGAACTGCCTGAAGTGTTTTCCAGACCTTAGAAACTCCCCAAAACCGTTTTTAACAGAAAAGCATCTCGAAATGTCCTAAAACGCGAATCTGAACATTTTCGTGCACAGGTGCCGTTGATGCGCACGAAAATCCGTCCGGAGCAGTTTCGAGCGCCGAACTGCCTGAAGTGTTTTCCAGACCCTAGAAACTCCCCAAAACCGTTTTTAACAGAAAAGCATCTCGAAATGTCCTAAAACGCGCATCTGAACATTTTCGTGCACAGGTGCCGTAGATGCGCACGAAAATCCGTCCGGAGCAGTTTCGAGCGCCGAACTGCCTGAAGTGTTTTCCAGACCCTAGAAACTCCCCAAAACCGTTTTTAAACGAAAAGCATCTCGAAATGTCCTAAAACGCGCATCTGAAAATTTTCGTGCACAGGTGCCGTAGATGCGCACGAAAATCCGTTCGAAGCAGTTTCGAGCGCCGAACTGCCTGAAGTGTTTTCCAGACCCTAGAAACTCCCCAAAACCGTTTTTAACAGAAAAGCATCTCGAAATGTCCTAAAACGCGCATCTGAACATTTTCGTGCACAGGTGCCGTTGATGCGCACGAAAATCCGTCCGGAGCAGTTTCGAGCGCCGAACTGCCTGAAGTGTTTTCCAGACCCTAGAAACTCCCCAAAACCGTTTTTAACAGAAAAGCATCTCGAAATGTCCTAAAACGCGCATCTGAACATTTTCGTGCACAGGTGCCGTAGATGCGCACGAAAATCCGTCCGGAGCAGTTTCGAGCGCCGAACTGCCTGAAGTGTTTTCCAGACCCTAGAAACTCCCCAAAACCGTTTTTAACAGAAAAGCATCTCGAAATGTCCTAAAACGCGCATCTGAACATTTTCGTGCACCGGTGCCGTTGATGCGCACGAAAATCCGTCCGGAGCCGTTTCGAGCGCCGAACTGCCTGAAGTGTTTTCCAGACCCTAGAAACTCCCCAAAACCGTTTTTAACAGAAAAGCATCTCGAAATGTCCTAAAACGCGCATCTGAACATTTTCGTGCACAGGTGCCGTTGATGCGCACGAAAATCCGTCCGGAGCAGTTTCGAGCGCCGAACTGCCTGAAGTGTTCTCCAGACCCTAGAAACTCCCCAAGACCGTTTTTTACAGAAAAGCATCTCGAAATGTCCTAAAACGCGCATCTGAACATTTTCGTGCACAGGTGCCGTAGATGCGCACGAAAATCCGTCCGGAGCAGTTTAGAGCGCCGAACTGCCTGAAGAGTTTTCCAGACCCTAGAAACTCTCCAAAACCGTTTTTAACAGAAAAGCATCTCGAAATGTCCTAAAACGCGCATCTGAACATTTTCGTGCACAGGTGCCGTTGATGCGCACGAAAATCCGTCCGGAGCAGTTTCGAGCGCCGAACTGCCTGAAGTGTTTTCCAGACCCTAGAAACTCCCCAAAACCGTTTTAAAACGAGAAGCATCTCGAAATGTCCTAAAACGCGCATCTGAAAATTTTCGTGCACTGGTGCCGTAGATGCACACGAAAATCCGTCCGGAGCCGTTTCGAGCGCCGAACTGCCTGAAGTGTTTTCCAGACCCTAGAAACTCCCCAAAACCCTTTTTAACAGAAAAGCATCTCGAAATGTCCTAAAACGCGCATCTGAACATTTTCGTGCACAGGTGCCGTAGATGCGCACGAAAATCCGTCCGAAGCAGTTTCGAGCGCCGAACTGCCTGAAGTGTTTTCCAGACCCTAGAAACTCCCCAAAACCGTTTTTAACAGAAAAGCATCTCGAAATGTCCTAAAACGCGCATCTGAACATTTTCGTGCACAGGTGCCGTTGATGCGCACGAAAATCCGTCCGGAGCAGTTTCGAGCGCCGAACTGCCTAAAGTGTTTTCCAGACCCTAGAAACTCCCCAAAACCGTTTTTAACAGAAAAGCATCTCGAAATGTCCTAAAACACGCATCTGAACATTTTCGTGCACAGGTGCCGTAGATGCGCACGAAAATCCGTCCGGAGCAGTTTCGAGCGCCGAACTGCCTGAAGTGTTTTCCAGACCCTAGAAACTCCCCAAAACCGTTTTTAAACGAAAAGCATCTCGAAATGTCCTAAAACGCGCATCTGAAAATTTTCGTGCACAGGTCCCGTAGATGCGCACGAAAATCCGTCCGGAGCAGTTTCGAGCGCCGAACTGCCTGAAGTGTTTTCCAGACCCTAGAAACTCCCCAAAACCGTTTTTAACAGAAAAGCATCTCGAAATGTCCTAAAACACGCATCTGAACATTTTCGTGCACAGGTGCCGTTGATGCGCACGAAAATCCGTCCGGAGCAGTTTCGAGCGCCGAACTGCCTGAAGTGTTTTCCAGACCCTAGAAACTCCCCAAAACCGTTTTTAACAGAAAAGCATATCGAAATGTCCTAAAACGCGCATCTGAACATTTTCGTGCACAGGTGCCGTAGATGCGCACGAAAATCCGTCCGGAGCAGTTTCGAGCGCCGAACTGCCTGAAGTGTTTTCCAGACCCTAGAAACTCCCCAAAACCGTTTTTAACAGAAAAGCATCTCGAAATGTCCTAAAACACGCATCTGAACATTTTCGTGCACAGGTGCCGTTGATGCGCACGAAAATCCGTCCGGAGAAGTTTCGAGAGCCGAACTGCCTGAAGTGTTTTCCAGACCCTAGAAACTCCCTAAAACCGTTTTTAACAGAAAAGCATCTCGAAATGTCCTAAAACGCGCATCTGAACATTTTCGTGCATAGGTGCCGTTGATGCGCACGAAAATCCGTCCGGAGCAGTTTCGAGAGCCGAACTGCCTGAAGTGTTTTCCAGACCCTAGAAACTCCCCAAAACCGTTTTTAACAGAAAAGCATCTCGAAATGTCCTAAAACGCGCATCTGAACATTTTCGTGCACAGGTGCCGTAGATGCGCACGAAAATCCGTCCGGAGCAGTTTCGAGCGCCGAACTGCCTGAAGTGTTTTCCAGACCCTAGAAACTCCCCTAAACCGTTTTTAACAGAAAAGCTTCTCGAAATGTCCTAAAATGCGCATCTGAACATTTTCGTGCACAGGTGCCGTAGATGCGTACGAAAATCTGTCCGGAGCCGTTTCGAGCGCCGAACTGCCTGAAGTGTTTTCCAGACCCTAGAAACTCCCCAAAACCGTTTTTAACAGAAAAGCATCTCGAAATGTCCTAAAACGCGCATCTGAACATTTTCGTGCACAGGTGCCGTTGATGCGCACGAAAATCCGTCCGGAGCAGTTTCGAGAGCCGAACTGCCTGAAGTGTTTTCCAGACCCTCGAAACTCCCTAAAACCGTTTTTAACAGAAAAGCATCTCGAAATGTCCTAAAACGCGCATCTGAACATTTTCGTGCATAGGTGCCGTTGATGCGCACGAAAATCCGTCCGGAGCAGTTTCGAGAGCCGAACTGCCTGAAGTGTTTTCCAGACCCTAGAAACTCCCCAAAACCGTTTTTAACAGAAAAGCATCTCGAAATGTCCTAAAACGCGCATCTGAACATTTTCGTGCACAGGTGTCGTAGATGCGCACGAAAATCCGTCCGGAGCAGTTTCGAGCGCCGAACTGCCTGAAGTGTTCTCCAGACCCTAGAAACTCCCCAAGACCGTTTTTAACAGAAAAGCATCTCGAAATGTCCTAAAACGCGAATCTGAACATTTTCGTGCACAGGTGCCGTAGATGCGTACGAAAATCCGTCCGGAGCAGTTTCGAGCGCCGAACTGCCTGAAGTGTTTTCCAGACCCTAGAAACTCCCCAAAACCGTTTTTAAACGAGAAGCATCTCGAAATGTCCTAAAACGCGCATCTGAAAATTTTCGTGCACAGGTGCCGTAGATGCACACGAAAATCCGTCCGGAGCCGTTTCGAGCGCCGAACTGCCTGAAGTGTTTTCCAGACCCTAGAAACTCCCCAAAACCGTTTTTAACAGAAAAGCATCTCGAAATGTCCTAAAACGCGCATCTGAACATTTTCGTGCACAGGTGCCGTAGATGCGCACGAAAATCCGTCCGGAGCAGTTTCGAGCGCCGAACTGCCTGAAGTGTTTTCCAGACCCTAGAAACTCCCCAAAACCGTTTTTAACCGAAAAGCATCTCGAAATGTCCTAAAACGCGCATCTGAACATTTTCGTGCACCGGTGCCGTTGATGCGCACGAAAATCCGTCCGGAGCCGTTTCGAGCGCCGAACTGCCTGAAGTGTTTTCCAGACCCTAGAAACTCCCCAAAACCGTTTTTAACAGAAAAGCATCTCGAAATGTCCTAAAACGCGCATCTGAACATTTTCGTGCACAGGTGCCGTTGATGCGCACGAAAATCCGTCCGGAGCAGTTTCGAGCGCCGAACTGCCTGAAGTGTTCTCCAGACCCTAGAAACTCCCCAAGACCGTTTTTAACAGAAAAGCATCTCGAAATGTCCTAAAACGCGCATCTGAACATTTTCGTGCACAGGTGCCGTAGATGCGCACAAAAATCCGTCCGGAGCAGTTTCGAGCGCCGAACTGCCTGAAGAGTTTTCCAGACCCTAGAAACTCTCCAAAACCGTTTTTAACAGAAAAGCATCTCGAAATGTCCTAAAACGCGCATCTGAACATTTTCGTGCACAGGTGCCGTTGATGCGCACGAAAATCCGTCCGGAGCAGTTTCGAGCGCCGAACTGCCTGAAGTGTTTTCCAGACCCTAGAAACTCCCCAAAACCGTTTTTAAACGAGAAGCATCTCGAAATGTCCTAAAACGCGCATCTGAAAATTTTCGTGCACAGGTGCCGTAGATGCACACGAAAATCCGTCCGGAGCCGTTTCGAGCGCCGAACTGCCTGAAGTGTTTTCCAGACCCTAGAAACTCCCCAAAACCCTTTTTAACAGAAAAGCATCTCGAAATGTCCTAAAACGCGCATCTGAACATTTTCGTGCACAGGTGCCGTAGATGCGCACGAAAATCCGTCCGAAGCAGTTTCGAGCGCCGAACTGCCTGAAGTGTTTTCCAGACCCTAGAAACTCCCCAAAACCGTTTTTAACAGAAAAGCATCTCGAAATGTCCTAAAACGCGCATCTGAACATTTTCGTGCACAGGTGCCGTTGATGCGCACGAAAATCCGTCCGGAGCAGTTTCGAGCGCCGAACTGCCTGAAGTGTTTTCCAGACCCTAGAAACTCCCCAAAACCGTTTTTAACAGAAAAGCATATCGAAATGTCCTAAAACGCGCATCTGAACATTTTCGTGCACAGGTGCCGTAGATGCGCACGAAAATCCGTCCGGAGCAGTTTCGAGCGCCGAACTGCCTGAAGTGTTTTCCAGACCCTAGAAACTCCCCAAAACCGTTTTTAACAGAAAAGCATCTCGAAATGTCCTAAAACACGCATCTGAACATTTTCGTGCACAGGTGCCGTTGATGCGCACGAAAATCCGTCCGGAGAAGTTTCGAGAGCCGAACTGCCTGAAGTGTTTTCCAGACCCTAGAAACTCCCTAAAACCGTTTTTAACAGAAAAGCATCTCGAAATGTCCTAAAACGCGCATCTGAACATTTTCGTGCATAGGTGCCGTTGATGCGCACGAAAATCCGTCCGGAGCAGTTTCGAGAGCCGAACTGCCTGAAGTGTTTTCCAGACCCTAGAAACTCCCCAAAACCGTTTTTAATAGAAAAGCATCTCGAAATGTCCTAAAACGCGCATCTGAACATTTTCGTGCACAGGTGCCGTAGATGCGCACGAAAATCCGTCCGGAGCAGTTTCGAGCGCCGAACTGCCTGAAGTGTTTTCCAGACCCTAGAAACTCCCCTAAACCGTTTTTAACAGAAAAGCATCTCGAAATGTCCTAAAATGCGCATCTGAACATTTTCGTGCACAGGTGCCGTAGATGCGTACGAAAATCTGTCCGGAGCCGTTTCGAGCGCCGAACTGCCTGAAGTGTTTTCCAGACCCTAGAAACTCCCCAAAACCGTTTTTAACAGAAAAGCATCTCGAAATGTCCTAAAACGCGCATCTGAACATTTTCGTGCACAGGTGCCGTTGATGCGCACGAAAATCCGTCCGGAGCAGTTTCGAGAGCCGAACTGCCTGAAGTGTTTTCCAGACCCTCGAAACTCCCTAAAACCGTTTTTAACAGAAAAGCATCTCGAAATGTCCTAAAACGCGCATCTGAACATTTTCGTGCATAGGTGCCGTTGATGCGCACGAAAATCCGTCCGGAGCAGTTTCGAGAGCCGAACTGCCTGAAGTGTTTTCCAGACCCTAGAAACTCCCCAAAACCGTTTTTAACAGAAAAGCATCTCGAAATGTCCTAAAACGCGCATCTGAACATTTTCGTGCACAGGTGTCGTAGATGCGCACGAAAATCCGTCCGGAGCAGTTTCGAGCGCCGAACTGCCTGAAGTGTTTTCCAGACCCTAGAAACTCTCCAAAACCGTTTCTAAACGAAAAGCATCTCGAAATGTCCTAAAACGCGCATCTGAAAATTTTCGTGCACAGGTGCCGTAGATGCGCACGAAAATCCGCCCGGAGCCGTTTCGAGCGCCGAACTGCCTGAAGTGTTTTCCAGACCCTAGAAACTCCCCAAAACCGTTTTTAACAGAAAAGCATCTCGAAATGTCCTAAAACGCGAATCTGAACATTTTCGTGCACAGGTGCCGTAGATGCGTACGAAAATCCGTCCGGAGCAGTTTCGAGCGCCGAACTGCCTGAAGTGTTTTCCAGACCCTAGAAACTCCCCAAAACCGTTTTTAAACGAGAAGCATCTCGAAATGTCCTAAAACGCGCATCTGAAAATTTTCGTGCACAGGTGCCGTAGATGCACACGAAAATCCGTCCGGAGCCGTTTCGAGCGCCGAACTGCCTGAAGTGTTTTCCAGACCCTAGAAACTCCCCAAAACCGTTTTTAACAGAAAAGCATCTCGAAATGTCCTAAAACGCGCATCTGAACATTTTCGTGCACAGGTGCCGTAGATGCGCACGAAAATCCGTCCGGAGCAGTTTCGAGCGCCGAACTGCCTGAAGTGTTTTCCAGACCCTAGAAACTCCCCAAAACCGTTTTTAACAGAAAAGCATCTCGAAATGTCCTAAAACGCGCATCTGAACATTTTCGTGCACCGGTGCCGTTGATGCGCACGAAAATCCGTCCGGAGCCGTTTCGAGCGCCGAACTGCCTGAAGTGTTTTCCAGACCCTAGAAACTCCCCAAAACCGTTTTTAACAGAAAAGCATCTCGAAATGTCCTAAAACGCGCATCTGAACATTTTCGTGCACAGGTGCCGTAGATGCGCACGAAAATCCGTCCGAAGCAGTTTCGAGCGCCGAACTGCCTGAAGTGTTTTCCAGACCCTAGAAACTCCCCAAAACCGTTTTTAACAGAAAAGCATCTCGAAATGTCCTAAAACGCGCATCTGAACATTTTCGTGCACAGGTGCCGTAGATGCGCACGAAAATCCGTCCGAAGCAGTTTCGAGCGCCGAACTGCCTGAAGTGTTTTCCAGACCCTAGAAACTCCCCAAAACCGTTTTTAACAGAAAAGCATCTCGAAATGTCCTAAAACGCGCATCTGAACATTTTCGTGCACAGGTGCCGTAGATGCGCACGAAAATCCGTCCGGAGCAGTTTCGAGCGCCGAACTGCCTGAAGTGTTTTCCAGACCCTAGAAACTCCCCAAAACCGTTTTTAACAGAAAAGCATCTCGAAATGTCCTAAAACGCGCATCTGAACATTTTCGTGCACAGGTGTCGTAGATGCGCACGAAAATCCGTCCGGAGCAGTTTCGAGCGCCGAACTGCCTGAAGTGTTTTCCAGACCCTAGAAACTCTCCAAAACCGTTTCTAAACGAAAAGCATCTCGAAATGTCCTAAAACGCGCATCTGAAAATTTTCGTGCACAGGTGCCGTAGATGCGCACGAAAATCCGCCCGGAGCCGTTTCGAGCGCCGAACTGCCTGAAGTGTTTTCCAGACCCTAGAAACTCCCCAAAACCGTTTTTAACAGAAAAGCATCTCGAAATGTCCTAAAACACGCATCTGAACATTTTCGTGCACAGGTGCCGTAGATGCGCACGAAAATCCGTCCGGAGCAGTTTCGAGCGCCGAACTGCCTGAAGTGTTTTCCAGACCCTAGAAACTCCCCAAAACCGTTTTTAAACGAAAAGCATCTCGAAATGTCCTAAAACGCGCATCTGAAAATTTTCGTGCACAGGTGCCGTAGATGCGCACGAAAATCCGTCCGAAGCAGTTTCGAGCGCCGAACTGCCTGAAGTGTTTTCCAGACCCTAGAAACTCCCCAAAACCGTTTTTAACAGAAAAGCATCTCGAAATGTCCTAAAACGCGCATCTGAACATTTTCGTGCACAGGTGCCGTTGATGCGCACGAAAATCCGTCCGGAGCAGTTTCGAGCGCCGAACTGCCTGAAGTGTTTTCCAGACCCTAGAAACTCCCCAAAACCGTTTTTAACAGAAAAGCATATCGAAATGTCCTAAAACGCGCATCTGAACATTTTCGTGCACAGGTGCCGTAGATGCGCACGAAAATCCGTCCGGAGCAGTTTCGAGCGCCGAACTGCCTGAAGTGTTTTCCAGACCCTAGAAACTCCCCAAAACCGTTTTTAACAGAAAAGCATCTCGAAATGTCCTAAAACACGCATCTGAACATTTTCGTGCACAGGTGCCGTTGATGCGCACGAAAATCCGTCCGGAGAAGTTTCGAGCGCCGAACTGCCTGAAGTGTTTTCCAGACCCTAGAAACTCCCTAAAACCGTTTTTAACAGAAAAGCATCTCGAAATGTCCTAAAACGCGCATCTGAACATTTTCGTGCACAGGTGCCGTTGATGCGCACGAAAATCCGTCCGGAGCAGTTTCGAGAGCCGAACTGCCTGAAGTGTTTTCCAGACCCTAGAAACTCCCCAAAACCGTTTTTAATAGAAAAGCATCTCGAAATGTCCTAAAACGCGCATCTGAACATTTTCGTGCACAGGTGCCGTAGATGCGCACGAAAATCCGTCCGGAGCAGTTTCGAGCGCCGAACTGCCTGAAGTGTTTTCCAGACCCTAGAAACTCCCCAAAACCGTTTTTAACAGAAAAGCATCTCGAAATGTCCTAAAACGCGCATCTGAACATTTTCGTGCACAGGTGTCGTAGATGCGCACGAAAATCCGTCCGGAGCAGTTTCGAGCGCCGAACTGCCTGAAGTGTTTTCCAGACCCTAGAAACTCTCCAAAACCGTTTCTAAACGAAAAGCATCTCGAAATGTCCTAAAACGCGCATCTGAAAATTTTCGTGCACAGGTGCCGTAGATGCGCACGAAAATCCGCCCGGAGCCGTTTCGAGCGCCGAACTGCCTGAAGTGTTTTCCAGACCCTAGAAACTCCCCAAAACCGTTTTTAACAGAAAAGCATCTCGAAATGTCCTAAAACGCGAATCTGAACATTTTCGTGCACAGGTGCCGTAGATGCGTACGAAAATCCGTCCGGAGCAGTTTCGAGCGCCGAACTGCCTGAAGTGTTTTCCAGACCCTAGAAACTCCCCAAAACCGTTTTTAAACGAGAAGCATCTCGAAATGTCCTAAAACGCGCATCTGAAAATTTTCGTGCACAGGTGCCGTAGATGCACACGAAAATCCGTCCGGAGCCGTTTCGAGCGCCGAACTGCCTGAAGTGTTTTCCAGACCCTAGAAACTCCCCAAAACCGTTTTTAACAGAAAAGCATCTCGAAATGTCCTAAAACGCGCATCTGAACATTTTCGTGCACAGGTGCCGTAGATGCGCACGAAAATCCGTCCGGAGCAGTTTCGAGCGCCGAACTGCCTGAAGTGTTTTCCAGACCCTAGAAACTCCCCAAAACCGTTTTTAACAGAAAAGCATCTCGAAATGTCCTAAAACGCGCATCTGAACATTTTCGTGCACCGGTGCCGTTGATGCGCACGAAAATCCGTCCGGAGCCGTTTCGAGCGCCGAACTGCCTGAAGTGTTTTCCAGACCCTAGAAACTCCCCAAAACCGTTTTTAACAGAAAAGCATCTCGAAATGTCCTAAAACGCGCATCTGAACATTTTCGTGCACAGGTGCCGTTGATGCGCACGAAAATCTGTCCGGAGCAGTTTCGAGCGCCGAACTGCCTGAAGTGTTCTCCAGACCCTAGAAACTCCCCAAGACCGTTTTTAACAGAAAAGCATCTCGAAATGTCCTAAAACGCGCATCTGAACATTTTCGTGCACAGGTGCCGTAGATGCGCACAAAAATCCGTCCGGAGCAGTTTCGAGCGCCGAACTGCCTGAAGAGTTTTCCAGACCCTAGAAACTCTCCAAAACCGTTTTTAACAGAAAAGCATCTCGAAATGTCCTAAAACGCGCATCTGAACATTTTCGTGCACAGGTGCCGTTGATGCGCACGAAAATCCGTCCGGAGCAGTTTCGAGCGCCGAACTGCCTGAAGTGTTTTCCAGACCCTAGAAACTCCCCAAAACCGTTTTTAAACGAGAAGCATCTCGAAATGTCCTAAAACGCTCATCTGAAAATTTTCGTGCACAGGTGCCGTAGATGCACACGAAAATCCGTCCGGAGCCGTTTCGAGCGCCGAACTGCCTGAAGTGTTTTCCAGACCCTAGAAACTCCCCAAAACCGTTTTTAACAGAAAAGCATCTCGAAATGTCCTAAAACGCGCATCTGAACATTTTCGTGCACAGGTGCCGTAGATGCGCACGAAAATCCGTCCGAAGCAGTTTCGAGCGCCGAACTGCCTGAAGTGTTTTCCAGACCCTAGAAACTCCCCAAAACCGTTTTTAACAGAAAAGCATCTCGAAATGTCCTAAAACGCGCATCTGAACATTTTCGTGCACAGGTGCCGTAGATGCGCACGAAAATCCGTCCGGAGCAGTTTCGAGCGCCGAACTGCCTGAAGTGTTTTCCAGACCCTAGAAACTCCCCAAAACCGTTTTTAACAGAAAAGCATCTCGAAATGTCCTAAAACGCGCATCTGAACATTTTCGTGCACAGGTGTCGTAGATGCGCACGAAAATCCGTCCGGAGCAGTTTCGAGCGCCGAACTGCCTGAAGTGTTTTCCAGACCCTAGAAACTCTCCAAAACCGTTTCTAAACGAAAAGCATCTCGAAATGTCCTAAAACGCGCATCTGAAAATTTTCGTGCACAGGTGCCGTAGATGCGCACGAAAATCCGCCCGGAGCCGTTTCGAGCGCCGAACTGCCTGAAGTGTTTTCCAGACCCTAGAAACTCCCCAAAACCGTTTTTAACAGAAAAGCATCTCGAAATGTCCTAAAACGCGAATCTGAACATTTTCGTGCACAGGTGCCGTAGATGCGTACGAAAATCCGTCCGGAGCAGTTTCGAGCGCCGAACTGCCTGAAGTGTTTTCCAGACCCTAGAAACTCCCCAAAACCGTTTTTAAACGAGAAGCATCTCGAAATGTCCTAAAACGCGCATCTGAAAATTTTCGTGCACAGGTGCCGTAGATGCACACGAAAATCCGTCCGGAGCCGTTTCGAGCGCCGAACTGCCTGAAGTGTTTTCCAGACCCTAGAAACTCCCCAAAACCGTTTTTAACAGAAAAGCATCTCGAAATGTCCTAAAACGCGCATCTGAACATTTTCGTGCACAGGTGCCGTAGATGCGCACGAAAATCCGTCCGGAGCAGTTTCGAGCGCCGAACTGCCTGAAGTGTTTTCCAGACCCTAGAAACTCCCCAAAACCGTTTTTAACAGAAAAGCATCTCGAAATGTCCTAAAACGCGCATCTGAACATTTTCGTGCACCGGTGCCGTTGATGCGCACGAAAATCCGTCCGGAGCCGTTTCGAGCGCCGAACTGCCTGAAGTGTTTTCCAGACCCTAGAAACTCCCCAAAACCGTTTTTAACAGAAAAGCATCTCGAAATGTCCTAAAACGCGCATCTGAACATTTTCGTGCACAGGTGCCGTTGATGCGCACGAAAATCCGTCCGGAGCAGTTTCGAGCGCCGAACTGCCTGAAGTGTTCTCCAGACCCTAGAAACTCCCCAAGACCGTTTTTAACAGAAAAGCATCTCGAAATGTCCTAAAACGCGCATCTGAACATTTTCGTGCACAGGTGCCGTAGATGCGCACAAAAATCCGTCCGGAGCAGTTTCGAGCGCCGAACTGCCTGAAGAGTTTTCCAGACCCTAGAAACTCTCCAAAACCGTTTTTAACAGAAAAGCATCTCGAAATGTCCTAAAACGCGCATCTGAACATTTTCGTGCACAGGTGCCGTTGATGCGCACGAAAATCCGTCCGGAGCAGTTTCGAGCGCCGAACTGCCTGAAGTGTTTTCCAGACCCTAGAAACTCCCCAAAACCGTTTTTAAACGAGAAGCATCTCGAAATGTCCTAAAACGCGCATCTGAAAATTTTCGTGCACAGGTGCCGTAGATGCACACGAAAATCCGTCCGGAGCCGTTTCGAGCGCCGAACTGCCTGAAGTGTTTTCCAGACCCTAGAAACTCCCCAAAACCGTTTTTAACAGAAAAGCATCTCGAAATGTCCTAAAACGCGCATCTGAACATTTTCGTGCACAGGTGCCGTAGATGCGCACGAAAATCCGTCCGAAGCAGTTTCGAGCGCCGAACTGCCTGAAGTGTTTTCCAGACCCTAGAAACTCCCCAAAACCGTTTTTAACAGAAAAGCATCTCGAAATGTCCTAAAACGCGCATCTGAACATTTTCGTGCACAGGTGCCGTAGATGCGCACGAAAATCCGTCCGGAGCAGTTTCGAGCGCCGAACTGCCTGAAGTGTTTTCCAGACCCTAGAAACTCCCCAAAACCGTTTTTAACAGAAAAGCATCTCGAAATGTCCTAAAACGCGCATCTGAACATTTTCGAGCACAGGTGCCGTAGATGCGCACGAAAATCCGTCCGGAGCAGTTTCGAGCGCCGAACTGCCTGAAGTGTTTTCCAGACCCTAGAAACTCCCCAAAACCGTTTTTAAACGAAAAGCATCTCGAAATGTCCTAAAACGCGCATCTGAAAATTTTCGTGCACAGGTGCCGTAGATGCGCACGAAAATCCGTCCGAAGCAGTTTCGAGCGCCGAACTGCCTGAAGTGTTTTCCAGACCCTAGAAACTCCCCAAAACCGTTTTTAACAGAAAAGCATCTCGAAATGTCCTAAAACGCGCATCTGAACATTTTCGTGCACAGGTGCCGTTGATGCGCACGAAAATCCGTCCGGAGCAGTTTCGAGCGCCGAACTGCCTGAAGTGTTTTCCAGACCCTAGAAACTCCCCAAAACCGTTTTTAACAGAAAAGCATCTCGAAATGTCCTAAAACGCGCATCTGAACATTTTCGTGCACAGGTGCCGTAGATGCGCACGAAAATCCGTCCGGAGCAGTTTCGAGCGCCGAACTGCCTGAAGTGTTTTCCAGACCCTAGAAACTCCCCAAAACCGTTTTTAACAGAAAAGCATCTCGAAATGTCCTAAAACGCGCATCTGAACATTTTCGTGCACAGGTGCCGTTGATGCGCACGAAAATCCGTCCGGAGCAATTTCGAGAGCCGAACTGCCTGAAGTGTTTTCCAGACCCTAGAAACTCCCGAAAACCGTTTTTAACAGAAAAGCATCTCGAAATGTCCTAAAACGCGCATCTGAACATTTTCGTGCATAGGTGCCGTTGATGCGCACGAAAATCCGTCCGGAGCAGTTTCGAGAGCCGAACTGCCTGAAGTGTTTTCCAGACCCTAGAAACTCCCCAAAACCGTTTTTAAACGAAAAGCATCTCGAAATGTCCTAAAACGCGCATCTGAAAATTTTCGTGCACAGGTGCCGTAGATGCGCACGAAAATCCGTCCGAAGCAGTTTCGAGCGCCGAACTGCCTGAAGCGTTTTCCAGACCCTAGAAACTCCCCAAAACCGTTTTTAACAGAAAAGCATCTCGAAATGTCCTAAAACGCGCATCTGAACATTTTCGTGCACAGGTGCCGTTGATGCGCACGAAAATCCGTCCGGAGCAGTTTCGAGCGCCGAACTGCCTGAAGTGTTTTCCAGACCCTAGAAACTCCCCAAAACCGTTTTTAACAGAAAAGCATCTCGAAATGTCCTAAAACGCGCATCTGAACATTTTCGTGCACAGGTGCCGTAGATGCGCACGAAAATCCGTCCGGAGCAGTTTCGAGAGCCGAACTGCCTGAAGTGTTTTCCAGACCCTAGAAACTCCCTAAAACCGTTTTTAACAGAAAAGCATCTCGAAATGTCCTAAAACGCGCATCTGAACATTTTCGTGCATAGGTGCCGTTGATGCGCACGAAAATCCGTCCGGAGCAGTTTCGAGAGCCGAACTGCCTGAAGTGTTTTCCAGACCCTAGAAACTCCCCAAAACCGTTTTTAATAGAAAAGCATCTCGAAATGTCCTAAAACGCGCATCTGAACATTTTCGTGCACAGGTGCCGTAGATGCGCACGAAAATCCGTCCGGAGCAGTTTCGAGCGCCGAACTGCCTGAAGTGTTTTCCAGACCCTAGAAACTCCCCTAAACCGTTTTTAACAGAAAAGCATCTCGAAATGTCTTAAAATGCGCATCTGAACATTTTCGTGCACAGGTGCCGTAGATGCGTACGAAAATCTGTCCGGAGCCGTTTCGAGCGCCGAACTGCCTGAAGTGTTTTCCAGACCCTAGAAACTCCCCAAAACCGTTTTTAACAGAAAAGCATCTCGAAATGTCCTAAAACGCGCATCTGAACATTTTCGTGCACAGGTGCCGTTGATGCGCACGAAAATCCGTCCGGAGCAGTTTCGAGAGCCGAACTGCCTGAAGTGTTTTCCAGACCCTCGAAACTCCCCAAAACCGTTTTTAACAGAAAAGCATCTCGAAATGTCCTAAAACGCGCATCTGAACATTTTCGTGCACAGGTGCCGTAGATGCGTACGAAAATCCGTCCGGAGCAGTTTCGAGCGCCGAACTGCCTGAACTGTTTTCCAGACCCTAGAAACTCCCCAAAACCGTTTTTAACAGAAAAGCATCTCGAAATGTCCTAAAACGCGCATCTGAACATTTTCGTGCACAGGTGCCGTAGATGCGCACGAAAATCCGTCCGGAGCAGTTTCGAGCGCCGAACTGCCTGAAGAGTTTTCCAGACCCTAGAAACTCTCCAAAACCGTTTTTAACAGAAAAGCATCTCGAAATGTCCTAAAACGCGCATCTGAACATTTTCGTGCACAGGTGCCGTTGATGCGCACGAAAATCCGTCCGGAGCAGTTTCGAGCGCCGAACTGCCTGAAGTGTTTTCCAGACCCTAGAAACTCCCCAAAACCGTTTTTAAACGAGAAGCATCTCGAAATGTCCTAAAACGCGCATCTGAAAATTTTCGTGCACAGGTGCCGTAGATGCACACGAAAATCCGTCCGGAGCCGTTTCGAGCGCCGAACTGCCTGAAGTGTTTTCCAGACCCTAGAAACTCCCCAAAACCCTTTTTAACAGAAAAGCATCTCGAAATGTCCTAAAACGCGCATCTGAACATTTTCGTGCACAGGTGCCGTAGATGCGCACGAAAATCCGTCCGAAGCAGTTTCGAGCGCCGAACTGCCTGAAGTGTTTTCCAGACCCTAGAAACTCCCCAAAACCGTTTTTAACAGAAAAGCATCTCGAAATGTCCTAAAACGCGCATCTGAACATTTTCGTGCACAGGTGCCGTTGATGCGCACGAAAATCCGTCCGGAGCAGTTTCGAGCGCCGAACTGCCTAAAGTGTTTTCCAGACCCTAGAAACTCCCCAAAACCGTTTTTAACAGAAAAGCATCTCGAAATGTCCTAAAACACGCATCTGAACATTTTCGTGCACAGGTGCCGTAGATGCGCACGAAAATCCGTCCGGAGCAGTTTCGAGCGCCGAACTGCCTGAAGTGTTTTCCAGACCCTAGAAACTCCCCAAAACCGTTTTTAAACGAAAAGCATCTCGAAATGTCCTAAAACGCGCATCTGAAAATTTTCGTGCACAGGTGCCGTAGATGCGCACGAAAATCCGTCCGAAGCAGTTTCGAGCGCCGAACTGCCTGAAGTGTTTTCCAGACCCTAGAAACTCCCCAAAACCGTTTTTAACAGAAAAGCATCTCGAAATGTCCTAAAACGCGCATCTGAACATTTTCGTGCACAGGTGCCGTTGATGCGCACGAAAATCCGTCCGGAGCAGTTTCGAGCGCCGAACTGCCTGAAGTGTTTTCCAGACCCTAGAAACTCCCCAAAACCGTTTTTAACAGAAAAGCATATCGAAATGTCCTAAAACGCGCATCTGAACATTTTCGTGCACAGGTGCCGTAGATGCGCACGAAAATCCGTCCGGAGCAGTTTCGAGCGCCGAACTGCCTGAAGTGTTTTCCAGACCCTAGAAACTCCCCAAAACCGTTTTTAACAGAAAAGCATCTCGAAATGTCCTAAAACACGCATCTGAACATTTTCGTGCACAGGTGCCGTTGATGCGCACGAAAATCCGTCCGGAGAAGTTTCGAGAGCCGAACTGCCTGAAGTGTTTTCCAGACCCTAGAAACTCCCTAAAACCGTTTTTAACAGAAAAGCATCTCGAAATGTCCTAAAACGCGCATCTGAACATTTTCGTGCATAGGTGCCGTTGATGCGCACGAAAATCCGTCCGGAGCAGTTTCGAGAGCCGAACTGCCTGAAGTGTTTTCCAGACCCTAGAAACTCCCCAAAACCGTTTTTAATAGAAAAGCATCTCGAAATGTCCTAAAACGCGCATCTGAACATTTTCGTGCACAGGTGCCGTAGATGCGCACGAAAATCCGTCCGGAGCAGTTTCGAGCGCCGAACTGCCTGAAGTGTTTTCCAGACCCTAGAAACTCCCCTAAACCGTTTTTAACAGAAAAGCATCTCGAAATGTCCTAAAATGCGCATCTGAACATTTTCGTGCACAGGTGCCGTAGATGCGTACGAAAATCTGTCCGGAGCCGTTTCGAGCGCCGAACTGCCTGAAGTGTTTTCCAGACCCTAGAAACTCCCCAAAACCGTTTTTAACAGAAAAGCATCTCGAAATGTCCTAAAACGCGCATCTGAACATTTTCGTGCACAGGTGCCGTTGATGCGCACGAAAATCCGTCCGGAGCAGTTTCGAGAGCCGAACTGCCTGAAGTGTTTTCCAGACCCTCGAAACTCCCTAAAACCGTTTTTAACAGAAAAGCATCTCGAAATGTCCTAAAACGCGCATCTGAACATTTTCGTGCATAGGTGCCGTTGATGCGCACGAAAATCCGTCCGGAGCAGTTTCGAGAGCCGAACTGCCTGAAGTGTTTTCCAGACCCTAGAAACTCCCCAAAACCGTTTTTAACAGAAAAGCATCTCGAAATGTCCTAAAACGCGCATCTGAACATTTTCGTGCACAGGTGTCGTAGATGCGCACGAAAATCCGTCCGGAGCAGTTTCGAGCGCCGAACTGCCTGAAGTGTTTTCCAGACCCTAGAAACTCTCCAAAACCGTTTCTAAACGAAAAGCATCTCGAAATGTCCTAAAACGCGCATCTGAAAATTTTCGTGCACAGGTGCCGTAGATGCGCACGAAAATCCGCCCGGAGCCGTTTCGAGCGCCGAACTGCCTGAAGTGTTTTCCAGACCCTAGAAACTCCCCAAAACCGTTTTTAACAGAAAAGCATCTCGAAATGTCCTAAAACGCGCATCTGAACATTTTCGTGCACAGGTGCCGTAGATGCGCACGAAAATCCGTCCGGAGCAGTTTCGAGCGCCGAACTGCCTGAAGTGTTTTCCAGACCCTAGAAACTCCCCAAAACCGTTTTTAACAGAAAAGCATCTCGAAATGTCCTAAAACGGGCATCTGAACATTTTCGTGCACCGGTGCCGTTGATGCGCACGAAAATCCGTCCGGAGCCGTTTCGAGCGCCGAACTGCCTGAAGTGTTTTCCAGACCCTAGAAACTCCCCAAAACCGTTTTTAACAGAAAAGCATCTCGAAATGTCCTAAAACGCGCATCTGAACATTTTCGTGCACAGGTGCCGTTGATGCGCACGAAAATCCGTCCGGAGCAGTTTCGAGCGCCGAACTGCCTGAAGTGTTCTCCAGACCCTAGAAACTCCCCAAGACCGTTTTTAACAGAAAAGCATCTCGAAATGTCCTAAAACGCGCATCTGAACATTTTCGTGCACAGGTGCCGTAGATGCGCACAAAAATCCGTCCGGAGCAGTTTCGAGCGCCGAACTGCCTGAAGAGTTTTCCAGACCCTAGAAACTCTCCAAAACCGTTTTTAACAGAAAAGCATCTCGAAATGTCCTAAAACGCGCATCTGAACATTTTCGTGCACAGGTGCCGTTGATGCGCACGAAAATCCATCCGGAGCAGTTTCGAGCGCCGAACTGCCTGAAGTGTTTTCCAGACCCTAGAAACTCCCCAAAACCGTTTTTAAACGAGAAGCATCTCGAAATGTCCTAAAACGCGCATCTGAAAATTTTCGTGCACAGGTGCCGTAGATGCACACGAAAATCCGTCCGGAGCCGTTTCGAGCGCCGAACTGCCTGAAGTGTTTTCCAGACCCTAGAAACTCCCCAAAACCGTTTTTAACAGAAAAGCATCTCGAAATGTCCTAAAACGCGCATCTGAACATTTTCGTGCACAGGTGCCGTAGATGCGCACGAAAATCCGTCCGAAGCAGTTTCGAGCGCCGAACTGCCTGAAGTGTTTTCCAGACCCTAGAAACTCCCCAAAACCGTTTTTAACAGAAAAGCATCTCGAAATGTCCTAAAACGCGCATCTGAACATTTTCGTGCACAGGTGCCGTAGATGCGCACGAAAATCCGTCCGGAGCAGTTTCGAGCGCCGAACTGCCTGAAGTGTTTTCCAGACCCTAGAAACTCCCCAAAACCGTTTTTAACAGAAAAGCATCTCGAAATGTCCTAAAACGCGCATCTGAACATTTTCGTGCACAGGTGTCGTAGATGCGCACGAAAATCCGTCCGGAGCAGTTTCGAGCGCCGAACTGCCTGAAGTGTTTTCCAGACCCTAGAAACTCTCCAAAACCGTTTCTAAACGAAAAGCATCTCGAAATGTCCTAAAACGCGCATCTGAAAATTTTCGTGCACAGGTGCCGTAGATGCGCACGAAAATCCGCCCGGAGCCGTTTCGAGCGCCGAACTGCCTGAAGTGTTTTCCAGACCCTAGAAACTCCCCAAAACCGTTTTTAACAGAAAAGCATCTCGAAATGTCCTAAAACGCGAATCTGAACATTTTCGTGCACAGGTGCCGTAGATGCGTACGAAAATCCGTCCGGAGCAGTTTCGAGCGCCGAACTGCCTGAAGTGTTTTCCAGACCCTAGAAACTCCCCAAAACCGTTTTTAAACGAGAAGCATCTCGAAATGTCCTAAAACGCGCATCTGAAAATTTTCGTGCACAGGTGCCGTAGATGCACACGAAAATCCGTCCGGAGCCGTTTCGAGCGCCGAACTGCCTGAAGTGTTTTCCAGACCCTAGAAACTCCCCAAAACCGTTTTTAACAGAAAAGCATCTCGAAATGTCCTAAAACGCGCATCTGAACATTTTCGTGCACAGGTGCCGTAGATGCGCACGAAAATCCGTCCGGAGCAGTTTCGAGCGCCGAACTGCCTGAAGTGTTTTCCAGACCCTAGAAACTCCCCAAAACCGTTTTTAACAGAAAAGCATCTCGAAATGTCCTAAAACGCGCATCTGAACATTTTCGTGCACCGGTGCCGTTGATGCGCACGAAAATCCGTCCGGAGCCGTTTCGAGCGCCGAACTGCCTGAAGTGTTTTCCAGACCCTAGAAACTCCCCAAAACCGTTTTTAACAGAAAAGCATCTCGAAATGTCCTAAAACGCGCATCTGAACATTTTCGTGCACAGGTGCCGTTGATGCGCACGAAAATCCGTCCGGAGCAGTTTCGAGCGCCGAACTGCCTGAAGTGTTCTCCAGACCCTAGAAACTCCCCAAGACCGTTTTTAACAGAAAAGCATCTCGAAATGTCCTAAAACGCGCATCTGAACATTTTCGTGCACAGGTGCCGTAGATGCGCACAAAAATCCGTCCGGAGCAGTTTCGAGCGCCGAACTGCCTGAAGAGTTTTCCAGACCCTAGAAACTCTCCAAAACCGTTTTTAACAGAAAAGCATCTCGAAATGTCCTAAAACGCGCATCTGAACATTTTCGTGCACAGGTGCCGTTGATGCGCACGAAAATCCGTCCGGAGCAGTTTCGAGCGCCGAACTGCCTGAAGTGTTTTCCAGACCCTAGAAACTCCCCAAAACCGTTTTTAAACGAGAAGCATCTCGAAATGTCCTAAAACGCGCATCTGAAAATTTTCGTGCACAGGTGCCGTAGATGCACACGAAAATCCGTCCGGAGCCGTTTCGAGCGCCGAACTGCCTGAAGTGTTTTCCAGACCCTAGAAACTCCCCAAAACCGTTTTTAACAGAAAAGCATCTCGAAATGTCCTAAAACGCGCATCTGAACATTTTCGTGCACAGGTGCCGTAGATGCGCACGAAAATCCGTCCGAAGCAGTTTCGAGCGCCGAACTGCCTGAAGTGTTTTCCAGACCCTAGAAACTCCCCAAAACCGTTTTTAACAGAAAAGCATCTCGAAATGTCCTAAAACGCGCATCTGAACATTTTCGTGCACAGGTGCCGTAGATGCGCACGAAAATCCGTCCGGAGCAGTTTCGAGCGCCGAACTGCCTGAAGTGTTTTCCAGACCCTAGAAACTCCCCAAAACCGTTTTTAACAGAAAAGCATCTCGAAATGTCCTAAAACGCGCATCTGAACATTTTCGTGCACAGGTGCCGTAGATGCGCACGAAAATCCGTCCGGAGCAGTTTCGAGCGCCGAACTGCCTGAAGTGTTTTCCAGACCCTAGAAACTCCCCAAAACAGTTTTTAAACGAAAAGCATCTCGAAATGTCCTAAAACGCGCATCTGAAAATTTTCGTGCACAGGTGCCGTAGATGCGCACGAAAATCCGTCCGAAGCAGTTTCGAGCGCCGAACTGCCTGAAGTGTTTTCCAGACCCTAGAAACTCCCCAAAACCGTTTTTAACAGAAAAGCATCTCGAAATGTCCTAAAACGCGCATCTGAACATTTTCGTGCACAGGTGCCGTTGATGCGCACGAAAATCCGTCCGGAGCAGTTTCGAGCGCCGAACTGCCTGAAGTGTTTTCCAGACCCTAGAAACTCCCCAAAACCGTTTTTAACAGAAAAGCATCTCGAAATGTCCTAAAACGCGCATCTGAACATTTTCGTGCACAGGTGCCGTAGATGCGCACGAAAATCCGTCCGGAGCAGTTTCGAGCGCCGAACTGCCTGAAGTGTTTTCCAGACCCTAGAAACTCCCCAAAACCGTTTTTAACAGAAAAGTATCTCGAAATGTCCTAAAACGCCCATCTGAACATTTTCGTGCACAGGTGCCGTTGATGCGCACGAAAATCCGTCCGGAGCAATTTCGAGAGCCGAACTGCCTGAAGTGTTTTCCAGACCCTAGAAACTCCCGAAAACCGTTTTTAACAGAAAAGCATCTCGAAATGTCCTAAAACGCGCATCTGAACATTTTCGTGCATAGGTGCCGTTGATGCGCACGAAAATCCGTCCGGAGCAGTTTCGAGAGCCGAACTGCCTGAAGTGTTTTCCAGACCCTAGAAACTCCCCAAAACCGTTTTTAAACGAAAAGCATCTCGAAATGTCCTAAAACGCGCATCTGAAAATTTTCGTGCACAGGTGCCGTAGATGCGCACGAAAATCCGTCCGAAGCAGTTTCGAGCGCCGAACTGCCTGAAGCGTTTTCCAGACCCTAGAAACTCCCCAAAACCGTTTTTAACAGAAAAGCATCTCGAAATGTCCTAAAACGCGCATCTGAACATTTTCGTGCACAGGTGCCGTTGATGCGCACGAAAATCCGTCCGGAGCAGTTTCGAGCGCCGAACTGCCTGAAGTGTTTTCCAGACCCTAGAAACTCCCCAAAACCGTTTTTAACAGAAAAGCATCTCGAAATGTCCTAAAACGCGCATCTGAACATTTTCGTGCACAGGTGCCGTAGATGCGCACGAAAATCCGTCCGGAGCAGTTTCGAGAGCCGAACTGCCTGAAGTGTTTTCCAGACCCTAGAAACTCCCTAAAACCGTTTTTAACAGAAAAGCATCTCGAAATGTCCTAAAACGCGCATCTGAACATTTTCGTGCATAGGTGCCGTTGATGCGCACGAAAATCCGTCCGGAGCAGTTTCGAGAGCCGAACTGCCTGAAGTGTTTTCCAGACCCTAGAAACTCCCCAAAACCGTTTTTAATAGAAAAGCATCTCGAAATGTCCTAAAACGCGCATCTGAACATTTTCGTGCACAGGTGCCGTAGATGCGCACGAAAATCCGTCCGGAGCAGTTTCGAGCGCCGAACTGCCTGAAGTGTTTTCCAGACCCTAGAAACTCCCCTAAACCGTTTTTAACAGAAAAGCATCTCGAAATGTCTTAAAATGCGCATCTGAACATTTTCGTGCACAGGTGCCGTAGATGCGTACGAAAATCTGTCCGGAGCCGTTTCGAGCGCCGAACTGCCTGAAGTGTTTTCCAGACCCTAGAAACTCCCCAAAACCGTTTTTAACAGAAAAGCATCTCGAAATGTCCTAAAACGCGCATCTGAACATTTTCGTGCACAGGTGCCGTTGATGCGCACGAAAATCCGTCCGGAGCAGTTTCGAGAGCCGAACTGCCTGAAGTGTTTTCCAGACCCTCGAAACTCCCTAAAACCGTTTTTAACAGAAAAGCATCTCGAAATGTCCTAAAACGCGCATCTGAACATTTTCGTGCACAGGTGCCGTAGATGCGCACGAAAATCCGTCCGGAGCAGTTTCGAGCGCCGAACTGCCTGAAGTGTTTTCCAGACCCTAGAAACTCCCCAAAACCGTTTTTAAACGAAAAGCATCTCGAAATGTCCTAAAACGCGCATCTGAACATTTTCGTGCACTGGTGCCGTTGATGCGCACGAAAATCCGTCCGGAGCAGTTTCGAGCGCCGAACTGCCTGAAGTGTTTTCCAGACCCTAGAAACTCCCTAAAACCGTTTTTAACAGAAAAGCATCTCGAAATGTCCTAAAACGCGCATCTGAACATTTTCGTGCACAGGTGCCGTAGATGCGCACGAAAATCCGTCCGGAGCAGTTTCGAGCGCCGAACTGCCTGAAGTGTTTTCCAGACCCTAGAAACTCCCCAAAACCGTTTTTAAACGAAAAGCATCTCGAAATGTCCTAAAACGCGCATCTGAACATTTTCGTGCACAGGTGCCGTAGATGCGCACGAAAATCCGTCCGGAGCAGTTTCGAGCGCCGAACTGCCTGAAGTGTTTTCCAGACCCTAGAAACTCCCCAAAACCGTTTTTAACAGAAAAGCATCTCGAAATGTCCTAAAACGGGCATCTGAACATTTTCGTGCACCGGTGCCGTTGATGCGCACGAAAATCCGTCCGGAGCCGTTTCGAGCGCCGAACTGCCTGAAGTGTTTTCCAGACCCTAGAAACTCCCCAAAACCGTTTTTAACAGAAAAGCATCTCGAAATGTCCTAAAACGCGCATCTGAACATTTTCGTGCACAGGTGCCGTTGATGCGCACGAAAATCCGTCCGGAGCAGTTTCGAGCGCCGAACTGCCTGAAGTGTTCTCCAGACCCTAGAAACTCCCCAAGACCGTTTTTAACAGAAAAGCATCTCGAAATGTCCTAAAACGCGCATCTGAACATTTTCGTGCACAGGTGCCGTAGATGCGCACAAAAATCCGTCCGGAGCAGTTTCGAGCGCCGAACTGCCTGAAGAGTTTTCCAGACCCTAGAAACTCTCCAAAACCGTTTTTAACAGAAAAGCATCTCGAAATGTCCTAAAACGCGCATCTGAACATTTTCGTGCACAGGTGCCGTTGATGCGCACGAAAATCCATCCGGAGCAGTTTCGAGCGCCGAACTGCCTGAAGTGTTTTCCAGACCCTAGAAACTCCCCAAAACCGTTTTTAAACGAGAAGCATCTCGAAATGTCCTAAAACGCGCATCTGAAAATTTTCGTGCACAGGTGCCGTAGATGCACACGAAAATCCGTCCGGAGCCGTTTCGAGCGCCGAACTGCCTGAAGTGTTTTCCAGACCCTAGAAACTCCCCAAAACCGTTTTTAACAGAAAAGCATCTCGAAATGTCCTAAAACGCGCATCTGAACATTTTCGTGCACAGGTGCCGTAGATGCGCACGAAAATCCGTCCGAAGCAGTTTCGAGCGCCGAACTGCCTGAAGTGTTTTCCAGACCCTAGAAACTCCCCAAAACCGTTTTTAACAGAAAAGCATCTCGAAATGTCCTAAAACGCGCATCTGAACATTTTCGTGCACAGGTGCCGTAGATGCGCACGAAAATCCGTCCGGAGCAGTTTCGAGCGCCGAACTGCCTGAAGTGTTTTCCAGACCCTAGAAACTCCCCAAAACCGTTTTTAACAGAAAAGCATCTCGAAATGTCCTAAAACGCGCATCTGAACATTTTCGTGCACAGGTGTCGTAGATGCGCACGAAAATCCGTCCGGAGCAGTTTCGAGCGCCGAACTGCCTGAAGTGTTTTCCAGACCCTAGAAACTCTCCAAAACCGTTTCTAAACGAAAAGCATCTCGAAATGTCCTAAAACGCGCATCTGAAAATTTTCGTGCACAGGTGCCGTAGATGCGCACGAAAATCCGCCCGGAGCCGTTTCGAGCGCCGAACTGCCTGAAGTGTTTTCCAGACCCTAGAAACTCCCCAAAACCGTTTTTAACAGAAAAGCATCTCGAAATGTCCTAAAACGCGAATCTGAACATTTTCGTGCACAGGTGCCGTAGATGCGTACGAAAATCCGTCCGGAGCAGTTTCGAGCGCCGAACTGCCTGAAGTGTTTTCCAGACCCTAGAAACTCCCCAAAACCGTTTTTAAACGAGAAGCATCTCGAAATGTCCTAAAACGCGCATCTGAAAATTTTCGTGCACAGGTGCCGTAGATGCACACGAAAATCCGTCCGGAGCCGTTTCGAGCGCCGAACTGCCTGAAGTGTTTTCCAGACCCTAGAAACTCCCCAAAACCGTTTTTAACAGAAAAGCATCTCGAAATGTCCTAAAACGCGCATCTGAACATTTTCGTGCACAGGTGCCGTAGATGCGCACGAAAATCCGTCCGGAGCAGTTTCGAGCGCCGAACTGCCTGAAGTGTTTTCCAGACCCTAGAAACTCCCCAAAACCGTTTTTAACAGAAAAGCATCTCGAAATGTCCTAAAACGCGCATCTGAACATTTTCGTGCACCGGTGCCGTTGATGCGCACGAAAATCCGTCCGGAGCCGTTTCGAGCGCCGAACTGCCTGAAGTGTTTTCCAGACCCTAGAAACTCCCCAAAACCGTTTTTAACAGAAAAGCATCTCGAAATGTCCTAAAACGCGCATCTGAACATTTTCGTGCACAGGTGCCGTTGATGCGCACGAAAATCCGTCCGGAGCAGTTTCGAGCGCCGAACTGCCTGAAGTGTTCTCCAGACCCTAGAAACTCCCCAAGACCGTTTTTAACAGAAAAGCATCTCGAAATGTCCTAAAACGCGCATCTGAACATTTTCGTGCACAGGTGCCGTAGATGCGCACAAAAATCCGTCCGGAGCAGTTTCGAGCGCCGAACTGCCTGAAGAGTTTTCCAGACCCTAGAAACTCTCCAAAACCGTTTTTAACAGAAAAGCATCTCGAAATGTCCTAAAACGCGCATCTGAACATTTTCGTGCACAGGTGCCGTTGATGCGCACGAAAATCCGTCCGGAGCAGTTTCGAGCGCCGAACTGCCTGAAGTGTTTTCCAGACCCTAGAAACTCCCCAAAACCGTTTTTAAACGAGAAGCATCTCGAAATGTCCTAAAACGCGCATCTGAAAATTTTCGTGCACAGGTGCCGTAGATGCACACGAAAATCCGTCCGGAGCCGTTTCGAGCGCCGAACTGCCTGAAGTGTTTTCCAGACCCTAGAAACTCCCCAAAACCGTTTTTAACAGAAAAGCATCTCGAAATGTCCTAAAACGCGCATCTGAACATTTTCGTGCACAGGTGCCGTAGATGCGCACGAAAATCCGTCCGAAGCAGTTTCGAGCGCCGAACTGCCTGAAGTGTTTTCCAGACCCTAGAAACTCCCCAAAACCGTTTTTAACAGAAAAGCATCTCGAAATGTCCTAAAACGCGCATCTGAACATTTTCGTGCACAGGTGCCGTAGATGCGCACGAAAATCCGTCCGGAGCAGTTTCGAGCGCCGAACTGCCTGAAGTGTTTTCCAGACCCTAGAAACTCCCCAAAACCGTTTTTAACAGAAAAGCATCTCGAAATGTCCTAAAACGCGCATCTGAACATTTTCGTGCACAGGTGCCGTAGATGCGCACGAAAATCCGTCCGGAGCAGTTTCGAGCGCCGAACTGCCTGAAGTGTTTTCCAGACCCTAGAAACTCCCCAAAACAGTTTTTAAACGAAAAGCATCTCGAAATGTCCTAAAACGCGCATCTGAAAATTTTCGTGCACAGGTGCCGTAGATGCGCACGAAAATCCGTCCGAAGCAGTTTCGAGCGCCGAACTGCCTGAAGTGTTTTCCAGACCCTAGAAACTCCCCAAAACCGTTTTTAACAGAAAAGCATCTCGAAATGTCCTAAAACGCGCATCTGAACATTTTCGTGCACAGGTGCCGTTGATGCGCACGAAAATCCGTCCGGAGCAGTTTCGAGCGCCGAACTGCCTGAAGTGTTTTCCAGACCCTAGAAACTCCCCAAAACCGTTTTTAACAGAAAAGCATCTCGAAATGTCCTAAAACGCGCATCTGAACATTTTCGTGCACAGGTGCCGTAGATGCGCACGAAAATCCGTCCGGAGCAGTTTCGAGCGCCGAACTGCCTGAAGTGTTTTCCAGACCCTAGAAACTCCCCAAAACCGTTTTTAACAGAAAAGTATCTCGAAATGTCCTAAAACGCGCATCTGAAAATTTTCGTGCACAGGTGCCGTAGATGCGCACGAAAATCCGCCCGGAGCCGTTTCGAGCGCCGAACTGCCTGAAGTGTTTTCCAGACCCTAGAAACTCCCCAAAACCGTTTTTAACAGAAAAGCATCTCGAAATGTCCTAAAACGCGAATCTGAACATTTTCGTGCACAGGTGCCGTAGATGCGTACGAAAATCCGTCCGGAGCAGTTTCGAGCGCCGAACTGCCTGAAGTGTTTTCCAGACCCTAGAAACTCCCCAAAACCGTTTTTAAACGAGAAGCATCTCGAAATGTCCTAAAACGCGCATCTGAAAATTTTCGTGCACAGGTGCCGTAGATGCACACGAAAATCCGTCCGAAGCAGTTTCGAGCGCCGAACTGCCTGAAGTGTTTTCCAGACCCTAGAAACTCCCCAAAACCGTTTTTAACAGAAAAGCATCTCGAAATGTCCTAAAACGCGCATCTGAACATTTTCGTGCACCGGTGCCGTTGATGCGCACGAAAATCCGTCCGGAGCCGTTTCGAGCGCCGAACTGCCTGAAGTGTTTTCCAGACCCTAGAAACTCCCCAAAACCGTTTTTAACAGAAAAGCATCTCGAAATGTCCTAAAACGCGCATCTGAACATTTTCGTGCACAGGTGCCGTTGATGCGCACGAAAATCCGTCCGGAGCAGTTTCGAGCGCCGAACTGCCTGAAGTGTTCTCCAGACCCTAGAAACTCCCCAAGACCGTTTTTAACAGAAAAGCATCTCGAAATGTCCTAAAACGCGCATCTGAACATTTTCGTGCACAGGTGCCGTAGATGCGCACAAAAATCCGTCCGGAGCAGTTTCGAGCGCCGAACTGCCTGAAGAGTTTTCCAGACCCTAGAAACTCTCCAAAACCGTTTTTAACAGAAAAGCATCTCGAAATGTCCTAAAACGCGCATCTGAACATTTTCGTGCACAGGTGCCGTAGATGCGCACGAAAATCCGTCCGGAGCAGTTTCGAGCGCCGAACTGCCTGAAGTGTTTTCCAGACCCTAGAAACTCCCCTAAACCGTTTTTAACAGAAAAGCATCTCGAAATGTCTTAAAATGCGCATCTGAACATTTTCGTGCACAGGTGCCGTAGATGCGTACGAAAATCTGTCCGGAGCCGTTTCGAGCGCCGAACTGCCTGAAGTGTTTTCCAGACCCTAGAAACTCCCCAAAACCGTTTTTAACAGAAAAGCATCTCGAAATGTCCTAAAACGCGCATCTGAACATTTTCGTGCACAGGTGCCGTTGATGCGCACGAAAATCCGTCCGGAGCAGTTTCGAGAGCCGAACTGCCTGAAGTGTTTTCCAGACCCTCGAAACTCCCTAAAACCGTTTTTAACAGAAAAGCATCTCGAAATGTCCTAAAACGCGCATCTGAACATTTTCGTGCACAGGTGCCGTAGATGCGCACGAAAATCCGTCCGGAGCAGTTTCGAGCGCCGAACTGCCTGAAGTGTTTTCCAGACCCTAGAAACTCCCCAAAACCGTTTTTAAACGAAAAGCATCTCGAAATGTCCTAAAACGCGCATCTGAACATTTTCGTGCACTGGTGCCGTTGATGCGCACGAAAATCCGTCCGGAGCAGTTTCGAGCGCCGAACTGCCTGAAGTGTTTTCCAGACCCTAGAAACTCCCTAAAACCGTTTTTAACAGAAAAGCATCTCGAAATGTCCTAAAACGCGCATCTGAACATTTTCGTGCACAGGTGCCGTAGATGCGCACGAAAATCCGTCCGGAGCAGTTTCGAGCGCCGAACTGCCTGAAGTGTTTTCCAGACCCTAGAAACTCCCCAAAACCGTTTTTAAACGAAAAGCATCTCGAAATGTCCTAAAACGCGCATCTGAACATTTTCGTGCACAGGTGCCGTAGATGCGCACGAAAATCCGTCCGGAGCAGTTTCGAGCGCCGAACTGCCTGAAGTGTTTTCCAGACCCTAGAAACTCCCCAAAACCGTTTTTAACAGAAAAGCATCTCGAAATGTCCTAAAACGGGCATCTGAACATTTTCGTGCACCGGTGCCGTTGATGCGCACGAAAATCCGTCCGGAGCCGTTTCGAGCGCCGAACTGCCTGAAGTGTTTTCCAGACCCTAGAAACTCCCCAAAACCGTTTTTAACAGAAAAGCATCTCGAAATGTCCTAAAACGCGCATCTGAACATTTTCGTGCACAGGTGCCGTTGATGCGCACGAAAATCCGTCCGGAGCAGTTTCGAGCGCCGAACTGCCTGAAGTGTTCTCCAGACCCTAGAAACTCCCCAAGACCGTTTTTAACAGAAAAGCATCTCGAAATGTCCTAAAACGCGCATCTGAACATTTTCGTGCACAGGTGCCGTAGATGCGCACAAAAATCCGTCCGGAGCAGTTTCGAGCGCCGAACTGCCTGAAGAGTTTTCCAGACCCTAGAAACTCTCCAAAACCGTTTTTAACAGAAAAGCATCTCGAAATGTCCTAAAACGCGCATCTGAACATTTTCGTGCACAGGTGCCGTTGATGCGCACGAAAATCCATCCGGAGCAGTTTCGAGCGCCGAACTGCCTGAAGTGTTTTCCAGACCCTAGAAACTCCCCAAAACCGTTTTTAAACGAGAAGCATCTCGAAATGTCCTAAAACGCGCATCTGAAAATTTTCGTGCACAGGTGCCGTAGATGCACACGAAAATCCGTCCGGAGCCGTTTCGAGCGCCGAACTGCCTGAAGTGTTTTCCAGACCCTAGAAACTCCCCAAAACCGTTTTTAACAGAAAAGCATCTCGAAATGTCCTAAAACGCGCATCTGAACATTTTCGTGCACAGGTGCCGTAGATGCGCACGAAAATCCGTCCGAAGCAGTTTCGAGCGCCGAACTGCCTGAAGTGTTTTCCAGACCCTAGAAACTCCCCAAAACCGTTTTTAACAGAAAAGCATCTCGAAATGTCCTAAAACGCGCATCTGAACATTTTCGTGCACAGGTGCCGTAGATGCGCACGAAAATCCGTCCGGAGCAGTTTCGAGCGCCGAACTGCCTGAAGTGTTTTCCAGACCCTAGAAACTCCCCAAAACCGTTTTTAACAGAAAAGCATCTCGAAATGTCCTAAAACGCGCATCTGAACATTTTCGTGCACAGGTGTCGTAGATGCGCACGAAAATCCGTCCGGAGCAGTTTCGAGCGCCGAACTGCCTGAAGTGTTTTCCAGACCCTAGAAACTCTCCAAAACCGTTTCTAAACGAAAAGCATCTCGAAATGTCCTAAAACGCGCATCTGAAAATTTTCGTGCACAGGTGCCGTAGATGCGCACGAAAATCCGCCCGGAGCCGTTTCGAGCGCCGAACTGCCTGAAGTGTTTTCCAGACCCTAGAAACTCCCCAAAACCGTTTTTAACAGAAAAGCATCTCGAAATGTCCTAAAACGCGAATCTGAACATTTTCGTGCACAGGTGCCGTAGATGCGTACGAAAATCCGTCCGGAGCAGTTTCGAGCGCCGAACTGCCTGAAGTGTTTTCCAGACCCTAGAAACTCCCCAAAACCGTTTTTAAACGAGAAGCATCTCGAAATGTCCTAAAACGCGCATCTGAAAATTTTCGTGCACAGGTGCCGTAGATGCACACGAAAATCCGTCCGGAGCCGTTTCGAGCGCCGAACTGCCTGAAGTGTTTTCCAGACCCTAGAAACTCCCCAAAACCGTTTTTAACAGAAAAGCATCTCGAAATGTCCTAAAACGCGCATCTGAACATTTTCGTGCACAGGTGCCGTAGATGCGCACGAAAATCCGTCCGGAGCAGTTTCGAGCGCCGAACTGCCTGAAGTGTTTTCCAGACCCTAGAAACTCCCCAAAACCGTTTTTAACAGAAAAGCATCTCGAAATGTCCTAAAACGCGCATCTGAACATTTTCGTGCACCGGTGCCGTTGATGCGCACGAAAATCCGTCCGGAGCCGTTTCGAGCGCCGAACTGCCTGAAGTGTTTTCCAGACCCTAGAAACTCCCCAAAACCGTTTTTAACAGAAAAGCATCTCGAAATGTCCTAAAACGCGCATCTGAACATTTTCGTGCACAGGTGCCGTTGATGCGCACGAAAATCCGTCCGGAGCAGTTTCGAGCGCCGAACTGCCTGAAGTGTTCTCCAGACCCTAGAAACTCCCCAAGACCGTTTTTAACAGAAAAGCATCTCGAAATGTCCTAAAACGCGCATCTGAACATTTTCGTGCACAGGTGCCGTAGATGCGCACAAAAATCCGTCCGGAGCAGTTTCGAGCGCCGAACTGCCTGAAGAGTTTTCCAGACCCTAGAAACTCTCCAAAACCGTTTTTAACAGAAAAGCATCTCGAAATGTCCTAAAACGCGCATCTGAACATTTTCGTGCACAGGTGCCGTTGATGCGCACGAAAATCCGTCCGGAGCAGTTTCGAGCGCCGAACTGCCTGAAGTGTTTTCCAGACCCTAGAAACTCCCCAAAACCGTTTTTAAACGAGAAGCATCTCGAAATGTCCTAAAACGCGCATCTGAAAATTTTCGTGCACAGGTGCCGTAGATGCACACGAAAATCCGTCCGGAGCCGTTTCGAGCGCCGAACTGCCTGAAGTGTTTTCCAGACCCTAGAAACTCCCCAAAACCGTTTTTAACAGAAAAGCATCTCGAAATGTCCTAAAACGCGCATCTGAACATTTTCGTGCACAGGTGCCGTAGATGCGCACGAAAATCCGTCCGAAGCAGTTTCGAGCGCCGAACTGCCTGAAGTGTTTTCCAGACCCTAGAAACTCCCCAAAACCGTTTTTAACAGAAAAGCATCTCGAAATGTCCTAAAACGCGCATCTGAACATTTTCGTGCACAGGTGCCGTAGATGCGCACGAAAATCCGTCCGGAGCAGTTTCGAGCGCCGAACTGCCTGAAGTGTTTTCCAGACCCTAGAAACTCCCCAAAACCGTTTTTAACAGAAAAGCATCTCGAAATGTCCTAAAACGCGCATCTGAACATTTTCGTGCACAGGTGCCGTAGATGCGCACGAAAATCCGTCCGGAGCAGTTTCGAGCGCCGAACTGCCTGAAGTGTTTTCCAGACCCTAGAAACTCCCCAAAACAGTTTTTAAACGAAAAGCATCTCGAAATGTCCTAAAACGCGCATCTGAAAATTTTCGTGCACAGGTGCCGTAGATGCGCACGAAAATCCGTCCGAAGCAGTTTCGAGCGCCGAACTGCCTGAAGTGTTTTCCAGACCCTAGAAACTCCCCAAAACCGTTTTTAACAGAAAAGCATCTCGAAATGTCCTAAAACGCGCATCTGAACATTTTCGTGCACAGGTGCCGTTGATGCGCACGAAAATCCGTCCGGAGCAGTTTCGAGCGCCGAACTGCCTGAAGTGTTTTCCAGACCCTAGAAACTCCCCAAAACCGTTTTTAACAGAAAAGCATCTCGAAATGTCCTAAAACGCGCATCTGAACATTTTCGTGCACAGGTGCCGTAGATGCGCACGAAAATCCGTCCGGAGCAGTTTCGAGCGCCGAACTGCCTGAAGTGTTTTCCAGACCCTAGAAACTCCCCAAAACCGTTTTTAACAGAAAAGTATCTCGAAATGTCCTAAAACGCCCATCTGAACATTTTCGTGCACAGGTGCCGTTGATGCGCACGAAAATCCGTCCGGAGCAATTTCGAGAGCCGAACTGCCTGAAGTGTTTTCCAGACCCTAGAAACTCCCGAAAACCGTTTTTAACAGAAAAGCATCTCGAAATGTCCTAAAACGCGCATCTGAACATTTTCGTGCATAGGTGCCGTTGATGCGCACGAAAATCCGTCCGGAGCAGTTTCGAGAGCCGAACTGCCTGAAGTGTTTTCCAGACCCTAGAAACTCCCCAAAACCGTTTTTAAACGAAAAGCATCTCGAAATGTCCTAAAACGCGCATCTGAAAATTTTCGTGCACAGGTGCCGTAGATGCGCACGAAAATCCGTCCGAAGCAGTTTCGAGCGCCGAACTGCCTGAAGCGTTTTCCAGACCCTAGAAACTCCCCAAAACCGTTTTTAACAGAAAAGCATCTCGAAATGTCCTAAAACGCGCATCTGAACATTTTCGTGCACAGGTGCCGTTGATGCGCACGAAAATCCGTCCGGAGCAGTTTCGAGCGCCGAACTGCCTGAAGTGTTTTCCAGACCCTAGAAACTCCCCAAAACCGTTTTTAACAGAAAAGCATCTCGAAATGTCCTAAAACGCGCATCTGAACATTTTCGTGCACAGGTGCCGTAGATGCGCACGAAAATCCGTCCGGAGCAGTTTCGAGAGCCGAACTGCCTGAAGTGTTTTCCAGACCCTAGAAACTCCCTAAAACCGTTTTTAACAGAAAAGCATCTCGAAATGTCCTAAAACGCGCATCTGAACATTTTCGTGCATAGGTGCCGTTGATGCGCACGAAAATCCGTCCGGAGCAGTTTCGAGAGCCGAACTGCCTGAAGTGTTTTCCAGACCCTAGAAACTCCCCAAAACCGTTTTTAATAGAAAAGCATCTCGAAATGTCCTAAAACGCGCATCTGAACATTTTCGTGCACAGGTGCCGTAGATGCGCACGAAAATCCGTCCGGAGCAGTTTCGAGCGCCGAACTGCCTGAAGTGTTTTCCAGACCCTAGAAACTCCCCTAAACCGTTTTTAACAGAAAAGCATCTCGAAATGTCTTAAAATGCGCATCTGAACATTTTCGTGCACAGGTGCCGTAGATGCGTACGAAAATCTGTCCGGAGCCGTTTCGAGCGCCGAACTGCCTGAAGTGTTTTCCAGACCCTAGAAACTCCCCAAAACCGTTTTTAACAGAAAAGCATCTCGAAATGTCCTAAAACGCGCATCTGAACATTTTCGTGCACAGGTGCCGTTGATGCGCACGAAAATCCGTCCGGAGCAGTTTCGAGCGCCGAACTGCCTGAAGTGTTTTCCAGACCCTAGAAACTCCCCAAAACCGTTTTTAACAGAAAAGCATCTCGAAATGTCCTAAAACGCGCATCTGAACATTTTCGTGCACAGGTGCCGTAGATGCGCACGAAAATCCGTCCGGAGCAGTTTCGAGCGCCGAACTGCCTGAAGTGTTTTCCAGACCCTAGAAACTCCCCAAAACCGTTTTTAACAGAAAAGTATCTCGAAATGTCCTAAAACGCCCATCTGAACATTTTCGTGCACAGGTGCCGTTGATGCGCACGAAAATCCGTCCGGAGCAATTTCGAGAGCCGAACTGCCTGAAGTGTTTTCCAGACCCTAGAAACTCCCGAAAACCGTTTTTAACAGAAAAGCATCTCGAAATGTCCTAAAACGCGCATCTGAACATTTTCGTGCATAGGTGCCGTTGATGCGCACGAAAATCCGTCCGGAGCAGTTTCGAGAGCCGAACTGCCTGAAGTGTTTTCCAGACCCTAGAAACTCCCCAAAACCGTTTTTAAACGAAAAGCATCTCGAAATGTCCTAAAACGCGCATCTGAAAATTTTCGTGCACAGGTGCCGTAGATGCGCACGAAAATCCGTCCGAAGCAGTTTCGAGCGCCGAACTGCCTGAAGCGTTTTCCAGACCCTAGAAACTCCCCAAAACCGTTTTTAACAGAAAAGCATCTCGAAATGTCCTAAAACGCGCATCTGAACATTTTCGTGCACAGGTGCCGTTGATGCGCACGAAAATCCGTCCGGAGCAGTTTCGAGCGCCGAACTGCCTGAAGTGTTTTCCAGACCCTAGAAACTCCCCAAAACCGTTTTTAACAGAAAAGCATCTCGAAATGTCCTAAAACGCGCATCTGAACATTTTCGTGCACAGGTGCCGTAGATGCGCACGAAAATCCGTCCGGAGCAGTTTCGAGAGCCGAACTGCCTGAAGTGTTTTCCAGACCCTAGAAACTCCCTAAAACCGTTTTTAACAGAAAAGCATCTCGAAATGTCCTAAAACGCGCATCTGAACATTTTCGTGCATAGGTGCCGTTGATGCGCACGAAAATCCGTCCGGAGCAGTTTCGAGAGCCGAACTGCCTGAAGTGTTTTCCAGACCCTAGAAACTCCCCAAAACCGTTTTTAATAGAAAAGCATCTCGAAATGTCCTAAAACGCGCATCTGAACATTTTCGTGCACAGGTGCCGTAGATGCGCACGAAAATCCGTCCGGAGCAGTTTCGAGCGCCGAACTGCCTGAAGTGTTTTCCAGACCCTAGAAACTCCCCTAAACCGTTTTTAACAGAAAAGCATCTCGAAATGTCTTAAAATGCGCATCTGAACATTTTCGTGCACAGGTGCCGTAGATGCGTACGAAAATCTGTCCGGAGCCGTTTCGAGCGCCGAACTGCCTGAAGTGTTTTCCAGACCCTAGAAACTCCCCAAAACCGTTTTTAACAGAAAAGCATCTCGAAATGTCCTAAAACGCGCATCTGAACATTTTCGTGCACAGGTGCCGTTGATGCGCACGAAAATCCGTCCGGAGCAGTTTCGAGAGCCGAACTGCCTGAAGTGTTTTCCAGACCCTCGAAACTCCCTAAAACCGTTTTTAACAGAAAAGCATCTCGAAATGTCCTAAAACGCGCATCTGAACATTTTCGTGCACAGGTGCCGTAGATGCGCACGAAAATCCGTCCGGAGCAGTTTCGAGCGCCGAACTGCCTGAAGTGTTTTCCAGACCCTAGAAACTCCCCAAAACCGTTTTTAAACGAAAAGCATCTCGAAATGTCCTAAAACGCGCATCTGAACATTTTCGTGCACTGGTGCCGTTGATGCGCACGAAAATCCGTCCGGAGCAGTTTCGAGCGCCGAACTGCCTGAAGTGTTTTCCAGACCCTAGAAACTCCCTAAAACCGTTTTTAACAGAAAAGCATCTCGAAATGTCCTAAAACGCGCATCTGAACATTTTCGTGCACAGGTGCCGTAGATGCGCACGAAAATCCGTCCGGAGCAGTTTCGAGCGCCGAACTGCCTGAAGTGTTTTCCAGACCCTAGAAACTCCCTAAAACCGTTTCTAAACGAAAACCATCTCGAAATGTCCTAAAACGCGCATCTGAACATTTTCGTGCACAGGTGCCGTTGATGCGCACGAAAATCCGTCCGGAGCAGTTTCGAGAGCCGAACTGCGTGAAGTGTTTTCCAGACCCTAGAAACTCCCCAAAACCGTTTTTAACAGAAAAGCATCTCGAAATGTCCTAAAACGCGCATCTGAACATTTTCGTGCACAGGTGCCGTAGATGCGCACGAAAATCCGTCCGTAGCCGTTTCGAGCGCCGAACTGCCTGAAGTGTTTTCCAGACCCTAGAAACTCCCCAAAACCGTTTTTAAACGAAAAGCATCTCGAAATACCTAAAACGCGCATCTGAAAATTTTCGTGCACAGGTGCCGTAGATGCGCACGAAAATCCGTCCGGAGCCGTTTCGAGCGCCGAACTGCCTGAAGTGTTTTCCAGACCCTAGAAACTCCCTAAAACCGTTTTTAACAGAAAAGCATCTCGAAATGTCCTAAAACGCGCATCTGAACATTTTCGTGCATAGGTGCCGTTGATGCGCACGAAAATCCGTCCGGAGCAGTTTCGAGAGCCGAACTGCCTGAAGTGTTTTCCAGACCCTAGAAACTCCCCAAAACCGTTTTTAACAGAAAAGCATCTCGAAATGTCCTAAAACGCGCATCTGAACATTTTCGTGCACAGGTGCCGTAGATGCGCACGAAAATCCGTCCGGAGCAGTTTCGAGCGCCGAACTGCCTGAAGTGTTTTCCAGACCCTAGAAACTCCCCAAAACCGTTTTTAACAGAAAAGCATCTCGAAATGTCCTAAAACGCGCATCTGAACATTTTCGTGCACAGGTGTCGTAGATGCGCACGAAAATCCGTCCGGAGCAGTTTCGAGCGCCGAACTGCCTGAAGTGTTTTCCAGACCCTAGAAACTCTCCAAAACCGTTTCTAAACGAAAAGCATCTCGAAATGTCCTAAAACGCGCATCTGAAAATTTTCGTGCACAGGTGCCGTAGATGCGCACGAAAATCCGCCCGGAGCCGTTTCGAGCGCCGAACTGCCTGAAGTGTTTTCCAGACCCTAGAAACTCCCCAAAACCGTTTTTAACAGAAAAGCATCTCGAAATGTCCTAAAACGCGAATCTGAACATTTTCGTGCACAGGTGCCGTAGATGCGTACGAAAATCCGTCCGGAGCAGTTTCGAGCGCCGAACTGCCTGAAGTGTTTTCCAGACCCTAGAAACTCCCCAAAACCGTTTTTAAACGAGAAGCATCTCGAAATGTCCTAAAACGCGCATCTGAAAATTTTCGTGCACAGGTGCCGTAGATGCACACGAAAATCCGTCCGGAGCCGTTTCGAGCGCCGAACTGCCTGAAGTGTTTTCCAGACCCTAGAAACTCCCCAAAACCGTTTTTAACAGAAAAGCATCTCGAAATGTCCTAAAACGCGCATCTGAACATTTTCGTGCACAGGTGCCGTAGATGCGCACGAAAATCCGTCCGGAGCAGTTTCGAGCGCCGAACTGCCTGAAGTGTTTTCCAGACCCTAGAAACTCCCCAAAACCGTTTTTAACAGAAAAGCATCTCGAAATGTCCTAAAACGCGCATCTGAACATTTTCGTGCACCGGTGCCGTTGATGCGCACGAAAATCCGTCCGGAGCCGTTTCGAGCGCCGAACTGCCTGAAGTGTTTTCCAGACCCTAGAAACTCCCCAAAACCGTTTTTAACAGAAAAGCATCTCGAAATGTCCTAAAACGCGCATCTGAACATTTTCGTGCACAGGTGCCGTTGATGCGCACGAAAATCCGTCCGGAGCAGTTTCGAGCGCCGAACTGCCTGAAGTGTTCTCCAGACCCTAGAAACTCCCCAAGACCGTTTTTAACAGAAAAGCATCTCGAAATGTCCTAAAACGCGCATCTGAACATTTTCGTGCACAGGTGCCGTAGATGCGCACAAAAATCCGTCCGGAGCAGTTTCGAGCGCCGAACTGCCTGAAGAGTTTTCCAGACCCTAGAAACTCTCCAAAACCGTTTTTAACAGAAAAGCATCTCGAAATGTCCTAAAACGCGCATCTGAACATTTTCGTGCACAGGTGCCGTTGATGCGCACGAAAATCCGTCCGGAGCAGTTTCGAGCGCCGAACTGCCTGAAGTGTTTTCCAGACCCTAGAAACTCCCCAAAACCGTTTTTAAACGAGAAGCATCTCGAAATGTCCTAAAACGCGCATCTGAAAATTTTCGTGCACAGGTGCCGTAGATGCACACGAAAATCCGTCCGGAGCCGTTTCGAGCGCCGAACTGCCTGAAGTGTTTTCCAGACCCTAGAAACTCCCCAAAACCGTTTTTAACAGAAAAGCATCTCGAAATGTCCTAAAACGCGCATCTGAACATTTTCGTGCACAGGTGCCGTAGATGCGCACGAAAATCCGTCCGAAGCAGTTTCGAGCGCCGAACTGCCTGAAGTGTTTTCCAGACCCTAGAAACTCCCCAAAACCGTTTTTAACAGAAAAGCATCTCGAAATGTCCTAAAACGCGCATCTGAACATTTTCGTGCACAGGTGCCGTAGATGCGCACGAAAATCCGTCCGGAGCAGTTTCGAGCGCCGAACTGCCTGAAGTGTTTTCCAGACCCTAGAAACTCCCCAAAACCGTTTTTAACAGAAAAGCATCTCGAAATGTCCTAAAACGCGCATCTGAACATTTTCGTGCACAGGTGCCGTAGATGCGCACGAAAATCCGTCCGGAGCAGTTTCGAGCGCCGAACTGCCTGAAGTGTTTTCCAGACCCTAGAAACTCCCCAAAACCGTTTTTAAACGAAAAGCATCTCGAAATGTCCTAAAACGCGCATCTGAAAATTTTCGTGCACAGGTGCCGTAGATGCGCACGAAAATCCGTCCGAAGCAGTTTCGAGCGCCGAACTGCCTGAAGTGTTTTCCAGACCCTAGAAACTCCCCAAAACCGTTTTTAACAGAAAAGCATCTCGAAATGTCCTAAAACGCGCATCTGAACATTTTCGTGCACAGGTGCCGTTGATGCGCACGAAAATCCGTCCGGAGCAGTTTCGAGCGCCGAACTGCCTGAAGTGTTTTCCAGACCCTAGAAACTCCCCAAAACCGTTTTTAACAGAAAAGCATCTCGAAATGTCCTAAAACGCGCATCTGAACATTTTCGTGCACAGGTGCCGTAGATGCGCACGAAAATCCGTCCGGAGCAGTTTCGAGCGCCGAACTGCCTGAAGTGTTTTCCAGACCCTAGAAACTCCCCAAAACCGTTTTTAACAGAAAAGTATCTCGAAATGTCCTAAAACGCCCATCTGAACATTTTCGTGCACAGGTGCCGTTGATGCGCACGAAAATCCGTCCGGAGCAATTTCGAGAGCCGAACTGCCTGAAGTGTTTTCCAGACCCTAGAAACTCCCGAAAACCGTTTTTAACAGAAAAGCATCTCGAAATGTCCTAAAACGCGCATCTGAACATTTTCGTGCATAGGTGCCGTTGATGCGCACGAAAATCCGTCCGGAGCAGTTTCGAGAGCCGAACTGCCTGAAGTGTTTTCCAGACCCTAGAAACTCCCCAAAACCGTTTTTAAACGAAAAGCATCTCGAAATGTCCTAAAACGCGCATCTGAAAATTTTCGTGCACAGGTGCCGTAGATGCGCACGAAAATCCGTCCGAAGCAGTTTCGAGCGCCGAACTGCCTGAAGCGTTTTCCAGACCCTAGAAACTCCCCAAAACCGTTTTTAACAGAAAAGCATCTCGAAATGTCCTAAAACGCGCATCTGAACATTTTCGTGCACAGGTGCCGTTGATGCGCACGAAAATCCGTCCGGAGCAGTTTCGAGCGCCGAACTGCCTGAAGTGTTTTCCAGACCCTAGAAACTCCCCAAAACCGTTTTTAACAGAAAAGCATCTCGAAATGTCCTAAAACGCGCATCTGAACATTTTCGTGCACAGGTGCCGTAGATGCGCACGAAAATCCGTCCGGAGCAGTTTCGAGAGCCGAACTGCCTGAAGTGTTTTCCAGACCCTAGAAACTCCCTAAAACCGTTTTTAACAGAAAAGCATCTCGAAATGTCCTAAAACGCGCATCTGAACATTTTCGTGCATAGGTGCCGTTGATGCGCACGAAAATCCGTCCGGAGCAGTTTCGAGAGCCGAACTGCCTGAAGTGTTTTCCAGACCCTAGAAACTCCCCAAAACCGTTTTTAATAGAAAAGCATCTCGAAATGTCCTAAAACGCGCATCTGAACATTTTCGTGCACAGGTGCCGTAGATGCGCACGAAAATCCGTCCGGAGCAGTTTCGAGCGCCGAACTGCCTGAAGTGTTTTCCAGACCCTAGAAACTCCCCTAAACCGTTTTTAACAGAAAAGCATCTCGAAATGTCTTAAAATGCGCATCTGAACATTTTCGTGCACAGGTGCCGTAGATGCGTACGAAAATCTGTCCGGAGCCGTTTCGAGCGCCGAACTGCCTGAAGTGTTTTCCAGACCCTAGAAACTCCCCAAAACCGTTTTTAACAGAAAAGCATCTCGAAATGTCCTAAAACGCGCATCTGAACATTTTCGTGCACAGGTGCCGTTGATGCGCACGAAAATCCGTCCGGAGCAGTTTCGAGAGCCGAACTGCCTGAAGTGTTTTCCAGACCCTCGAAACTCCCTAAAACCGTTTTTAACAGAAAAGCATCTCGAAATGTCCTAAAACGCGCATCTGAACATTTTCGTGCACAGGTGCCGTAGATGCGCACGAAAATCCGTCCGGAGCAGTTTCGAGCGCCGAACTGCCTGAAGTGTTTTCCAGACCCTAGAAACTCCCCAAAACCGTTTTTAAACGAAAAGCATCTCGAAATGTCCTAAAACGCGCATCTGAACATTTTCGTGCACTGGTGCCGTTGATGCGCACGAAAATCCGTCCGGAGCAGTTTCGAGCGCCGAACTGCCTGAAGTGTTTTCCAGACCCTAGAAACTCCCTAAAACCGTTTTTAACAGAAAAGCATCTCGAAATGTCCTAAAACGCGCATCTGAACATTTTCGTGCACAGGTGCCGTAGATGCGCACGAAAATCCGTCCGGAGCAGTTTCGAGCGCCGAACTGCCTGAAGTGTTTTCCAGACCCTAGAAACTCCCTAAAACCGTTTCTAAACGAAAACCATCTCGAAATGTCCTAAAACGCGCATCTGAACATTTTCGTGCACAGGTGCCGTTGATGCGCACGAAAATCCGTCCGGAGCAGTTTCGAGAGCCGAACTGCGTGAAGTGTTTTCCAGACCCTAGAAACTCCCCAAAACCGTTTTTAACAGAAAAGCATCTCGAAATGTCCTAAAACGCGCATCTGAACATTTTCGTGCACAGGTGCCGTAGATGCGCACGAAAATCCGTCCGTAGCCGTTTCGAGCGCCGAACTGCCTGAAGTGTTTTCCAGACCCTAGAAACTCCCCAAAACCGTTTTTAAACGAAAAGCATCTCGAAATACCTAAAACGCGCATCTGAAAATTTTCGTGCACAGGTGCCGTAGATGCGCACGAAAATCCGTCCGGAGCCGTTTCGAGCGCCGAACTGCCTGAAGTGTTTTCCAGACCCTAGAAACTCCCTAAAACCGTTTTTAACAGAAAAGCATCTCGAAATGTCCTAAAACGCGCATCTGAACATTTTCGTGCATAGGTGCCGTTGATGCGCACGAAAATCCGTCCGGAGCAGTTTCGAGAGCCGAACTGCCTGAAGTGTTTTCCAGACCCTAGAAACTCCCCAAAACCGTTTTTAACAGAAAAGCATCTCGAAATGTCCTAAAACGCGCATCTGAACATTTTCGTGCACAGGTGCCGTAGATGCGCACGAAAATCCGTCCGGAGCAGTTTCGAGCGCCGAACTGCCTGAAGTGTTTTCCAGACCCTAGAAACTCCCCAAAACCGTTTTTAACAGAAAAGCATCTCGAAATGTCCTAAAACGCGCATCTGAACATTTTCGTGCACAGGTGTCGTAGATGCGCACGAAAATCCGTCCGGAGCAGTTTCGAGCGCCGAACTGCCTGAAGTGTTTTCCAGACCCTAGAAACTCTCCAAAACCGTTTCTAAACGAAAAGCATCTCGAAATGTCCTAAAACGCGCATCTGAAAATTTTCGTGCACAGGTGCCGTAGATGCGCACGAAAATCCGCCCGGAGCCGTTTCGAGCGCCGAACTGCCTGAAGTGTTTTCCAGACCCTAGAAACTCCCCAAAACCGTTTTTAACAGAAAAGCATCTCGAAATATCCTAAAACGCGAATCTGAACATTTTCGTGCACAGGTGCCGTAGATGCGTACGAAAATCCGTCCGGAGCAGTTTCGAGCGCCGAACTGCCTGAAGTGTTTTCCAGACCCTAGAAACTCCCCAAAACCGTTTTTAAACGAGAAGCATCTCGAAATGTCCTAAAACGCGCATCTGAAAATTTTCGTGCACAGGTGCCGTAGATGCACACGAAAATCCGTCCGGAGCCGTTTCGAGCGCCGAACTGCCTGAAGTGTTTTCCAGACCCTAGAAACTCCCCAAAACCGTTTTTAACAGAAAAGCATCTCGAAATGTCCTAAAACGCGCATCTGAACATTTTCGTGCACAGGTGCCGTAGATGCGCACGAAAATCCGTCCGGAGCAGTTTCGAGCGCCGAACTGCCTGAAGTGTTTTCCAGACCCTAGAAACTCCCCAAAACCGTTTTTAACAGAAAAGCATCTCGAAATGTCCTAAAACGCGCATCTGAACATTTTCGTGCACCGGTGCCGTTGATGCGCACGAAAATCCGTCCGGAGCCGTTTCGAGCGCCGAACTGCCTGAAGTGTTTTCCAGACCCTAGAAACTCCCCAAAACCGTTTTTAACAGAAAAGCATCTCGAAATGTCCTAAAACGCGCATCTGAACATTTTCGTGCACAGGTGCCGTTGATGCGCACGAAAATCCGTCCGGAGCAGTTTCGAGCGCCGAACTGCCTGAAGTGTTCTCCAGACCCTAGAAACTCCCCAAGACCGTTTTTAACAGAAAAGCATCTCGAAATGTCCTAAAACGCGCATCTGAACATTTTCGTGCACAGGTGCCGTAGATGCGCACAAAAATCCGTCCGGAGCAGTTTCGAGCGCCGAACTGCCTGAAGAGTTTTCCAGACCCTAGAAACTCTCCAAAACCGTTTTTAACAGAAAAGCATCTCGAAATGTCCTAAAACGCGCATCTGAACATTTTCGTGCACAGGTGCCGTTGATGCGCACGAAAATCCGTCCGGAGCAGTTTCGAGCGCCGAACTGCCTGAAGTGTTTTCCAGACCCTAGAAACTCCCCAAAACCGTTTTTAAACGAGAAGCATCTCGAAATGTCCTAAAACGCGCATCTGAAAATTTTCGTGCACAGGTGCCGTAGATGCACACGAAAATCCGTCCGGAGCCGTTTCGAGCGCCGAACTGCCTGAAGTGTTTTCCAGACCCTAGAAACTCCCCAAAACCGTTTTTAACAGAAAAGCATCTCGAAATGTCCTAAAACGCGCATCTGAACATTTTCGTGCACAGGTGCCGTAGATGCGCACGAAAATCCGTCCGAAGCAGTTTCGAGCGCCGAACTGCCTGAAGTGTTTTCCAGACCCTAGAAACTCCCCAAAACCGTTTTTAACAGAAAAGCATCTCGAAATGTCCTAAAACGCGCATCTGAACATTTTCGTGCACAGGTGCCGTAGATGCGCACGAAAATCCGTCCGGAGCAGTTTCGAGCGCCGAACTGCCTGAAGTGTTTTCCAGACCCTAGAAACTCCCCAAAACCGTTTTTAACAGAAAAGCATCTCGAAATGTCCTAAAACGCGCATCTGAACATTTTCGTGCACAGGTGCCGTAGATGCGCACGAAAATCCGTCCGGAGCAGTTTCGAGCGCCGAACTGCCTGAAGTGTTTTCCAGACCCTAGAAACTCCCCAAAACCGTTTTTAAACGAAAAGCATCTCGAAATGTCCTAAAACGCGCATCTGAAAATTTTCGTGCACAGGTGCCGTAGATGCGCACGAAAATCCGTCCGAAGCAGTTTCGAGCGCCGAACTGCCTGAAGTGTTTTCCAGACCCTAGAAACTCCCCAAAACCGTTTTTAACAGAAAAGCATCTCGAAATGTCCTAAAACGCGCATCTGAACATTTTCGTGCACAGGTGCCGTTGATGCGCACGAAAATCCGTCCGGAGCAGTTTCGAGCGCCGAACTGCCTGAAGTGTTTTCCAGACCCTAGAAACTCCCCAAAACCGTTTTTAACAGAAAAGCATCTCGAAATGTCCTAAAACGCGCATCTGAACATTTTCGTGCACAGGTGCCGTAGATGCGCACGAAAATCCGTCCGGAGCAGTTTCGAGCGCCGAACTGCCTGAAGTGTTTTCCAGACCCTAGAAACTCCCCAAAACCGTTTTTAACAGAAAAGTATCTCGAAATGTCCTAAAACGCCCATCTGAACATTTTCGTGCACAGGTGCCGTTGATGCGCACGAAAATCCGTCCGGAGCAATTTCGAGAGCCGAACTGCCTGAAGTGTTTTCCAGACCCTAGAAACTCCCGAAAACCGTTTTTAACAGAAAAGCATCTCGAAATGTCCTAAAACGCGCATCTGAACATTTTCGTGCATAGGTGCCGTTGATGCGCACGAAAATCCGTCCGGAGCAGTTTCGAGAGCCGAACTGCCTGAAGTGTTTTCCAGACCCTAGAAACTCCCCAAAACCGTTTTTAAACGAAAAGCATCTCGAAATGTCCTAAAACGCGCATCTGAAAATTTTCGTGCACAGGTGCCGTAGATGCGCACGAAAATCCGTCCGAAGCAGTTTCGAGCGCCGAACTGCCTGAAGCGTTTTCCAGACCCTAGAAACTCCCCAAAACCGTTTTTAACAGAAAAGCATCTCGAAATGTCCTAAAACGCGCATCTGAACATTTTCGTGCACAGGTGCCGTTGATGCGCACGAAAATCCGTCCGGAGCAGTTTCGAGCGCCGAACTGCCTGAAGTGTTTTCCAGACCCTAGAAACTCCCCAAAACCGTTTTTAACAGAAAAGCATCTCGAAATGTCCTAAAACGCGCATCTGAACATTTTCGTGCACAGGTGCCGTAGATGCGCACGAAAATCCGTCCGGAGCAGTTTCGAGAGCCGAACTGCCTGAAGTGTTTTCCAGACCCTAGAAACTCCCTAAAACCGTTTTTAACAGAAAAGCATCTCGAAATGTCCTAAAACGCGCATCTGAACATTTTCGTGCATAGGTGCCGTTGATGCGCACGAAAATCCGTCCGGAGCAGTTTCGAGAGCCGAACTGCCTGAAGTGTTTTCCAGACCCTAGAAACTCCCCAAAACCGTTTTTAATAGAAAAGCATCTCGAAATGTCCTAAAACGCGCATCTGAACATTTTCGTGCACAGGTGCCGTAGATGCGCACGAAAATCCGTCCGGAGCAGTTTCGAGCGCCGAACTGCCTGAAGTGTTTTCCAGACCCTAGAAACTCCCCTAAACCGTTTTTAACAGAAAAGCATCTCGAAATGTCTTAAAATGCGCATCTGAACATTTTCGTGCACAGGTGCCGTAGATGCGTACGAAAATCTGTCCGGAGCCGTTTCGAGCGCCGAACTGCCTGAAGTGTTTTCCAGACCCTAGAAACTCCCCAAAACCGTTTTTAACAGAAAAGCATCTCGAAATGTCCTAAAACGCGCATCTGAACATTTTCGTGCACAGGTGCCGTTGATGCGCACGAAAATCCGTCCGGAGCAGTTTCGAGAGCCGAACTGCCTGAAGTGTTTTCCAGACCCTCGAAACTCCCTAAAACCGTTTTTAACAGAAAAGCATCTCGAAATGTCCTAAAACGCGCATCTGAACATTTTCGTGCACAGGTGCCGTAGATGCGCACGAAAATCCGTCCGGAGCAGTTTCGAGCGCCGAACTGCCTGAAGTGTTTTCCAGACCCTAGAAACTCCCCAAAACCGTTTTTAAACGAAAAGCATCTCGAAATGTCCTAAAACGCGCATCTGAACATTTTCGTGCACTGGTGCCGTTGATGCGCACGAAAATCCGTCCGGAGCAGTTTCGAGCGCCGAACTGCCTGAAGTGTTTTCCAGACCCTAGAAACTCCCTAAAACCGTTTTTAACAGAAAAGCATCTCGAAATGTCCTAAAACGCGCATCTGAACATTTTCGTGCACAGGTGCCGTAGATGCGCACGAAAATCCGTCCGGAGCAGTTTCGAGCGCCGAACTGCCTGAAGTGTTTTCCAGACCCTAGAAACTCCCTAAAACCGTTTCTAAACGAAAACCATCTCGAAATGTCCTAAAACGCGCATCTGAACATTTTCGTGCACAGGTGCCGTTGATGCGCACGAAAATCCGTCCGGAGCAGTTTCGAGAGCCGAACTGCGTGAAGTGTTTTCCAGACCCTAGAAACTCCCCAAAACCGTTTTTAACAGAAAAGCATCTCGAAATGTCCTAAAACGCGCATCTGAACATTTTCGTGCACAGGTGCCGTAGATGCGCACGAAAATCCGTCCGTAGCCGTTTCGAGCGCCGAACTGCCTGAAGTGTTTTCCAGACCCTAGAAACTCCCCAAAACCGTTTTTAAACGAAAAGCATCTCGAAATACCTAAAACGCGCATCTGAAAATTTTCGTGCACAGGTGCCGTAGATGCGCACGAAAATCCGTCCGGAGCCGTTTCGAGCGCCGAACTGCCTGAAGTGTTTTCCAGACCCTAGAAACTCCCTAAAACCGTTTTTAACAGAAAAGCATCTCGAAATGTCCTAAAACGCGCATCTGAACATTTTCGTGCATAGGTGCCGTTGATGCGCACGAAAATCCGTCCGGAGCAGTTTCGAGAGCCGAACTGCCTGAAGTGTTTTCCAGACCCTAGAAACTCCCCAAAACCGTTTTTAACAGAAAAGCATCTCGAAATGTCCTAAAACGCGCATCTGAACATTTTCGTGCACAGGTGCCGTAGATGCGCACGAAAATCCGTCCGGAGCAGTTTCGAGCGCCGAACTGCCTGAAGTGTTTTCCAGACCCTAGAAACTCCCCAAAACCGTTTTTAACAGAAAAGCATCTCGAAATGTCCTAAAATGCGCATCTGAACATTTTCGTGCACAGGTGCCGTAAATGCGTACGAAAATCTGTCCGGAGCCGTTTCGAGCGCCGAACTGCTTGAAGTGTTTTCCAGACCCTACAAACTCCCCAAAACCGTTTTTAACAGAAAAGCATCTCGAAATGTCCTAAAACGCGCATCTGAAAATTTTCGTGCACAGGTGCCGTAGATGCGCACGAAAATCCGCCAGGAGCCGTTTCGAGCGCCGAACTGCCTGAAGTGTTTTTCAGACCCTAGAAACTCCCCAAAACCGTTTTTAACAGAAAAGCATCTCGAAATGTCCTAAAATGCGCATCTGAACATTTTCGTGCACAGGTGCCGTAGATGCGTACGAAAATCTGTCCGGAGCCATTTCGAGCGCCGAACTGCCTGAAGTGTTTTCTAGACCCTAGACACTCCCCAAAACCGTTTTTAACAGAAAAGCATCTCGAAATGTCCTAAAACGCGAATCTGAACATTTTCGTGCACAGGTGCCGTAGATGCGTACGAAAATCCGTCCGGAGCAGTTTCGAGCTCCGAACTGCCTGAAGTGTTTTCCAGACCCTAGAAACTCCCCAAAACCGTTTTTAAACGAAAAGCATCTCGAAATGTCCTAAAACGCGCATCTGAAAATTTTCGTGCACAGGTGCCGTAGATGCGCACGAAAATCCGCCCGGAGCCGTTTCGAGCGCCGAACTGCCTGAAGTGTTTTCCAGACCCTAGAAACTCCCCAAAACCGTTTTTAACAGAAAAGCATCTCGAAATGTCCTAAAACGCGCATCTGAACATTTTCGTGCACAGGTGCCGTAGATGCGTACGAAAATCCGTCCGGAGCAGTTTCGAGCGCCGAACTGCCTGAACTGTTTTCCAGACCCTAGAAACTCCCCAAAACCGTTTTTAACAGAAAAGCATCTCGAAATGTCCTAAAACGCGCATCTGAACATTTTCGTGCACAGGTGCCGTAGATGCGCACGAAAATCCGTCCGGAGCAGTTTCGAGCGCCGAACTGCCTGAAGTGTTTTCCAGACCCTAGAAACTCCCCAAAACCGTTTTTAACAGAAAAGCATCTCGAAATGTCCTAAAACGCGCATCTGAACATTTTCGTGCACAGGTGCCGTAGATGCGCACGAAAATCCGTCCGGAGCCGTTTCGAGCGCCGAACTGCCTGAAGTGTTTTTTAGACCCTAGAAACTCCCCAAAACCGTTTTTAACAGAAAAGCATCTCGAAATGTCCTAAAACGCGCATCTGAACATTTTCGTGCACAGGTGCCGTTGATGCGTACGAAAATCCGTCCGGAGCAGTTTCGAGCGCCGAACTGCCTGAACTGTTTTCCAGACCCTAGAAACTCCCCAAAACCGTTTTTAACAGAAAAGCATCTCGAAATGTCCTAAAACGCGAATCTGAACATTTTCGTGCATAGGTGCCGTACATGCGCACGAAAATCCGTCCGGAGCAGTTTCGAGCGCCGAACTGCCTGAAGTGTTTTCCAGACCCTAGAAACTTCCCAAAACTGTTTTTAACAGAAAAGCATCTCGAAATGTCCTAAAACGCGCATCTGAACATTTTCGTGCACAGGTGCCGTAGATGCGTACGAAAATCCATCCGGAGCCGTTTCGAGCGCCGAACTGCCTGAAGTGTTTTCCAGACCCTAGAAACTCCCCAAAACCGTTTTTAACAGAAAAGCATCTCGAAATGTCCTAAAACGCGCATCTGAACATTTTCGTGCACAGGTGCCGTAGATGCGCACGAAAATCCGTCCGGAGCCGTTTCGAGCGCCGAACTGCCTGAAGTGTTTTCCAGACCCTAGAAACTCCCCAAAACCGTTTTTAAACGAAAAGCATCTCGAAATGTCCTAAAACGCGCATCTGAAAATTTTCGTGCACAGGTGCCGTAGATGCGAACGAAAATCCGTCCGGAGCCGTTTCGAGCGCCGAACTGCCTGAAATGTTTTCCAGACCCTAGAAACTCCCTAAAACCGTTTTTAACAGAAAAGCATCTCGAAATGTCCTAAAACGCGCATCTGAACATTTTCGTGCACAGGTGCCGTTGATGCGCACGAAAATCCGTCCGGAGCAGTTTCGAGCGCCGAACTGCCTGAAGTGTTTTCCAGACCCTAGAAACTCCCCAAAACCGTTTTTAACAGAAAAGCATCTCGAAATGTCCTAAAACGCGCATCTGAACATTTTCGTGCACAGGTGCCGTTGATGCGCACGAAAATCCGTCCGGAGCAGTTTCGAGCGCCGAACTGCCTGAAGTGTTTTCCAGACCCGAGAAACTCCCTAAAACCGTTTCTAAACGAAAAGCATCTCGAAATGTCCTAAAACGCGCATCTGAACATTTTCGTGCACAGGTGCCGTTGATGCGCACGAAAATCCGTCCGGAGCAGTTTCGAGAGCCGAACTGCCTGAAGTGTTTTCCAGACCCTAGAAACTCCCCAAAACCGTTTTTAACAGAAAAGCATCTCGAAATGTCCTAAAACGCGCATCTGAACATTTTCGTGCACAGGTGCCGTTGATGCGCACGAAAATCCGTCCGGAGCAGTTTCGAGCGCCGAACTGCCTGAAGTGTTTTCCAGACCCTAGAAACTACCCAAAACCGTTTTTAAACGAAAAGCATCTCGAAATGTCCTAAAACGCGCATCTGAAAATTTTCGTGCACAGGTGCCGTAGATGCACACGAAAATCCGTCCGGAGCCGTTTCGAGCGCCGAACTGCCTGAAGTGTTTTCCAGACCCTAGAAACTTCCCAAAACTGTTTTTAACAGAAACGCATCTCGAAATGTCCTAAAACGCGCATCTGAACATTTTCGTGCACAGGTGCCGTAGATGCGTACGAAAATCCATCCGGAGCCGTTTCGAGCGCCGAACTGCCTGAAGTGTTTTCCAGACCCTAGAAAATCCCCAAAACCGTTTTTAACAGAAAAGCATCTCGAAATGTCCTAAAACGCGCATCTGAACATTTTCGTGCACAGGTGCCGTAGATGCGCACGAAAATCCGTCCGGAGCCGTTTCGAGCGCCGAACTGCCTGAAGTGTTTTCCAGACCCTAGACACTCCCCAAAACCGTTTTTAACAGAAAAGCATCTCGAAATGTCCTAAAACGCGAATCTGAACATTTTCGTGCACAGGTGCCGTAGATGCGTACGAAAATCCGTCCGGAGCAGTTTCGAGCGCCGAACTGCCTGAAGTGTTTTCCAGACCCTAGAAACTCCCTAAAACCGTTTTTAACAGAAAAGCATCTCGAAATGTCCTAAAACGCGCATCTGAACATTTTCGTGCACAGGTGCCGTAGATGCGCACGAAAATCCGTCCGGAGCAGTTTCGAGCGCCGAACTGCCTGAAGTGTTTTCCAGACCCTAGAAACTCCCTAAAACCGTTTCTAAACGAAAACCATCTCGAAATGTCCTAAAACGCGCATCTGAACATTTTCGTGCACAGGTGCCGTTGATGCGCACGAAAATCCGTCCGGAGCAGTTTCGAGAGCCGAACTGCGTGAAGTGTTTTCCAGACCCTAGAAACTCCCCAAAACCGTTTTTAACAGAAAAGCATCTCGAAATGTCCTAAAACGCGCATCTGAACATTTTCGTGCACAGGTGCCGTAGATGCGCACGAAAATCCGTCCGTAGCCGTTTCGAGCGCCGAACTGCCTGAAGTGTTTTCCAGACCCTAGAAACTCCCCAAAACCGTTTTTAAACGAAAAGCATCTCGAAATACCTAAAACGCGCATCTGAAAATTTTCGTGCACAGGTGCCGTAGATGCGCACGAAAATCCGTCCGGAGCCGTTTCGAGCGCCGAACTGCCTGAAGTGTTTTCCAGACCCTAGAAACTCCCTAAAACCGTTTTTAACAGAAAAGCATCTCGAAATGTCCTAAAACGCGCATCTGAACATTTTCGTGCATAGGTGCCGTTGATGCGCACGAAAATCCGTCCGGAGCAGTTTCGAGAGCCGAACTGCCTGAAGTGTTTTCCAGACCCTAGAAACTCCCCAAAACCGTTTTTAACAGAAAAGCATCTCGAAATGTCCTAAAACGCGCATCTGAACATTTTCGTGCACAGGTGCCGTAGATGCGCACGAAAATCCGTCCGGAGCAGTTTCGAGCGCCGAACTGCCTGAAGTGTTTTCCAGACCCTAGAAACTCCCCAAAACCGTTTTTAACAGAAAAGCATCTCGAAATGTCCTAAAATGCGCATCTGAACATTTTCGTGCACAGGTGCCGTAAATGCGTACGAAAATCTGTCCGGAGCCGTTTCGAGCGCCGAACTGCCTGAAGTGTTTTCCAGACCCTACAAACTCCCCAAAACCGTTTTTAACAGAAAAGCATCTCGAAATGTCCTAAAACGCGCATCTGAAAATTTTCGTGCACAGGTGCCGTAGATGCGCACGAAAATCCGCCAGGAGCCGTTTCGAGCGCCGAACTGCCTGAAGTGTTTTTCAGACCCTAGAAACTCCCCAAAACCGTTTTTAACAGAAAAGCATCTCGAAATGTCCTAAAATGCGCATCTGAACATTTTCGTGCACAGGTGCCGTAGATGCGTACGAAAATCTGTCCGGAGCCATTTCGAGCGCCGAACTGCCTGAAGTGTTTTCTAGACCCTAGACACTCCCCAAAACCGTTTTTAACAGAAAAGCATCTCGAAATGTCCTAAAACGCGAATCTGAACATTTTCGTGCACAGGTGCCGTAGATGCGTACGAAAATCCGTCCGGAGCAGTTTCGAGCTCCGAACTGCCTGAAGTGTTTTCCAGACCCTAGAAACTCCCCAAAACCGTTTTTAAACGAAAAGCATCTCGAAATGTCCTAAAACGCGCATCTGAAAATTTTCGTGCACAGGTGCCGTAGATGCGCACGAAAATCCGCCCGGAGCCGTTTCGAGCGCCGAACTGCCTGAAGTGTTTTCCAGACCCTAGAAACTCCCCAAAACCGTTTTTAACAGAAAAGCATCTCGAAATGTCCTAAAACGCGCATCTGAACATTTTCGTGCACAGGTGCCGTAGATGCGTACGAAAATCCGTCCGGAGCAGTTTCGAGCGCCGAACTGCCTGAACTGTTTTCCAGACCCTAGAAACTCCCCAAAACCGTTTTTAACAGAAAAGCATCTCGAAATGTCCTAAAACGCGCATCTGAACATTTTCGTGCACAGGTGCCGTAGATGCGCACGAAAATCCGTCCGGAGCAGTTTCGAGCGCCGAACTGCCTGAAGTGTTTTCCAGACCCTAGAAACTCCCCAAAACCGTTTTTAACAGAAAAGCATCTCGAAATGTCCTAAAACGCGCATCTGAACATTTTCGTGCACAGGTGCCGTAGATGCGCACGAAAATCCGTCCGGAGCCGTTTCGAGCGCCGAACTGCCTGAAGTGTTTTTTAGACCCTAGAAACTCCCCAAAACCGTTTTTAACAGAAAAGCATCTCGAAATGTCCTAAAACGCGCATCTGAACATTTTCGTGCACAGGTGCCGTTGATGCGTACGAAAATCCGTCCGGAGCAGTTTCGAGCGCCGAACTGCCTGAACTGTTTTCCAGACCCTAGAAACTCCCCAAAACCGTTTTTAACAGAAAAGCATCTCGAAATGTCCTAAAACGCGAATCTGAACATTTTCGTGCATAGGTGCCGTACATGCGCACGAAAATCCGTCCGGAGCAGTTTCGAGCGCCGAACTGCCTGAAGTGTTTTCCAGACCCTAGAAACTTCCCAAAACTGTTTTTAACAGAAAAGCATCTCGAAATGTCCTAAAACGCGCATCTGAACATTTTCGTGCACAGGTGCCGTAGATGCGTACGAAAATCCATCCGGAGCCGTTTCGAGCGCCGAACTGCCTGAAGTGTTTTCCAGACCCTAGAAACTCCCCAAAACCGTTTTTAACAGAAAAGCATCTCGAAATGTCCTAAAACGCGCATCTGAACATTTTCGTGCACAGGTGCCGTAGATGCGCACGAAAATCCGTCCGGAGCCGTTTCGAGCGCCGAACTGCCTGAAGTGTTTTCCAGACCCTAGAAACTCCCCAAAACCGTTTTTAAACGAAAAGCATCTCGAAATGTCCTAAAACGCGCATCTGAAAATTTTCGTGCACAGGTGCCGTAGATGCGAACGAAAATCCGTCCGGAGCCGTTTCGAGCGCCGAACTGCCTGAAATGTTTTCCAGACCCTAGAAACTCCCTAAAACCGTTTTTAACAGAAAAGCATCTCGAAATGTCCTAAAACGCGCATCTGAACATTTTCGTGCACAGGTGCCGTTGATGCGCACGAAAATCCGTCCGGAGCAGTTTCGAGCGCCGAACTGCCTGAAGTGTTTTCCAGACCCTAGAAACTCCCCAAAACCGTTTTTAACAGAAAAGCATCTCGAAATGTCCTAAAACGCGCATCTGAACATTTTCGTGCACAGGTGCCGTTGATGCGCACGAAAATCCGTCCGGAGCAGTTTCGAGCGCCGAACTGCCTGAAGTGTTTTCCAGACCCGAGAAACTCCCTAAAACCGTTTCTAAACGAAAAGCATCTCGAAATGTCCTAAAACGCGCATCTGAACATTTTCGTGCACAGGTGCCGTTGATGCGCACGAAAATCCGTCCGGAGCAGTTTCGAGAGCCGAACTGCCTGAAGTGTTTTCCAGACCCTAGAAACTCCCCAAAACCGTTTTTAACAGAAAAGCATCTCGAAATGTCCTAAAACGCGCATCTGAACATTTTCGTGCACAGGTGCCGTTGATGCGCACGAAAATCCGTCCGGAGCAGTTTCGAGCGCCGAACTGCCTGAAGTGTTTTCCAGACCCTAGAAACTACCCAAAACCGTTTTTAAACGAAAAGCATCTCGAAATGTCCTAAAACGCGCATCTGAAAATTTTCGTGCACAGGTGCCGTAGATGCACACGAAAATCCGTCCGGAGCCGTTTCGAGCGCCGAACTGCCTGAAGTGTTTTCCAGACCCTAGAAACTTCCCAAAACTGTTTTTAACAGAAACGCATCTCGAAATGTCCTAAAACGCGCATCTGAACATTTTCGTGCACAGGTGCCGTAGATGCGTACGAAAATCCATCCGGAGCCGTTTCGAGCGCCGAACTGCCTGAAGTGTTTTCCAGACCCTAGAAAATCCCCAAAACCGTTTTTAACAGAAAAGCATCTCGAAATGTCCTAAAACGCGCATCTGAACATTTTCGTGCACAGGTGCCGTAGATGCGCACGAAAATCCGTCCGGAGCCGTTTCGAGCGCCGAACTGCCTGAAGTGTTTTCCAGACCCTAGACACTCCCCAAAACCGTTTTTAACAGAAAAGCATCTCGAAATGTCCTAAAACGCGAATCTGAACATTTTCGTGCACAGGTGCCGTAGATGCGTACGAAAATCCGTCCGGAGCAGTTTCGAGCTCCGAACTGCCTGAAGTGTTTTCCAGACCCTAGAAACTCCCCAAAACCGTTTTTAAACGAAAAGCATCTCGAAATGTCCTAAAACGCGCATCTGAAAATTTTCGTGCACAGGTGCCGTAGATGCGCACGAAAATCCGCCCGGAGCCGTTTCGAGCGCCGAACTGCCTGAAGTGTTTTCCAGACCCTAGAAACTCCCCAAAACCGTTTTTAACAGAAAAGCATCTCGAAATGTCCTAAAACGCGCATCTGAACATTTTCGTGCACAGGTGCCGTAGATGCGTACGAAAATCCGTCCGGAGCAGTTTCGAGCGCCGAACTGCCTGAACTGTTTTCCAGACCCTAGAAACTCCCCAAAACCGTTTTTAACAGAAAAGCATCTCGAAATGTCCTAAAACGCGCATCTGAACATTTTCGTGCACAGGTGCCGTAGATGCGCACGAAAATCTGTCCGGAGCAGTTTCGAGCGCCGAACTGCCTGAAGTGTTTTCCAGACCCTAGAAACTCCCCAAAACCGTTTTTAACAGAAAAGCATCTCGAAATGTCCTAAAACGCGCATCTGAACATTTTCGTGCACAGGTGCCGTAGATGCGCACGAAAATCCGTCCGGAGCCGTTTCGAGCGCCGAACTGCCTGAAGTGTTTTTTAGACCCTAGAAACTCCCCAAAACCGTTTTTAACAGAAAAGCATCTCGAAATGTCCTAAAACGCGCATCTGAACATTTTCGTGCACAGGTGCCGTTGATGCGTACGAAAATCCGTCCGGAGCAGTTTCGAGCGCCGAACTGCCTGAAGTGTTTTCCAGACCCTAGAAACTCCCCAAAACCGTTTTTAACAGAAAAGCATCTCGAAATGTCCTAAAACGCGAATCTGAACATTTTCGTGCATAGGTGCCGTAGATGCGCACGAAAATCCGTCCGGAGCAGTTTCGAGCACCGAACTGCCTGAAGTGTTTTCCAGACCCTAGAAACTTCCCAAAACTGTTTTTAACAGAAAAGCATCTCGAAATGTCCTAAAACGCGCATCTGAACATTTTCGTGCACAGGTGCCGTAGATGCGTACGAAAATCCATCCGGAGCCGTTTCGAGCGCCGAACTGCCTGAAGTGTTTTCCAGACCCTAGAAACTCCCCAAAACCGTTTTTAACAGAAAAGCATCTCGAAATGTCCTAAAACGCGCATCTGAACATTTTCGTGCACAGGTGCCGTAGATGCGCACGAAAATCCGTCCGGAGCCGTTTCGAGCGCCGAACTGCCTGAAGTGTTTTCCAGACCCTAGAAACTCCCCAAAACCGTTTTTAAACGAAAAGCATCTCGAAATGTCCTAAAACGCGCATCTGAAAATTTTCGTGCACAGGTGCCGTAGATGCGAACGAAAATCCGTCCGGAGCCGTTTCGAGCGCCGAACTGCCTGAAATGTTTTCCAGACCCTAGAAACTCCCTAAAACCGTTTTTAACAGAAAAGCATCTCGAAATGTCCTAAAACGCGCATCTGAACATTTTCGTGCACAGGTGCCGTTGATGCGCACGAAAATCCGTCCGGAGCAGTTTCGAGCGCCGAACTGCCTGAAGTGTTTTCCAGACCCTAGAAACTCCCCAAAACCGTTTTTAACAGAAAAGCATCTCGAAATGTCCTAAAACGCGCATCTGAACATTTTCGTGCACAGGTGCCGTTGATGCGCACGAAAATCCGTCCGGAGCAGTTTCGAGCGCCGAACTGCCTGAAGTGTTTTCCAGACCCGAGAAACTCCCTAAAACCGTTTCTAAACGAAAAGCATCTCGAAATGTCCTAAAACGCGCATCTGAACATTTTCGTGCACAGGTGCCGTTGATGCGCACGAAAATCCGTCCGGAGCAGTTTCGAGAGCCGAACTGCCTGAAGTGTTTTCCAGACCCTAGAAACTCCCCAAAACCGTTTTTAACAGAAAAGCATCTCGAAATGTCCTAAAACGCGCATCTGAACATTTTCGTGCACAGGTGCCGTTGATGCGCACGAAAATCCGTCCGGAGCAGTTTCGAGCGCCGAACTGCCTGAAGTGTTTTCCAGACCCTAGAAACTACCCAAAACCGTTTTTAAACGAAAAGCATCTCGAAATGTCCTAAAACGCGCATCTGAACATTTTCGTGCATAGGTGCCGTTGATGCGCACGAAAATCCGTCCGGAGCAGTTTCGAGAGCCGAACTGCCTGAAGTGTTTTCCAGACCCTAGAAACTCCCCAAAACCGTTTTTAACAGAAAAGCATCTCGAAATGTCCTAAAACGCGCATCTGAACATTTTCGTGCACAGGTGCCGTAGATGCGCACGAAAATCCGTCCGGAGCAGTTTCGAGCGCCGAACTGCCTGAAGTGTTTTCCAGACCCTAGAAACTCCCCAAAACCGTTTTTAACAGAAAAGCATCTCGAAATGTCCTAAAACGCGCATCTGAACATTTTCGTGCACAGGTGCCGTAAATGCGTACGAAAATCTGTCCGGAGCCGTTTCGAGCGCCGAACTGCCTGAAGTGTTTTCCAGACCCTACAAACTCCCCAAAACCGTTTTTAACAGAAAAGCATCTCGAAATGTCCTAAAACGCGCATCTGAAAATTTTCGTGCACAGGTGCCGTAGATGCGCACGAAAATCCGCCAGGAGCCGTTTCGAGCGCCGAACTGCCTGAAGTGTTTTTCAGACCCTAGAAACTCCCCAAAACCGTTTTTAACAGAAAAGCATCTCGAAATGTCCTAAAATGCGCATCTGAACATTTTCGTGCACAGGTGCCGTAGATGCGTACGAAAATCTGTCCGGAGCCATTTCGAGCGCCGAACTGCCTGAAGTGTTTTCTAGACCCTAGACACTCCCCAAAACCGTTTTTAACAGAAAAGCATCTCGAAATGTCCTAAAACGCGAATCTGAACATTTTCGTGCACAGGTGCCGTAGATGCGTACGAAAATCCGTCCGGAGCAGTTTCGAGCTCCGAACTGCCTGAAGTGTTTTCCAGACCCTAGAAACTCCCCAAAACCGTTTTTAAACGAAAAGCATCTCGAAATGTCCTAAAACGCGCATCTGAAAATTTTCGTGCACAGGTGCCGTAGATGCGCACGAAAATCCGCCCGGAGCCGTTTCGAGCGCCGAACTGCCTGAAGTGTTTTCCAGACCCTAGAAACTCCCCAAAACCGTTTTTAACAGAAAAGCATCTCGAAATGTCCTAAAACGCGCATCTGAACATTTTCGTGCACAGGTGCCGTAGATGCGTACGAAAATCCGTCCGGAGCAGTTTCGAGCGCCGAACTGCCTGAACTGTTTTCCAGACCCTAGAAACTCCCCAAAACCGTTTTTAACAGAAAAGCATCTCGAAATGTCCTAAAACGCGCATCTGAACATTTTCGTGCACAGGTGCCGTAGATGCGCACGAAAATCCGTCCGGAGCAGTTTCGAGCGCCGAACTGCCTGAAGTGTTTTCCAGACCCTAGAAACTCCCCAAAACCGTTTTTAACAGAAAAGCATCTCGAAATGTCCTAAAACGCGCATCTGAACATTTTCGTGCACAGGTGCCGTAGATGCGCACGAAAATCCGTCCGGAGCCGTTTCGAGCGCCGAACTGCCTGAAGTGTTTTTTAGACCCTAGAAACTCCCCAAAACCGTTTTTAACAGAAAAGCATCTCGAAATGTCCTAAAACGCGCATCTGAACATTTTCGTGCACAGGTGCCGTTGATGCGTACGAAAATCCGTCCGGAGCAGTTTCGAGCGCCGAACTGCCTGAACTGTTTTCCAGACCCTAGAAACTCCCCAAAACCGTTTTTAACAGAAAAGCATCTCGAAATGTCCTAAAACGCGAATCTGAACATTTTCGTGCATAGGTGCCGTACATGCGCACGAAAATCCGTCCGGAGCAGTTTCGAGCGCCGAACTGCCTGAAGTGTTTTCCAGACCCTAGAAACTTCCCAAAACTGTTTTTAACAGAAAAGCATCTCGAAATGTCCTAAAACGCGCATCTGAACATTTTCGTGCACAGGTGCCGTAGATGCGTACGAAAATCCATCCGGAGCCGTTTCGAGCGCCGAACTGCCTGAAGTGTTTTCCAGACCCTAGAAACTCCCCAAAACCGTTTTTAACAGAAAAGCATCTCGAAATGTCCTAAAACGCGCATCTGAACATTTTCGTGCACAGGTGCCGTAGATGCGCACGAAAATCCGTCCGGAGCCGTTTCGAGCGCCGAACTGCCTGAAGTGTTTTCCAGACCCTAGAAACTCCCCAAAACCGTTTTTAAACGAAAAGCATCTCGAAATGTCCTAAAACGCGCATCTGAAAATTTTCGTGCACAGGTGCCGTAGATGCGAACGAAAATCCGTCCGGAGCCGTTTCGAGCGCCGAACTGCCTGAAATGTTTTCCAGACCCTAGAAACTCCCTAAAACCGTTTTTAACAGAAAAGCATCTCGAAATGTCCTAAAACGCGCATCTGAACATTTTCGTGCACAGGTGCCGTTGATGCGCACGAAAATCCGTCCGGAGCAGTTTCGAGCGCCGAACTGCCTGAAGTGTTTTCCAGACCCTAGAAACTCCCCAAAACCGTTTTTAACAGAAAAGCATCTCGAAATGTCCTAAAACGCGCATCTGAACATTTTCGTGCACAGGTGCCGTTGATGCGCACGAAAATCCGTCCGGAGCAGTTTCGAGCGCCGAACTGCCTGAAGTGTTTTCCAGACCCGAGAAACTCCCTAAAACCGTTTCTAAACGAAAAGCATCTCGAAATGTCCTAAAACGCGCATCTGAACATTTTCGTGCACAGGTGCCGTTGATGCGCACGAAAATCCGTCCGGAGCAGTTTCGAGAGCCGAACTGCCTGAAGTGTTTTCCAGACCCTAGAAACTCCCCAAAACCGTTTTTAACAGAAAAGCATCTCGAAATGTCCTAAAACGCGCATCTGAACATTTTCGTGCACAGGTGCCGTTGATGCGCACGAAAATCCGTCCGGAGCAGTTTCGAGCGCCGAACTGCCTGAAGTGTTTTCCAGACCCTAGAAACTACCCAAAACCGTTTTTAAACGAAAAGCATCTCGAAATGTCCTAAAACGCGCATCTGAAAATTTTCGTGCACAGGTGCCGTAGATGCACACGAAAATCCGTCCGGAGCCGTTTCGAGCGCCGAACTGCCTGAAGTGTTTTCCAGACCCTAGAAACTTCCCAAAACTGTTTTTAACAGAAACGCATCTCGAAATGTCCTAAAACGCGCATCTGAACATTTTCGTGCACAGGTGCCGTAGATGCGTACGAAAATCCATCCGGAGCCGTTTCGAGCGCCGAACTGCCTGAAGTGTTTTCCAGACCCTAGAAAATCCCCAAAACCGTTTTTAACAGAAAAGCATCTCGAAATGTCCTAAAACGCGCATCTGAACATTTTCGTGCACAGGTGCCGTAGATGCGCACGAAAATCCGTCCGGAGCCGTTTCGAGCGCCGAACTGCCTGAAGTGTTTTCCAGACCCTAGACACTCCCCAAAACCGTTTTTAACAGAAAAGCATCTCGAAATGTCCTAAAACGCGAATCTGAACATTTTCGTGCACAGGTGCCGTAGATGCGTACGAAAATCCGTCCGGAGCAGTTTCGAGCTCCGAACTGCCTGAAGTGTTTTCCAGACCCTAGAAACTCCCCAAAACCGTTTTTAAACGAAAAGCATCTCGAAATGTCCTAAAACGCGCATCTGAAAATTTTCGTGCACAGGTGCCGTAGATGCGCACGAAAATCCGCCCGGAGCCGTTTCGAGCGCCGAACTGCCTGAAGTGTTTTCCAGACCCTAGAAACTCCCCAAAACCGTTTTTAACAGAAAAGCATCTCGAAATGTCCTAAAACGCGCATCTGAACATTTTCGTGCACAGGTGCCGTAGATGCGTACGAAAATCCGTCCGGAGCAGTTTCGAGCGCCGAACTGCCTGAACTGTTTTCCAGACCCTAGAAACTCCCCAAAACCGTTTTTAACAGAAAAGCATCTCGAAATGTCCTAAAACGCGCATCTGAACATTTTCGTGCACAGGTGCCGTAGATGCGCACGAAAATCTGTCCGGAGCAGTTTCGAGCGCCGAACTGCCTGAAGTGTTTTCCAGACCCTAGAAACTCCCCAAAACCGTTTTTAACAGAAAAGCATCTCGAAATGTCCTAAAACGCGCATCTGAACATTTTCGTGCACAGGTGCCGTAGATGCGCACGAAAATCCGTCCGGAGCCGTTTCGAGCGCCGAACTGCCTGAAGTGTTTTTTAGACCCTAGAAACTCCCCAAAACCGTTTTTAACAGAAAAGCATCTCGAAATGTCCTAAAACGCGCATCTGAACATTTTCGTGCACAGGTGCCGTTGATGCGTACGAAAATCCGTCCGGAGCAGTTTCGAGCGCCGAACTGCCTGAAGTGTTTTCCAGACCCTAGAAACTCCCCAAAACCGTTTTTAACAGAAAAGCATCTCGAAATGTCCTAAAACGCGAATCTGAACATTTTCGTGCATAGGTGCCGTAGATGCGCACGAAAATCCGTCCGGAGCAGTTTCGAGCACCGAACTGCCTGAAGTGTTTTCCAGACCCTAGAAACTTCCCAAAACTGTTTTTAACAGAAAAGCATCTCGAAATGTCCTAAAACGCGCATCTGAACATTTTCGTGCACAGGTGCCGTAGATGCGTACGAAAATCCATCCGGAGCCGTTTCGAGCGCCGAACTGCCTGAAGTGTTTTCCAGACCCTAGAAACTCCCCAAAACCGTTTTTAACAGAAAAGCATCTCGAAATGTCCTAAAACGCGCATCTGAACATTTTCGTGCACAGGTGCCGTAGATGCGCACGAAAATCCGTCCGGAGCCGTTTCGAGCGCCGAACTGCCTGAAGTGTTTTCCAGACCCTAGAAACTCCCCAAAACCGTTTTTAAACGAAAAGCATCTCGAAATGTCCTAAAACGCGCATCTGAAAATTTTCGTGCACAGGTGCCGTAGATGCGAACGAAAATCCGTCCGGAGCCGTTTCGAGCGCCGAACTGCCTGAAATGTTTTCCAGACCCTAGAAACTCCCTAAAACCGTTTTTAACAGAAAAGCATCTCGAAATGTCCTAAAACGCGCATCTGAACATTTTCGTGCACAGGTGCCGTTGATGCGCACGAAAATCCGTCCGGAGCAGTTTCGAGCGCCGAACTGCCTGAAGTGTTTTCCAGACCCTAGAAACTCCCCAAAACCGTTTTTAACAGAAAAACATCTCGAAATGTCCTAAAACGCGCATCTGAACATTTTCGTGCACAGGTGCCGTTGATGCGCACGAAAATCCGTCCGGAGCAGTTTCGAGCGCCGAACTGCCTGAAGTGTTTTCCAGACCCGAGAAACTCCCTAAAACCGTTTCTAAACGAAAAGCATCTCGAAATGTCCTAAAACGCGCATCTGAACATTTTCGTGCACAGGTGCCGTTGATGCGCACGAAAATCCGTCCGGAGCAGTTTCGAGAGCCGAACTGCCTGAAGTGTTTTCCAGACCCTAGAAACTCCCCAAAACCGTTTTTAACAGAAAAGCATCTCGAAATGTCCTAAAACGCGCATCTGAACATTTTCGTGCACAGGTGCCGTTGATGCGCACGAAAATCCGTCCGGAGCAGTTTCGAGCGCCGAACTGCCTGAAGTGTTTTCCAGACCCTAGAAACTACCCAAAACCGTTTTTAAACGAAAAGCATCTCGAAATGTCCTAAAACGCGCATCTGAAAATTTTCGTGCACAGGTGCCGTAGATGCACACGAAAATCCGTCCGGAGCCGTTTCGAGCGCCGAACTGCCTGAAGTGTTTTCCAGACCCTAGAAACTTCCCAAAACTGTTTTTAACAGAAAAGCATCTCGAAATGTCCTAAAACGCGCATCTGAACATTTTCGTGCACAGGTGCCGTAGATGCGTACGAAAATCCATCCGGAGCCGTTTCGAGCGCCGAACTGCCTGAAGTGTTTTCCAGACCCTAGAAAATCCCCAAAACCGTTTTTAACAGAAAAGCATCTCGAAATGTCCTAAAACGCGCATCTGAACATTTTCGTGCACAGGTGCCGTAGATGCGTACGAAAATCCGTCCGGAGCAGTTTCGAGCTCCGAACTGCCTGAAGTGTTTTCCAGACCCTAGAAACTCCCCAAAACCGTTTTTAAACGAAAAGCATCTCGAAATGTCCTAAAACGCGCATCTGAAAATTTTCGTGCACAGGTGCCGTAGATGCGCACGAAAATCCGCCCGGAGCCGTTTCGAGCGCCGAACTGCCTGAAGTGTTTTCCAGACCCTAGAAACTCCCCAAAACCGTTTTTAACAGAAAAGCATCTCGAAATGTCCTAAAACGCGCATCTGAACATTTTCGTGCACAGGTGCCGTAGATGCGTACGAAAATCCGTCCGGAGCAGTTTCGAGCGCCGAACTGCCTGAACTGTTTTCCAGACCCTAGAAACTCCCCAAAACCGTTTTTAACAGAAAAGCATCTCGAAATGTCCTAAAACGCGCATCTGAACATTTTCGTGCACAGGTGCCGTAGATGCGCACGAAAATCCGTCCGGAGCAGTTTCGAGCGCCGAACTGCCTGAAGTGTTTTCCAGACCCTAGAAACTCCCCAAAACCGTTTTTAACAGAAAAGCATCTCGAAATGTCCTAAAACGCGCATCTGAACATTTTCGTGCACAGGTGCCGTAGATGCGCACGAAAATCCGTCCGGAGCCGTTTCGAGCGCCGAACTGCCTGAAGTGTTTTTTAGACCCTAGAAACTCCCCAAAACCGTTTTTAACAGAAAAGCATCTCGAAATGTCCTAAAACGCGCATCTGAACATTTTCGTGCACAGGTGCCGTTGATGCGTACGAAAATCCGTCCGGAGCAGTTTCGAGCGCCGAACTGCCTGAACTGTTTTCCAGACCCTAGAAACTCCCCAAAACCGTTTTTAACAGAAAAGCATCTCGAAATGTCCTAAAACGCGAATCTGAACATTTTCGTGCATAGGTGCCGTACATGCGCACGAAAATCCGTCCGGAGCAGTTTCGAGCGCCGAACTGCCTGAAGTGTTTTCCAGACCCTAGAAACTTCCCAAAACTGTTTTTAACAGAAAAGCATCTCGAAATGTCCTAAAACGCGCATCTGAACATTTTCGTGCACAGGTGCCGTAGATGCGTACGAAAATCCATCCGGAGCCGTTTCGAGCGCCGAACTGCCTGAAGTGTTTTCCAGACCCTAGAAACTCCCCAAAACCGTATTTAACAGAAAAGCATCTCGAAATGTCCTAAAACGCGCATCTGAACATTTTCGTGCACAGGTGCCGTAGATGCGCACGAAAATCCGTCCGGAGCCGTTTCGAGCGCCGAACTGCCTGAAGTGTTTTCCAGACCCTAGAAACTCCCCAAAACCGTTTTTAAACGAAAAGCATCTCGAAATGTCCTAAAACGCGCATCTGAAAATTTTCGTGCACAGGTGCCGTAGATGCGAACGAAAATCCGTCCGGAGCCGTTTCGAGCGCCGAACTGCCTGAAATGTTTTCCAGACCCTAGAAACTCCCTAAAACCGTTTTTAACAGAAAAGCATCTCGAAATGTCCTAAAACGCGCATCTGAACATTTTCGTGCACAGGTGCCGTTGATGCGCACGAAAATCCGTCCGGAGCAGTTTCGAGCGCCGAACTGCCTGAAGTGTTTTCCAGACCCTAGAAACTCCCCAAAACCGTTTTTAACAGAAAAGCATCTCGAAATGTCCTAAAACGCGCATCTGAACATTTTCGTGCACAGGTGCCGTTGATGCGCACGAAAATCCGTCCGGAGCAGTTTCGAGCGCCGAACTGCCTGAAGTGTTTTCCAGACCCGAGAAACTCCCTAAAACCGTTTCTAAACGAAAAGCATCTCGAAATGTCCTAAAACGCGCATCTGAACATTTTCGTGCACAGGTGCCGTTGATGCGCACGAAAATCCGTCCGGAGCAGTTTCGAGAGCCGAACTGCCTGAAGTGTTTTCCAGACCCTAGAAACTCCCCAAAACCGTTTTTAACAGAAAAGCATCTCGAAATGTCCTAAAACGCGCATCTGAACATTTTCGTGCACAGGTGCCGTTGATGCGCACGAAAATCCGTCCGGAGCAGTTTCGAGCGCCGAACTGCCTGAAGTGTTTTCCAGACCCTAGAAACTACCCAAAACCGTTTTTAAACGAAAAGCATCTCGAAATGTCCTAAAACGCGCATCTGAAAATTTTCGTGCACAGGTGCCGTAGATGCACACGAAAATCCGTCCGGAGCCGTTTCGAGCGCCGAACTGCCTGAAGTGTTTTCCAGACCCTAGAAACTTCCCAAAACTGTTTTTAACAGAAACGCATCTCGAAATGTCCTAAAACGCGCATCTGAACATTTTCGTGCACAGGTGCCGTAGATGCGTACGAAAATCCATCCGGAGCCGTTTCGAGCGCCGAACTGCCTGAAGTGTTTTCCAGACCCTAGAAAATCCCCAAAACCGTTTTTAACAGAAAAGCATCTCGAAATGTCCTAAAACGCGCATCTGAACATTTTCGTGCACAGGTGCCGTAGATGCGCACGAAAATCCGTCCGGAGCCGTTTCGAGCGCCGAACTGCCTGAAGTGTTTTCCAGACCCTAGACACTCCCCAAAACCGTTTTTAACAGAAAAGCATCTCGAAATGTCCTAAAACGCGAATCTGAACATTTTCGTGCACAGGTGCCGTAGATGCGTACGAAAATCCGTCCGGAGCAGTTTCGAGCTCCGAACTGCCTGAAGTGTTTTCCAGACCCTAGAAACTCCCCAAAACCGTTTTTAAACGAAAAGCATCTCGAAATGTCCTAAAACGCGCATCTGAAAATTTTCGTGCACAGGTGCCGTAGATGCGCACGAAAATCCGCCCGGAGCCGTTTCGAGCGCCGAACTGCCTGAAGTGTTTTCCAGACCCTAGAAACTCCCCAAAACCGTTTTTAACAGAAAAGCATCTCGAAATGTCCTAAAACGCGCATCTGAACATTTTCGTGCACAGGTGCCGTAGATGCGTACGAAAATCCGTCCGGAGCAGTTTCGAGCGCCGAACTGCCTGAACTGTTTTCCAGACCCTAGAAACTCCCCAAAACCGTTTTTAACAGAAAAGCATCTCGAAATGTCCTAAAACGCGCATCTGAACATTTTCGTGCACAGGTGCCGTAGATGCGCACGAAAATCTGTCCGGAGCAGTTTCGAGCGCCGAACTGCCTGAAGTGTTTTCCAGACCCTAGAAACTCCCCAAAACCGTTTTTAACAGAAAAGCATCTCGAAATGTCCTAAAACGCGCATCTGAACATTTTCGTGCACAGGTGCCGTAGATGCGCACGAAAATCCGTCCGGAGCCGTTTCGAGCGCCGAACTGCCTGAAGTGTTTTTTAGACCCTAGAAACTCCCCAAAACCGTTTTTAACAGAAAAGCATCTCGAAATGTCCTAAAACGCGCATCTGAACATTTTCGTGCACAGGTGCCGTTGATGCGTACGAAAATCCGTCCGGAGCAGTTTCGAGCGCCGAACTGCCTGAAGTGTTTTCCAGACCCTAGAAACTCCCCAAAACCGTTTTTAACAGAAAAGCATCTCGAAATGTCCTAAAACGCGAATCTGAACATTTTCGTGCATAGGTGCCGTAGATGCGCACGAAAATCCGTCCGGAGCAGTTTCGAGCACCGAACTGCCTGAAGTGTTTTCCAGACCCTAGAAACTTCCCAAAACTGTTTTTAACAGAAAAGCATCTCGAAATGTCCTAAAACGCGCATCTTAACATTTTCGTGCACAGGTGCCGTAGATGCGTACGAAAATCCATCCGGAGCCGTTTCGAGCGCCGAACTGCCTGAAGTGTTTTCCAGACCCTAGAAACTCCCCAAAACCGTTTTTAACAGAAAAGCATCTCGAAATGTCCTAAAACGCGCATCTGAACATTTTCGTGCACAGGTGCCGTAGATGCGCACGAAAATCCGTCCGGAGCCGTTTCGAGCGCCGAACTGCCTGAAGTGTTTTCCAGACCCTAGAAACTCCCCAAAACCGTTTTTAAACGAAAAGCATCTCGAAATGTCCTAAAACGCGCATCTGAAAATTTTCGTGCACAGGTGCCGTAGATGCGAACGAAAATCCGTCCGGAGCCGTTTCGAGCGCCGAACTGCCTGAAATGTTTTCCAGACCCTAGAAACTCCCTAAAACCGTTTTTAACAGAAAAGCATCTCGAAATGTCCTAAAACGCGCATCTGAACATTTTCGTGCACAGGTGCCGTTGATGCGCACGAAAATCCGTCCGGAGCAGTTTCGAGCGCCGAACTGCCTGAAGTGTTTTCCAGACCCTAGAAACTCCCCAAAACCGTTTTTAACAGAAAAGCATCTCGAAATGTCCTAAAACGCGCATCTGAACATTTTCGTGCACAGGTGCCGTTGATGCGCACGAAAATCCGTCCGGAGCAGTTTCGAGCGCCGAACTGCCTGAAGTGTTTTCCAGACCCGAGAAACTCCCTAAAACCGTTTCTAAACGAAAAGCATCTCGAAATGTCCTAAAACGCGCATCTGAACATTTTCGTGCACAGGTGCCGTTGATGCGCACGAAAATCCGTCCGGAGCAGTTTCGAGAGCCGAACTGCCTGAAGTGTTTTCCAGACCCTAGAAACTCCCCAAAACCGTTTTTAACAGAAAAGCATCTCGAAATGTCCTAAAACGCGCATCTGAACATTTTCGTGCACAGGTGCCGTTGATGCGCACGAAAATCCGTCCGGAGCAGTTTCGAGCGCCGAACTGCCTGAAGTGTTTTCCAGACCCTAGAAACTACCCAAAACCGTTTTTAAACGAAAAGCATCTCGAAATGTCCTAAAACGCGCATCTGAACATTTTCGTGCATAGGTGCCGTTGATGCGCACGAAAATCCGTCCGGAGCAGTTTCGAGAGCCGAACTGCCTGAAGTGTTTTCCAGACCCTAGAAACTCCCCAAAACCGTTTTTAACAGAAAAGCATCTCGAAATGTCCTAAAACGCGCATCTGAACATTTTCGTGCACAGGTGCCGTAGATGCGCACGAAAATCCGTCCGGAGCAGTTTCGAGCGCCGAACTGCCTGAAGTGTTTTCCAGACCCTAGAAACTCCCCAAAACCGTTTTTAACAGAAAAGCATCTCGAAATGTCCTAAAATGCGCATCTGAACATTTTCGTGCACAGGTGCCGTAAATGCGTACGAAAATCTGTCCGGAGCCGTTTCGAGCGCCGAACTGCCTGAAGTGTTTTCCAGACCCTACAAACTCCCCAAAACCGTTTTTAACAGAAAAGCATCTCGAAATGTCCTAAAACGCGCATCTGAAAATTTTCGTGCACAGGTGCCGTAGATGCGCACGAAAATCCGCCAGGAGCCGTTTCGAGCGCCGAACTGCCTGAAGTGTTTTTCAGACCCTAGAAACTCCCCAAAACCGTTTTTAACAGAAAAGCATCTCGAAATGTCCTAAAATGCGCATCTGAACATTTTCGTGCACAGGTGCCGTAGATGCGCACGAAAATCCGTCCGGAGCCGTTTCGAGCGCCGAACTGCCTGAAGTGTTTTCCAGACCCTAGAAACTCCCCAAAACCGTTTTTAAACGAAAAGCATCTCGAAATGTCCTAAAACGCGCATCTGAAAATTTTCGTGCACAGGTGCCGTAGATGCGAACGAAAATCCGTCCGGAGCCGTTTCGAGCGCCGAACTGCCTGAAATGTTTTCCAGACCCTAGAAACTCCCTAAAACCGTTTTTAACAGAAAAGCATCTCGAAATGTCCTAAAACGCGCATCTGAACATTTTCGTGCACAGGTGCCGTTGATGCGCACGAAAATCCGTCCGGAGCAGTTTCGAGCGCCGAACTGCCTGAAGTGTTTTCCAGACCCTAGAAACTCCCCAAAACCGTTTTTAACAGAAAAACATCTCGAAATGTCCTAAAACGCGCATCTGAACATTTTCGTGCACAGGTGCCGTTGATGCGCACGAAAATCCGTCCGGAGCAGTTTCGAGCGCCGAACTGCCTGAAGTGTTTTCCAGACCCGAGAAACTCCCTAAAACCGTTTCTAAACGAAAAGCATCTCGAAATGTCCTAAAACGCGCATCTGAACATTTTCGTGCACAGGTGCCGTTGATGCGCACGAAAATCCGTCCGGAGCAGTTTCGAGAGCCGAACTGCCTGAAGTGTTTTCCAGACCCTAGAAACTCCCCAAAACCGTTTTTAACAGAAAAGCATCTCGAAATGTCCTAAAACGCGCATCTGAACATTTTCGTGCACAGGTGCCGTTGATGCGCACGAAAATCCGTCCGGAGCAGTTTCGAGCGCCGAACTGCCTGAAGTGTTTTCCAGACCCTAGAAACTACCCAAAACCGTTTTTAAACGAAAAGCATCTCGAAATGTCCTAAAACGCGCATCTGAAAATTTTCGTGCACAGGTGCCGTAGATGCACACGAAAATCCGTCCGGAGCCGTTTCGAGCGCCGAACTGCCTGAAGTGTTTTCCAGACCCTAGAAACTTCCCAAAACTGTTTTTAACAGAAAAGCATCTCGAAATGTCCTAAAACGCGCATCTGAACATTTTCGTGCACAGGTGCCGTAGATGCGTACGAAAATCCATCCGGAGCCGTTTCGAGCGCCGAACTGCCTGAAGTGTTTTCCAGACCCTAGAAAATCCCCAAAACCGTTTTTAACAGAAAAGCATCTCGAAATGTCCTAAAACGCGCATCTGAACATTTTCGTGCACAGGTGCCGTAGATGCGTACGAAAATCCGTCCGGAGCAGTTTCGAGCTCCGAACTGCCTGAAGTGTTTTCCAGACCCTAGAAACTCCCCAAAACCGTTTTTAAACGAAAAGCATCTCGAAATGTCCTAAAACGCGCATCTGAAAATTTTCGTGCACAGGTGCCGTAGATGCGCACGAAAATCCGCCCGGAGCCGTTTCGAGCGCCGAACTGCCTGAAGTGTTTTCCAGACCCTAGAAACTCCCCAAAACCGTTTTTAACAGAAAAGCATCTCGAAATGTCCTAAAACGCGCATCTGAACATTTTCGTGCACAGGTGCCGTAGATGCGTACGAAAATCCGTCCGGAGCAGTTTCGAGCGCCGAACTGCCTGAACTGTTTTCCAGACCCTAGAAACTCCCCAAAACCGTTTTTAACAGAAAAGCATCTCGAAATGTCCTAAAACGCGCATCTGAACATTTTCGTGCACAGGTGCCGTAGATGCGCACGAAAATCCGTCCGGAGCAGTTTCGAGCGCCGAACTGCCTGAAGTGTTTTCCAGACCCTAGAAACTCCCCAAAACCGTTTTTAACAGAAAAGCATCTCGAAATGTCCTAAAACGCGCATCTGAACATTTTCGTGCACAGGTGCCGTAGATGCGCACGAAAATCCGTCCGGAGCCGTTTCGAGCGCCGAACTGCCTGAAGTGTTTTTTAGACCCTAGAAACTCCCCAAAACCGTTTTTAACAGAAAAGCATCTCGAAATGTCCTAAAACGCGCATCTGAACATTTTCGTGCACAGGTGCCGTTGATGCGTACGAAAATCCGTCCGGAGCAGTTTCGAGCGCCGAACTGCCTGAACTGTTTTCCAGACCCTAGAAACTCCCCAAAACCGTTTTTAACAGAAAAGCATCTCGAAATGTCCTAAAACGCGAATCTGAACATTTTCGTGCATAGGTGCCGTACATGCGCACGAAAATCCGTCCGGAGCAGTTTCGAGCGCCGAACTGCCTGAAGTGTTTTCCAGACCCTAGAAACTTCCCAAAACTGTTTTTAACAGAAAAGCATCTCGAAATGTCCTAAAACGCGCATCTGAACATTTTCGTGCACAGGTGCCGTAGATGCGTACGAAAATCCATCCGGAGCCGTTTCGAGCGCCGAACTGCCTGAAGTGTTTTCCAGACCCTAGAAACTCCCCAAAACCGTATTTAACAGAAAAGCATCTCGAAATGTCCTAAAACGCGCATCTGAACATTTTCGTGCACAGGTGCCGTAGATGCGCACGAAAATCCGTCCGGAGCCGTTTCGAGCGCCGAACTGCCTGAAGTGTTTTCCAGACCCTAGAAACTCCCCAAAACCGTTTTTAAACGAAAAGCATCTCGAAATGTCCTAAAACGCGCATCTGAAAATTTTCGTGCACAGGTGCCGTAGATGCGAACGAAAATCCGTCCGGAGCCGTTTCGAGCGCCGAACTGCCTGAAATGTTTTCCAGACCCTAGAAACTCCCTAAAACCGTTTTTAACAGAAAAGCATCTCGAAATGTCCTAAAACGCGCATCTGAACATTTTCGTGCACAGGTGCCGTTGATGCGCACGAAAATCCGTCCGGAGCAGTTTCGAGCGCCGAACTGCCTGAAGTGTTTTCCAGACCCTAGAAACTCCCCAAAACCGTTTTTAACAGAAAAGCATCTCGAAATGTCCTAAAACGCGCATCTGAACATTTTCGTGCACAGGTGCCGTTGATGCGCACGAAAATCCGTCCGGAGCAGTTTCGAGCGCCGAACTGCCTGAAGTGTTTTCCAGACCCGAGAAACTCCCTAAAACCGTTTCTAAACGAAAAGCATCTCGAAATGTCCTAAAACGCGCATCTGAACATTTTCGTGCACAGGTGCCGTTGATGCGCACGAAAATCCGTCCGGAGCAGTTTCGAGAGCCGAACTGCCTGAAGTGTTTTCCAGACCCTAGAAACTCCCCAAAACCGTTTTTAACAGAAAAGCATCTCGAAATGTCCTAAAACGCGCATCTGAACATTTTCGTGCACAGGTGCCGTTGATGCGCACGAAAATCCGTCCGGAGCAGTTTCGAGCGCCGAACTGCCTGAAGTGTTTTCCAGACCCTAGAAACTACCCAAAACCGTTTTTAAACGAAAAGCATCTCGAAATGTCCTAAAACGCGCATCTGAAAATTTTCGTGCACAGGTGCCGTAGATGCACACGAAAATCCGTCCGGAGCCGTTTCGAGCGCCGAACTGCCTGAAGTGTTTTCCAGACCCTAGAAACTTCCCAAAACTGTTTTTAACAGAAACGCATCTCGAAATGTCCTAAAACGCGCATCTGAACATTTTCGTGCACAGGTGCCGTAGATGCGTACGAAAATCCATCCGGAGCCGTTTCGAGCGCCGAACTGCCTGAAGTGTTTTCCAGACCCTAGAAAATCCCCAAAACCGTTTTTAACAGAAAAGCATCTCGAAATGTCCTAAAACGCGCATCTGAACATTTTCGTGCACAGGTGCCGTAGATGCGCACGAAAATCCGTCCGGAGCCGTTTCGAGCGCCGAACTGCCTGAAGTGTTTTCCAGACCCTAGACACTCCCCAAAACCGTTTTTAACAGAAAAGCATCTCGAAATGTCCTAAAACGCGAATCTGAACATTTTCGTGCACAGGTGCCGTAGATGCGTACGAAAATCCGTCCGGAGCAGTTTCGAGCTCCGAACTGCCTGAAGTGTTTTCCAGACCCTAGAAACTCCCCAAAACCGTTTTTAAACGAAAAGCATCTCGAAATGTCCTAAAACGCGCATCTGAAAATTTTCGTGCACAGGTGCCGTAGATGCGCACGAAAATCCGCCCGGAGCCGTTTCGAGCGCCGAACTGCCTGAAGTGTTTTCCAGACCCTAGAAACTCCCCAAAACCGTTTTTAACAGAAAAGCATCTCGAAATGTCCTAAAACGCGCATCTGAACATTTTCGTGCACAGGTGCCGTAGATGCGTACGAAAATCCGTCCGGAGCAGTTTCGAGCGCCGAACTGCCTGAACTGTTTTCCAGACCCTAGAAACTCCCCAAAACCGTTTTTAACAGAAAAGCATCTCGAAATGTCCTAAAACGCGCATCTGAACATTTTCGTGCACAGGTGCCGTAGATGCGCACGAAAATCTGTCCGGAGCAGTTTCGAGCGCCGAACTGCCTGAAGTGTTTTCCAGACCCTAGAAACTCCCCAAAACCGTTTTTAACAGAAAAGCATCTCGAAATGTCCTAAAACGCGCATCTGAACATTTTCGTGCACAGGTGCCGTAGATGCGCACGAAAATCCGTCCGGAGCCGTTTCGAGCGCCGAACTGCCTGAAGTGTTTTTTAGACCCTAGAAACTCCCCAAAACCGTTTTTAACAGAAAAGCATCTCGAAATGTCCTAAAACGCGCATCTGAACATTTTCGTGCACAGGTGCCGTTGATGCGTACGAAAATCCGTCCGGAGCAGTTTCGAGCGCCGAACTGCCTGAAGTGTTTTCCAGACCCTAGAAACTCCCCAAAACCGTTTTTAACAGAAAAGCATCTCGAAATGTCCTAAAACGCGAATCTGAACATTTTCGTGCATAGGTGCCGTAGATGCGCACGAAAATCCGTCCGGAGCAGTTTCGAGCACCGAACTGCCTGAAGTGTTTTCCAGACCCTAGAAACTTCCCAAAACTGTTTTTAACAGAAAAGCATCTCGAAATGTCCTAAAACGCGCATCTTAACATTTTCGTGCACAGGTGCCGTAGATGCGTACGAAAATCCATCCGGAGCCGTTTCGAGCGCCGAACTGCCTGAAGTGTTTTCCAGACCCTAGAAACTCCCCAAAACCGTTTTTAACAGAAAAGCATCTCGAAATGTCCTAAAACGCGCATCTGAACATTTTCGTGCACAGGTGCCGTAGATGCGCACGAAAATCCGTCCGGAGCCGTTTCGAGCGCCGAACTGCCTGAAGTGTTTTCCAGACCCTAGAAACTCCCCAAAACCGTTTTTAAACGAAAAGCATCTCGAAATGTCCTAAAACGCGCATCTGAAAATTTTCGTGCACAGGTGCCGTAGATGCGAACGAAAATCCGTCCGGAGCCGTTTCGAGCGCCGAACTGCCTGAAATGTTTTCCAGACCCTAGAAACTCCCTAAAACCGTTTTTAACAGAAAAGCATCTCGAAATGTCCTAAAACGCGCATCTGAACATTTTCGTGCACAGGTGCCGTTGATGCGCACGAAAATCCGTCCGGAGCAGTTTCGAGCGCCGAACTGCCTGAAGTGTTTTCCAGACCCTAGAAACTCCCCAAAACCGTTTTTAACAGAAAAACATCTCGAAATGTCCTAAAACGCGCATCTGAACATTTTCGTGCACAGGTGCCGTTGATGCGCACGAAAATCCGTCCGGAGCAGTTTCGAGCGCCGAACTGCCTGAAGTGTTTTCCAGACCCGAGAAACTCCCTAAAACCGTTTCTAAACGAAAAGCATCTCGAAATGTCCTAAAACGCGCATCTGAACATTTTCGTGCACAGGTGCCGTTGATGCGCACGAAAATCCGTCCGGAGCAGTTTCGAGAGCCGAACTGCCTGAAGTGTTTTCCAGACCCTAGAAACTCCCCAAAACCGTTTTTAACAGAAAAGCATCTCGAAATGTCCTAAAACGCGCATCTGAACATTTTCGTGCACAGGTGCCGTTGATGCGCACGAAAATCCGTCCGGAGCAGTTTCGAGCGCCGAACTGCCTGAAGTGTTTTCCAGACCCTAGAAACTACCCAAAACCGTTTTTAAACGAAAAGCATCTCGAAATGTCCTAAAACGCGCATCTGAAAATTTTCGTGCACAGGTGCCGTAGATGCACACGAAAATCCGTCCGGAGCCGTTTCGAGCGCCGAACTGCCTGAAGTGTTTTCCAGACCCTAGAAAATCCCCAAAACCGTTTTTAACAGAAAAGCATCTCGAAATGTCCTAAAACGCGCATCTGAACATTTTCGTGCACAGGTGCCGTAGATGCGTACGAAAATCCGTCCGGAGCAGTTTCGAGCTCCGAACTGCCTGAAGTGTTTTCCAGACCCTAGAAACTCCCCAAAACCGTTTTTAAACGAAAAGCATCTCGAAATGTCCTAAAACGCGCATCTGAAAATTTTCGTGCACAGGTGCCGTAGATGCGCACGAAAATCCGCCCGGAGCCGTTTCGAGCGCCGAACTGCCTGAAGTGTTTTCCAGACCCTAGAAACTCCCCAAAACCGTTTTTAACAGAAAAGCATCTCGAAATGTCCTAAAACGCGCATCTGAACATTTTCGTGCACAGGTGCCGTAGATGCGAACGAAAATCCGTCCGGAGCAGTTTCGAGCGCCGAACTGCCTGAACTGTTTTCCAGACCCTAGAAACTCCCCAAAACCGTTTTTAACAGAAAAGCATCTCGAAATGTCCTAAAACGCGCATCTGAACATTTTCGTGCACAGGTGCCGTTGATGCGCACGAAAATCCGTCCGGAGCAGTTTCGAGCGCCGAACTGCCTGAAGTGTTTTCCAGACCCGAGAAACTCCCTAAAACCGTTTCTAAACGAAAAGCATCTCGAAATGTCCTAAAACGCGCATCTGAACATTTTCGTGCACAGGTGCCGTTGATGCGCACGAAAATCCGTCCGGAGCAGTTTCGAGCGCCGAACTGCCTGAAGTGTTTTCCAGACCCTAGAAACTACCCAAAACCGTTTTTAAACGAAAAGCATCTCGAAATGTCCTAAAACGCGCATCTGAAAATTTTCGTGCACAGGTGCCGTAGATGCACACGAAAATCCGTCCGGAGCCGTTTCGAGCGCCGAACTGCCTGAAGTGTTTTCCAGACCCTAGAAACTTCCCAAAACTGTTTTTAACAGAAAAGCATCTCGAAATGTCCTAAAACGCGCATCTGAACATTTTCGTGCACAGGTGCCGTAGATGCGTACGAAAATCCATCCGGAGCCGTTTCGAGCGCCGAACTGCCTGAAGTGTTTTCCAGACCCTAGAAAATCCCCAAAACCGTTTTTAACAGAAAAGCATCTCGAAATGTCCTAAAACGCGCATCTGAACATTTTCGTGCACAGGTGCCGTAGATGCGCACGAAAATCCGTCCGGAGCCGTTTCGAGCGCCGAACTGCCTGAAGTGTTTTCCAGACCCTAGACACTCCCCAAAACCGTTTTTAAACGAAAAGCATCTCGAAATGTCCTAAAACGCGCATCTGAAAATTTTCGTGCACAGGTGCCGTTGATGCGCACGAAAATCCGTCCGGAGCAGTTTCGAGCGCCGAACTGCCTGAAGTGTTTTCCAGACCCTAGAAACTCCCCAAAACCGTTTTTAACAGAAAAGCATCTCGAAATGTCCTAAAACGCGCATCTGAACATTTTCGTGCACAGGTGCCGTAGATGCGCACGAAAATCCGTCCGGAGCAGTTTCGAGCGCCGAACTGCCTGAAGTGTTTTCCAGACCCTAGAAACTCCCCAAAACCGTTTTTAACAGAAAAGCATCTCGAAATGTCCTAAAACGCGCATCTGAACATTTTCGTGCACAGGTGCCGTTGATGCGTACGAAAATCCGTCCGGAGCAGTTTCGAGCACCGAACTGCCTGAAGTGTTTTCCAGACCCTAGAAACTCCCCAAAACCGTTTTTAACAGAAAAGCATCTCGAAATGTCCTAAAACGCGAATCTGAACATTTTCGTGCATAGGTGCCGTAGATGCGCACGAAAATCCGTCCGGAGCAGTTTCGAGCGCCGAACTGCCTGAAGTGTTTTCCAGACCCTAGAAACTTCCCAAAACTGTTTTTAACAGAAAAGCATCTCGAAATGTCCTAAAACGCGCATCTGAACATTTTCCTGCACAGGTGCCGTAGATGCGTACGAAAATCCATCCGGAGCAGTTTCGAGCGCCGAACTGCCTGAAGTGTTTTCCAGAACCTAGAAACTACCCACAACCGTTTTTAAACGAAAAGCATCTCGAAATGTCCTAAAACGCGCATCTGAAAATTTTCGTGCACAGGTGCCGTAGATGCACACGAAAATCCGTCTGGAGCCGTTTCGAGCGCCGAACTGCCTGAAGTGTTTTCCAGACCCTAGAAACTTGCCAAAACTGTTTTTAACAGAAAAGCATCTCGAAATGTCCTAAAACGCGCATCTGAACATTTTCGTGCACAGGTGCCGTAGATGCGTACGAAAATCCATCCGGAGCCGTTTCGAGCGCCGAACTGCCTGAAGTGTTTTCCAGACCCTAGAAAATCCCCAAAACCGTTTTTAACAGAAAAGCATCTCGAAATGTCCTAAAACGCGCATCTGAACATTTTCGTGCACTGGTGCCGTTGATGCGCACGAAAATCCGTCCGGAGCAGTTTCGAGCGCCGAACTGCCTGAAGTGTTTTCCAGACCCTAGAAACTCCCTAAAACCGTTTCTAAACGAAAAGCATCTCGAAATGTCCTAAAACGCGCATCTGAACATTTTCGTGCACAGGTGCCGTTGATGCGCACGAAAATCCGTCCGGAGCAGTTTCGAGAGCCGAACTGCGTGAAGTGTTTTCCAGACCCTAGAAACTCCCCAAAACCGTTTTTAACAGAAAAGCATCTCGAAATGTCCTAAAACGCGCATCTGAACATTTTCGTGCACAGGTGCCGTAGATGCGCACGAAAATCCGTCCGGAGCCGTTTCGAGCGCCGAACTGCCTGAAGTGTTTTCCAGACCCTAGAAACTCCCCAAAACCGTTTTTAAACGAAAAGCATCTCGAAATACCTAAAACGCGCATCTGAAAATTTTCGTGCACAGGTGCCGTAGATGCGCACGAAAATCCGTCCGGAGCCGTTTCGAGCGCCGAACTGCCTGAAGTGTTTTCCAGACCCTAGAAACTCCCGAAAACCGTTTTTAACAGAAAAGCATCTCGAAATGTCCTAAAACGCGCATCTGAACATTTTCGTGCATAGGTGCCGTTGATGCGCACGAAAATCCGTCCGGAGCAGTTTCGAGAGCCGAACTGCCTGAAGTGTTTTCCAGACCCTAGAAACTCCCCAAAACCGTTTTTAACAGAAAAGCATCTCGAAATGTCCTAAAACGCGCATCTGAACATTTTCGTGCACAGGTGCCGTAGATGCGCACGAAAATCCGTCCGGAGCAGTTTCGAGCGCCGAACTGCCTGAAGTGTTTTCCAGACCCTAGAAACTCCCCAAAACCGTTTTTAACAGAAAAGCATCTCGAAATGTCCTAAAATGCGCATCTGAACATTTTCGTGCACAGGTGCCGTAAATGCGTACGAAAATCTGTCCGGAGCCGTTTCGAGCGCCGAACTGCCTGAAGTGTTTTCCAGACCCTAGAAACTCCCCAAAACCGTTTTTAACAGAAAAGCATCTCGAAATGTCCTAAAACGCGCATCTGAAAATTTTCGTGCACAGGTGCCGTAGATGCGCACGAAAATCCGCCAGGAGCCGTTTCGAGCGCCGAACTGCCTGAAGTGTTTTTCAGACCCTAGAAACTCCCCAAAACCGTTTTTAACAGAAAAGCATCTCGAAATGTCCTAAAATGCGCATCTGAACATTTTCGTGCACAGGTGCCGTAGATGCGTACGAAAATCTGTCCGGAGCCATTTCGAGCGCCGAACTGCCTGAAGTGTTTTCCAGACCCTAGACACTCCCCAAAACCGTTTTTAACAGAAAAGCATCTCGAAATGTCCTAAAACGCGAATCTGAACATTTTCGTGCACAGGTGCCGTAGATGCGTACGAAAATCCGTCCGGAGCAGTTTCGAGCTCCGAACTGCCTGAAGTGTTTTCCAGACCCTAGAAACTCCCCAAAACCGATTTTAAACGAAAAGCATCTCGAAATGTCCTAAAACGCGCATCTGAAAATTTTCGTGCACAGGTGCCGTAGATGCGCACGAAAATCCGCCCGGAGCCGTTTCGAGCGCCGAACTGCCTGAAGTGTTTTCCAGACCCTAGAAACTCCCCAAAACCGTTTTTAACAGAAAAGCATCTCGAAATGTCCTAAAACGCGCATCTGAACATTTTCGTGCACAGGTGCCGTAGATGCGTACGAAAATCCGTCCGGAGCAGTTTCGAGCGCCGAACTGCCTGAACTGTTTTCCAGACCCTAGAAACTCCCCAAAACCGTTTTTAACAGAAAAGCATCTCGAAATGTCCTAAAACGCGCATCTGAACATTTTCGTGCACAGGTGCCGTAGATGCGCACGAAAATCCGTCCGGAGCAGTTTCGAGCGCCGAACTGCCTGAAGTGTTTTCCAGACCCTAGAAACTCCCCAAAACCGTTTTTAACAGAAAAGCATCTCGAAATGTCCTAAAACGCGCATCTGAACATTTTCGTGCACAGGTGCCGTAGATGCGCACGAAAATCCGTCCGGAGCCGTTTCGAGCGCCGAACTGCCTGAAGTGTTTTTTAGACCCTAGAAACTCCCCAAAACCGTTTTTAACAGAAAAGCATCTCGAAATGTCCTAAAACGCGCATCTGAACATTTTCGTGCACAGGTGCCGTTGATGCGTACGAAAATCCGTCCGGAGCAGTTTCGAGCGCCGAACTGCCTGAAGTGTTTTCCAGACCCTAGAAACTCCCCAAAACCGTTTTTAACAGAAAAGCATCTCGAAATGTCCTAAAACGCGAATCTGAACATTTTCGTGCATAGGTGCCGTAGATGCGCACGAAAATCCGTCCGGAGCAGTTTCGAGCGCCGAACTGCCTGAAGTGTTTTCCAGACCCTAGAAACTTCCCAAAACTGTTTTTAACAGAAAAGCATCTCGAAATGTCCTAAAACGCGCATCTGAACATTTTCGTGCACAGGTGCCGTAGATGCGTACGAAAATCCATCCGGAGCCGTTTCGAGCGCCGAACTGCCTGAAGTGTTTTCCAGACCCTAGAAACTCCCCAAAACCGTTTTTAACAGAAAAGCATCTCGAAATGTCCTAAAACGCGCATCTGAACATTTTCGTGCACAGGTGCCGTAGATGCGCACGAAAATCCGTCCGGAGCCGTTTCGAGCGCCGAACTGCCTGAAGTGTTTTCCAGACCCTAGAAACTCCCCAAAACCGTTTTTAAACGAAAAGCATCTCGAAATGTCCTAAAACGCGCATCTGAAAATTTTCGTGCACAGGTGCCGTAGATGCGAACGAAAATCCGTCCGGAGCCGTTTCGAGCGCCGAACTGCCTGAAATGTTTTCCAGACCCTAGAAACTCCCTAAAACCGTTTTTAACAGAAAAGCATCTCGAAATGTCCTAAAACGCGCATCTGAACATTTTCGTGCACAGGTGCCGTTGATGCGCACGAAAATCCGTCCGGAGCAGTTTCGAGCGCCGAACTGCCTGAAGTGTTTTCCAGACCCTAGAAACTCCCCAAAACCGTTTTTAACAGAAAAGCATCTCGAAATGTCCTAAAACGCGCATCTGAACATTTTCGTGCACAGGTGCCGTTGATGCGCACGAAAATCCGTCCGGAGCAGTTTCGAGCGCCGAACTGCCTGAAGTGTTTTCCAGACCCGAGAAACTCCCTAAAACCGTTTCTAAACGAAAAGCATCTCGAAATGTCCTAAAACGCGCATCTGAACATTTTCGTGCACAGGTGCCGTTGATGCGCACGAAAATCCGTCCGGAGCAGTTTCGAGAGCCGAACTGCCTGAAGTGTTTTCCAGACCCTAGAAACTCCCCAAAACCGTTTTTAACAGAAAAGCATCTCGAAATGTCCTAAAACGCGCATCTGAACATTTTCGTGCACAGGTGCCGTTGATGCGCACGAAAATCCGTCCGGAGCAGTTTCGAGCGCCGAACTGCCTGAAGTGTTTTCCAGACCCTAGAAACTACCCAAAACCGTTTTTAAACGAAAAGCATCTCGAAATGTCCTAAAACGCGCATCTGAAAATTTTCGTGCACAGGTGCCGTAGATGCACACGAAAATCCGTCCGGAGCCGTTTCGAGCGCCGAACTGCCTGAAGTGTTTTCCAGACCCTAGAAACTTCCCAAAACTGTTTTTAACAGAAAAGCATCTCGAAATGTCCTAAAACGCGCATCTGAACATTTTCGTGCACAGGTGCCGTAGATGCGTACGAAAATCCATCCGGAGCCGTTTCGAGCGCCGAACTGCCTGAAGTGTTTTCCAGACCCTAGAAAATCCCCAAAACCGTTTTTAACAGAAAAGCATCTCGAAATGTCCTAAAACGCGCATCTGAACATTTTCGTGCACAGGTGCCGTAGATGCGCACGAAAATCCGTCCGGAGCCGTTTCGAGCGCCGAACTGCCTGAAGTGTTTTCCAGACCCTAGAAACTCCCCAAAACCGTTTTTAACAGAAAAGCATCTCGAAATGTCCTAAAACGCGAATCTGAACATTTTCGTGCACAGGTGCCGTAGATGCGTACGAAAATCCGTCCGGAGCAGTTTCGAGCTCCGAACTGCCTGAAGTGTTTTCCAGACCCTAGAAACTCCCCAAAACCGTTTTTAAACGAAAAGCATCTCGAAATGTCCTAAAACGCGCATCTGAAAATTTTCGTGCACAGGTGCCGTAGATGCGCACGAAAATCCGCCCGGAGCCGTTTCGAGCGCCGAACTGCCTGAAGTGTTTTCCAGACCCTAGAAACTCCCCAAAACCGTTTTTAACAGAAAAGCATCTCGAAATGTCCTAAAACGCGCATCTGAACATTTTCGTGCACAGGTGCCGTAGATGCGTACGAAAATCCGTCCGGAGCAGTTTCGAGCGCCGAACTGCCTGAACTGTTTTCCAGACCCTAGAAACTCCCCAAAACCGTTTTTAACAGAAAAGCATCTCGAAATGTCCTAAAACGCGCATCTGAACATTTTCGTGCACAGGTGCCGTAGATGCGCACGAAAATCCGTCCGGAGCAGTTTCGAGCGCCGAACTGCCTGAAGTGTTTTCCAGACCCTAGAAACTCCCCAAAACCGTTTTTAACAGAAAAGCATCTCGAAATGTCCTAAAACGCGCATCTGAATATTTTCGTGCACAGGTGCCGTAGATGCGCACGAAAATCCGTCCGGAGCCGTTTCGAGCGCCGAACTGCCTGAAGTGTTTTTTAGACCCTAGAAACTCCCCAAAACCGTTTTTAACAGAAAAGCATCTCGAAATGTCCTAAAACGCGCATCTGAACATTTTCGTGCACAGGTGCCGTTGATGCGTACGAAAATCCGTCCGGAGCAGTTTCGAGCGCCGAACTGCCTGAAGTGTTTTCCAGACCCTAGAAACTCCCCAAAACCGTTTTTAACAGAAAAGCATCTCGAAATGTCCTAAAACGCGAATCTGAACATTTTCGTGCATAGGTGCCGTAGATGCGCACGAAAATCCGTCCGGAGCAGTTTCGAGCGCCGAACTGCCTGAAGTGTTTTCCAGACCCTAGAAACTTCCCAAAACTGTTTTTAACAGAAAAGCATCTCGAAATGTCCTAAAACGCGCATCTGAACATTTTCGTGCACAGGTGCCGTAGATGCGTACGAAAATCCATCCGGAGCCGTTTCGAGCGCCGAACTGCCTGAAGTGTTTTCCAGACCCTAGAAACTCCCCAAAACCGTTTTTAACAGAAAAGCATCTCGAAATGTCCTAAAACGCGCATCTGAACATTTTCGTGCACAGGTGCCGTAGATGCGCACGAAAATCCGTCCGGAGCCGTTTCGAGCGCCGAACTGCCTGAAGTGTTTTCCAGACCCTAGAAACTCCCCAAAACCGTTTTTAAACGAAAAGCATCTCGAAATGTCCTAAAACGCGCATCTGAAAATTTTCGTGCACAGGTGCCGTAGATGCGAACGAAAATCCGTCCGGAGCCGTTTCGAGCGCCGAACTGCCTGAAATGTTTTCCAGACCCTAGAAACTCCCTAAAACCGTTTTTAACAGAAAAGCATCTCGAAATGTCCTAAAACGCGCATCTGAACATTTTCGTGCACAGGTGCCGTTGATGCGCACGAAAATCCGTCCGGAGCAGTTTCGAGCGCCGAACTGCCTGAAGTGTTTTCCAGACCCTAGAAACTCCCCAAAACCGTTTTTAACAGAAAAGCATCTCGAAATGTCCTAAAACGCGCATCTGAACATTTTCGTGCACAGGTGCCGTTGATGCGCACGAAAATCCGTCCGGAGCAGTTTCGAGCGCCGAACTGCCTGAAGTGTTTTCCAGACCCGAGAAACTCCCTAAAACCGTTTCTAAACGAAAAGCATCTCGAAATGTCCTAAAACGCGCATCTGAACATTTTCGTGCACAGGTGCCGTTGATGCGCACGAAAATCCGTCCGGAGCAGTTTCGAGAGCCGAACTGCCTGAAGTGTTTTCCAGACCCTAGAAACTCCCCAAAACCGTTTTTAACAGAAAAGCATCTCGAAATGTCCTAAAACGCGCATCTGAACATTTTCGTGCACAGGTGCCGTTGATGCGCACGAAAATCCGTCCGGAGCAGTTTCGAGCGCCGAACTGCCTGAAGTGTTTTCCAGACCCTAGAAACTACCCAAAACCGTTTTTAAACGAAAAGCATCTCGAAATGTCCTAAAACGCGCATCTGAAAATTTTCGTGCACAGGTGCCGTAGATGCACACGAAAATCCGTCCGGAGCCGTTTCGAGCGCCGAACTGCCTGAAGTGTTTTCCAGACCCTAGAAACTTCCCAAAACTGTTTTTAACTGAAAAGCATCTCGAAATGTCCTAAAACGCGCATCTGAACATTTTCGTGCACAGGTGCCGTAGATGCGTACGAAAATCCATCCGGAGCCGTTTCGAGCGCCGAACTGCCTGAAGTGTTTTCCAGACCCTAGAAAATCCCCAAAACCGTTTTTAACAGAAAAGCATCTCGAAATGTCCTAAAACGCGCATCTGAACATTTTCGTGCACAGGTGCCGTAGATGCGCACGAAAATCCGTCCGGAGCCGTTTCGAGCGCCGAACTGCCTGAAGTGTTTTCCAGACCCTAGACACTCCCCAAAACCGTTTTTAACAGAAAAGCATCTCGAAATGTCCTAAAACGCGAATCTGAACATTTTCGTGCACAGGTGCCGTAGATGCGTACGAAAATCCGTCCGGAGCAGTTTCGAGCTCCGAACTGCCTGAAGTGTTTTCCAGACCCTAGAAACTCCCCAAAACCGTTTTTAAACGAAAAGCATCTCGAAATGTCCTAAAACGCGCATCTGAAAATTTTCGTGCACAGGTGCCGTAGATGCGCACGAAAATCCGCCCGGAGCCGTTTCGAGCGCCGAACTGCCTGAAGTGTTTTCCAGACCCTAGAAACTCCCCAAAACCGTTTTTAACAGAAAAGCATCTCGAAATGTCCTAAAACGCGCATCTGAACATTTTCGTGCACAGGTGCCGTAGATGCGTACGAAAATCCGTCCGGAGCAGTTTCGAGCGCCGAACTGCCTGAACTGTTTTCCAGACCCTAGAAACTCCCCAAAACCGTTTTTAACAGAAAAGCATCTCGAAATGTCCTAAAACGCGCATCTGAACATTTTCGTGCACAGGTGCCGTAGATGCGCACGAAAATCCGTCCGGAGCAGTTTCGAGCGCCGAACTGCCTGAAGTGTTTTCCAGACCCTAGAAACTCCCCAAAACCGTTTTTAACAGAAAAGCATCTCGAAATGTCCTAAAACGCGCATCTGAACATTTTCGTGCACAGGTGCCGTAGATGCGCACGAAAATCCGTCCGGAGCCGTTTCGAGCGCCGAACTGCCTGAAGTGTTTTTTAGACCCTAGAAACTCCCCAAAACCGTTTTTAACAGAAAAGCATCTCGAAATGTCCTAAAACGCGCATCTGAACATTTTCGTGCACAGGTGCCGTTGATGCGTACGAAAATCCGTCCGGAGCAGTTTCGAGCGCCGAACTGCCTGAAGTGTTTTCCAGACCCTAGAAACTCCCCAAAACCGTTTTTAACAGAAAAGCATCTCGAAATGTCCTAAAACGCGAATCTGAACATTTTCGTGCATAGGTGCCGTAGATGCGCACGAAAATCCGTCCGGAGCAGTTTCGAGCGCCGAACTGCCTGAAGTGTTTTCCAGACCCTAGAAACTTCCCAAAACTGTTTTTAACAGAAAAGCATCTCGAAATGTCCTAAAACGCGCATCTGAACATTTTCCTGCACAGGTGCCGTAGATGCGTACGAAAATCCATCCGGAGCAGTTTCGAGCGCCGAACTGCCTGAAGTGTTTTCCAGACCCTAGAAACTACCCACAACCGTTTTTAAACGAAAAGCATCTCGAAATGTCCTAAAACGCGCATCTGAAAATTTTCGTGCACAGGTGCCGTAGATGCACACGAAAATCCGTCCGGAGCCGTTTCGAGCGCCGAACTGCCTGAAGTGTTTTCCAGACCCTAGAAACTTCCCAAAACTGTTTTTAACAGAAAAGCATCTCGAAATGTCCTAAAACGCGCATCTGAACATTTTCGTGCACAGGTGCCGTAGATGCGTACGAAAATCCATCCGGAGCCGTTTCGAGCGCCGAACTGCCTGAAGTGTTTTCCAGACCCTAGAAACTCCCTAAAACCGTTTTTAACAGAAAAGCATCTCGAAATGTCCTAAAACGCGCATCTGAAAATTTTCGTGCACAGGTGCCGTAGATGCGCACGAAAATCCGCCCGGAGCCGTTTCGAGCGCCGAACTGCCTGAAGTGTTTTCCAGACCCTAGAAACTCCCCAAAACCGTTTTTAACAGAAAAGCATCTCGAAATGTCCTAAAACGCGCATCTGAACATTTTCGTGCACAGGTGCCGTAGATGCGTACGAAAATCCGTCCGGAGCAGTTTCGAGCGTCGAACTGCCTGAACTGTTTTCCAGACCCTAGAAACTCCCCAAAACCGTTTTTAACAGAAAAGCATCTCGAAATGTCCTAAAACGCGCATCTGAACATTTTCGTGCACAGGTGCCGTAGATGCGCACGAAAATCCGTCCGGAGCAGTTTCGAGCGCCGAACTGCCTGAAGTGTTTTCCAGACCCTAGAAACTCCCCAAAACCGTTTTTAACAGAAAAGCATCTCGAAATGTCCTAAAACGCGCATCTGAACATTTTCGTGCACAGGTGCCGTAGATGCGCACGAAAATCCGTCCGGATCCGTTTCGAGCGCCGAACTGCCTGAAGTGTTTTTTAGACCCTAGAAACTCCCCAAAACCGTTTTTAACAGAAAAGCATCTCGAAATGTCCTAAAACGCGCATCTGAACATTTTCGTGCACAGGTGCCGTTGATGCGTACGAAAATCCGTCCGGAGCAGTTTCGAGCGCCGAACTGCCTGAAGTGTTTTCCAGACCCTAGAAACTCCCCAAAACCGTTTTTAACAGAAAAGCATCTCGAAATGTCCTAAAACGCGAATCTGAACATTTTCGTGCATAGGTGCCGTAGATGCGCACGAAAATCCGTCCGGAGCAGTTTCGAGCGCCGAACTGCCTGAAGTGTTTTCCAGACCCTAGAAACTTCCCAAAACTGTTTTTAACAGAAAAGCATCTCGAAATGTCCTAAAACGCGCATCTGAACATTTTCCTGCACAGGTGCCGTAGATGCGTACGAAAATCCATCCGGAGCAGTTTCGAGCGCCGAACTGCCTGAAGTGTTTTCCAGACCCTAGAAACTACCCACAACCGTTTTTAAACGAAAAGCATCTCGAAATGTCCTAAAACGCGCATCTGAAAATTTTCGTGCACAGGTGCCGTAGATGCACACGAAAATCCGTCCGGAGCCGTTTCGAGCGCCGAACTGCCTGAAGTGTTTTCCAGACCCTAGAAACTTCCCAAAACTGTTTTTAACAGAAAAGCATCTCGAAATGTCCTAAAACGCGCATCTGAACATTTTCGTGCACAGGTGCCGTAGATGCGTACGAAAATCCATCCGGAGCCGTTTCGAGCGCCGAACTGCCTGAAGTGTTTTCCAGACCCTAGAAAATCCCCAAAACCGTTTTTAACAGAAAAGCATCTCGAAATGTCCTAAAACGCGCATCTGAACATTTTCGTGCACAGGTGCCGTAGATGCGTACGAAAATCCGTCCGGAGCAGTTTCGAGCTCCGAACTGCCTGAAGTGTTTTCCAGACCCTAGAAACTCCCCAAAACCGTTTTTAAACGAAAAGCATCTCGAAATGTCCTAAAACGCGCATCTGAAAATTTTCGTGCACAGGTGCCGTAGATGCGCACGAAAATCCGCCCGGAGCCGTTTCGAGCGCCGAACTGCCTGAAGTGTTTTCCAGACCCTAGAAACTCCCCAAAACCGTTTTTAACAGAAAAGCATCTCGAAATGTCCTAAAACGCGCATCTGAACATTTTCGTGCACAGGTGCCGTAGATGCGTACGAAAATCCGTCCGGAGCAGTTTCGAGCGCCGAACTGCCTGAACTGTTTTCCAGACCCTAGAAACTCCCCAAAACCGTTTTTAACAGAAAAGCATCTCGAAATGTCCTAAAACGCGCATCTGAACATTTTCGTGCACAGGTGCCGTAGATGCGCACGAAAATCCGTCCGGAGCAGTTTCGAGCGCCGAACTGCCTGAAGTGTTTTCCAGACCCTAGAAACTCCCCAAAACCGTTTTTAACAGAAAAGCATCTCGAAATGTCCTAAAACGCGCATCTGAACATTTTCGTGCACAGGTGCCGTAGATGCGCACGAAAATCCGTCCGGAGCCGTTTCGAGCGCCGAACTGCCTGAAGTGTTTTTTAGACCCTAGAAACTCCCCAAAACCGTTTTTAACAGAAAAGCATCTCGAAATGTCCTAAAACGCGCATCTGAACATTTTCGTGCACAGGTGCCGTTGATGCGTACGAAAATCCGTCCGGAGCAGTTTCGAGCGCCGAACTGCCTGAAGTGTTTTCCAGACCCTAGAAACTCCCCAAAACCGTTTTTAACAGAAAAGCATCTCGAAATGTCCTAAAACGCGAATCTGAACATTTTCGTGCATAGGTGCCGTAGATGCGCACGAAAATCCGTCCGGAGCAGTTTCGAGCGCCGAACTGCCTGAAGTGTTTTCCAGACCCTAGAAACTTCCCAAAACTGTTTTTAACAGAAAAGCATCTCGAAATGTCCTAAAACGCGCATCTGAACATTTTCGTGCACAGGTGCCGTAGATGCGTACGAAAATCCATCCGGAGCCGTTTCGAGCGCCGAACTGCCTGAAGTGTTTTCCAGACCCTAGAAACTCCCCAAAACCGTTTTTAACAGAAAAGCATCTCGAAATGTCCTAAAACGCGCATCTGAACATTTTCGTGCACAGGTGCCGTAGATGCGCACGAAAATCCGTCCGGAGCCGTTTCGAGCGCCGAACTGCCTGAAGTGTTTTCCAGACCCTAGAAACTCCCCAAAACCGTTTTTAAACGAAAAGCATCTCGAAATGTCCTAAAACGCGCATCTGAAAATTTTCGTGCACAGGTGCCGTAGATGCGAACGAAAATCCGTCCGGAGCCGTTTCGAGCGCCGAACTGCCTGAAATGTTTTCCAGACCCTAGAAACTCCCTAAAACCGTTTTTAACAGAAAAGCATCTCGAAATGTCCTAAAACGCGCATCTGAACATTTTCGTGCACAGGTGCCGTTGATGCGCACGAAAATCCGTCCGGAGCAGTTTCGAGCGCCGAACTGCCTGAAGTGTTTTCCAGACCCTAGAAACTCCCCAAAACCGTTTTTAACAGAAAAGCATCTCGAAATGTCCTAAAACGCGCATCTGAACATTTTCGTGCACAGGTGCCGTTGATGCGCACGAAAATCCGTCCGGAGCAGTTTCGAGCGCCGAACTGCCTGAAGTGTTTTCCAGACCCGAGAAACTCCCTAAAACCGTTTCTAAACGAAAAGCATCTCGAAATGTCCTAAAACGCGCATCTGAACATTTTCGTGCACAGGTGCCGTTGATGCGCACGAAAATCCGTCCGGAGCAGTTTCGAGAGCCGAACTGCCTGAAGTGTTTTCCAGACCCTAGAAACTCCCCAAAACCGTTTTTAACAGAAAAGCATCTCGAAATGTCCTAAAACGCGCATCTGAACATTTTCGTGCACTGGTGCCGTTGATGCGCACGAAAATCCGTCCGGAGCAGTTTCGAGCGCCGAACTGCCTGAAGTGTTTTCCAGACCCTAGAAACTACCCAAAACCGTTTTTAAACGAAAAGCATCTCGAAATGTCCTAAAACGCGCATCTGAAAATTTTCGTGCACAGGTGCCGTAGATGCACACGAAAATCCGTCCGGAGCCGTTTCGAGCGCCGAACTGCCTGAAGTGTTTTCCAGACCCTAGAAACTTCCCAAAACTGTTTTTAACAGAAAAGCATCTCGAAATGTCCTAAAACGCGCATCTGAACATTTTCGTGCACAGGTGCCGTAGATGCGTACGAAAATCCATCCGGAGCAGTTTCGAGCGCCGAACTGCCTGAAGTGTTTTCCAGACCCTAGAAACTACCCAAAACCGTTTTTAAACGAAAAGCATCTCGAAATGTCCTAAAACGCGCATCTGAAAATTTTCGTGCACAGGTGCCGTAGATGCACACGAAAATCCGTCCGGAGCCGTTTCGAGCGCCGAACTGCCTGAAGTGTTTTCCAGACCCTAGAAACTTCCCAAAACTGTTTTTAACAGAAAAGCATCTCGAAATGTCCTAAAACGCGCATCTGAACATTTTCGTGCACAGGTGCCGTAGATGCGTACGAAAATCCATCCGGAGCCGTTTCGAGCGCCGAACTGCCTGAAGTGTTTTCCAGACCCTAGAAAATCCCCAAAACCGTTTTTAACAGAAAAGCATCTCGAAATGTCCTAAAACGCGCATCTGAACATTTTCGTGCACAGGTGCCGTAGATGCGCACGAAAATCCGTCCGGAGCCGTTTCGAGCGCCGAACTGCCTGAAGTGTTTTCCAGACCCTAGAAACTCCCCAAAACCGTTTTTAAACGAAAAGCATCTCGAAATGTCCTAAAACGCGCATCTGAAAATTTTCGTGCACAGGTGCCGTAGATGCGCACGAAAATCCGTCCGGAGCCGTTTCGAGCGCCGAACTGCCTGAAGTGTTTTCCAGACCCTAGAAACTCCCTAAAACCGTTTTTAACAGAAAAGCATCTCGAAATGTCCTAAAACGCGCATCTGAACATTTTCGTGCACAGGTGCCGTTGATGCGCACGAAAATCCGTCCGGAGCAGTTTCGAGCGCCGAACTGCCTAAAGTGTTTTCCAGACCCTAGAAACTCCCCAAAACCGTTTTTAACAGAAAAGCATCTCGAAATGTCCTAAAACGCGCATCTGAACATTTTCGTGCACAGGTGCCGTTGATGCGCACGAAAATCCGTCCGGAGCAGTTTCGAGCGCCGAACTGCCTGAAGTGTTTTCCAGACCCTAGAAACTCCCCAAAACCGTTTTTAACAGAAATGCATCTCGAAATGTCCTAAAACGCGCATCTGAAAATTTTCGTGCACAGGTGCCGTAGATGCGCACGAAAATCCGCCAGGAGCCGTTTCGAGCGCCGAACTGCCTGAAGTGTTTTTCAGACCCTAGAAACTCCCCAAAACCGTTTTTAACTGAAAAGCATCTCGAAATGTCCTAAAACGCGCATCTGAACATTTTCGTGCACAGGTGCCGTAGATGCGTACGAAAATCTGTCCGGAGCCATTTCGAGCGCCGAACTGCCTGAAGTGTTTTCCAGACCCTAGAAACTACCCAAAACCGTTTTTAAACGAAAAGCATCTCGAAATGTCCTAAAACGCGCATCTGAAAATTTTCGTGCACAGGTGCCGTAGATGCACACGAAAATCCGTCCGGAGCCGTTTCGAGCGCCGAACTGCCTGAAGTGTTTTCCAGACCCTAGAAACTTCCCAAAACTGTTTTTAACAGAAAAGCATCTCGAAATGTCCTAAAACGCGCATCTGAACATTTTCGTGCACAGGTGCCGTAGATGCGTACGAAAATCCATCCGGAGCCGTTTCGAGCGCCGAACTGCCTGAAGTGTTTTCCAGACCCTAGAAAATCCCCAAAACCGTTTTTAACAGAAAAGCATCTCGAAATGTCCTAAAACGCGCATCTGAACATTTTCGTGCACAGGTGCCGTAGATGCGCACGAAAATCCGTCCGGAGCCGTTTCGAGCGCCGAACTGCCTGAAGTGTTTTCCAGACCCTAGAAACTCCCTAAAACCGTTTTTAACAGAAAAGCATCTCGAAATGTCCTAAAACGCGCATCTGAACATTTTCGTGCACAGGTGCCGTTGATGCGCACGAAAATCCGTCCGGAGCAGTTTCGAGCGCCGAACTGCCTAAAGTGTTTTCCAGACCCTAGAAACTCCCCAAAACCGTTTTTAACAGAAAAGCATCTCGAAATGTCCTAAAACGCGCATCTGAACATTTTCGTGCACAGGTGCCGTTGATGCGCACGAAAATCCGTCCGGAGCAGTTTCGAGCGCCGAACTGCCTGAAGTGTTTTCCAGACCCTAGAAACTCCCCAAAACCGTTTTTAACAGAAATGCATCTCGAAATGTCCTAAAACGCGCATCTGAAAATTTTCGTGCACAGGTGCCGTAGATGCGCACGAAAATCCGCCAGGAGCCGTTTCGAGCGCCGAACTGCCTGAAGTGTTTTTCAGACCCTAGAAACTCCCCAAAACCGTTTTTAACTGAAAAGCATCTCGAAATGTCCTAAAATGCGCATCTGAACATTTTCGTGCACAGGTGCCGTAGATGCGTACGAAAATCTGTCCGGAGCCATTTCGAGCGCCGAACTGCCTGAAGTGTTTTCCAGACCCTAGACACTCCCCAAAACTGTTTTTAACAGAAAAGCATCTCGAAATGTCCTAAAACGCGAATCTGAACATTTTCGTGCACAGGTGCCGTAGATGCGTACGAAAATCCGTCCGGAGCAGTTTCGAGCGCCGAACTGCCTGAAGTGTTTTCCAGACCCTAGAAACTCCCCAAAACCGTTTTTAAACGAAAAGCATCTCGAAATGTCCTAAAACGCGCATCTGAAAATTTTCGTGCACAGGTGCCGTAGATGCGCACGAAAATCCGCCCAGAGCCGTTTCGAGCGCCGAACTGCCTGAAGTGTTTTCCAGACCCTAGAAACTCCCCAAAACCGTTTTTAACAGAAAAGCATCTCGAAATGTCCTAAAACGCGCATCTGAACATTTTCGTGCACAGGTGCCGTAGATGCGTACGAAAATCCGTCCGGAGCAGTTTCGAGCGCCGAACTGCCTGAACTGTTTTCCAGACCCTAGAAACTCCCCAAAACCGTTTTTAACAGAAAAGCATCTCGAAATGTCCTAAAACGCGCATCTGAACATTTTCGTGCACAGGTGCCGTAGATGCGCACGAAAATCCGTCCGGAGCAGTTTCGAGCGCCGAACTGCCTGAAGTGTTTTCCAGACCCTAGAAACTCCCTAAAACCGTTTTTAACAGAAAAGCATCTCGAAATGTCCTAAAACGCGCATCTGAACATTTTCGTGCACAGGTGCCGTTGATGCGCACGAAAATCCGTCCGGAGCAGTTTCGAGCGCCGAACTGCCTAAAGTGTTTTCCAGACCCTAGAAACTCCCCAAAACCGTTTTTAACAGAAAAGCATCTCGAAATGTCCTAAAACGCGCATCTGAACATTTTCGTGCACAGGTGCCGTTGATACGCACGAAAATCCGTCCGGAGCAGTTTCGAGCGCCGAACTGCCTGAAGTGTTTTCCAGACTCTAGAAACTCCCCAAAACCGTTTTTAACAGAAAAGCATCTCGAAATGTCCTAAAACGCGCATCTGAAAATTTTCGTGCACAGGTGCCGTAGATGCGCACGAAAATCCGCCAGGAGCCGTTTCGAGCGCCGAACTGCCTGAAGTGTTTTTCAGACCCTAGAAACTCCCCAAAACCGTTTTTAACTGAAAAGCATCTCGAAATGTCCTAAAATGCGCATCTGAACATTTTCGTGCACAGGTGCCGTAGATGCGTACGAAAATCTGTCCGGAGCCATTTCGAGCGCCGAACTGCCTGAAGTGTTTTCCAGACCCTAGACACTCCCCAAAACCGTTTTTAACAGAAAAGCATCTCGAAATGTCCTAAAACGCGAATCTGAACATTTTCGTGCACAGGTGCCGTAGATGCGTACGAAAATCCGTCCGGAGCAGTTTCGAGCGCCGAACTGCCTGAAGTGTTTTCCAGACCCTAGAAACTCCCCAAAACCGTTTTTAAACGAAAAGCATCTCGAAATGTCCTAAAACGCGCATCTGAAAATTTTCGTGCACAGGTGCCGTAGATGCGCACGAAAATCCGCCCGGAGCCGTTTCGAGCGCCGAACTGCCTGAAGTGTTTTCCAGACCCTAGAAACTCCCCAAAACCGTTTTTAACAGAAAAGCATCTCGAAATGTCCTAAAACGCGCATCTGAACATTTTCGTGCACAGGTGCCGTAGATGCGTACGAAAATCCGTCCGGAGCAGTTTCGAGCGCCGAACTGCCTGAACTGTTTTCCAGACCCTAGAAACTCCCCAAAACCGTTTTTAACAGAAAAGCATCTCGAAATGTCCTAAAACGCGCATCTGAACATTTTCGTGCACAGGTGCCGTAGATGCGCACGAAAATCCGTCCGGAGCAGTTTCGAGCGCCGAACTGCCTAAAGTGTTTTCCAGACCCTAGAAACTCCCCAAAACCGTTTTTAACAGAAAAGCATCTCGAAATGTCCTAAAACGCGCATCTGAACATTTTCGTGCACAGGTGCCGTAGATGCGCACGAAAATCCGTCCGGAGCAGTTTCGAGCGCCGAACTGCCTGAAGTGTTTTCCAGACCCTAGAAACTCCCTAAAACCGTTTTTAACAGAAAAACATCTCGAAATGTCCTAAAACGCGCATCTGAACATTTTCGTGCATAGGTGCCGTTGATGCGCACGAAAATCCGTCCGGAGCAGTTTCGAGAGCCGAACTGCCTGAAGTGTTTTCCAGACCCTAGAAACTCCCCAAAACCGTTTTTAACAGAAAAGCATCTCGAAATGTCCTAAAACGCGCATCTGAACATTTTCGTGCACAGGTGCCGTAGATGCGCACGAAAATCCGTCCGGAGCAGTTTCGAGCGCCGAACTGCCTGAAGTGTTTTCCAGACCCTAGAAACTCCCTAAAACCGTTTCTAAACGAAAAGCATCTCGAAATGTCCTAAAACGCGCATCTGAACATTTTCGTGCACAGGTGCCGTTGATGCGCACGAAAATCCGTCCGGAGCAGTTTCGAGAGCCGAACTGCTTGAAGTGTTTTCCAGACCCTAGAAACTCCCCAAAACCGTTTTTAACAGAAAAGCATCTCGAAATGTCCTAAAACGCGCATCTGAACATTTTCGTGCACAGGTGCCGTAGATGCGCACGAAAATCCGTCCGGAGCCGTTTCGAGCGCCGAACTGCCTGAAGTGTTTTCCAGACCCTAGAAACTCCCCAAAACCGTTTTTAAACGAAAAGCATCTCGAAATACCTAAAACGCGCATCTGAAAATTTTCGTGCACAGGTGCCGTAGATGCGCACGAAAATCCGTCCGGAGCCGTTTCGAGCGCCGAACTGCCTGAAGTGTTTTCCAGACCCTAGAAACTCCCTAAAACCGTTTTTAACAGAAAAGCATCTCGAAATGTCCTAAAACGCGCATCTGAACATTTTCGTGCACAGGTGCCGTAGATGCGCACGAAAATCCGTCCGGAGCAGTTTCGAGCGCCGAACTGCCTAAAGTGTTTTCCAGACCCTAGAAACTCCCCAAAACCGTTTTTAACAGAAAAGCATCTCGAAATGTCCTAAAACGCGCATCTGAACATTTTCGTGCACAGGTGCCGTAGATGCGCACGAAAATCCGTCCGGAGCAGTTTCGAGCGCCGAACTGCCTGAAGTGTTTTCCAGACCCTAGAAACTCCCTAAAACCGTTTTTAACAGAAAAGCATCTCGAAATGTCCTAAAACGCGCATCTGAACATTTTCGTGCACAGGTGCCGTAGATGCGCACGAAAATCCGTCCGGAGCAGTTTCGAGCGCCGAACTGCCTGAAGTGTTTTCCAGACCCTAGAAACTCCCTAAAACCGTTTCTAAACGAAAAGCATCTCGAAATGTCCTAAAACGCGCATCTGAACATTTTCGTGCACAGGTGCCGTTGATGCGCACGAAAATCCGTCCGGAGCAGTTTCGAGAGCCGAACTGCTTGAAGTGTTTTCCAGACCCTAGAAACTCCCCAAAACCGTTTTTAACAGAAAAGCATCTCGAAATGTCCTAAAACGCGCATCTGAACATTTTCGTGCACAGGTGCCGTAGATGCGCACGAAAATCCGTCCGGAGCCGTTTCGAGCGCCGAACTGCCTGAAGTGTTTTCCAGACCCTAGAAACTCCCCAAAACCGTTTTTAAACGAAAAGCATCTCGAAATACCTAAAACGCGCATCTGAAAATTTTCGTGCACAGGTGCCGTAGATGCGCACGAAAATCCGTCCGGAGCCGTTTCGAGCGCCGAACTGCCTGAAGTGTTTTCCAGACCCTAGAAACTCCCTAAAACCGTTTTTAACAGAAAAGCATCTCGAAATGTCCTAAAACGCGAATCTGAACATTTTCGTGCACAGGTGCCGTAGATGCGTACGAAAATCCGTCCGGAGCAGTTTCGAGCGCCGAACTGCCTGAAGTGTTTTCCAGACCCTAGAAACTCCCCAAAACCGTTTTTAACAGAAAAGCATCTCGAAATGTCCTAAAACGCGCATCTGAACATTTTCGTGCACAGGTGCCGTAGATGCGTACGAAAATCCGTCCGGAGCAGTTTCGAGCGCCGAACTGCCTGAACTGTTTTCCAGACCCTAGAAACTCCCCAAAACCGTTTTTAACAGAAAAGCATCTCGAAATGTCCTAAAACGCGCATCTGAACATTTTCGTGCACAGGTGCCGTAGATGCGCACGAAAATCCGTCCGGAGCAGTTTCGAGAGCCGAACTGCCTGAAGTGTTTTCCAGACCCTAGAAACTCCCCAAAACCGTTTTTAATAGAAAAGCATCTCGAAATGTCCTAAAACGCGCATCTGAACATTTTCGTGCACAGGTGCCGTAGATGCGCACGAAAATCCGTCCGGAGCAGTTTCGAGCGCCGAACTGCCTGAAGTGTTTTCCAGACCCTAGAAACTCCCCTAAACCGTTTTTAACAGAAAAGCATCTCGAAATGTCCTAAAATGCGCATCTGAACATTTTCGTGCACAGGTGCCGTAGATGCGTACGAAAATCTGTCCGGAGCCGTTTCGAGCGCCGAACTGCCTGAAGTGTTTTCCAGACCCTAGAAACTCCCCAAAACCGTTTTTAACAGAAAAGCATCTCGAAATGTCCTAAAACGCGCATCTGAACATTTTCGTGCACAGGTGCCGTTGATGCGCACGAAAATCCGTCCGGAGCAGTTTCGAGAGCCGAACTGCCTGAAGTGTTTTCCAGACCCTCGAAACTCCCTAAAACCGTTTTTAACAGAAAAGCATCTCGAAATGTCCTAAAACGCGCATCTGAACATTTTCGTGCACAGGTGCCGTAGATGCGCACGAAAATCCGTCCGGAGCAGTTTCGAGCGCCGAACTGCCTGAAGTGTTTTCCAGACCCTAGAAACTCCCCAAAACCGTTTTCAAACGAAAAGCATCTCGAAATGTCCTAAAACGCGCATCTGAACATTTTCGTGCACAGGTGCCGTAGATGCGCACGAAAATCCGTCCGGAGCAGTTTCGAGCGCCGAACTGCCTGAAGTGTTTTCCAGACCCTAGAAACTCCCCAAAACCGTTTTTAACAGAAAAGCATCTCGAAATGTCCTAAAATGCGCATCTGAACATTTTCGTGCACAGGTGCCGTAAATGCGTACGAAAATCTGTCCGGAGCCGTTTCGAGCGCCGAACTGCCTGAAGTGTTTTCCAGACCCTAGAAACTCCCCAAAACCGTTTTTAACAGAAAAGCATCTCGAAATGTCCTAAAACGCGCATCTGAAAATTTTCGTGCACAGGTGCCGTAGATGCGCACGAAAATCCGCCAGGAGCCGTTTCGAGCGCCGAACTGCCTGAAGTGTTTTTCAGACCCTAGAAACTCCCCAAAACCGTTTTTAACAGAAAAGCATCTCGAAATGTCCTAAAATGCGCATCTGAACATTTTCGTGCACAGGTGCCGTAGATGCGTACGAAAATCTGTCCGGAGCCATTTCGAGCGCCGAACTGCCTGAAGTGTTTTCCAGACCCTAGACACTCCCCAAAACCGTTTTTAACAGAAAAGCATCTCGAAATGTCCTAAAACGCGAATCTGAACATTTTCGTGCACAGGTGCCGTAGATGCGTACGAAAATCCGTCCGGAGCAGTTTCGAGCGCCGAACTGCCTGAAGTGTTTTCCAGACCCTAGAAACTCCCCAAAACCGTTTTTAAACGAAAAGCATCTCGAAATGTCCTAAAACGCGCATCTGAAAATTTTCGTGCACAGGTGCCGTAGATGCGCACGAAAATCCGCCCGGAGCCGTTTCGAGCGCCGAACTGCCTGAAGTGTTTTCCAGACCCTAGAAACTCCCCAAAACCGTTTTTAACAGAAAAGCATCTCGAAATGTCCTAAAACGCGCATCTGAACATTTTCGTGCACAGGTGCCGTAGATGCGTACGAAAATCCGTCCGGAGCAGTTTCGAGCGCCGAACTGCCTGAACTGTTTTCCAGACCCTAGAAACTCCCCAAAACCGTTTTTAACAGAAAAGCATCTCGAAATGTCCTAAAACGCGCATCTGAACATTTTCGTGCACAGGTGCCGTAGATGCGCACGAAAATCCGTCCGGAGCAGTTTCGAGCGCCGAACTGCCTGAAGTGTTTTCCAGACACTAGAAACTCCCCAAAACCGTTTTTAACAGAAAAGCATCTCGAAATGTCCTAAAACGCGCATCTGAACATTTTCGTGCACAGGTGCCGTAGATGCGCACGAAAATCCGTCCGGAGCAGTTTCGAGCGCCGAACTGCCTAAAGTGTTTTCCAGACCCTAGAAACTCCCCAAAACCGTTTTTAACAGAAAAGCATCTCGAAATGTCCTAAAACGCGCATCTGAACATTTTCGTGCACAGGTGCCGTAGATGCGCACGAAAATCCGTCCGGAGCCGTTTCGAGCGCCGAACTGCCTGAAGTGTTTTCCAGACCCTAGAAACTCCCCAAAACCGTTTTTAAACGAAAAGCATCTCGAAATACCTAAAACGCGCATCTGAAAATTTTCGTGCACAGGTGCCGTAGATGCGCACGAAAATCCGTCCGGAGCCGTTTCGAGCGCCGAACTGCCTGAAGTGTTTTCCAGACCCTAGAAACTCCCTAAAACCGTTTTTAACAGAAAAGCATCTCGAAATGTCCTAAAACGCGAATCTGAACATTTTCGTGCACAGGTGCCGTAGATGCGTACGAAAATCCGTCCGGAGCAGTTTCGAGCGCCGAACTGCCTGAAGTGTTTTCCAGACCCTAGAAACTCCCCAAAACCGTTTTTAACAGAAAAGCATCTCGAAATGTCCTAAAACGCGCATCTGAACATTTTCGTGCACAGGTGCCGTAGATGCGTACGAAAATCCGTCCGGAGCAGTTTCGAGCGCCGAACTGCCTGAACTGTTTTCCAGACCCTAGAAACTCCCCAAAACCGTTTTTAACAGAAAAGCATCTCGAAATGTCCTAAAACGCGCATCTGAACATTTTCGTGCACAGGTGCCGTAGATGCGCACGAAAATCCGTCCGGAGCAGTTTCGAGCGCCGAACTGCCTGAAGTGTTTTCCAGACCCTAGAAACTCCCCAAAACCGTTTTTAACAGAAAAGCATCTCGAAATGTCCTAAAACGCGCATCTGAACATTTTCGTGCACAGGTGCCGTAGATGCGCACGAAAATCCGTCCGGAGCAGTTTCGAGAGCCGAACTGCCTGAAGTGTTTTCCAGACCCTAGAAACTCCCCAAAACCGTTTTTAATAGAAAAGCATCTCGAAATGTCCTAAAACGCGCATCTGAACATTTTCGTGCACAGGTGCCGTAGATGCGCACGAAAATCCGTCCGGAGCAGTTTCGAGCGCCGAACTGCCTGAAGTGTTTTCCAGACCCTAGAAACTCCCCTAAACCGTTTTTAACAGAAAAGCATCTCGAAATGTCCTAAAATGCGCATCTGAACATTTTCGTGCACAGGTGCCGTAGATGCGTACGAAAATCTGTCCGGAGCCGTTTCGAGCGCCGAACTGCCTGAAGTGTTTTCCAGACCCTAGAAACTCCCCAAAACCGTTTTTAACAGAAAAGCATCTCGAAATGTCCTAAAACGCGCATCTGAACATTTTCGTGCACAGGTGCCGTTGATGCGCACGAAAATCCGTCCGGAGCAGTTTCGAGAGCCGAACTGCCTGAAGTGTTTTCCAGACCCTCGAAACTCCCTAAAACCGTTTTTAACAGAAAAGCATCTCGAAATGTCCTAAAACGCGCATCTGAACATTTTCGTGCACAGGTGCCGTAGATGCGCACGAAAATCCGTCCGGAGCAGTTTCGAGCGCCGAACTGCCTGAAGTGTTTTCCAGACCCTAGAAACTCCCCAAAACCGTTTTTAAACGAAAAGCATCTCGAAATGTCCTAAAACGCGCATCTGAACATTTTCGTGCACAGGTGCCGTAGATGCGCACGAAAATCCGTCCGGAGCAGTTTCGAGCGCCGAACTGCCTGAAGTGTTTTCCAGACCCTAGAAACTCCCCAAAACCGTTTTTAACAGAAAAGCATCTCGAAATGTCCTAAAATGCGCATCTGAACATTTTCGTGCACAGGTGCCGTAAATGCGTACGAAAATCTGTCCGGAGCCGTTTCGAGCGCCGAACTGCCTGAAGTGTTTTCCAGACCCTAGAAACTCCCCAAAACCGTTTTTAACAGAAAAGCATCTCGAAATGTCCTAAAACGCGCATCTGAAAATTTTCGTGCACAGGTGCCGTAGATGCGCACGAAAATCCGCCAGGAGCCGTTTCGAGCGCCGAACTGCCTGAAGTGTTTTTCAGACCCTAGAAACTCCCCAAAACCGTTTTTAACAGAAAAGCATCTCGAAATGTCCTAAAATGCGCATCTGAACATTTTCGTGCACAGGTGCCGTAGATGCGTACGAAAATCTGTCCGGAGCCATTTCGAGCGCCGAACTGCCTGAAGTGTTTTCCAGACCCTAGACACTCCCCAAAACCGTTTTTAACAGAAAAGCATCTCGAAATGTCCTAAAACGCGAATCTGAACATTTTCGTGCACAGGTGCCGTAGATGCGTACGAAAATCCGTCCGGAGCAGTTTCGAGCGCCGAACTGCCTGAAGTGTTTTCCAGACCCTAGAAACTCCCCAAAACCGTTTTTAAACGAAAAGCATCTCGAAATGTCCTAAAACGCGCATCTGAAAATTTTCGTGCACAGGTGCCGTAGATGCGCACGAAAATCCGCCCGGAGCCGTTTCGAGCGCCGAACTGCCTGAAGTGTTTTCCAGACCCTAGAAACTCCCCAAAACCGTTTTTAACAGAAAAGCATCTCGAAATGTCCTAAAACGCGCATCTGAACATTTTCGTGCACAGGTGCCGTAGATGCGTACGAAAATCCGTCCGGAGCAGTTTCGAGCGCCGAACTGCCTGAACTGTTTTCCAGACCCTAGAAACTCCCCAAAACCGTTTTTAACAGAAAAGCATCTCGAAATGTCCTAAAACGCGCATCTGAACATTTTCGTGCACAGGTGCCGTAGATGCGCACGAAAATCCGTCCGGAGCAGTTTCGAGCGCCGAACTGCCTGAAGTGTTTTCCAGACACTAGAAACTCCCCAAAACCGTTTTTAACAGAAAAGCATCTCGAAATGTCCTAAAACGCGCATCTGAACATTTTCGTGCACAGGTGCCGTAGATGCGCACGAAAATCCGTCCGGAGCAGTTTCGAGCGCCGAACTGCCTAAAGTGTTTTCCAGACCCTAGAAACTCCCCAAAACCGTTTTTAACAGAAAAGCATCTCGAAATGTCCTAAAACGCGCATCTGAACATTTTCGTGCACAGGTGCCGTTGATGCGCACGAAAATCCGTCCGGAGCAGTTTCGAGAGCCGAACTGCCTGAAGTGTTTTCCAGACCCTAGAAACTCCCTAAAACCGTTTTTAACAGAAAAGCATCTCGAAATGTCCTAAAACGCGCATCTGAACATTTTCGTGCATAGGTGCCGTTGATGCGCACGAAAATCCGTCCGGAGCAGTTTCGAGAGCCGAACTGCCTGAAGTGTTTTCCAGACCCTAGAAACTCCCCAAAACCGTTTTTAAACGAAAAGCATCTCGAAATACCTAAAACGCGCATCTGAAAATTTTCGTGCACAGGTGCCGTAGATGCGCACGAAAATCCGTCCGGAGCCGTTTCGAGCGCCGAACTGCCTGAAGTGTTTTCCAGACCCTAGAAACTCCCTAAAACCGTTTTTAACAGAAAAGCATCTCGAAATGTCCTAAAACGCGCATCTGAACATTTTCGTGCACAGGTGCCGTAGATGCGCACGAAAATCCGTCCGGAGCAGTTTCGAGCGCCGAACTGCCTAAAGTGTTTTCCAGACCCTAGAAACTCCCCAAAACCGTTTTTAACAGAAAAGCATCTCGAAATGTCCTAAAACGCGCATCTGAACATTTTCGTGCACAGGTGCCGTAGATGCGCACGAAAATCCGTCCGGAGCAGTTTCGAGCGCCGAACTGCCTGAAGTGTTTTCCAGACCCTAGAAACTCCCCAAAACCGTTTTTAACAGAAAAGCATCTCGAAATGTCCTAAAATGCGCATCTGAACATTTTCGTGCACAGGTGCCGTAAATGCGTACGAAAATCTGTCCGGAGCCGTTTCGAGCGCCGAACTGCCTGAAGTGTTTTCCAGACCCTAGAAACTCCCCAAAACCGTTTTTAACAGAAAAGCATCTCGAAATGTCCTAAAATGCGCATCTGAACATTTTCGTGCACAGGTGCCGTAGATGCGTACGAAAATCTGTCCGGAGCCATTTCGAGCGCCGAACTGCCTGAAGTGTTTTCCAGACCCTAGACACTCCCCAAAACCGTTTTTAACAGAAAAGCATCTCGAAATGTCCTAAAACGCGAATCTGAACATTTTCGTGCACAGGTGCCGTAGATGCGTACGAAAATCCGTCCGGAGCAGTTTCGAGCGCCGAACTGCCTGAAGTGTTTTCCAGACCCTAGAAACTCCCCAAAACCGTTTTTAAACGAAAAGCATCTCGAAATGTCCTAAAACGCGCATCTGAAAATTTTCGTGCACAGGTGCCGTAGATGCGCACGAAAATCCGCCCGGAGCCGTTTCGAGCGCCGAACTGCCTGAAGTGTTTTCCAGACCCTAGAAACTCCCCAAAACCGTTTTTAACAGAAAAGCATCTCGAAATGTCCTAAAACGCGCATCTGAACATTTTCGTGCACAGGTGCCGTAGATGCGTACGAAAATCCGTCCGGAGCAGTTTCGAGCGCCGAACTGCCTGAACTGTTTTCCAGACCCTAGAAACTCCCCAAAACCGTTTTTAACAGAAAAGCATCTCGAAATGTCCTAAAACGCGCATCTGAACATTTTCGTGCACAGGTGCCGTAGATGCGCACGAAAATCCGTCCGGAGCAGTTTCGAGCGCCGAACTGCCTGAAGTGTTTTCCAGACACTAGAAACTCCCCAAAACCGTTTTTAACAGAAAAGCATCTCGAAATGTCCTAAAACGCGCATCTGAACATTTTCGTGCACAGGTGCCGTAGATGCGCACGAAAATCCGTCCGGAGCAGTTTCGAGCGCCGAACTGCCTAAAGTGTTTTCCAGACCCTAGAAACTCCCCAAAACCGTTTTTAACAGAAAAGCATCTCGAAATGTCCTAAAACGCGCATCTGAACATTTTCGTGCACAGGTGCCGTTGATGCGCACGAAAATCCGTCCGGAGCAGTTTCGAGAGCCGAACTGCCTGAAGTGTTTTCCAGACCCTAGAAACTCCCTAAAACCGTTTTTAACAGAAAAGCATCTCGAAATGTCCTAAAACGCGCATCTGAACATTTTCGTGCATAGGTGCCGTTGATGCGCACGAAAATCCGTCCGGAGCAGTTTCGAGAGCCGAACTGCCTGAAGTGTTTTCCAGACCCTAGAAACTCCCCAAAACCGTTTTTAAACGAAAAGCATCTCGAAATACCTAAAACGCGCATCTGAAAATTTTCGTGCACAGGTGCCGTAGATGCGCACGAAAATCCGCCAGGAGCCGTTTCGAGCGCCGAACTGCCTGAAGTGTTTTTCAGACCCTAGAAACTCCCTAAAACCGTTTTTAACAGAAAAGCATCTCGAAATGTCCTAAAACGCGCATCTGAACATTTTCGTGCACAGGTGCCGTAGATGCGCACGAAAATCCGTCCGGAGCAGTTTCGAGCGCCGAACTGCCTGAAGTGTTTTCCAGACCCTAGAAACTCCCCAAAACCGTTTTTAACAGAAAAGCATCTCGAAATGTCCTAAAACGCGCATCTGAACATTTTCGTGCACAGGTGCCGTAGATGCGCACGAAAATCCGTCCGGAGCCATTTCGAGCGCCGAACTGCCTGAAGTGTTTTCCAGACCCTAGAAACTCCCCAAAACAGTTTTTAACAGAAAAGCATCTCGAAATGTCCTAAAATGCGCATCTGAACATTTTCGTGCACAGGTGCCGTAGATGCGTACGAAAATCCGTCCGGAGCAGTTTCGAGCTCCGAACTGCCTGAAGTGTTTTCCAGACCCTAGAAACTCCCCAAAACCGTTTTTAAACGAAAAGCATCTCGAAATGTCCTAAAACGCGCATCTGAAAATTTTCGTGCACAGGTGCCGTAGATGCGCACGAAAATCCGCCCGGAGCCGTTTCGAGCGCCGAACTGCCTGAAGTGTTTTCCAGACCCTAGAAACTCCCCAAAACCGTTTTTAACAGAAAAGCATCTCGAAATGTCCTAAAACGCGCATCTGAACATTTTCGTGCACAGGTGCCGTAGATGCGTACGAAAATCCGTCCGGAGCAGTTTCGAGCGCCGAACTGCCTGAACTGTTTTCCAGACCCTAGAAACTCCCAAAACCGTTTTTAACAGAAAAGCATCTCGAAATGTCCTAAAACGCGCATCTGAACATTTTCGTGCACAGGTGCCGTTGATGCGCACGAAAATCCGTCCGGAGCAGTTTCGAGCGCCGAACTGCCTGAAGTGTTTTCCAGACCCTAGAAACTCCCCAAAACCGTTTTTAAACGAAAAGCATCTCGAAATGTCCTAAAACGCGCATCTGAAAATTTTCGTGCACAGGTGCCGTAGATGCGCACGAAAATCCGCCCGGAGCCGTTTCGAGCGCCGAACTGCCTGAAGTGTTTTCCAGACCCTAGAAACTCCCCAAAACCGTTTTTAACAGAAAAGCATCTCGAAATGTCCTAAAACGCGCATCTGAACATTTTCGTGCACAGGTGCCGTAGATGCGTACGAAAATCCGTCCGGAGCAGTTTCGAGCGCCGAACTGCCTGAACTGTTTTCCAGACCCTAGAAACTCCCCAAAACCGTTTTTAACAGAAAAGCATCTCGAAATGTCCTAAAACGCGCATCTGAACATTTTCGTGCACAGGTGCCGTAGATGCGCACGAAAATCCGTCCGGAGCAGTTTCGAGCGCCGAACTGCCTGAAGTGTTTTCCAGACACTAGAAACTCCCCAAAACCGTTTTTAACAGAAAAGCATCTCGAAATGTCCTAAAACGCGCATCTGAACATTTTCGTGCACAGGTGCCGTAGATGCGCACGAAAATCCGTCCGGAGCAGTTTCGAGCGCCGAACTGCCTAAAGTGTTTTCCAGACCCTAGAAACTCCCCAAAACCGTTTTTAACAGAAAAGCATCTCGAAATGTCCTAAAACGCGCATCTGAACATTTTCGTGCACAGGTGCCGTTGATGCGCACGAAAATCCGTCCGGAGCAGTTTCGAGAGCCGAACTGCCTGAAGTGTTTTCCAGACCCTAGAAACTCCCTAAAACCGTTTTTAACAGAAAAGCATCTCGAAATGTCCTAAAACGCGCATCTGAACATTTTCGTGCATAGGTGCCGTTGATGCGCACGAAAATCCGTCCGGAGCAGTTTCGAGAGCCGAACTGCCTGAAGTGTTTTCCAGACCCTAGAAACTCCCCAAAACCGTTTTTAACAGAAAAGCATCTCGAAATGTCCTAAAACGCGCATCTGAACATTTTCGTGCACAGGTGCCGTAGATGCGCACGAAAATCCGTCCGGAGCAGTTTCGAGCGCCGAACTGCCTGAAGTGTTTTCCAGACCCTAGAAACTCCCCAAAACCGTTTTTAACAGAAAAGCATCTCGAAATGTCCTAAAACGCGCATCTGAAAATTTTCGTGCACAGGTGCCGTAGATGCGCACGAAAATCCGCCAGGAGCCGTTTCGAGCGCCGAACTGCCTGAAGTGTTTTTCAGACCCTAGAAACTCCCCAAAACCGTTTTTAACAGAAAAGCATCTCGAAATGTCCTAAAATGCGCATCTGAACATTTTCGTGCACAGGTGCCGTAGATGCGTACGAAAATCTGTCCGGAGCCATTTCGAGCGCCGAACTGCCTGAAGTGTTTTCCAGACCCTAGACACTCCCCAAAACCGTTTTTAACAGAAAAGCATCTCGAAATGTCCTAAAACGAGAATCTGAACATTTTCGTGCACAGGTGCCGTAGATGCGTACGAAAATCTGTCCGGAGCCATTTCGAGCGCCGAACTGCCTGAAGTGTTTTCCAGACCCTAGACACTCCCCAAAACAGTTTTTAACAGAAAAGCATCTCGAAATGTCCTAAAACGCGAATCTGAACATTTTCGTGCACAGGTGCCGTAGATGCGTACGAAAATCCGTCCGGAGCAGTTTCGAGCTCCGAACTGCCTGAAGTGTTTTCCAGACCCTAGAAACTCCCCAAAACCGTTTTTAAACGAAAAGAATCTCGAAATGTCCTAAAACGCGCATCTGAAAATTTTCGTGCACAGGTGCCGTAGATGCGCACGAAAATCCGCCCGGAGCCGTTTCGAGCGCCGAACTGCCTGAAGTGTTTTCCAGACCCTAGAAACTCCCCAAAACCGTTTTTAACAGAAAAGCATCTCGAAATGTCCTAAAACGCGCATCTGAACATTTTCGTGCACAGGTGCCGTAGATGCGTACGAAAATCCGTCCGGAGCAGTTTCGAGCGCCGAACTGCCTGAACTGTTTTCCAGACCCTAGAAACTCCCAAAACCGTTTTTAACAGAAAAGCATCTCGAAATGTCCTAAAACGCGCATCTGAACATTTTCGTGCACAGGTGCCGTTGATGCGCACGAAAATCCGTCCGGAGCAGTTTCGAGCGCCGAACTGCCTGAAGTGTTTTCCAGACCCTAGAAACTCCCCAAAACCGTTTTTAAACGAAAAGCATCTCGAAATGTCCTAAAACGCGCATCTGAAAATTTTCGTGCACAGGTGCCGTAGATGCGCACGAAAATCCGCCCGGAGCCGTTTCGAGCGCCGAACTGCCTGAAGTGTTTTCCAGACCCTAGAAACTCCCCAAAACCGTTTTTAACAGAAAAGCATCTCGAAATGTCCTAAAACGCGCATCTGAACATTTTCGTGCACAGGTGCCGTAGATGCGTACGAAAATCCGTCCGGAGCAGTTTCGAGCGCCGAACTGCCTGAACTGTTTTCCAGACCCTAGAAACTCCCCAAAACCGTTTTTAACAGAAAAGCATCTCGAAATGTCCTAAAACGCGCATCTGAACATTTTCGTGCACAGGTGCCGTAGATGCGCACGAAAATCCGTCCGGAGCAGTTTCGAGCGCCGAACTGCCTGAAGTGTTTTCCAGACACTAGAAACTCCCCAAAACCGTTTTTAACAGAAAAGCATCTCGAAATGTCCTAAAACGCGCATCTGAACATTTTCGTGCACAGGTGCCGTAGATGCGCACGAAAATCCGTCCGGAGCAGTTTCGAGCGCCGAACTGCCTAAAGTGTTTTCCAGACCCTAGAAACTCCCCAAAACCGTTTTTAACAGAAAAGCATCTCGAAATGTCCTAAAACGCGCATCTGAACATTTTCGTGCACAGGTGCCGTTGATGCGCACGAAAATCCGTCCGGAGCAGTTTCGAGAGCCGAACTGCCTGAAGTGTTTTCCAGACCCTAGAAACTCCCTAAAACCGTTTTTAACAGAAAAGCATCTCGAAATGTCCTAAAACGCGCATCTGAACATTTTCGTGCATAGGTGCCGTTGATGCGCACGAAAATCCGTCCGGAGCAGTTTCGAGAGCCGAACTGCCTGAAGTGTTTTCCAGACCCTAGAAACTCCCCAAAACCGTTTTTAACAGAAAAGCATCTCGAAATGTCCTAAAACGCGCATCTGAACATTTTCGTGCACAGGTGCCGTAGATGCGCACGAAAATCCGTCCGGAGCAGTTTCGAGCGCCGAACTGCCTGAAGTGTTTTCCAGACCCTAGAAACTCCCCAAAACCGTTTTTAACAGAAAAGCATCTCGAAATGTCCTAAAACGCGCATCTGAAAATTTTCGTGCACAGGTGCCGTAGATGCGCACGAAAATCCGCCAGGAGCCGTTTCGAGCGCCGAACTGCCTGAAGTGTTTTTCAGACCCTAGAAACTCCCCAAAACCGTTTTTAACAGAAAAGCATCTCGAAATGTCCTAAAATGCGCATCTGAACATTTTCGTGCACAGGTGCCGTAGATGCGTACGAAAATCTGTCCGGAGCCATTTCGAGCGCCGAACTGCCTGAAGTGTTTTCCAGACCCTAGACACTCCCCAAAACCGTTTTTAACAGAAAAGCATCTCGAAATGTCCTAAAACGAGAATCTGAACATTTTCGTGCACAGGTGCCGTAGATGCGTACGAAAATCTGTCCGGAGCCATTTCGAGCGCCGAACTGCCTGAAGTGTTTTCCAGACCCTAGACACTCCCCAAAACAGTTTTTAACAGAAAAGCATCTCGAAATGTCCTAAAACGCGAATCTGAACATTTTCGTGCACAGGTGCCGTAGATGCGTACGAAAATCCGTCCGGAGCAGTTTCGAGCTCCGAACTGCCTGAAGTGTTTTCCAGACCCTAGAAACTCCCCAAAACCGTTTTTAAACGAAAAGAATCTCGAAATGTCCTAAAACGCGCATCTGAAAATTTTCGTGCACAGGTGCCGTAGATGCGCACGAAAATCCGCCCGGAGCCGTTTCGAGCGCCGAACTGCCTGAAGTGTTTTCCAGACCCTAGAAACTCCCCAAAACCGTTTTTAACAGAAAAGCATCTCGAAATGTCCTAAAACGCGCATCTGAACATTTTCGTGCACAGGTGCCGTAGATGCGTACGAAAATCCGTCCGGAGCAGTTTCGAGCGCCGAACTGCCTGAACTGTTTTCCAGACCCTAGAAACTCCCAAAACCGTTTTTAACAGAAAAGCATCTCGAAATGTCCTAAAACGCGCATCTGAACATTTTCGTGCACAGGTGCCGTTGATGCGCACGAAAATCCGTCCGGAGCAGTTTCGAGCGCCGAACTGCCTGAAGTGTTTTCCAGACCCTAGAAACTCCCCAAAACCGTTTTTAACAGAAAAGCATCTCGAAATGTCCTAAAACGCGCATCTGAACATTTTCGTGCACAGGTGCCGTTGATGCGCACGAAAATCCGTCCGGAGCAGTTTCGAGCGCCGAACTGCCTGAAGTGTTTTCCAGACCCGAGAAACTCCCTAAAACCGTTTCTAAACGAAAAGCATCTCGAAATGTCCTAAAACGCGCATCTGAACATTTTCGTGCACAGGTGCCGTTGATGCGCACGAAAATCCGTCCGGAGCAGTTTCGAGAGCCGAACTGCCTGAAGTGTTTTCCAGACCCTAGAAACTCCCCAAAACCGTTTTTAACAGAAAAGCATCTCGAAATGTCCTAAAACGCGCATCTGAACATTTTCGTGCACAGGTGCCGTTGATGCGCACGAAAATCCGTCCGGAGCAGTTTCGAGCGCCGAACTGCCTGAAGTGTTTTCCAGACCCTAGAAACTCCCCAAAACCGTTTTTAACAGAAAAGCATCTCGAAATGTCCTAAAACGCGCATCTGAACATTTTCGTGCACAGGTGCCGTTGATGCGCACGAAAATCCGTCCGGAGCAGTTTCGAGCGCCGAACTGCCTGAAGTGTTTTCCAGACCCGAGAAACTCCCTAAAACCGTTTCTAAACGAAAAGCATCTCGAAATGTCCTAAAACGCGCATCTGAACATTTTCGTGCACAGGTGCCGTTGATGCGCACGAAAATCCGTCCGGAGCAGTTTCGAGAGCCGAACTGCCTGAAGTGTTTTCCAGACCCTAGAAACTCCCCAAAACCGTTTTTAACAGAAAAGCATCTCGAAATGTCCTAAAACGCGCATCTGAACATTTTCGTGCACAGGTGCCGTTGATGCGCACGAAAATCCGTCCGGAGCAGTTTCGAGCGCCGAACTGCCTGAAGTGTTTTCCAGACCCTAGAAACTACCCAAGACCGTTTTTAAACGAAAAGCATCTCGAAATGTCCTAAAACGCGCATCTGAAAATTTTCGTGCACAGGTGCCGTAGATGCACACGAAAATCCGTCCGGAGCCGTTTCGAGCGCCGAACTGCCTGAAGTGTTTTCCAGACCCTAGAAACTTCCCAAAACTTTTTTTAACAGAAAAGCATCTCGAAATGTCCTAAAACGCGCATCTGAACATTTTCGTGCACAGGTGCCGTAGATGCGTACGAAAATCCATCCGGAGCCGTTTCGAGCGCCGAACTGCCTGAAGTGTTTTCCAGACCCTAGAAAATCCCCAAAACCGTTTTTAACAGAAAAGCATCTCGAAATGTCCTAAAACGCGCATCTGAACATTTTCGTGCACAGGTGCCGTAGATGCGCACGAAAATCCGTCCGGAGCCGTTTCGAGCGCCGAACTGCCTGAAGTGTTTTCCAGACCCTAGAAACTCCCCAAAACCGTTTTTAAACGAAAAGCATCTCGAAATGTCCTAAAACGCGCATCTGAAAATTTTCGTGCACAGGTGCCGTAGATGCGCACGAAAATCCGTCCGGAGCAGTTTCGAGCGCCGAACTGCCTGAAGTGTTTTCCAGACCCTAGAAACTCCCTAAAACCGTTTTTAACAGAAAAACATCTCGAAATGTCCTAAAACGCGCATCTGAACATTTTCGTGCATAGGTGCCGTTGATGCGCACGAAAATCCGTCCGGAGCAGTTTCGAGAGCCGAACTGCCTGAAGTGTTTTCCAGACCCTAGAAACTCCCCAAAACCGTTTTTAACAGAAAAGCATCTCGAAATGTCCTAAAACGCGCATCTGAACATTTTCGTGCACAGGTGCCGTAGATGCGCACGAAAATCCGTCCGGAGCAGTTTCGAGCGCCGAACTGCCTGAAGTGTTTTCCAGACCCTAGAAACTCCCCAAAACCGTTTTTAACAGAAAAGCATCTCGAAATGTCCTAAAATGCGCATCTGAACATTTTCGTGCACAGGTGCCGTAAATGCGTACGAAAATCTGTCCGGAGCCGTTTCGAGCGCCGAACTGCCTGAAGTGTTTTCCAGACCCTAGAAACTCCCCAAAACCGTTTTTAACAGAAAAGCATCTCGAAATGTCCTAAAACGCGCATCTGAAAATTTTCGTGCACAGGTGCCGTAGATGCGCACGAAAATCCGCCAGGAGCCGTTTCGAGCGCCGAACTGCCTGAAGTGTTTTTCAGACCCTAGAAACTCCCCAAAACCGTTTTTAACAGAAAAGCATCTCGAAATGTCCTAAAATGCGCATCTGAACATTTTCGTGCACAGGTGCCGTAGATGCGTACGAAAATCTGTCCGGAGCCATTTCGAGCGCCGAACTGCCTGAAGTGTTTTCCAGACCCTAGACACTCCCCAAAACCGTTTTTAACAGAAAAGCATCTCGAAATGTCCTAAAACGCGCATCTGAACATTTTCGTGCACAGGTGCCGTTGATGCGCACGAAAATCCGTCCGGAGCAGTTTCGAGCGCCGAACTGCCTGAAGTGTTTTCCAGACCCTAGAAACTCCCCAAAACCGTTTTTAAACGAAAAGCATCTCGAAATGTCCTAAAACGCGCATCTGAAAATTTTCGTGCACAGGTGCCGTAGATGCGCACGAAAATCCGCCCGGAGCCGTTTCGAGCGCCGAACTGCCTGAAGTGTTTTCCAGACCCTAGAAACTCCCCAAAACCGTTTTTAACAGAAAAGCATCTCGAAATGTCCTAAAACGCGCATCTGAACATTTTCGTGCACAGGTGCCGTAGATGCGTACGAAAATCCGTCCGGAGCAGTTTCGAGCGCCGAACTGCCTGAACTGTTTTCCAGACCCTAGAAACTCCCCAAAACCGTTTTTAACAGAAAAGCATCTCGAAATGTCCTAAAACGCGCATCTGAACATTTTCGTGCACAGGTGCCGTAGATGCGCACGAAAATCCGTCCGGAGCAGTTTCGAGCGCCGAACTGCCTGAAGTGTTTTCCAGACACTAGAAACTCCCCAAAACCGTTTTTAACAGAAAAGCATCTCGAAATGTCCTAAAACGCGCATCTGAACATTTTCGTGCACAGGTGCCGTAGATGCGCACGAAAATCCGTCCGGAGCAGTTTCGAGCGCCGAACTGCCTAAAGTGTTTTCCAGACCCTAGAAACTCCCCAAAACCGTTTTTAACAGAAAAGCATCTCGAAATGTCCTAAAACGCGCATCTGAACATTTTCGTGCACAGGTGCCGTTGATGCGCACGAAAATCCGTCCGGAGCAGTTTCGAGAGCCGAACTGCCTGAAGTGTTTTCCAGACCCTAGAAACTCCCTAAAACCGTTTTTAACAGAAAAGCATCTCGAAATGTCCTAAAACGCGCATCTGAACATTTTCGTGCATAGGTGCCGTTGATGCGCACGAAAATCCGTCCGGAGCAGTTTCGAGAGCCGAACTGCCTGAAGTGTTTTCCAGACCCTAGAAACTCCCCAAAACCGTTTTTAACAGAAAAGCATCTCGAAATGTCCTAAAACGCGCATCTGAACATTTTCGTGCACAGGTGCCGTAGATGCGCACGAAAATCCGTCCGGAGCAGTTTCGAGCGCCGAACTGCCTGAAGTGTTTTCCAGACCCTAGAAACTCCCCAAAACCGTTTTTAACAGAAAAGCATCTCGAAATGTCCTAAAACGCGCATCTGAAAATTTTCGTGCACAGGTGCCGTAGATGCGCACGAAAATCCGCCAGGAGCCGTTTCGAGCGCCGAACTGCCTGAAGTGTTTTTCAGACCCTAGAAACTCCCCAAAACCGTTTTTAACAGAAAAGCATCTCGAAATGTCCTAAAATGCGCATCTGAACATTTTCGTGCACAGGTGCCGTAGATGCGTACGAAAATCTGTCCGGAGCCATTTCGAGCGCCGAACTGCCTGAAGTGTTTTCCAGACCCTAGACACTCCCCAAAACCGTTTTTAACAGAAAAGCATCTCGAAATGTCCTAAAACGAGAATCTGAACATTTTCGTGCACAGGTGCCGTAGATGCGTACGAAAATCTGTCCGGAGCCATTTCGAGCGCCGAACTGCCTGAAGTGTTTTCCAGACCCTAGACACTCCCCAAAACAGTTTTTAACAGAAAAGCATCTCGAAATGTCCTAAAACGCGAATCTGAACATTTTCGTGCACAGGTGCCGTAGATGCGTACGAAAATCCGTCCGGAGCAGTTTCGAGCTCCGAACTGCCTGAAGTGTTTTCCAGACCCTAGAAACTCCCCAAAACCGTTTTTAAACGAAAAGAATCTCGAAATGTCCTAAAACGCGCATCTGAAAATTTTCGTGCACAGGTGCCGTAGATGCGCACGAAAATCCGCCCGGAGCCGTTTCGAGCGCCGAACTGCCTGAAGTGTTTTCCAGACCCTAGAAACTCCCCAAAACCGTTTTTAACAGAAAAGCATCTCGAAATGTCCTAAAACGCGCATCTGAACATTTTCGTGCACAGGTGCCGTAGATGCGTACGAAAATCCGTCCGGAGCAGTTTCGAGCGCCGAACTGCCTGAACTGTTTTCCAGACCCTAGAAACTCCCAAAACCGTTTTTAACAGAAAAGCATCTCGAAATGTCCTAAAACGCGCATCTGAACATTTTCGTGCACAGGTGCCGTTGATGCGCACGAAAATCCGTCCGGAGCAGTTTCGAGCGCCGAACTGCCTGAAGTGTTTTCCAGACCCTAGAAACTCCCCAAAACCGTTTTTAACAGAAAAGCATCTCGAAATGTCCTAAAACGCGCATCTGAACATTTTCGTGCACAGGTGCCGTTGATGCGCACGAAAATCCGTCCGGAGCAGTTTCGAGCGCCGAACTGCCTGAAGTGTTTTCCAGACCCGAGAAACTCCCTAAAACCGTTTCTAAACGAAAAGCATCTCGAAATGTCCTAAAACGCGCATCTGAACATTTTCGTGCACAGGTGCCGTTGATGCGCACGAAAATCCGTCCGGAGCAGTTTCGAGAGCCGAACTGCCTGAAGTGTTTTCCAGACCCTAGAAACTCCCCAAAACCGTTTTTAACAGAAAAGCATCTCGAAATGTCCTAAAACGCGCATCTGAACATTTTCGTGCACAGGTGCCGTTGATGCGCACGAAAATCCGTCCGGAGCAGTTTCGAGCGCCGAACTGCCTGAAGTGTTTTCCAGACCCTAGAAACTCCCCAAAACCGTTTTTAACAGAAAAGCATCTCGAAATGTCCTAAAACGCGCATCTGAACATTTTCGTGCACAGGTGCCGTTGATGCGCACGAAAATCCGTCCGGAGCAGTTTCGAGCGCCGAACTGCCTGAAGTGTTTTCCAGACCCGAGAAACTCCCTAAAACCGTTTCTAAACGAAAAGCATCTCGAAATGTCCTAAAACGCGCATCTGAACATTTTCGTGCACAGGTGCCGTTGATGCGCACGAAAATCCGTCCGGAGCAGTTTCGAGAGCCGAACTGCCTGAAGTGTTTTCCAGACCCTAGAAACTCCCCAAAACCGTTTTTAACAGAAAAGCATCTCGAAATGTCCTAAAACGCGCATCTGAACATTTTCGTGCACAGGTGCCGTTGATGCGCACGAAAATCCGTCCGGAGCAGTTTCGAGCGCCGAACTGCCTGAAGTGTTTTCCAGACCCTAGAAACTACCCAAGACCGTTTTTAAACGAAAAGCATCTCGAAATGTCCTAAAACGCGCATCTGAAAATTTTCGTGCACAGGTGCCGTAGATGCACACGAAAATCCGTCCGGAGCCGTTTCGAGCGCCGAACTGCCTGAAGTGTTTTCCAGACCCTAGAAACTTCCCAAAACTTTTTTTAACAGAAAAGCATCTCGAAATGTCCTAAAACGCGCATCTGAACATTTTCGTGCACAGGTGCCGTAGATGCGTACGAAAATCCATCCGGAGCCGTTTCGAGCGCCGAACTGCCTGAAGTGTTTTCCAGACCCTAGAAAATCCCCAAAACCGTTTTTAACAGAAAAGCATCTCGAAATGTCCTAAAACGCGCATCTGAACATTTTCGTGCACAGGTGCCGTAGATGCGCACGAAAATCCGTCCGGAGCCGTTTCGAGCGCCGAACTGCCTGAAGTGTTTTCCAGACCCTAGAAACTCCCCAAAACCGTTTTTAAACGAAAAGCATCTCGAAATGTCCTAAAACGCGCATCTGAAAATTTTCGTGCACAGGTGCCGTAGATGCGCACGAAAATCCGTCCGGAGCAGTTTCGAGCGCCGAACTGCCTGAAGTGTTTTCCAGACCCTAGAAACTCCCTAAAACCGTTTTTAACAGAAAAACATCTCGAAATGTCCTAAAACGCGCATCTGAACATTTTCGTGCATAGGTGCCGTTGATGCGCACGAAAATCCGTCCGGAGCAGTTTCGAGAGCCGAACTGCCTGAAGTGTTTTCCAGACCCTAGAAACTCCCCAAAACCGTTTTTAACAGAAAAGCATCTCGAAATGTCCTAAAACGCGCATCTGAACATTTTCGTGCACAGGTGCCGTAGATGCGCACGAAAATCCGTCCGGAGCAGTTTCGAGCGCCGAACTGCCTGAAGTGTTTTCCAGACCCTAGAAACTCCCCAAAACCGTTTTTAACAGAAAAGCATCTCGAAATGTCCTAAAATGCGCATCTGAACATTTTCGTGCACAGGTGCCGTAAATGCGTACGAAAATCTGTCCGGAGCCGTTTCGAGCGCCGAACTGCCTGAAGTGTTTTCCAGACCCTAGAAACTCCCCAAAACCGTTTTTAACAGAAAAGCATCTCGAAATGTCCTAAAACGCGCATCTGAAAATTTTCGTGCACAGGTGCCGTAGATGCGCACGAAAATCCGCCAGGAGCCGTTTCGAGCGCCGAACTGCCTGAAGTGTTTTTCAGACCCTAGAAACTCCCCAAAACCGTTTTTAACAGAAAAGCATCTCGAAATGTCCTAAAATGCGCATCTGAACATTTTCGTGCACAGGTGCCGTAGATGCGTACGAAAATCTGTCCGGAGCCATTTCGAGCGCCGAACTGCCTGAAGTGTTTTCCAGACCCTAGACACTCCCCAAAACCGTTTTTAACAGAAAAGCATCTCGAAATGTCCTAAAACGCGAATCTGAACATTTTCGTGCACAGGTGCCGTAGATGCGTACGAAAATCCGTCCGGAGCAGTTTCGAGCGCCGAACTGCCTGAAGTGTTTTCCAGACCCTAGAAACTCCCCAAAACCGTTTTTAAACGAAAAGCATCTCGAAATGTCCTAAAACGCGCATCTGAAAATTTTCGTGCACAGGTGCCGTAGATGCGCACGAAAATCCGCCCGGAGCCGTTTCGAGCGCCGAACTGCCTGAAGTGTTTTCCAGACCCTAGAAACTCCCCAAAACCGTTTTTAACAGAAAAGCATCTCGAAATGTCCTAAAACGCGCATCTGAACATTTTCGTGCACAGGTGCCGTAGATGCGTACGAAAATCCGTCCGGAGCAGTTTCGAGCGCCGAACTGCCTGAACTGTTTTCCAGACCCTAGAAACTCCCCAAAACCGTTTTTAACAGAAAAGCATCTCGAAATGTCCTAAAACGCGCATCTGAACATTTTCGTGCACAGGTGCCGTAGATGCGCACGAAAATCCGTCCGGAGCAGTTTCGAGCGCCGAACTGCCTGAAGTGTTTTCCAGACCCTAGAAACTCCCCAAAACCGTTTTTAACAGAAAAGCATCTCGAAATGTCCTAAAACGCGCATCTGAACATTTTCGTGCACAGGTGCCGTAGATGCGCACGAAAATCCGTCCGGAGCAGTTTCGAGCGCCGAACTGCCTGAAGTGTTTTCCAGACCCTAGAAACTCCCCAAAACCGTTTTTAACAGAAAAGCATCTCGAAATGTCCTAAAACGCGCATCTGAACATTTTCGTGCACAGGTGCCGTAGATGCGCACGAAAATCCGTCCGGAGCAGTTTCGAGCGCCGAACTGCCTAAAGTGTTTTCCAGACCCTAGAAACTCCCCAAAACCGTTTTTAACAGAAAAGCATCTCGAAATGTCCTAAAACGCGCATCTGAACATTTTCGTGCACAGGTGCCGTTGATGCGCACGAAAATCCGTCCGGAGCAGTTTCGAGAGCCGAACTGCCTGAAGTGTTTTCCAGACCCTAGAAACTCCCTAAAACCGTTTTTAACAGAAAAGCATCTCGAAATGTCCTAAAATGCGCATCTGAACATTTTCGTGCACAGGTGCCGTAAATGCGTACGAAAATCTGTCCGGAGCCGTTTCGAGCGCCGAACTGCCTGAAGTGTTTTCCAGACCCTAGAAACTCCCCAAAACCGTTTTTAACAGAAAAGCATCTCGAAATGTCCTAAAACGCGCATCTGAAAATTTTCGTGCACAGGTGCCGTAGATGCGCACGAAAATCCGCCAGGAGCCGTTTCGAGCGCCGAACTGCCTGAAGTGTTTTTCAGACCCTAGAAACTCCCCAAAACCGTTTTTAACAGAAAAGCATCTCGAAATGTCCTAAAATGCGCATCTGAACATTTTCGTGCACAGGTGCCGTAGATGCGTACGAAAATCTGTCCGGAGCCATTTCGAGCGCCGAACTGCCTGAAGTGTTTTCCAGACCCTAGACACTCCCCAAAACCGTTTTTAACAGAAAAGCATCTCGAAATGTCCTAAAACGCGAATCTGAACATTTTCGTGCACAGGTGCCGTAGATGCGTACGAAAATCTGTCCGGAGCCATTTCGAGCGCCGAACTGCCTGAAGTGTTTTCCAGACCCTAGACACTCCCCAAAACAGTTTTTAACAGAAAAGCATCTCGAAATGTCCTAAAACGCGAATCTGAACATTTTCGTGCACAGGTGCCGTAGATGCGTACGAAAATCCGTCCGGAGCAGTTTCGAGCTCCGAACTGCCTGAAGTGTTTTCCAGACCCTAGAAACTCCCCAAAACCGTTTTTAAACGAAAAGCATCTCGAAATGTCCTAAAACGCGCATCTGAAAATTTTCGTGCACAGGTGCCGTAGATGCGCACGAAAATCCGCCCGGAGCCGTTTCGAGCGCCGAACTGCCTGAAGTGTTTTCCAGACCCTAGAAACTCCCCAAAACCGTTTTTAACAGAAAAGCATCTCGAAATGTCCTAAAACGCGCATCTGAACATTTTCGTGCACAGGTGCCGTAGATGCGTACGAAAATCCGTCCGGAGCAGTTTCGAGCGCCGAACTGCCTGAACTGTTTTCCAGACCCTAGAAACTCCCAAAACCGTTTTTAACAGAAAAGCATCTCGAAATGTCCTAAAACGCGCATCTGAACATTTTCGTGCACAGGTGCCGTTGATGCGCACGAAAATCCGTCCGGAGCAGTTTCGAGCGCCGAACTGCCTGAAGTGTTTTCCAGACCCTAGAAACTCCCCAAAACCGTTTTTAACAGAAAAGCATCTCGAAATGTCCTAAAACGCGCATCTGAACATTTTCGTGCACAGGTGCCGTTGATGCGCACGAAAATCCGTCCGGAGCAGTTTCGAGCGCCGAACTGCCTGAAGTGTTTTCCAGACCCGAGAAACTCCCTAAAACCGTTTCTAAACGAAAAGCATCTCGAAATGTCCTAAAACGCGCATCTGAACATTTTCGTGCACAGGTGCCGTTGATGCGCACGAAAATCCGTCCGGAGCAGTTTCGAGAGCCGAACTGCCTGAAGTGTTTTCCCGACCCTAGAAACTCCCCAAAACCGTTTTTAACAGAAAAGCATCTCGAAATGTCCTAAAACGCGCATCTGAACATTTTCGTGCACAGGTGCCGTAGATGCACACGAAAATCCGTCCGGAGCCGTTTCGAGCGCCGAACTGCCTGAAGTGTTTTCCAGACCCTAGAAACTTCCCAAAACTGTTTTTAACAGAAAAGCATCTCGAAATGTCCTAAAACGCGCATCTGAACATTTTCGTGCACAGGTGCCGTAGATGCGTACGAAAATCCATCCGGAGCCGTTTCGAGCGCCGAACTGCCTGAAGTGTTTTCCAGACCCTAGAAAATCCCCAAAACCGTTTTTAACAGAAAAGCATCTCGAAATGTCCTAAAACGCGCATCTGAACATTCTCGTGCACAGGTGCCGTTGATGCGCACGAAAATCCGTCCGGAGCAGTTTCGAGCGCCGAACTGCCTAAAGTGTTTTCCAGACCCTAGAAACTCCCCAAAACCGTTTTTAACAGAAAAGCATCTCGAAATGTCCTAAAACGCGCATCTGAACATTTTCGTGCACAGGTGCCGTTGATGCGCACGAAAATCCGTCCGGAGCAGTTTCGAGCGCCGAACTGCCTGAAGTGTTTTCCAGACCCTAGAAACTCCCCAAAACCGTTTTTAGCAGAAAAGCATCTCGAAATGTCCTAAAATGCGCATCTGAACATTTTCGTGCACAGGTGCCGTAAATGCGTACGAAAATCTGTCCGGAGCCGTTTCGAGCGCCGAACTGCCTGAAGTGTTTTCCAGACCCTAGACACTCCCCAAAACCGTTTTTAACAGAAAAGCATCTCGAAATGTCCTAAAACGCGAATCTGAACATTTTCGTGCACAGGTGCCGTAGATGCGTACGAAAATCTGTCCGGAGCCATTTCGAGCGCCGAACTGCCTGAAGTGTTTTCCAGACCCTAGACACTCCCCAAAACAGTTTTTAACAGAAAAGCATCTCGAAATGTCCTAAAACGCGAATCTGAACATTTTCGTGCACAGGTGCCGTAGATGCGTACGAAAATCCGTCCGGAGCAGTTTCGAGCTCCGAACTGCCTGAAGTGTTTTCCAGACCCTAGAAACTCCCCAAAACCGTTTTTAAACGAAAAGAATCTCGAAATGTCCTAAAACGCGCATCTGAAAATTTTCGTGCACAGGTGCCGTAGATGCGCACGAAAATCCGCCCGGAGCCGTTTCGAGCGCCGAACTGCCTGAAGTGTTTTCCAGACCCTAGAAACTCCCCAAAACCGTTTTTAACAGAAAAGCATCTCGAAATGTCCTAAAACGCGCATCTGAACATTTTCGTGCACAGGTGCCGTAGATGCGTACGAAAATCCGTCCGGAGCAGTTTCGAGCGCCGAACTGCCTGAACTGTTTTCCAGACCCTAGAAACTCCCAAAACCGTTTTTAACAGAAAAGCATCTCGAAATGTCCTAAAACGCGCATCTGAACATTTTCGTGCACAGGTGCCGTTGATGCGCACGAAAATCCGTCCGGAGCAGTTTCGAGCGCCGAACTGCCTGAAGTGTTTTCCAGACCCTAGAAACTCCCCAAAACCGTTTTTAACAGAAAAGCATCTCGAAATGTCCTAAAACGCGCATCTGATCATTTTCGTGCACAGGTGCCGTTGATGCGCACGAAAATCCGTCCGGAGCAGTTTCGAGCGCCGAACTGCCTGAAGTGTTTTCCAGACCCGAGAAACTCCCTAAAACCGTTTCTAAACGAAAAGCATCTCGAAATGTCCTAAAACGCGCATCTGAACATTTTCGTGCACAGGTGCCGTTGATGCGCACGAAAATCCGTCCGGAGCAGTTTCGAGAGCCGAACTGCCTGAAGTGTTTTCCAGACCCTAGAAACTCCCCAAAACCGTTTTTAACAGAAAAGCATCTCGAAATGTCCTAAAACGCGCATCTGAACATTTTCGTGCACAGGTGCCGTTGATGCGCACGAAAATCCGTCCGGAGCAGTTTCGAGCGCCGAACTGCCTGAAGTGTTTTCCAGACCCGAGAAACTCCCTAAAACCGTTTCTAAACGAAAAGCATCTCGAAATGTCCTAAAACGCGCATCTGAACATTTTCGTGCACAGGTGCCGTTGATGCGCACGAAAATCCGTCCGGAGCAGTTTCGAGAGCCGAACTGCCTGAAGTGTTTTCCAGACCCTAGAAACTCCCCAAAACCGTTTTTAACAGAAAAGCATCTCGAAATGTCCTAAAACGCGCATCTGAACATTTTCGTGCACAGGTGCCGTTGATGCGCACGAAAATCCGTCCGGAGCAGTTTCGAGCGCCGAACTGCCTGAAGTGTTTTCCAGACCCTAGAAACTACCCAAGACCATTTTTAAACGAAAAGCATCTCGAAATGTCCTAAAACGCGCATCTGAAAATTTTCGTGCACAGGTGCCGTAGATGCACACGAAAATCCGTCCGGAGCCGTTTCGAGCGCCGAACTGCCTGAAGTGTTTTCCAGACCCTAGAAACTTCCCAAAACTGTTTTTAACAGAAAAGCATCTCGAAATGTCCTAAAACGCGCATCTGAACATTTTCGTGCACAGGTGCCGTAGATGCGTACGAAAATCCATCCGGAGCCGTTTCGAGCGCCGAACTGCCTGAAGTGTTTTCCAGACCCTAGAAAATCCCCAAAACCGTTTTTAACAGAAAAGCATCTCGAAATGTCCTAAAACGCGCATCTGAACATTTTCGTGCACAGGTGCCGTAGATGCGCACGAAAATCCGTCCGGAGCCGTTTCGAGCGCCGAACTGCCTGAAGTGTTTTCCAGACCCTAGAAACTCCCCAAAACCGTTTTTAAACGAAAAGCATCTCGAAATGTCCTAAAACGCGCATCTGAAAATTTTCGTGCACAGGTGCCGTAGATGCGCACGAAAATCCGTCCGGAGCCGTTTCGAGCGCCGAACTGCCTGAAGTGTTTTCCAGACCCTAGAAACTCCCTAAAACCGTTTTTAACAGAAAAGCATCTCGAAATGTCCTAAAACGCGCATCTGAACATTTTCGTGCACAGGTGCCGTTGATGCGCACGAAAATCCGTCCGGAGCAGTTTCGAGCGCCGAACTGCCTAAAGTGTTTTCCAGACCCTAGAAACTCCCCAAAACCGTTTTTAACAGAAAAGCATCTCGAAATGTCCTAAAACGCGCATCTGAACATTTTCGTGCACAGGTGCCGTTGATGCGCACGAAAATCCGTCCGGAGCAGTTTCGAGCGCCGAACTGCCTGAAGTGTTTTCCAGACCCTAGAAACTCCCCAAAACCGTTTTTAGCAGAAAAGCATCTCGAAATGTCCTAAAATGCGCATCTGAACATTTTCGTGCACAGGTGCCGTAAATGCGTACGAAAATCTGTCCGGAGCCGTTTCGAGCGCCGAACTGCCTGAAGTGTTTTCCAGACCCTAGACACTCCCCAAAACCGTTTTTAACAGAAAAGCATCTCGAAATGTCCTAAAACGCGAATCTGAACATTTTCGTGCACAGGTGCCGTAGATGCGTACGAAAATCCGTCCGGAGCAGTTTCGAGCGCCGAACTGCCTGAAGTGTTTTCCAGACCCTAGAAACTCCCCAAAACCGTTTTTAAACGAAAAGCATCTCGAAATGTCCTAAAACGCGCATCTGAAAATTTTCGTGCACAGGTGCCGTAGATGCGCACGAAAATCCGCCCGGAGCCGTTTCGAGCGCCGAACTGCCTGAAGTGTTTTCCAGACCCTAGAAACTCCCCAAAACCGTTTTTAACAGAAAAGCATCTCGAAATGTCCTAAAACGCGCATCTGAACAATTTCGTGCACAGGTGCCGTAGATGCGTACGAAAATCCGTCCGGAGCAGTTTCGAGCGCCGAACTGCCTGAACTGTTTTCCAGACCCTAGAAACTCCCCAAAACCGTTTTTAACAGAAAAGCATCTCGAAATGTCCTAAAACGCGCATCTGAACATTTTCGTGCACAGGTGCCGTAGATGCGCACGAAAATCCGTCCGGAGCAGTTTCGAGCGCCGAACTGCCTGAAGTGTTTTCCAGACCCTAGAAACTCCCCAAAACCGTTTTTAACTGAAAAGCATCTCGAAATGTCCTAAAATGCGCATCTGAACATTTTCGTGCACAGGTGCCGTAGATGCGTACGAAAATCTGTCCGGAGCCATTTCGAGCGCCGAACTGCCTGAAGTGTTTTCCAGACCCTAGACACTCCCCAAAACCGTTTTTAACAGAAAAGCATCTCGAAATGTCCTAAAACGCGAATCTGAACATTTTCGTGCACAGGTGCCGTAGATGCGTACGAAAATCCGTCCGGAGCAGTTTCGAGCGCCGAACTGCCTGAAGTGTTTTCCAGACCCTAGAAACTCCCCAAAACCGTTTTTAAACGAAAAGCATCTCGAAATGTCCTAAAACGCGCATCTGAAAATTTTCGTGCACAGGTGCCGTAGATGCGCACGAAAATCCGCCCGGAGCCGTTTCGAGCGCCGAACTGCCTGAAGTGTTTTCCAGACCCTAGAAACTCCCCAAAACCGTTTTTAACAGAAAAGCATCTCGAAATGTCCTAAAACGCGCATCTGAACATTTTCGTGCACAGGTGCCGTAGATGCGTACGAAAATCCGTCCGGAGCAGTTTCGAGCGCCGAACTGCCTGAACTGTTTTCCAGACCCTAGAAACTCCCCAAAACCGTTTTTAACAGAAAAGCATCTCGAAATGTCCTAAAACGCGCATCTGAACATTTTCGTGCACAGGTGCCGTAGATGCGCACGAAAATCCGTCCGGAGCAGTTTCGAGCGCCGAACTGCCTGAAGTGTTTTCCAGACCCTAGAAACTCCCCAAAACCGTTTTTAAACGAAAAGCATCTCGAAATGTCCTAAAACGCGCATCTGAACATTTTCGTGCACAGGTGCCGTAGATGCGCACGAAAATCCGTCCGGAGCCGTTTCGAGCGCCGAACTGCCTGAAGTGTTTTCCAGACCCTAGAAACTCCCCAAAACCGTTTTTAAACGAAAAGCATCTCGAAATACCTAAAACGCGCATCTGAAAATTTTCGTGCACAGGTGCCGTAGATGCGCACGAAAATCCGTCCGGAGCCGTTTCGAGCGCCGAACTGCCTGAAGTGTTTTCCAGACCCTAGAAACTCCCTAAAACCGTTTTTAACAGAAAAGCATCTCGAAATGTCCTAAAACGCGCATCTGAACATTTTCGTGCACAGGTGCCGTAGATGCGCACGAAAATCCGTCCGGAGCAGTTTCGAGCGCCGAACTGCCTAAAGTGTTTTTCAGACCCTAGAAACTCCCCAAAACCGTTTTTAACAGAAAAGCATCTCGAAATGTCCTAAAACGCGCATCTGAACATTTTCGTGCACAGGTGCCGTAGATGCGCACGAAAATCCGTCCGGAGCAGTTTCGAGCGCCGAACTGCCTGAAGTGTTTTCCAGACCCTAGAAACTCCCCAAAACCGTTTTTAAACGAAAAGCATCTCGAAATGTCCTAAAACGCGCATCTGAACATTTTCGTGCACTGGTGCCGTTGATGCGCACGAAAATCCGTCCGGAGCAGTTTCGAGCGCCGAACTGCCTGAAGTGTTTTCCAGACCCTAGAAACTCCCTAAAACCGTTTTTAACAGAAAAGCATCTCGAAATGTCCTAAAACGCGCATCTGAACATTTTCGTGCACAGGTGCCGTAGATGCGCACGAAAATCCGTCCGGAGCAGTTTCGAGCGCCGAACTGCCTAAAGTGTTTTCCAGACCCTAGAAACTCCCCAAAACCGTTTTTAACAGAAAAGCATCTCGAAATGTCCTAAAACGCGCATCTGAACATTTTCGTGCACAGGTGCCGTTGATGCGCACGAAAATCCGTCCGGAGCAGTTTCGAGCGGCGAACTGCCTGAAGTGTTTTCCAGACCCTAGAAACTCCCCAAAACCGTTTTTAACAGAAAAGCATCTCGAAATGTCCTAAAACGCGCATCTGAACATTTTCGTGCACAGGGGCCGTTGATGCGCACGAAAATCCGTCCGGAGCAGTTTCGAGCGCCGAACTGCCTGAAGTGTTTTCCAGACCCGAGAAACTCCCTAAAACCGTTTCTAAACGAAAAGCATCTCGAAATGTCCTAAAACGCGCATCTGAACATTTTCGTGCACAGGTGGCGTTGATGCGCACGAAAATCCGTCCGGAGCAGTTTCGAGAGCCGAACTGCCTGAAGTGTTTTCCAGACCCTAGAAACTCCCCAAAACCGTTTTTAACAGAAAAGCATCTCGAAATGTCCTAAAACGCGCATCTGAACATTTTCGTGCACAGGTGCCGTTGATGCGCACGAAAATCCGTCCGGAGCAGTTTCGAGCGCCGAACTGCCTGAAGTGTTTTCCAGACCCTAGAAACTACCCAAAACCGTTTTTAAACGAAAAGCATCTCGAAATGTCCTAAAACGCGCATCTGAAAATTTTCGTGCACAGGTGCCGTAGATGCACAGGAAAATCCGTCCGGAGCCGTTTCGAGCGCCGAACTGCCTGAAGTGTTTTCCAGACCCTAGAAACTTCCCAAAACTGTTTTTAACAGAAAAGCATCTCGAAATGTCCTAAAACGCGCATCTGAACATTTTCGTGCACAGGTGCCGTAGATGCGTACGAAAATCCATCCGGAGCAGTTTCGAGCGCCGAACTGCCTGAAGTGTTTTCCAGACCCTAGAAACTACCCACAACCGTTTTTAAACGAAAAGCATCTCGAAATGTCCTAAAACGCGCATCTGAAAATTTTCGTGCATAGGTGCCGTTGATGCGCACGAAAATCCGTCCGGAGCAGTTTCGAGAGCCGAACTGCCTGAAGTGTTTTCCAGACCCTAGAAACTCCCCAAAACCGTTTTTAACAGAAAAGCATCTCGAAATGTCCTAAAACGCGCATCTGAACATTTTCGTGCACAGGTGCCGTAGATGCGCACGAAAATCCGTCCGGAGCAGTTTCGAGCGCCGAACTGCCTGAAGTGTTTTCCAGACCCTAGAAACTCCCCAAAACCGTTTTTAACAGAAAAGCATCTCGAAATGTCCTAAAATGCGCATCTGAACATTTTCGTGCACAGGTGCCGTAAATGCGTACGAAAATCTGTCCGGAGCCGTTTCGAGCGCCGAACTGCCTGAAGTGTTTTCCAGACCCTAGAAACTCCCCAAAACCGTTTTTAACAGAAAAGCATCTCGAAATGTCCTAAAACGCGCATCTGAAAATTTTCGTGCACAGGTGCCGTAGATGCGCACGAAAATCCGCCAGGAGCCGTTTCGAGCGCCGAACTGCCTGAAGTGTTTTTCAGACCCTAGAAACTCCCCAAAACCGTTTTTAACAGAAAAGCATCTCGAAATGTCCTAAAATGCGCATCTGAACATTTTCGTGCACAGGTGCCGTAGATGCGTACGAAAATCTGTCCGGAGCCATTTCGAGCGCCGAACTGCCTGAAGTGTTTTCCAGACCCTAGACACTCCCCAAAACCGTTTTTAACAGAAAAGCATCTCGAAATGTCCTAAAACGCGAATCTGAACATTTTCGTGCACAGGTGCCGTAGATGCGTACGAAAATCCGTTCGGAGCAGTTTCGAGCGCCGAACTGCCTGAAGTGTTTTCCAGACCCTAGAAACTCCCCAAAACCGTTTTTAAACGAAAAGCATCTCGAAATGTCCTAAAACGCGCATCTGAAAATTTTCGTGCACAGGTGCCGTAGATGCGCACGAAAATCCGCCCGGAGCCGTTTCGAGCGCCGAACTGCCTGAAGTGTTTTCCAGACCCTAGAAACTCCCCAAAACCGTTTTTAACAGAAAAGCATCTCGAAATGTCCTAAAACGCGCATCTGAACATTTTCGTGCACAGGTGCCGTAGATGCGTACGAAAATCCGTCCGGAGCAGTTTCGAGCGCCGAACTGCCTGAACTGTTTTCCAGACCCTAGAAACTCCCCAAAACCGTTTTTAACAGAAAAGCATCTCGAAATGTCCTAAAACGCGCATCTGAACATTTTCGTGCACAGGTGCCGTAGATGCGCACGAAAATCCGTCCGGAGCAGTTTCGAGCGCCGAACTGCCTGAAGTGTTTTCCAGACCCTAGAAACTCCCCAAAACCGTTTTTAACAGAAAAGCATCTCGAAATGTCCTAAAACGCGCATCTGAACATTTTCGTGCACAGGTGCCGTAGATGCGCACGAAAATCCGTCCGGAGCCGTTTCGAGCGCCGAACTGCCTGAAGTGTTTTTTAGACCCTAGAAACTCCCCAAAACCGTTTTTAACAGAAAAGCATCTCGAAATGTCCTAAAACGCGCATCTGAACATTTTCGTGCACAGGTGCCGTTGATGCGTACGAAAATCCGTCCGGAGCAGTTTCGAGCGCCGAACTGCCTGAAGTGTTTTCCAGACCCTAGAAACTCCCCAAAACCGTTTTTAACAGAAAAGCATCTCGAAATGTCCTAAAACGCGAATCTGAACATTTTCGTGCATAGGTGCCGTAGATGCGCACGAAAATCCGTCCGGAGCAGTTTCGAGCGCCGAACTGCCTGAAGTGTTTTCCAGACCCTAGAAACTTCCCAAAACTGTTTTTAACAGAAAAGCATCTCGAAATGTCCTAAAACGCGCATCTGAACATTTTCGTGCACAGGTGCCGTAGATGCGTACGAAAATCCATCCGGAGCCGTTTCGAGCGCCGAACTGCCTGAAGTGTTTTCCAGACCCTAGAAACTCCCCAAAACCGTTTTTAACAGAAAAGCATCTCGAAATGTCCTAAAACGCGCATCTGAACATTTTCGTGCACAGGTGCCGTAGATGCGCACGAAAATCCGTCCGGAGCCGTTTCGAGCGCCGAACTGCCTGAAGTGTTTTCCAGACCCTAGAAACTCCCCAAAACCGTTTTTAAACGAAAAGCATCTCGAAATGTCCTAAAACGCGCATCTGAAAATTTTCGTGCACAGGTGCCGTAGATGCGAACGAAAATCCGTCCGGAGCCGTTTCGAGCGCCGAACTGCCTGAAATGTTTTCCAGACCCTAGAAACTCCCTAAAACCGTTTTTAACAGAAAAGCATCTCGAAATGTCCTAAAACGCGCATCTGAACATTTTCGTGCACAGGTGCCGTTGATGCGCACGAAAATCCGTCCGGAGCAGTTTCGAGCGCCGAACTGCCTGAAGTGTTTTCCAGACCCTAGAAACTCCCCAAAACCGTTTTTAACAGAAAAGCATCTCGAAATGTCCTAAAACGCGCATCTGAACATTTTCGTGCACAGGTGCCGTTGATGCGCACGAAAATCCGTCCGGAGCAGTTTCGAGCGCCGAACTGCCTGAAGTGTTTTCCAGACCCGAGAAACTCCCTAAAACCGTTTCTAAACGAAAAGCATCTCGAAATGTCCTAAAACGCGCATCTGAACATTTTCGTGCACAGGTGCCGTTGATGCGCACGAAAATCCGTCCGGAGCAGTTTCGAGAGCCGAACTGCCTGAAGTGTTTTCCAGACCCTAGAAACTCCCCAAAACCGTTTTTAACAGAAAAGCATCTCGAAATGTCCTAAAACGCGCATCTGAACATTTTCGTGCACAGGTACCGTTGATGCGCACGAAAATCCGTCCGGAGCAGTTTCGAGCGCCGAACTGCCTGAAGTGTTTTCCAGACCTTAGAAACTACCCAAAACCGTTTTTAAACGAAAAGCATCTCGAAATGTCCTAAAACGCGCATCTGAAAATTTTCGTGCACAGGTGCCGTAGATGCACACGAAAATCCGTCCGGAGCCGTTTCGAGCGCCGAACTGCCTGAAGTGTTTTCCAGACCCTAGAAACTCCCCAAAACCGTTTTTAACAGAAAAGCATCTCGAAATGTCCTAAAACGCGCATCTGAACATTTTCGTGCACAGGTGCCGTAGATGCGTACGAAAATCCGTCCGGAGCAGTTTCGAGCGCCGAACTGCCTGAACTGTTTTCCAGACCCTAGAAACTCCCCAAAACCGTTTTTAACAGAAAAGCATCTCGAAATGTCCTAAAACGCGCATCTGAACATTTTCGTGCACAGGTGCCGTAGATGCGCACGAAAATCCGTCCGGAGCAGTTTCGAGCGCCGAACTGCCTGAAGTGTTTTCCAGACCCTAGAAACTCCCCAAAACCGTTTTTAACAGAAAAGCATCTCGAAATGTCCTAAAACGCGCATCTGAACATTTTCGTGCACAGGTGCCGTAGATGCGCACGAAAATCCGTCCGGAGCCGTTTCGAGCGCCGAACTGCCTGAAGTGTTTTTTAGACCCTAGAAACTCCCCAAAACCGTTTTTAACAGAAAAGCATCTCGAAATGTCCTAAAACGCGCATCTGAACATTTTCGTGCACAGGTGCCGTAGATGCGTACGAAAATCCATCCGGAGCCGTTTCGAGCGCCGAACTGCCTGAAGTGTTTTCCAGACCCTAGAAACTCCCCAAAACCGTTTTTAACAGAAAAGCATCTCGAAATGTCCTAAAACGTGAATCTGAACATTTTCGTGCATAGGTGCCGTAGATGCGCACGAAAATCCGTCCGGAGCAGTTTCGAGCGCCGAACTGCCTGAAGTGTTTTCCAGACCCTAGAAACTTCCCAAAACTGTTTTTAACAGAAAAGCATCTCGAAATGTCCTAAAACGCGCATCTGAACATTTTCGTGCACAGGTGCCGTAGATGCGTACGAAAATCCATCCGGAGCCGTTTCGAGCGCCGAACTGCCTGAAGTGTTTTCCAGACCCTAGAAACTCCCCAAAACCGTTTTTAACAGAAAAGCATCTCGAAATGTCCTAAAACGCGCATCTGAACATTTTCGTGCACAGGTGCCGTAGATGCGTACAAAAATCCGTCCGGAGCCGTTTCGAGCGCCGAACTGCCTGAAATGTTTTCCAGACCCTAGAAACTCCCTAAAACCGTTTTTAACAGAAAAGCATCTCGAAATGTCCTAAAACGCGCATCTGAACATTTTCGTGCACAGGTGCCGTTGATGCGCACGAAAATCCGTCCGGAGCAGTTTCGAGCGCCGAACTGCCTGAAGTGTTTTCCAGACCCTAGAAACTCCCCAAAACCGTTTTTAACAGAAAAGCATCTCGAAATGTCCTAAAACGCGCATCTGAACATTTTCGTGCACAGGTGCCGTTGATGCGCACGAAAATCCGTCCGGAGCAGTTTCGAGCGCCGAACTGCCTGAAGTGTTTTCCAGACCCGAGAAACTCCCTAAAACCGTTTCTAAACGAAAAGCATCTCGAAATGTCCTAAAACGCGCATCTGAACATTTTCGTGCACAGGTGCCGTTGATGCGCACGAAAATCCGTCCGGAGCAGTTTCGAGAGCCGAACTGCCTGAAGTGTTTTCCAGACCCTAGAAACTCCCCAAAACCGTTTTTAACAGAAAAGCATCTCGAAATGTCCTAAAACGCGCATCTGAACATTTTCGTGCACAGGTGCCGTTGATGCGCACGAAAATCCGTCCGGAGCAGTTTCGAGCGCCGAACTGCCTGAAGTGTTTTCCAGACCTTAGAAACTACCCAAAACCGTTTTTAAACGAAAAGCATCTCGAAATGTCCTAAAACGCGCATCTGAAAATTTTCGTGCACAGGTGCCGTAGATGCACACGAAAATCCGTCCGGAGCCGTTTCGAGCGCCGAACTGCCTGAAGTGTTTTCCAGACCCTAGAAACTCCCCAAAACCGTTTTTAACAGAAAAGCATCTCGAAATGTCCTAAAACGCGCATCTGAACATTTTCGTGCACAGGTGCCGTAGATGCGTACGAAAATCCGTCCGGAGCAGTTTCGAGCGCCGAACTGCCTGAACTGTTTTCCAGACCCTAGAAACTCCCCAAAACCGTTTTTAACAGAAAAGCATCTCGAAATGTCCTAAAACGCGCATCTGAACATTTTCGTGCACAGGTGCCGTAGATGCGCACGAAAATCCGTCCGGAGCAGTTTCGAGCGCCGAACTGCCTGAAGTGTTTTCCAGACCCTAGAAACTCCCCAAAACCGTTTTTAACAGAAAAGCATCTCGAAATGTCCTAAAACGCGCATCTGAACATTTTCGTGCACAGGTGCCGTAGATGCGCACGAAAATCCGTCCGGAGCCGTTTCGAGCGCCGAACTGCCTGAAGTGTTTTTTAGACCCTAGAAACTCCCCAAAACCGTTTTTAACAGAAAAGCATCTCGAAATGTCCTAAAATGCGCATCTGAACATTTTCGTGCACAGGTGCCGTAAATGCGTACGAAAATCTGTCCGGAGCCGTTTCGAGCGCCGAACTGCCTGAAGTGTTTTCCAGACCCTAGACACTCCCCAAAACCGTTTTTAACAGAAAAGCATCTCGAAATGTCCTAAAACGCGAATCTGAACATTTTCGTGCACAGGTGCCGTAGATGCGTACGAAAATCCGTCCGGAGCAGTTTCGAGCGCCGAACTGCCTGAAGTGTTTTCCAGACCCTAGAAACTCCCCAAAACCGTTTTTAAACGAAAAGCATCTCGAAATGTCCTAAAACGCGCATCTGAAAATTTTCGTGCACAGGTGCCGTAGATGCGCACGAAAATCCGCCCGGAGCCGTTTCGAGCGCCGAACTGCCTGAAGTGTTTTCCAGACCCTAGAAACTCCCCAAAACCGTTTTTAACAGAAAAGCATCTCGAAATGTCCTAAAACGCGCATCTGAACAATTTCGTGCACAGGTGCCGTAGATGCGTACGAAAATCCGTCCGGAGCAGTTTCGAGCGCCGAACTGCCTGAACTGTTTTCCAGACCCTAGAAACTCCCCAAAACCGTTTTTAACAGAAAAGCATCTCGAAATGTCCTAAAACGCGCATCTGAACATTTTCGTGCACAGGTGCCGTAGATGCGCACGAAAATCCGTCCGGAGCAGTTTCGAGCGCCGAACTGCCTGAAGTGTTTTCCAGACCCTAGAAACTCCCCAAAACCGTTTTTAACTGAAAAGCATCTCGAAATGTCCTAAAATGCGCATCTGAACATTTTCGTGCACAGGTGCCGTAGATGCGTACGAAAATCTGTCCGGAGCCATTTCGAGCGCCGAACTGCCTGAAGTGTTTTCCAGACCCTAGACACTCCCCAAAACCGTTTTTAACAGAAAAGCATCTCGAAATGTCCTAAAACGCGAATCTGAACATTTTCGTGCACAGGTGCCGTAGATGCGTACGAAAATCCGTCCGGAGCAGTTTCGAGCGCCGAACTGCCTGAAGTGTTTTCCAGACCCTAGAAACTCCCCAAAACCGTTTTTAAACGAAAAGCATCTCGAAATGTCCTAAAACGCGCATCTGAAAATTTTCGTGCACAGGTGCCGTAGATGCGCACGAAAATCCGCCCGGAGCCGTTTCGAGCGCCGAACTGCCTGAAGTGTTTTCCAGACCCTAGAAACTCCCCAAAACCGTTTTTAACAGAAAAGCATCTCGAAATGTCCTAAAACGCGCATCTGAACATTTTCGTGCACAGGTGCCGTAGATGCGTACGAAAATCCGTCCGGAGCAGTTTCGAGCGCCGAACTGCCTGAACTGTTTTCCAGACCCTAGAAACTCCCCAAAACCGTTTTTAACAGAAAAGCATCTCGAAATGTCCTAAAACGCGAATCTGAACATTTTCGTGCATAGGTGCCGTAGATGCGCACGAAAATCCGTCCGGAGCAGTTTCGAGCGCCGAACTGCCTGAAGTGTTTTCCAGACCCTAGAAACTTCCCAAAACTGTTTTTAACAGAAAAGCATCTCGAAATGTCCTAAAACGCGCATCTGAACATTTTCGTGCACAGGTGCCGTAGATGCGTACGAAAATCCATCCGGAGCCGTTTCGAGCGCCGAACTGCCTGAAGTGTTTTCCAGACCCTAGAAACTCCCCAAAACCGTTTTTAACAGAAAAGCATCTCGAAATGTCCTAAAACGCGCATCTGAACATTTTCGTGCACAGGTGCCGTAGATGCGCACGAAAATCCGTCCGGAGCCGTTTCGAGCGCCGAACTGCCTGAAGTGTTTTCCAGACCCTAGAAACTCCCCAAAACCGTTTTTAAACGAAAAGCATCTCGAAATGTCCTAAAACGCGCATCTGAAAATTTTCGTGCACAGGTGCCGTAGATGCGAACGAAAATCCGTCCGGAGCCGTTTCGAGCGCCGAACTGCCTGAACTGTTTTCCAGACCCTAGAAACTCCCTAAAACCGTTTTTAACAGAAAAGCATCTCGAAATGCCCTAAAACGCGCATCTGAACATTTTCGTGCACAGGTGCCGTTGATGCGCACGAAAATCCGTCCGGAGCAGTTTCGAGCGCCGAACTGCCTGAAGTGTTTTCCAGACCCTAGAAACTCCCCAAAACCGTTTTTAACAGAAAAGCATCTCGAAATGTCCTAAAACGCGCATCTGAACATTTTCGTGCACAGGTGCCGTTGATGCGCACGAAAATCCGTCCGGAGCAGTTTCGAGCGCCGAACTGCCTGAAGTGTTTTCCAGACCCGAGAAACTCCCTAAAACCGTTTCTAAACGAAAAGCATCTCGAAATGTCCTAAAACGCGCATCTGAACATTTTCGTGCACAGGTGCCGTTGATGCGCACGAAAATCCGTCCGGAGCAGTTTCGAGAGCCGAACTGCCTGAAGTGTTTTCCAGACCCTAGAAACTCCCCAAAACCGTTTTTAACAGAAAAGCATCTCGAAATGTCCTAAAACGCGCATCTGAACATTTTCGTGCACAGGTGCCGTTGATGCGCACGAAAATCCGTCCGGAGCAGTTTCGAGCGCCGAACTGCCTGAAGTGTTTTCCAGACCCTAGAAACTACCCAAAACCGTTTTTAAACGAAAAGCATCTCGAAATGTCCTAAAACGCGCATCTGAAAATTTTCGTGCACAGGTGCCGTAGATGCACAGGAAAATCCGTCCGGAGCCGTTTCGAGCGCCGAACTGCCTGAAGTGTTTTCCAGACCCTAGAAACTTCCCAAAACTGTTTTTAACAGAAAAGCATCTCGAAATGTCCTAAAACGCGCATCTGAACATTTTCGTGCACAGGTGCCGTAGATGCGTACGAAAATCCATCCGGAGCAGTTTCGAGCGCCGAACTGCCTGAAGTGTTTTCCAGACCCTAGAAACTACCCACAACCGTTTTTAAACGAAAAGCATCTCGAAATGTCCTAAAACGCGCATCTGAAAATTTTCGTGCACAGGTGCCGTAGATGCACACGAAAATCCGTCCGGAGCCGTTTCGAGCGCCGAACTGCCTGAATTGTTTTCCAGACCCTAGAAACTTCCCAAAACTGTTTTTAACAGAAAAGCATCTCGAAATTTCCTAAAACGCGCATCTGAACATTTTCGTGCACAGGTGCCGTAGATGCGTACGAAAATCCATCCGGAGCCGTTTCGAGCGCCGAACTGCCTGAAGTGTTTTCCAGACCCTAGAAAATCCCCAAAACCGTTTTTAACAGAAAAGCATCTCGAAATGTCCTAAAACGCGCATCTGAACATTTTCGTGCACAGGTGCCGTAGATGCGCGCGAAAATCCGTCCGGAGCCGTTTCGAGCGCCGAACTGCCTGAAGTGTTTTCCAGACCCTAGAAACTCCCCAAAACCGTTTTTAAACGAAAAGCATCTCGAAATGTCCTAAAACGCGCATCTGAAAATTTTCGTGCACAGGTGCCGTAGATGCGCACGAAAATCCGTCCGGAGCCGTTTCGAGCGCCGAACTGCCTGAAGTGTTTTCCAGACCCTAGAAACTCCCTAAAACCGTTTTTAACAGAAAAGCATCTCGAAATGTCCTAAAACGCGCATCTGAACATTTTCGTGCACAGGTGCCGTTGATGCGCACGAAAATCCGTCCGGAGCAGTTTCGAGCGCCGAACTGCCTAAAGTGTTTTCCAGACCCTAGAAACTCCCCAAAACCGTTTTTAACAGAAAAGCATCTCGAAATGTCCTAAAACGCGCATCTGAACATTTTCGTGCACAGGTGCCGTTGATGCGCACGAAAATCCGTCCGGAGCAGTTTCGAGCGCCGAACTGCCTGAAGTGTTTTCCAGACCCTAGAAACTACCCAAAACCGTTTTTAAACGAAAAGCATCTCGAAATGTCCTAAAACGCGCATCTGAAAATTTTCGTGCACAGGTGCCGTAGATGCACACGAAAATCCGTCCGGAGCCGTTTCGAGCGCCGAACTGCCTGAACTGTTTTCCAGACCCTAGAAACTCCCCAAAACCGTTTTTAAACGAAAAGCATCTCGAAATGTCCTAAAACGCGCATCTGAAAATTTTCATGCACAGGTGCCGTCTTGCACACGAAAATCCGTCCGGAGCCGTTTCGAGCGCCGAACTGCCTGAAGTGTTTTCCAGACCCTAGAAACTCCCCAAAACCGTTTTTAAACGAAAAGCATCTCGAAATGTCCTAAAACGCGCATCTGAAAATTTTCGTGCACAGGTGCCGTAGATGCTCACGAAAATCCGTCCGAAGCAGTTTCGAGCGCCGAACTGCCTGAAGTGTTTTCCAGACCCTAGAAACTCCCCAAAACCGTTTTTAACAGAAAAGCATCTCGAAATGTCCTAAAACGCGCATCTGAATATTTTCGTGCACAGGTGCCGTTGATGCGCACGAAAATCCGTCCGGAGCAGTTTCGAGCGCCGAACTGCCTGAAGTGTTTTCCAGACCCTAGAAACTCCCCAAAACCGTTTTTAACAGAAAAGCATCTCGAAATGTCCTAAAACGCGCATCTGAACATTTTCGTGCACAGGTGCCGTAGATGCGCACGAAAATCCGTCCGGAGCAGTTTCGAGCGCCGAACTGCCTGAAGTGTTTTCCAGACCCTAGAAACTCCCCAAAACCGTTTTTAACAGAAAAGCATCTCGAAATGTCCTAAAACACGCATCTGAACATTTTCGTGCACAGGTGCCGTTGATGCGCACGAAAATCCGTCCGGAGCAGTTTCGAGAGCCGAACTGCCTGAAGTGTTTTCCAGACCCTAGAAACTCCCTAAAACCGTTTTTAACAGAAAAGCATCTCGAAATGTCCTAAAACGCGCATCTGAAAATTTTCGTGCACAGGTGCCGTAGATGCACACGAAAATCCGTCCGGAGCCGTTTCGAGCGCCGAACTGCCTGAAGTGTTTTCCAGACCCTAGAAACTCCCCAAAACCGTTTTTAACAGAAAAGCATCTCGAAATGTCCTAAAACGCGCATCTGAACATTTTCGTGCACAGGTGCCGTAGATGCGCACGAAAATCCGTCCGGAGCAGTTTCGAGCGCCGAACTGCCTGAAGTGTTTTCTAGACCCTAGAAACTCCCCAAAACCGTTTTTAACAGAAAAGCATCTCGAAATGTCGTAAAACGCGCATCTGAACATTTTCGTGCACAGGAGCCGTTGATGCGCACGAAAATCCGTCCGGAGCAGTTTCGAGCGCCGAACTGCCTGAAGTGTTTTCCAGACCCTAGAAACTCCCTAAAACCGTTTCTAAACGAAAAGCATCTCGAAATGTCCTAAAACGCGCATCTAAACATTTTCGTGCACAGGTGCCGTTGATGCGCACGAAAATCCGTCCGGAGCAGTTTCGAGAGCCGAACTGCTTGAAGTGTTTTCCAGACCCTAGAAACTCCCCAAAACCGTTTTTAACAGAAAAGCATCTCGAAATGTCCTAAAACGCGCATCTGAACATTTTCGTGCACAGGTGCCGTAGATGCGCACGAAAATCCGTCCGGAGCCGTTTCGAGCGCCGAACTGCCTGAAGTGTTTTCCAGACCCTAGAAACTCCCCAAAACCGTTTTTAAACGAAAAGCATCTCGAAATACCTAAAACGCGCATCTGAAAATTTTCGTGCACAGGTGCCGTAGATGCGCACGAAAATCCGTCCGGAGCAGTTTCGAGCGCCGAACTGCCTAAAGTGTTTTCCAGACCCTAGAAACTCCCCAAAACCGTTTTTAACAGAAAAGCATCTCGAAACGTCCTAAAACGCGCATCTGAACATTTTCGTGCACAGGTGCCGTTGATGCGCACGAAAATCCGTCCGGAGCAGTTTCGAGAGCCGAACTGCCTGAAGTGTTTTCCAGACCCTAGAAACTCCCCAAAACCGTTTTTAACAGAAAAGCATCTCGAAATGTCCTAAAATGCGCATCTGAACATTTTCGTGCACAGGTGCCGTAAATGCGTACGAAAATCTGTCCGGAGCCGTTTCGAGCGCCGAACTGCCTGAAGTGTTTTCCAGACCCTAGAAACTCCCCAAAACCGTTTTTAACAGAAAAGCATCTCGAAATGTCCTAAAACGCGCATCTGAAAATTTTCGTGCACAGGTGCCGTAGATGCGCACGAAAATCCGCCCGGAGCCGTTTCGAGCGCCGAACTGCCTGAAGTGTTTTCCAGACCCTAGAAACTCCCCAAAACCGTTTTTAACAGAAAAGCATCTCGAAATGTCCTAAAACGCGCATCTGAACATTTTCGTGCACAGGTGCCGTAGATGCGTACGAAAATCCGTCCGGAGCAGTTTCGAGCGCCGAACTGCCTGAACTGTTTTCCAGACCCTAGAAACTCCCCAAAACCGTTTTTAACAGAAAAGCATCTCGAAATGTCCTAAAACGCGCATCTGAACATTTTCGTGCACAGGTGCCGTAGATGCGCACGAAAATCCGTCCGGAGCAGTTTCGAGCGCCGAACTGCCTGAAGAGTTTTCCAGACCCTAGAAACTCTCCAAAACCGTTTTTAACTGAAAAGCATCTCGAAATGTCCTAAAACGCGCATCTGAACATTTTCGTGCACAGGTGCCGTTGATGCGTACGAAAATCCGTCCGGAGCAGTTTCGAGCGCCGAACTGCCTGAAGTGTTTTTTAGACCCTAGAAACTCCCCAAAACCGTTTTTAACAGAAAAGCATCTCGAAATGTCCTAAAACGCGCATCTGAACATTTTCGTGCACAGGTGCCGTTGATGCGTACGAAAATCCGTCCGGAGCAGTTTCGAGCGCCGAACTGCCTGAACTGTTTTCCAGACCCTAGAAACTCCCCAAAACCGTTTTTAACAGAAAAGCATCTCGAAATGTCCTAAAACGCGCATCTGAACATTTTCGTGCACAGGTGCCGTAGATGCGCACGAAAATCCGTCCGGAGCAGTTTCGAGCGCCGAACTGCCTGAAGTGTTTTCCAGACCCTAGAAACTCCCCAAAACCGTTTTTAAACGAAAAGCATCTCGAAATGTCCTAAAACGCGCATCTGAAAATTTTCGTGCACAGGTGCCGTAGATGCGCACGAAAATCCGCCCGGAGCCGTTTCGAGCGCCGAACTGCCTGAAGTGTTTTCCAGACCCTAGAAACTCCCCAAAACCGTTTTTAACAGAAAAGCATCTCGAAATGTCCTAAAACGCGCATCTGAACATTTTCGTGCACAGGTGCCGTAGATGCGTACGAAAATCCGTCCGGAGCAGTTTCGAGCGCCGAACTGCCTGAACTGTTTTCCAGACCCTAGAAACTCCCCAAAACCGTTTTTAACAGAAAAGCATCTCGAAATGTCCTAAAACGCGCATCTGAACATTTTCGTGCACAGGTGCCGTAGATGCGCACGAAAATCCGTCCGGAGCAGTTTCGAGCGCCGAACTGCCTGAAGTGTTTTCCAGACCCTAGAAACTCCCCAAAACCGTTTTTAACAGAAAAGTATCTCGAAATGTCCTAAAACGCGCATCTGAACATTTTCGTGCACAGGTGCCGTAGATGCGCACGAAAATCCGTCCGGAGCCGTTTCGAGCGCCGAACTGCCTGAAGTGTTTTTTAGACCCTAGAAACTCCCCAAAACCGTTTTTAACAGAAAAGCATCTCGAAATGTCCTAAAACGCGCATCTGAACATTTTCGTGCACAGGTGCCGTTGATGCGTACGAAAATCCGTCCGGAGCAGTTTCGAGCGCCGAACTGCCTGAAGTGTTTTCCAGACCCTAGAAACTCCCCAAAACCGTTTTTAACAGAAAAGCATCTCGAAATGTCCTAAAACGCGAATCTGAACATTTTCGTGCATAGGTGCCGTAGATGCGCACGAAAATCCGTCCGGAGCAGTTTCGAGCGCCGAACTGCCTGAAGTGTTTTCCAGACCCTAGAAACTTCCCAAAACTGTTTTTAACAGAAAAGCATCTCGAAATGTCCTAAAACGCGCATCTGAACATTTTCGTGCACAGGTGCCGTAGATGCGTACGAAAATCCATCCGGAGCCGTTTCGAGCGCCGAACTGCCTGAAGTGTTTTCCAGACCCTAGAAACTCCCCAAAACCGTTTTTAACAGAAAAGCATCTCGAAATGTCCTAAAACGCGCATCTGAACATTTTCGTGCACAGGTGCCGTAGATGCGCACGAAAATCCGTCCGGAGCCGTTTCGAGCGCCGAACTGCCTGAAGTGTTTTCCAGACCCTAGAAACTCCCCAAAACCGTTTTTAAACGAAAAGCATCTCGAAATGTCCTAAAACGCGCATCTGAAAATTTTCGTGCACAGGTGCCGTAGATGCGAACGAAAATCCGTCCGGAGCCGTTTCGAGCGCCGAACTGCCTGAAATGTTTTCCAGACCCTAGAAACTCCCTAAAACCGTTTTTAACAGAAAAGCATCTCGAAATGTCCTAAAACGCGCATCTGAACATTTTCGTGCACAGGTGCCGTTGATGCGCACGAAAATCCGTCCGGAGCAGTTTCGAGCGCCGAACTGCCTGAAGTGTTTTCCAGACCCTAGAAACTCCCCAAAACCGTTTTTAACAGAAAAGCATCTCGAAATGTCCTAAAACGCGCATCTGAACATTTTCGTGCACAGGTGCCGTTGATGCGCACGAAAATCCGTCCGGAGCAGTTTCGAGCGCCGAACTGCCTGAAGTGTTTTCCAGACCCGAGAAACTCCCTAAAACCGTTTCTAAACGAAAAGCATCTCGAAATGTCCTAAAACGCGCATCTGAACATTTTCGTGCACAGGTGCCGTTGATGCGCACGAAAATCCGTCCGGAGCAGTTTCGAGAGCCGAACTGCCTGAAGTGTTTTCCAGACCCTAGAAACTCCCCAAAACCGTTTTTAACAGAAAAGCATCTCGAAATGTCCTAAAACGCGCATCTGAACATTTTCGTGCACAGGTGCCGTTGATGCGCACGAAAATCCGTCCGGAGCAGTTTCGAGCGCCGAACTGCCTGAAGTGTTTTCCAGACCTTAGAAACTACCCAAAACCGTTTTTAAACGAAAAGCATCTCGAAATGTCCTAAAACGCGCATCTGAAAATTTTCGTGCACAGGTGCCGTAGATGCACACGAAAATCCGTCCGGAGCCGTTTCGAGCGCCGAACTGCCTGAAGTGTTTTCCAGACCCTAGAAACTCCCCAAAACCGTTTTTAACAGAAAAGCATCTCGAAATGTCCTAAAACGCGCATCTGAACATTTTCGTGCACAGGTGCCGTAGATGCGTACGAAAATCCGTCCGGAGCAGTTTCGAGCGCCGAACTGCCTGAACTGTTTTCCAGACCCTAGAAACTCCCCAAAACCGTTTTTAACAGAAAAGCATCTCGAAATGTCCTAAAACGCGCATCTGAACATTTTCGTGCACAGGTGCCGTAGATGCGCACGAAAATCCGTCCGGAGCAGTTTCGAGCGCCGAACTGCCTGAAGTGTTTTCCAGACCCTAGAAACTCCCCAAAACCGTTTTTAACAGAAAAGCATCTCGAAATGTCCTAAAACGCGCATCTGAACATTTTCGTGCACAGGTGCCGTAGATGCGCACGAAAATCCGTCCGGAGCCGTTTCGAGCGCCGAACTGCCTGAAGTGTTTTTTAGACCCTAGAAACACCCCAAAACCGTTTTTAACAGAAAAGCATCTCGAAATGTCCTAAAACGCGCATCTGAACATTTTCGTGCACAGGTGCCGTTGATGCGTACGAAAATCCGTCCGGAGCAGTTTCGAGCGCCGAACTGCCTGAAGTGTTTTCCAGACCCTAGAAACTCCCCAAAACCGTTTTTAACAGAAAAGCATCTCGAAATGTCCTAAAACGTGAATCTGAACATTTTCGTGCATAGGTGCCGTAGATGCGCACGAAAATCCGTCCGGAGCAGTTTCGAGCGCCGAACTGCCTGAAGTGTTTTCCAGACCCTAGAAACTTCCCAAAACTGTTTTTAACAGAAAAGCATCTCGAAATGTCCTAAAACGCGCATCTGAACATTTTCGTGCACAGGTGCCGTAGATGCGTACGAAAATCCATCCGGAGCCGTTTCGAGCGCCGAACTGCCTGAAGTGTTTTCCAGACCCTAGAAACTCCCCAAAACCGTTTTTAACAGAAAAGCATCTCGAAATGTCCTAAAACGCGCATCTGAACATTTTCGTGCACAGGTGCCGTAGATGCGTACAAAAATCCGTCCGGAGCCGTTTCGAGCGCCGAACTGCCTGAAATGTTTTCCAGACCCTAGAAACTCCCTAAAACCGTTTTTAACAGAAAAGCATCTCGAAATGTCCTAAAACGCGCATCTGAACATTTTCGTGCACAGGTGCCGTTGATGCGCACGAAAATCCGTCCGGAGCAGTTTCGAGCGCCGAACTGCCTGAAGTGTTTTCCAGACCCTAGAAACTCCCCAAAACCGTTTTTAACAGAAAAGCATCTCGAAATGTCCTAAAACGCGCATCTGAACATTTTCGTGCACAGGTGCCGTTGATGCGCACGAAAATCCGTCCGGAGCAGTTTCGAGCGCCGAACTGCCTGAAGTGTTTTCCAGACCCGAGAAACTCCCTAAAACCGTTTCTAAACGAAAAGCATCTCGAAATGTCCTAAAACGCGCATCTGAACATTTTCGTGCACAGGTGCCGTTGATGCGCACGAAAATCCGTCCGGAGCAGTTTCGAGAGCCGAACTGCCTGAAGTGTTTTCCAGACCCTAGAAACTCCCCAAAACCGTTTTTAACAGAAAAGCATCTCGAAATGTCCTAAAACGCGCATCTGAACATTTTCGTGCACAGGTGCCGTTGATGCGCACGAAAATCCGTCCGGAGCAGTTTCGAGCGCCGAACTGCCTGAAGTGTTTTCCAGACCTTAGAAACTACCCAAAACCGTTTTTAAACGAAAAGCATCTCGAAATGTCCTAAAACGCGCATCTGAAAATTTTCGTGCACAGGTGCCGTAGATGCACACGAAAATCCGTCCGGAGCCGTTTCGAGCGCCGAACTGCCTGAAGTGTTTTCCAGACCCTAGAAACTCCCCAAAACCGTTTTTAACAGAAAAGCATCTCGAAATGTCCTAAAACGCGCATCTGAACATTTTCGTGCACAGGTGCCGTAGATGCGTACGAAAATCCGTCCGGAGCAGTTTCGAGCGCCGAACTGCCTGAACTGTTTTCCAGACCCTAGAAACTCCCCAAAACCGTTTTTAACAGAAAAGCATCTCGAAATGTCCTAAAACGCGCATCTGAACATTTTCGTGCACAGGTGCCGTAGATGCGCACGAAAATCCGTCCGGAGCAGTTTCGAGCGCCGAACTGCCTGAAGTGTTTTCCAGACCCTAGAAACTCCCCAAAACCGTTTTTAACAGAAAAGCATCTCGAAATGTCCTAAAACGCGCATCTGAACATTTTCGTGCACAGGTGCCGTAGATGCGCACGAAAATCCGTCCGAAGCAGTTTCGAGCGCCGAACTGCCTGAAGTGTTTTCCAGACCCTAGAAACTCCCCAAAACCGTTTTTAACAGAAAAGCATCTCGAAATGTCCTAAAACGCGCATCTGAACATTTTCGTGCACAGGTGCCGTTGATGCGCACGAAAATCCGTCCGGAGCAGTTTCGAGCGCCGAACTGCCTGAAGTGTTTTCCAGACCCTAGAAACTCCCCAAAACCGTTTTTAACAAAAAAGCATCTCGAAATGTCCTAAAACGCGCATCTGAACATTTTCGTGCACAGGTGCCGTAGATGCGCACGAAAATCCATCCGGAGCAGTTTCGAGCGCCGAACTGCCTGAAGTGTTTTCCAGACCCTAGAAACTCCCCAAAACCGTTTTTAATAGAAAAGCATCTCGAAATGTCCTAAAACGCGCATCTGAACATTTTCGTGCACAGGTGCCGTAGATGCGCACGAAAATCCGTCCGGAGCAGTTTCGAGCGCCGAACTGCCTGAAGTGTTTTCCAGACCCTAGAAACTCCCCTAAACCGTTTTTAACAGAAAAGCATCTCGAAATGTCCTAAAATGCGCATCTGAACATTTTCGTGCACAGGTGCCGTAGATGCGTACGAAAATCTGTCCGGAGCCGTTTCGAGCGCCGAACTGCCTGAAGTGTTTTCCAGACCCTAGAAACTCCCCAAAACCGTTTTTAACAGAAAAGCATCTCGAAATGTCCTAAAACGCGCATCTGAACATTTTCGTGCACAGGTGCCGTTGATGCGCACGAAAATCCGTCTGGAGCAGTTTCGAGTGCCGAACTGCCTGAAGTGTTTTCCAGACCCTAGAAACTCCCCAAAACCGTTTTTAACAGAAAAGCATCTCGAAATGTCCTAAAACGCGCATCTGAACATTTTCGTGCACAGGTGCCGTAGATGCGCACGAAAATCCGTCCGGAGCAGTTTCGAGCGCCGAACTGCCTGAAGTGTTTTCCAGACCCTAGAAACTCCCCAAAACCGTTTTTAACAGAAAAGCATCTCGAAATGTCCTAAAACGCGCATCTGAACATTTTCGTGCACAGGTGCCGTTGATGCGCACGAAAATCCGTCCGGAGCAGTTTCGAGAGCCGAACTGCCTGAAGTGTTTTCCAGACCCTAGAAACTCCCTGAAACCGTTTTTAACAGAAAAGCATCTCGAAATGTCCTAAAACGCGCATCTGAACATTTTCGTGCATAGGTGCCGTTGATGCGCACGAAAATCCGTCCGGAGCAGTTTCGAGAGCCGAACTGCCTGAAGTGTTTTCCAGACCCTAGAAACTCCCCAAAACCGTTTTTAATAGAAAAGCATCTCGAAATGTCCTAAAACGCGCATCTGAACATTTTCGTGCACAGGTGCCGTAGATGCGCACGAAAATCCGTCCGGAGCCGTTTCGAGCGCCGAACTGCCTGAAGTGTTTTCCAGACCCTAGAAACTCCCCAAAACCGTTTTTAAACGAGAAGCATCTCGAAATGTCCTAAAACGCGCATCTGAAAATTTTCGTGCACAGGTGCCGTAGATGCACACGAAAATCCGTCCGGAGCCGTTTCGAGCGCCGAACTGCCTGAAGTGGTTTCCAGACCCTAGAAACTCCCCAAAACCGTTTTTAACAGAAAAGCATCTCGAAATGTCCTAAAACGCGCATCTGAACATTTTCGTGCACAGGTGCCGTAGATGCGCACGAAAATCCGTCCGAAGCAGTTTCGAGCGCCGAACTGCCTGAAGTGTTTTCCAGACCCTAGAAACTCCCCAAAACCGTTTTTAACAGAAAAGCATCTCGAAATGTCCTAAAACGCGCATCTGAACATTTTCGTGCACAGGTGCCGTTGATGCGCACGAAAATCCGTCCGGAGCAGTTTCGAGCGCCGAACTGCCTGAAGTGTTTTCCAGACCCTAGAAACTCCCCAAAACCGTTTTTAACAAAAAAGCATCTCGAAATGTCCTAAAACGCGCATCTGAACATTTTCGTGCACAGGTGCCGTAGATGCGCACGAAAATCCATCCGGAGCAGTTTCGAGCGCCGAACTGCCTGAAGTGTTTTCCAGACCCTAGAAACTCCCCAAAACCGTTTTTAATAGAAAAGCATCTCGAAATGTCCTAAAACGCGCATCTGAACATTTTCGTGCACAGGTGCCGTAGATGCGCACGAAAATCCGTCCGGAGCAGTTTCGAGCGCCGAACTGCCTGAAGTGTTTTCCAGACCCTAGAAACTCCCCTAAACCGTTTTTAACAGAAAAGCATCTCGAAATGTCCTAAAATGCGCATCTGAACATTTTCGTGCACAGGTGCCGTAGATGCGTACGAAAATCTGTCCGGAGCCGTTTCGAGCGCCGAACTGCCTGAAGTGTTTTCCAGACCCTAGAAACTCCCCAAAACCGTTTTTAACAGAAAAGCATCTCGAAATGTCCTAAAACGCGCATCTGAACATTTTCGTGCACAGGTGCCGTTGATGCGCACGAAAATCCGTCTGGAGCAGTTTCGAGTGCCGAACTGCCTGAAGTGTTTTCCAGACCCTAGAAACTCCCCAAAACCGTTTTTAACAGAAAAGCATCTCGAAATGTCCTAAAACGCGCATCTGAACATTTTCGTGCACAGGTGCCGTAGATGCGCACGAAAATCCGTCCGGAGCAGTTTCGAGCGCCGAACTGCCTGAAGTGTTTTCCAGACCCTAGAAACTCCCCAAAACCGTTTTTAACAGAAAAGCATCTCGAAATGTCCTAAAACGCGCATCTGAACATTTTCGTGCACAGGTGCCGTTGATGCGCACGAAAATCCGTCCGGAGCAGTTTCGAGAGCCGAACTGCCTGAAGTGTTTTCCAGACCCTAGAAACTCCCTGAAACCGTTTTTAACAGAAAAGCATCTCGAAATGTCCTAAAACGCGCATCTGAACATTTTCGTGCATAGGTGCCGTTGATGCGCACGAAAATCCGTCCGGAGCAGTTTCGAGAGCCGAACTGCCTGAAGTGTTTTCCAGACCCTAGAAACTCCCCAAAACCGTTTTTAATAGAAAAGCATCTCGAAATGTCCTAAAACGCGCATCTGAACATTTTCGTGCACAGGTGCCGTAGATGCGCACGAAAATCCGTCCGGAGCCGTTTCGAGCGCCGAACTGCCTGAAGTGTTTTCCAGACCCTAGAAACTCCCCAAAACCGTTTTTAAACGAAAAGCATCTCGAAATGTCCTAAAACGCGCATCTGAAAATTTTCGTGCACAGGTGCCGTAGATGCGCACGAAAATCCGTCCGGAGCCGTTTCGAGCGCCGAACTGCCTGAAGTGTTTTCCAGACCCTAGAAACTCCCTAAAACCGTTTTTAACAGAAAAGCATCTCGAAATGTCCTAAAACGCGCATCTGAACATTTTCGTGCACAGGTGCCGTTGATGCGCACGAAAATCCGTCCGGAGCAGTTTCGAGCGCCGAACTGCCTAAAGTGTTTTCCAGACCCTAGAAACTCCCCAAAACCGTTTTTAACAGAAAAGCATCTCGAAATGTCCTAAAACGCGCATCTGAACATTTTCGTGCACAGGTGCCGTTGATGCGCACGAAAATCCGTCCGGAGCAGTTTCGAGCGCCGAACTGCCTGAAGTGTTTTCCAGACCCTAGAAACTCCCCAAAACCGTTTTTAAACGAGAAGCATCTCGAAATGTCCTAAAACGCGCATCTGAAAATTTTCGTGCACAGGTGCCGTAGATGCACACGAAAATCCGTCCGGAGCCGTTTCGAGCGCCGAACTGCCTGAAGTGGTTTCCAGACCCTAGAAACTCCCCAAAACCGTTTTTAACAGAAAAGCATCTCGAAATGTCCTAAAACGCGCATCTGAACATTTTCGTGCACAGGTGCCGTAGATGCGCACGAAAATCCGTCCGGAGCCGTTTCGAGCGCCGAACTGCCTGAAGTGTTTTCCAGACCCTAGAAACTCCCCAAAACCGTTTTTAACAGAAAAGCATCTCGAAATGTCCTAAAACGCGCATCTGAACATTTTCGTGCACAGGTGCCGTAGATGCGCACGAAAATCCGTCCGGAGCCGTTTCGAGCGCCGAACTGCCTGAAGTGTTTTCCAGACCCTAGAAACTCCCCAAAACCGTTTTTAAACGAAAAGCATCTCGAAATGTCCTAAAACGCGCATCTGAAAATTTTCGTGCACAGGTGCCGTAGATGCGCACGAAAATCCGTCCGGAGCCGTTTCGAGCGCCGAACTGCCTGAAGTGTTTTCCAGACCCTAGAAACTCCCTAAAACCGTTTTTAACAGAAAAGCATCTCGAAATGTCCTAAAACGCGCATCTGAACATTTTCGTGCACAGGTGCCGTTGATGCGCACGAAAATCCGTCCGGAGCAGTTTCGAGCGCCGAACTGCCTAAAGTGTTTTCCAGACCCTAGAAACTCCCCAAAACCGTTTTTAACAGAAAAGCATCTCGAAATGTCCTAAAACGCGCATCTGAACATTTTCGTGCACAGGTGCCGTTGATGCGCACGAAAATCCGTCCGGAGCAGTTTCGAGCGCCGAACTGCCTGAAGTGTTTTCCAGACCCTAGAAACTCCCCAAAACCGTTTTTAAACGAGAAGCATCTCGAAATGTCCTAAAACGCGCATCTGAAAATTTTCGTGCACAGGTGCCGTAGATGCACACGAAAATCCGTCCGGAGCCGTTTCGAGCGCCGAACTGCCTGAAGTGGTTTCCAGACCCTAGAAACTCCCCAAAACCGTTTTTAACAGAAAAGCATCTCGAAATGTCCTAAAACGCGCATCTGAACATTTTCGTGCACAGGTGCCGTAGATGCGCACGAAAATCCGTCCGAAGCAGTTTCGAGCGCCGAACTGCCTGAAGTGTTTTCCAGACCCTAGAAACTCCCCAAAACCGTTTTTAACAGAAAAGCATCTCGAAATGTCCTAAAACGCGCATCTGAACATTTTCGTGCACAGGTGCCGTTGATGCGCACGAAAATCCGTCCGGAGCAGTTTCGAGCGCCGAACTGCCTGAAGTGTTTTCCAGACCCTAGAAACTCCCCAAAACCGTTTTTAACAGAAAAGCATCTCGAAATGTCCTAAAACGCGCATCTGAACATTTTCGTGCACAGGTGCCGTTGATGCGCACGAAAATCCGTCCGGAGCAGTTTCGAGAGACGAACTGCCTGAAGTGTTTTCCAGACCCTAGAAACTCCCCAAAACCGTTTTTAACAGAAAAGCATCTCGAAATGTCCTAAAACGCGCATCTGAACATTTTCGTGCACAGGTGCCGTAGATGCGCACGAAAATCCGTCCGAAGCAGTTTCGAGCGCCGAACTGCCTGAAGTGTTTTCCAGACCCTAGAAACTCCCCAAAACCGTTTTTAACAGAAAAGCATCTCGAAATGTCCTAAAACGCGCATCTGAACATTTTCGTGCACAGGTGCCGTTGATGCGCACGAAAATCCGTCCGGAGCAGTTTCGAGCGCCGAACTGCCTGAAGTGTTTTCCAGACCCTAGAAACTCCCCAAAACCGTTTTTAACAAAAAAGCATCTCGAAATGTCCTAAAACGCGCATCTGAACATTTTCGTGCACAGGTGCCGTAGATGCGCACGAAAATCCATCCGGAGCAGTTTCGAGCGCCGAACTGCCTGAAGTGTTTTCCAGACCCTAGAAACTCCCCAAAACCGTTTTTAATAGAAAAGCATCTCGAAATGTCCTAAAACGCGCATCTGAACATTTTCGTGCACAGGTGCCGTAGATGCGCACGAAAATCCGTCCGGAGCAGTTTCGAGCGCCGAACTGCCTGAAGTGTTTTCCAGACCCTAGAAACTCCCCTAAACCGTTTTTAACAGAAAAGCATCTCGAAATGTCCTAAAATGCGCATCTGAACATTTTCGTGCACAGGTGCCGTAGATGCGTACGAAAATCTGTCCGGAGCCGTTTCGAGCGCCGAACTGCCTGAAGTGTTTTCCAGACCCTAGAAACTCCCCAAAACCGTTTTTAACAGAAAAGCATCTCGAAATGTCCTAAAACGCGCATCTGAACATTTTCGTGCACAGGTGCCGTTGATGCGCACGAAAATCCGTCTGGAGCAGTTTCGAGTGCCGAACTGCCTGAAGTGTTTTCCAGACCCTAGAAACTCCCCAAAACCGTTTTTAACAGAAAAGCATCTCGAAATGTCCTAAAACGCGCATCTGAACATTTTCGTGCACAGGTGCCGTAGATGCGCACGAAAATCCGTCCGGAGCAGTTTCGAGCGCCGAACTGCCTGAAGTGTTTTCCAGACCCTAGAAACTCCCCAAAACCGTTTTTAACAGAAAAGCATCTCGAAATGTCCTAAAACGCGCATCTGAACATTTTCGTGCACAGGTGCCGTTGATGCGCACGAAAATCCGTCCGGAGCAGTTTCGAGAGCCGAACTGCCTGAAGTGTTTTCCAGACCCTAGAAACTCCCTGAAACCGTTTTTAACAGAAAAGCATCTCGAAATGTCCTAAAACGCGCATCTGAACATTTTCGTGCATAGGTGCCGTTGATGCGCACGAAAATCCGTCCGGAGCAGTTTCGAGAGCCGAACTGCCTGAAGTGTTTTCCAGACCCTAGAAACTCCCCAAAACCGTTTTTAATAGAAAAGCATCTCGAAATGTCCTAAAACGCGCATCTGAACATTTTCGTGCACAGGTGCCGTAGATGCGCACGAAAATCCGTCCGGAGCAGTTTCGAGCGCCGAACTGCCTGAAGTGTTTTCCAGACCCTAGAAACTCCCCTAAACCGTTTTTAACAGAAAAGCATCTCGAAATGTCCTAAAATGCGCATCTGAACATTTTCGTGCACAGGTGCCGTAGATGCGTACGAAAATCTGTCCGGAGCCGTTTCGAGCGCCGAACTGCCTGAAGTGTTTTCCAGACCCGAGAAACTCCCCAAAACCGTTTTTAACAGAAAAGCATCTCGAAATGTCCTAAAACGCGCATCTGAACATTTTCGTGCACAGGTGCCTAGATGCGCACGAAAATCCGTCCGGAGCAGTTTCGAGCGCCGAACTGCCTGAAGTGTTTTCCAGACCCTAGAAACTTCCCAAAACTGTTTTTAACAGAAAAGCATCTCGAAATGTCCTAAAACGCGCATCTGAACATTTTCGTGCACAGGTGCCGTAGATGCGTACGAAAATCCATCCGGAGCCGTTTCGAGCGCCGAACTGCCTGAAGTGTTTTCCAGACCCTAGAAACTCCCCAAAACCGTTTTTAAACGAAAAGCATCTCGAAATGTCCTAAAACGCGCAACTGAAAATTTTCGTGCACAGGTGCCGTAGATGCGCACGAAAATCCGTCCGGAGCCGTTTCGAGCGCCGAACTGCCTGAAGTGTTTTCCAGACCCTAGAAACTCCCTAAAACCGTTTTTAACAGAAAAGCATCTCGAAATGTCCTAAAACGCGCATCTGAACATTTTCGTGCACAGGTGCCGTTGATGCGCACGAAAATCCGTCCGGAGCAGTTTCGAGCGCCGAACTGCCTGAAGTGTTTTCCAGACCCGAGAAACTCCCTAAAACCGTTTCTAAAGGAAAAGCATCTCGAAATGTCCTAAAACGCGCATCTGAACGTTTTCGTGCACAGGTGCCGTTGATGCGCACGAAAATCCGTCCGGAGCAGTTTCGAGAGCCGAACTGCCTGAAGTGTTTTCCAGACCCTAGAAACTCCCCAAAACCGTTTTTAACAGAAAAGCATCTCGAAATGTCCTAAAACGCGCATCTGAACATTTTCGTGCACAGGTGCCGTAGATGCGTACGAAAATCCATCCGGAGCCGTTTCGAGCGCCGAACTGCCTGAAGTGTTTTCCAGACCCTAGAAACTTCCCAAAACTGTTTTTAACAGAAAAGCATCTCGAAATGTCCTAAAACGCGCATCTGAACATTTTCGTGCACAGGTGCCGTAGATGCGTACGAAAATCCATCCGGAGCCGTTTCGAGCGCCGAACTGCCTGAAGTGTTTTCCAGACCCTAGAAACTCCCCAAAACCGTTTTTAAACGAAAAGCATCTCGAAATGTCCTAAAACGCGCAACTGAAAATTTTCGTGCACAGGTGCCGTAGATGCGCACGAAAATCCGTCCGGAGCCGTTTCGAGCGCCGAACTGCCTGAAGTGTTTTCCAGACCCTAGAAACTCCCTAAAACCGTTTTTAACAGAAAAGCATCTCGAAATGTCCTAAAACGCGCATCTGAACATTTTCGTGCACAGGTGCCGTTGATGCGCACGAAAATCCGTCCGGAGCAGTTTCGAACGCCGAACTGCCTGAAGTGTTTTCCAGACCCTAGAAACTTCCCAAAACTGTTTTTAACAGAAAAGCATCTCGAAATGTCCTAAAACGCGCATCTGAACATTTTCGTGCACAGGTGCCGTAGATGCACACGAAAATCCGTCCGGAGCCGTTTCGAGCGCCGAACTGCCTGAAGTGTTTTCCAGACCCTAGAAACTTCCCAAAACTGTTTTTAACAGAAAAGCATCTCGAAATGTCCTAAAACGCGCATCTGAACATTTTCGTGCACAGGTGCCGTAGATGCGTACGAAAATCCGCCCGGAGCCGTTTCGAGCGCCGAACTGCCTGAAGTGTTTTCCAGACCCTAGAAACTTCCCAAAACTGTTTTTAACAGAAAAGCATCTCGAAATGTCCTAAAACGCGCATCTGAACATTTTCGTGCACAGGTGCCGTAGATGCGTACGAAAATCCGTCCGGAGCCGTTTCGAGCGCCGAACTGCCTGAAGTGTTTTCCAGACCCTAGAAACTTCCCAAAACTGTTTTTAACAGAAAAGCATCTCGAAATGTCCTAAAACGCGCATCTGAACATTTTCGTGCACAGGTGCCGTAGATGCGTACGAAAATCCATCCGGAGCAGTTTCGAGCGCCGAACTGCCTGAAGTGTTTTCCAGACCCTAGAAACTACCCAAAACCGTTTTTAAACGAAAAGCATCTCGAAATGTCCTAAAACGCGCATCTGAAAATTTTCGTGCACAGGTGCCGTAGATGCACACGAAAATCCGTCCGGAGCCGTTTCGAGCGCCGAACTGCCTGAAGTGTTTTCCAGACCCTAGAAACTTCCCAAAACTGTTTTTAACAGAAAAGCATCTCGAAATGTCCTAAAACGCGCATCTGAACATTTTCGTGTACAGGTGCCGTAGATGCACACGAAAATCCGTCCGGAGCCGTTTCGAGCGCCGAACTGCCTGAAGTGTTTTCCAGACCCTAGAAACTTCCCAAAACTGTTTTTAACAGAAAAGCATCTCGAAATGTCCTAAAACGCGCATCTGAACATTTTCGTGCACAGGTGCCGTAGATGCGTACGAAAATCCATCCGGAGCCGTTTCGAGCGCCGAACTGCCTGAAGTGTTTTCCAGACCCTAGAAACTTCCCAAAACTGTTTTTAACAGAAAAGCATCTCGAAATGTCCTAAAACGCGCATCTGAACATTTTCGTGTACAGGTGCCGTAGATGCACACGAAAATCCGTCCGGAGCCGTTTCGAGCGCCGAACTGCCTGAAGTGTTTTCCAGACCCTAGAAAATCCCCAAAACCGTTTTTAACAGAAAAGCATCTCGAAATGTCCTAAAACGCGCATCTGAACATTTTCGTGCACAGGTGCCGTAGATGCGCACGAAAATCCGTCCGGAGCCGTTTCGAGCGCCGAACTGCCTGAAGTGTTTTCCAGACCCTAGAAACTCCCCAAAACCGTTTTTAAACGAAAAGCATCTCGAAATGTCCTAAAACGCGCATCTGAAAATTTTCGTGCACAGGTGCCGTAGATGCGCACGAAAATCCGTCCGGAGCCGTTTCGAGCGCCGAACTGCATGAAGTGTTTTCCAGACCCTAGAAACTCCCTAAAACCGTTTTTAACAGAAAAGCATCTCGAAATGTCCAAAAACGCGCATCTGAACATTTTCGTGCACAGGTGCCGTTGATGCGCACGAAAATCCGTCCGGAGCAGTTTCGAGCGCCGAACTGCCTAAAGTGTTTTCCAGACCCTAGAAACTCCCCAAAACCGTTTTTAACAGAAAAGCATCTCGAAATGTCCTAAAACGCGCATCTGAACATTTTCGTGCACAGGTGCCGTTGATGCGCACGAAAATCCGTCCGGAGCAGTTTCGAGCGCCGAACTGCCTGAAGTGTTTTCCAGACCCTAGAAACTCCCCAAAACCGTTTTTAAACGAGAAGCATCTCGAAATGTCCTAAAACGCGCATCTGAAAATTTTCGTGCACAGGTGCCGTAGATGCACACGAAAATCCGCCCGGAGCCGTTTCGAGCGCCGAACTGCCTGAAGTGTTTTCCAGACCCTAGAAACTCCCCAAAACCGTTTTTAACAGAAAAGCATCTCGAAATGTCCTAAAACGCGCATCTGAACATTTTCGTGCACAGGTGCCGTAGATGCGCACGAAAATCTGTCCGAAGCAGTTTCGAGCGCCGAACTGCCTGAAGTGTTTTCCAGACCCTAGAAACTCCCCAAAACCGTTTTTAACAGAAAAGCATCTCGAAATGTCCTAAAACGCGCATCTGAACATTTTCGTGCACAGGTGCCGTTGATGCGCACGAAAATCCGTCCGGAGCAGTTTCGAGCGCCGAACTGCCTGAAGTGTTTTCCAGACCCTAGAAACTCCCCAAAACCGTTTTTAACAAAAAAGCATCTCGAAATGTCCTAAAACGCGCATCTGAACATTTTCGTGCACAGGTGCCGTAGATGCGCACGAAAATCCATCCGGAGCAGTTTCGAGCGCCGAACTGCCTGAAGTGTTTTCCAGACCCTAGAAACTCCCCAAAACCGTTTTTAATAGAAAAGCATCTCGAAATGTCCTAAAACGCGCATCTGAACATTTTCGTGCACAGGTGCCGTAGATGCGCACGAAAATCCGTCCGGAGCAGTTTCGAGCGCCGAACTGCCTGAAGTGTTTTCCAGACCCTAGAAACTCCCCTAAACCGTTTTTAACAGAAAAGCATCTCGAAATGTCCTAAAATGCGCATCTGAACATTTTCGTGCACAGGTGCCGTAGATGCGTACGAAAATCTGTCCGGAGCCGTTTCGAGCGCCGAACTGCCTGAAGTGTTTTCCAGACCCTAGAAACTCCCCAAAACCGTTTTTAACAGAAAAGCATCTCGAAATGTCCTAAAACGCGCATCTGAACATTTTCGTGCACAGGTGCCGTTGATGCGCACGAAAATCCGTCCGGAGCAGTTTCGAGCGCCGAACTGCCTGAAGTGTTTTCCAGACCCTAGAAACTCCCCAAAACCGTTTTTAAACGAGAAGCATCTCGAAATGTCCTAAAACGCGCATCTGAAAATTTTCGTGCACAGGTGCCGTAGATGCACACGAAAATCCGCCCGGAGCCGTTTCGAGCGCCGAACTGCCTGAAGTGTTTTCCAGACCCTAGAAACTCCCCAAAACCGTTTTTAACAGAAAAGCATCTCGAAATGTCCTAAAACGCGCATCTGAACATTTTCGTGCACAGGTGCCGTAGATGCGCACGAAAATCTGTCCGAAGCAGTTTCGAGCGCCGAACTGCCTGAAGTGTTTTCCAGACCCTAGAAACTCCCCAAAACCGTTTTTAACAGAAAAGCATCTCGAAATGTCCTAAAACGCGCATCTGAACATTTTCGTGCACAGGTGCCGTTGATGCGCACGAAAATCCGTCCGGAGCAGTTTCGAGAGCCGAACTGCCTGAAGTGTTTTCCAGACCCTAGAAACTCCCTGAAACCGTTTTTAACAGAAAAGCATCTCGAAATGTCCTAAAACGCGCATCTGAACATTTTCGTGCATAGGTGCCGTTGATGCGCACGAAAATCCGTCCGGAGCAGTTTCGAGAGCCGAACTGCCTGAAGTGTTTTCCAGACCCTAGAAACTCCCCAAAACCGTTTTTAATAGAAAAGCATCTCGAAATGTCCTAAAACGCGCATCTGAACATTTTCGTGCACAGGTGCCGTAGATGCGCACGAAAATCCGTCCGGAGCAGTTTCGAGCGCCGAACTGCCTGAAGTGTTTTCCAGACCCTAGAAACTCCCCTAAACCGTTTTTAACAGAAAAGCATCTCGAAATGTCCTAAAATGCGCATCTGAACATTTTCGTGCACAGGTGCCGTAGATGCGTACGAAAATCTGTCCGGAGCCGTTTCGAGCGCCGAACTGCCTGAAGTGTTTTCCAGACCCGAGAAACTCCCCAAAACCGTTTTTAACAGAAAAGCATCTCGAAATGTCCTAAAACGCGCATCTGAACATTTTCGTGCACAGGTGCCTAGATGCGCACGAAAATCCGTCCGGAGCAGTTTCGAGCGCCGAACTGCCTGAAGTGTTTTCCAGACCCTAGAAACTTCCCAAAACTGTTTTTAACAGAAAAGCATCTCGAAATGTCCTAAAACGCGCATCTGAACATTTTCGTGCACAGGTGCCGTAGATGCGTACGAAAATCCATCCGGAGCCGTTTCGAGCGCCGAACTGCCTGAAGTGTTTTCCAGACCCTAGAAACTCCCCAAAACCGTTTTTAAACGAAAAGCATCTCGAAATGTCCTAAAACGCGCAACTGAAAATTTTCGTGCACAGGTGCCGTAGATGCGCACGAAAATCCGTCCGGAGCCGTTTCGAGCGCCGAACTGCCTGAAGTGTTTTCCAGACCCTAGAAACTCCCTAAAACCGTTTTTAACAGAAAAGCATCTCGAAATGTCCTAAAACGCGCATCTGAACATTTTCGTGCACAGGTGCCGTTGATGCGCACGAAAATCCGTCCGGAGCAGTTTCGAGCGCCGAACTGCCTGAAGTGTTTTCCAGACCCGAGAAACTCCCTAAAACCGTTTCTAAAGGAAAAGCATCTCGAAATGTCCTAAAACGCGCATCTGAACGTTTTCGTGCACAGGTGCCGTTGATGCGCACGAAAATCCGTCCGGAGCAGTTTCGAGAGCCGAACTGCCTGAAGTGTTTTCCAGACCCTAGAAACTCCCCAAAACCGTTTTTAACAGAAAAGCATCTCGAAATGTCCTAAAACGCGCATCTGAACATTTTCGTGCACAGGTGCCGTAGATGCGTACGAAAATCCATCCGGAGCCGTTTCGAGCGCCGAACTGCCTGAAGTGTTTTCCAGACCCTAGAAACTTCCCAAAACTGTTTTTAACAGAAAAGCATCTCGAAATGTCCTAAAACGCGCATCTGAACATTTTCGTGCACAGGTGCCGTAGATGCGTACGAAAATCCATCCGGAGCCGTTTCGAGCGCCGAACTGCCTGAAGTGTTTTCCAGACCCTAGAAACTCCCCAAAACCGTTTTTAAACGAAAAGCATCTCGAAATGTCCTAAAACGCGCAACTGAAAATTTTCGTGCACAGGTGCCGTAGATGCGCACGAAAATCCGTCCGGAGCCGTTTCGAGCGCCGAACTGCCTGAAGTGTTTTCCAGACCCTAGAAACTCCCTAAAACCGTTTTTAACAGAAAAGCATCTCGAAATGTCCTAAAACGCGCATCTGAACATTTTCGTGCACAGGTGCCGTTGATGCGCACGAAAATCCGTCCGGAGCAGTTTCGAGCGCCGAACTGCCTGAAGTGTTTTCCAGACCCTAGAAACTTCCCAAAACTGTTTTTAACAGAAAAGCATCTCGAAATGTCCTAAAACGCGCATCTGAACATTTTCGTGCACAGGTGCCGTAGATGCACACGAAAATCCGTCCGGAGCCGTTTCGAGCGCCGAACTGCCTGAAGTGTTTTCCAGACCCTAGAAACTTCCCAAAACTGTTTTTAACAGAAAAGCATCTCGAAATGTCCTAAAACGCGCATCTGAACATTTTCGTGCACAGGTGCCGTAGATGCGTACGAAAATCCGCCCGGAGCCGTTTCGAGCGCCGAACTGCCTGAAGTGTTTTCCAGACCCTAGAAACTTCCCAAAACTGTTTTTAACAGAAAAGCATCTCGAAATGTCCTAAAACGCGCATCTGAACATTTTCGTGCACAGGTGCCGTAGATGCGTACGAAAATCCGTCCGGAGCCGTTTCGAGCGCCGAACTGCCTGAAGTGTTTTCCAGACCCTAGAAACTTCCCAAAACTGTTTTTAACAGAAAAGCATCTCGAAATGTCCTAAAACGCGCATCTGAACATTTTCGTGCACAGGTGCCGTAGATGCGTACGAAAATCCATCCGGAGCAGTTTCGAGCGCCGAACTGCCTGAAGTGTTTTCCAGACCCTAGAAACTACCCAAAACCGTTTTTAAACGAAAAGCATCTCGAAATGTCCTAAAACGCGCATCTGAAAATTTTCGTGCACAGGTGCCGTAGATGCACACGAAAATCCGTCCGGAGCCGTTTCGAGCGCCGAACTGCCTGAAGTGTTTTCCAGACCCTAGAAACTTCCCAAAACTGTTTTTAACAGAAAAGCATCTCGAAATGTCCTAAAACGCGCATCTGAACATTTTCGTGTACAGGTGCCGTAGATGCACACGAAAATCCGTCCGGAGCCGTTTCGAGCGCCGAACTGCCTGAAGTGTTTTCCAGACCCTAGAAACTTCCCAAAACTGTTTTTAACAGAAAAGCATCTCGAAATGTCCTAAAACGCGCATCTGAACATTTTCGTGCACAGGTGCCGTAGATGCGTACGAAAATCCATCCGGAGCCGTTTCGAGCGCCGAACTGCCTGAAGTGTTTTCCAGACCCTAGAAACTTCCCAAAACTGTTTTTAACAGAAAAGCATCTCGAAATGTCCTAAAACGCGCATCTGAACATTTTCGTGTACAGGTGCCGTAGATGCACACGAAAATCCGTCCGGAGCCGTTTCGAGCGCCGAACTGCCTGAAGTGTTTTCCAGACCCTAGAAAATCCCCAAAACCGTTTTTAACAGAAAAGCATCTCGAAATGTCCTAAAACGCGCATCTGAACATTTTCGTGCACAGGTGCCGTAGATGCGCACGAAAATCCGTCCGGAGCCGTTTCGAGCGCCGAACTGCCTGAAGTGTTTTCCAGACCCTAGAAACTCCCCAAAACCGTTTTTAAACGAAAAGCATCTCGAAATGTCCTAAAACGCGCATCTGAAAATTTTCGTGCACAGGTGCCGTAGATGCGCACGAAAATCCGTCCGGAGCCGTTTCGAGCGCCGAACTGCATGAAGTGTTTTCCAGACCCTAGAAACTCCCTAAAACCGTTTTTAACAGAAAAGCATCTCGAAATGTCCAAAAACGCGCATCTGAACATTTTCGTGCACAGGTGCCGTTGATGCGCACGAAAATCCGTCCGGAGCAGTTTCGAGCGCCGAACTGCCTAAAGTGTTTTCCAGACCCTAGAAACTCCCCAAAACCGTTTTTAACAGAAAAGCATCTCGAAATGTCCTAAAACGCGCATCTGAACATTTTCGTGCACAGGTGCCGTTGATGCGCACGAAAATCCGTCCGGAGCAGTTTCGAGCGCCGAACTGCCTGAAGTGTTTTCCAGACCCTAGAAACTCCCCAAAACCGTTTTTAAACGAGAAGCATCTCGAAATGTCCTAAAACGCGCATCTGAAAATTTTCGTGCACAGGTGCCGTAGATGCACACGAAAATCCGCCCGGAGCCGTTTCGAGCGCCGAACTGCCTGAAGTGTTTTCCAGACCCTAGAAACTCCCCAAAACCGTTTTTAACAGAAAAGCATCTCGAAATGTCCTAAAACGCGCATCTGAACATTTTCGTGCACAGGTGCCGTAGATGCGCACGAAAATCTGTCCGAAGCAGTTTCGAGCGCCGAACTGCCTGAAGTGTTTTCCAGACCCTAGAAACTCCCCAAAACCGTTTTTAACAGAAAAGCATCTCGAAATGTCCTAAAACGCGCATCTGAACATTTTCGTGCACAGGTGCCGTTGATGCGCACGAAAATCCGTCCGGAGCAGTTTCGAGCGCCGAACTGCCTGAAGTGTTTTCCAGACCCTAGAAACTCCCCAAAACCGTTTTTAACAAAAAAGCATCTCGAAATGTCCTAAAACGCGCATCTGAACATTTTCGTGCACAGGTGCCGTAGATGCGCACGAAAATCCGTCCGGAGCAGTTTCGAGCGCCGAACTGCCTGAAGTGTTTTCCAGACCCTAGAAACTCCCCAAAACCGTTTTTAAACGAAAAGCATCTCGAAATGTCCTAAAACGCGCATCTGAAAATTTTCGTGCACAGGTGCCGTAGATGCGCACGAAAATCCGTCCGAAGCAGTTTCGAGCGCCGAACTGCCTGAAGTGTTTTCCAGACCCTAGAAACTCCCCAAAACCGTTTTTAACAGAAAAGCATCTCGAAATGTCCTAAAACGCGCATCTGAACATTTTCGTGCACAGGTGCCGTTGATGCGCACGAAAATCCGTCTGGAGCAGTTTCGAGTGCCGAACTGCCTGAAGTGTTTTCCAGACCCTAGAAACTCCCCAAAACCGTTTTTAACAGAAAAGCATCTCGAAATGTCCTAAAACGCGCATCTGAACATTTTCGTGCACAGGTGCCGTAGATGCGCACGAAAATCCGTCCGGAGCAGTTTCGAGCGCCGAACTGCCTGAAGTGTTTTCCAGACCCTAGAAACTCCCCAAAACCGTTTTTAACAGAAAAGCATCTCGAAATGTCCTAAAACGCGCATCTGAACATTTTCGTGCACAGGTGCCGTTGATGCGCACGAAAATCCGTCCGGAGCAGTTTCGAGAGCCGAACTGCCTGAAGTGTTTTCCAGACCCTAGAAACTCCCTAAAACCGTTTTTAACAGAAAAGCATCTCGAAATGTCCTAAAACGCGCATCTGAACATTTTCGTGCATAGGTGCCGTTGATGCGCACGAAAATCCGTCCGGAGCAGTTTCGAGAGCCGAACTGCCTGAAGTGTTTTCCAGACCCTAGAAACTCCCCAAAACCGTTTTTAATAGAAAAGCATCTCGAAATGTCCTAAAACGCGCATCTGAACATTTTCGTGCACAGGTGCCGTAGATGCGCACGAAAATCCGTCCGGAGCAGTTTCGAGCGCCGAACTGCCTGAAGTGTTTTCCAGACCCTAGAAACTCCCCTAAACCGTTTTTAACAGAAAAGCATCTCGAAATGTCCTAAAATGCGCATCTGAACATTTTCGTGCACAGGTGCCGTAGATGCGTACGAAAATCTGTCCGGAGCCGTTTCGAGCGCCGAACTGCCTGAAGTGTTTTCCAGACCCTAGAAACTCCCCAAAACCGTTTTTAACAGAAAAGCATCTCGAAATGTCCTAAAACGCGCATCTGAACATTTTCGTGCACAGGTGCCGTTGATGCGCACGAAAATCCGTCCGGAGCAGTTTCGAGAGCCGAACTGCCTGAAGTGTTTTCCAGACCCTCGAAACTCCCTAAAACCGTTTTTAACAGAAAAGCATCTCGAAATGTCCTAAAACGCGCATCTGAACATTTTCGTGCACAGGTGCCGTAGATGCGCACGAAAATCCGTCCGGAGCAGTTTCGAGCGCCGAACTGCCTGAAGTGTTTTCCAGACCCTAGAAACTCTCCAAAACCGTTTCTAAACGAAAAGCATCTCGAAATGTCCTAAAACGCGCATCTGAAAATTTTCGTGCACAGGTGCCGTAGATGCGCACGAAAATCTGCCCGGAGCCGTTTCGAGCGCCGAACTGCCTGAAGTGTTTTCCAGACCCTAGAAACTCCCCAAAACCGTTTTTAACAGAAAAGCATCTCGAAATGTCCTAAAACGCGAATCTGAACATTTTCGTGCACAGGTGCCGTAGATGCGCACGAAAATCCGTCCGGAGCAGTTTCGAGCGCCGAACTGCCTGAAGTGTTTTCCAGACCCTAGAAACTCCCCAAAACCGTTTTTAAACGAAAAGCATCTCGAAATGTCCTAAAACGCGCATCTGAAAATTTTCGTGCACAGGTGCCGTAGATGCGCACGAAAATCCGCCCGGAGCCGTTTCGAGCGCCGAACTGCCTGAAGTGTTTTCCAGACCCTAGAAACTCCCCAAAACCGTTTTTAAACGAAAAGCATCTCGAAATGTCCTAAAACGCGCATCTGAAAATTTTCGTGCACAGGTGCCGTAGATGCGCACGAAAATCCGCCCGGAGCCGTTTCGAGCGCCGAACTGCCTGAAGTATTTTCCAGACCCTAGAAACTCCCCAAAACCGTTTTTAACAGAAAAGCATCTCGAAATGTCCTAAAACGCGCATCTGAACATTTTCGTGCACAGGTGCCGTAGATGCGCACGAAAATCCGTCCGGAGCAGTTTCGAGCGCCGAACTGCCTGAAGTGTTTTCCAGACCCTAGAAACTCCCCAAAACCGTTTTTAAACGAAAAGCATCTCGAAATGTCCTAAAACGCGCATCTGAACATTTTCGTGCACTGGTGCCGTTGATGCGCACGAAAATCCGTCCGGAGCAGTTTCGAGCGCCGAATTACCTGAAGTGTTTTCCAGACCCTAGAAACTCCCTAAAACCGTTTTTAACAGAAAAGCATCTCGAAATGTCCTAAAACGCGCAACTGAAAATTTTCGTGCACAGGTGCCGTAGATGCGCACGAAAATCCGCCCGGAGCCGTTTCGAGCGCCGAACTGCCTGAAGTGTTTTCCAGACCCTAGAAACTCCCCAAAACCGTTTTTAACAGAAAAGCATCTCGAAATGTCCTAAAACGCGCATCTGAACATTTTCGTGCACAGGTGCCGTAGATGCGCACGAAAATCCGTCCGGAGCAGTTTCGAGCGCCGAACTGCCTGAAGTGTTTTCCAGACCCTAGAAACTCCCCAAAACCGTTTTTAAACGAAAAGCATCTCGAAATGTCCTAAAACGCGCATCTGAACATTTTCGTGCACTGGTGCCGTTGATGCGCACGAAAATCCGTCCGGAGCAGTTTCGAGCGCCGAATTACCTGAAGTGTTTTCCAGACCCTAGAAACTCCCCAAAACCGTTTTTAACAGAAAAGCATCTCGAAATGTCCTAAAACGCGCATCTGAACATTTTCGTGCACAGGTGCCGTAGATGCGCACGAAAATCCGTCCGGAGCAGTTTCGAGCGCCGAACTGCCTGAAGTGTTTTCCAGACCCTAGAAACTCCCCAAAACCGTTTTTAAACGAAAAGCATCTCGAAATGTCCTAAAACGCGCATCTGAACATTTTCGTGCACTGGTGCCGTTGATGCGCACGAAAATCCGTCCGGAGCAGTTTCGAGCGCCGAATTACCTGAAGTGTTTTCCAGACCCTAGAAACTCCCTAAAACCGTTTTTAACAGAAAAGCATCTCGAAATGTCCTAAAACGCGCATCTGAACATTTTCGTGCACAGGTGCCGTTGATGCGCACGAAAATCCGTCCGGAGCAGTTTCGAGAGCCGAACTGCCTGAAGTGTTTTCCAGACCCTAGAAACTCCCCAAAACCGTTTCTAACAGAAAAGCATCTCGAAATGTCCTAAAACGCGCATCTGAACATTTTCGTGCACAGGTGCCGTTGATGCGCACGAAAATCCGTCCGGAGCAGTTTCGAGAGCCGAACTGCCTGAAGTGTTTTCCAGACCCTAGAAACTCCCCAAAACCGTTTTTAACAGAAAAGCATCTCGAAATGTCCTAAAACGCGCATCTGAACATTTTCGTGCACAGGTGCCGTAGATGCGCACGAAAATCCGTCCGGAGCAGTTTCGAGCGCCGAACTGCCTGAAGTGTTTTCCAGACCCTAGAAACTCCCCAAAACCGTTTTTAAACGAAAAGCATCTCGAAATGTCCTAAAACGCGCATCTGAAAATTTTCGTGCACAGGTGCCGTAGATGCGCACGAAAATCCGCCCGGAGCCGTTTCGAGCGCCGAACTGCCTGAAGTGTTTTCCAGACCCTAGAAACTCCCCAAAACCGTTTTTAAACGAAAAGCATCTCGAAATGTCCTAAAACGCGCATCTGAACATTTTCGTGCACTGGTGCCGTTGATGCGCACGAAAATCCGTCCGGAGCAGTTTCGAGCGCCGAATTACCTGAAGTGTTTTCCAGACCCTAGAAACTCCCTAAAACCGTTTTTAACAGAAAAGCATCTCGAAATGTCCTAAAACGCGCAACTGAACATTTTCGTGCACAGGTGCCGTAGATGCGCACGAAAATCCGTCCGGAGCAGTTTCGAGCGCCGAACTGCCTGAAGTGTTTCCCAGACCCTAGAAACTCCCTAAAACCGTTTCTAAACGAAAAGCATCTCGAAATGTCCTAAAACGCGCATCTGAACATTTTCATGCACAGGTGCCGTTGATGCGCACGAAAATCCGTCCGGAGCAGTTTCGAGAGCCGAACTGCTTGAATTGTTTTCCAGACCCTAGAAACTCCCCAAAACCGTTTTTAACAGAAAAGCATCTCGAAATGTCCTAAAACGCGCATCTGAACATTTTCGTGCACAGGTGCCGTAGATGCGCACGAAAATCCGTCCGGAGCCGTTTCGAGCGCCGAACTGCCTGAAGTGTTTTCCAGACCCTAGAAACTCCCCAAAACCGTTTTTAAACGAAAAGCATCTCGAAATACCTAAAACGCGCATCTGAAAATTTTCGTGCACAGGTGCCGTAGATGCGCACGAAAATCCGTCCGGAGCCGTTTCGAGCGCCGAACTGCCTGAAGTGTTTTCCAGACCCTAGAAACTCCCTAAAACCGTTTTTAACAGAAAAGCATCTCGAAATGTCCTAAAACGCGCATCTGAACATTTTCGTGCACAGGTGCCGTAGATGCGCACGAAAATCCGTCCGGAGCAGTTTCGAGCGCCGAACTGCCTAAAGTGTTTTCCAGACCCTAGAAACTCCCCAAAACCGTTTTTAACAGAAAAGCATCTCGAAATGTCCTAAAACGCGCATCTGAACATTTTCGTGCACATGTGCCGTTGATGCGCACGAAAATCCGTCCGGAGCAGTTTCGAGAGCCGAACTGCCTGAAGTGTTTTCCAGACCCTAGAAACTCCCTAAAACCGTTTTTAACAGAAAAGCATCTCGAAATGTCCTAAAACGCGCATCTGAACATTTTCGTGCATAGGTGCCGTTGATGCGCACGAAAATCCGTCCGGAGCAGTTTCGAGAGCCGAACTGCCTGAAGTGTTTTCCAGACCCTAGAAACTCCCCAAAACCGTTTTTAACAGAAAAGCATCTCGAAATGTCCTAAAACGCGCATCTGAACATTTTCGTGCACAGGTGCCGTAGATGCGCACGAAAATCCGTCCGGAGCAGTTTCGAGCGCCGAACTGCCTGAAGTGTTTTCCAGACCCTAGAAACTCCCCAAAACCGTTTTTAACAGAAAAGCATCTCGAAATGTCCTAAAATGCGCATCTGAACATTTTCGTGCACAGGTGCCGTAGGTGCGTACGAAAATCTGTCCGGAGCCGTTTCGAGCGCCGAACTGCCTGAAGTGTTTTCCAGACCCTAGAAACTCCCCAAAACCGTTTCTAACAGAAAAGCATCTCGAAATGTCCTAAAACGCGCATCTGAACATTTTCGTGCACAGGTGCCGTTGATGCGCACGAAAATCCGTCCGGAGCAGTTTCGAGAGCCGAACTGCCTGAAGTGTTTTCCAGACCCTAGAAACTCCCCAAAACCGTTTTTAACAGAAAAGCATCTCGAAATGTCCTAAAACGCGCATCTGAACATTTTCGTGCACAGGTGCCGTAGATGCGCACGAAAATCCGTCCGGAGCAGTTTCGAGCGCCGAACTGCCTGAAGTGTTTTCCAGACCCTAGAAACTCCCCAAAACCGTTTTTAAACGAAAAGCATCTCGAAATGTCCTAAAACGCGCATCTGAAAATTTTCGTGCACAGGTGCCGTAGATGCGCACGAAAATCCGCCCGGAGCCGTTTCGAGCGCCGAACTGCCTGAAGTGTTTTTCAGACCCTAGAAACTCCCCAAAACCGTTTTTAACAGAAAAGCATCTCGAAATGTCCTAAAATGCGCATCTGAACATTTTCGTGCACAGGTGCCGTAGATGCGTACGAAAATCTGTCCGGAGTCATTTCGAGCGCCGAACTGCCTGAAGTGTTTTCCAGACCCTAGAAACTCCCCAAAACCGTTTTTAACAGAAAAGCATCTCGAAATGTCCTAAAACGCGAATCTGAACATTTTCGTGCACAGGTGCCGTAGATGCGTACGAAAATCCGTCCGGAGCAGTTTCGAGCGCCGAACTGCCTGAAGTGTTTTCCAGACCCTAGAAACTCCCCAAAACCGTTTTTAAACGAAAAGCATCTCGAAATGTCCTAAAACGCGCATCTGAAAATTTTCGTGCACAGGTGCCGTAGATGCGCACGAAAATCCGTCCGGAGCCGTTTCGAGCGCCGAACTGCCTGAAGTGTTTTCCAGAACCTAGAAACTCCCTAAAACCGTTTTTAACAGAAAAGCATCTCGAAATGTCCTAAAACGCGCATCTGAACATTTTCGTGCACAGGTGCCGTAGATGCGCACGAAAATCCGTCCGGAGCAGTTTCGAGCGCCGAACTGCCTGAAGTGTTTTCCAGACCCTAGAAACTCCCCAAAACCGTTTTTAACAGAAAAGCATCTCGAAATGTCCTAAAACGCGCATCTGAACATTTTCGTGCACAGGTGCCGTAGATGCGCACGAAAATCCGTCCGGAGCTGTTTCGAGCGCCGAACTGCCTGAAGTGTTTTTTAGACCCTAGAAACTCCCCAAAACCGTTTTTAACAGAAAAGCATCTCGAAATGTCCTAAAACGCGCATCTGAACATTTTCGTGCACAGGTGCCGTTGATGCGCACGAAAATCCGTCCGGAGCAGTTTCGAGAGACGAACTGCCTGAAGTGTTTTCCAGACCCTAGAAACTCCCCAAAACCGTTTTTAACAGAAAAGCATCTCGAAATGTCCTAAAACGCGAATCTGAACATTTTCGTGCATAGGTGCCGTAGATGCGCACGAAAATCCGTCCGGAGCAGTTTCGAGCGCCGAACTGCCTGAAGTGTTTTCCAGACCCTAGAAACTTCCCAAAACTGTTTTTAACAGAAAAGCATCTCGAAATGTCCTAAAACGCGCATCTGAACATTTTCGTGCACAGGTGCCGTAGATGCGTACGAAAATCCATCCGGAGCCGTTTCGAGCGCCGAACTGCCTGAAGTGTTTTCCAGACCCTAGAAACTCCCCAAAACCGTTTTTAACAGAAAAGCATCTCGAAATGTCCTAAAACGCGCATCTGAACATTTTCGTGCACAGGTGCCGTAGATGCGCACGAAAATCCGTCCGGAGCTGTTTCGAGCGCCGAACTGCCTGATGTGTTTTCCAGACCCTAGAAACTCCCCAAAACCGTTTTTAAACGAAAAGCATCTCGAAATGTCCTAAAACGCGCAACTGAAAATTTTCGTGCACAGGTGCCGTAGATGCGCACGAAAATCCGTCCGGAGCCGTTTCGAGCGCCGAACTGCCTGAAGTGTTTTCCAGACCCTAGAAACTCCCTAAAACCGTTTTTAACAGAAAAGCATCTCGAAATGTCCTAAAACGCGCATCTGAACATTTTCGTGCACAGGTGCCGTTGATGCGCACGAAAATCCGTCCGGAGCAGTTTCGAGCGCCGAACTGCCTGAAGTGTTTTCCAGACCCTAGAAACTCCCCAAAACCGTTTTTAACAGAAAAGCATCTCGAAATGTCCTAAAACGCGCATCTGAACATTTTCGTGCACAGGTGCCGTTGATGCGCACGAAAATCCGTCCGGAGCAGTTTCGAGCGCCGAACTGCCTGAAGTGTTTTCCAGACCCGAGAAACTCCCTAAAACCGTTTCTAAACGAAAAGCATCTCGAAATGTCCTAAAACGCGCATCTGAACATTTTCGTGCACAGGTGCCGTTGATGCGCACGAAAATCCGTCCGGAGCAGTTTCGAGAGCCGAACTGCCTGAAGTGTTTTCCAGACCCTAGAAACTCCCCAAAACCGTTTTTAACAGAAAAGCATCTCGAAATGTCCTAAAACGCGCATCTGAACATTTTCGTGCACAGGTGCCGTTGATGCGCACGAAAATCCGTCCGGAGCAGTTTCGAGCGCCGAACTGCCTGAAGTGTTTTCCAGACCCTAGAAACTACCCAAAACCGTTTTTAAACGAAAAGCATCTCGAAATGTCCTAAAACGCGCATCTGAAAATTTTCGTGCACAGGTGCCGTAGATGCACACGAAAATCCGTCCGGAGCCGTTTCGAGCGCCGAACTGCCTGAAGTGTTTTCCAGACCCTAGAAACTTCCCAAAACTGTTTTTAACATAAAAGCATCTCGAAATGTCCTAAAACGCGCATCTGAACATTTTCGTGCACAGGTGCCGTAGATGCGTACGAAAATCCATCCGGAGCAGTTTCGAGCGCCGAACTGCCTGAAGTGTTTTCCAGACCCTAGAAACTACCCAAAACCGTTTTTAAACGAAAAGCATCTCGAAATGTCCTAAAACGCGCATCTGAAAATTTTCGTGCACAGGTGCCGTAGATGCACACGAAAATCCGTCCGGAGCCGTTTCGAGCGCCGAACTGCCTGAAGTGTTTTCCAGACCCTAGAAACTTCCCAAAACTGTTTTTAACAGAAAAGCATCTCGAAATGTCCTAAAACGCGCATCTGAACATTTTCGTGCACAGGTGCCGTAGATGCACACGAAAATCCGTCCGGAGCCGTTTCGAGCGCCGAACTGCCTGAAGTGTTTTCCAGACCCTAGAAACTTCCCAAAACTGTTTTTAACAGAAAAGCATCTCGAAATGTCCTAAAACGCGCATCTGAACATTTTCGTGCACAGGTGCCGTAGATGCGTACGAAAATCCATCCGGAGCCGTTTCGAGCGCCGAACTGCCTGAAGTGTTTTCCAGACCCTAGAAAATCCCCAAAACCGTTTTTAACAGAAAAGCATCTCGAAATGTCCTAAAACGCGCATCTGAACATTTTCGTGCACAGGTGCCGTAGATGCGCACGAAAATCCGTCCGGAGCCGTTTCGAGCGCCGAACTGCCTGAAGTGTTTTCCAGACCCTAGAAACTCCCCAAAACCGTTTTTAAACGAAAAGCATCTCGAAATGTCCTAAAACGCGCATCTGAACATTTTCGTGCACTGGTGCCGTTGATGCGCACGAAAATCCGTCCGGAGCAGTTTCGAGCGCCGAATTACCTGAAGTGTTTTCCAGACCCTAGAAACTCCCTAAAACCGTTTTTAACAGAAAAGCATCTCGAAATGTCCTAAAACGCGCATCTGAACATTTTCGTGCACAGGTGCCGTAGATGCGCACGAAAATCCGTCCGGAGCAGTTTCGAGCGCCGAACTGCCTGAAGTGTTTTCCAGACCCTAGAAACTCCCTAAAACCGTTTCTAAACGAAAAGCATCTCGAAATGTCCTAAAACGCGCATCTGAACATTTTCGTGCACAGGTGCCGTTGATGCGCACGAAAATCCGTCCGGAGCAGTTTCGAGAGCCGAACTGCTTGAATTGTTTTCCAGACCCTAGAAACTCCCCAAAACCGTTTTTAACAGAAAAGCATCTCGAAATGTCCTAAAACGCGCATCTGAACATTTTCGTGCACAGGTGCCGTTGATGCGCACGAAAATCCGTCCGGAGCCGTTTCGAGCGCCGAACTGCCTGAAGTGTTTTCCAGACCCTAGAAACTCCCCAAAACCGTTTTTAAACGAAAAGCATCTCGAAATACCTAAAACGCGCATCTGAAAATTTTCGTGCACAGGTGCCGTAGATGCGCACGAAAATCCGTCCGGAGCCGTTTCGAGCGCCGAACTGCCTGAAGTGTTTTCCAGACCCTAGAAACTCCCCAAAACCGTTTTTAAACGAAAAGCATCTCGAAATGTCCTAAAACGCGCATCTGAACATTTTCGTGCACTGGTGCCGTTGATGCGCACGAAAATCCGTCCGGAGCAGTTTCGAGCGCCGAATTACCTGAAGTGTTTTCCAGACCCTAGAAACTCCCTAAAACCGTTTTTAACAGAAAAGCATCTCGAAATGTCCTAAAACGCGCATCTGAACATTTTCGTGCACAGGTGCCGTAGATGCGCACGAAAATCCGTCCGGAGCAGTTTCGAGCGCCGAACTGCCTGAAGTGTTTTCCAGACCCTAGAAACTCCCTAAAACCGTTTCTAAACGAAAAGCATCTCGAAATGTCCTAAAACGCGCATCTGAACATTTTCGTGCACAGGTGCCGTTGATGCGCACGAAAATCCGTCCGGAGCAGTTTCGAGAGCCGAACTGCTTGAATTGTTTTCCAGACCCTAGAAACTCCCCAAAACCGTTTTTAACAGAAAAGCATCTCGAAATGTCCTAAAACGCGCATCTGAACATTTTCGTGCACAGGTGCCGTTGATGCGCACGAAAATCCGTCCGGAGCCGTTTCGAGCGCCGAACTGCCTGAAGTGTTTTCCAGACCCTAGAAACTCCCCAAAACCGTTTTTAAACGAAAAGCATCTCGAAATACCTAAAACGCGCATCTGAAAATTTTCGTGCACAGGTGCCGTAGATGCGCACGAAAATCCGTCCGGAGCCGTTTCGAGCGCCGAACTGCCTGAAGTGTTTTCCAGACCCTAGAAACTCCCTAAAACCGTTTTTAACAGAAAAGCATCTCGAAATGTCCTAAAACGCGCATCTGAACATTTTCGTGCACAGGTGCCGTAGATGCGCACGAAAATCCGTCCGGAGCAGTTTCGAGCGCCGAACTGCCTAAAGTGTTTTCCAGACCCTAGAAACTCCCCAAAACCGTTTTTAACAGAAAAGCATCTCGAAATGTCGTAAAACGCGCATCTGAACATTTTCGTGCACATGTGCCGTTGATGCGCACGAAAATCCGTCCGGAGCAGTTTCGAGAGCCGAACTGCCTGAAGTGTTTTCCAGACCCTAGAAACTCCCTAAAACCGTTTTTAACAGAAAAGCATCTCGAAATGTCCTAAAACGCGCATCTGAACATTTTCGTGCATAGGTGCCGTTGATGCGCACGAAAATCCGTCCGGAGCAGTTTCGAGAGCCGAACTGCCTGAAGTGTTTTCCAGACCCTAGAAACTCCCCAAAACCGTTTTTAACAGAAAAGCATCTCGAAATGTCCTAAAACGCGCATCTGAACATTTTCGTGCACAGGTGCCGTAGATGCGCACGAAAATCCGTCCGGAGCAGTTTCGAGCGCCGAACTGCCTGAAGTGTTTTCCAGACCCTAGAAACTCCCCAAAACCGTTTTTAACAGAAAAGCATCTCGAAATGTCCTAAAACGCGCATCTGAACATTTTCGTGCACAGGTGCCGTAGATGCGCACGAAAATCCGTCCGGAGCAGTTTCGAGCGCCGAACTGCCTGAAGTGTTTTCCAGACCCTAGAAACTCCCCAAAACCGTTTTTAAACGAAAACCATCTCGAAATGTCCTAAAACGCGCATCTGTAAATTTTCGTGCACAGGTGCCGTAGATGCGCACGAAAATCCGCCCGGAGCCGTTTCGAGCGCCGAACTGCCTGAAGTGTTTTTCAGACCCTAGAAACTCCCCAAAACCGTTTTTAACAGAAAAGCATCTCGAAATGTCCTAAAATGCGCATCTGAACATTTTCGTGCACAGGTGCCGTAGATGCGTACGAAAATCTGTCCGGAGTCATTTCGAGCGCCGAACTGCCTGAAGTGTTTTCCAGACCCTAGAAACTCCCCAAAACCGTTTTTAACAGAAAAGCATCTCGAAATGTCCTAAAACGCGAATCTGAACATTTTCGTGCACAGGTGCCGTAGATGCGTACGAAAATCCGTCCGGAGCAGTTTCGAGCGCCGAACTGCCTGAAGTGTTTTCCAGACCCTAGAAACTCCCCAAAACCGTTTTTAAACGAAAAGCATCTCGAAATGTCCTAAAACGCGCATCTGAAAATTTTCGTGCACAGGTGCCGTAGATGCGCACGAAAATCCGCCCGGAGCCGTTTCGAGCGCCGAACTGCCTGAAGTGTTTTCCAGAACCCAAAAACTCCCTAAAACCGTTTTTAACAGAAAAGCATCTCGAAATGTCCTAAAACGCGCATCTGAACATTTTCGTGCACAGGTGCCGTAGATGCGCACGAAAATCCGTCCGGAGCAGTTTCGAGCGCCGAACTGCCTGAAGTGTTTTCCAGACCCTAGAAACTCCCCAAAACCGTTTTTAACAGAAAAGCATCTCGAAATGTCCTAAAACGCGCATCTGAACATTTTCGTGCACAGGTGCCGTAGATGCGCACGAAAATCCGTCCGGAGCTGTTTCGAGCGCCGAACTGCCTGAAGTGTTTTTTAGACCCTAGAAACTCCCCAAAACCGTTTTTAACAGAAAAGCATCTCGAAATGTCCTAAAACGCGCATCTGAACATTTTCGTGCACAGGTGCCGTTGATGCGCACGAAAATCCGTCCGGAGCAGTTTCGAGAGACGAACTGCCTGAAGTGTTTTCCAGACCCTAGAAACTCCCCAAAACCGTTTTTAACAGAAAAGCATCTCGAAATGTCCTAAAACGCGAATCTGAACATTTTCGTGCATAGGTGCCGTAGATGCGCACGAAAATCCGTCCGGAGCAGTTTCGAGCGCCGAACTGCCTGAAGTGTTTTCCAGACCCTAGAAACTTCCCAAAACTGTTTTTAACAGAAAAGCATCTCGAAATGTCCTAAAACGCGCATCTGAACATTTTCGTGCACAGGTGCCGTAGATGCGTACGAAAATCCATCCGGAGCCGTTTCGAGCGCCGAACTGCCTGAAGTGTTTTCCAGACCCTAGAAACTCCCCAAAACCGTTTTTAACAGAAAAGCATCTCGAAATGTCCTAAAACGCGCATCTGAACATTTTCGTGCACAGGTGCCGTAGATGCGCACGAAAATCCGTCCGGAGCCGTTTCGAGCGCCGAACTGCCTGATGTGTTTTCCAGACCCTAGAAACTCCCCAAAACCGTTTTTAAACGAAAAGCATCTCGAAATGTCCTAAAACGCGCAACTGAAAATTTTCGTGCACAGGTGCCGTAGATGCGCACGAAAATCCGTCCGGAGCCGTTTCGAGCGCCGAACTGCCTGAAGTGTTTTCCAGACCCTAGAAACTCCCTAAAACCGTTTTTAACAGAAAAGCATCTCGAAATGTCCTAAAACGCGCATCTGAACATTTTCGTGCACAGGTGCCGTTGATGCGCACGAAAATCCGTCCGGAGCAGTTTCGAGCGCCGAACTGCCTGAAGTGTTTTCCAGACCCTAGAAACTCCCCAAAACCGTTTTTAACAGAAAAGCATCTCGAAATGTCCTAAAACGCGCATCTGAACATTTTCGTGCACAGGTGCCGTTGATGCGCACGAAAATCCGTCCGGAGCAGTTTCGAGCGCCGAACTGCCTGAAGTGTTTTCCAGACCCGAGAAACTCCCTAAAACCGTTTCTAAACGAAAAGCATCTCGAAATGTCCTAAAACGCGCATCTGAACATTTTCGTGCACAGGTGCCGTTGATGCGCACGAAAATCCGTCCGGAGCAGTTTCGAGAGCCGAACTGCCTGAAGTGTTTTCCAGACCCTAGAAACTCCCCAAAACCGTTTTTAACAGAAAAGCATCTCGAAATGTCCTAAAACGCGCATCTGAACATTTTCGTGCACAGGTGCCGTTGATGCGCACGAAAATCCGTCCGGAGCAGTTTCGAGCGCCGAACTGCCTGAAGTGTTTTCCAGACCCTAGAAACTACCCAAAACCGTTTTTAAACGAAAAGCATCTCGAAATGTCCTAAAACGCGCATCTGAAAATTTTCGTGCACAGGTGCCGTAGATGCACACGAAAATCCGTCCGGAGCCGTTTCGAGCGCCGAACTGCCTGAAGTGTTTTCCAGACCCTAGAAACTTCCCAAAACTGTTTTTAACATAAAAGCATCTCGAAATGTCCTAAAACGCGCATCTGAACATTTTCGTGCACAGGTGCCGTAGATGCGTACGAAAATCCATCCGGAGCAGTTTCGAGCGCCGAACTGCCTGAAGTGTTTTCCAGACCCTAGAAACTACCCAAAACCGTTTTTAAACGAAAAGCATCTCGAAATGTCCTAAAACGCGCATCTGAAAATTTTCGTGCACAGGTGCCGTAGATGCACACGAAAATCCGTCCGGAGCCGTTTCGAGCGCCGAACTGCCTGAAGTGTTTTCCAGACCCTAGAAACTTCCCAAAACTGTTTTTAACAGAAAAGCATCTCGAAATGTCCTAAAACGCGCATCTGAACATTTTCGTGCACAGGTGCCGTAGATGCACACGAAAATCCGTCCGGAGCCGTTTCGAGCGCCGAACTGCCTGAAGTGTTTTCCAGACCCTAGAAACTTCCCAAAACTGTTTTTAACAGAAAAGCATCTCGAAATGTCCTAAAACGCGCATCTGAACATTTTCGTGCACAGGTGCCGTAGATGCGTACGAAAATCCATCCGGAGCCGTTTCGAGCGCCGAACTGCCTGAAGTGTTTTCCAGACCCTAGAAAATCCCCAAAACCGTTTTTAACAGAAAAGCATCTCGAAATGTCCTAAAACGCGCATCTGAACATTTTCGTGCACAGGTGCCGTAGATGCGCACGAAAATCCGTCCGGAGCCGTTTCGAGCGCCGAACTGCCTGAAGTGTTTTCCAGACCCTAGAAACTCCCCAAAACCGTTTTTAAACGAAAAGCATCTCGAAATGTCCTAAAACGCGCATCTGAACATTTTCGTGCACTGGTGCCGTTGATGCGCACGAAAATCCGTCCGGAGCAGTTTCGAGCGCCGAACTACCTGAAGTGTTTTCCAGACCCTAGAAACTCCCTAAAACCGTTTTTAACAGAAAAGCATCTCGAAATGTCCTAAAACGCGCATCTGAACATTTTCGTGCACAGGTGCCGTAGATGCGCACGAAAATCCGTCCGGAGCAGTTTCGAGCGCCGAACTGCCTGAAGTGTTTTCCAGACCCTAGAAACTCCCTAAAACCGTTTCTAAACGAAAAGCATCTCGAAATGTCCTAAAACGCGCATCTGAACATTTTCGTGCACAGGTGCCGTTGATACGCACGAAAATCCGTCCGGAGCAGTTTCGAGAGCCGAACTGCTTGAATTGTTTTCCAGACCCTAGAAACTCCCCAAAACCGTTTTTAACAGAAAAGCATCTCGAAATGTCCTAAAACGCGCATCTGAACATTTTCGTGCACAGGTGCCGTTGATGCGCACGAAAATCCGTCCGGAGCCGTTTCGAGCGCCGAACTGCCTGAAGTGTTTTCCAGACCCTAGAAACTCCCCAAAACCGTTTTTAAACGAAAAGCATCTCGAAATACCTAAAACGCGCATCTGAAAATTTTCGTGCACAGGTGCCGTAGATGCGCACGAAAATCCGTCCGGAGCCGTTTCGAGCGCCGAACTGCCTGAAGTGTTTTCCAGACCCTAGAAACTCCCCAAAACCGTTTTTAAACGAAAAGCATCTCGAAATGTCCTAAAACGCGCATCTGAACATTTTCGTGCACTGGTGCCGTTGATGCGCACGAAAATCCGTCCGGAGCAGTTTCGAGCGCCGAATTACCTGAAGTGTTTTCCAGACCCTAGAAACTCCCTAAAACCGTTTTTAACAGAAAAGCATCTCGAAATGTCCTAAAACGCGCATCTGAACATTTTCGTGCACAGGTGCCGTAGATGCGCACGAAAATCCGTCCGGAGCAGTTTCGAGCGCCGAACTGCCTGAAGTGTTTTCCAGACCCTAGAAACTCCCTAAAACCGTTTCTAAACGAAAAGCATCTCGAAATGTCCTAAAACGCGCATCTGAACATTTTCGTGCACAGGTGCCGTTGATGCGCACGAAAATCCGTCCGGAGCAGTTTCGAGAGCCGAACTGCTTGAATTGTTTTCCAGACCCTAGAAACTCCCCAAAACCGTTTTTAACAGAAAAGCATCTCGAAATGTCCTAAAACGCGCATCTGAACATTTTCGTGCACAGGTGCCGTAGATGCGCACGAAAATCCGTCCGGAGCCGTTTCGAGCGCCGAACTGCCTGATGTGTTTTCCAGACCCTAGAAACTCCCCAAAACCGTTTTTAAACGAAAAGCATCTCGAAATGTCCTAAAACGCGCAACTGAAAATTTTCGTGCACAGGTGCCGTAGATGCGCACGAAAATCCGTCCGGAGCCGTTTCGAGCGCCGAACTGCCTGAAGTGTTTTCCAGACCCTAGAAACTCCCTAAAACCGTTTTTAACAGAAAAGCATCTCGAAATGTCCTAAAACGCGCATCTGAACATTTTCGTGCACAGGTGCCGTTGATGCGCACGAAAATCCGTCCGGAGCAGTTTCGAGCGCCGAACTGCCTGAAGTGTTTTCCAGACCCTAGAAACTCCCCAAAACCGTTTTTAACAGAAAAGCATCTCGAAATGTCCTAAAACGCGCATCTGAACATTTTCGTGCACAGGTGCCGTTGATGCGCACGAAAATCCGTCCGGAGCAGTTTCGAGCGCCGAACTGCCTGAAGTGTTTTCCAGACCCGAGAAACTCCCTAAAACCGTTTCTAAACGAAAAGCATCTCGAAATGTCCTAAAACGCGCATCTGAACATTTTCGTGCACAGGTGCCGTTGATGCGCACGAAAATCCGTCCGGAGCAGTTTCGAGAGCCGAACTGCCTGAAGTGTTTTCCAGACCCTAGAAACTCCCCAAAACCGTTTTTAACAGAAAAGCATCTCGAAATGTCCTAAAACGCGCATCTGAACATTTTCGTGCACAGGTGCCGTTGATGCGCACGAAAATCCGTCCGGAGCAGTTTCGAGCGCCGAACTGCCTGAAGTGTTTTCCAGACCCTAGAAACTACCCAAAACCGTTTTTAAACGAAAAGCATCTCGAAATGTCCTAAAACGCGCATCTGAAAATTTTCGTGCACAGGTGCCGTAGATGCACACGAAAATCCGTCCGGAGCCGTTTCGAGCGCCGAACTGCCTGAAGTGTTTTCCAGACCCTAGAAACTTCCCAAAACTGTTTTTAACATAAAAGCATCTCGAAATGTCCTAAAACGCGCATCTGAACATTTTCGTGCACAGGTGCCGTAGATGCGTACGAAAATCCATCCGGAGCAGTTTCGAGCGCCGAACTGCCTGAAGTGTTTTCCAGACCCTAGAAACTACCCAAAACCGTTTTTAAACGAAAAGCATCTCGAAATGTCCTAAAACGCGCATCTGAAAATTTTCGTGCACAGGTGCCGTAGATGCACACGAAAATCCGTCCGGAGCCGTTTCGAGCGCCGAACTGCCTGAAGTGTTTTCCAGACCCTAGAAACTTCCCAAAACTGTTTTTAACAGAAAAGCATCTCGAAATGTCCTAAAACGCGCATCTGAACATTTTCGTGCACAGGTGCCGTAGATGCACACGAAAATCCGTCCGGAGCCGTTTCGAGCGCCGAACTGCCTGAAGTGTTTTCCAGACCCTAGAAACTTCCCAAAACTGTTTTTAACAGAAAAGCATCTCGAAATGTCCTAAAACGCGCATCTGAACATTTTCGTGCACAGGTGCCGTAGATGCGTACGAAAATCCATCCGGAGCCGTTTCGAGCGCCGAACTGCCTGAAGTGTTTTCCAGACCCTAGAAAATCCCCAAAACCGTTTTTAACAGAAAAGCATCTCGAAATGTCCTAAAACGCGCATCTGAACATTTTCGTGCACAGGTGCCGTAGATGCGCACGAAAATCCGTCCGGAGCCGTTTCGAGCGCCGAACTGCCTGAAGTGTTTTCCAGACCCTAGAAACTCCCCAAAACCGTTTTTAAACGAAAAGCATCTCGAAATGTCCTAAAACGCGCATCTGAAAATTTTCGTGCACAGGTGCCGTAGATGCGCACGAAAATCCGTCCGGAGCCGTTTCGAGCGCCGAACTGCCTGAAGTGTTTTCCAGACCCTAGAAACTCCCCAAAACCGTTTTTAACAGAAAAGCATCTCGAAATGTCCTAAAACGCGCATCTGAACATTTTCGTGCACAGGTGCCGTTGATGCGCACGAAAATCCGTCCGGAGCAGTTTCGAGCGCCGAACTGCCTGAAGTGTTTTCCAGACCCTAAAAACTACCAAAAACCGTTTTTAAACGAAAAACATCTCGAAATGTCCTAAAACGCGCATCTGAAAATTTTCGTGCACAGGTGCCGTAGATGCACACGAAAATCCGTCCGGAGCCGTTTCGAGCGCCGAACTGCCTGAAGTGTTTTCCAGACCCTAGAAACTCCCCAAAACCGTTTTTAAACGAAAAGCATCTCGAAATGTCCTAAAACGCGCATCTGAAAATTTTCGTGCACAGGTGCCGTAGATGCGCACGAAAATCCGTCCGAAGCAGTTTCGAGCGCCGAACTGCCTGAAGTGTTTTCCAGACCCTAGAAACTCCCCAAAACCGTTTTTAACAGAAAAGCATCTCGAAATGTCCTAAAACGCGCATCTGAATATTTTCGTGCACAGGTGCCGTTGATGCGCACGAAAATCCGTCCGGAGCAGTTTCGAGCGCCGAACTGCCTGAAGTGTTTTCCAGACCCTAGAAACTCCCCAAAACCGTTTTTAACAGAAAAGCATCTCGAAATGTCCTAAAACGCGCATCTGAACATTTTCGTGCACAGGTGCCGTAGATGCGCACGAAAATCCGTCCGGAGCAGTTTCGAGCGCCGAACTGCCTGAAGTGTTTTCCAGACCCTAGAAACTCCCCAAAACCGTTTTTAACAGAAAAGCATCTCGAAATGTCCTAAAACGCGCATCTGAACATTTTCGTGCACAGGTGCCGTTGATGCGCACGAAAATCCGTCCGGAGCAGTTTCGAGAGCCGAACTGCCTGAAGTGTTTTCCAGACCCTAGAAACTCCCTAAAACCGTTTTTAACAGAAAAGCATCGCGAAATGTCCTAAAACGCGCATCTGAAAATTTTCGTGCACAGGTGCCGTAGATGCGCACGAAAATCCGTCCGAAGCAGTTTCGAGCGCCGAACTGCCTGAAGTGTTTTCCAGACCCTAGAAACTCCCCAAAACCGTTTTTAACAGAAAAGCATCTCGAAATGTCCTAAAACGCGCATCTGAATATTTTCGTGCACAGGTGCCGTTGATGCGCACGAAAATCCGTCCGGAGCAGTTTCGAGCGCCGAACTGCCTGAAGTGTTTTCCAGACCCTAGAAACTCCCCAAAACCGTTTTTAACAGAAAAGCATCTCGAAATGTCCTAAAACGCGCATCTGAACATTTTCGTGCACAGGTGCCGTAGATGCGCACGAAAATCCGTCCGGAGCAGTTTCGAGCGCCGAACTGCCTGAAGTGTTTTCCAGACCCTAGAAACTCCCCAAAACCGTTTTTAACAGAAAAGCATCTCGAAATGTCCTAAAACGCGCATCTGAACATTTTCGTGCACAGGTGCCGTAGATGCGCACGAAAATCCGTCCGGAGCAGTTTCGAGCGCCGAACTGCCTGAAGTGTTTTCTAGACCCTAGAAACTCCCCGAAACCGTTTTTAACAGAAAAGCATCTCGAAATGTCGTAAAACGCGCATCTGAACGTTTTCGTGCACAGGTGCCGTTGATGCGCACGAAAATCCGTCCGGAGCAGTTTCGAGCGCCGAACTGCCTGAAGTGCTTTCCAGACCCTAGAAACTCCCCAAAACCGTTTTTAAACGAAAAGCATCTCGAAATGTCCTAAAACGCGCATCTGAAAATTTTCGTGCACAGGTGCTGTAGATGCACACGAAAATCCGTCCGGAGCCGTTTCGAGCGCCGAACTGCCTGAAGTGTTTTCCAGACCCTAGAAACTCCCCTAAACCGTTTTTAACAGAAAAGCATCTCGAAATGTCCTAAAACGCGCATCTGAACATTTTCGTGCACAGGTGCCGTTGATGCGCACGAAAATCCGTCCGGAGCAGTTTCGAGCGCCGAACTGCCTGAAGTGTTTTCCAGACCCTAGAAACTCCCCAAAACCGTTTTTAAACGAGAAGCATCTCGAAATGTCCTAAAACGCGCATCTGAAAATTTTCGTGCACAGGTGCCGTAGATGCACACGAAAATCCGTCCGGAGCCGTTTCGAGCGCCGAACTGCCTGAAGTGTTTTCCAGACCCTAAAAACTCCCCAAAACCGTTTTTAACAGAAAAGCATCTCGAAATGTCCTAAAACGCGCATCTGAACATTTTCGTGCACAGGTGCCGTAGATGCGCACGAAAATCCGTCCGAAGCAGTTTCGAGCGCCGAACTGCCTGAAGTGTTTTCCAGACCCTAGAAACTCCCCAAAACCGTTTTTAACAGAAAAGCATCTCGAAATGTCCTAAAACGCGCATCTGAACATTTTCGTGCACAGGTGCCGTTGATGCGCACGAAAATCCGTCCGGAGCAGTTTCGAGCGCCGAACTGCCTGAAGTGTTTTCCAGACCCTAGAAACTCCCCAAAACCGTTTTTAACAAAAAAGCATCTCGAAATGTCCTAAAACGCGCATCTGAACATTTTCGTGCACAGGTGCCGTAGATGCGCACGAAAATCCGTCCGGAGCAGTTTCGAGCGCCGAACTGCCTGAAGTGTTTTCCAGACCCTAGAAACTCCCCAAAACCGTTTTTAACAGAAAAGCATCTCGAAATGTCCTAAAACGCGCATCTGAACATTTTCGTGCACAGGTGCCGTTGATGCGCACGAAAATCCGTCCGGAGCAGTTTCGAGTGCCGAACTGCCTGAAGTGTTTTCCAGACCCTAGAAACTCCCCAAAACCGTTTTTAACAGAAAAGCATCTCGAAATGTCCTAAAACGCGCATCTGAACATTTTCGTGCACAGGTGCCGTAGATGCGCACGAAAATCCGTCAGGAGCAGTTTCGAGCGCCGAACTGCCTGAAGTGTTTTCCAGACCCTAGAAACTCCCCAAAACCGTTTTTAACAGAAAAGCATCTCGAAATGTCCTAAAACGCGCATCTGAACATTTTCGTGCACAGGTGCCGTTGATGCGCACGAAAATCCGTCCGGAGCAGTTTCGAGAGCCGAACTGCCTGAAGTGTTTTCCAGACCCTAGAAACTCCCGAAAACCGTTTTTAACAGAAAAGCATCTCGAAATGTCCTAAAACGCGCATCTGAACATTTTCGTGCATAGGTGCCGTTGATGCGCACGAAAATCCGTCCGGAGCAGTTTCGAGAGCCGAACTGCCTGAAGTGTTTTCCAGACCCTAGAAACTCCCCAAAACCGTTTTTAATAGAAAAGCATCTCGAAATGTCCTAAAACGCGCATCTGAACATTTTCGTGCACAGGTGCCGTAGATGCGCACGAAAATCCGTACGGAGCAGTTTCGAGCGCCGAACTGCCTGAAGTGTTTTCCAGACCCTAGAAACTCCCCTAAACCGTTTTTAACAGAAAAGCATCTCGAAATGTCCTAAAATGCGCATCTGAACATTTTCGTGCACAGGTGCCGTAGATGCGTACGAAAATCTGTCCGGAGCCGTTTCGAGCGCCGAACTGCCTGAAGTGTTTTCCAGACCCTAGAAACTCCCCAAAACCGTTTTTAACAGAAAAGCATCTCGAAATGTCCTAAAACGCGCATCTGAACATTTTCGTGCACAGGTGCCTAGATGCGCACGAAAATCCGTCCGGAGCAGTTTCGAGCGCCGAACTGCCTGAAGTGTTTTCCAGACCCTAGAAACTCCCCAAAACCGTTTTTAACAGAAAAGCATCTCGAAATGTCCTAAAACGCGCATCTGAACATTTTCGTGCACAGGTGCCGTTGATGCGCACGAAAATCCGTCCGGAGCAGTTTCGAGAGCCGAACTGCCTGAAGTGTTTTCCAGACCCTCGAAACTCCCTAAAACCGTTTTTAACAGAAAAGCATCTCGAAATGTCCTAAAACGCGCATCTGAACATTTTCGTGCATAGGTGCCGTTGATGCGCACGAAAATCCGTCCGGAGCAGTTTCGAGAGCCGAACTGCCTGAAGTGTTTTCCAGACCCTAGAAACTCCCCAAAACCGTTTTTAACAGAAAAGCATCTCGAAATGTCCTAAAACGCGCATCTGAACATTTTCGTGCACAGGTGCCGTAGATGCGCACGAAAATCCGTCCGGAGCAGTTTCGAGCGCCGAACTGCGTGAAGTGTTTTCCAGACCCTAGAAACTCTCCAAAACCGTTTCTAAACGAAAAGCATCTCGAAATGTCCTAAAACGCGCATCTGAAAATTTTCGTGCACAGGTGCCGTAGATGCGCACGAAAATCCGCCCGGAGCCGTTTCGAGCGCCGAACTGCCTGAAGTGTTTTCCAGACCCTAGAAACTCCCCAAAACCGTTTTTAACAGAAAAGCATCTCGAAATGTCCTAAAACGCGAATCTGAACATTTTCGTGCACAGGTGCCGTAGATGCGTACGAAAATCCGTCCGGAGCAGTTTCGAGCGCCGAACTGCCTGAAGTGTTTTCCAGACCCTAGAAACTCCCCAAAACCGTTTTTAAACGAAAAGCATCTCGAAATGTCCTAAAACGCGCATCTGAAAATTTTCGTGCACAGGTGCCGTAGATGCGCACGAAAATCCGTCCGAAGCAGTTTCGAGCGCCGAACTGCCTGAAGTGTTTTCCAGACCCTAGAAACTCCCCAAAACCGTTTTTAACAGAAAAGCATCTCGAAATGTCCTAAAACGCGCATCTGAACATTTTCGTGCACAGGTGCCGTTGATGCGCACGAAAATCCGTCCGGAGCAGTTTCGAGAGCCGAACTGCCTGAAGTGTTTTCCAGACCCTAGAAACTCCCCAAAACCGTTTTTAACAGAAAAGCATCTCGAAATGTCCTAAAACGCGCATCTGAACATTTTCGTGCACAGGTGCCGTAGATGCGCACGAAAATCCGTCAGGAGCAGTTTCGAGCGCCGAACTGCCTGAAGTGTTTTCCAGACCCTAGAAACTCCCCAAAACCGTTTTTAACAGAAAAGCATCTCGAAATGTCCTAAAACGCGCATCTGAACATTTTCGTGCACAGGTGCCGTTGATGCGCACGAAAATCCGTCCGGAGCAGTTTCGAGAGCCGAACTGCCTGAAGTGTTTTCCAGACCCTAGAAACTCCCTAAAACCGTTTTTAACAGAAAAGCATCTCGAAATGTCCTAAAACGCGCATCTGAACATTTTCGTGCACAGGTGCCGTAGATGCGCACGAAAATCCGCCCGGAGCCGTTTCGAGTGCCGAACTGCCTGAAGTGTTTTCCAGACCCCAGAAACTCCCCAAAACCGTTTTTAACAGAAAAGCATCTCGAAATGTCCTAAAACGCGCATCTGAACATTTTCGTGCACAGGTGCCGTAGATGCGCACGAAAATCCGCCCGGAGCCGTTTCGAGCGCCGAACTGCCTGAAGTGTTTTCCAGACCCTAGAAACTCCCCAAAACCGTTTTTAACAGAAAAGCATCTCGAAATGTCCTAAAACGCGAATCTGAACATTTTCGTGCACAGGTGCCGTAGATGCGTACGAAAATCCGTCCGGAGCAGTTTCGAGCGCCGAACTGCCTGAAGTGTTTTCCAGACCCTAGAAACTCCCCAAAACCGTTTTTAAACGAAAAGCATCTCGAAATGTCCTAAAACGCGCATCTGAAAATTTTCGTGCACAGGTGCCGTAGATGCGCACGAAAATCCGCCCGGAGCCGTTTCGAGCGCCGAACTGCCTGAAGTGTTTTCCAGACCCTAGAAACTCCCCAAAACCGTTTTTAACAGAAAAGCATCTCGAAATGTCCTAAAACGCGCATCTGAACATTTTCGTGCACAGGTGCCGTAGATGCGCACGAAAATCCGTCCGGAGCAGTTTCGAGCGCCGAACTGCCTGAAGTGTTTTCCAGACCCTAGAAACTCCCCAAAACCGTTTTTAAACGAAAAGCATCTCGAAATGTCCTAAAACGCGCATCTGAACATTTTCGTGCACTGGTGCCGTTGATGCGCACGAAAATCCGTCCGGAGCAGTTTCGAGCGCCGAACTGCCTGAAGTGTTTTCCAGACCCTAGAAACTCCCTAAAACCGTTTTTAACAGAAAAGCATCTCGAAATGTCCTAAAACGCGCATCTGAACATTTTCGTGCACAGGTGCCGTAGATGCGCACGAAAATCCGTCCGAAGCAGTTTCGAGCGCCGAACTGCCTGAAGTGTTTTCCAGACCCTAGAAACTCCCCAAAACCGTTTTTAAACGAAAAGCATCTCGAAATGTCCTAAAACGCGCATCTGAAAATTTTCGTGCACAGGTGCCGTAGATGCGCACGAAAATCCGTCCGAAGCAGTTTCGAGCGCCGAACTGCCTGAAGTGTTTTCCAGACCCTAGAAACTCCCCAAAACCGTTTTTAACAGAAAAGCATCTCGAAATGTCCTAAAACGCGCATCTGAACATTTTCGTGCACAGGTGCCGTTGATGCGCACGAAAATCCGTCCGGAGCAGTTTCGAGTGCCGAACTGCCTGAAGTGTTTTCCAGACCCTAGAAACTCCCCAAAACCGTTTTTAACAGAAAAGCATCTCGAAATGTCCTAAAACGCGCATCTGAACATTTTCGTGCACAGGTGCCGTAGATGCGCACGAAAATCCGTCCGGAGCAGTTTCGAGCGCCGAACTGCCTGAAGTGTTTTCCAGACCCTAGAAACTCCCCAAAACCGTTTTTAACAGAAAAGCATCTCGAAATGTCCTAAAACGCGCATCTGAACATTTTCGTGCACAGGTGCCGTAGATGCGCACGAAAATCCGTTCGGAGCAGTTTCGAGCGCCGAACTGCCTGAAGTGTTTTCCAGACCCTAGAAACTCCCCTAAACCGTTTTTAACAGAAAAGCATCTCGAAATGTCCTAAAATGCGCATCTGAACATTTTCGTGCACAGGTGCCGTAGATGCGTACGAAAATCTGTCCGGAGCCGTTTCGAGCGCCGAACTGCCTGAAGTGTTTTCCAGACCCTAGAAACTCCCCAAAACCGTTTTTAACAGAAAAGCATCTCGAAATGTCCTAAAACGCGCATCTGAACATTTTCGTGCACAGGTGCCGTTGATGCGCACGAAAATCCGTCCGGAGCAGTTTCGAGAGCCGAACTGCCTGAAGTGTTTTCCAGACCCTAGAAACTCCCCAAAACCGTTTTTAACAGAAAAGCATCTCGAAATGTCCTAAAACGCGCATCTGAACATTTTCGTGCACAGGTGCCGTAGATGCGCACGAAAATCCGTCAGGAGCAGTTTCGAGCGCCGAACTGCCTGAAGTGTTTTCCAGACCCTAGAAACTCCCCAAAACCGTTTTTAACAGAAAAGCATCTCGAAATGTCCTAAAACGCGCATCTGAACATTTTCGTGCACAGGTGCCGTTGATGCGCACGAAAATCCGTCCGGAGCAGTTTCGAGAGCCGAACTGCCTGAAGTGTTTTCCAGACCCTAGAAACTCCCTAAAACCGTTTTTAACAGAAAAGCATCTCGAAATGTCCTAAAACGCGCATCTGAACATTTTCGTGCACAGGTGCCGTAGATGCGCACGAAAATCCGCCCGGAGCCGTTTCGAGTGCCGAACTGCCTGAAGTGTTTTCCAGACCCCAGAAACTCCCCAAAACCGTTTTTAACAGAAAAGCATCTCGAAATGTCCTAAAACGCGCATCTGAACATTTTCGTGCACAGGTGCCGTAGATGCGCACGAAAATCCGCCCGGAGCCGTTTCGAGCGCCGAACTGCCTGAAGTGTTTTCCAGACCCTAGAAACTCCCCAAAACCGTTTTTAACAGAAAAGCATCTCGAAATGTCCTAAAACGCGAATCTGAACATTTTCGTGCACAGGTGCCGTAGATGCGTACGAAAATCCGTCCGGAGCAGTTTCGAGCGCCGAACTGCCTGAAGTGTTTTCCAGACCCTAGAAACTCCCCAAAACCGTTTTTAAACGAAAAGCATCTCGAAATGTCCTAAAACGCGCATCTGAAAATTTTCGTGCACAGGTGCCGTAGATGCGCACGAAAATCCGCCCGGAGCCGTTTCGAGCGCCGAACTGCCTGAAGTGTTTTCCAGACCCTAGAAACTCCCCAAAACCGTTTTTAACAGAAAAGCATCTCGAAATGTCCTAAAACGCGCATCTGAACATTTTCGTGCACAGGTGCCGTAGATGCGCACGAAAATCCGTCCGGAGCAGTTTCGAGCGCCGAACTGCCTGAAGTGTTTTCCAGACCCTAGAAACTCCCCAAAACCGTTTTTAAACGAAAAGCATCTCGAAATGTCCTAAAACGCGCATCTGAACATTTTCGTGCACTGGTGCCGTTGATGCGCACGAAAATCCGTCCGGAGCAGTTTCGAGCGCCGAACTGCCTGAAGTGTTTTCCAGACCCTAGAAACTCCCTAAAACCGTTTTTAACAGAAAAGCATCTCGAAATGTCCTAAAACGCGCATCTGAACATTTTCGTGCACAGGTGCCGTAGATGCGCACGAAAATCCGTCCGAAGCAGTTTCGAGCGCCGAACTGCCTGAAGTGTTTTCCAGACCCTAGAAACTCCCCAAAACCGTTTTTAAACGAAAAGCATCTCGAAATGTCCTAAAACGCGCATCTGAAAATTTTCGTGCACAGGTGCCGTAGATGCGCACGAAAATCCGTCCGAAGCAGTTTCGAGCGCCGAACTGCCTGAAGTGTTTTCCAGACCCTAGAAACTCCCCAAAACCGTTTTTAACAGAAAAGCATCTCGAAATGTCCTAAAACGCGCATCTGAACATTTTCGTGCACAGGTGCCGTTGATGCGCACGAAAATCCGTCCGGAGCAGTTTCGAGTGCCGAACTGCCTGAAGTGTTTTCCAGACCCTAGAAACTCCCCAAAACCGTTTTTAACAGAAAAGCATCTCGAAATGTCCTAAAACGCGCATCTGAACATTTTCGTGCACAGGTGCCGTAGATGCGCACGAAAATCCGTCCGGAGCAGTTTCGAGCGCCGAACTGCCTGAAGTGTTTTCCAGACCCTAGAAACTCCCCAAAACCGTTTTTAACAGAAAAGCATCTCGAAATGTCCTAAAACGCGCATCTGAACATTTTCGTGCACAGGTGCCGTAGATGCGCACGAAAATCCGTCCGGAGCAGTTTCGAGCGCCGAACTGCCTGAAGTGTTTTCCAGACCCTAGAAACTCCCCTAAACCGTTTTTAACAGAAAAGCATCTCGAAATGTCCTAAAATGCGCATCTGAACATTTTCGTGCACAGGTGCCGTAGATGCGTACGAAAATCTGTCCGGAGCCGTTTCGAGCGCCGAACTGCCTGAAGTGTTTTCCAGACCCTAGAAACTCCCCAAAACCGTTTTTAACAGAAAAGCATCTCGAAATGTCCTAAAACGCGCATCTGAACATTTTCGTGCACAGGTGCCTAGATGCGCACGAAAATCCGTCCGGAGCAGTTTCGAGCGCCGAACTGCCTGAAGTGTTTTCCAGACCCTAGAAACTCCCCAAAACCGTTTTTAACAGAAAAGCATCTCGAAATGTCCTAAAACGCGCATCTGAACATTTTCGTGCACAGGTGCCGTTGATGCGCACGAAAATCCGTCCGGAGCAGTTTCGAGAGCCGAACTGCCTGAAGTGTTTTCCAGACCCTCGAAACTCCCTAAAACCGTTTTTAACAGAAAAGCATCTCGAAATGTCCTAAAACGCGCATCTGAACATTTTCGTGCATAGGTGCCGTTGATGCGCACGAAAATCCGTCCGGAGCAGTTTCGAGAGCCGAACTGCCTGAAGTGTTTTCCAGACCCTAGAAACTCCCCAAAACCGTTTTTAACAGAAAAGCATCTCGAAATGTCCTAAAACGCGCATCTGAACATTTTCGTGCACAGGTGCCGTAGATGCGCACGAAAATCCGTCCGGAGCAGTTTCGAGCGCCGAACTGCCTGAAGTGTTTTCCAGACCCTAGAAACTCTCCAAAACCGTTTCTAAACGAAAAGCATCTCGAAATGTCCTAAAACGCGCATCTGAAAATTTTCGTGCACAGGTGCCGTAGATGCGCACGAAAATCCGCCCGGAGCCGTTTCGAGCGCCGAACTGCCTGAAGTGTTTTCCAGACCCTAGAAACTCCCCAAAACCGTTTTTAACAGAAAAGCATCTCGAAATGTCCTAAAACGCGCATCTGAACATTTTCGTGCACAGGTGCCGTAGATGCGCACGAAAATCCGTCCGGAGCAGTTTCGAGCGCCGAACTGCCTGAAGTGTTTTCCAGACCCTAGAAACTCCCCAAAACCGTTTTTAAACGAAAAGCATCTCGAAATGTCCTAAAACGCGCATCTGAACATTTTCGTGCACTGGTGCCGTTGATGCGCACGAAAATCCGTCCGGAGCAGTTTCGAGCGCCGAACTGCCTGAAGTGTTTTCCAGACCCTAGAAACTCCCTAAAACCGTTTTTAACAGAAAAGCATCTCGAAATGTCCTAAAACGCGCATCTGAACATTTTCGTGCACAGGTGCCGTAGATGCGCACGAAAATCCGTCCGGAGCAGTTTCGAGCGCCGAACTGCCTGAAGTGTTTTCCAGACCCTAGAAACTCCCCAAACCGTTTTTAAACGAAAAGCATCTCGAAATGTCCTAAAACGCGCATCTGAAAATTTTCGTGCACAGGTGCCGTAGATGCGCACGAAAATCCGCCCGGAGCCGTTTCGAGCGCCGAACTGCCTGAAGTGTTTTTCAGACCCTAGAAACTCCCCAAAACCGTTTTTAACAGAAAAGCATCTCGAAATGTCCTAAAATGCGCATCTGAACATTTTCGTGCACAGGTGCCGTAGATGCGTACGAAAATCTGTCCGGAGTCATTTCGAGCGCCGAACTGCCTGAAGTGTTTTCCAGACCCTAGAAACTCCCCAAAACCGTTTTTAACAGAAAAGCATCTCGAAATGTCCTAAAACGCGAATCTGAACATTTTCGTGCACAGGTGCCGTAGATGCGTACGAAAATCCGTCCGGAGCAGTTTCGAGCGCCGAACTGCCTGAAGTGTTTTCCAGACCCTAGAAACTCCCCAAAACCGTTTTTAAACGAAAAGAATCTCGAAATGTCCTAAAACGCGCATCTGAAAATTTTCGTGCACAGGTGCCGTAGATGCGCACGAAAATCCGCCCGGAGCCGTTTCGAGCGCCGAACTGCCTGAAGTGTTTTCCAGAACCTAGAAACTCCCTAAAACCGTTTTTAACAGAAAAGCATCTCGAAATGTCCTAAAACGCGCATCTGAACATTTTCGTGCACAGGTGCCGTAGATGCGTACGAAAATCTGTCCGGAGTCATTTCGAGCGCCGAACTGCCTGAAGTGTTTTCCAGACCCTAGAAACTCCCCAAAACCGTTTTTAACAGAAAAGCATCTCGAAATGTCCTAAAACGCGAATCTGAACATTTTCGTGCACAGGTGCCGTAGATGCGTACGAAAATCCGTCCGGAGCAGTTTCGAGCGCCGAACTGCCTGAAGTGTTTTCCAGACCCTAGAAACTCCCCAAAACCGTTTTTAAACGAAAAGAATCTCGAAATGTCCTAAAACGCGCATCTGAAAATTTTCGTGCACAGGTGCCGTAGATGCGCACGAAAATCCGTCCGGAGCAGTTTCGAGCGCCGAACTGCCTGAAGTGTTTTCCAGACCCTAGAAACTCCCCAAAACCGTTTTTAACAGAAAAGCATCTCGAAATGTCCTAAAACGCGCATCTGAACATTTTCGTGCACAGGTGCCGTAGATGCGCACGAAAATCCGTCCGGAGCTGTTTCGAGCGTCGAACTGCCTGAAGTGTTTTTTAGACCCTAGAAACTCCCCAAAACCGTTTTTAACAGAAAAGCATCTCGAAATGTCCTAAAACGAGCATCTGAACATTTTCGTGCACAGGTGCCGTTGATGCGCACGAAAATCCGTCCGGAGCAGTTTCGAGAGACGAAATGCCTGAAGTGTTTTCCAGACCCTAGAAACTCCCCAAAACCGTTTTTAACAGAAAAGCATCTCGAAATGTCCTAAAACGCGAATCTGAACATTTTCGTGCATAGGTGCCGTAGATGCGCACGAAAATCCGTCCGGAGCAGTTTCGAGCGCCGAACTGCCTGAAGTGTTTTCCAGACCCTAGAAACTTCCCAAAACTGTTTTTAACAGAAAAGCATCTCGAAATGTCCTAAAACGCGCATCTGAACATTTTCGTGCACAGGTGCCGTAGATGCGTACGAAAATCCATCCGGAGCCGTTTCGAGCGCCGAACTGCCTGAAGTGTTTTCCAGACCCTAGAAACTCCCCAAAACCGTTTTTAACAGAAAAGCATCTCGAAATGTCCTAAAACGCGCATCTGAACATTTTCGTGCACAGGTGCCGTAGATGCGCACGAAAATCCGTCCGGAGCCGTTTCGAGCGCCGAACTGCCTGAAGTGTTTTCCAGACCCTAGAAACTCCCCAAAACCGTTTTTAAACGAAAAGCATCTCGAAATGTCCTAAAACGCGCAACTGAAAATTTTCGTGCACAGGTGCCGTAGATGCGCACGAAAATCCGTCCGGAGCCGTTTCGAGCGCCGAACTGCCTGAAGTGTTTTCCAGACCCTAGAAACTCCCTAAAACCGTTTTTAACAGAAAAGCATCTCGAAATGTCCTAAAACGCGCATCTGAACATTTTCGTGCACAGGTGCCGTTGATGCGCACGAAAATCCGTCCGGAGCAGTTTCGAGCGCCGAACTGCCTGAAGTGTTTTCCAGACCCTAGAAACTCCCCAAAACCGTTTTTAACAGAAAAGCATCTCGAAATGTCCTAAAACGCGCATCTGAACATTTTCGTGCACAGGTGCCGTTGATGCGCACGAAAATCCGTCCGGAGCAGTTTCGAGCGCCGAACTGCCTGAAGTGTTTTCCAGACCCGAGAAACTCCCTAAAACCGTTTCTAAACGAAAAGCATCTCGAAATGTCCTAAAACGCGCATCTGAACATTTTCGTGCACAGGTGCCGTTGATGCGCACGAAAATCCGTCCGGAGCAGTTTCGAGAGCCGAACTGCCTGAAGTGTTTTCCAGACCCTAGAAACTCCCCAAAACCGTTTTTAATAGAAAAGCATCTCGAAATGTCCTAAAACGCGCATCTGAACATTTTCGTGCACAGGTGCCGTAGATGCGCACGAAAATCCGTCCGGAGCAGTTTCGAGCGCCGAACTGCCTGAAGTGTTTTCCAGACCCTAGAAACTCCCCTAAACCGTTTTTAACAGAAAAGCATCTCGAAATGTCCTAAAATGCGCATCTGAACATTTTCGTGCACAGGTGCCGTAGATGCGTACGAAAATCTGTCCGGAGCCGTTTCGAGCGCCGAACTGCCTGAAGTGTTTTCCAGACCCTAGAAACTCCCCAAAACCGTTTTTAACAGAAAAGCATCTCGAAATGTCCTAAAACGCGCATCTGAACATTTTCGTGCACAGGTGCCTAGATGCGCACGAAAATCCGTCCGGAGCAGTTTCGAGCGCCGAACTGCCTGAAGTGTTTTCCAGACCCTAGAAACTCCCCAAAACCGTTTTTAACAGAAAAGCATCTCGAAATGTCCTAAAACGCGCATCTGAACATTTTCGTGCACAGGTGCCGTTGATGCGCACGAAAATCCGTCCGGAGCAGTTTCGAGAGCCGAACTGCCTGAAGTGTTTTCCAGACCCTCGAAACTCCCTAAAACCGTTTTTAACAGAAAAGCATCTCGAAATGTCCTAAAACGCGCATCTGAACATTTTCGTGCATAGGTGCCGTTGATGCGCACGAAAATCCGTCCGGAGCAGTTTCGAGAGCCGAACTGCCTGAAGTGTTTTCCAGACCCTAGAAACTCCCCAAAACCGTTTTTAACAGAAAAGCATCTCGAAATGTCCTAAAACGCGCATCTGAACATTTTCGTGCACAGGTGCCGTAGATGCGCACGAAAATCCGTCCGGAGCAGTTTCGAGCGCCGAACTGCCTGAAGTGTTTTCCAGACCCTAGAAACTCTCCCAAACCGTTTCTAAACGAAAAGCATCTCGAAATGTCCTAAAACGCGCATCTGAACATTTTCGTGCACAGGTGCCGTAGATGCGCACGAAAATCCGTCCGAAGCAGTTTCGAGCGCCGAACTGCCTGAAGTGTTTTCCAGACCCTAGAAACTCCCCAAAACCGTTTTTAACAGAAAAGCATCTCGAAATGTCCTAAAACGCGCATCTGAACATTTTCGTGCACAGGTGCCTAGATGCGCACGAAAATCCGTCCGGAGCAGTTTCGAGCGCCGAACTGCCTGAAGTGTTTTCCAGACCCTAGAAACTCCCCAAAACCGTTTTTAACAGAAAAGCATCTCGAAATGTCCTAAAACGCGCATCTGAACATTTTCGTGCACAGGTGCCGTTGATGCGCACGAAAATCCGTCCGGAGCAGTTTCGAGAGCCGAACTGCCTGAAGTGTTTTCCAGACCCTCGAAACTCCCTAAAACCGTTTTTAACAGAAAAGCATCTCGAAATGTCCTAAAACGCGCATCTGAACATTTTCGTGCATAGGTGCCGTTGATGCGCACGAAAATCCGTCCGGAGCAGTTTCGAGAGCCGAACTGCCTGAAGTGTTTTCCAGACCCTAGAAACTCCCCAAAACCGTTTTTAACAGAAAAGCATCTCGAAATGTCCTAAAACGCGCATCTGAACATTTTCGTGCACAGGTGCCGTAGATGCGCACGAAAATCCGTCCGGAGCAGTTTCGAGCGCCGAACTGCCTGAAGTGTTTTCCAGACCCTAGAAACTCTCCAAAACCGTTTCTAAACGAAAAGCATCTCGAAATGTCCTAAAACGCGCATCTGAAAATTTTCGTGCACAGGTGCCGTAGATGCGCACGAAAATCCGCCCGGAGCCGTTTCGAGCGCCGAACTGCCTGAAGTGTTTTCCAGACCCTAGAAACTCCCCAAAACCGTTTTTAACAGAAAAGCATCTCGAAATGTCCTAAAACGCGCATCTGAACATTTTCGTGCACAGGTGCCGTAGATGCGCACGAAAATCCGTCCGGAGCAGTTTCGAGCGCCGAACTGCCTGAAGTGTTTTCCAGACCCTAGAAACTCCCCAAAACCGTTTTTAAACGAAAAGCATCTCGAAATGTCCTAAAACGCGCATCTGAACATTTTCGTGCACTGGTGCCGTTGATGCGCACGAAAATCCGTCCGGAGCCGTTTCGAGCGCCGAACTGCCTGAAGTGTTTTCCAGACCCTAGAAACTCCCCAAAACCGTTTTTAACAGAAAAGCATCTCGAAATGTCCTAAAACGCGCATCTGAACATTTTCGTGCACAGGTGCCGTTGATGCGCACGAAAATCCGTCCGGAGCAGTTTCGAGCGCCGAACTGCCTGAAGTGTTTTCCAGACCCTAGAAACTCCCCAAAACCGTTTTTAAACGAGAAGCATCTCGAAATGTCCTAAAACGCGCATCTGAAAATTTTCGTGCACAGGTGCCGTAGATGCACACGAAAATCCGTCCGGAGCCGTTTCGAGCGCCGAACTGCCTGAAGTGTTTTCCAGACCCTAGAAACTCCCCAAAACCGTTTTTAACAGAAAAGCATCTCGAAATGTCCTAAAACGCGCATCTGAACATTTTCGTGCACAGGTGCCGTAGATGCGCACGAAAATCCGTCCGAAGCAGTTTCGAGCGCCGAACTGCCTGAAGTGTTTTCCAGACCCTAGAAACTCCCCAAAACCGTTTTTAACAGAAAAGCATCTCGAAATGTCCTAAAACGCGCATCTGAACATTTTCGTGCACAGGTGCCGTAGATGCGCACGAAAATCCGTCCGGAGCAGTTTCGAGCGCCGAACTGCCTGAAGTGTTTTCCAGACCCTAGAAACTCCCCAAAACCGTTTTTAAACGAAAAGCATCTCGAAATGTCCTAAAACGCGCATCTGAACATTTTCGTGCACTGGTGCCGTTGATGCGCACGAAATTCCGTCCGGAGCAGTTTCGAGCGCCGAACTGCCTGAAGTGTTTTCCAGACCCTAGAAACTCCCTAAAACCGTTTTTAACAGAAAAGCATCTCGAAATGTCCTAAAACGCGCATCTGAACATTTTCGTGCACAGGTGCCGTAGATGCGCACGAAAATCCGTCCGAAGCAGTTTCGAGCGCCGAACTGCCTGAAGTGTTTTCCAGACCCTAGAAACTCCCCAAAACCGTTTTTAACAGAAAAGCATCTCGAAATGTCCTAAAACGCGCATCTGAACATTTTCGTGCACAGGTGCCTAGATGCGCACGAAAATCCGTCCGGAGCAGTTTCGAGCGCCGAACTGCCTGAAGTGTTTTCCAGACCCTAGAAACTCCCCAAAACCGTTTTTAACAGAAAAGCATCTCGAAATGTCCTAAAACGCGCATCTGAACATTTTCGTGCACAGGTGCCGTTGATGCGCACGAAAATCCGTCCGGAGCAGTTTCGAGAGCCGAACTGCCTGAAGTGTTTTCCAGACCCTCGAAACTCCCTAAAACCGTTTTTAACAGAAAAGTATCTCGAAATGTCCTAAAACGCGCATCTGAACATTTTCGTGCATAGGTGCCGTTGATGCGCACGAAAATCCGTCCGGAGCAGTTTCGAGAGCCGAACTGCCTGAAGTGTTTTCCAGACCCTAGAAACTCCCCAAAACCGTTTTTAACAGAAAAGCATCTCGAAATGTCCTAAAACGCGCATCTGAACATTTTCGTGCACAGGTGCCGTAGATGCGCACGAAAATCCGTCCGGAGCAGTTTCGAGCGCCGAACTGCCTGAAGTGTTTTCCAGACCCTAGAAACTCTCCAAAACCGTTTCTAAACGAAAAGCATCTCGAAATGTCCTAAAACGCGCATCTGAAAATTTTCGTGCACAGGTGCCGTAGATGCGCACGAAAATCCGCCCGGAGCCGTTTCGAGCGCCGAACTGCCTGAAGTGTTTTCCAGACCCTAGAAACTCCCCAAAACCGTTTTTAACAGAAAAGCATCTCGAAATGTCCTAAAACGCGCATCTGAACATTTTCGTGCACAGGTGCCGTAGATGCGCACGAAAATCCGTCCGGAGCAGTTTCGAGCGCCGAACTGCCTGAAGTGTTTTCCAGACCCTAGAAACTCCCCAAAACCGTTTTTAAACGAAAAGCATCTCGAAATGTCCTAAAACGCGCATCTGAACATTTTCGTGCACTGGTGCCGTTGATGCGCACGAAAATCCGTCCGGAGCAGTTTCGAGCGCCGAACTGCCTGAAGTGTTTTCCAGACCCTAGAAACTCCCTAAAACCGTTTTTAACAGAAAAGCATCTCGAAATGTCCTAAAACGCGCATCTGAACATTTTCGTGCACAGGTGCCGTAGATGCGCACGAAAATCCGTCCGGAGCAGTTTCGAGCGCCGAACTGCCTGAAGTGTTTTCCAGACCCTAGAAACTCCCCAAAACCGTTTTTAAACGAAAAGCATCTCGAAATGTCCTAAAACGCGCATCTGAAAATTTTCGTGCACAGGTGCCGTAGATGCGCACGAAAATCCGCCCGGAGCCGTTTCGAGCGCCGAACTGCCTGAAGTGTTTTTCAGACCCTAGAAACTCCCCAAAACCGTTTTTAACAGAAAAGCATCTCGAAATGTCCTAAAATGCGCATCTGAACATTTTCGTGCACAGGTGCCGTAGATGCGTACGAAAATCTGTCCGGAGTCATTTCGAGCGCCGAACTGCCTGAAGTGTTTTCCAGACCCTAGAAACTCCCCAAAACCGTTTTTAACAGAAAAGCATCTCGAAATGTCCTAAAACGCGAATCTGAACATTTTCGTGCACAGGTGCCGTAGATGCGTACGAAAATCCGTCCGGAGCAGTTTCGAGCGCCGAACTGCCTGAAGTGTTTTCCAGACCCTAGAAACTCCCCAAAACCGTTTTTAAACGAAAAGCATCTCGAAATGTCCTAAAACGCGCATCTGAAAATTTTCGTGCACAGGTGCCGTAGATGCGCACGAAAATCCGCCCGGAGCCGTTTCGAGCGCCGAACTGCCTGAAGTGTTTTCCAGAACCTAGAAACTCCCTAAAACCGTTTTTAACAGAAAAGCATCTCGAAATGTCCTAAAACGCGCATCTGAACATTTTCGTGCACAGGTGCCGTAGATGCGCACGAAAATCCGTCCGGAGCAGTTTCGAGCGCCGAACTGCCTGAAGTGTTTTCCAGACCCTAGAAACTCCCCAAAACCGTTTTTAACAGAAAAGCATCTCGAAATGTCCTAAAACGCGCATCTGAACATTTTCGTGCACAGGTGCCGTAGATGCGCACGAAAATCCGTCCGGAGCTGTTTCGAGCGTCGAACTGCCTGAAGTGTTTTTTAGACCCTAGAAACTCCCCAAAACCGTTTTTAACAGAAAAGCATCTCGAAATGTCCTAAAACGAGCATCTGAACATTTTCGTGCACAGGTGCCGTTGATGCGCACGAAAATCCGTCCGGAGCAGTTTCGAGAGACGAAATGCCTGAAGTGTTTTCCAGACCCTAGAAACTCCCCAAAACCGTTTTTAACAGAAAAGCATCTCGAAATGTCCTAAAACGCGAATCTGAACATTTTCGTGCATAGGTGCCGTAGATGCGCACGAAAATCCGTCCGGAGCAGTTTCGAGCGCCGAACTGCCTGAAGTGTTTTCCAGACCCTAGAAACTTCCCAAAACTGTTTTTAACAGAAAAGCATCTCGAAATGTCCTAAAACGCGCATCTGAACATTTTCGTGCACAGGTGCCGTAGATGCGTACGAAAATCCATCCGGAGCCGTTTCGAGCGCCGAACTGCCTGAAGTGTTTTCCAGACCCTAGAAACTCCCCAAAACCGTTTTTAACAGAAAAGCATCTCGAAATGTCCTAAAACGCGCATCTGAACATTTTCGTGCACAGGTGCCGTAGATGCGCACGAAAATCCGTCCGGAGCCGTTTCGAGCGCCGAACTGCCTGAAGTGTTTTCCAGACCCTAGAAACTCCCCAAAACCGTTTTTAAACGAAAAGCATCTCGAAATGTCCTAAAACGCGCAACTGAAAATTTTCGTGCACAGGTGCCGTAGATGCGCACGAAAATCCGTCCGGAGCCGTTTCGAGCGCCGAACTGCCTGAAGTGTTTTCCAGACCCTAGAAACTCCCTAAAACCGTTTTTAACAGAAAAGCATCTCGAAATGTCCTAAAACGCGCATCTGAACATTTTCGTGCACAGGTGCCGTTGATGCGCACGAAAATCCGTCCGGAGCAGTTTCGAGCGCCGAACTGCCTGAAGTGTTTTCCAGACCCTAGAAACTCCCCAAAACCGTTTTTAACAGAAAAGCATCTCGAAATGTCCTAAAACGCGCATCTGAACATTTTCGTGCACAGGTGCCGTTGATGCGCACGAAAATCCGTCCGGAGCAGTTTCGAGCGCCGAACTGCCTGAAGTGTTTTCCAGACCCGAGAAACTCCCTAAAACCGTTTCTAAACGAAAAGCATCTCGAAATGTCCTAAAACGCGCATCTGAACATTTTCGTGCACAGGTGCCGTTGATGCGCACGAAAATCCGTCCGGAGCAGTTTCGAGAGCCGAACTGCCTGAAGTGTTTTCCAGACCCTAGAAACTCCCCAAAACCGTTTTTAACAGAAAAGCATCTCGAAATGTCCTAAAACGCGCATCTGAACATTTTCGTGCACAGGTGCCGTTGATGCGCACGAAAATCCGTCCGGAGCAGTTTCGAGCGCCGAACTGCCTGAAGTGTTTTCCAGACCCTAGAAACTACCCAAAACCGTTTTTAAACGAAAAGCATCTCGAAATGTCCTAAAACGCGCATCTGAAAATTTTCGTGCACAGGTGCCGTAGATGCACACGAAAATCCGTCCGGAGCCGTTTCGAGCGCCGAACTGCCTGAAGTGTTTTCCAGACCCTAGAAACTTCCCAAAACTATTTTTAACATAAAAGCATCTCGAAATGTCCTAAAACGCGCATCTGAACATTTTCGTGCACAGGTGCCGTAGATGCGTACGAAAATCCATCCGGAGCAGTTTCGAGCGCCGAACTGCCTGAAGTGTTTTCCAGACCCTAGAAACTACCCAAAACCGTTTTTAAACGAAAAGCATCTCGAAATGTCCTAAAACGCGCATCTGAAAATTTTCGTGCACAGGTGCCGTAGATGCACACGAAAATCCGTCCGGAGCCGTTTCGAGCGCCGAACTGCCTGAAGTGTTTTCCAGACCCTAGAAACTTCCCAAAACTGTTTTTAACAGAAAAGCATCTCGAAATGTCCTAAAACGCGCATCTGAACATTTTCGTGCACAGGTGCCGTAGATGCACACGAAAATCCGTCCGGAGCCGTTTCGAGCGCCGAACTGCCTGAAGTGTTTTCCAGACCCTAGAAACTTCCCAAAACTGTTTTTAACAGAAAAGCATCTCGAAATGTCCTAAAACGCGCATCTGAACATTTTCGTGCACAGGTGCCGTAGATGCGTACGAAAATCCATCCGGAGCCGTTTCGAGCGCCGAACTGCCTGAAGTGTTTTCCAGACCCTAGAAAATCCCCAAAACCGTTTTTAACAGAAAAGCATCTCGAAATGTCCTAAAACGCGCATCTGAACATTTTCGTGCACAGGTGCCGTAGATGCGCACGAAAATCCGTCCGGAGCCGTTTCGAGCGCCGAACTGCCTGAAGTGTTTTCCAGACCCTAGAAACTCCCCAAAACCGTTTTTAAACGAAAAGCATATCGAAATGTCCTAAAACGCGCATCTGAAAATTTTCGTGCACAGGTGCCGTAGATGCGCACGAAAATCCGTCCGGAGCCGTTTCGAGCGCCGAACTGCCTGAAGTGTTTTCCAGACCCTAGAAACTCCTTAAAACCGTTTTTAACAGAAAAGCATCTCGAAATGTCCTAAAACGCGCATCTGAACATTTTCGTGCACAGGTGCCGTTGATGCGCACGAAAATCCGTCCGGAGCAGTTTCGAGCGCCGAACTGCCTAAAGTGTTTTCCAGACCCTAGAAACTCCCCAAAACCGTTTTTAACAGAAAAGCATCTCGAAATGTCCTAAAACGCGCATCTGAACATTTTCGTGCACAGGTGCCGTTGATGCGCACGAAAATCCGTCCGGAGCAGTTTCGAGCGCCGAACTGCCTGAAGTGTTTTCCAGACCCTAGAAACTACCGAAAACCGTTTTTAAACGAAAAGCATCTCGAAATGTCCTAAAACGCGCATCTGAAAATTTTCGTGCACAGGTGCCGTAGATGCACACGAAAATCCGTCCGGAGCCGTTTCGAGCGCCGAACTGCCTGAAGTGTTTTCCAGACCCTAGAAACTCCCCAAAACTGTTTTTAAACGAAAAGCATCTCGAAATGTACTAAAACGCGCATCTGAAAATTTTCGTGCACAGGTGCCGTAGATGCGCACGAAAATCCGTCCGAAGCAGTTTCGAGCGCCGAACTGCCTGAAGTGTTTTCCAGACCCTAGAAACTCCCCAAAACCGTTTTTAACAGAAAAGCATCTCGAAATGTCCTAAAACGCGCATCTGAATATTTTCGTGCACAGGTGCCGTTGATGCGCACGAAAATCCGTCCGGAGCAGTTTCGAGCGCCGAACTGCCTGAAGTGTTTTCCAGACCCTAGAAACTCCCCAAAACCGTTTTTAACAGAAAAGCATCTCGAAATGTCCTAAAACGCGCATCTGAACATTTTCGTGCACAGGTGCCGTAGATGCGCACGAAAATCCGTCCGGAGCAGTTTCGAGCGCCGAACTGCCTGAAGTGTTTTCCAGACCCTAGAAACTCCCCAAAACCGTTTTTAACAGAAAAGCATCTCGAAATGTCCTAAAACGCGAATCTGAACATTTTCGTGCACAGGTGCCGTTGATGCGCACGAAAATCCGTCCGGAGCAGTTTCGAGAGCCGAACTGCCTGAAGTGTTTTCCAGACCCTAGAAACTCCCTAAAACCGTTTTTAACAGAAAAGCATCTCGAAATGTCCTAAAACGCGCATCTGAAAATTTTCGTGCACAGGTGCCGTAGATGCACACGAAAATCCGTCCGGAGCCGTTTCGAGCGCCGAACTGCCTGAAGTGTTTTCCAGACCCTAGAAACTCCCCAAAACCGTTTTTAAACGAAAAGCATCTCGAAATGTCCTAAAACGCGCATCTGAAAATTTTCGTGCACAGGTGCTGTAGATGCACACGAAAATCCGTCCGGAGCCGTTTCGAGCGCCGAACTGCCTGAAGTGTTTTCCAGACCCTAGAAACTCCCCAAAACCGTTTTTAACAGAAAAGCATCTCGAAATGTCCTAAAACGCGCATCTGAACATTTTCGTGCACAGGTGCCGTTGATGCGCACGAAAATCCGTCCGGAGCAGTTTCGAGCGCCGAACTGCCTGAAGTGTTTTCCAGACCCTAGAAACTCCCCAAAACCGTTTTTAAACGAGAAGCATCTCGAAATGTCCTAAAACGCGCATCTGAAAATTTTCGTGCACAGGTGCCGTAGATGCACACGAAAATCCGTCCGGAGCCGTTTCGAGCGCCGAACTGCCTGAAGTGTTTTCCAGACCCTAGAAACTCCCCAAAACCGTTTTTAACAGAAAAGCATCTCGAAATGTCCTAAAACGCGCATCTGAACATTTTCGTGCACAGGTGCCGTAGATGCGCACGAAAATCCGTCCGAAGCAGTTTCGAGCGCCGAACTGCCTGAAGTGTTTTCCAGACCCTAGAAACTCCCCAAAACCGTTTTTAAACGAAAAGCATCTCGAAATGTCCTAAAACGCGCATCTGAACATTTTCGTGCACTGGTGCCGTTGATGCGCACGAAAATCCGTCCGGAGCAGTTTCGAGCGCCGAACTGCCTGAAGTGTTTTCCAGACCCTAGAAACTCCCTAAAACCGTTTTTAACAGAAAAGCATCTCGAAATGTCCTAAAACGCGCATCTGAACATTTTCGTGCACAGGTGCCGTAGATGCGCACGAAAATCCGTCCGAAGCAGTTTCGAGCGCCGAACTGCCTGAAGTGTTTTCCAGACCCTAGAAACTCCCCAAAACCGTTTTTAACAGAAAAGCATCTCGAAATGTCCTAAAACGCGCATCTGAACATTTTCGTGCACAGGTGCCGTTGATGCGCACGAAAATCCGTCCGGAGCAGTTTCGAGCGCCGAACTGCCTGAAGTGTTTTCCAGACCCTAGAAACTCCCCAAAACCGTTTTTAAACGAAAAGCATCTCGAAATGTCCTAAAACGCGCATCTGAACATTTTCGTGCACTGGTGCCGTTGATGCGCACGAAAATCCGTCCGGAGCAGTTTCGAGCGCCGAACTGCCTGAAGTGTTTTCCAGACCCTAGAAACTCCCTAAAACCGTTTTTAACAGAAAAGCATCTCGAAATGTCCTAAAACGCGCATCTGAACATTTTCGTGCACAGGTGCCGTAGATGCGCACGAAAATCCGTCCGAAGCAGTTTCGAGCGCCGAACTGCCTGAAGTGTTTTCCAGACCCTAGAAACTCCCCAAAACCGTTTTTAACAGAAAAGCATCTCGAAATGTCCTAAAACGCGCATCTGAACATTTTCGTGCACAGGTGCCGTTGATGCGCACGAAAATCCGTCCGGAGCAGTTTCGAGCGCCGAACTGCCTGAAGTGTTTTCCAGACCCTAGAAACTCCCCAAAACCGTTTTTAAACGAAAAGCATCTCGAAATGTCCTAAAACGCGCATCTGAAAATTTTCGTGCACAGGTGCCGTAGATGCGCACGAAAATCCGTCCGAAGCAGTTTCGAGCGCCGAACTGCCTGAAGTGTTTTCCAGACCCTAGAAACTCCCCAAAACCGTTTTTAACAGAAAAGCATCTCGAAATGTCCTAAAACGCGCATCTGAACATTTTCGTGCACAGGTGCCGTTGATGCGCACGAAAATCCGTCCGGAGCAGTTTCGAGAGCCGAACTGCCTGAAGTGTTTTCCAGACCCTAGAAACTCCCCAAAACCGTTTTTAATAGAAAAGCATCTCGAAATGTCCTAAAACGCGCATCTGAACATTTTCGTGCACAGGTGCCGTAGATGCGCACGAAAATCCGTCCGGAGCAGTTTCGAGCGCCGAACTGCCTGAAGTGTTTTCCAGACCCTAGAAACTCCCCTAAACCGTTTTTAACAGAAAAGCATCTCGAAATGTCCTAAAATGCGCATCTGAACATTTTCGTGCACAGGTGCCGTAGATGCGTACGAAAATCTGTCCGGAGCCGTTTCGAGCGCCGAACTGCCTGAAGTGTTTTCCAGACCCTAGAAACTCCCCAAAACCGTTTTTAACAGAAAAGCATCTCGAAATGTCCTAAAACGCGCATCTGAACATTTTCGTGCACAGGTGCCTAGATGCGCACGAAAATCCGTCCGGAGCAGTTTCGAGCGCCGAACTGCCTGAAGTGTTTTCCAGACCCTAGAAACTCCCCAAAACCGTTTTTAACAGAAAAGCATCTCGAAATGTCCTAAAACGCGCATCTGAACATTTTCGTGCACAGGTGCCGTTGATGCGCACGAAAATCCGTCCGGAGCAGTTTCGAGAGCCGAACTGCCTGAAGTGTTTTCCAGACCCTCGAAACTCCCTAAAACCGTTTTTAACAGAAAAGCATCTCGAAATGTCCTAAAACGCGCATCTGAACATTTTCGTGCATAGGTGCCGTTGATGCGCACGAAAATCCGTCCGGAGCAGTTTCGAGAGCCGAACTGCCTGAAGTGTTTTCCAGACCCTAGAAACTCCCCAAAACCGTTTTTAACAGAAAAGCATCTCGAAATGTCCTAAAACGCGCATCTGAACATTTTCGTGCACAGGTGCCGTAGATGCGCACGAAAATCCGTCCGGAGCAGTTTCGAGCGCCGAACTGCCTGAAGTGTTTTCCAGACCCTAGAAACTCTCCAAAACCGTTTCTAAACGAAAAGCATCTCGAAATGTCCTAAAACGCGCATCTGAAAATTTTCGTGCACAGGTGCCGTAGATGCGCACGAAAATCCGCCCGGAGCCGTTTCGAGCGCCGAACTGCCTGAAGTGTTTTCCAGACCCTAGAAACTCCCCAAAACCGTTTTTAACAGAAAAGCATCTCGAAATGTCCTAAAACGCGAATCTGAACATTTTCGTGCACAGGTGCCGTAGATGCGTACGAAAATCCGTCCGGAGCAGTTTCGAGCGCCGAACTGCCTGAAGTGTTTTCCAGACCCTAGAAACTCCCCAAAACCGTTTTTAAACGAAAAGCATCTCGAAATGTCCTAAAACGCGCATCTGAAAATTTTCGTGCACAGGTGCCGTAGATGCGCACGAAAATCCGCCCGGAGCCGTTTCGAGCGCCGAACTGCCTGAAGTGTTTTCCAGACCCCAGAAACTCCCCAAAACCGTTTTTAACAGAAAAGCATCTCGAAATGTCCTAAAACGCGCATCTGAACATTTTCGTGCACAGGTGCCGTAGATGCGCACGAAAATCCGTCCGGAGCAGTTTCGAGCGCCGAACTGCCTGAAGTGTTTTCCAGACCCTAGAAACTCCCCAAAACCGTTTTTAACAGAAAAGCATCTCGAAATGTCCTAAAACGCGAATCTGAACATTTTCGTGCACAGGTGCCGTAGATGCGCACGAAAATCCGTCCGGAGCAGTTTCGAGCGCCGAACTGCCTGAAGTGTTTTCCAGACCCTAGAAACTCCCCAAAACCGTTTTTAAACGAAAAGCATCTCGAAATGTCCTAAAACGCGCATCTGAAAATTTTCGTGCACAGGTGCCGTAGATGCGCACGAAAATCCGCCCGGAGCCGTTTCGAGCGCCGAACTGCCTGAAGTGTTTTTCAGACCCTAGAAACTCCCCAAAACCGTTTTTAACAGAAAAGCATCTCGAAATGTCCTAAAATGCGCATCTGAACATTTTCGTGCACAGGTGCCGTAGATGCGTACGAAAATCTGTCCGGAGTCATTTCGAGCGCCGAACTGCCTGAAGTGTTTTCCAGACCCTAGAAACTCCCCAAAACCGTTTTTAACAGAAAAGCATCTCGAAATGTCCTAAAACGCGAATCTGAACATTTTCGTGCACAGGTGCCGTAGATGCGTACGAAAATCCGTCCGGAGCAGTTTCGAGCGCCGAACTGCCTGAAGTGTTTTCCAGACCCTAGAAACTCCCCAAAACCGTTTTTAAACGAAAAGCATCTCGAAATGTCCTAAAACGCGCATCTGAAAATTTTCGTGCACAGGTGCCGTAGATGCGCACGAAAATCCGCCCGGAGCCGTTTCGAGCGCCGAACTGCCTGAAGTGTTTTCCAGAACCTAGAAACTCCCTAAAACCGTTTTTAACAGAAAAGCATCTCGAAATGTCCTAAAACGCGCATCTGAACATTTTCGTGCACAGGTGCCGTAGATGCGCACGAAAATCCGTCCGGAGCAGTTTCGAGCGCCGAACTGCCTGAAGTGTTTTCCAGACCCTAGAAACTCCCCAAAACCGTTTTTAACAGAAAAGCATCTCGAAATGTCCTAAAACGCGCATCTGAACATTTTCGTGCACAGGTGCCGTAGATGCGCACGAAAATCCGTCCGGAGCTGTTTCGAGCGCCGAACTGCCTGAAGTGTTTTTTAGACCCTAGAAACTCCCCAAAACCGTTTTTAACAGAAAAGCATCTCGAAATGTCCTAAAACGAGCATCTGAACATTTTCGTGCACAGGTGCCGTTGATGCGCACGAAAATCCGTCCGGAGCAGTTTCGAGAGACGAACTGCCTGAAGTGTTTTCCAGACCCTAGAAACTCCCCAAAACCGTTTTTAACAGAAAAGCATCTCGAAATGTCCTAAAACGCGAATCTGAACATTTTCGTGCATAGGTGCCGTAGATGCGCACGAAAATCCGTCCGGAGCAGTTTCGAGCGCCGAACTGCCTGAAGTGTTTTCCAGACCCTAGAAACTTCCCAAAACTGTTTTTAACAGAAAAGCATCTCGAAATGTCCTAAAACGCGCATCTGAACATTTTCGTGCACAGGTGCCGTAGATGCGCACGAAAATCCGTCCGGAGCAGTTTCGAGCGCCGAACTGCCTGAAGTGTTTTCCAGACCCTAGAAACTCCCCAAAACCGTTTTTAAACGAAAAGCATCTCGAAATGTCCTAAAACGCGCATCTGAAAATTTTCGTGCACAGGTGCCGTAGATGCGCACGAAAATCCGTCCGAAGCAGTTTCGAGCGCCGAACTGCCTGAAGTGTTTTCCAGACCCTAGAAACTCCCCAAAACCGTTTTTAACAGAAAAGCATCTCGAAATGTCCTAAAACGCGCATCTGAACATTTTCGTGCACAGGTGCCGTTGATGCGCACGAAAATCCGTCCGGAGCAGTTTCGAGTGCCGAACTGCCTGAAGTGTTTTCCAGACCCTAGAAACTCCCCAAAACCGTTTTTAACAGAAAAGCATCTCGAAATGTCCTAAAACGCGCATCTGAACATTTTCGTGCACAGGTGCCGTAGATGCGCACGAAAATCCGTCCGGAGCAGTTTCGAGCGCCGAACTGCCTGAAGTGTTTTCCAGACCCTAGAAACTCCCCAAAACCGTTTTTAACAGAAAAGCATCTCGAAATGTCCTAAAACGCGCATCTGAACATTTTCGTGCACAGGTGCCGTTGATGCGCACGAAAATCCGTCCGGAGCAGTTTCGAGAGCCGAACTGCCTGAAGTGTTTTCCAGACCCTAGAAACTCCCCAAAACCGTTTTTAACAGAAAAGCATCTCGAAATGTCCTAAAACGCGCATCTGAACATTTTCGTGCACAGGTGCCGTAGATGCGCACGAAAATCCGTCCGGAGCAGTTTCGAGAGCCGAACTGCCTGAAGTGTTTTCCAGACCCTAGAAACTCCCCAAAACCGTTTTTAACAGAAAAGCATCTCGAAATGTCCTAAAACGCGCATCTGAACATTTTCGTGCACAGGTGCCGTAGATGCGCACGAAAATCCGTCCGGAGCAGTTTCGAGCGCCGAACTGCCTGAAGTGTTTTCCAGACCCTAGAAACTCTCCAAAACCGTTTCTAAACGAAAAGCATCTCGAAATGTCCTAAAACGCGCATCTGAAAATTTTCGTGCACAGGTGCCGTAGATGCGCACGAAAATCCGCCCGGAGCCGTTTCGAGCGCCGAACTGCCTGAAGTGTTTTCCAGACCCTAGAAACTACCCAAAACCGTTTTTAAACGAAAAGCATCTCGAAATGTCCTAAAACGCGCATCTGAAAATTTTCGTGCACAGGTGCCGTAGATGCACACGAAAATCCGTCCGGAGCCGTTTCGAGCGCCGAACTGCCTGAAGTGTTTTCCAGACCCTAGAAACTTCCCAAAACTGTTTTTAACAGAAAAGCATCTCGAAATGTCCTAAAACGCGCATCTGAACATTTTCGTGCACAGGTGCCGTAGATGCACACGAAAATCCGTCCGGAGCCGTTTCGAGCGCCGAACTGCCTGAAGTGTTTTCCAGACCCTAGAAACTTCCCAAAACTGTTTTTAACAGAAAAGCATCTCGAAATGTCCTAAAACGCGCATCTGAACATTTTCGTGCACAGGTGCCGTAGATGCGTACGAAAATCCATCCGGAGCCGTTTCGAGCGCCGAACTGCCTGAAGTGTTTTCCAGACCCTAGAAAATCCCCAAAACCGTTTTTAACAGAAAAGCATCTCGAAATGTCCTAAAACGCGCATCTGAACATTTTCGTGCACAGGTGCCGTAGATGCGCACGAAAATCCGTCCGGAGCCGTTTCGAGCGCCGAACTGCCTGAAGTGTTTTCCAGACCCTAGAAACTCCCCAAAACCGTTTTTAAACGAAAAGCATCTCGAAATGTCCTAAAACGCGCATCTGAAAATTTTCGTGCACAGGTGCCGTAGATGCGCACGAAAATCCGTCCGGAGCCGTTTCGAGCGCCGAACTGCCTGAAGTGTTTTCCAGACCCTAGAAACTCCCTAAAACCGTTTTTAACAGAAAAGCATCTCGAAATGTCCTAAAACGCGCATCTGAAAATTTTCGTGCACAGGTGCCGTAGATGCGCACGAAAATCCGCCCGGAGCCGTTTCGAGCGCCGAACTGCCTGAAGTGTTTTCCAGACCCCAGAAACTCCCCAAAACCGTTTTTAACAGAAAAGCATCTCGAAATGTCCTAAAACGCGCATCTGAACATTTTCGTGCACAGGTGCCGTAGATGCGCACGAAAATCCGTCCGGAGCAGTTTCGAGCGCCGAACTGCCTGAAGTGTTTTCCAGACCCTAGAAACTCCCCAAAACCGTTTTTAACAGAAAAGCATCTCGAAATGTCCTAAAACGCGAATCTGAACATTTTCGTGCACAGGTGCCGTAGATGCGCACGAAAATCCGTCCGGAGCAGTTTCGAGCGCCGAACTGCCTGAAGTGTTTTCCAGACCCTAGAAACTCCCCAAAACCGTTTTTAAACGAAAAGCATCTCGAAATGTCCTAAAACGCGCATCTGAAAATTTTCGTGCACAGGTGCCGTAGATGCGCACGAAAATCCGCCCGGAGCCGTTTCGAGCGCCGAACTGCCTGAAGTGTTTTTCAGACCCTAGAAACTCCCCAAAACCGTTTTTAACAGAAAAGCATCTCGAAATGTCCTAAAATGCGCATCTGAACATTTTCGTGCACAGGTGCCGTAGATGCGTACGAAAATCTGTCCGGAGTCATTTCGAGCGCCGAACTGCCTGAAGTGTTTTCCAGACCCTAGAAACTCCCCAAAACCGTTTTTAACAGAAAAGCATCTCGAAATGTCCTAAAACGCGAATCTGAACATTTTCGTGCACAGGTGCCGTAGATGCGTACGAAAATCCGTCCGGAGCAGTTTCGAGCGCCGAACTGCCTGAAGTGTTTTCCAGACCCTAGAAACTCCCCAAAACCGTTTTTAAACGAAAAGCATCTCGAAATGTCCTAAAACGCGCATCTGAAAATTTTCGTGCACAGGTGCCGTAGATGCGCACGAAAATCCGCCCGGAGCCGTTTCGAGCGCCGAACTGCCTGAAGTGTTTTCCAGAACCTAGAAACTCCCTAAAACCGTTTTTAACAGAAAAGCATCTCGAAATGTCCTAAAACGCGCATCTGAACATTTTCGTGCACAGGTGCCGTAGATGCGCACGAAAATCCGTCCGGAGCAGTTTCGAGCGCCGAACTGCCTGAAGTGTTTTCCAGACCCTAGAAACTCCCCAAAACCGTTTTTAACAGAAAAGCATCTCGAAATGTCCTAAAACGCGCATCTGAACATTTTCGTGCACAGGTGCCGTAGATGCGCACGAAAATCCGTCCGGAGCTGTTTCGAGCGCCGAACTGCCTGAAGTGTTTTTTAGACCCTAGAAACTCCCCAAAACCGTTTTTAACAGAAAAGCATCTCGAAATGTCCTAAAACGAGCATCTGAACATTTTCGTGCACAGGTGCCGTTGATGCGCACGAAAATCCGTCCGGAGCAGTTTCGAGAGACGAACTGCCTGAAGTGTTTTCCAGACCCTAGAAACTCCCCAAAACCGTTTTTAACAGAAAAGCATCTCGAAATGTCCTAAAACGCGAATCTGAACATTTTCGTGCATAGGTGCCGTAGATGCGCACGAAAATCCGTCCGGAGCAGTTTCGAGCGCCGAACTGCCTGAAGTGTTTTCCAGACCCTAGAAACTTCCCAAAACTGTTTTTAACAGAAAAGCATCTCGAAATGTCCTAAAACGCGCATCTGAACATTTTCGTGCACAGGTGCCGTAGATGCGTACGAAAATCCATCCGGAGCCGTTTCGAGCGCCGAACTGCCTGAAGTGTTTTCCAGACCCTAGAAACTCCCCAAAACCGTTTTTAACAGAAAAGCATCTCGAAATGTCCTAAAACGCGCATCTGAACATTTTCGTGCACAGGTGCCGTAGATGCGCACGAAAATCCGTCCGGAGCCGTTTCGAGCGCCGAACTGCCTGAAGTGTTTTCCAGACCCTAGAAACTCCCCAAAACCGTTTTTAAACGAAAAGCATCTCGAAATGTCCTAAAACGCGCAACTGAAAATTTTCGTGCACAGGTGCCGTAGATGCGCACGAAAATCCGTCCGGAGCCGTTTCGAGCGCCGAACTGCCTGAAGTGTTTTCCAGACCCTAGAAACTCCCTAAAACCGTTTTTAACAGAAAAGCATCTCGAAATGTCCTAAAACGCGCATCTGAACATTTTCGTGCACAGGTGCCGTTGATGCGCACGAAAATCCGTCCGGAGCAGTTTCGAGCGCCGAACTGCCTGAAGTGTTTTCCAGACCCTAGAAACTCCCCAAAACCGTTTTTAACAGAAAAGCATCTCGAAATGTCCTAAAACGCGCATCTGAACATTTTCGTGCACAGGTGCCGTAGATGCGCACGAAAATCCGTCCGGAGCTGTTTCGAGCGCCGAACTGCCTGAAGTGTTTTTTAGACCCTAGAAACTCCCCAAAACCGTTTTTAACAGAAAAGCATCTCGAAATGTCCTAAAACGAGCATCTGAACATTTTCGTGCACAGGTGCCGTTGATGCGCACGAAAATCCGTCCGGAGCAGTTTCGAGAGACGAACTGCCTGAAGTGTTTTCCAGACCCTAGAAACTCCCCAAAACCGTTTTTAACAGAAAAGCATCTCGAAATGTCCTAAAACGCGAATCTGAACATTTTCGTGCATAGGTGCCGTAGATGCGCACGAAAATCCGTCCGGAGCAGTTTCGAGCGCCGAACTGCCTGAAGTGTTTTCCAGACCCTAGAAACTTCCCAAAACTGTTTTTAACAGAAAAGCATCTCGAAATGTCCTAAAACGCGCATCTGAACATTTTCGTGCACAGGTGCCGTAGATGCGTACGAAAATCCATCCGGAGCCGTTTCGAGCGCCGAACTGCCTGAAGTGTTTTCCAGACCCTAGAAACTCCCCAAAACCGTTTTTAACAGAAAAGCATCTCGAAATGTCCTAAAACGCGCATCTGAACATTTTCGTGCACAGGTGCCGTAGATGCGCACGAAAATCCGTCCGGAGCCGTTTCGAGCGCCGAACTGCCTGAAGTGTTTTCCAGACCCTAGAAACTCCCCAAAACCGTTTTTAAACGAAAAGCATCTCGAAATGTCCTAAAACGCGCAACTGAAAATTTTCGTGCACAGGTGCCGTAGATGCGCACGAAAATCCGTCCGGAGCCGTTTCGAGCGCCGAACTGCCTGAAGTGTTTTCCAGACCCTAGAAACTCCCTAAAACCGTTTTTAACAGAAAAGCATCTCGAAATGTCCTAAAACGCGCATCTGAACATTTTCGTGCACAGGTGCCGTTGATGCGCACGAAAATCCGTCCGGAGCAGTTTCGAGCGCCGAACTGCCTGAAGTGTTTTCCAGACCCTAGAAACTCCCCAAAACCGTTTTTAACAGAAAAGCATCTCGAAATGTCCTAAAACGCGCATCTGAACATTTTCGTGCACAGGTGCCGTTGATGCGCACGAAAATCCGTCCGGAGCAGTTTCGAGCGCCGAACTGCCTGAAGTGTTTTCCAGACCCGAGAAACTCCCTAAAACCGTTTCTAAACGAAAAGCATCTCGAAATGTCCTAAAACGCGCATCTGAACATTTTCGTGCACAGGTGCCGTTGATGCGCACGAAAATCCGTCCGGAGCAGTTTCGAGAGCCGAACTGCCTGAAGTGTTTTCCAGACCCTAGAAACTCCCCAAAACCGTTTTTAACAGAAAAGCATCTCGAAATGTCCTAAAACGCGCATCTGAACATTTTCGTGCACAGGTGCCGTTGATGCGCACGAAAATCCGTCCGGAGCAGTTTCGAGCGCCGAACTGCCTGAAGTGTTTTCCAGACCCTAGAAACTACCCAAAACTGTTTTTAAACGAAAAGCATCTCGAAATGTCCTAAAACGCGCATATGAAAATTTTCGTGCACAGGTGCCGTAGATGCACACGAAAATCCGTCCGGAGCCGTTTCGAGCGCCGAACTGCCTGAAGTGTTTTCCAGACCCTAGAAACTTCCCAAAACTGTTTTTAACATAAAAGCATCTCGAAATGTCCTAAAACGCGCATCTGAACATTTTCGTGCACAGGTGCCGTAGATGCGTACGAAAATCCATCCGGAGCAGTTTCGAGCGCCGAACTGCCTGAAGTGTTTTCCAGACCCTAGAAACTACCCAAAACCGTTTTTAAACGAAAAGCATCTCGAAATGTCCTAAAACGCGCATCTGAAAATTTTCGTGCACAGGTGCCGTAGATGCACACGAAAATCCGTCCGGAGCCGTTTCGAGCGCCGAACTGCCTGAAGTGTTTTCCAGACCCTAGAAACTTCCCAAAACTGTTTTTAACAGAAAAGCATCTCGAAATGTCCTAAAACGCGCATCTGAACATTTTCGTGCACAGGTGCCGTAGATGCACACGAAAATCCGTCCGGAGCCGTTTCGAGCGCCGAACTGCCTGAAGTGTTTTCCAGACCCTAGAAACTTCCCAAAACTGTTTTTAACAGAAAAGCATCTCGAAATGTCCTAAAACGCGCATCTGAACATTTTCGTGCACAGGTGCCGTAGATGCGTACGAAAATCCATCCGGAGCCGTTTCGAGCGCCGAACTGCCTGAAGTGTTTTCCAGACCCTAGAAAATCCCCAAAACCGTTTTTAACAGAAAAGCATCTCGAAATGTCCTAAAACGCGCATCTGAACATTTTCGTGCACAGGTGCCGTAGATGCGCACGAAAATCCGTCCGGAGCCGTTTCGAGCGCCGAACTGCCTGAAGTGTTTTCCAGACCCTAGAAACTCCCCAAAACCGTTTTTAAACGAAAAGCATCTCGAAATGTCCTAAAACGCGCATCTGAAAATTTTCGTGCACAGGTGCCGTAGATGCGCACGAAAATCCGTCCGGAGCCGTTTCGAGCGCCGAACTGCCTGAAGTGTTTTCCAGACCCTAGAAACTCCCTAAAACCGTTTTTAACAGAAAAGCATCTCGAAATGTCCTAAAACGCGCATCTGAACATTTTCGTGCACAGGTGCCGTTGATGCGCACGAAAATCCGTCCGGAGCAGTTTCGAGCGCCGAACTGCCTAAAGTGTTTTCCAGACCCTAGAAACTCCCCAAAACCGTTTTTAACAGAAAAGCATCTCGAAATGTCCTAAAACGCGCATCTGAACATTTTCGTGCACAGGTGCCGTTGATGCGCACGAAAATCCGTCCGGAGCAGTTTCGAGCGCCGAACTGCCTGAAGTGTTTTCCAGACCCTAGAAACTACCGAAAACCGTTTTTAAACGAAAAGCATCTCGAAATGTCCTAAAACGCGCATCTGAAAATTTTCGTGCACAGGTGCCGTAGATGCACACGAAAATCCGTCCGGAGCCGTTTCGAGCGCCGAACTGCCTGAAGTGTTTTCCAGACCCTAGAAACTCCCCAAAACCGTTTTTAAACGAAAAGCATCTCGAAATGTCCTAAAACGCGCATCTGAAAATTTTCGTGCACAGGTGCCGTAGATGCGCACGAAAATCCGTCCGGAGCCGTTTCGAGCGCCGAACTGCCTGAAGTGTTTTCCAGACCCTAGAAACTCCCTAAAACCGTTTTTAACAGAAAAGCATCTCGAAATGTCCTAAAACGCGCATCTGAACATTTTCGTGCACAGGTGCCGTTGATGCGCACGAAAATCCGTCCGGAGCAGTTTCGAGCGCCGAACTGCCTAAAGTGTTTTCCAGACCCTAGAAACTCCCCAAAACCGTTTTTAACAGAAAAGCATCTCGAAATGTCCTAAAACGCGCATCTGAACATTTTCGTGCACAGGTGCCGTTGATGCGCACGAAAATCCGTCCGGAGCAGTTTCGAGCGCCGAACTGCCTGAAGTGTTTTCCAGACCCTAGAAACTACCGAAAACCGTTTTTAAACGAAAAGCATCTCGAAATGTCCTAAAACGCGCATCTGAAAATTTTCGTGCACAGGTGCCGTAGATGCACACGAAAATCCGTCCGGAGCCGTTTCGAGCGCCGAACTGCCTGAAGTGTTTTCCAGACCCTAGAAACTCCCCAAAACCGTTTTTAAACGAAAAGCATCTCGAAATGTCCTAAAACGCGCATCTGAACATTTTCGTGCACAGGTGCCGTAGATGCGCACGAAAATCCGTCCGGAGCAGTTTCGAGCGCCGAACTGCCTGAAGTGTTTTCCAGACCCTAGAAACTCCCCAAAACCGTTTTTAACAGAAAAGCATCTCGAAATGTCCTAAAACGCGAATCTGAACATTTTCGTGCACAGGTGCCGTTGATGCGCACGAAAATCCGTCCGGAGCAGTTTCGAGAGCCGAACTGCCTGAAGTGTTTTCCAGACCCTAGAAACTCCCTAAAACCGTTTTTAACAGAAAAGCATCTCGAAATGTCCTAAAACGCGCATCTGAAAATTTTCGTGCACAGGTGCCGTAGATGCACACGAAAATCCGTCCGGAGCCGTTTCGAGCGCCGAACTGCCTGAAGTGTTTTCCAGACCCTAGAAACTCCCCAAAACCGTTTTTAACAGAAAAGCATCTCGAAATGTCCTAAAACGCGCATCTGAACATTTTCGTGCACAGGTGCCGTAGATGCGCACGAAAATCCGTCCGGAGCAGTTTCGAGCGCCGAACTGCCTGAAGTGTTTTCTAGACCCTAGAAACTCCCCGAAACCGTTTTTAACAGAAAAGCATCTCGAAATGTCGTAAAACGCGCATCTGAACGTTTTCGTGCACAGGTGCCGTTGATGCGCACGAAAATCCGTCCGGAGCAGTTTCGAGCGCCGAACTGCCTGAAGTGTTTTCCAGACCCTAGAAACTCCCCAAAACCGTTTTTAAACGAAAAGCATCTCGAAATGTCCTAAAACGCGCATCTGAAAATTTTCGTGCACAGGTGCTGTAGATGCACACGAAAATCCGTCCGGAGCCGTTTCGAGCGCCGAACTGCCTGAAGTGTTTTCCAGACCCTAGAAACTCCCCAAAACCGTTTTTAACAGAAAAGCATCTCGAAATGTCCTAAAACGCGCATCTGAACATTTTCGTGCACAGGTGCCGTTGATGCGCACGAAAATCCGTCCGGAGCAGTTTCGAGCGCCGAACTGCCTGAAGTGTTTTCCAGACCCTAGAAACTCCCCAAAACCGTTTTTAAACGAGAAGCATCTCGAAATGTCCTAAAACGCGCATCTGAAAATTTTCGTGCACAGGTGCCGTAGATGCACACGAAAATCCGTCCGGAGCCGTTTCGAGCGCCGAACTGCCTGAAGTGTTTTCCAGACCCTAGAAACTCCCCAAAACCGTTTTTAACAGAAAAGCATCTCGAAATGTCCTAAAACGCGCATCTGAACATTTTCGTGCACAGGTGCCGTAGATGCGCACGAAAATCCGTCCGAAGCAGTTTCGAGCGCCGAACTGCCTGAAGTGTTTTCCAGACCCTAGAAACTCCCCAAAACCGTTTTTAACAGAAAAGCATCTCGAAATGTCCTAAAACGCGCATCTGAACATTTTCGTGCACAGGTGCCGTTGATGCGCACGAAAATCCGTCCGGAGCAGTTTCGAGCGCCGAACTGCCTGAAGTGTTTTCCAGACCCTAGAAACTCCCCAAAACCGTTTTTAACAAAAAAGCATCTCGAAATGTCCTAAAACGCGCATCTGAACATTTTCGTGCACAGGTGCCGTAGATGCGCACGAAAATCCGTCCGGAGCAGTTTCGAGCGCCGAACTGCCTGAAGTGTTTTCCAGACCCTAGAAACTCCCCAAAACCGTTTTTAAACGAAAAGCATCTCGAAATGTCCTAAAACGCGCATCTGAAAATTTTCGTGCACAGGTGCCGTAGATGCGCACGAAAATCCGTCCGAAGCAGTTTCGAGCGCCGAACTGCCTGAAGTGTTTTCCAGACCCTAGAAACTCCCCAAAACCGTTTTTAACAGAAAAGCATCTCGAAATGTCCTAAAACGCGCATCTGAACATTTTCGTGCACAGGTGCCGTTGATGCGCACGAAAATCCGTCCGGAGCAGTTTCGAGTGCCGAACTGCCTGAAGTGTTTTCCAGACCCTAGAAACTCCCCAAAACCGTTTTTAACAGAAAAGCATCTCGAAATGTCCTAAAACGCGCATCTGAACATTTTCGTGCACAGGTGCCTAGATGCGCACGAAAATCCGTCCGGAGCAGTTTCGAGCGCCGAACTGCCTGAAGTGTTTTCCAGACCCTAGAAACTCCCCAAAACCGTTTTTAACAGAAAAGCATCTCGAAATGTCCTAAAACGCGCATCTGAAAATTTTCGTGCACAGGTGCCGTTGATGCGCACGAAAATCCGTCCGGAGCAGTTTCGAGAGCCGAACTGCCTGAAGTGTTTTCCAGACCCTCGAAACTCCCTAAAACCGTTTTTAACAGAAAAGCATCTCGAAATGTCCTAAAACGCGCATCTGAACATTTTCGTGCATAGGTGCCGTTGATGCGCACGAAAATCCGTCCGGAGCAGTTTCGAGAGCCGAACTGCCTGAAGTGTTTTCCAGACCCTAGAAACTCCCCAAAACCGTTTTTAACAGAAAAGCATCTCGAAATGTCCTAAAACGCGCATCTGAACATTTTCGTGCACAGGTGCCGTAGATGCGCACGAAAATCCGTCCGGAGCAGTTTCGAGCGCCGAACTGCCTGAAGTGTTTTCCAGACCCTAGAAACTCTCCAAAACCGTTTCTAAACGAAAAGCATCTCGAAATGTCCTAAAACGCGCATCTGAAAATTTTCGTGCACAGGTGCCGTAGATGCGCACGAAAATCCGCCCGGAGCCGTTTCGAGCGCCGAACTGCCTGAAGTGTTTTCCAGACCCTAGAAACTCCCCAAAACCGTTTTTAACAGAAAAGCATCTCGAAATGTCCTAAAACGCGAATCTGAACATTTTCGTGCACAGGTGCCGTAGATGCGTACGAAAATCCGTCCGGAGCAGTTTCGAGCGCCGAACTGCCTGAAGTGTTTTCCAGACCCTAGAAACTCCCCAAAACCGTTTTTAAACGAAAAGCATCTCGAAATGTCCTAAAACGCGCATCTGAAAATTTTCGTGCACAGGTGCCGTAGATGCGCACGAAAATCCGCCCGGAGCCGTTTCGAGCGCCGAACTGCCTGAAGTGTTTTCCAGACCCTAGAAACTCCCCAAAACCGTTTTTAACAGAAAAGCATCTCGAAATGTCCTAAAACGCGCATCTGAACATTTTCGTGCACAGGTGCCGTAGATGCGCACGAAAATCCGTCCGGAGCAGTTTCGAGCGCCGAACTGCCTGAAGTGTTTTCCAGACCCTAGAAACTCCCCAAAACCGTTTTTAAACGAAAAGCATCTCGAAATGTCCTAAAACGCGCATCTGAACATTTTCGTGCACTGGTGCCGTTGATGCGCACGAAAATCCGTCCGGAGCAGTTTCGAGCGCCGAACTGCCTGAAGTGTTTTCCAGACCCTAGAAACTCCCTAAAACCGTTTTTAACAGAAAAGCATCTCGAAATGTCCTAAAACGCGCATCTGAACATTTTCGTGCACAGGTGCCGTAGATGCGCACGAAAATCCGTCCGGAGCAGTTTCGAGCGCCGAACTGCCTGAAGTGTTTTCCAGACCCTAGAAACTCCCTAAAACCGTTTCTAAACGAAAAGCATCTCGAAATGTCCTAAAACGCGCATCTGAACATTTTCGTGCACAGGTGCCGTTGATGCGCACGAAAATCCGTCCGGAGCAGTTTCGAGAGCCGAACTGCTTGAAGTGTTTTCCAGACCCTAGAAACTCCCCAAAACCGTTTTTAACAGAAAAGCATCTCGAAATGTCCTAAAACGCGCATCTGAACATTTTCGTGCACAGGTGCCGTAGATGCGCACGAAAATCCGTCCGGAGCAGTTTCGAGCGCCGAACTGCCTGAAGTGTTTTCCAGACCCTAGAAACTCCCCAAAACCGTTTTTAAACGAAAAGCATCTCGAAATACCTAAAACGCGCATCTGAAAATTTTCGTGCACAGGTGCCGTAGATGCGCACGAAAATCCGTCCGGAGCAGTTTCGAGAGCCGAACTGCCTGAAGTGTTTTCCAGACCCTAGAAACTCCCCAAAACCGTTTTTAACAGAAAAGCATCTCGAAATGTCCTAAAACGCGCATCTGAACATTTTCGTGCACAAGTGCCGTAGATGCGCACGAAAATCCGTCCGGAGCAGTTTCGAGCGCCGAACTGCCTGAAGTGTTTTCCAGACCCTAGAAACTCCCCAAAACCGTTTTTAACAGAAAAGCATCTGGAAATGTCCTAAAATGCGCATCTGAACATTTTCGTGCACAGGTGCCGTAGATGCGTACGAAAATCTGTCCGGAGCCGTTTCGAGCGCCGAACTGCCTGAAGTGCTTTCCAGACCCTAGAAACTCCCCAAAACCGTTTCTAACAGAAAAGCATCTCGAAATGTCCTAAAACGCGCATCTGAACATTTTCGTGCACAGGTGCCGTTGATGCGTACGAAAATCCGTCCGGAGCAGTTTCGAGAGCCGAACTGCCTGAAGTGTTTTCCAGACCCTAGAAACTCCCCAAAACCGTTTTTAACAGAAAAGCATCTCGAAATGTCCTAAAACGCGCATCTGAAAATTTTCGTGCACAGGTGCCGTAGATGCGCACGAAAATCCGTCCGGAGCAGTTTCGAGCGCCGAACTGCCTGAAGTGTTTTCCAGACCCTAGAAACTCCCCAAAACCGTTTTTAAACGAAAAGCATCTCGAAATGTCCTAAAACGCGCATCTGAAAATTTTCGTGCACAGGTGCCGTAGATGCGCACGAAAATCCGCCCGGAGCCGTTTCGAGCGCCGAACTGCCTGAAGTATTTTTCAGACCCTAGAAACTCCCCAAAACCGTTTTTAACAGAAAAGCATCTCGAAATGTCCTAAAATGCGCATCTGAACATTTTCGTGCACAGGTGCCGTAGATGCGTACGAAAATCTGTCCGGAGCCATTTCGAGCGCCGAACTGCCTGAAGTGTTTTCCAGACCCTAGAAACTCCCCAAAACCGTTTTTAACAGAAAAGCATCTCGAAATGTCCTAAAACGCGAATCTGAACATTTTCGTGCACAGGTGCCGTAGATGCGTACGAAAATCCGTCCGGAGCAGTTTCGAGCGCCGAACTGCCTGAAGTGTTTTCCAGACCCTAGAAACTCCCCAAAACCGTTTTTAAACGAAAAGCATCTCGAAATGTCCTAAAACGCGCATCTGAAAATTTTCGTGCACAGGTGCCGTAGATGCGCACGAAAATCCGCCCGGAGCCGTTTCGAGCGCCGAACTGCCTGAAGTGTTTTCCAGACCCTAGAAACTCCCCAAAACCCTTTTTAACAGAAAAGCATCTCGAAATGTCCTAAAACGCGCATCTGAACATTTTCGTGCACAGGTGCCGTAGATGCGTACGAAAATCCGTCCGGATCATTTTCGAGCGCCGAACTGCCTGAACTGTTTTCCAGACCCTAGAAACTCCCCAAAACCGTTTTTAACAGAAAAGCATCTCGAAATGTCCTAAAACGCGCATCTGAACATTTTCGTGCACAGGTGCCGTAGATGCGCACGAAAATCCGTCCGGAGCAGTTTCGAGCGCCGAACTGCCTGAAGTGTTTTCCAGACCCTAGAAACTCCCCAAAACCGTTTTTAACAGAAAAGCATCTCGAAATGTCCTAAAACGCGCATCTGAACATTTTCGTGCACAGGTGCCGTAGATGCGCACGAAAATCCGTCCGGAGCCGTTTCGAGCGCCGAACTGCCTGAAGTGTTTTTTAGACCCTAGAAACTCCCCAAAACCGTTTTTAACAGAAAAGCATCTCGAAATGTCCTAAAACGCGCATCTGAACATTTTCGTGCACAGGTGCCGTAGATGCGCACGAAAATCCGTCCGGAGCAGTTTCGAGCGCCGAACTGCCTGAAGTGTTTTCCAGACCCTAGAAACTCCCCAAAACCGTTTTTAAACGAAAAGCATCTCGAAATGTCCTAAAACGCGCATCTGAACATTTTCGTGCACTGGTGCCGTTGATGCGCACGAAAATCCGTCCGGAGCAGTTTCGAGCGCCGAACTGCCTGAAGTGTTTTCCAGACCCTAGAAACTCCCTAAAACCGTTTTTAACAGAAAAGCATCTCGAAATGTCCTAAAACGCGCATCTGAACATTTTCGTGCACAGGTGCCGTAGATGCGCACGAAAATCCGTCCGGAGCAGTTTCGAGCGCCGAACTGCCTGAAGTGTTTTCCAGACCCTAGAAACTCCCTAAAACCGTTTCTAAACGAAAAGCATCTCGAAATGTCCTAAAACGCGCATCTGAACATTTTCGTGCACAGGTGCCGTTGATGCGCACGAAAATCCGTCCGGAGCAGTTTCGAGAGCCGAACTGCTTGAAGTGTTTTCCAGACCCTAGAAACTCCCCAAAACCGTTTTTAACAGAAAAGCATCTCGAAATGTCCTAAAACGCGCATCTGAACATTTTCGTGCACAGGTGCCGTAGATGCGCACGAAAATCCGTCCGGAGCAGTTTCGAGCGCCGAACTGCCTGAAGTGTTTTCCAGACCCTAGAAACTCCCCAAAACCGTTTTTAAACGAAAAGCATCTCGAAATACCTAAAACGCGCATCTGAAAATTTTCGTGCACAGGTGCCGTAGATGCGCACGAAAATCCGTCCGGAGCAGTTTCGAGAGCCGAACTGCCTGAAGTGTTTTCCAGACCCTAGAAACTCCCCAAAACCGTTTTTAACAGAAAAGCATCTCGAAATGTCCTAAAACGCGCATCTGAACATTTTCGTGCACAAGTGCCGTAGATGCGCACGAAAATCCGTCCGGAGCAGTTTCGAGCGCCGAACTGCCTGAAGTGTTTTCCAGACCCTAGAAACTCCCCAAAACCGTTTTTAACAGAAAAGCATCTGGAAATGTCCTAAAATGCGCATCTGAACATTTTCGTGCACAGGTGCCGTAGATGCGTACGAAAATCTGTCCGGAGCCGTTTCGAGCGCCGAACTGCCTGAAGTGCTTTCCAGACCCTAGAAACTCCCCAAAACCGTTTCTAACAGAAAAGCATCTCGAAATGTCCTAAAACGCGCATCTGAACATTTTCGTGCACAGGTGCCGTTGATGCGTACGAAAATCCGTCCGGAGCAGTTTCGAGAGCCGAACTGCCTGAAGTGTTTTCCAGACCCTAGAAACTCCCCAAAACCGTTTTTAACAGAAAAGCATCTCGAAATGTCCTAAAACGCGCATCTGAAAATTTTCGTGCACAGGTGCCGTAGATGCGCACGAAAATCCGTCCGGAGCAGTTTCGAGCGCCGAACTGCCTGAAGTGTTTTCCAGACCCTAGAAACTCCCCAAAACCGTTTTTAAACGAAAAGCATCTCGAAATGTCCTAAAACGCGCATCTGAAAATTTTCGTGCACAGGTGCCGTAGATGCGCACGAAAATCCGCCCGGAGCCGTTTCGAGCGCCGAACTGCCTGAAGTATTTTTCAGACCCTAGAAACTCCCCAAAACCGTTTTTAACAGAAAAGCATCTCGAAATGTCCTAAAATGCGCATCTGAACATTTTCGTGCACAGGTGCCGTAGATGCGTACGAAAATCTGTCCGGAGCCATTTCGAGCGCCGAACTGCCTGAAGTGTTTTCCAGACCCTAGAAACTCCCCAAAACCGTTTTTAACAGAAAAGCATCTCGAAATGTCCTAAAACGCGAATCTGAACATTTTCGTGCACAGGTGCCGTAGATGCGTACGAAAATCCGTCCGGAGCAGTTTCGAGCGCCGAACTGCCTGAAGTGTTTTCCAGACCCTAGAAACTCCCCAAAACCGTTTTTAAACGAAAAGCATCTCGAAATGTCCTAAAACGCGCATCTGAAAATTTTCGTGCACAGGTGCCGTAGATGCGCACGAAAATCCGCCCGGAGCCGTTTCGAGCGCCGAACTGCCTGAAGTGTTTTCCAGACCCTAGAAACTCCCCAAAACCCTTTTTAACAGAAAAGCATCTCGAAATGTCCTAAAACGCGCATCTGAACATTTTCGTGCACAGGTGCCGTAGATGCGTACGAAAATCCGTCCGGATCATTTTCGAGCGCCGAACTGCCTGAACTGTTTTCCAGACCCTAGAAACTCCCCAAAACCGTTTTTAACAGAAAAGCATCTCGAAATGTCCTAAAACGCGCATCTGAACATTTTCGTGCACAGGTGCCGTAGATGCGCACGAAAATCCGTCCGGAGCAGTTTCGAGCGCCGAACTGCCTGAAGTGTTTTCCAGACCCTAGAAACTCCCCAAAACCGTTTTTAACAGAAAAGCATCTCGAAATGTCCTAAAACGCGCATCTGAACATTTTCGTGCACAGGTGCCGTAGATGCGCACGAAAATCCGTCCGGAGCCGTTTCGAGCGCCGAACTGCCTGAAGTGTTTTTTAGACCCTAGAAACTCCCCAAAACCGTTTTTAACAGAAAAGCATCTCGAAATGTCCTAAAACGCGCATCTGAACATTTTCGTGCACAGGTGCCGTTGATGCGCACGAAAATCCGTCCGGAGCAGTTTCGAGCGCCGAACTGTCTGAAGTGTTTTCCAGACCCTAGAAACTCCCCAAAACCGTTTTTAACAGAAAAGCATCCCGAAATGTCCTAAAACGCGCATCTGAACATTTTCGTGCACAGGTGCCGTTGATGCGCATGAAAATCCGTCCGGAGCAGTTTCGAGCGCCGAACTGCCTAAAGTGTTTTCTAGACCCTAGAAACTCCCCAAAACCGTTTTTAACAGAAAAGCATCTCGAAATGTCCTAAAACGCGCATCTGAACATTTTCGTGCACAGGTGCCGTTGATGCGCACGAAAATCCGTCCGGAGCAGTTTCGAGAGCCGAACTGCCTGAAGTGTTTTCCAGACCCTAGAAACTCCCCAAAACCGTTTTTAACAGAAAAGCATCTCGAAATGTCCTAAAACGCGCATCTGAACATTTTCGTGCACAGGTGCCGTTGATGCGCACGAAAATCCGTCCGGAGCAGTTTCGAGCGCTGAACTGCCTGAAGTGTTTTCCAAACCCTAGAAACTACCCAAAACCGTTTTTAAACGAAAAGCATCTCGAAATGTCCTAAAACGCGCATCTGAAAATTTTCGTGCACAGGTGCCGTAGATGCACACGAAAATCCGTCCGGAGCCGTTTCGAGCGCCGAACTGCCTGAAGTGTTTTCCAGACCCTAGAAACTTCCCAAAACTGTTTTTAACAGAAAAGCATCTCGAAATGTCCTAAAACGCGCATCTGAACATTTTCGTGCACAGGTGCCGTAGATGCGCACGAAAATCCGTCCGGAGCAGTTTCGAGCGCCGAACTGCCTGAAGTGTTTTCCAGACCCTAGAAACTCCCCAAAACCGTTTTTAACAGAAAAGCATCTCGAAATGTCCTAAAACGCGCATCTGAACATTTTCGTGCACAGGTGCCGTAGATGCGCACGAAAATCCGTCCGGAGCCGTTTCGAGCGCCGAACTGCCTGAAGTGTTTTTTAGACCCTAGAAACTCCCCAAAACCGTTTTTAACAGAAAAGCATCTCGAAATGTCCTAAAACGCGCATCTGAACATTTTCGTGCACAGGTGCCGTTGATGCGCACGAAAATCCGTCCGGAGCAGTTTCGAGAGACGAACTGCCTGAAGTGTTTTCCAGACCCTAGAAACTCCCCAAAACCGTTTTTAACAGAAAAGCATCTCGAAATGTCCTAAAACGCGAATCTGAACATTTTCGTGCACAGGTGCCGTAGATGCGTACGAAAATCCGTCCGGAGCAGTTTCGAGCGCCGAACTGCCTGAGGTGTTTTCCAGACCCTAGAAACTCCCCAAAACCGTTTTTAACAGAAAAGCATCTCGAAATGTCCTAAAACGCGAATCTGAACATTTTCGTGCATAGGTGCCGTAGATGCGCACGAAAATCCGTCCGGAGCAGTTTCGAGCGCCGAACTGCCTGAAGTGTTTTCCAGACCCTAGAAACTTCCCAAAACTGTTTTTAACAGAAAAGCATCTCGAAATGTCCTAAAACGCGCATCTGAAAATTTTCGTGCACAGGTGCCGTAGATGCGTACGAAAATCCATCCGGAGCCGTTTCGAGCGCCGAACTGCCTCAAGTGTTTTCCAGACCCTAGAAACTCCCCAAAACCGTTTTTAACAGAAAAGCATCTCGAAATGTCCTAAAACGCGCATCTGAACATTTTCGTGCACAGGTGCCGTAGATGCGCACGAAAATCCGTCCGGAGCCGTTTCGAGCGCCGAACTGCCTGAAGTGTTTTCCAGACCCTAGAAACTCCCCAAAACCGTTTTTAAACGAAAAGCATCTCGAAATGTCCTAAAACGCGCAACTGAAAATTTTCGTGCACAGGTGCCGTAGATGCGCACGAAAATCCGTCCGGAGCCGTTTCGAGCGCCGAACTGCCTGAAGTGTTTTCCAGACCCTAGAAACTCCCTAAAACCGTTTTTAACAGAAAAGCATCTCGAAATGTCCTAAAACGCGCATCTGAACATTTTCGTGCACAGGTGCCGTTGATGCGCACGAAAATCCGTCCGGAGCAGTTTCGAGCGCCGAACTGTCTGAAGTGTTTTCCAGACCCTAGAAACTCCCCAAAACCGTTTTTAACAGAAAAGCATCCCGAAATGTCCTAAAACGCGCATCTGAACATTTTCGTGCACAGGTGCCGTTGATGCGCACGAAAATCCGTCCGGAGCAGTTTCGAGCGCCGAACTGCCTAAAGTGTTTTCCAGACCCGAGAAAACTCCCTAAAACCGTTTCTAAACGAAAAGCATCTCGAAATGTCCTAAAACGCGCATCTGAACATTTTCGTGCACAGGTGCCGTTGATGCGCACGAAAATCCGTCCGGAGCAGTTTCGAGAGCCGAACTGCCTGAAGTGTTTTCCAGACCCTAGAAACTCCCCAAAACCGTTTTTAACAGAAAAGCATCTCGAAATGTCCTAAAACGCGCATCTGAACATTTTCGTGCACAGGTGCCGTTGATGCGCACGAAAATCCGTCCGGAGCAGTTTCGAGCGCCGAACTGCCTGAAGTGTTTTCCAAACCCTAGAAACTACCCAAAACCGTTTTTAAACGAAAAGCATCTCGAAATGTCCTAAAACGCGCATCTGAAAATTTTCGTGCACAGGTGCCGTAGATGCACACGAAAATCCGTCCGGAGCCGTTTCGAGCGCCGAACTGCCTGAAGTGTTTTCCAGACCCTAGAAACTTCCCAAAACTGTTTTTAACAGAAAAGCATCTCGAAATGTCCTAAAACGCGCATCTGAACATTTTCGTGCACAGGTGCCGTAGATGCGTACGAAAATCCATCCGGAGCAGTTTCGAGCGCCGAACTGCCTGAAGTGTTTTCCAGACCCTAGAAACTACCCAAAACCGTTTTTAAACGAAAAGCATCTCGAAATGTCCTAAAACGCGCATCTGAAAATTTTCGTGCACAGGTGCCGTAGATGCACACGAAAATCCGTCCGGAGCCGTTTCGAGCGCCGAACTGCCTGAAGTGTTTTCCAGACCCTAGAAACTTCCCAAAACTGTTTTTAACAGAAAAGCATCTCGAAATGTCCTAAAACGCGCATCTGAACATTTTCGTGCACAAGTGCCGTAGATGCGTACGAAAATCCATCCGGAGCCGTTTCGAGCGCCGAACTGCCTGAAGTGTTTTCCAGACCCTAGAAACTCCCCAAAACCGTTTTTAACAGAAAAGCATCTCGAAATGTCCTAAAACGCGCATCTGAACATTTTCGTGCACAGGTGCCGTAGATGCGCACGAAAATCCGTCCGGAGCAGTTTCGAGAGCCGAACTGCCTGAAGTGTTTTCCAGACCCTAGAAACTACCCAAAACCGTTTTTAAACAAAAAGCATCTCGAAATGTCCTAAAACGCGCATCTGAAAATTTTCGTGCACAGGTGCCGTAGATGCACACGAAAATCCGTCCGGAGCCGTTTCGAGCGCCGAACTGCCTGAAGTGTTTTCCAGACCCTAGAAACTCCCCAAAACCGTTTTTAACAGAAAAGCATCTCGAAATGTCCTAAAACGCGCATCTGAACAATTTCGTGCACAGGTGCCGTAGATGCGCACGAAAATCCGTCCGGAGCAGTTTCGAGCGCCGAACTGCCTGAAGTGTTTTCCAGACCCTAGAAACTCCCCAAAACCGTTTTTAACAGAAAAGCATCTCGAAATGTCCTAAAACGCGCATCTGAACATTTTCGTGCACAGGTGCCGTAGATGCGCACGAAAATCCGTCCGGAGCAGTTTCGAGCGTCGAACTGCCTGAAGTGTTTTCCAGACCCTAGAAACTCCCCAAAACCGTTTTTAAACGAAAAGCATCTCGAAATGTCCTAAAACGCGCATCTGAAAATTTTCGTGCACAGGTGCCGTAGATGCACACGAAAATCCGTCCGGAGCCGTTTCGAGCGCCGAACTGCCTGAAGTGTTTTCCAGACCCTAGAAACTCCCCAAAACCGTTTTTAACAGAAAAGCATCTCGAAATGTCCTAAAACGCGCATCTGAACATTTTCGTGCACAGGTGCCGTAGATGCGCACGAAAATCCGTCCGGAGCAGTTTCGAGCGCCGAACTGCCTGAAGTGTTTTCTAGACCCTAGAAACTCCCCAAAACCGTTTTTAACAGAAAAGCATCTCGAAATGTCCTAAAACGCGCATCTGAACATTTTCGTGCACAGGTGCCGTTGATGCGCACGAAAATCCGTCCGGAGCAGTTTCGAGCGCCGAACTGCCTGAAGTGTTTTCCAGACCCTTGAAACTCCCCAAAACCGTTTTTAAACGAAAAGCATCTCGAAATGTCCTAAAACGCGCATCTGAAAATTTTCGTGCACAGGTGCTGTAGATGCACACGAAAATCCGTCCGGAGCCGTTTCGAGCGCCGAACTGCCTGAAGTGTTTTCCAGACCCTAGAAACTCCCCAAAACCGTTTTTAACAGAAAAGCATCTCGAAATGTCCTAAAACGCGCATCTGAACATTTTCGTGCACAGGTGCCGTTGATGCGCACGAAAATCCGTCCGGAGCAGTTTCGAGCGCCGAACTGCCTCAAGTGTTCTCCAGACCCTAGAAACTCCCCAAGACCGTTTTTAACAGAAAAGCATCTCGAAATGTCCTAAAACGCGCATCTGAACATTTTCGTGCACAGGTGCCGTAGATGCGCACGAAAATCCGTCCGGAGCAGTTTCGAGCGCCGAACTGCCTGAAGTGTTTTCCAGACCCTAGAAACTCCCCAAAACCGTTTTTAACAGAAAAGCATCTCGAAATGTCCTAAAACGCGAATCTGAACATTTTCGTGCACAAGTGCCGTAGATGCGCAGAAAATCCGTCCGGAGCCGTTTCGAGCGCCGAACTGCCTGATGTGTTTTCCAGACCCAAGAAACTCCATAAAACCGTTTTTAACAGAAAAGCATCTCGAAATGTCCTAAAACGCGCATCTGAACATTTTCGTGCACAGGTGCCGTAGATGCGCACGAAAATCCGTCCGGAGCAGTTTCGAGCGCCGAACTGCCTGAAGTGTTTTCCAGACCCTAGAAACTCCCCAAAACCGTTTTTAACAGAAAAGCATCTCGAAATGTCCTAAAACGCGCATCTGAACATTTTCGTGCACAGGTGCCGTAGATGCGCACGAAAATCCGTCCGGAGCAGTTTCGAGCGCCGAACTGCCTGAAGTGTTTTCCAGACCCTAGAAACTCCGCAAAACCGTTTTTAAACGAAAAGCATCTCGAAATGTCCTAAAACGCGCATCTGAAAATTTTCGTGCACAGGTGCCGTAGATGCACACGAAAATCCGTCCGGAGCCGTTTCGAGCGCCGAACTGCCTGAAGTGTTTTCCAGACCCTAGAAACTCCCCAAAACCGTTTTTAACAGAAAAGCATCTCGAAATGTCCTAAAACGCGCATCTGAACATTTTCGTGCACAGGTGCCGTAGATGCGCACGAAAATCCGTCCGGAGCAGTTTCGAGCGCCGAACTGCCTGAAGTGTTTTCTAGACCCTAGAAACTCCCCAAATCCGTTTTTAACAGAAAAGCATCTCGAAATGTCCTAAAACGCGCATCTGAACATTTTCGTGCACAGGTGCCGTTGATGCGCACGAAAATCCGTCCGGAGCAGTTTCGAGCGCCGAACTGCCTGAAGTGTTTTCCAGACCCTAGAAACTACCCAAAACCGTTTTTAAACGAAAAGCATCTCGAAATGTCCTAAAACGCGCATCTGAAAATTTTCGTGCACAGGTGCCGTAGATGCACACGAAAATCCGTCCGGAGCCGTTTCGAGCGCCGAACTGCCTGAAGTGTTTTCCAGACCATAGAAACTCCCCAAAACCGTTTTTAACAGAAAAGCATCTCGAAATGTCCTAAAACGCGCATCTGAACATTTTCGTGCACAGGTGCCGTAGATGCGCACGAAAATCCGTCCGGAGCAGTTTCGAGCGCCGAACTGCCTGAAGTGTTTTCCAGACCCTAGAAACTCCCCAAAACCGTTTTTAAACGAAAAGCATCTCGAAATGTCCTAAAACGCGCATCTGAAAATTTTCGTGCACAGGTGCCGTAGATGCACACGAAAATCCGTCCGGAGCCGTTTCGAGCGCCGAACTGCCTGAAGTGTTTTCCAGACCATAGAAACTCCCCAAAACCGTTTTTAACAGAAAAGCATCTCGAAATGTCCTAAAACGCGAATCTGAACATTTTCGTGCACAGGTGCCGTAGATGCACACGAAAATCCGTCCGGAGCAGTTTCGAGCGCCGAACTGCCTGAAGTGTTTTCCAGACCCTAGAAACTCCCCAAAACCGTTTTTAACAGAAAAGCATCTCGAAATGTCCTAAAACGCGAATCTGAACATTTTCGTGCATAGGTGCCGTAGATGCGCACGAAAATCCGTCCGGAGCAGTTTCGAGCGCCGAACTGCCTGAAGTGTTTTCCAGACCCTAGAAACTTCCCAAAACTGTTTTTAACAGAAAAGCATCTCGAAATGTCCTAAAACGCGCATCTGAACATTTTCGTGCACAGGTGCCGTAGATGCGTACGAAAATCCATCCGGAGCCGTTTCGAGCGCCGAACTGCCTCAAGTGTTTTCCAGACCCTAGAAACTCCCCAAAACCGTTTTTAACAGAAAAGCATCTCGAAATGTCCTAAAACGCGCATCTGAACATTTTCGTGCACAGGTGCCGTAGATGCGCACGAAAATCCGTCCGGAGCCGTTTCGAGCGCCGAACTGCCTGAAGTGTTTTCCAGACCCTAGAAACTCCCCAAAACCGTTTTTAAACGAAAAGCATCTCGAAATGTCCTAAAACGCGCAACTGAAAATTTTCGTGCACAGGTGCCGTAGATGCGCACGAAAATCCGTCCGGAGCCGTTTCGAGCGCCGAACTGCCTGAAGTGTTTTCCAGACCCTAGAAACTCCCTAAAACCGTTTTTAACAGAAAAGCATCTCGAAATGTCCTAAAACGCCCATCTGAACATTTTCGTGCACAGGTGCCGTTGATGCGCACGAAAATCCGTCCGGAGCAGTTTCGAGCGCCGAACTGTCTGAAGTGTTTTCCAGACCCTAGAAACTCTCCAAAACCGGTTTTAACAGAAAAGCATCCCGAAATGTCCTAAAACGCGCATCTGAACATTTTCGTGCACAGGTGCCGTTGATGCGCACGAAAATCCGTCCGGAGCATTTTCGAGCGCCGAACTGCCTGAAGTGTTTTCCAGACCCGAGAAACTCCCTAAAACCGTTTCTAAACGAAAAGCATCTCGAAATGTCCTAAAACGCGCATCTGAACATTTTCGTGCACAGGTGCCGTTGATGCGCACGAAAATCCGTCCGGAGCAGTTTCGAGAGCCGAACTGCCTGAAGTGTTTTCCAGACCCTAGAAACTCCCCAAAACCGTTTTTAACAGAAAAGCATCTCGAAATGTCCTAAAACGCGCATCTGAACATTTTCGTGCACAGGTGCCGTTGATGCGCACGAAAATCCGTCCGGAGCAGTTTCGAGCGCCGAACTGCCTGAAGTGTTTTCCAGACCCTAGAAACTACCCAAAACCGTTTTTAAACGAAAAGCATCTCGAAATGTCCTAAAACGCGCATCTGAAAATTTTCGTGCACAGGTGCCGTAGATGCACACGAAAATCCGTCCGGAGCCGTTTCGAGCGCCGAACTGCCTGAAGTGTTTTCCAGACCCTAGAAACTCCCCAAAACCGTTTTTAACAGAAAAGCATCTCGAAATGTCCTAAAACGCGCATCTGAACATTTTCGTGCACAGGTGCCGTAGATGCGCACGAAAATCCGTCCGGAGCAGTTTCGAGCGCCGAACTGCCTGAAGTGTTTTCTAGACCCTAGAAACTCCCCAAAACCGTTTTTAACAGAAAAGCATCTCGAAATGTCCTAAAACGCGCATCTGAACATTTTCGTGCACAGGTGCCGTTGATGCGCACGAAAATCCGTCCGGAGCAGTTTCGAGCGCCGAACTGCCTCAAGTGTTCTCCAGACCCTAGAAACTCCCCAAGACCGTTTTTAACAGAAAAGCATCTCGAAATGTCCTAAAACGCGCATCTGAACATTTTCGTGCACAGGTGCCGTAGATGCGCACGAAAATCCGTCCGGAGCAGTTTCGAGCGCCGAACTGCCTGAAGTGTTTTCCAGACCCTAGAAACTCCGCAAAACCGTTTTTAAACGAAAAGCATCTCGAAATGTCCTAAAACGCGCATCTGAAAATTTTCGTGCACAGGTGCCGTAGATGCACACGAAAATCCGTCCGGAGCCGTTTCGAGCGCCGAACTGCCTGAAGTGTTTTCCAGACCCTAGAAACTCCCCAAAACCGTTTTTAACAGAAAAGCATCTCGAAATGTCCTAAAACGCGCATCTGAACATTTTCGTGCACAGGTGCCGTAGATGCGCACGAAAATCCGTCCGGAGCAGTTTCGAGCGCCGAACTGCCTGAAGTGTTTTCTAGACCCTAGAAACTCCCCAAATCCGTTTTTAACAGAAAAGCATCTCGAAATGTCCTAAAACGCGCATCTGAACATTTTCGTGCACAGGTGCCGTTGATGCGCACGAAAATCCGTCCGGAGCAGTTTCGAGCGCCGAACTGCCTGAAGTGTTTTCCAGACCCTAGAAACTACCCAAAACCGTTTTTAAACGAAAAGCATCTCGAAATGTCCTAAAACGCGCATCTGAAAATTTTCGTGCACAGGTGCCGTAGATGCACACGAAAATCCGTCCGGAGCCGTTTCGAGCGCCGAACTGCCTGAAGTGTTTTCCAGACCATAGAAACTCCCCAAAACCGTTTTTAACAGAAAAGCATCTCGAAATGTCCTAAAACGCGCATCTGAACATTTTCGTGCACAGGTGCCGTAGATGCGCACGAAAATCCGTCCGGAGCAGTTTCGAGCGCCGAACTGCCTGAAGTGTTTTCCAGACCCTAGAAACTCCCCAAAACCGTTTTTAAACGAAAAGCATCTCGAAATGTCCTAAAACGCGCATCTGAAAATTTTCGTGCACAGGTGCCGTAGATGCACACGAAAATCCGTCCGGAGCCGTTTCGAGCGCCGAACTGCCTGAAGTGTTTTCCAGACCATAGAAACTCCCCAAAACCGTTTTTAACAGAAAAGCATCTCGAAATGTCCTAAAACGCGAATCTGAACATTTTCGTGCACAGGTGCCGTAGATGCACACGAAAATCCGTCCGGAGCAGTTTCGAGCGCCGAACTGCCTGAAGTGTTTTCCAGACCCTAGAAACTCCCCAAAACCGTTTTTAACAGAAAAGCATCTCGAAATGTCCTAAAACGCGAATCTGAACATTTTCGTGCATAGGTGCCGTAGATGCGCACGAAAATCCGTCCGGAGCAGTTTCGAGCGCCGAACTGCCTGAAGTGTTTTCCAGACCCTAGAAACTTCCCAAAACTGTTTTTAACAGAAAAGCATCTCGAAATGTCCTAAAACGCGCATCTGAACATTTTCGTGCACAGGTGCCGTAGATGCGTACGAAAATCCATCCGGAGCCGTTTCGAGCGCCGAACTGCCTCAAGTGTTTTCCAGACCCTAGAAACTCCCCAAAACCGTTTTTAACAGAAAAGCATCTCGAAATGTCCTAAAACGCGCATCTGAACATTTTCGTGCACAGGTGCCGTAGATGCGCACGAAAATCCGTCCGGAGCCGTTTCGAGCGCCGAACTGCCTGAAGTGTTTTCCAGACCCTAGAAACTCCCCAAAACCGTTTTTAAACGAAAAGCATCTCGAAATGTCCTAAAACGCGCAACTGAAAATTTTCGTGCACAGGTGCCGTAGATGCGCACGAAAATCCGTCCGGAGCCGTTTCGAGCGCCGAACTGCCTGAAGTGTTTTCCAGACCCTAGAAACTCCCTAAAACCGTTTTTAACAGAAAAGCATCTCGAAATGTCCTAAAACGCCCATCTGAACATTTTCGTGCACAGGTGCCGTTGATGCGCACGAAAATCCGTCCGGAGCAGTTTCGAGCGCCGAACTGTCTGAAGTGTTTTCCAGACCCTAGAAACTCTCCAAAACCGGTTTTAACAGAAAAGCATCCCGAAATGTCCTAAAACGCGCATCTGAACATTTTCGTGCACAGGTGCCGTTGATGCGCACGAAAATCCGTCCGGAGCATTTTCGAGCGCCGAACTGCCTGAAGTGTTTTCCAGACCCGAGAAACTCCCTAAAACCGTTTCTAAACGAAAAGCATCTCGAAATGTCCTAAAACGCGCATCTGAACATTTTCGTGCACAGGTGCCGTTGATGCGCACGAAAATCCGTCCGGAGCAGTTTCGAGAGCCGAACTGCCTGAAGTGTTTTCCAGACCCTAGAAACTCCCCAAAACCGTTTTTAACAGAAAAGCATCTCGAAATGTCCTAAAACGCGCATCTGAACATTTTCGTGCACAGGTGCCGTTGATGCGCACGAAAATCCGTCCGGAGCAGTTTCGAGCGCCGAACTGCCTGAAGTGTTTTCCAGACCCTAGAAACTACCCAAAACCGTTTTTAAACGAAAAGCATCTCGAAATGTCCTAAAACGCGCATCTGAAAATTTTCGTGCACAGGTGCCGTAGATGCACACGAAAATCCGTCCGGAGCCGTTTCGAGCGCCGAACTGCCTGAAGTGTTTTCCAGACCCTAGAAACTTCCCAAAACTGTTTTTAACAGAAAAGCATCTCGAAATGTCCTAAAACGCGCATCTGAACATTTTCGTGCACAGGTGCCGTAGATGCGTACGAAAATCCATCCGGAGCAGTTTCGAGCGCCGAACTGCCTGAAGTGTTTTCCAGACCCTAGAAACTACCCAAAACCGTTTTTAAACGAAAAGCATCTCGAAATGTCCTAAAACGCGCATCTGAAAATTTTCGTGCACAGGTGCCGTAGATGCACACGAAAATCCGTCCGGAGCCGTTTCGAGCGCCGAACTGCCTGAAGTGTTTTCCAGACCCTAGAAACTTCCCAAAACTGTTTTTAACAGAAAATCATCTCGAAATGTCCTAAAACGCGCATCTGAACATTTTCGTGCACAGGTGCCGTAGATGCGTACGAAAATCCATCCGGAGCCGTTTCGAGCGCCGAACTGCCTGAAGTGTTTTCCAGACACTAGAAACTCCCCAAAACCGTTTTTAACAGAAAAGCATCTCGAAATGTCCTAAAACGCGCATCTGAAAATTTTCGTGCACAGGTGCCGTAGATGCGCACGAAAATCCGTCCGGAGCCGTTTCGAGCGCCGAACTGCCTGAAGTGTTTTCCAGACCCTAGAAACTCCCCAAAACCGTTTTTAACAGAAAAGCATCTCGAAATGTCCTAAAACGCGCATCTGAACATTTTCGTGCACAGGTGCCGTAGATGCGCACGAAAATCCGTCCGGAGCAGTTTCGAGAGCCGAACTGCCTGAAGTGTTTTCCAGACCCTAGAAACTACCCAAAACCGTTTTTAAACAAAAAGCATCTCGAAATGTCCTAAAACGCGCATCTGAAAATTTTCGTGCACAGGTGCCGTAGATGCACACGAAAATCCGTCCGGAGCAGTTTCGAGCGCCGAACTGCCTGAAGTGTTTTCCAGACCCTAGAAACTCCCCAAAACCGTTTTTAACAGAAAAGCATCTCGAAATGTCCTAAAACGCGCATCTGAACATTTTCGTGCACAGGTGCCGTTGATGCGCACGAAAATCCGTCCGGAGCCGTTTCGAGCGCCGAACTGCCTGAAGTGTTTTCCAGACCCTAGAAACTCCCCAAAACCGTTTTTAACAGAAAAGCATCTCGAAATGTCCTAAAACGCGCATCTGAACATTTTCGTGCACAGGTGCCGTAGATGCGCACGAAAATCCGTCCGGAGCAGTTTCGAGCGCCGAACTGCCTGAAGTGTTTTCTAGACCCTAGAAACTCCCCAAAACCGTTTTTAACAGAAAAGCATCTCGAAATGTCCTAAAACGCGCATCTGAACATTTTCGTGCACAGGTGCCGTTGATGCGCACGAAAATCCGTCCGGAGCAGTTTCGAGCGCCGAACTGCCTGAAGTGTTCTCCAGACCCTAGAAACTCCCCAAGACCGTTTTTAACAGAAAAGCATCTCGAAATGTCCTAAAACGCGCATCTGAACATTTTCGTGCACAGGTGCCGTAGATGCGCACGAAAATCCGTCCGGAGCAGTTTCGAGCGCCGAACTGCCTGAAGTGTTTTCCAGACCCTAGAAACTCCCCAAAACCGTTTTTAACAGAAAAGCATCTCGAAATGTCCTAAAACGCGAATCTGAACATTTTCGTGCACAAGTGCCGTAGATGCGCAGAAAATCCGTCCGGAGCCGTTTCGAGCGCCGAACTGCCTGAAGTGTTTTCCAGACCCTAGAAACTCCCCAAAACCGTTTTTAACAGAAAAGCATCTCGAAATGTCCTAAAACGCGCATCTGAACATTTTCGTGCACAGGTGCCGTTGATGCGCACGAAAATCCGTCCGGAGCAGTTTCGAGCGCCGAACTGCCTGAAGTGTTTTCCAGACCCTTGAAACTCCCCAAAACCGTTTTTAAACGAAAAGCATCTCGAAATGTCCTAAAACGCGCATCTGAAAATTTTCGTGCACAGGTGCTGTAGATGCACACGAAAATCCGTCCGGAGCCGTTTCGAGCGCCGAACTGCCTGAAGTGTTTTCCAGACCCTAGAAACTCCCCAAAACCGTTTTTAACAGAAAAGCATCTCGAAATGTCCTAAAACGCGCATCTGAACATTTTCGTGCACAGGTGCCGTTGATGCGCACGAAAATCCGTCCGGAGCAGTTTCGAGCGCCGAACTGCCTCAAGTGTTCTCCAGACCCTAGAAACTCCCCAAGACCGTTTTTAACAGAAAAGCATCTCGAAATGTCCTAAAACGCGCATCTGAACATTTTCGTGCACAGGTGCCGTAGATGCGCACGAAAATCCGTCCGGAGCAGTTTCGAGCGCCGAACTGCCTGAAGTGTTTTCCAGACCCTAGAAACTCCCCAAAACCGTTTTTAACAGAAAAGCATCTCGAAATGTCCTAAAACGCGAATCTGAACATTTTCGTGCACAAGTGCCGTAGATGCGCAGAAAATCCGTCCGGAGCCGTTTCGAGCGCCGAACTGCCTGATGTGTTTTCCAGACCCAAGAAACTCCATAAAACCGTTTTTAACAGAAAAGCATCTCGAAATGTCCTAAAACGCGCATCTGAACATTTTCGTGCACAGGTGCCGTAGATGCGCACGAAAATCCGTCCGGAGCAGTTTCGAGCGCCGAACTGCCTGAAGTGTTTTCCAGACCCTAGAAACTCCCCAAAACCGTTTTTAACAGAAAAGCATCTCGAAATGTCCTAAAACGCGCATCTGAACATTTTCGTGCACAGGTGCCGTAGATGCGCACGAAAATCCGTCCGGAGCAGTTTCGAGCGCCGAACTGCCTGAAGTGTTTTCCAGACCCTAGAAACTCCGCAAAACCGTTTTTAAACGAAAAGCATCTCGAAATGTCCTAAAACGCGCATCTGAAAATTTTCGTGCACAGGTGCCGTAGATGCACACGAAAATCCGTCCGGAGCCGTTTCGAGCGCCGAACTGCCTGAAGTGTTTTCCAGACCCTAGAAACTCCCCAAAACCGTTTTTAACAGAAAAGCATCTCGAAATGTCCTAAAACGCGCATCTGAACATTTTCGTGCACAGGTGCCGTAGATGCGCACGAAAATCCGTCCGGAGCAGTTTCGAGCGCCGAACTGCCTGAAGTGTTTTCTAGACCCTAGAAACTCCCCAAATCCGTTTTTAACAGAAAAGCATCTCGAAATGTCCTAAAACGCGCATCTGAACATTTTCGTGCACAGGTGCCGTTGATGCGCACGAAAATCCGTCCGGAGCAGTTTCGAGCGCCGAACTGCCTGAAGTGTTTTCCAGACCCTAGAAACTACCCAAAACCGTTTTTAAACGAAAAGCATCTCGAAATGTCCTAAAACGCGCATCTGAAAATTTTCGTGCACAGGTGCCGTAGATGCACACGAAAATCCGTCCGGAGCCGTTTCGAGCGCCGAACTGCCTGAAGTGTTTTCCAGACCATAGAAACTCCCCAAAACCGTTTTTAACAGAAAAGCATCTCGAAATGTCCTAAAACGCGCATCTGAACATTTTCGTGCACAGGTGCCGTAGATGCGCACGAAAATCCGTCCGGAGCAGTTTCGAGCGCCGAACTGCCTGAAGTGTTTTCCAGACCCTAGAAACTCCCCAAAACCGTTTTTAAACGAAAAGCATCTCGAAATGTCCTAAAACGCGCATCTGAAAATTTTCGTGCACAGGTGCCGTAGATGCACACGAAAATCCGTCCGGAGCCGTTTCGAGCGCCGAACTGCCTGAAGTGTTTTCCAGACCATAGAAACTCCCCAAAACCGTTTTTAACAGAAAAGCATCTCGAAATGTCCTAAAACGCGAATCTGAACATTTTCGTGCACAGGTGCCGTAGATGCACACGAAAATCCGTCCGGAGCAGTTTCGAGCGCCGAACTGCCTGAAGTGTTTTCCAGACCCTAGAAACTCCCCAAAACCGTTTTTAACAGAAAAGCATCTCGAAATGTCCTAAAACGCGAATCTGAACATTTTCGTGCATAGGTGCCGTAGATGCGCACGAAAATCCGTCCGGAGCAGTTTCGAGCGCCGAACTGCCTGAAGTGTTTTCCAGACCCTAGAAACTTCCCAAAACTGTTTTTAACAGAAAAGCATCTCGAAATGTCCTAAAACGCGCATCTGAACATTTTCGTGCACAGGTGCCGTAGATGCGTACGAAAATCCATCCGGAGCCGTTTCGAGCGCCGAACTGCCTCAAGTGTTTTCCAGACCCTAGAAACTCCCCAAAACCGTTTTTAACAGAAAAGCATCTCGAAATGTCCTAAAACGCGCATCTGAACATTTTCGTGCACAGGTGCCGTAGATGCGCACGAAAATCCGTCCGGAGCCGTTTCGAGCGCCGAACTGCCTGAAGTGTTTTCCAGACCCTAGAAACTCCCCAAAACCGTTTTTAAACGAAAAGCATCTCGAAATGTCCTAAAACGCGCAACTGAAAATTTTCGTGCACAGGTGCCGTAGATGCGCACGAAAATCCGTCCGGAGCCGTTTCGAGCGCCGAACTGCCTGAAGTGTTTTCCAGACCCTAGAAACTCCCTAAAACCGTTTTTAACAGAAAAGCATCTCGAAATGTCCTAAAACGCCCATCTGAACATTTTCGTGCACAGGTGCCGTTGATGCGCACGAAAATCCGTCCGGAGCAGTTTCGAGCGCCGAACTGTCTGAAGTGTTTTCCAGACCCTAGAAACTCTCCAAAACCGGTTTTAACAGAAAAGCATCCCGAAATGTCCTAAAACGCGCATCTGAACATTTTCGTGCACAGGTGCCGTTGATGCGCACGAAAATCCGTCCGGAGCATTTTCGAGCGCCGAACTGCCTGAAGTGTTTTCCAGACCCGAGAAACTCCCTAAAACCGTTTCTAAACGAAAAGCATCTCGAAATGTCCTAAAACGCGCATCTGAACATTTTCGTGCACAGGTGCCGTTGATGCGCACGAAAATCCGTCCGGAGCAGTTTCGAGAGCCGAACTGCCTGAAGTGTTTTCCAGACCCTAGAAACTCCCCAAAACCGTTTTTAACAGAAAAGCATCTCGAAATGTCCTAAAACGCGCATCTGAACATTTTCGTGCACAGGTGCCGTTGATGCGCACGAAAATCCGTCCGGAGCAGTTTCGAGCGCCGAACTGCCTGAAGTGTTTTCCAGACCCTAGAAACTACCCAAAACCGTTTTTAAACGAAAAGCATCTCGAAATGTCCTAAAACGCGCATCTGAAAATTTTCGTGCACAGGTGCCGTAGATGCACACGAAAATCCGTCCGGAGCCGTTTCGAGCGCCGAACTGCCTGAAGTGTTTTCCAGACCCTAGAAACTTCCCAAAACTGTTTTTAACAGAAAAGCATCTCGAAATGTCCTAAAACGCGCATCTGAACATTTTCGTGCACAGGTGCCGTAGATGCGTACGAAAATCCATCCGGAGCAGTTTCGAGCGCCGAACTGCCTGAAGTGTTTTCCAGACCCTAGAAACTACCCAAAACCGTTTTTAAACGAAAAGCATCTCGAAATGTCCTAAAACGCGCATCTGAAAATTTTCGTGCACAGGTGCCGTAGATGCACACGAAAATCCGTCCGGAGCCGTTTCGAGCGCCGAACTGCCTGAAGTGTTTTCCAGACCCTAGAAACTTCCCAAAACTGTTTTTAACAGAAAATCATCTCGAAATGTCCTAAAACGCGCATCTGAACATTTTCGTGCACAGGTGCCGTAGATGCGTACGAAAATCCATCCGGAGCCGTTTCGAGCGCCGAACTGCCTGAAGTGTTTTCCAGACACTAGAAACTCCCCAAAACCGTTTTTAACAGAAAAGCATCTCGAAATGGCCTAAAACGCGCATCTGAAAATTTTCGTGCACAGGTGCCGTAGATGCGCACGAAAATCCGTCCGGAGCCGTTTCGAGCGCCGAACTGCCTGAAGTGTTTTCCAGACCCTAGAAACTCCCCAAAACCGTTTTTAACAGAAAAGCATCTCGAAATGTCCTAAAACGCGCATCTGAACATTTTCGTGCACAGGTGCCGTAGATGCGCACGAAAATCCGTCCGGAGCAGTTTCGAGAGCCGAACTGCCTGAAGTGTTTTCCAGACCCTAGAAACTACCCAAAACCGTTTTTAAACAAAAAGCATCTCGAAATGTCCTAAAACGCGCATCTGAAAATTTTCGTGCACAGGTGCCGTAGATGCACACGAAAATCCGTCCGGAGCAGTTTCGAGCGCCGAACTGCCTGAAGTGTTTTCCAGACCCTAGAAACTCCCCAAAACCGTTTTTAACAGAAAAGCATCTCGAAATGTCCTAAAACGCGCATCTGAACATTTTCGTGCACAGGTGCCGTTGATGCGCACGAAAATCCGTCCGGAGCCGTTTCGAGCGCCGAACTGCCTGAAGTGTTTTCCAGACCCTAGAAACTCCCCAAAACCGTTTTTAACAGAAAAGCATCTCGAAATGTCCTAAAACGCGCATCTGAACATTTTCGTGCACAGGTGCCGTAGATGCGCACGAAAATCCGTCCGGAGCAGTTTCGAGCGCCGAACTGCCTGAAGTGTTTTCTAGACCCTAGAAACTCCCCAAAACCGTTTTTAACAGAAAAGCATCTCGAAATGTCCTAAAACGCGCATCTGAACATTTTCGTGCACAGGTGCCGTTGATGCGCACGAAAATCCGTCCGGAGCAGTTTCGAGCGCCGAACTGCCTGAAGTGTTCTCCAGACCCTAGAAACTCCCCAAGACCGTTTTTAACAGAAAAGCATCTCGAAATGTCCTAAAACGCGCATCTGAACATTTTCGTGCACAGGTGCCGTAGATGCGCACGAAAATCCGTCCGGAGCAGTTTCGAGCGCCGAACTGCCTGAAGTGTTTTCCAGACCCTAGAAACTCCCCAAAACCGTTTTTAACAGAAAAGCATCTCGAAATGTCCTAAAACGCGAATCTGAACATTTTCGTGCACAAGTGCCGTAGATGCGCAGAAAATCCGTCCGGAGCCGTTTCGAGCGCCGAACTGCCTGATGTGTTTTCCAGACCCAAGAAACTCCATAAAACCGTTTTTAACAGAAAAGCATCTCGAAATGTCCTAAAACGCGCATCTGAACATTTTCGTGCACAGGTGCCGTAGATGCGCACGAAAATCCGTCCGGAGCAGTTTCGAGCGCCGAACTGCCTGAAGTGTTTTCCAGACCCTAGAAACTCCCCAAAACCGTTTTTAACAGAAAAGCATCTCGAAATGTCCTAAAACGCGCATCTGAACATTTTCGTGCACAGGTGCCGTAGATGCGCACGAAAATCCGTCCGGAGCAGTTTCGAGCGCCGAACTGCCTGAAGTGTTTTCCAGACCCTAGAAACTCCGCAAAACCGTTTTTAAACGAAAAGCATCTCGAAATGTCCTAAAACGCGCATCTGAAAATTTTCGTGCACAGGTGCCGTAGATGCACACGAAAATCCGTCCGGAGCCGTTTCGAGCGCCGAACTGCCTGAAGTGTTTTCCAGACCCTAGAAACTCCCCAAAACCGTTTTTAACAGAAAAGCATCTCGAAATGTCCTAAAACGCGCATCTGAACATTTTCGTGCACAGGTGCCGTAGATGCGCACGAAAATCCGTCCGGAGCAGTTTCGAGCGCCGAACTGCCTGAAGTGTTTTCTAGACCCTAGAAACTCCCCAAATCCGTTTTTAACAGAAAAGCATCTCGAAATGTCCTAAAACGCGCATCTGAACATTTTCGTGCACAGGTGCCGTTGATGCGCACGAAAATCCGTCCGGAGCAGTTTCGAGCGCCGAACTGCCTGAAGTGTTTTCCAGACCCTAGAAACTACCCAAAACCGTTTTTAAACGAAAAGCATCTCGAAATGTCCTAAAACGCGCATCTGAAAATTTTCGTGCACAGGTGCCGTAGATGCACACGAAAATCCGTCCGGAGCCGTTTCGAGCGCCGAACTGCCTGAAGTGTTTTCCAGACCATAGAAACTCCCCAAAACCGTTTTTAACAGAAAAGCATCTCGAAATGTCCTAAAACGCGCATCTGAACATTTTCGTGCACAGGTGCCGTAGATGCGCACGAAAATCCGTCCGGAGCAGTTTCGAGCGCCGAACTGCCTGAAGTGTTTTCCAGACCCTAGAAACTCCCCAAAACCGTTTTTAAACGAAAAGCATCTCGAAATGTCCTAAAACGCGCATCTGAAAATTTTCGTGCACAGGTGCCGTAGATGCACACGAAAATCCGTCCGGAGCCGTTTCGAGCGCCGAACTGCCTGAAGTGTTTTCCAGACCATAGAAACTCCCCAAAACCGTTTTTAACAGAAAAGCATCTCGAAATGTCCTAAAACGCGAATCTGAACATTTTCGTGCACAGGTGCCGTAGATGCACACGAAAATCCGTCCGGAGCAGTTTCGAGCGCCGAACTGCCTGAAGTGTTTTCCAGACCCTAGAAACTCCCCAAAACCGTTTTTAACAGAAAAGCATCTCGAAATGTCCTAAAACGCGAATCTGAACATTTTCGTGCATAGGTGCCGTAGATGCGCACGAAAATCCGTCCGGAGCAGTTTCGAGCGCCGAACTGCCTGAAGTGTTTTCCAGACCCTAGAAACTTCCCAAAACTGTTTTTAACAGAAAAGCATCTCGAAATGTCCTAAAACGCGCATCTGAACATTTTCGTGCACAGGTGCCGTAGATGCGTACGAAAATCCATCCGGAGCCGTTTCGAGCGCCGAACTGCCTCAAGTGTTTTCCAGACCCTAGAAACTCCCCAAAACCGTTTTTAACAGAAAAGCATCTCGAAATGTCCTAAAACGCGCATCTGAACATTTTCGTGCACAGGTGCCGTAGATGCGCACGAAAATCCGTCCGGAGCCGTTTCGAGCGCCGAACTGCCTGAAGTGTTTTCCAGACCCTAGAAACTCCCCAAAACCGTTTTTAAACGAAAAGCATCTCGAAATGTCCTAAAACGCGCAACTGAAAATTTTCGTGCACAGGTGCCGTAGATGCGCACGAAAATCCGTCCGGAGCCGTTTCGAGCGCCGAACTGCCTGAAGTGTTTTCCAGACCCTAGAAACTCCCTAAAACCGTTTTTAACAGAAAAGCATCTCGAAATGTCCTAAAACGCCCATCTGAACATTTTCGTGCACAGGTGCCGTTGATGCGCACGAAAATCCGTCCGGAGCAGTTTCGAGCGCCGAACTGTCTGAAGTGTTTTCCAGACCCTAGAAACTCTCCAAAACCGGTTTTAACAGAAAAGCATCCCGAAATGTCCTAAAACGCGCATCTGAACATTTTCGTGCACAGGTGCCGTTGATGCGCACGAAAATCCGTCCGGAGCATTTTCGAGCGCCGAACTGCCTGAAGTGTTTTCCAGACCCGAGAAACTCCCTAAAACCGTTTCTAAACGAAAAGCATCTCGAAATGTCCTAAAACGCGCATCTGAACATTTTCGTGCACAGGTGCCGTTGATGCGCACGAAAATCCGTCCGGAGCAGTTTCGAGAGCCGAACTGCCTGAAGTGTTTTCCAGACCCTAGAAACTCCCCAAAACCGTTTTTAACAGAAAAGCATCTCGAAATGTCCTAAAACGCGCATCTGAACATTTTCGTGCACAGGTGCCGTTGATGCGCACGAAAATCCGTCCGGAGCAGTTTCGAGCGCCGAACTGCCTGAAGTGTTTTCCAGACCCTAGAAACTACCCAAAACCGTTTTTAAACGAAAAGCATCTCGAAATGTCCTAAAACGCGCATCTGAAAATTTTCGTGCACAGGTGCCGTAGATGCACACGAAAATCCGTCCGGAGCCGTTTCGAGCGCCGAACTGCCTGAAGTGTTTTCCAGACCCTAGAAACTTCCCAAAACTGTTTTTAACAGAAAAGCATCTCGAAATGTCCTAAAACGCGCATCTGAACATTTTCGTGCACAGGTGCCGTAGATGCGTACGAAAATCCATCCGGAGCAGTTTCGAGCGCCGAACTGCCTGAAGTGTTTTCCAGACCCTAGAAACTACCCAAAACCGTTTTTAAACGAAAAGCATCTCGAAATGTCCTAAAACGCGCATCTGAAAATTTTCGTGCACAGGTGCCGTAGATGCACACGAAAATCCGTCCGGAGCCGTTTCGAGCGCCGAACTGCCTGAAGTGTTTTCCAGACCCTAGAAACTTCCCAAAACTGTTTTTAACAGAAAATCATCTCGAAATGTCCTAAAACGCGCATCTGAACATTTTCGTGCACAGGTGCCGTAGATGCGTACGAAAATCCATCCGGAGCCGTTTCGAGCGCCGAACTGCCTGAAGTGTTTTCCAGACACTAGAAACTCCCCAAAACCGTTTTTAACAGAAAAGCATCTCGAAATGTCCTAAAACGCGCATCTGAAAATTTTCGTGCACAGGTGCCGTAGATGCGCACGAAAATCCGTCCGGAGCCGTTTCGAGCGCCGAACTGCCTGAAGTGTTTTCCAGACCCTAGAAACTCCCCAAAACCGTTTTTAACAGAAAAGCATCTCGAAATGTCCTAAAACGCGCATCTGAACATTTTCGTGCACAGGTGCCGTAGATGCGCACGAAAATCCGTCCGGAGCAGTTTCGAGAGCCGAACTGCCTGAAGTGTTTTCCAGACCCTAGAAACTACCCAAAACCGTTTTTAAACAAAAAGCATCTCGAAATGTCCTAAAACGCGCATCTGAAAATTTTCGTGCACAGGTGCCGTAGATGCACACGAAAATCCGTCCGGAGCAGTTTCGAGCGCCGAACTGCCTGAAGTGTTTTCCAGACCCTAGAAACTCCCCAAAACCGTTTTTAACAGAAAAGCATCTCGAAATGTCCTAAAACGCGCATCTGAACATTTTCGTGCACAGGTGCCGTTGATGCGCACGAAAATCCGTCCGGAGCCGTTTCGAGCGCCGAACTGCCTGAAGTGTTTTCCAGACCCTAGAAACTCCCCAAAACCGTTTTTAACAGAAAAGCATCTCGAAATGTCCTAAAACGCGCATCTGAACATTTTCGTGCACAGGTGCCGTAGATGCGCACGAAAATCCGTCCGGAGCAGTTTCGAGCGCCGAACTGCCTGAAGTGTTTTCTAGACCCTAGAAACTCCCCAAAACCGTTTTTAACAGAAAAGCATCTCGAAATGTCCTAAAACGCGCATCTGAACATTTTCGTGCACAGGTGCCGTTGATGCGCACGAAAATCCGTCCGGAGCAGTTTCGAGCGCCGAACTGCCTGAAGTGTTTTCCAGACCCTTGAAACTCCCCAAAACCGTTTTTAAACGAAAAGCATCTCGAAATGTCCTAAAACGCGCATCTGAAAATTTTCGTGCACAGGTGCTGTAGATGCACACGAAAATCCGTCCGGAGCCGTTTCGAGCGCCGAACTGCCTGAAGTGTTTTCTAGACCCTAGAAACTCCCCAAAACCGTTTTTAACAGAAAAGCATCTCGAAATGTCCTAAAACGCGCATCTGAACATTTTCGTGCACAGGTGCCGTTGATGCGCACGAAAATCCGTCCGGAGCAGTTTCGAGCGCCGAACTGCCTGAAGTGTTCTCCAGACCCTAGAAACTCCCCAAGACCGTTTTTAACAGAAAAGCATCTCGAAATGTCCTAAAACGCGCATCTGAACATTTTCGTGCACAGGTGCCGTAGATGCGCACGAAAATCCGTCCGGAGCAGTTTCGAGCGCCGAACTGCCTGAAGTGTTTTCCAGACCCTAGAAACTCCCCAAAACCGTTTTTAACAGAAAAGCATCTCGAAATGTCCTAAAACGCGAATCTGAACATTTTCGTGCACAAGTGCCGTAGATGCGCAGAAAATCCGTCCGGAGCCGTTTCGAGCGCCGAACTGCCTGAAGTGTTTTCCAGACCCTAGAAACTCCCCAAAACCGTTTTTAACAGAAAAGCATCTCGAAATGTCCTAAAACGCGCATCTGAACATTTTCGTGCACAGGTGCCGTAGATGCGCACGAAAATCCGTCCGGAGCAGTTTCGAGCGCCGAACTGCCTGAAGTGTTTTCTAGACCCTAGAAACTCCCCAAAACCGTTTTTAACAGAAAAGCATCTCGAAATGTCCTAAAACGCGCATCTGAACATTTTCGTGCACAGGTGCCGTTGATGCGCACGAAAATCCGTCCGGAGCAGTTTCGAGCGCCGAACTGCCTGAAGTGTTCTCCAGACCCTAGAAACTCCCCAAGACCGTTTTTAACAGAAAAGCATCTCGAAATGTCCTAAAACGCGCATCTGAACATTTTCGTGCACAGGTGCCGTAGATGCGCACGAAAATCCGTCCGGAGCAGTTTCGAGCGCCGAACTGCCTGAAGTGTTTTCCAGACCCTAGAAACTTCCCAAAACTGTTTTTAACAGAAAAGCATCTCGAAATGTCCTAAAACGCGCATCTGAACATTTTCGTGCACAGGTGCCGTAGATGCGTACGAAAATCCATCCGGAGCAGTTTCGAGCGCCGAACTGCCTGAAGTGTTTTCCAGACCCTAGAAACTACCCAAAACCGTTTTTAAACGAAAAGCATCTCGAAATGTCCTAAAACGCGCATCTGAAAATTTTCGTGCACAGGTGCCGTAGATGCACACGAAAATCCGTCCGGAGCCGTTTCGAGCGCCGAACTGCCTGAAGTGTTTTCCAGACCCTAGAAACTTCCCAAAACTGTTTTTAACAGAAAAGCATCTCGAAATGTCCTAAAACGCGCATCTGAACATTTTCGTGCACAGGTGCCGTAGATGCGTACGAAAATCCATCCGGAGCCGTTTCGAGCGCCGAACTGCCTGAAGTGTTTTCCAGACCCTAGAAACTCCCCAAAACCGTTTTTAACAGAAAAGCATCTCGAAATGTCCTAAAACGCGCATCTGAACATTTTCGTGCACAGGTGCCGTAGATGCGCACGAAAATCCGTCCGGAGCAGTTTCGAGCGCCGAACTGCCTGAAGTGTTTTCTAGACCCTAGAAACTCCCCAAAACCGTTTTTAACAGAAAAGCATCTCGAAATGTCCTAAAACGCGCATCTGAACATTTTCGTGCACAGGTGCCGTTGATGCGCACGAAAATCCGTCCGGAGCAGTTTCGAGCGCCGAACTGCCTGAAGTGTTTTCCAGACCCTTGAAACTCCCCAAAACCGTTTTTAAACGAAAAGCATCTCGAAATGTCCTAAAACGCGCATCTGAAAATTTTCGTGCACAGGTGCTGTAGATGCACACGAAAATCCGTCCGGAGCCGTTTCGAGCGCCGAACTGCCTGAAGTGTTTTCCAGACCCTAGAAACTCCCCAAAACCGTTTTTAACAGAAAAGCATCTCGAAATGTCCTAAAACGCGCATCTGAACATTTTCGTGCACAGGTGCCGTTGATGCGCACGAAAATCCGTCCGGAGCAGTTTCGAGCGCCGAACTGCCTGAAGTGTTCTCCAGACCCTAGAAACTCCCCAAGACCGTTTTTAACAGAAAAGCATCTCGAAATGTCCTAAAACGCGCATCTGAACATTTTCGTGCACAGGTGCCGTAGATGCGCACGAAAATCCGTCCGGAGCAGTTTCGAGCGCCGAACTGCCTGAAGTGTTTTCCAGACCCTAGAAACTCCCCAAAACCGTTTTTAACAGAAAAGCATCTCGAAATGTCCTAAAACGCGAATCTGAACATTTTCGTGCACAAGTGCCGTAGATGCGCAGAAAATCCGTCCGGAGCCGTTTCGAGCGCCGAACTGCCTGATGTGTTTTCCAGACCCAAGAAACTCCATAAAACCGTTTTTAACAGAAAAGCATCTCGAAATGTCCTAAAACGCGCATCTGAACATTTTCGTGCACAGGTGCCGTAGATGCGCACGAAAATCCGTCCGGAGCAGTTTCGAGCGCCGAACTGCCTGAAGTGTTTTCCAGACCCTAGAAACTCCCCAAAACCGTTTTTAACAGAAAAGCATCTCGAAATGTCCTAAAACGCGCATCTGAACATTTTCGTGCACAGGTGCCGTAGATGCGCACGAAAATCCGTCCGGAGCAGTTTCGAGCGCCGAACTGCCTGAAGTGTTTTCCAGACCCTAGAAACTCCGCAAAACCGTTTTTAAACGAAAAGCATCTCGAAATGTCCTAAAACGCGCATCTGAAAATTTTCGTGCACAGGTGCCGTAGATGCACACGAAAATCCGTCCGGAGCCGTTTCGAGCGCCGAACTGCCTGAAGTGTTTTCCAGACCCTAGAAACTCCCCAAAACCGTTTTTAACAGAAAAGCATCTCGAAATGTCCTAAAACGCGCATCTGAACATTTTCGTGCACAGGTGCCGTAGATGCGCACGAAAATCCGTCCGGAGCAGTTTCGAGCGCCGAACTGCCTGAAGTGTTTTCTAGACCCTAGAAACTCCCCAAATCCGTTTTTAACAGAAAAGCATCTCGAAATGTCCTAAAACGCGCATCTGAACATTTTCGTGCACAGGTGCCGTTGATGCGCACGAAAATCCGTCCGGAGCAGTTTCGAGCGCCGAACTGCCTGAAGTGTTTTCCAGACCCTAGAAACTACCCAAAACCGTTTTTAAACGAAAAGCATCTCGAAATGTCCTAAAACGCGCATCTGAAAATTTTCGTGCACAGGTGCCGTAGATGCACACGAAAATCCGTCCGGAGCCGTTTCGAGCGCCGAACTGCCTGAAGTGTTTTCCAGACCATAGAAACTCCCCAAAACCGTTTTTAACAGAAAAGCATCTCGAAATGTCCTAAAACGCGCATCTGAACATTTTCGTGCACAGGTGCCGTAGATGCGCACGAAAATCCGTCCGGAGCAGTTTCGAGCGCCGAACTGCCTGAAGTGTTTTCCAGACCCTAGAAACTCCCCAAAACCGTTTTTAAACGAAAAGCATCTCGAAATGTCCTAAAACGCGCATCTGAAAATTTTCGTGCACAGGTGCCGTAGATGCACATGAAAATCCGTCCGGAGCCGTTTCGAGCGCCGAACTGCCTGAAGTGTTTTCCAGACCATAGAAACTCCCCAAAACCGTTTTTAACAGAAAAGCATCTCGAAATGTCCTAAAACGCGAATCTGAACATTTTCGTGCACAGGTGCCGTAGATGCACACGAAAATCCGTCCGGAGCAGTTTCGAGCGCCGAACTGCCTGAAGTGTTTTCCAGACCCTAGAAACTCCCCAAAACCGTTTTTAACAGAAAAGCATCTCGAAATGTCCTAAAACGCGAATCTGAACATTTTCGTGCATAGGTGCCGTAGATGCGCACGAAAATCCGTCCGGAGCAGTTTCGAGCGCCGAACTGCCTGAAGTGTTTTCCAGACCCTAGAAACTTCCCAAAACTGTTTTTAACAGAAAAGCATCTCGAAATGTCCTAAAACGCGCATCTGAACATTTTCGTGCACAGGTGCCGTAGATGCGTACGAAAATCCATCCGGAGCCGTTTCGAGCGCCGAACTGCCTCAAGTGTTTTCCAGACCCTAGAAACTCCCCAAAACCGTTTTTAACAGAAAAGCATCTCGAAATGTCCTAAAACGCGCATCTGAACATTTTCGTGCACAGGTGCCGTAGATGCGCACGAAAATCCGTCCGGAGCCGTTTCGAGCGCCGAACTGCCTGAAGTGTTTTCCAGACCCTAGAAACTCCCCAAAACCGTTTTTAAACGAAAAGCATCTCGAAATGTCCTAAAACGCGCAACTGAAAATTTTCGTGCACAGGTGCCGTAGATGCGCACGAAAATCCGTCCGGAGCCGTTTCGAGCGCCGAACTGCCTGAAGTGTTTTCCAGACCCTAGAAACTCCCTAAAACCGTTTTTAACAGAAAAGCATCTCGAAATGTCCTAAAACGCCCATCTGAACATTTTCGTGCACAGGTGCCGTTGATGCGCACGAAAATCCGTCCGGAGCAGTTTCGAGCGCCGAACTGTCTGAAGTGTTTTCCAGACCCTAGAAACTCTCCAAAACCGGTTTTAACAGAAAAGCATCCCGAAATGTCCTAAAACGCGCATCTGAACATTTTCGTGCACAGGTGCCGTTGATGCGCACGAAAATCCGTCCGGAGCATTTTCGAGCGCCGAACTGCCTGAAGTGTTTTCCAGACCCGAGAAACTCCCTAAAACCGTTTCTAAACGAAAAGCATCTCGAAATGTCCTAAAACGCGCATCTGAACATTTTCGTGCACAGGTGCCGTTGATGCGCACGAAAATCCGTCCGGAGCAGTTTCGAGAGCCGAACTGCCTGAAGTGTTTTCCAGACCCTAGAAACTCCCCAAAACCGTTTTTAACAGAAAAGCATCTCGAAATGTCCTAAAACGCGCATCTGAACATTTTCGTGCACAGGTGCCGTTGATGCGCACGAAAATCCGTCCGGAGCAGTTTCGAGCGCCGAACTGCCTGAAGTGTTTTCCAGACCCTAGAAACTACCCAAAACCGTTTTTAAACGAAAAGCATCTCGAAATGTCCTAAAACGCGCATCTGAAAATTTTCGTGCACAGGTGCCGTAGATGCACACGAAAATCCGTCCGGAGCCGTTTCGAGCGCCGAACTGCCTGAAGTGTTTTCCAGACCCTAGAAACTTCCCAAAACTGTTTTTAACAGAAAAGCATCTCGAAATGTCCTAAAACGCGCATCTGAACATTTTCGTGCACAGGTGCCGTAGATGCGTACGAAAATCCATCCGGAGCAGTTTCGAGCGCCGAACTGCCTGAAGTGTTTTCCAGACCCTAGAAACTACCCAAAACCGTTTTTAAACGAAAAGCATCTCGAAATGTCCTAAAACGCGCATCTGAAAATTTTCGTGCACAGGTGCCGTAGATGCACACGAAAATCCGTCCGGAGCCGTTTCGAGCGCCGAACTGCCTGAAGTGTTTTCCAGACCCTAGAAACTTCCCAAAACTGTTTTTAACAGAAAATCATCTCGAAATGTCCTAAAACGCGCATCTGAACATTTTCGTGCACAGGTGCCGTAGATGCGTACGAAAATCCATCCGGAGCCGTTTCGAGCGCCGAACTGCCTGAAGTGTTTTCCAGACACTAGAAACTCCCCAAAACCGTTTTTAACAGAAAAGCATCTCGAAATGTCCTAAAACGCGCATCTGAAAATTTTCGTGCACAGGTGCCGTAGATGCGCACGAAAATCCGTCCGGAGCCGTTTCGAGCGCCGAACTGCCTGAAGTGTTTTCCAGACCCTAGAAACTCCCCAAAACCGTTTTTAACAGAAAAGCATCTCGAAATGTCCTAAAACGCGCATCTGAACATTTTCGTGCACAGGTGCCGTAGATGCGCACGAAAATCCGTCCGGAGCAGTTTCGAGAGCCGAACTGCCTGAAGTGTTTTCCAGACCCTAGAAACTACCCAAAACCGTTTTTAAACAAAAAGCATCTCGAAATGTCCTAAAACGCGCATCTGAAAATTTTCGTGCACAGGTGCCGTAGATGCACACGAAAATCCGTCCGGAGCAGTTTCGAGCGCCGAACTGCCTGAAGTGTTTTCCAGACCCTAGAAACTCCCCAAAACCGTTTTTAACAGAAAAGCATCTCGAAATGTCCTAAAACGCGCATCTGAACATTTTCGTGCACAGGTGCCGTTGATGCGCACGAAAATCCGTCCGGAGCCGTTTCGAGCGCCGAACTGCCTGAAGTGTTTTCCAGACCCTAGAAACTCCCCAAAACCGTTTTTAACAGAAAAGCATCTCGAAATGTCCTAAAACGCGCATCTGAACATTTTCGTGCACAGGTGCCGTAGATGCGCACGAAAATCCGTCCGGAGCAGTTTCGAGCGCCGAACTGCCTGAAGTGTTTTCTAGACCCTAGAAACTCCCCAAAACCGTTTTTAACAGAAAAGCATCTCGAAATGTCCTAAAACGCGCATCTGAACATTTTCGTGCACAGGTGCCGTTGATGCGCACGAAAATCCGTCCGGAGCAGTTTCGAGCGCCGAACTGCCTGAAGTGTTTTCCAGACCCTTGAAACTCCCCAAAACCGTTTTTAAACGAAAAGCATCTCGAAATGTCCTAAAACGCGCATCTGAAAATTTTCGTGCACAGGTGCTGTAGATGCACACGAAAATCCGTCCGGAGCCGTTTCGAGCGCCGAACTGCCTGAAGTGTTTTCTAGACCCTAGAAACTCCCCAAAACCGTTTTTAACAGAAAAGCATCTCGAAATGTCCTAAAACGCGCATCTGAACATTTTCGTGCACAGGTGCCGTTGATGCGCACGAAAATCCGTCCGGAGCAGTTTCGAGCGCCGAACTGCCTGAAGTGTTCTCCAGACCCTAGAAACTCCCCAAGACCGTTTTTAACAGAAAAGCATCTCGAAATGTCCTAAAACGCGCATCTGAACATTTTCGTGCACAGGTGCCGTAGATGCGCACGAAAATCCGTCCGGAGCAGTTTCGAGCGCCGAACTGCCTGAAGTGTTTTCCAGACCCTAGAAACTCCCCAAAACCGTTTTTAACAGAAAAGCATCTCGAAATGTCCTAAAACGCGAATCTGAACATTTTCGTGCACAAGTGCCGTAGATGCGCAGAAAATCCGTCCGGAGCCGTTTCGAGCGCCGAACTGCCTGAAGTGTTTTCCAGACCCTAGAAACTCCCCAAAACCGTTTTTAACAGAAAAGCATCTCGAAATGTCCTAAAACGCGCATCTGAACATTTTCGTGCACAGGTGCCGTAGATGCGCACGAAAATCCGTCCGGAGCAGTTTCGAGCGCCGAACTGCCTGAAGTGTTTTCTAGACCCTAGAAACTCCCCAAAACCGTTTTTAACAGAAAAGCATCTCGAAATGTCCTAAAACGCGCATCTGAACATTTTCGTGCACAGGTGCCGTTGATGCGCACGAAAATCCGTCCGGAGCAGTTTCGAGCGCCGAACTGCCTGAAGTGTTCTCCAGACCCTAGAAACTCCCCAAGACCGTTTTTAACAGAAAAGCATCTCGAAATGTCCTAAAACGCGCATCTGAACATTTTCGTGCACAGGTGCCGTAGATGCGCACGAAAATCCGTCCGGAGCAGTTTCGAGCGCCGAACTGCCTGAAGTGTTTTCCAGACCCTAGAAACTTCCCAAAACTGTTTTTAACAGAAAAGCATCTCGAAATGTCCTAAAACGCGCATCTGAACATTTTCGTGCACAGGTGCCGTAGATGCGTACGAAAATCCATCCGGAGCAGTTTCGAGCGCCGAACTGCCTGAAGTGTTTTCCAGACCCTAGAAACTACCCAAAACCGTTTTTAAACGAAAAGCATCTCGAAATGTCCTAAAACGCGCATCTGAAAATTTTCGTGCACAGGTGCCGTAGATGCACACGAAAATCCGTCCGGAGCCGTTTCGAGAGCCGAACTGCCTGAAGTGTTTTCCAGACCCTAGAAACTTCCCAAAACTGTTTTTAACAGAAAAGCATCTCGAAATGTCCTAAAACGCGCATCTGAACATTTTCGTGCACAGGTGCCGTAGATGCGTACGAAAATCCATCCGGAGCCGTTTCGAGCGCCGAACTGCCTGAAGTGTTTTCCAGACCCTAGAAACTCCCCAAAACCGTTTTTAACAGAAAAGCATCTCGAAATGTCCTAAAACGCGCATCTGAACATTTTCGTGCACAGGTGCCGTAGATGCGCACGAAAATCCGTCCGGAGCAGTTTCGAGAGCCGAACTGCCTGAAGTGTTTTCCAGACCCTAGAAACTACCCAAAACCGTTTTTAAACAAAAAGCATCTCGAAATGTCCTAAAACGCGCATCTGAAAATTTTCGTGCACAGGTGCCGTAGATGCACACGAAAATCCGTCCGGAGCCGTTTCGAGCGCCGAACTGCCTGAAGTGTTTTCCAGACCCTAGAAACTCCCCAAAACCGTTTTTAACAGAAAAGCATCTCGAAATGTCCTAAAACGCGCATCTGAACAATTTCGTGCACAGGTGCCGTAGATGCGCACGAAAATCCGTCCGGAGCAGTTTCGAGCGCCGAACTGCCTGAAGTGTTTTCCAGACCCTAGAAACTCCCCAAAACCGTTTTTAACAGAAAAGCATCTCGAAATGTCCTAAAACGCTCATCTGAACATTTTCGTGCACAGGTGCCGTAGATGCGCACGAAAATCCGTCCGGAGCAGTTTCGAGCGTCGAACTGCCTGAAGTGTTTTCCAGACCCTAGAAACTCCCCAAAACCGTTTTTAAACGAAAAGCATCTCGAAATGTCCTAAAACGCGCATCTGAAAATTTTCGTGCACAGGTGCCGTAGATGCACACGAAAATCCGTCCGGAGCCGTTTCGAGCGCCGAACTGCCTGAAGTGTTTTCCAGACCCTAGAAACTCCCCAAAACCGTTTTTAACAGAAAAGCATCTCGAAATGTCCTAAAACGCGCATCTGAACATTTTCGTGCACAGGTGCCGTAGATGCGCACGAAAATCAGTCCGGAGCAGTTTCGAGCGCCGAACTGCCTGAAGTGTTTTCTAGACCCTAGAAACTCCCCAAAACCGTTTTTAACAGAAAAGCATCTCGAAATGTCCTAAAACGCGCATCTGAACATTTTCGTGCACAGGTGCCGTTGATGCGCACGAAAATCCGTCCGGAGCAGTTTCGAGCGCCGAACTGCCTGAAGTGTTTTCCAGACCCTTGAAACTCCCCAAAACCGTTTTTAAACGAAAAGCATCTCGAAATGTCCTAAAACGCGCATCTGAAAATTTTCGTGCACAGGTGCCGTAGATGCACACGAAAATCCGTCCGGAGCCGTTTCGAGCGCCGAACTGCCTGAAGTGTTTTCCAGACCCTAGAAACTCCCCAAAACCGTTTTTAACAGAAAAGCATCTCGAAATGTCCTAAAACGCGCATCTGAACAATTTCGTGCACAGGTGCCGTAGATGCGCACGAAAATCCGTCCGGAGCAGTTTCGAGCGCCGAACTGCCTGAAGTGTTTTCCAGACCCTAGAAACTCCCCAAAACCGTTTTTAACAGAAAAGCATCTCGAAATGTCCTAAAACGCTCATCTGAACATTTTCGTGCACAGGTGCCGTAGATGCGCACGAAAATCCGTCCGGAGCAGTTTCGAGCGTCGAACTGCCTGAAGTGTTTTCCAGACCCTAGAAACTCCCCAAAACCGTTTTTAAACGAAAAGCATCTCGAAATGTCCTAAAACGCGCATCTGAAAATTTTCGTGCACAGGTGCCGTAGATGCACACGAAAATCCGTCCGGAGCCGTTTCGAGCGCCGAACTGCCTGAAGTGTTTTCCAGACCCTAGAAACTCCCCAAAACCGTTTTTAACAGAAAAGCATCTCGAAATGTCCTAAAACGCGCATCTGAACATTTTCGTGCACAGGTGCCGTAGATGCGCACGAAAATCAGTCCGGAGCAGTTTCGAGCGCCGAACTGCCTGAAGTGTTTTCTAGACCCTAGAAACTCCCCAAAACCGTTTTTAACAGAAAAGCATCTCGAAATGTCCTAAAACGCGCATCTGAACATTTTCGTGCACAGGTGCCGTTGATGCGCACGAAAATCCGTCCGGAGCAGTTTCGAGCGCCGAACTGCCTGAAGTGTTTTCCAGACCCTTGAAACTCCCCAAAACCGTTTTTAAACGAAAAGCATCTCGAAATGTCCTAAAACGCGCATCTGAAAATTTTCGTGCACAGGTGCTGTAGATGCACACGAAAATCCGTCCGGAGCCGTTTCGAGCGCCGAACTGCCTGAAGTGTTTTCTAGACCCTAGAAACTCCCCAAAACCGTTTTTAACAGAAAAGCATCTCGAAATGTCCTAAAACGCGCATCTGAACATTTTCGTGCACAGGTGCCGTTGATGCGCACGAAAATCCGTCCGGAGCAGTTTCGAGCGCCGAACTGCCTGAAGTGTTCTCCAGACCCTAGAAACTCCCCAAGACCGTTTTTAACAGAAAAGCATCTCGAAATGTCCTAAAACGCGCATCTGAACATTTTCGTGCACAGGTGCCGTAGATGCGCACGAAAATCCGTCCGGAGCAGTTTCGAGCGCCGAACTGCCTGAAGTGTTTTCCAGACCCTAGAAACTCCCCAAAACCGTTTTTAACAGAAAAGCATCTCGAAATGTCCTAAAACGCGAATCTGAACATTTTCGTGCACAAGTGCCGTAGATGCGCAGAAAATCCGTCCGGAGCCGTTTCGAGCGCCGAACTGCCTGAAGTGTTTTCCAGACCCAAGAAACTCCATAAAACCGTTTTTAACAGAAAAGCATCTCGAAATGTCCTAAAACGCGCATCTGAACATTTTCATGCACAGGTGCCGTAGATGCGCACGAAAATCCGTCCGGAGCAGTTTCGAGCGCCGAACTGCCTGAAGTGTTTTCCAGACCCTAGAAACTCCCCAAAACCGTTTTTAACAGAAAAGCATCTCGAAATGTCCTAAAACGCGCATCTGAACATTTTCGTGCACAGGTGCCGTAGATGCGCACGAAAATCCGTCCGGAGCAGTTTCGAGCGCCGAACTGCCTGAAGTGTTTTCCAGACCCTAGAAACTCCGCAAAACCGTTTTTAAACGAAAAGCATCTCGAAATGTCCTAAAACGCGCATCTGAAAATTTTCGTGCACAGGTGCCGTAGATGCACACGAAAATCCGTCCGGAGCCGTTTCGAGCGCCGAACTGCCTGAAGTGTTTTCCAGACCCTAGAAACTCCCCAAAACCGTTTTTAACAGAAAAGCATCTCGAAATGTCCTAAAACGCGCATCTGAACATTTTCGTGCACAGGTGCCGTAGATGCGCACGAAAATCCGTCCGGAGCAGTTTCGAGCGCCGAACTGCCTGAAGTGTTTTCTAGACCCTAGAAACTCCCCAAAACCGTTTTTAACAGAAAAGCATCTCGAAATGTGCTAAAACGCGCATCTGAACATTTTCGTGCACAGGTGCCGTTGATGCGCACGAAAATCCGTCCGGAGCAGTTTCGAGCGCCGAACTGCCTGAAGTGTTTTCCAGACCCTAGAAACTCCCCAAAACCGTTTTTAAATGAAAAGCATCTCGAAATGTCCTAAAACGCGCATCTGAAAATTTTCGTGCACAGGTGCCGTAGATGCACACGAAAATCCGTCCGGAGCCGTTTCGAGCGCCGAACTGCCTAAAGTGTTTTCCAGACCATAGAAACTCCCCAAAACCGTTTTTAACAGAAAAGCATCTCGAAATGTCCTAAAACGCGCATCTGAACATTTTCGTGCACAGGTGCCGTAGATGCGCACGAAAATCCGTCCGGAGCAGTTTCGAGCGCCGAACTGCCTGAAGTGTTTTCCAGACCCTAGAAACTCCCCAAAACCGTTTTTAAACGAAAAGCATCTCGAAATGTCCTAAAACGCGCATCTGAAAATTTTCGTGCACAGGTGCCGTAGATGCACACGAAAATCCGTCCGGAGCCGTTTCGAGCGCCGAACTGCCTGAAGTGTTTTCCAGACCATAGAAACTCCCCAAAACCGTTTTTAACAGAAAAGCATCTCGAAATGTCCTAAAACGCGAATCTGAACATTTTCGTGCACAGGTGCCGTAGATGCACACGAAAATCCGTCCGGAGCAGTTTCGAGCGCCGAACTGCCTGAAGTGTTTTCCAGACCCTAGAAACTCCCCAAAACCGTTTTTAACAGAAAAGCATCTCGAAATGTCCTAAAACGCGAATCTGAACATTTTCGTGCACAGGTGCCGTAGATGCGCACGAAAATCCGTCCGGAGCAGTTTCGAGCGCCGAACTGCCTGAAGTGTTTTCCAGACCCTAGAAACTTCCCAAAACTGTTTTTAACAGAAAAGCATCTCGAAATGTCCTAAAACGCGCATCTGAACATTTTCGTGCACAGGTGCCGTAGATGCGTACGAAAATCCATCCGGAGCCGTTTCGAGCGCCGAACTGCCTCAAGTGTTTTCCAGACCCTAGAAACTCCCCAAAACCGTTTTTAACAGAAAAGCATCTCGAAATGTCCTAAAACGCGCATCTGAACATTTTCGTGCACAGGTGCCGTAGATGCGCACGAAAATCCGTCCGGAGCCGTTTCGAGCGCCGAACTGCCTGAAGTGTTTTCCAGACCCTAGAAACTCCCCAAAACCGTTTTTAAACGAAAAGCATCTCGAAATGTCCTAAAACGCGCAACTGAAAATTTTCGTGCACAGGTGCCGTAGATGCGCACGAAAATCCGTCCGGAGCCGTTTCGAGCGCCGAACTGCCTGAAGTGTTTTCCAGACCCTAGAAACTCCCTAAAACCGTTTTTAACAGAAAAGCATCTCGAAATGTCCTAAAACGCCCATCTGAACATTTTCGTGCACAGGTGCCGTTGATGCGCACGAAAATCCGTCCGGAGCAGTTTCGAGCGCCGAACTGTCTGAAGTGTTTTCCAGACCCTAGAAACTCTCCAAAACCGTTTTTAACAGAAAAGCATCCCGAAATGTCCTAAAACGCGCATCTGAACATTTTCGTGCACAGGTGCCGTTGATGCGCACGAAAATCCGTCCGGAGCAGTTTCGAGAGCCGAACTGCCTGAAGTGTTTTCCAGACCCTAGAAACTCCCCAAAACCGTTTTTAACAGAAAAGCATCTCGAAATGTCCTAAAACGCGCATCTGAACATTTTCGTGCACAGGTGCCGTTGATGCGCACGAAAATCCGTCCGGAGCAGTTTCGAGCGCCGAACTGCCTGAAGTGTTTTCCAGACCCTAGAAACTACCCAAAACCGTTTTTAAACGAAAAGCATCTCGAAATGTCCTAAAACGCGCATCTGAAAATTTTCGTGCACAGGTGCCGTAGATGCACACGAAAATCCGTCCGGAGCCGTTTCGAGCGCCGAACTGCCTGAAGTGTTTTCCAGACCCTAGAAACTTCCCAAAACTGTTTTTAACAGAAAAGCATCTCGAAATGTCCTAAAACGCGCATCTGAACATTTTCGTGCACAGGTGCCGTAGATGCGTACGAAAATCCATCCGGAGCAGTTTCGAGCGCCGAACTGCCTGAAGTGTTTTCCAGACCCTAGAAACTACCCAAAACCGTTTTTAAACGAAAAGCATCTCGAAATGTCCTAAAACGCGCATCTGAAAATTTTCGTGCACAGGTGCCGTAGATGCACACGAAAATCCGTCCGGAGCCGTTTCGAGCGCCGAACTGCCTGAAGTGTTTTCCAGACCCTAGAAACTTCCCAAAACTGTTTTTAACAGAAAATCATCTCGAAATGTCCTAAAACGCGCATCTGAACATTTTCGTGCACAGGTGCCGTAGATGCGTACGAAAATCCATCCGGAGCCGTTTCGAGCGCCGAACTGCCTGAAGTGTTTTCCAGACCCTAGAAACTCCCCAAAACCGTTTTTAACAGAAAAGCATCTCGAAATGTCCTAAAACGCGCATCTGAACATTTTCGTGCACAGGTGCCGTAGATGCGCACGAAAATCCGTCCGGAGCCGTTTCGAGCGCCGAACTGCCTGAAGTGTTTTCCAGACCGTAGAAACTCCCCAAAACCGTTTTTAAACGAAAAGCATCTCGAAATGTCCTAAAACGCGCATCTGAAAATTTTCGTGCACAGGTGCCGTAGATGCGCACGAAAATCCGTCCGGAGCCGTTTCGAGCGCCGAACTGCCTGAAGTGTTTTCCAGACCCTAGAAACTCCCCAAAACCGTTTTTAACAGAAAAGCATCTCGAAATGTCCTAAAACGCGCATCTGAACATTTTCGTGCACAGGTGCCGTAGATGCGCACGAAAATCCGTCCGGAGCAGTTTCGAGAGCCGAACTGCCTGAAGTGTTTTCCAGACCCTAGAAACTACCCAAAACCGTTTTTAAACAAAAAGCATCTCGAAATGTCCTAAAACGCGCATCTGAAAATTTTCGTGCACAGGTGCCGTAGATGCACACGAAAATCCGTCCGGAGCCGTTTCGAGCGCCGAACTGCCTGAAGTGTTTTCCAGACCCTAGAAACTCCCCAAAACCGTTTTTAACAGAAAAGCATCTCGAAATGTCCTAAAACGCGCATCTGAACAATTTCGTGCACAGGTGCCGTAGATGCGCACGAAAATCCGTCCGGAGCAGTTTCGAGCGCCGAACTGCCTGAAGTGTTTTCCAGACCCTAGAAACTCCCCAAAACCGTTTTTAACAGAAAAGCATCTCGAAATGTCCTAAAACGCGCATCTGAACATTTTCGTGCACAGGTGCCGTTGATGCGCACGAAAATCCGTCCGGAGCCGTTTCGAGCGCCGAACTGCCTGAAGTGTTTTCCAGACCCTAGAAACTCCCCAAAACCGTTTTTAACAGAAAAGCATCTCGAAATGTCCTAAAACGCGCATCTGAACATTTTCGTGCACAGGTGCCGTAGATGCGCACGAAAATCCGTCCGGAGCAGTTTCGAGCGCCGAACTGCCTGAAGTGTTTTCTAGACCCTAGAAACTCCCCAAAACCGTTTTTAACAGAAAAGCATCTCGAAATGTCCTAAAACGCGCATCTGAACATTTTCGTGCACAGGTGCCGTTGATGCGCACGAAAATCCGTCCGGAGCAGTTTCGAGCGCCGAACTGCCTGAAGTGTTTTCCAGACCCTTGAAACTCCCCAAAACCGTTTTTAAACGAAAAGCATCTCGAAATGTCCTAAAACGCGCATCTGAAAATTTTCGTGCACAGGTGCTGTAGATGCACACGAAAATCCGTCCGGAGCCGTTTCGAGCGCCGAACTGCCTGAAGTGTTCTCCAGACCCTAGAAACTCCCCAAGACCGTTTTTAACAGAAAAGCATCTCGGAATGTCCTAAAACGCGCATCTGAACATTTTCGTGCACAGGTGCCGTAGATGCGCACGAAAATCCGTCCGGAGCAGTTTCGAGCGCCGAACTGCCTGAAGTGTTTTCCAGACCCTAGAAACTCCCCAAAACCGTTTTTAACAGAAAAGCATCTCGAAATGTCCTAAAACGCGAATCTGAACATTTTCGTGCACAAGTGCCGTAGATGCGCAGAAAATCCGTCCGGAGCCGTTTCGAGCGCCGAACTGCCTGAAGTGTTTTCCAGACCCAAGAAACTCCATAAAACCGTTTTTAACAGAAAAGCATCTCGAAATGTCCTAAAACGCGCATCTGAACATTTTCGTGCACAGGTGCCGTAGATGCGCACGAAAATCCGTCCGGAGCAGTTTCGAGCGCCGAACTGCCTGAAGTGTTTTCTAGACCCTAGAAACTCCCCAAAACCGTTTTTAACAGAAAAGCATCTCGAAATGTCCTAAAACGCGCATCTGAACATTTTCGTGCACAGGTGCCGTTGATGCGCACGAAAATCCGTCCGGAGCAGTTTCGAGCGCCGAACTGCCTGAAGTGTTTTCCAGACCCTAGAAACTCCCCAAAACCGTTTTTAAACGAAAAGCATCTCGAAATGTCCTAAAACGCGCATCTGAAAATTTTCGTGCACAGGTGCCGTAGATGCACACGAAAATCCGTCCGGAGCCGTTTCGAGCGCCGAACTGCCTGAAGTGTTTTCCAGACCATAGAAACTCCCCAAAACCGTTTTTAACAGAAAAGCATCTCGAAATGTCCTAAAACGCGCATCTGAACATTTTCGTGCACAGGTGCCGTAGATGCGCACGAAAATCCGTCCGGAGCAGTTTCGAGCGCCGAACTGCCTGAAGTGTTTTCTAGACCCTAGAAACTCCCCAAAACCGTTTTTAACAGAAAAGCATCTCGAAATGTCCTAAAACGCGCATCTAAACATTTTCGTGCACAGGTGCCGTTGATACGCACGAAAATCCGTCCGGAGCAGTTTCGAGAGCCGAACTGCCTGAAGTGTTTTCCAGACCCTAGAAACTCCCCAAAACCGTTTTTAAACGAAAAGCATCTCGAAATGTCCTAAAACGCGCATCTGAAAATTTTCGTGCACAGGTGCCGTAGATGCACACGAAAATCCGTCCGGAGCCGTTTCGAGCGCCGAACAGCCTGAAGTGTTTTCCAGACCCTAGAAACTCCCCAAAACCGTTTTTAACAGAAAAGCATCTCGAAATGTCCTAAAACGCGCATCTGAACATTTTCGTGCACAGGTGCCGTTGATGCGCACGAAAATCCGTCCGGAGCAGTTTCGAGCGCCGAACTGCCTGAAGTGTTCTCCAGACCCTAGAAACTCCCCAAGACCGTTTTTAACAGAAAAGCATCTCGAAATGTCCTAAAACGCGCATCTGAACATTTTCGTGCACAGGTGCCGTAGATGCGCACGAAAATCCGTCCGGAGCAGTTTCGAGCGCCGAACTGCCTGAAGTGTTTTCCAGACCCTAGAAACTCCCCAAAACCGTTTTTAACAGAAAATCATCTCGAAATGTCCTAAAACGCGAATCTGAACATTTTCGTGCACAGGTGCCGTAGATGCGCAGAAAATCCGTCCGGAGCCGTTTCGAGCGACGAACTGCCTGAAGTGTTTTCCAGACCCAAGAAACTCCCTAAAACCGTTTTTAACAGAAAAGCATCTCGAAATGTCCTAAAACGCGCATCTGAACATTTTCGTGCACAGGTGCCGTAGATGCGCACGAAAATCCGTCCGGAGCAGTTTCGAGCGCCGAACTGCCTGAAGTGTTTTCCAGACCCTAGAAACTCCCCAAAACCGTTTTTAACAGAAAAGCATCTCGAAATGTCCTAAAACGCGCATCTGAACATTTTCGTGCACAGGTGCCGTTGATGCGCACGAAAATCCGTCCGGAGCAGTTTCGAGCGTCGAACTGCCTAAAGTGTTTTCCAGACCCTAGAAACTCCCCAAAACCGTTTTTAACAGAAAAGCATCTCGAAATGTCCTAAAACGCGCATCTGAACATTTTCGTGCACAGGTGCCGTTGATGCGCACGAAAATCCGTCCGGAGCAGTTTCGAGCGCCGGACTGCCTGAAGTGTTTTCCAGACCCTAGAAACTACCCAAAACCGTTTTTAAACGAAAAGCATCTCGAAATGTCCTAAAACGCGCATCTGAAAATTTTCGTGCACAGGTGCCATAGATGCACACGAAAATCCGTCCGGAGCCGTTTCGAGCGCCGAACTGCCTGAAGTGTTTTCCAGACCCTAGAAACTCCCCAAAACCGTTTTTAACAGAAAAGCATCTCGAAATGTCCTAAAACGCGCATCTGAACATTTTCGTGCACAGGTGCCGTAGATGCGCACGAAAATCCGTCCGGAGCAGTTTCGAGCGCCGAACTGCCTGAAGTGTTTTCCAGACCCTAGAAACTCCCCAAAACCGTTTTTAACAGAAAAGCATCTCGAAATGTCCTAAAACGCGCATCTGAACATTTTCGTGCACAGGTGCCGTTGATGCGCACGAAAATCCGTCCGGAGCAGTTTCGAGCGCCGAACTGCCTGAAGTGTTTTCCAGACCCTAGATACTCCCCAAAACCGTTTTTAACAGAAAAGCATCTCGAAATGTCCTAAAACGCGCATCTGAACATTTTCGTGCACAGGTGCCGTAGATGCGCACGAAAATCCGTCCGGAGCAGTTTCGAGCGCCGAACTGCCTGAAGTGTTTTCCAGACCCTAGAAACTCCCCAAAACCGTTTTTAAACGAAAAGCATCTCGAAATGTCCTAAAACGCGCATCTGAAAATTTTCGTGCACAGGTGCCGTAGATGCACACGAAAATCCGTCCGGAGCTGTTTCGAGCGCCGAACTGCCTGAAGTGTTTTCCAGACCCTAGAAACTCCCCAAAACTGTTTTTAACAGAAAAGCATCTCGAAATGTCCTAAAACGCGCATCTGAACATTTTCGTGCACAGGTGCCGTAGATGCGCACGAAAATCCGTCCGGAGCAGTTTCGAGCGCCGAACTGCCTGAAGTGTTTTCTAGACCCTAGAAACTCCCCAAAACCGTTTTTAACAGAAAAGCATCTCGAAATGTCCTAAAACGCGCATCTGAACATTTTCGTGCACAGGTGCCGTTGATGCGCACGAAAATCCGTCCGGAGCAGTTTCGAGCGCCGAACTGCCTGAAGTGTTTTCCAGACCCTAGAAACTCCCCAAAACCGTTTTTAAACGAAAAGCATCTCGAAATGTCCTAAAACGCGCATCTGAAAATTTTCGTGCACAGGTGCCGTAGATGCACACGAAAATCCGTCCGGAGCCGTTTCGAGCGCCGAACTGCCTGAAGTGTTTTCCAGACCCTAGAAACTCCCCAAAACCGTTTTTAACATAAAAGCATCTCGAAATGTCCTAAAACGCGCATCTGAACATTTTCGTGCACAGGTGCCGTTGATGCGCACGAAAATCCGTCCGGAGCAGTTTCGAGCGCCGAACTGCCTGAAGTGTTCTCCAGACCCTAGAAACTCCCCAAGACCGTTTTTAACAGAAAAGCATCTCGAAATGTCCTAAAACGCGCATCTGAACATTTTCGTGCACAGGTGCCGTAAATGCGCACGAAAATCCGTCCGGAGCAGTTTCGAGCGCCGAACTGCCTGAAGTGTTTTCCAGACCCTAGAAACTCCCCAAAACCGTTTTTAACAGAAAAGCATCTCGAAATGTCCTAAAACGCGAATCTGAACATTTTCGTGCACAGGTGCCGTAGATGCGCAGAAAATCCGCCCGGAGCCGTTTCGAGCGCCGAACTGCCTGAAGTGTTTTCCAGACCCAAGAAACTCCCTAAAACCGTTTTTAACAGAAAAGCATCTCGAAATGTCCTAAAACGCGCATCTGAACATTTTCGTGCACAGGTGCCGTAGATGCGCACGAAAATCCGTCCGGAGCAGTTTCGAGCGCCGAACTGCCTGAAGTGTTTTCCAGACCCTAGAAACTCCCCAAAACCGTTTTTAAACGCAAAGCATCTTGAAATGTCCTAAAACGCGCATCTGAACATTTTCGTACACTGGTGCCGTTGATGCGCACGAAAATCCGTCCGGAGCCGTTTCGAGCGCCGAACTGCCTGAAGTGTTTTCCAGACCCTAGAAACTCCCTAAAACCGATTTTAACAGAAAAGCATCTCGAAATGTCCTAAAACGCGCATCTGAACATTTTCGTGCACAGGTGCCGTAGATGCGCACGAAAATCCGTCCGGGGCAGTTTCGAGCGCCGAACTGCCTGAAGTGTTTTCCAGACCCTAGAAACTCCCTAAAACCGTTTCTAAACGAAAAGCATCTCGAAATGTCCTAAAACGCGCATCTGAACATTTTCGTGCACAGGTGCCGTTGATGCGCACGAAAATCCGTCCGGAGCAGTTTCGAGAGCCGAACTGCCTGAAGTGTTTTCCAGACCCTAGAAACTCCCCAAAACCGTTTTTAACAGAAAAGCATCTCGAAATGTCCTAAAACGCGCATCTGAACATTTTCGTGCACTGGTGCCGTTGATGCGCGCGAAAATCCGTCCGGAGCAGTTTCGAGCGCCGAACTGCCTGAAGTGTTTTCCAGACCCTAGAAACTCCCCAAAACCGTTTTTAAACGAAAAGCATCTCGAAATGTCCTAAAACGCGCATCTGAAAATTTTCGTGCACAGGTGCCGTAGATGCACACGAAAATCCGTCCGGAGCAGTTTCGAGCGCCGAACTGCCTGAAGTGTTTTCCAGACCCTAGAAACTCCCCAAAACCGTTTTTAACAGAAAAGCATCTCGAAATGTCCTAAAACGCGCATCTGAACATTTTCGTGCACAGGTGCCGTAGATGCGCACGAAAATCCGTCCGGAGCAGTTTCGAGCGCCGAACTGCCTGAAGTGTTTTCCAGACCCTAGAAACTCCCCAAAACCGTTTTTAACAGAAAAGCATCTCGAAATGTCCTAAAACGCGCATCTGAACATTTTCGTGCACAGGTGCCGTTGATGCGCACGAAAATCCGTCCGGAGCAGTTTCGAGCGCCGAACTGCCTGAAGTGTTTTCCAGACCCTAGAAACTCCCCAAAACCGTTTTTAACAGAAAAGCATCTCGAAATGTCCTAAAACGCGCATCTGAACATTTTCGTGCACAGGTGCCGTTGATGCGCACGAAAATCCGTCCGGAGCAGTTTCGAGCGCCGAACTGCCTGAAGTGTTTTCCAGACCCGAGAAACTCCCTAAAACCGTTTCTAAACGAAAAGCATCTCGAAATGTCCTAAAACGCGCATCTGAACATTTTCGTGCACAGGTGCCGTTGATGCGCACGAAAATCCGTCCGGAGCAGTTTCGAGAGCCGAACTGCCTGAAGTGTTTTCCAGACCCTAGAAACTCCCCAAGACCGTTTTTAACAGAAAAGCATCTCGAAATGTCCTATAACGCGCATCTGAACATTTTCGTGCACAGGTGCCGTAGATGCGCACGAAAATCCGTCCGGAGCAGTTTCGAGCGCCGAACTGCCTGAAGTGTTTTCCAGACCGTAGAAACTCCCCAAAACCGTTTTTAACAGAAAAGCATCTCGAAATGTCCTAAAACGCGCATCTGAACATTTTCGTGCACAGGTGCCGTTGATGCGCACGAAAATCCGTCCGGAGCAGTTTCGAGCGCCGAACTGCCTGAAGTGTTTTCCAGACCCGAGAAACTCCCTAAAACCGTTTCTAAACGAAAAGCATCTCGAAATGTCCTAAAACGCGCATCTGAACATTTTCGTGCACAGGTGCCGTTGATGCGCACGAAAATCCGTCCGGAGCAGTTTCGAGAGCCGAACTGCCTGAAGTGTTTTCCAGACCCTAGAAACTCCCCAAAACCGTTTTTAACAGAAAAGCATCTCGAAATGTCCTAAAACGCGCATCTGAACATTTTCGTGCACAGGTGCCGTAGATGCGCACGAAAATCCGTCCGGAGCAGTTTCGAGCGCCGAACTGCCTGAAGTGTTTTCTAGACCCTAGAAACTCCCCAAAACCGTTTTTAACAGAAAAGCATCTCGAAATGTCCTAAAACGCGCATCTGAACATTTTCGTGCACAGGTGCCGTTGATGCGCACGAAAATCCGTCCGGAGCAGTTTCGAGCGCCGAACTGCCTGAACTGTTTTCCAGACCCTAGAAACTCCCCAAAACCGTTTTTAAACGAAAAGCATCTCGAAATGTCCTAAAACGCGCATCTGAAAATTTTCGTGCACAGGTGCTGTAGATGCACACGAAAATCCGTCCGGAGCCGTTTCGAGCGCCGAACTGCCTGAAGTGTTTTCCAGACCCTAGAAACTCCCCAAAACCGTTTTTAACAGAAAAGCATCTCGAAATGTCCTAAAACGCGCATCTGAACATTTTCGTGCACAGGTGCCGTTGATGCGCACGAAAATCCGTCCGGAGCAGTTTCGAGCGCCGAACTGCCTGAAGTGTTCTCCAGACCCTAGAAACTCCCCAAGACCGTTTTTAACAGAAAAGCATCTCGAAATGTCCTATAACGCGCATCTGAACATTTTCGTGCACAGGTGCCGTAGATGCGCACGAAAATCCGTCCGGAGCAGTTTCGAGCGCCGAACTGCCTGAAGTGTTTTCCAGACCCTAAAAACTCCCCAAAACCGTTTTTAACAGAAAAGCATCTCGAAATGTCCTAAAACGCGAATCTGAACATTTTCGTACACTGGTGCCGTAGATGCGCAGAAAATCCGTCCGGAGCCGTTTCGAGCGCCGAACTGCCTGAAGTGTTTTCCAGACCCAAGAAACTCCATAAAACCGTTTTTAACAGAAAAGCATCTCGAAATGTCCTAAAACGCGCATCTGAACATTTTCGTGCACAGGTGCCGTAGATGCGCACGAAAATCCGTCCGGAGCAGTTTCGAGCGCCGAACTGCCTGAAGTGTTTTCCAGACCCTAGAAACTCCCCAAAACCGTTTTTAACAGAAAAGCATCTCGAAATGTCCTAAAACGCGCATCTGAACATTTTCGTGCACAGGTGCCGTAGATGCGCACGAAAATCCGTCCGGAGCAGTTTCGAGCGCCGAACTGCCTGAAGTGTTTTCCAGACCCTAGAAACTCCGCAAAACCGTTTTTAAACGAAAAGCATCTCGAAATGTCCTAAAACGCGCATCTGAAAATTTTCGTGCACAGGTGCCGTAGATGCACACGAAAATCCGTCCGGAGCCGTTTCGAGCGCCGAACTGCCTGAAGTGTTTTCCAGACCCTAGAAACTCCCCAAAACCGTTTTTAACAGAAAAGCATCTCGAAATGTCCTAAAACGCGCATCTGAACATTTTCGTGCACAGGTGCCGTAGATGCGCACGGAAATCCGTCCGGAGCAGTTTCGAGCGCCGAACTGCCTGAAGTGTTTTCTAGACCTTAGAAACTCCCCAAAACCGTTTTTAACAGAAAAGCATCTCGAAATGTCCTAAAACGCGCATCTGAACATTTTCGTGCACAGGTGCCGTTGATGCGCACGAAAATCCGTCCGGAGCAGTTTCGAGCGCCGAACTGCCTGAATTGTTTTCCAGACCCTAGAAACTCCCCAAAACCGTTTTTAAACGAAAAGCATCTCGAAATGTCCTAAAACGCGCATCTGAAAATTTTCGTGCACAGGTGCCGTAGATGCACACGAAAATCCGTCCGGAGCCGTTTCGAGCGCCGAACTGCCTGAAGTGTTTTCCAGACCCTAGAAACTCCCCAAAATCGTTTTTAACAGAAAAGCATCTCGAAATGTCCTAAAACGCGCATCTGAACATTTTCGTGCACAGGTGCCGTAGATGCGCACGAAAATCCGTCCGGAGCAGTTTCGAGCGCCGAACTGCCTGAAGTGTTTTCTAGACCCTAGAAACTCCCCAAAACCGTTTTTAACAGAAAAGCATCTCGAAATGTCCTAAAACGCGCATCTAAACATTTTCGTGCACAGGTGCCGTAGATGCGCACGAAAATCCGTCCGGAGCAGTTTCGAGCGCCGAACTGCCTGAAGTGTTTTCCAGACCCTAGAAACTCCCCAAAACCGTTTTTAACAGAAAAGCATCTCGAAATGTCCTAAAACGCGCATCTGAACATTTTCGTGCACAGGTGCCGTTGATGCGCACGAAAATCCGTCCGGAGCAGTTTTGAGCGCCGAACTGCCTAAAGTGTTTTCCAGACCCTAGAAACTCCCCAAAACCGTTTTTAACAGAAAAGCATCTCGAAATGTCCTAAAACGCGCATCTGAACATTTTCGTGCACAGGTGCCGTTGATGCGCACGAAAATCCGTCCGGAGCAGTTTCGAGCGCCGAACTACCTGAAGTGTTTTCCAGACCCTAGAAACTACCCAAAACCGTTTTTAAACGAAAAGCATCTCGAAATGTCCTAAAACGCGCATCTGAAAATTTTCGTGCACAGGTGCCATAGATGCACACGAAAATCCGTCCGGAGCCGTTTCGAGCGCCGAACTGCCTGAAGTGTTTTTCAGACCCTAGAAACTCCCCAAAACCGTTTTTAACAGAAAAGCATCTCGAAATGTCCTAAAACGCGCATCTGAACATTTTCGTGCACAGGTGCCGTAGATGCGCACGAAAATCCGTCCGGAGCAGTTTCGAGCGCCGAACTGCCTGAAGTGTTTTCCAGACCCTAGAAACTCCCCAAAACCGTTTTTAACAGAAAAGCATCTCGAAATGTCCTAAAACGCGCATCTGAACATTTTCGTGCACAGGTGCCGTTGATGCGCACGAAAATCCGTCCGGAGCAGTTTCGAGCGCCGAACTGCCTAAAGTGTTTTCCAGACCCTAGAAACTCCCCAAAACCGTTTTTAACAGAAAAGCATCTCGAAATGTCCTAAAACGCGCATCTGAACATTTTCGTGCACAGGTGCCGTTGATGCGCACGAAAATCCGTCCGGAGCAGTTTCGAGCGCCGAACTACCTGAAGTGTTTTCCAGACCCTAGAAACTACCCAAAACCGTTTTTAAACGAAAAGCATCTCGAAATGTCCTAAAACGCGCATCTGAAAATTTTCGTGCACAGGTGCCATAGATGCACACGAAAATCCGTCCGGAGCCGTTTCGAGCGCCGAACTGCCTGAAGTGTTTTTCAGACCCTAGAAACTCCCCAAAACCGTTTTTAACAGAAAAGCATCTCGAAATGTCCTAAAACGCGCATCTGAACATTTTCGTGCACAGGTGCCGTAGATGCGCACGAAAATCCGTCCGGAGCCGTTTCGAGCGCCGAACTGCCTGAAGTGTTTTCCAGACCCTAGAAACTACCCAAAACCGTTTTTAAACGAAAAGCATCTCGAAATGTCCTAAAACGCGCATCTGAAAATTTTCGTGCACAGGTGCCATAGATGCACACGAAAATCCGTCCGGAGCCGTTTCGAGCGCCGAACTGCCTGAAGTGTTTTTCAGACCCTAGAAACTCCCCAAAACCGTTTTTAACAGAAAAGCATCTCGAAATGTCCTAAAACGCGCATCTGAACATTTTCGTGCACAGGTGCCGTTGATGCGCACGAAAATCCGTCCGGAGCAGTTTCGAGAGCCGAACTGCCTGAAGTGTTTTCCAGACCCTCGAAACTCCCTAAAACCGTTTTTAACAGAAAAGCATCTCGAAATGTCCTAAAACGCGCATCTGAACATTTTCGTGCATAGGTGCCGTTGATGCGCACGAAAATCCGTCCGGAGCAGTTTCGAGAGCCGAACTGCCTGAAGTGTTTTCCAGACCCTAGAAACTCCCCAAAACCGTTTTTAACAGAAAAGCATCTCGAAATGTCCTAAAACGCGCATCTGAACATTTTCGTGCACAGGTGCCGTAGATGCGCACGAAAATCCGTCCGGAGCAGTTTCGAGCGCCGAACTGCCTGAAGTGTTTTCCAGACCCTAGAAACTCTCCAAAACCGTTTCTAAACGAAAAGCATCTCGAAATGTCCTAAAACGCGCATCTGAAAATTTTCGTGCACAGGTGCCGTAGATGCACACGAAAATCCGTCCGGAGCCGTTTCGAGCGCCGAACTGCCTGAAGTGTTTTCCAGACCCTAGAAACTCCCCAAAATCGTTTTTAACAGAAAAGCATCTCGAAATGTCCTAAAACGCGCATCTGAACATTTTCGTGCACAGGTGCCGTAGATGCGCACGAAAATCCGTCCGGAGCAGTTTCGAGCGCCGAACTGCCTGAAGTGTTTTCTAGACCCTAGAAACTCCCCAAAACCGTTTTTAACAGAAAAGCATCTCGAAATGTCCTAAAACGCGCATCTAAACATTTTCGTGCACAGGTGCCGTAGATGCGCACGAAAATCCGTCCGGAGCAGTTTCGAGCGCCGAACTGCCTGAAGTGTTTTCCAGACCCTAGAAACTCTCCAAAACCGTTTCTAAACGAAAAGCATCTCGAAATGTCCTAAAACGCGCATCTGAAAATTTTCGTGCACAGGTGCCGTAGATGCACACGAAAATCCGTCCGGAGCCGTTTCGAGCGCCGAACTGCCTGAAGTGTTTTCCAGACCCTAGAAACTCCCCAAAATCGTTTTTAACAGAAAAGCATCTCGAAATGTCCTAAAACGCGCATCTGAACATTTTCGTGCACAGGTGCCGTAGATGCGCACGAAAATCCGTCCGGAGCAGTTTCGAGCGCCGAACTGCCTGAAGTGTTTTCTAGACCCTAGAAACTCCCCAAAACCGTTTTTAACAGAAAAGCATCTCGAAATGTCCTAAAACGCGCATCTAAACATTTTCGTGCACAGGTGCCGTAGATGCGCACGAAAATCCGTCCGGAGCAGTTTCGAGCGCCGAACTGCCTGAAGTGTTTTCCAGACCCTAGAAACTCCCCAAAACCGTTTTTAACAGAAAAGCATCTCGAAATGTCCTAAAACGCGCATCTGAACATTTTCGTGCACAGGTGCCGTTGATGCGCACGAAAATCCGTCCGGAGCAGTTTCGAGCGCCGAACTGCCTAAAGTGTTTTCCAGACCCTAGAAACTCCCCAAAACCGTTTTTAACAGAAAAGCATCTCGAAATGTCCTAAAACGCGCATCTGAACATTTTCGTGCACAGGTGCCGTTGATGCGCACGAAAATCCGTCCGGAGCAGTTTCGAGCGCCGAACTACCTGAAGTGTTTTCCAGACCCTAGAAACTACCCAAAACCGTTTTTAAACGAAAAGCATCTCGAAATGTCCTAAAACGCGCATCTGAAAATTTTCGTGCACAGGTGCCATAGATGCACACGAAAATCCGTCCGGAGCCGTTTCGAGCGCCGAACTGCCTGAAGTGTTTTTCAGACCCTAGAAACTCCCCAAAACCGTTTTTAACAGAAAAGCATCTCGAAATGTCCTAAAACGCGCATCTGAACATTTTCGTGCACAGGTGCCGTAGATGCGCACGAAAATCCGTCCGGAGCCGTTTCGAGCGCCGAACTGCCTGAAGTGTTTTCCAGACCCTAGAAACTACCCAAAACCGTTTTTAAACGAAAAGCATCTCGAAATGTCCTAAAACGCGCATCTGAAAATTTTCGTGCACAGGTGCCATAGATGCACACGAAAATCCGTCCGGAGCCGTTTCGAGCGCCGAACTGCCTGAAGTGTTTTTCAGACCCTAGAAACTCCCCAAAACCGTTTTTAACAGAAAAGCATCTCGAAATGTCCTAAAACGCGCATCTGAACATTTTCGTGCACAGGTGCCGTTGATGCGCACGAAAATCCGTCCGGAGCAGTTTCGAGAGCCGAACTGCCTGAAGTGTTTTCCAGACCCTCGAAACTCCCTAAAACCGTTTTTAACAGAAAAGCATCTCGAAATGTCCTAAAACGCGCATCTGAACATTTTCGTGCATAGGTGCCGTTGATGCGCACGAAAATCCGTCCGGAGCAGTTTCGAGAGCCGAACTGCCTGAAGTGTTTTCCAGACCCTAGAAACTCCCCAAAACCGTTTTTAACAGAAAAGCATCTCGAAATGTCCTAAAACGCGCATCTGAACATTTTCGTGCACAGGTGCCGTAGATGCGCACGAAAATCCGTCCGGAGCAGTTTCGAGCGCCGAACTGCCTGAAGTGTTTTCCAGACCCTAGAAACTCTCCAAAACCGTTTCTAAACGAAAAGCATCTCGAAATGTCCTAAAACGCGCATCTGAAAATTTTCGTGCACAGGTGCCGTAGATGCGCACGAAAATCCGCCCGGAGCCGTTTCGAGCGCCGAACTGCCTGAAGTGTTTTCCAGACCCTAGAAACTCCCCAAAACCGTTTTTAACAGAAAAGCATCTCGAAATGTCCTAAAACGCGAATCTGAACATTTTCGTGCACAGGTGCCGTAGATGCGTACGAAAATCCGTCCGGAGCAGTTTCGAGCGCCGAACTGCCGGAAGTGTTTTCCAGACCCTAGAAACTCCCCAAAACCGTTTTTAAACGAAAAGCATCTCGAAATGTCCTAAAACGCGCATCTGAAAATTTTCGTGCACAGGTGCCGTAGATGCGCACGAAAATCCGCCCGGAGCCGTTTCGAGCGCCGAACTGCCTGAAGTGTTTTCCAGACCCTAGAAACTCCCCAAAACCGTTTTTAACAGAAAAGCATCTCGAAATGTCCTAAAACGCGCATCTGAACATTTTCGTGCACAGGTGCCGTAGATGCGCACGAAAATCCGTCCGGAGCAGTTTCGAGCGCCGAACTGCCTGAAGTGTTTTCCAGACCCTAGAAACTCCCCAAAACCGTTTTTAAACGAAAAGCATCTCGAAATGTCCTAAAACGCGCATCTGAACATTTTCGTGCACAGGTGCCGTAGATGCGCACGAAAATCCGTCCGGAGCCGTTTCGAGCGCCGAACTGCCTGAAGTGTTTTCCAGACCCTAGAAACTCCCCAAAACCGTTTTTAAACGAAAAGCATCTCGAAATGTCCTAAAACGCGCAACTGAAAATTTTCGTGCACAGGTGCCGTAGATGCGCACGAAAATCCGTCCGGAGCCGTTTCGAGCGCCGAACTGCCTGAAGTGTTTTCCAGACCCTAGAAACTCCCTAAAACCGTTTTTAACAGAAAAGCATCTCGAAATGTCCTAAAACGCGCATCTGAACATTTTCGTGCACAGGTGCCGTAGATGCGCACGAAAATCCGTCCGGAGCAGTTTCGAGCGCCGAACTGCCTAAAGTGTTTTCCAGACCCTAGAAACTCCCCAAAACCGTTTTTAACAGAAAAGCATCTCGAAATGTCCTAAAACGCGCATCTGAACATTTTCGTGCACAGGTGCCGTTGATGCGCACGAAAATCCGTCCGGAGCAGTTTCGAGAGCCGAACTGCCTGAAGTGTTTTCCAGACCCTAGAAACTCCCTAAAACCGTTTTTAACAGAAAAGCATCTCGAAATGTCCTAAAACGCGCATCTGAACATTTTCGTGCATAGGTGCCGTTGATGCGCACGAAAATCCGTCCGGAGCAGTTTCGAGAGCCGAACTGCCTGAAGTGTTTTCCAGACCCTAGAAACTCCCCAAAACCGTTTTTAACAGAAAAGCATCTCGAAATGTCCTAAAACGCGCATCTGAACATTTTCGTGCACAGGTGCCGTAGATGCGCACGAAAATCCGTCCGGAGCAGTTTCGAGCGCCGAACTGCCTGAAGTGTTTTCCAGACCCTAGAAACTCCCCAAAACCGTTTTTAACAGAAAAGCATCTCGAAATGTCCTAAAACGCGCATCTGAAAATTTTCGTGCACAGGTGCCGTAGATGCGCACGAAAATCCGCTCGGAGCCGTTTCGAGCGCCGAACTGCCTGAAGTGTTTTCCAGACCCTAGAAACTCCCCAAAACCGTTTTTAACAGAAAAGCATCTCGAAATGTCCTAAAATGCGCATCTGAACATTTTCGTGCACAGGTGCCGTAGATGCGTACGAAAATCTGTCCGGAGCCATTTCGAGCGCCGAACTGCCTGAAGTGTTTTCCAGACCCTAGAAACTCCCCAAAACCGTTTTTAACAGAAAAGCATCTCGAAATGTCCTAAAACGCGAATCTGAACATTTTCGTGCACAGGTGCCGTAGATGCGTACGAAAATCCGTCCGGAGCAGTTTCGAGCGCCGAACTGCCTGAAGTGTTTTCCAGACCCTAGAAACTCCCCAAAACCGTTTTTAAACGAAAAGCATCTCGAAATGTCCTAAAACGCGCATCTGAAAATTTTCGTGCACAGGTGCCGTAGATGCGCACGAAAATCCTCCCGGAGCCGTTTCGAGCGCCGAACTGCCTGAAGTGTTTTCCAGACCCTAGAAACTCCCCAAAACCGTTTTTAACAGAAAAGCATCTCGAAATGTCCTAAAACGCGCATCTGAACATTTTCGTGCACAGGTGCCGTAGATGCGTACGAAAATCCGTCCGGAGCAGTTTCGAGCGCCGAACTGCCTGAACTGTTTTCCAGACCCTAGAAACTCCCCAAAACCGTTTTTAACAGAAAAGCATCTCGAAATGTCCTAAAACGCGCATCTGAACATTTTCGTGCACAGGTGCCGTAGATGCGCACGAAAATCCGTCCGGAGCAGTTTCGAGCGCCGAACTGCCTGAAGTGTTTTCCAGACCCTAGAAACTCCCCAAAACCGTTTTTAACAGAAAAGCATCTCGAAATGTCCTAAAACGCGCATCTGAACATTTTCGTGCACAGGTGCCGTAGATGCGCACGAAAATCCGTCCGGAGCCGTTTCGAGCGCCGAACTGCCTGAAGTGTTTTTTAGACCCTAGAAACTCCCCAAAACCGTTTTTAACAGAAAAGCATCTCGAAATGTCCTAAAACGCGCATCTGAACATTTTCGTGCACAGGTGCCGTTGATGCGCACGAAAATCCGTCCGGAGCAGTTTCGAGAGACGAACTGCCTGAAGTGTTTTCCAGACCCTAGAAACTCCCCAAAACCGTTTTTAACAGAAAAGCATCTCGAAATGTCCTAAAACGCGAATCTGAACATTTTCGTGCACAGGTGCCGTAGATGCGTACGAAAATCCGTCCGGAGCAGTTTCGAGCGCCGAACTGCCTGAAGTGTTTTCCAGACCCTAGAAACTCCCCAAAACCGTTTTTAAACGAAAAGCATCTCGAAATGTCCTAAAACGCGCATCTGAAAATTTTCGTGCACAGGTGCCGTAGATGCGCACGAAAATCCGCCCGGAGCCGTTTCGAGCGCCGAACTGCCTGAAGTGTTTTCCAGACCCTAGAAACTCCCCAAAACCGTTTTTAACAGAAAAGCATCTCGAAATGTCCTAAAACGCGCATCTGAACATTTTCGTGCACAGGTGCCGTAGATGCGTACGAAAATCCGTCCGGAGCAGTTTCGAGCGCCGAACTGCCTGAACTGTTTTCCAGACCCTAGAAACTCCCCAAAACCGTTTTTAACAGAAAAGTATCTCGAAATGTCCTAAAACGCGCATCTGAACATTTTCGTGCACAGGTGCCGTAGATGCGCACGAAAATCCGTCCGGAGCAGTTTCGAGCGCCGAACTGCCTGAAGTGTTTTCCAGACCCTAGAAACTCCCCAAAACCGTTTTTAACAGAAAAGCATCTCGAAATGTCCTAAAACGCGCATCTGAACATTTTCGTGCACAGGTGCCGTAGATGCGCACGAGAATCCGTCCGGAGCCGTTTCGAGCGCCGAACTGCCTGAAGTGTTTTTTAGACCCTAGAAACTCCCCAAAACCGTTTTTAACAGAAAAGCATCTCGAAATGTCCTAAAACGCGCATCTGAACATTTTCGTGCACAGGTGCCGTTGATGCGCACGAAAATCCGTCCGGAGCAGTTTCGAGAGACGAACTGCCTGAAGTGTTTTCCAGACCCTAGAAACTCCCCAAAACCGTTTTTAACAGAAAAGCATCTCGAAATGTCCTAAAATGCGAATCTGAACATTTTCGTGCATAGGTGCCGTAGATGCGCACGAAAATCCGTCCGGAGCAGTTTCGAGCGCCGAACTGCCTGAAGTGTTTTCCAGACCCTAGAAACTTCCCAAAACTGTTTTTAACAGAAAAGCATCTCGAAATGTCCTAAAACGCGCATCTGAACATTTTCGTGCACAGGTGCCGTAGATGCTTACGAAAATCCGTCCGGAGCCGTTTCGAGCGCCGAACTGCCTGAAGTGTTTTCCAGACCCTAGAAACTCCCCAAAACCGTTTTTAAACGAAAAGCATCTCGAAATGTCCTAAAACGCGCAACTGAAAATTTTCGTGCACAGGTGCCGTAGATGCGCACGAAAATCCGTCCGGAGCCGTTTCGAGCGCCGAACTGCCTGAAGTGTTTTCCAGACCCTAGAAACTCCCTAAAACCGTTTTTAACAGAAAAGCATCTCGAAATGTCCTAAAACGCGCATCTGAACATTTTCGTGCACTGGTGCCGTTGATGCGCGCGAAAATCCGTCCGGAGCAGTTTCGAGCGCCGAACTGCCTGAAGTGTTTTCCAGACCCTAGAAACTCCCCAAAACCGTTTTTAACAGAAAAGCATCTCGAAATGTCCTAAAACGCGCATCTGAACATTTTCGTGCACAGGTGCCGTAGATGCGCACGAAAATCCGTCCGGAGCAGTTTCGAGCGCCGAACTGCCTGAAGTGTTTTCCAGACCCGAGAAACTCCCTAAAACCGTTTCTAAACGAAAAGCATCTCGAAATGTCCTAAAACGCGCATCTGAACATTTTCGTGCACAGGTGCCGTAGATGCGCACGAAAATCCGTCCGGAGCAGTTTCGAGAGCCGAACTGCCTGAAGTGTTTTCCAGACCCTAGAAACTCCCCAAAACCGTTTTTAACAGAAAAGCATCTCGAAATGTCCTAAAACGCGCATCTGAACATTTTCGTGCACAGGTGCCGTTGATGCGCACGAAAATCCGTCCGGAGCCGTTTCGAGCGCCGAACTGCCTGAAGTGTTTTCCAGACCCTAGAAACTACCCAAAACCGTTTTTAAACGAAAAGCATCTCGAAATGTCCTAAAACGCGCATCTGAAAATTTTCGTGCACAGGTGCCGTAGATGCACACGAAAATCCGTCCGGAGCCGTTTCGAGCGCCGAACTGCCTGAAGTGTTTTCTAGACCCTAGAAACTTCCCAAAACTGTTTTTAACAGAAAAGCATCTCGAAATGTCCTAAAACGCGCATCTGAAAATTTTCGTGCACAGGTGCCGTAGATGCACACGAAAATCCGTCCGGAGCCGTTTCGAGCGCCGAACTGCCTGAAGTGTTTTCCAGACCCTAGAAACTCCCCAAAACCGTTTTTAACAGAAAAGCATCTCGAAATGTCCTAAAACGCGCATCTGAACATTTTCGTGCACAGGTGCCGTAGATGCGCACGAAAATCCGTCCGGAGCCGTTTCGAGCGCCGAACTGCCTGAAGTGTTTTCCAGACCCTAGAAACTCCCCAAAACCGTTTTTAAACGAAAAACATCTCGAAATGTCCTAAAACGCGCATCTGAACATTTTCGTGCACAGGTGCCGTAGATGCGCACGAAAATCCGTCCGGAGCAGTTTCGAGCGCCGAACTGCCTGAAGTGTTTTCCAGACCCTAGAAACTCCCCAAAACCGTTTTTAACAGAAAAGCATCTCGAAATGTCCTAAAACGCGAATCTGAACATTTTCGTGCACAGGTGCCGTAGATGCGCAGAAAATCCGTCCGGAGCCGTTTCGAGCGCCGAACTGCCTGAAGTGTTTTCCAGACCCAAGAAACTCCCTAAAACCGTTTTTAACAGAAAAGCATCTCGAAATGTCCTAAAACGCGCATCTGAACATTTTCGTGCACAGGTGCCGTAGATGCGCACGAAAATCCGTCCGGAGCAGTTTCGAGCGCCGAACTGCCTGAAGTGTTTTCCAGACCCTAGAAACTCCCCAAAACCGTTTTTAACAGAAAAGCATCTCGAAATGTCCTAAAACGCGCATCTGAACATTTTCGTGCACAGGTGCCGTTGATGCGCACGAAAATCCGTACGGAGCAGTTTCGAGCGCCGAACTGCCTGAAGTGTTTTCCAGACCCTAGAAACTCCCTAAAACCGTTTCTAAACGAAAAGCATCTCGAAATGTCCTAAAACGCGCATCTGAACATTTTCGTGCACTGGTGCCGTTGATGCGCGCGAAAATCCGTCCGGAGCAGTTTCGAGCGCCGAACTGCCTGAAGTGTTTTCCAGACCCTAGAAACTCCCCAAAACCGTTTTTAAACGAAAAGCATCTCGAAATGTCCTAAAACGCGCATCTGAAAATTTTCGTGCACAGGTGCCGTAGATGCACACGAAAATCCGTCCGGAGCCGTTTCGAGCGCCGAACTGCCTGAAGTGTTTTCCAGACCCTAGAAACTCCCCAAAACCGTTTTTAACAGAAAAGCATCTCGAAATGTCCTAAAACGCGCATCTGAACATTTTCGTGCACAGGTGCCGTAGATGCGCACGAAAATCCGTCCGGAGCAGTTTCGAGCGCCGAACTGCCTGAAGTGTTTTCCAGACCCTAGAAACTCCCCAAAACCGTTTTTAACAGAAAAGCATCTCGAAATGTCCTAAAACGCGCATCTGAACATTTTCGTGCACAGGTGCCGTTGATGCGCACGAAAATCCGTCCGGAGCAGTTTCGAGCGCCGAACTGCCTGAAGTGTTTTCCAGACCCTAGAAACTCCCCAAAACCGTTTTTAACAGAAAAGCATCTCGAAATGTCCTAAAACGCGCATCTGAACATTTTCGTGCACAGGTGCCGTTGATGCGCACGAAAATCCGTCCGGAGCAGTTTCGAGCGCCGAACTGCCTGAAGTGTTTTCCAGACCCGAGAAACTCCCTAAAACCGTTTCTAAACGAAAAGCATCTCGAAATGTCCTAAAACGCGCATCTGAACATTTTCGTGCACAGGTGCCGTTGATGCGCACGAAAATCCGTCCGGAGCAGTTTCGAGAGCCGAACTGCCTGAAGTGTTTTCCAGACCCTAGAAACTCCCCAAAACCGTTTTTAACAGAAAAGCATCTCGAAATGTCCTAAAACGCGCATCTGAACATTTTCGTGCACAGGTGCCGTTGATGCGCACGAAAATCCGTCCGGAGCAGTTTCGAGCGCCGAACTGCCTGAAGTGTTCTCCAGACCCTAGAAACTCCCCAAGACCGTTTTTAACAGAAAAGCATCTCGAAATGTCCTAAAACGCGCATCTGAACATTTTCGTGCACAGGTGCCGTAGATGCGCACGAAAATCCGTCCGGAGCAGTTTCGAGCGCCGAACTGCCTGAAGTGTTTTCCAGACCCTAGAAACTCCCCAAAACCGTTTTTAACAGAAAAGCATCTCGAAATGTCCTAAAACGCGAATCTGAACATTTTCGTGCACAGGTGCCGTAGATGCGCAGAAAATCCGTCCGGAGCCGTTTCGAGCGCCGAACTGCCTGAAGTGTTTTCCAGACCCAAGAAACTCCCTAAAACCGTTTTTAACAGAAAAGCATCTCGAAATGTCCTAAAACGCGCATCTGAACATTTTCGTGCACAGGTGCCGTAGATGCGCACGAAAATCCGTCCGGAGCAGTTTCGAGCGCCGAACTGCCTGAAGTGTTTTCCAGACCCTAGAAACTCCCCAAAACCGTTTTTAACAGAAAAGCATCTCGAAATGTCCTAAAACGCGCATCTGAACATTTTCGTGCACAGGTGCCGTTGATGCGCACGAAAATCCGTCCGGAGCAGTTTCGAGCGCCGAACTCCCTAAAGTGTTTTCCAGACCCTAGAAACTCCCCAAAACCGTTTTTAACAGAAAAGCATCTCGAAATGTCCTAAAACGCGCATCTGAACATTTTCGTGTACAGGTGCCGTTGATGCGCACGAAAATCCGTCCGGAGCAGTTTCGAGCGCCGAACTGCCTGAAGTGTTTTCCAGACCCTAGAAACTACCCAAAACCGTTTTTAAACGAAAAGCATCTCGAAATGTCCTAAAACGCGCATCTGAAAATTTTCGTGCACAGGTGCCATAGATGCACACGAAAATCCGTCCGGAGCCGTTTCGAGCGCCGAACTGCCTGAAGTGTTTTTCAGACCCTAGAAACTCCCCAAAACCGTTTTTAACAGAAAAGCATCTCGAAATGTCCTAAAACGCGCATCTGAACATTTTCGTGCACAGGTGCCGTTGATGCGCACGAAAATCCGTCCGGAGCAGTTTCGAGAGCCGAACTGCCTGAAGTGTTTTCCAGACCCTCGAAACTCCCTAAAACCGTTTTTAACAGAAAAGCATCTCGAAATGTCCTAAAACGCGCATCTGAACATTTTCGTGCATAGGTGCCGTTGATGCGCACGAAAATCCGTCCGGAGCAGTTTCGAGAGCCGAACTGCCTGAAGTGTTTTCCAGACCCTAGAAACTCCCCAAAACCGTTTTTAACAGAAAAGCATCTCGAAATGTCCTAAAACGCGCATCTGAACATTTTCGTGCACAGGTGCCGTAGATGCGCACGAAAATCCGTCCGGAGCAGTTTCGAGCGCCGAACTGCCTGAAGTGTTTTCCAGACCCTAGAAACTCTCCAAAACCGTTTCTAAACGAAAAGCATCTCGAAATGTCCTAAAACGCGCATCTGAAAATTTTCGTGCACAGGTGCCGTAGATGCGCACGAAAATCCGCCCGGAGCCGTTTCGAGCGCCGAACTGCCTGAAGTGTTTTCCAGACCCTAGAAACTCCCCAAAACCGTTTTTAACAGAAAAGCATCACTAAATGTCCTAAAACGCGAATCTGAACATTTTCGTGCACAGGTGCCGTAGATGCGTACGAAAATCCGTCCGGAGCAGTTTCGAGCGCCGAACTGCCTGAAGTGTTTTCCAGACCCTAGAAACTCCCCAAAACCGTTTTTAAACGAAAAGCATCTCGAAATGTCCTAAAACGCGCATCTGAAAATTTTCGTGCACAGGTGCCGTAGATGCGCACGAAAATCCGCCCGGAGCCGTTTCGAGCGCCGAACTGCCTGAAGTGTTTTCCAGACCCTAGAAACTCCCCAAAACCGTTTTTAACAGAAAAGCATCTCGAAATGTCCTAAAACGCGCATCTGAACATTTTCGTGCACAGGTGCCGTAGATGCGCACGAAAATCCGTCCGGAGCAGTTTCGAGCGCCGAACTGCCTGAAGTGTTTTCCAGACCCTAGAAACTCCCCAAAACCGTTTTTAAACGAAAAGCATCTCGAAATGTCCTAAAACGCGCATCTGAACATTTTCGTGCACAGGTGCCGTAGATGCGCACGAAAATCCGTCCGGAGCAGTTTCGAGCGCCGAACTGCCTGAAGTGTTTTCCAGACCCTAGAAACTCTCCAAAACCGTTTCTAAACGAAAAGCATCTCGAAATGTCCTAAAACGCGCATCTGAAAATTTTCGTGCACAGGTGCCGTAGATGCGCACGAAAATCCGCCCGGAGCCGTTTCGAGCGCCGAACTGCCTGAAGTGTTTTCCAGACCCTAGAAACTCCCCAAAACCGTTTTTAACAGAAAAGCATCTCTAAATGTCCTAAAACGCGAATCTGAACATTTTCGTGCACAGGTGCCGTAGATGCGTACGAAAATCCGTCCGGAGCAGTTTCGAGCGCCGAACTGCCTGAAGTGTTTTCCAGACCCTAGAAACTCCCCAAAACCGTTTTTAAACGAAAAGCATCTCGAAATGTCCTAAAACGCGCATCTGAAAATTTTCGTGCACAGGTGCCGTAGATGCGCACGAAAATCCGCCCGGAGCCGTTTCGAGCGCCGAACTGCCTGAAGTGTTTTCCAGACCCTAGAAACTCCCCAAAACCGTTTTTAACAGAAAAGCATCTCGAAATGTCCTAAAACGCGCATCTGAACATTTTCGTGCACAGGTGCCGTAGATGCGCACGAAAATCCGTCCGGAGCAGTTTCGAGCGCCGAACTGCCTGAAGTGTTTTCCAGACCCTAGAAACTCCCTAAAACCGTTTTTAACAGAAAAGCATCTCGAAATGTCCTAAAACGCGCATCTGAACATTTTCGTGCACAGGTGCCGTAGATGCGCACGAAAATCCGTCCGGAGCAGTTTCGAGCGCCGAACTGCCTGAAGTGTTTTCCAGACCCTAGAAACTCCCTAAAACCGTTTCTAAACGAAAAGCATCTCGAAATGTCCTAAAACGCGCATCTGAACATTTTCGTGCACAGGTGCCGTTGATGCGCACAAAAATCCGTCCGGAGCAGTTTCGAGAGCCGAACTGCTTGAATTGTTTTCCAGACCCTAGAAACTCCCCAAAACCGTTTTTAACAGAAAAGCATCTCGAAATGTCCTAAAACGCGCATCTGAACATTTTCGTGCACAGGTGCCGTAGATGCGCACGAAAATCCGTCCGGAGCCGTTTCGAGCGCCGAACTGCCTGAAGTGTTTTCCAGACCCTAGAAACTCCCCAAAACCGTTTTTAAACGAAAAGCATCTCGAAATACCTAAAACGCGCATCTGAAAATTTTCGTGCACAGGTGCCGTAGATGCGCACGAAAATCCGCCCGGAGCCGTTTCGAGCGCCGAACTGCCTGAAGTGTTTTCCAGACCCTAGAAACTCCCTAAAACCGTTTTTAACAGAAAAGCATCTCGAAATGTCCTAAAACGCGCATCTGAACATTTTCGTGCACAGGTGCCGTAGATGCGCACGAAAATCCGTCCGGAGCAGTTTCGAGCGCCGAACTGCCTAAAGTGTTTTCCAGACCCTAGAAACTCCCCAAAACCGTTTTTAACAGAAAAGCATCTCGAAATGTCCTAAAACGCGCATCTGAACATTTTCGTGCACAGGTGCCGTAGATGCGCACGAAAATCCGTCCGGAGCAGTTTCGAGCGCCGAACTGCCTAAAGTGTTTTCCAGACCCTAGAAACTCCCTAAAACCGTTTTTAACAGAAAAGCATCTCGAAATGTCCTAAAACGCGCATCTGAACATTTTCGTGCATAGGTGCCGTTGATGCCCACGAAAATCCGTCCGGAGCAGTTTCGAGAGCCGAACTGCCTGAAGTGTTTTCCAGACCCTAGAAACTCCCCAAAACCGTTTTTAACAGAAAAGCATCTCGAAATGTCCTAAAACGCGCATCTGAACATTTTCGTGCACAGGTGCCGTAGATGCGCACGAAAATCCGTCCGGAGCAGTTTCGAGCGCCGAACTGCCTGAAGTGTTTTCCAGACCCTAGAAACTCCCCAAAACCGTTTTTAACAGAAAAGCATCTCGAAATGTCCTAAAATGCGCATCTGAACATTTTCGTGCACAGGTGCCGTAGATGCGTACGAAAATCTGTCCGGAGCCGTTTCGAGCGCCGAACTGCCTGAAGTGTTTTCCAGACCCTAGAAACTCCCCAAAACCGTTTCTAACAGAAAAGCATCTCGAAATGTCCTAAAACGCGCATCTGAACATTTTCGTGCACAGGTGCCGTTGATGCGCACGAAAATCCGTCCGGAGCAGTTTCGAGAGCCGAACTGCCTAAAGTGTTTTCCAGACCCTAGAAACTCCCCAAAACCGTTTTTAACAGAAAAGCATCTCGAAATGTCCTAAAACGCGCATCTGAACATTTTCGTGCACAGGTGCCGTAGATGCGCACGAAAATCCGTCCGGAGCAGTTTCGAGCGCCGAACTGCCTGAAGTGTTTTCCAGACCCTAGAAACTCCCCAAAACCGTTTTTAAACGAAAAGCATCTCGAAATGTCCTAAAACGCGCATCTGAAAATTTTCGTGCACAGGTGCCGTAGATGCGCACGAAAATCCGCCCGGAGCCGTTTCGAGCGCCGAACTGCCTGAAGTGTTTTTCAGACCCTAGAAACTCCCCAAAACCGTTTTTAAGAGAAAAGCATCTCGAAATGTCCTAAAACGCGCATCTGAACATTTTCGTGCACAGGTGCCGTAGATGCGTACGAAAATCCGTCCGGAGCAGTTTCGAGCGCCGAACTGCCTGAACTGTTTTCCAGACCCTAGAAACTCCCCAAAACCGTTTTTAACAGAAAAGCATCTCGAAATGTCCTAAAATGCGCATCTGAACATTTTCGTGCACAGGTGCCGTAGATGCGTACGAAAATCCGTCCGGAGCAGTTTCGAGCGCCGAACTGCCTGAAGTGTTTTCCAGACCCTAGAAACTCCCCAAAACCGTTTTTAAACGAAAAGCATCTCGAAATGTCCTAAAACGCGCATCTGAAAATTTTCGTGCACAGGTGCCGTAGATGCGCACGAAAATCCGCCCGGAGCCGTTTCGAGCGCCGAACTGCCTGAAGTGTTTTCCAAACCCTAGAAACTCCCCAAAACCGTTTTTAACAGAAAAGCATCTCGAAATGTCCTAAAACGCGCATCTGAACATTTTCGTGCACAGGTGCCGTAGATGCGTACGAAAATCCGTCCGGAGCAGTTTCGAGCGCCGAACTGCCTGAACTGTTTTCCAGACCCTAGAAACTCCCCAAAACCGTTTTTAACAGAAAAGCATCTCGAAATGTCCTAAAACGCGAATCTGAACATTTTCGTGCATAGGTGCCGTAGATGCGCACGAAAATCCGTCCGGAGCAGTTTCGAGCGCCGAACTGCCTGAAGTGTTTTCCAGACCCTAGAAACTTCCCAAAACTGTTTTTAACAGAAAAGCATCTCGAAATGTCCTAAAACGCGCATCTGAACATTTTCGTGCACAGGTGCCGTAGATGCGTACGAAAATCCGTCCGGAGCAGTTTCGAGCGCCGAACTGCCTGAACTGTTTTCCAGACCCTAGAAACTCCCCAAAACCGTTTTTAACAGAAAAGCATCTCGAAATGTCCTAAAATGCGCATCTGAACATTTTCGTGCACAGGTGCCGTAGATGCGTACGAAAATCTGTCCGGAGCCATTTCGAGCGCCGAACTGCCTGAAGTGTTTTCCAGACCCTAGAAACTCCCCAAAACCGTTTTTAACAGAAAAGCATCTCGAAATGTCCTAAAACGCGAATCTGAACATTTTCGTGCACAGGTGCCGTAGATGCGTACGAAAATCCGTCCGGAGCAGTTTCGAGCGCCGAACTGCCTGAAGTGTTTTCCAGACCCTAGAAACTCCCCAAAACCGTTTTTAAACGAAAAGCATCTCGAAATGTCCTAAAACGCGCATCTGAAAATTTTCGTGCACAGGTGCCGTAGATGCGCACGAAAATCCGCACGGAGCCGTTTCGAGCGCCGAACTGCCTGAAGTGTTTTCCAGACCCTAGAAACTCCCCAAAACCGTTTTTAACAGAAAAGCATCTCGAAATGTCCTAAAACGCGCATCTGAACATTTTCGTGCACAGGTGCCGTAGATGCGTACGAAAATCCGTCCGGAGCAGTTTCGAGCGCCGAACTGCCTGAACTGTTTTCCAGACCCTAGAAACTCCCCAAAACCGTTTTTAACAGAAAAGCATCTCGAAATGTCCTAAAACGCGAATCTGAACATTTTCGTGCATAGGTGCCGTAGATGCGCACGAAAATCCGTCCGGAGCAGTTTCGAGCGCCGAACTGCCTGAAGTGTTTTCCAGACCCTAGAAACTTCCCAAAACTGTTTTTAACAGAAAAGCATCTCGAAATGTCCTAAAACGCGCATCTGAACATTTTCGTGCACAGGTGCCGTAGATGCGCACGAAAATCCGTCCGGAGCCGTTTCGAGCGCCGAACTGCCTGAAGTGTTTTTTAGACCCTAGAAACTCCCCAAAACCGTTTTTAACAGAAAAGCATCTCGAAATGTCCTAAAACGCGCATATGAACATTTTCGTGCACAGGTGCCGTTGATGCGCACGAAAATCCGTCCGGAGCAGTTTCGAGAGACGAACTGCCTGAAGTGTTTTCCAGACCCTAGAAACTCCCCAAAACCGTTTTTAACAGAAAAGCATCTCGAAATGTCCTAAAACGCGAATCTGAACATTTTCGTGCACAGGTGCCGTAGATGCGTACGAAAATCCGTCCGGAGCAGTTTCGAGCGCCGAACTGCCTGAAGTGTTTTCCAGACCCTAGAAACTCCCCAAAACCGTTTTTAACAGAAAAGCATCTCGAAATGTCCTAAAACGCGAATCTGAACATTTTCGTGCATAGGTGCCGTAGATGCGCACGAAAATCCGTCCGGAGCAGTTTCGAGCGCCGAACTGCCTGAAGTGTTTTCCAGACCCTAGAAACTTCCCAAAACTGTTTTTAACAGAAAAGCATCTCGAAATGTCCTAAAACGCGCATCTGAACATTTTCGTGCACAGGTGCCGTAGATGCGTACGAAAATCCATCCGGAGCCGTTTCGAGCGCCGAACTGCCTGAAGTGTTTTCCAGACCCTAGAAACTCCCCAAAACCGTTTTTAAACGAAAAGCATCTCGAAATGTCCTAAAACGCGCAACTGAAAATTTTCGTGCACAGGTGCCGTAGATGCGCACGAAAATCCGTCCGGAGCCGTTTCGAGCGCCGAACTGCCTGAAGTGTTTTCCAGACCCTAGAAACTCCCTAAAACCGTTTTTAACAGAAAAGCATCTCGAAATGTCCTAAAACGCGCATCTGAACATTTTCGTGCACAGGTGCCGTTGATGCGCACGAAAATCCGTCCGGAACAGTTTCGAGCGCCGAACTGCCTGAAGTGTTTTGCAGACCCTAGAAACTCCCCAAAACCGTTTTTAACAGAAAAGCATCTCGAAATGTCCTAAAACGCGCATCTGAACATTTTCGTGCACAGGTGCCGTTGATGCGCACGAAAATCCGTCCGGAGCAGTTTCGAGCGCCGAACTGCCTGAAGTGTTTTCCAGACCCGAGAAACTCCCTAAAACCGTTTCTAAACGAAAAGCATCTCGAAATGTCCTAAAACGCGCATCTGAACATTTTCGTGCACCGGTGCCGTTGATGCGCACGAAAATCCGTCCGGAGCAGTTTCGAGAGCCGAACTGCCTGAAGTGTTTTCCAGACCCTAGAAACTCCCCAAAACCGTTTTTAATAGAAAAGCATCTCGAAATGTCCTAAAACGCGCATCTGAACATTTTCGTGCACAGGTGCCGTTGATGCGCACGAAAATCCGTCCGGAGCAGTTTCGAGCGCCGAACTGCCTGAAGTTTTTTCCAGACCCTAGAAACTACCCAAAACCGTTTTTAAACGAAAAGCAACTCGAAATGTCCTAAAACGCGCATCTGAAAATTTTCGTGCACAGGTGCCGTAGATGCCCAAGAAAATCCGTCCGGAGCCGTTTCGAGCGCCGAACTGCCTGAAGTGTTTTCCAGACCCTAGAAACTCCCTAAAACCGTTTTTAACAGAAAAGCATCTCGAAATGTCCTAAAACGCGCATCTGAACATTTTCGTGCACAGGTGCCGTTGATGCGCACGAAAATCCGTCCGGAGCAGTTTCGAGCGCCGAACTGCCTAAAGTGTTTTCCAGACCCTAGAAACTCCCCAAAACCGTTTTTAACAGAAAAGCATCTCGAAATGTCCTAAAACGCGCATCTGAACATTTTCGTGCACAGGTGCCGTAGATGCGTACGAAAATCCATCCGGAGCAGTTTCGAGCGCCGAACTGCCTGAAGTGTTTTCCAGACCCTAGAAACTCCCTAAAACCGTTTTTAACAGAAAAGCATCTCGAAATGTCCTAAAACGCGCATCTGAACATTTTCGTGCACAGGTGCCGTTGATGCGCACGAAAATCCGTCCGGAGAAGTTTCGAGCGCCGAACTGCCTGAAGTGTTTTCCAGACCCTAGAAACTCCCCAAAACCGTTTTTAAACGAAAAGCATCTCGAAATGTCCTAAAACGCGCATCTGGAAATTTTCGTGCACAGGTGCCGTAGATGCGCACGAAAATCCGTCCGGAGCCGTTTCGAGCGCCGAACTGCCTGAAGTGTTTTCAAGACCCTAGAAACTCCCTAAAACCGTTTTTTACAGAAAAGCATCTCGAAATGTCCTAAAACGCGCATCTGAACATTTTCGTGCACAGGTGCCGTTGATGCGCACGAAAATCCGTCCGGAGCAGTTTCGAGCGCCGAACTGCCTATAGTGTTTTCCAGACCCTAGAAACTCCCCAAAACCGTTTTTAACAGAAAAGCATCTCGAAATGTCCTAAAACGCGCATCTGAACATTTTCGTGCACAGGTGCCGTTGATGCGCACGAAAATCCGTCCGGAGCAGTTTCGAGCGCCGAACTGCCTGAAGTGTTTTCCAGACCCTAGAAACTACCCAAAACCGTTTTTAAACAAAAAGCATCTCGAAATGTCCTAAAACGCGCATCTGAACATTTTCGTGCACAGGTGCCGTTGATGCGCACGAAAATCCGTCCGGAGCAGTTTCGAGCGCCGAACTGCCTGAAGTGTTTTCTAGACCCTAGCAACTCCCCAAAACCGTTTTTAACAGAAAAGCATCTCGAAATATCCTAAAACGCGCATCTGAACATTTTCGTGCACAGGTGCCGTTGATGCGCACGAAAATCCGTCCGGAGCAGTTTCGAGCGCCGAACTGCCTGAAGTGTTTTCCAGACCCTAGAAACTCCCCAAAACCGTTTTTAAACGAAAAGCATCTCGAAATGTCCTAAAACGCGCATCTGAAAATTTTCGTGCACAGGTGCTGTAGATGCACACGAAAATCCGTCCGGAGCCGTTTCGAGCGCCGAACTGCCTGAAGTGTTTTCCAGACCCTAGAAACTCCCCAAAACCATTTTTAACAGAAAAGCATCTCGAAATATCCTAAAACGCGCATCTGAACATTTTCGTGCACAGGTGCCGTTGATGCGCACGAAAATCCGTCCGGAGCAGTTTCGAGCGCCGAACTGCCTGAAGTGTTTTCCAGACCCTAGAAACTCCCCAAAACCGTTTTTAAACGAAAAGCATCTCGAAATGTCCTAAAACGCGCATCTGAAAATTTTCGTGCACAGGTGCTGTAGATGCACACGAAAATCCGTCCGGAGCCGTTTCGAGCGCCGAACTGCCTGAAGTGTTTTCCAGACCCTAGAAACTCCCCAAAACCGTTTTTAACAGAAAAGCATCTCGAAATGTCCTAAAACGCGCATCTGAACATTTTTGTGCACAGGTGCCGTTGATGCGCACGAAAATCCGTCCGGAGCAGTTTCGAGCGCCGAACTGCCTGAAGTGTTTTCCAGACCCTAGAAACTCCCCAAAACCGTTTTTAACAGAAAAGCATCTCGAAATGTCCTAAAACGCGCATCTGAACATTTTCGTGCACAGGTGCCGTTGATGCGCACGAAAATCCGTCCGGAGCAGTTTCGAGCGCCGAACTGCCTGAAGTGTTTTCTAGACCCTAGCAACTCCCCAAAACCGTTTTTAACAGAAAAGCATCTCGAAATATCCTAAAACGCGCATCTGAACATTTTCGTGCACAGGTGCCGTTGATGCGCACGAAAATCCGTCCGGAGCAGTTTCGAGCGCCGAACTGCCTGAAGTGTTTTCCAGACCCTAGAAACTCCCCAAAACCGTTTTTAAACGAAAAGCATCTCGAAATGTCCTAAAACGCGCATCTGAAAATTTTCGTGCACAGGTGCTGTAGATGCACACGAAAATCCGTCCGGAGCCGTTTCGAGCGCCGAACTGCCTGAAGTGTTTTCCAGACCCTAGAAACTCCCCAAAACCGTTTTTAACAGAAAAGCATCTCGAAATGTCCTAAAACGCGCATCTGAACATTTTCGTGCACAGGTGCCGTTGATGCGCACGAAAATCCGTCCGGAGCAGTTTCGAGCGCCGAACTGCCTGAAGTGTTCTCCAGACCCTAGAAACTCCCCAAGACCGTTTTTAACAGAAAAGCATCTCGAAATGTCCTAAAACGCGCATCTGAACATTTTCGTGCACAGGTGCCGTAGATGCGCACGAAAATCCGTCCGGAGCAGTTTCGAGCGCCGAACTGCCTGAAGTGTTTTCCAGACCCTAGAAACTCCCCAAAACCGTTTTTAACAGAAAAGCATCTCGAAATGTCCTAAAACGCGCATCTGAACATTTTCGTGCACAGGTGCCGTAGATGCGCACGAAAATCCGTCCGAAGCCGTTTCGAGCGCCGAACTGCCTGAAGTGTTTTTTAGACCCTAGAAACTCCCCAAAACCGTTTTTAACAGAAAAGCATCTCGAAATGTCCTAAAACGCGCATCTGAACATTTTCGTGCACAGGTGCCGTTGATGCGCACGAAAATCCGTCCGGAGCAGTTTCGAGAGACGAACTGCCTGAAGTGTTTTCCAGACCCTAGAAACTCCCCAAAACCGTTTTTAACAGAAAAGCATCTCGAAATGTCCTAAAACGCGAATCTGAACATTTTCGTGCACAGGTGCCGTAGATGCGTACGAAAATCCGTCCGGAGCAGTTTCGAGCGCCGAACTGCCTGAAGTGTTTTCCAGACCCTAGAAACTCCCCAAAACCGTTTTTAACAGAAAAGCATCTCGAAATGTCCTAAAACGCGCATCTGAACATTTTCGTGCACAGGTGCCGTTGATGCGCACGAAAATCCGTCCGGAGCAGTTTCGAGAGACGAACTGCCTGAAGTGTTTTCCAGACCCTAGAAACTCCCCAAAACCGTTTTTAACAGAAAAGCATCTCGAAATATCCTAAAACGCGAATCTGAACATTTTCGTGCACAGGTGCCGTAGATGCGCACGAAAATCCGTCCGGAGCAGTTTCGAGCGCCGAACTGCCTAAAGTGTTTTCCAGACCCTAGAAACTCCCCAAAACCGTTTTTAACAGAAAAGCATCTCGAAATGTCCTAAAACGCGCATCTGAACATTTTCGTGCACAGGTGCCGTTGATGCGCACGAAAATCCGTCCGGAGCAGTTTCGAGAGCCGAACTGCCTGAAGTGTTTTCCAGACCCTAGAAACTCCCTAAAACCGTTTTTAACAGAAAAGCATCTCGAAATGTCCTAAAACGCGCATCTGAACATTTTCGTGCATAGGTGCCGTTGATGCGCACGAAAATCCGTCCGGAGCAGTTTCGAGAGCCGAACTGCCTGAAGTGTTTTCCAGACCCTAGAAACTCCCCAAAACCGTTTTTAACAGAAAAGCATCTCGAAATGTCCTAAAACGCGCATCTGAACATTTTCGTGCACAGGTGCCGTAGATGCGCACGAAAATCCGTCCGGAGCAGTTTCGAGCGCCGAACTGCCTGAAGTGTTTTCCAGACCCTAGAAACTCCCCAAAACCGTTTTTAACAGAAAAGCATCTCGAAATGTCCTAAAATGCGCATCTGAACATTTTCGTGCACAGGTGCCGTAGATGCGTACGAAAATCTGTCCGGAGCCGTTTCGAGCGCCGAACTGCCTGAAGTGTTTTCCAGACCCTAGAAACTCCCCAAAACCGTTTCTAACAGAAAAGCATCTCGAAATGTCCTAAAACGCGCATCTGAACATTTTCGTGCACAGGTGCCGTTGATGCGCACGAAAATCCGTCCGGAGCAGTTTCGAGAGCCGAACTGCCTAAAGTGTTTTCCAGACCCTAGAAACTCCCCAAAACCGTTTTTAACAGAAAAGCATCTCGAAATGTCCTAAAACGCGCATCTGAACATTTTCGTGCACAGGTGCCGTAGATGCGCACGAAAATCCGTCCGGAGCAGTTTCGAGCGCCGAACTGCCTGAAGTGTTTTCCAGACCCTAGAAACTCCCCAAAACCGTTTTTAAACGAAAAGCATCTCGAAATGTCCTAAAACGCGCATCTGAAAATTTTCGTGCACAGGTGCCGTAGATGCGCACGAAAATCCGCCCGGAGCCGTTTCGAGCGCCGAACTGCCTGAAGTGTTTTTCAGACCCTAGAAACTCCCCAAAACCGTTTTTAACAGAAAAGCATCTCGAAATGTCCTAAAATGCGCATCTGAACATTTTCGTGCACAGGTGCCGTAGATGCGTACGAAAATCTGTCCGGAGCCATTTCGAGCGCCGAACTGCCTGAAGTGTTTTCCAGACCCTAGAAACTCCCCAAAACCGTTTTTAACAGAAAAGCATCTCGAAATGTCCTAAAACGCGAATCTGAACATTTTCGTGCACAGGTGCCGTAGATGCGTACGAAAATCCGTCCGGAGCAGTTTCGAGCGCCGAACTGCCTGAAGTGTTTTCCAGACCCTAGAAACTCCCCAAAACCGTTTTTAAACGAAAAGCATCTCGAAATGTCCTAAAACGCGCATCTGAAAATTTTCGTGCACTGGTGCCGTAGATGCGCACGAAAATCCGCCCGGAGCCGTTTCGAGCGCCGAACTGCCTGAAGTGTTTTCCAGACCCTAGAAACTCCCCAAAACCGTTTTTAACAGAAAAGCATCTCGAAATGTCCTAAAACGCGCATCTGAACATTTTCGTGCACAGGTGCCGTAGATGCGTACGAAAATCCGTCCGGAGCAGTTTCGAGCGCCGAACTGCCTGAACTGTTTTCCAGACCCTAGAAACTCCCCAAAACCGTTTTTAACAGAAAAGCATCTCGAAATGTCCTAAAACGCGCATCTGAACATTTTCGTGCACAGGTGCCGTAGATGCGCACGAAAATCCGTCCGGAGCAGTTTCGAGCGCCGAACTGCCTGAAGTGTTTTCCAGACCCTAGAAACTCCACAAAACCGTTTTTAACAGAAAAGCATCTCGAAATGTCCTAAAACGCGCATCTGAACATTTTCGTGCACAGGTGCCGTAGATGCGCACGAAAATCCGTCCGGAGCCGTTTCGAGCGCCGAACTGCCTGAAGTGTTTTTTAGACCCTAGAAACTCCCCAAAACCGTTTTTAACAGAAAAGCATCTCGAAATGTCCTAAAACGCGCATCTGAACATTTTCGTGCACAGGTGCCGTTGATGCGCACGAAAATCCGTCCGGAGCAGTTTCGAGAGACGAACTGCCTGAAGTGTTTTCCAGACCCTAGAAACTCCCCAAAACCGTTTTTAACAGAAAAGCATCTCGAAATGTCCTAAAACGCGAATCTGAACATTTTCGTGCACAGGTGCCGTAGATGCGTACGAAAATCCGTCCGGAGCAGTTTCGAGCGCCGAACTGCCTGAAGTGTTTTCCAGACCCTAGAAACTCCCCAAAACCGTTTTTAACAGAAAAGCATCTCGAAATGTCCTAAAACGCGAATCTGAACATTTTCGTGCATAGGTGCCGTAGATGCGCACGAAAATCCGTCCGGAGCAGTTTCGAGCGCCGAACTGCCTGAAGTGTTTTCCAGACCCTAGAAACTTCCCAAAACTGTTTTTAACAGAAAAGCATCTCGAAATGTCCTAAAACGCGCATCTGAACATTTTCGTGCACAGGTGCCGTAGATGCGTACGAAAATCCATCCGGAGCCGTTTCGAGCGCCGAACTGCCTGAAGTGTTTTCCAGACCCTAGAAACTCCCCAAAACCGTTTTTAAACGAAAAGCATCTCGAAATGTCCTAAAACGCGCAACTGAAAATTTTCGTGCACAGGTGCCGTAGATGCGCACGAAAATCCGTCCGGAGCCGTTTCGAGCGCCGAACTGCCTGAAGTGTTTTCCAGACCCTAGAAACTCCCTAAAACCGTTTTTAACAGAAAAGCATCTCGAAATGTCCTAAAACGCGCATCTGAACATTTTCGTGCACAGGTGCCGTTGATGCGCACGAAAATCAGTCCGGAGCAGTTTCGAGCGCCGAACTGCCTGAAGTGTTTTCCAGACCCTAGAAACTCCCCAAAACCGTTTTTAACAGAAAAGCATCTCGAAATGTCCTAAAACGCGCATCTGAACATTTTCGTGCACAGGTGCCGTTGATGCGCACGAAAATCCGTCCGGAGCAGTTTCGAGCGCCGAACTGCCTGAAGTGTTTTCCAGACCCGAGAAACTCCCTAAAACCGTTTCTAAACGAAAAGCATCTCGAAATGTCCTAAAACGCGCATCTGAACATTTTCGTGCACCGGTGGCGTTGATGCGCACGAAAATCCGTCCGGAGCAGTTTCGAGAGCCGAACTGCCTGAAGTGTTTTCCAGACCCTAGAAACTCCCCAAAACCGTTTTTAATAGAAAAGCATCTCGAAATGTCCTAAAACGCGCATCTGAACATTTTCGTGCACAGGTGCCGTTGATGCGCACGAAAATCCGTCCGGAGCAGTTTCGAGCGCCGAACTGCCTGAAGTGTTTTCCAGACCCTAGAAACTACCCAAAACCGTTTTTAAACGAAAAGCATCTCGACATGTCCTAAAACGCGCATCTGAAAATTTTCGTGCACAGGTGCCGTAGATGCACAAGAAAATCCGTCCGGAGCCGTTTCGAGCGCCGAACTGCCTGAAGTGTTTTCCAGACCCTAGAAACTCCCTAAAACCGTTTTTAACAGAAAAGCATCTCGAAATGTCCTAAAACGCGAATCTGAACATTTTCGTGCACAGGTGCCGTTGATGCGCACGAAAATCCGTCCGGAGCAGTTTCGAGCGCCGAACTGCCTGAAGTGTTTTCCAGACCCTAGAAACTCCCCAAAACCGTTTTTAACAGAAAGCATCTCGAAATGTCCTAAAACGCGCATCTGAACATTTTCGTGCACAGGTGCCGTAGATGCGTACGAAAATCCATCCGGAGCAGTTTCGAGCGCCGAACTGCCTGAAGTGTTTTCCAGACCCTAGAAACTCCCTAAAACCGTTTTTAACAGAAAAGCATCTCGAAATGTCCTAAAACGCGCATCTGAACATTTTCGTGCACAGGTGCCGTTGATGCGCACGAAAATCCGTCCGGAGCAGTTTCGAGCGCCGAACTGCCTGAAGTGTTTTCCAGACCCTAGAAACTCCCCAAAACCATTTTTAAACGAAAAGCATCTCGAAATGTCCTAAAACGCGCATCTGAAAATTTTCGTGCACAGGTGCCGTAGATGCGCACGAAAATCCGTCCGGAGCCGTTTCGAGCGCCGAACTGCCTGAAGTGTTTTCCAGACCCTAGAAACTCCCTAAAACCGTTTTTAACAGAAAAGCATCTCGAAATGTCCTAAAACGCGCATATGAACATTTTCGTGCACAGGTGCCGTTGATGCGCACGAAAATCCGTCCGGAGCAGTTTCGAGCGCCGAACTGCCTGAAGTGTTTTCCAGACCCTAGAAACTCCCTAAAACCGTTTTTAACAGAAAAGCATCTCGAAATGTCCTAAAACGCGCATCTGAACATTTTCGTGCACAGGTGCCGTTGATGCGCACGAAAATCCGTCCGGAGCAGTTTCGAGCGCCGAACTGCCTGAAGTGTTTTCCAGACCCTAGAAACTCCCCAAAACCATTTTTAAACGAAAAGCATCTCGAAATGTCCTAAAACGCGCATCTGAAAATTTTCGTGCACAGGTGCCGTAGATGCGCACGAAAATCCGTCCGGAGCCGTTTCGAGCGCCGAACTGCCTGAAGTGTTTTCCAGACCCTAGAAACTCCCTAAAACCGTTTTTAACAGAAAAGCATCTCGAAATGTCCTAAAACGCGCATATGAACATTTTCGTGCACAGGTGCCGTTGATGCGCACGAAAATCCGTCCGGAGCAGTTTCGAGCGCCGAACTGCCTAAAGTGTTTTCCAGACCCTAGAAACTCCCCAAAACCGTTTTTAACAGAAAAGCATCTCGAAATGTCCTAAAACGCGCATCTGAACATTTTCGTGCACAGGTGCCGTAGATGCGTACGAAAATCCATCCGGAGCAGTTTCGAGCGCCGAACTGCCTGAAGTGTTTTCCAGACCCTAGAAACTCCCTAAAACCGTTTTTAACAGAAAAGCATCTCGAAATGTCCTAAAACGCGCATCTGAACATTTTCGTGCACAGGTGCCGTTGATGCGCACGAAAATCCGTCCGGAGCAGTTTCGAGCGCCGAACTGCCTGAAGTGTTTTCCAGACCCTAGAAACTCCCCAAAACCGTTTTTAAACGAAAAGCATCTCGAAATGTCCTAAAACGCGCATCTGGAAATTTTCGTGCACAGGTGCCGTAGATGCGCACGAAAATCCGTCCGGAGCCGTTTCGAGCGCCGAACTGCCTGAAGTGTTTTCCAGACCCTAGAAACTCCCTAAAACCGTTTTTAACAGAAAAGCATCTCGAAATGTCCTAAAACGCGCATCTGAACATTTTCGTGCACAGGTGCCGTTGATGCGCACGAAAATCCGTCCGGAGCAGTTTCGAGCGCCGAACTGCCTAAAGAGTTTTCCAGACCCTAGAAACTCCCCAAAACCGTTTTTAACAGAAAAGCATCTCGAAATGTCCTAAAACGCGCATCTGAACATTTTCGTGCACAGGTGCCGTTGATGCGCACGAAAATCCGTCCGGAGCAGTTTCGAGCGCCGAACTGCCTGAAGTGTTTTCCAGACCCTAGAAACTACCCAAAACCGTTTTTAAACAAAAAGCATCTCGAAATGTCCTAAAACGCGCATCTGAACATTTTCGTGCACAGGTGCCGTAGATGCACACGAAAATCCGTCCGGAGCCGTTTCGAGCGCCGAACTGCCTGAAGTGTTTTCCAGACCCTAGAAACTCCCCAAAACCGTTTTTAACAGAAAAGCATCTCGAAATGTCCTAAAACGCGCATCTGAACATTTTCGTGCACTGGTGCCGTAGATGCGCACGAAAATCCGTCCGGAGCAGTTTCGAGCGCCGAACTGCCTGAAGTGTTATCCAGACCCTAGAAACTCCCTAAAACCGTTTTTAACAGAAAAGCATCTCGAAATGTCCTAAAACGCGCATCTGAACATTTTCGTGCACAGGTGCCGTTGATGCGCACGAAAATCCGTCCGGAGCAGTTTCGAGCGCCGAACTGCCTGAAGTGTTTTCTAGACCCTAGAAACTCCCCAAAACCGTTTTTAACAGAAAAGCATCTCGAAATGTCCTAAAACGCGCATCTGAACATTTTCGTGCACAGGTGCCGTTGATGCGCACGAAAATCCGTCCGGAGCAGTTTCGAGCGCCGAACTGCCTGAAGTGTTTTCCAGACCCGAGAAACTCCCTAAAACCGTTTCTAAACGAAAAGCATCTCGAAATGTCCTAAAACGCGCATCTGAACATTTTCGTGCACCGGTGCCGTTGATGCGCACGAAAATCCGTCCGGAGCAGTTTCGAGAGCCGAACTGCCTGAAGTGTTTTCCAGACCCTAGAAACTCCCCAAAACCGTTTTTAATAGAAAAGCATCTCGAAATGTCCTAAAACGCGCATCTGAACATTTTCGTGCACAGGTGCCGTTGATGCGCACGAAAATCCGTCCGGAGCAGTTTCGAGCGCCGAACTGCCTGAAGTGTTTTCCAGACCCTAGAAACTACCCAAAACCGTTTTTAAACGAAAAGCATCTCGAAATGTCCTAAAACGCGCATCTGAAAATTTTCGTGCACAGGTGCCGTAGATGCACAAGAAAATCCGTCCGGAGCCGTTTCGAGCGCCGAACTGCCTGAAGTGTTTTCCAGACCCTAGAAACTCCCTAAAACCGTTTTTAACAGAAAAGCATCTCGAAATGACCTAAAGCGCGCATCTGAACATTTTCGTGCACAGGTGCCGTTGATGCGCACGAAAATCCGTCCGGAGCAGTTTCGAGCGCCGAACTGCCTAAAGTGTTTTCCAGACCCTAGAAACTCCCCAAAACCGTTTTTAACAGAAAAGCATCTCGAAATGTCCTAAAACGCGCATCTGAACATTTTCGTGCACAGGTGCCGTAGATGCGTACGAAAATCCATCCGGAGCAGTTTCGAGCGCCGAACTGCCTGAAGTGTTTTCCAGACCCTAGAAACTCCCCAAAACCGTTTTTAATAGAAAAGCATCTCGAAATGTCCTAAAACGCGCATCTGAACATTTTCGTGCACAGGTGCCGTTGATGCGCACGAAAATCCGTCCGGAGCAGTTTCGAGCGCCGAACTGCCTGAAGTGTTTTCCAGACCCTAGAAACTACCCAAAACCGTTTTTAAACGAAAAGCATCTCGAAATGTCCTAAAACGCGCATCTGAAAATTTTCGTGCACAGGTGCCGTAGATGCACAAGAAAATCCGTCCGGAGCCGTTTCGAGCGCCGAACTGCCTGAAGTGTTTTCCAGACCCTAGAAACTCCCTAAAACCGTTTTTAACAGAAAAGCATCTCGAAATGTCCTAAAGCGCGCATCTGAACATTTTCGTGCACAGGTGCCGTTGATGCGCACGAAAATCCGTCCGGAGCAGTTTCGAGCGCCGAACTGCCTAAAGTGTTTTCCAGACCCTAGAAACTCCCCAAAACCGTTTTTAACAGAAAAGCATCTCGAAATGTCCTAAAACGCGCATCTGAACATTTTCGTACACAGGTGCCGTAGATGCGTACGAAAATCCATCCGGAGCAGTTTCGAGCGCCGAACTGCCTGAAGTGTTTTCCAGACCCTAGAAACTCCCTAAAACCATTTTTAACAGAAAAGCATCTCGAAATGTCCTAAAACGCGCATCTGAACATTTTCGTGCACAGGTGCCGTTGATGCGCACGAAAATCCGTCCGGAGCAGTTTCGAGCGCCGAACTGCCTGAAGTGTTTTCCAGACCCTAGAAACTCCCCAAAACCATTTTTAAACGAAAAGCATCTCGAAATGTCCTAAAACGCGCATCTGAAAATTTTCGTGCACAGGTGCCGTAGATGCGCACGAAAATCCGTCCGGAGCCGTTTCGAGCGCCGAACTGCCTGAAGTGTTTTCCAGACCCTAGAAACTCCCTAAAACCGTTTTTAACAGAAAAGCATCTCGAAATGTCCTAAAACGCGCATCTGAACATTTTCGTGCACAGGTGCCGTTGATGCGCACGAAAATCCGTCCGGAGCAGTTTCGAGCGCCGAACTGCCTAAAGTGTTTTCCAGACCCTAGAAACTCCCCAAAACCGTTTTTAACAGAAAAGCATCTCGAAATGTCCTAAAACGCGCATCTGAACATTTTCGTGCACAGGTGCCGTAGATGCGTACGAAAATCCATCCGGAGCAGTTTCGAGCGCCGAACTGCCTGAAGTGTTTTCCAGACCCTAGAAACTCCCTAAAACCGTTTTTAACAGAAAAGCATCTCGAAATGTCCTAAAACGCGCATCTGAACATTTTCGTGCACAGGTGCCGTTGATGCGCACGAAAATCCGTCCGGAGCAGTTTCGAGCGCCGAACTGCCTGAAGTGTTTTCCAGACCCTAGAAACTCCCCAAAACCGTTTTTAACAGAAAAGCATCTCGAAATGTCCTAAAACGCGCATCTGAACATTTTCGTGCACAGGTGCCGTTGATGCGCACGAAAATCCGTCCGGAGCAGTTTCGAGCGCCGAACTGCCTGAAGTGTTTTCCAGACCCTAGAAACTCCCCAAAACCGTTTTTAACTGAAAAGCATCTCGAAATGTCCTAAAACGCGCATCTGAACATTTTCGTGCACAGGTACCGTTGATGCGCACGAAAAGTCCGTCCGGAGCAGTTTCGAGCGCCGAACTGCCTGAAGTGTTTTCTAGACCCTAGAAACTCCCCAAAACCGTTTTTAACAGAAAAGCATCTCGAAATGTCCTAAAACGCGCATCTGAACATTTTCGTGCACAGGTGCCGTTGATGCGCACGAAAATCCGTCCGGAGCAGTTTCGAGCGCGGAACTGCCTGAAGTGTTTTCCAGACCCTAGAAACTCCCCAAAACCGTTTTTAAACGAAAAGCATCTCGAAATGTCCTAAAACGCGCATCTGAAAATTTTCGTGCACAGGTGCTGTAGATGCACACGAAAATCCGTCCGGAGCCGTTTCGAGCGCCGAACTGCCTGAAGTGTTTTCCAGACCCTAGAAACTCCCCAAAACCGTTTTTAACAGAAAAGCATCTCGAAATGTCCTAAAACGCGCATCTGAACATTTTCGTGCACAGGTGCCGTTGATGCGCACGAAAATCCGTCCGGAGCAGTTTCGAGCGCCGAACTGCCTGAAGTGTTCTCCAGACCCTAGAAACTCCCCAAGACCGTTTTTAACAGAAAAGCATCTCGAAATGTCCTAAAACGCGCATCTGAACATTTTCGTGCACAGGTGCCGTAGATGCGCACGAAAATCCGTCCGGAGCAGTTTCGAGCGCCGAAATGCCTGAAGTGTTTTCCAGACCCTAGAAACTCCCCAAAACCGTTTTTAACAGAAAAGCATCTCGAAATGTCCTAAAACGCGCATCTGAACATTTTCGTGCACAGGTGCCGTAGATGCGCACGAAAATCCGTCCGGAGCCGTTTCGAGCGCCGAACTGCCTGAAGTGTTTTTTAGACCCTAGAAACTCCCCAAAACCGTTTTTAACAGAAAAGCATCTCGAAATGTCCTAAAACGCGCATCTGAACATTTTCGTGCACAGGTGCCGTTGATGCGCACGAAATTCCGTCCGGAGCAGTTTCGAGAGACGAACTGCCTGAAGTGTTTTCCAGACCCTAGAAACTCCCCAAAACCGTTTTTAACAGAAAAGCATCTCGAAATGTCCTAAAACGCGAATCTGAACATTTTCGTGCACAGGTGCCGTAGATGCGTACGAAAATCCGTCCGGAGCAGTTTCGAGAGACGAACTGCCTGAAGTGTTTTCCAGACCCTAGAAACTCCCCAAAACCGTTTTTAACAGAAAAGCATCTCGAAATGTCCTAAAACGCGAATCTGAACATTTTCGTGCACAGGTGCCGTAGATGCGCACGAAAATCCGTCCGGAGCAGTTTCGAGCGCCGAACTGCCTAAAGTGTTTTCCAGACCCTAGAAACTCCCCAAAACCGTTTTTAACAGAAAAGCATCTCGAAATGTCCTAAAACGCGCATCTGAACATTTTCGTGCACAGGTGCCGTTGATGCGCACGAAAATCCGTCCGGAGCAGTTTCGAGAGCCGAACTGCCTGAAGTGTTTTCCAGACCCTAGAAACTCCCTAAAACCGTTTTTAACAGAAAAGCATCTCGAAATGTCCTAAAACGCGCATCTGAACATTTAAGTGCATAGGTGCCGTTGATGCGCACGAAAATCCGTCCGGAGCAGTTTCGAGAGCCGAACTGCCTGAAGTGTTTTCCAGACCCTAGAAACTCCCCAAAACCGTTTTTAACAGAAAAGCATCTCGAAATGTCCTAAAATGCGCATCTGAACATTTTCGTGCACAGGTGCCGTAGATGCGTACGAAAATCTGTCCGGAGCCGTTTCGAGCGCCGAACTGCCTGAAGTGTTTTCCAGACCCTAGAAATTCCCCAAAACCGTTTCTAACAGAAAAGCATCTCGAAATGTCCTAAAACGCGCATCTGAACATTTTCGTGCACAGGTGCCGTTGATGCGCACGAAAATCCGTCCGGAGCAGTTTCGAGAGCCGAACTGCCTAAAGTGTTTTCCAGACCCTAGAAACTCCCCAAAACCGTTTTTAACAGAAAAGCATCTCGAAATGTCCTAAAACGCGCATCTGAACATTTTCGTGCACAGGTGCCGTAGATGCGCACGAAAATCCGTCCGGAGCAGTTTCGAGCGCCGAACTGCCTGAAGTGTTTTCCAGACCCTAGAAACTCCCCAAAACCGTTTTTAAACGAAAAGCATCTCGAAATGTCCTAAAACGCGCATCTGAAAATTTTCGTGCACAGGTGCCGTAGATGCGTACGAAAATCTGTCCGGAGCCATTTCGAGCGCCGAACTGCCTGAAGTGTTTTCCAGACCCTAGAAACTCCCCAAAACCGTTTTTAACAGAAAAGCATCTCGAAATGTCCTAAAACGCGAATCTGAACATTTTCGTGCACAGGTGCCGTAGATGCGTACGAAAATCCGTCCGGAGCAGTTTCGAGCGCCGAACTGCCTGAAGTGTTTTCCAGACCCTAGAAACTCCCCAAAACCGTTTTTAAACGAAAAGCATCTCGAAATGTCCTAAAACGCGCATCTGAAAATTTTCGTGCACAGGTGCCGTAGATGCGCACGAAAATCCGCCCGGAGCCGTTTCGAGCGCCGAACTGCCTGAAGTGTTTTCCAGACCCTAGAAACTCCCCAAAACCGTTTTTAACAGAAAAGCATCTCGAAATGTCCTAAAACGCGCATCTGAACATTTTCGTGCACAGGTGCCGTTGATGCGTACGAAAATCCGTCCGGAGCAGTTTCGAGCGCCGAACTGCCTGAACTGTTTTCCAGACCCTAGAAACTCCCCAAAACCGTTTTTAACAGAAAAGCATCTCGAAATGTCCTAAAACGCGCATCTGAACATTTTCGTGCACAGGTGCCGTAGATGCGCACGAAAATCCGTCCGGAGCAGTTTCGAGCGCCGAACTGCCTGAAGTGTTTTCCAGACCCTAGAAACTCCCCAAAACCGTTTTTAACAGAAAAGCATCTCGAAATGTCCTAAAACGCGCATCTGAACATTTTCGTGCACAGGTGCCGTAGATGCGCACGAAAATCCGTCCGGAGCCGTTTCGAGCGCCGAACTGCCTGAAGTGTTTTTTAGACCCTAGAAACTCCCCAAAACCGTTTTTAACAGAAAAGCATCTCGAAATGTCCTAAAACGCGCATCTGAACATTTTCGTGCACAGGTGCCGTTGATGCGCACGAAAATCCGTCCGGAGCAGTTTCGAGAGACGAACTGCCTGAAGTGTTTTCCAGACCCTAGAAACTCCCCAAAACCGTTTTTAACAGAAAAGCATTTCGAAATGTCCTAAAACGCGAATCTGAACATTTTCGTGCACAGGTGCCGTAGATGCGTACGAAAATCCGTCCGGAGCAGTTTCGAGCGCCGAACTGCCTGAAGTGTTTTCCAGACCCTAGAAACTCCCCAAAACCGTTTTTAACAGAAAAGCATCTCGAAATGTCCTAAAACGCGAATCTGAACATTTTCGTGCATAGGTGCCGTAGATGCGCACGAAAATCCGTCCGGAGCAGTTTCGAGCGCCGAACTGCCTGAAGTGTTTTCCAGACCCTAGAAACTTCCCAAAACTGTTTTTAACAGAAAAGCATCTCGAAATGTCCTAAAACGCGCATCTGAACATTTTCGTGCACAGGTGCCGTAGATGCGTACGAAAATCCTTCCGGAGCCGTTTCGAGCGCCGAACTGCCTGAAGTGTTTTCCAGACCCGAGAAACTCCCTAAAACCGTTTCTAAACGAAAAGCATCTCGAAATGTCCTAAAACGCGCATCTGAACATTTTCGTGCACCGGTGCCGTTGATGCGCACGAAAATCCGTCCGGAGCAGTTTCGAGAGCTGAACTGCCTGAAGTGTTTTCCAGACCCTAGAAACTCCCCAAAACCGTTTTTAATAGAAAAGCATCTCGAAATGTCCTAAAACGCGCATCTGAACATTTTCGTGCACAGGTGCCGTTGATGCGCACGAAAATCCGTCCGGAGCAGTTTCGAGCGCCGAACTGCCTGAAGTGTTTTCCAGACCCTAGAAAATACCCAAAACCGTTTTTAAACGAAAAGCATCTCGAAATGTCCTAAAACGCGCATCTGAAAATTTTCGTGCACAGGTGCCGTAGATGCACAAGAAAATCCGTCCGGAGCCGTTTCGAGCGCCGAACTGCCTGAAGTGTTTTCCAGACCCTAGAAACTCCCTAAAACCGTTTTTAACAGAAAAGCATCTCGAAATGTCCTAAAACGCGCATCTGAACATTTTCGTGCACAGGTGCCGTTGATGCGCACGAAAATCCGTCCGGAGCAGTTTCGAGCGCCGAACTGCCTAAAGTGTTTTCCAGACCCTAGAAACTCCCCAAAACCGTTTTTAACAGAAAAGCATCTCGAAATGTCCTAAAACGCGCATCTGAACATTTTCGTGCACAGGTGCCGTAGATGCGTACGAAAATCCATCCGGAGCAGTTTCGAGCGCCGAACTGCCTGAAGTGTTTTCCAGACCCTAGAAACTCCCTAAAACCGTTTTTAACAGAAAAGCATCTCGAAATGTCCTAAAACGCGCATCTGAACATTTTCGTGCACAGGTGCCGTTGATGCGCACGAAAATCCGTCCGGAGCAGTTTCGAGCGCCGAACTGCCTGAAGTGTTTTCCAGACCCTAGAAACTCCCCAAAACCGTTTTTAAACGAAAAGCATCTCGAAATGTCCTAAAACGCGCATCTGGAAATTTTCGTGCACAGGTGCCGTAGATGCGCACGAAAATCCGTCCGGAGCCGTTTCGAGCGCCGAACTGCCTGAAGTGTTTTCCAGACCCTAGAAACTCCCTAAAACCGTTTTTAACAGAAAAGCATCTCGAAATGTCCTAAAACGCGCATCTGAACATTTTCGTGCACAGGTGCCGTTGATGCGCACGAAAATCCGTCCGGAGCAGTTTCGAGCGCCGAACTGCCTAAAGTGTTTTCCAGACCCTAGAAACTCCCCAAAACCGTTTTTAACAGAAAAGCATCTCGAAATGTCCTAAAACGCGCATCTGAACATTTTCGTGCACAGGTGCCGTAGATGCGTACGAAAATCCATCCGGAGCAGTTTCGAGCGCCGAACTGCCTGAAGTGTTTTCCAGACCCTAGAAACTCCCTAAAACCGTTTTTAACAGAAAAGCATCTCGAAATGTCCTAAAACGCGCATCTGAACATTTTCGTGCACAGGTGCCGTTGATGCGCACGAAAATCCGTCCGGAGCAGTTTCGAGCGCCGAACTGCCTGAAGTGTTTTCCAGACCCTAGAAACTCCCCAAAACCGTTTTTAAACGAAAAGCATCTCGAAATGTCCTAAAACGCGCATCTGGAAATTTTCGTGCACAGGTGCCGTAGATGCGCACGAAAATCCGTCCGGAGCCGTTTCGAGCGCCGAACTGCCTGAAGTGTTTTCCAGACCCTAGAAACTCCCTAAAACCGTTTTTAACAGAAAAGCATCTCGAAATGTCCTAAAACGCGCATCTGAACATTTTCGTGCACAGGTGCCGTTGATGCGCACGAAAATCCGTCCGGAGCAGTTTCGAGCGCCGAACTGCCTAAAGTGTTTTCCAGACCCTAGAAACTCCCCAAAACCGTTTTTAACAGAAAAGCATCTCGAAATGTCCTAAAACGCGCATCTGAACATTTTCGTGCACAGGTGCCGTTGATGCGCACGAAAATCCGTCCGGAGCAGTTTCGAGCGCCGAACTGCCTGAATTGTTTTCCAGACCCTAGAAACTACCCAAAACCGTTTTTAAACAAAAAGCATCTCGAAATGTCCTAAAACGCGCATCTGAAAATTTTCGTGCACAGGTGCCGTAGATGCACACGAAAATCCGTCCGGAGCCGTTTCGAGCGCCGAACTGCCTGAAGTGTTTTCCAGACCCTAGAAACTCCCCAAAACCGTTTTTAACAGAAAAGCATCTCGAAATGTCCTAAAACGCGCATCTGAACATTTTCGTGCACTGGTGCCGTAGATGCGCACGAAAATCCGTCCGGAGCAGTTTCGAGCGCCGAACTGCCTGAAGTGTTTTCCAGACCCTAGAAACTCCCCAAAACCGTTTTTAACAGAAAAGCATCTCGAAATGTCCTAAAACGCGCATCTGAACATTTTCGTGCACAGGTGCCGTTGATGCGCACGAAAATCCGTCCGGAGCAGTTTCGAGCGCCGAACTGCCTGAAGTGTTTTCCAGACCCTAGAAATTCCCCAAAACCGTTTTTAACAGAAAAGCATCTCGAAATGTCCTAAAACGCGCATCTGAACATTTTCGTGCACAGGTGCCGTTGATGCGCACGAAAATCCGTCCGGAGCAGTTTCGAGCGCCGAACTGCCTGAAGTGTTTTCTAGACCCTAGAAACTCCCCAAAACCGTTTTTAACAGAAAAGCATCTCGAAATGTCCTAAAACGCGCATCTGAACATTTTCGTGCACAGGTGCCGTTGATGCGCACGAAAATCCGTCCGGAGCAGTTTCGAGCGCCGAACTGCCTGAAGTGTTTTCCAGACCCTAGAAACTCCCCAAAACCGTTTTTAAACGAAAAGCATCTCGAAATGTCCTAAAACGCGCATCTGAAAATTTTCGTGCACAGGTGCTGTAGATGCACACGAAAATCCGTCCGGAGCCGTTTCGAGCGCCGAACTGCCTGAAGTGTTTTCCAGACCCTAGAAACTCCCCAAAACCGTTTTTAACAGAAAAGCATCTCGAAATGTCCTAAAACGCGCATCTGAACATTTTCGTGCACAGGTGCCGTTGATGCGCACGAAAATCCGTCCGGAGCAGTTTCGAGCGCCGAACTGCCTGAAGTGTTCTCCAGACCCTAGAAACTCCCCAAGACCGTTTTTAACAGAAAAGCATCTCGAAATGTCCTAAAACGCGCATCTGAACATTTTCGTGCACAGGTGCCGTAGATGCGCACGAAAATCCGTCCGGAGCAGTTTCGAGCGCCGAACTGCCTGAAGTGTTTTCCAGACCCTAGAAACTCCCCAAAACCGTTTTTAACAGAAAAGCATCTCGAAATGTCCTAAAACGCGCATCTGAACATTTTCGTGCACAGGTGCCGTAGATGCGCACGAAAATCCGTCCGGAGCCGTTTCGAGCGCCGAACTGCCTGAAGTGTTTTTTAGACCCTAGAAACTCCCCAAAACCGTTTTTAACAGAAAAGCATCTCGAAATGTCCTAAAACGCGCATCTGAACATTTTCGTGCACAGGTGCCGTTGATGCGCACGAAAATCCGTCCGGAGCAGTTTCGAGAGACGAACTGCCTGAAGTGTTTTCCAGACCCTAGAAACTCCCCAAAACCGTTTTTAACAGAAAAGCATCTCGAAATGTCCTAAAACGCGAATCTGAACATTTTCGTGCACAGGTGCCGTAGATGCGCACGAAAATCCGTCCGGAGCAGTTTCGAGCGCCGAACTGCCTGAAGTGTTTTCCAGACCCTAGAAACTCCCCAAAACCGTTTTTAACAGAAAAGCATCTCGAAATGTCCTAAAACGCGCATCTGAACATTTTCGTGCACAGGTGCCGTTGATGCGCACGAAAATCCGTCCGGAGCAGTTTCGAGCGCCGAACTGCCTGAAGTGTTTTCCAGACCCTAGAAACTCCCCAAAACCGTTTTTAACAGAAAAGCATCTCGAAATGTCCTAAAACGCGCATCTGAACATTTTCGTGCACAGGTGCCGTTGATGCGCACGAAAATCCGTCCGGAGCAGTTTCGAGCGCCGAACTGCCTGAAGTGTTTTCCAGACCCTAGAAACTCCCCAAAACCGTTTTTAACAGAAAAGCATCTCGAAATGTCCTAAAACGCGCATCTGAACATTTTCGTGCACAGGTACCGTTGATGCGCACGAAAATCCGTCCGGAGCAGTTTCGAGCGCCGAACTGCCTGAAGTGTTTTCTAGACCCTAGAAACTCCCCAAAACCGTTTTTAACAGAAAAGCATCTCGAAATGTCCTAAAACGCGCATCTGAACATTTTCGTGCACAGGTGCCGTTGATGCGCACGAAAATCCGTCCGGAGCAGTTTCGAGCGCGGAACTGCCTGAAGTGTTTTCCAGACCCTAGAAACTCCCCAAAACCGTTTTTAAACGAAAAGCATCTCGAAATGTCCTAAAACGCGCATCTGAAAATTTTCGTGCACAGGTGCTGTAGATGCACACGAAAATCCGTCCGGAGCCGTTTCGAGCGCCGAACTGCCTGAAGTGTTTTCCAGACCCTAGAAACTCCCCAAAACCGTTTTTAACAGAAAAGCATCTCGAAATGTCCTAAAACGCGCATCTGAACATTTTCGTGCACAGGTGCCGTTGATGCGCACGAAAATCCGTCCGGAGCAGTTTCGAGCGCCGAACTGCCTGAAGTGTTCTCCAGACCCTAGAAACTCCCCAAGACCGTTTTTAACAGAAAAGCATCTCGAAATGTCCTAAAACGCGCATCTGAACATTTTCGTGCACAGGTGCCGTAGATGCGCACGAAAATCCGTCCGGAGCAGTTTCGAGCGCCGAAATGCCTGAAGTGTTTTCCAGACCCTAGAAACTCCCCAAAACCGTTTTTAACAGAAAAGCATCTCGAAATGTCCTAAAACGCGCATCTGAACATTTTCGTGCACAGGTGCCGTAGATGCGCACGAAAATCCGTCCGGAGCCGTTTCGAGCGCCGCACTGCCTGAAGTGTTTTTTAGACCCTAGAAACTCCCCAAAACCGTTTTTAACAGAAAAGCATCTCGAAATGTCCTAAAACGCGAATCTGAACATTTTCGTGCATAGGTGCCGTAGATGCGCACGAAAATCCGTCCGGAGCAGTTTCGAGCGCCGAACTGCCTGAAGTGTTTTCCAGACCCGAGAAACTCCCTAAAACCGTTTCTAAACGAAAAGCATCTCGAAATGTCCTAAAACGCGCATCTGAACATTTTCGTGCACAGGTGCCGTTGATGCGCACGAAAATCCGTCCGGAGCAGTTTCGAGAGCCGAACTGCCTGAAGTGTTTTCCAGACCCTAGAAACTCCCCAAAACCGTTTTTAATAGAAAAGCATCTCGAAATGTCCTAAAACGCGCATCTGAACATTTTCGTGCACAGGTGCCGTAGATGCGTACGAAAATCCATCCGGAGCAGTTTCGAGCGCCGAACTGCCTGAAGTGTTTTCCAGACCCTAGAAACTCCCTAAAACCGTTTTTAACAGAAAAGCATCTCGAAATGTCCTAAAACGCGCATCTGAACATTTTCGTGCACAGGTGCCGTTGATGCGCACGAAAATCCGTCCGGAGCAGTTTCGAGCGCCGAACTGCCTGAAGTGTTTTCCAGACGCTAGAAACTACCCAAAACCGTTTTTAAACGAAAAGCATCTCGAAATGTCCTAAAACGCGCATCTGAAAATTTTCGTGCACAGGTGCCGTAGATGCACAAGAAAATCCGTCCGGAGCCGTTTCGAGCGCCGAACTGCCTGAAGTGTTTTCCAGACCCTAGAAACTTCCCAAAACTGTTTTTAACAGAAAAGCATCTCGAAATGTCCTAAAACGCGCATCTGAACATTTTCGTGCACAGGTGCCGTAGATGCGTACGAAAATCCATCCGGAGCAGTTTCGAGCGCCGAACTGCCTGAAGTGTTTTCCAGACCCTAGAAACTACCCAAAACCGTTTTTAAACGAAAAGCATCTCGAAATGTCCTAAAACGCGCATCTGAAAATTTTCAAGCACAGGTGCCGTAGATGCACACGAAAATCCGTCCGGAGCCGTTTCGAGCGCCGAACTGCCTGAAGTGTTTTCCAGACCCTAGAAACTTCCCAAAACTGTTTTTAACAGAAAAGCATCTCGAAATGTCCTAAAACGCGCATCTGAACATCTTCGTGCACAGGTGCCGTAGATGCGTACGAAAATCCATCCGGAGCCGTTTCGAGCGCCGAACTGCCTGAAGTGTTTTCCAGACCCTAGAAACTCCCTAAAACCGTTTTTAACAGAAAAGCATCTCGAAATGTCCTAAAACGCGCATCTGAACATTTTCGTGCACAGGTGCCGTTGATGCGCACGAAAATCCGTCCGGAGCAGTTTCGAGCGCCGAACTGCCTGAAGTGTTTTCCAGACCCTAGAAACTCCCCAAAACCGTTTTTAAACGAAAAGCATCTCGAAATGTCCTAAAACGCGCATCTGAAAATTTTCGTGCACAGGTGCCGTTGATGCACACGAAAATCCGTCCGGAGCAGTTTCGAGCGCCGAACTGCCTGAAGTGTTTTCCAGACCCGAGAAACTCCCCAAAACCGTTTCTAAACGAAAAGCATCTCGAAATGTCCTAAAACGCGCATCTGAACATTTTCGGGCACAGGTGCCGTTGATGCGCACGAAAATCCGTCCGGAGCAGTTTCGAGCGCCGAACTGCCTGAAGTGTTCTCCAGACCCTAGAAACTCCCCAAGACCGTTTTTAACAGAAAAGCATCTCGAAATGTCCTAAAACGCGCATCTGAACATTTTCGTGCACAGGTGCCGTAGATGCGCACGAAAATCCGTCCGGAGCCGTTTCGAGCGCCGAACTGCCTGAAGTGTTTTCCAGACCCTAGAAACTCCCTAAAACCGTTTTTAACAGAAAAGCATCTCGAAATGTCCTAAAACGCGCATCTGAACATTTTCGTGCACAGGTGCCGTTGATGCGCACGAAAATCCGTCCGGAGCAGTTTCGAGCGCCGAACTGCCTAAAGTGTTTTCCAGACCCTAGAAACTCCCCAAAACCGTTTTTAACAGAAAAGCATCTCGAAATGTCCTAAAACGCGCATCTGAAAATTTTCGTGCACAGGTGCCGTAGATGCGCACGAAAATCCGTCCGGAGCCGTTTCGAGCGCCGAACTGCCTGAAGTGTTTTCCAGACCCTAGAAACTCCCTAAAACCGTTTTTAACAGAAAAGCATCTCGAAATGTCCTAAAACGCGCATCTGAACATTTTCGTGCACAGGTGCCGTTGATGCCCACGAAAATCCGTCCGGAGCAGTTTCGAGCGCCGAACTGCCTAAAGTGTTTTCCAGACCCTAGAAACTCCCCAAAACCGTTTTTAACAGAAAAGCATCTCGAAATGTCCTAAAACGCGCATCTGAACATTTTCGTGCACAGGTGCCGTAGATGCGTACGAAAATCCATCCGGAGCAGTTTCGAGCGCCGAACTGCCTGAAGTGTTTTCCAGACCCTAGAAACTCCCTAAAACCGTTTTTAACAGAAAAGCATCTCGAAATGTCCTAAAACGCGCATCTGAACATTTTCGTGCACAGGTGCCGTTGATGCGCACGAAAATCCGTCCGGAGCAGTTTCGAGCGCCGAACTGCCTGAAGTGTTTTCCAGACCCTAGAAACTCCCCAAAACCGTTTTTAACAGTAAAGCATCTCGAAATGTCCTAAAACGCGCATCTGAACATTTTCGTGCACAGGTGCCGTTGATGCGCACGAAAATCCGTCCGGAGCAGTTTCGAGCGCCGAACTGCCTGAAGTGTTTTCCAGACCCTAGAAACTCCCCAAAACCGTTTTTAACAGAAAAGCATCTCGAAATGTCCTAAAACGCGCATCTGAACATTTTCGTGCACAGGTGCCGTAGATGCGCACGAAAATCCGTCCGGAGCCGTTTCGAGCGCCGAACTGCCTGAAGTGTTTTCCAGACCCTAGAAACTCCCTAAAACCGTTTTTAACAGAAAAGCATCTCGAAATGTCCTAAAACGCGCATCTGAACATTTTCGTGCACAGGTGCCGTTGATGCGCACGAAAATCCGTCCGGAGCAGTTTCGAGCGCCGAACTGCCTAAAGTGTTTTCCAGACCCTAGAAACTCCCCAAAACCGTTTTTAACAGAAAAGCATCTCGAAATGTCCTAAAACGCGCATCTGAACATTTTCGTGCACAGGTGCCGTAGATGCGTACGAAAATCCATCCGGAGCAGTTTCGAGCGCCGAACTGCCTGAAGTGTTTTCCAGACCCTAGAAACTCCCTAAAACCGTTTTTAACAGAAAAGCATCTCGAAATGTCCTAAAACGCGCATCTGAACATTTTCGTGCACAGGTGCCGTTGATGCGCACGAAAATCCGTCCGGAGCAGTTTCGAGCGCCGAACTGCCTGAAGTGTTTTCCAGACCCTAGAAACTCCCCAAAACCATTTTTAACAGAAAAGCATCTCGAAATGTCCTAAAACGCGCATCTGAACATTTTCGTGCACAGGTGCCGTTGATGCGCACGAAAATCCGTCCGGAGCAGTTTCGAGCGCCGAACTGCCTGAAGTGTTTTCCAGACCCTAGAAACTCCCCAAAACCGTTTTTAACAGAAAAGCATCTCGAAATGTCCTAAAACGCGCATCTGAACATTTTCGTGCACAGGTGCCGTAGATGCGCACGAAAATCCGTCCGGAGCCGTTTCGAGCGCCGAACTGCCTGAAGTGTTTTCCAGACCCTAGAAACTCCCCAAAACCGTTTTTAACAGAAAAGCATCTCGAAATGTCCTAAAACGCGCATCTGAACATTTTCGTGCACAGGTGCCGTTGATGCGCACGAAAATCCGTCCGGAGCAGTTTCGAGCGCCGAACTGCCTGAAGTGTTCTCCAGACCCTAGAAACTCCCCAAGACCGTTTTTAACAGAAAAGCATCTCGAAATGTCCTAAAACGCGCATCTGAACATTTTCGTGCACAGGTGCCGTAGATGCGCACGAAAATCCGTCCGGAGCAGTTTCGAGCGCCGAAATGCCTGAAGTGTTTTCCAGACCCTAGAAACTCCCCAAAACCGTTTTTAACAGAAAAGCATCTCGAAATGTCCTAAAACGCGCATCTGAACATTTTCGTGCACAGGTGCCGTAGATGCGCACGAAAATCCGTCCGGAGCCGTTTCGAGCGCCGAACTGCCTGAAGTGTTTTCCAGACCCGAGAAACTCCCCAAAACCGTTTCTAAACGAAAAGCATCTCGAAATGTCCTAAAACGCGCATCTGAACATTTTCGGGCACAGGTGCCGTTGATGCGCACGAAAATCCGTCCGGAGCAGTTTCGAGCGCCGAACTGCCTGAAGTGTTCTCCAGACCCTAGAAACTCCCCAAGACCGTTTTTAACAGAAAAGCATCTCGAAATGTCCTAAAACGCGCATCTGAACATTTTCGTGCACAGGTGCCGTAGATGCGCACGAAAATCCGTCCGGAGCCGTTTCGAGCGCCGAACTGCCTCAAGTGTTTTCCAGACCCTAGAAACTCCCTAAAACCGTTTTTAACAGAAAAGCATCTCGAAATGTCCTAAAACGCGCATCTGAACATTTTCGTGCACAGGTGCCGTTGATGCGCACGAAAATCCGTCCGGAGCAGTTTCGAGCGCCGAACTGCCTAAAGTGTTTTCCAGACCCTAGAAACTCCCCAAAACCGTTTTTAACAGAAAAGCATCTCGAAATGTCCTAAAACGCGCATCTGAAAATTTTCGTGCACAGGTGCCGTAGATGCGCACGAAAATCCGTCCGGAGCCGTTTCGAGCGCCGAACTGCCTGAAGTGTTTTCCAGACCCTAGAAACTCCCTAAAACCGTTTTTAACAGAAAAGCATCTCGAAATGTCCTAAAACGCGCATCTGAACATTTTCGTGCACAGGTGCCGTTGATGCGCACGAAAATCCGTCCGGAGCAGTTTCGAGCGCCGAACTGCCTAAAGTGTTTTCCAGACCCTAGAAACTCCCCAAAACCGTTTTTAACAGAAAAGCATCTCGAAATGTCCTAAAACGCGCATCTGAACATTTTCGTGCACAGGTGCCGTAGATGCGTACGAAAATCCATCCGGAGCAGTTTCGAGCGCCGAACTGCCTGAAGTGTTTTCCAGACCCTAGAAACTCCCTAAAACCGTTTTTAACAGAAAAGCATCTCGAAATGTCCTAAAACGCGCATCTGAACATTTTCGTGCACAGGTGCCGTTGATGCGCACGAAAATCCGTCCGGAGCAGTTTCGAGCGCCGAACTGCCTGAAGTGTTTTCCAGACCCTAGAAACTCCCCAAAACCGTTTTTAACAGAAAAGCATCTCGAAATGTCCTAAAACGCGCATCTGAACATTTTCGTGCACAGGTGCCGTTGATGCGCACGAAAATCCGTCCGGAGCAGTTTCGAGCGCCGAACTGCCTGAAGTGTTTTCCAGACCCTAGAAACTCCCCAAAACCGTTTTTAACAGAAAAGCATCTCGAAATGTCCTAAAACGCGCATCTGAACATTTTCGTGCACAGGTACCGTTGATGCGCACGAAAATCCGTCCGGAGCAGTTTCGAGCGCCGAACTGCCTGAAGTGTTTTCTAGACCCTAGAAACTCCCCAAAACCGTTTTTAACAGAAAAGCATCTCGAAATGTCCTAAAACGCGCATCTGAACATTTTCGTGCACAGGTGCCGTTGATGCGCACGAAAATCCGTCCGGAGCAGTTTCGAGCGCGGAACTGCCTGAAGTGTTTTCCAGACCCTAGAAACTCCCCAAAACCGTTTTTAAACGAAAAGCATCTCGAAATGTCCTAAAACGCGCATCTGAAAATTTTCGTGCACAGGTGCTGTAGATGCACACGAAAATCCGTCCGGAGCCGTTTCGAGCGCCGAACTGCCTGAAGTGTTTTCCAGACCCTAGAAACTCCCCAAAACCGTTTTTAACAGAAAAGCATCTCGAAATGTCCTAAAACGCGCATCTGAACATTTTCGTGCACAGGTGCCGTTGATGCGCACGAAAATCCGTCCGGAGCAGTTTCGAGCGCCGAACTGCCTGAAGTGTTCTCCAGACCGTAGAAACTCCCCAAGACCGTTTTTAACAGAAAAGCATCTCGAAATGTCCTAAAACGCGCATCTGAACATTTTCGTGCACAGGTGCCGTAGATGCGCACGAAAATCCGTCCGGAGCAGTTTCGAGCGCCGAAATGCCTGAAGTGTTTTCCAGACCCTAGAAACTCCCCAAAACCGTTTTTAACAGAAAAGCATCTCGAAATGTCCTAAAACGCGAATCTGAACATTTTCGTGCACAGGTGCCGTAGATGCGCACGAAAATCCGTCCGGAGCAGTTTCGAGCGCCGAACTGCCTAAAGTGTTTTCCAGACCCTAGAAACTCCCCAAAACCGTTTTTAACAGAAAAGCATCTCGAAATGTCCTAAAACGCGCATCTGAACATTTTCGTGCACAGGTGCCGTAGATGCGCACGAAAATCCGTCCGGAGCCGTTTCGAGCGCCGAACTGCCTGAAGTGTTTTTTAGACCCTAGAAACTCCCCAAAACCGTTTTTAACAGAAAAGCATCTCGAAATGTCCTAAAACGCGCATCTGAACATTTTCGTGCACAGGTGCCGTTGATGCGCACGAAATTCCGTCCGGAGCAGTTTCGAGAGACGAACTGCCTGAAGTGTTTTCCAGACCCTAGAAACTCCCCAAAACCGTTTTTAACAGAAAAGCATCTCGAAATGTCCTAAAACGCGAATCTGAACATTTTCGTGCACAGGTGCCGTAGATGCGTACGAAAATCCGTCCGGAGCAGTTTCGAGAGACGAACTGCCTGAAGTGTTTTCCAGACCCTAGAAACTCCCCAAAACCGTTTTTAACAGAAAAGCATCTCGAAATGTCCTAAAACGCGAATCTGAACATTTTCGTGCACAGGTGCCGTAGATGCGCACGAAAATCCGTCCGGAGCAGTTTCGAGCGCCGAACTGCCTAAAGTGTTTTCCAGACCCTAGAAACTCCCCAAAACCGTTTTTAACAGAAAAGCATCTCGAAATGTCCTAAAACGCGCATCTGAACATTTTCGTGCACAGGTGCCGTTGATGCGCACGAAAATCCGTCCGGAGCAGTTTCGAGAGCCGAACTGCCTGAAGTGTTTTCCAGACCCTAGAAACTCCCTAAAACCGTTTTTAACAGAAAAGCATCTCGAAATGTCCTAAAACGCGCATCTGAACATTTAAGTGCATAGGTGCCGTTGATGCGCACGAAAATCCGTCCGGAGCAGTTTCGAGAGCCGAACTGCCTGAAGTGTTTTCCAGACCCTAGAAACTCCCCAAAACCGTTTTTAACAGAAAAGCATCTCGAAATGTCCTAAAATGCGCATCTGAACATTTTCGTGCACAGGTGCCGTAGATGCGTACGAAAATCTGTCCGGAGCCGTTTCGAGCGCCGAACTGCCTGAAGTGTTTTCCAGACCCTAGAAATTCCCCAAAACCGTTTCTAACAGAAAAGCATCTCGAAATGTCCTAAAACGCGCATCTGAACATTTTCGTGCACAGGTGCCGTTGATGCGCACGAAAATCCGTCCGGAGCAGTTTCGAGAGCCGAACTGCCTAAAGTGGTTTCCAGACCCTAGAAACTCCCCAAAACCGTTTTTAACAGAAAAGCATCTCGAAATGTCCTAAAACGCGCATCTGAACATTTTCGTGCACAGGTGCCGTAGATGCGCACGAAAATCCGTCCGGAGCAGTTTCGAGCGCCGAACTGCCTGAAGTGTTTTCCAGACCCTAGAAACTCCCCAAAACCGTTTTTAAACGAAAAGCATCTCGAAATGTCCTAAAACGCGCATCTGAAAATTTTCGTGCACAGGTGCCGTAGATGCGTACGAAAATCTGTCCGGAGCCATTTCGAGCGCCGAACTGCCTGAAGTGTTTTCCAGACCCTAGAAACTCCCCAAAACCGTTTTTAACAGAAAAGCATCTCGAAATGTCCTAAAACGCGAATCTGAACATATTCGTGCACAGGTGCCGTAGATGCGTACGAAAATCCGTCCGGAGCAGTTTCGAGCGCCGAACTGCCTGAAGTGTTTTCCAGACCCTAGAAACTCCCCAAAACCGTTTTTAAACGAAAAGCATCTCGAAATGTCCTAAAACGCGCATCTGAAAATTTTCGTGCACAAGTGCCATAGATGCGCACGAAAATCCGCCCGGAGCCGTTTCGAGCGCCGAACTGCCTGAAGTGTTTTCCAGACCCTAGAAACTCCCCAAAACCGTTTTTAACAGAAAAGCATCTCGAAATGTCCTAAAACGCGCATCTGAACATTTTCGTGCACAGGTGCCGTTGATGCGTACGAAAATCCGTCCGGAGCAGTTTCGAGCGCCGAACTGCCTGAACTGTTTTCCAGACCCTAGAAACTCCCCAAAACCGTTTTTAACAGAAAAGCATCTCGAAATGTCCTAAAACGCGCATCTGAACATTTTCGTGCACAGGTGCCGTAGATGCGCACGAAAATCCGTCCGGAGCAGTTTCGAGCGCCGAACTGCCTGAAGTGTTTTCCAGACCCTAGAAACTCCCCAAAACCGTTTTTAACAGAAAAGCATCTCGAAATGTCCTAAAACGCGCATCTGAACATTTTCGTGCACAGGTGCCGTAGATGCGCACGAAAATCCGTCCGGAGCCGTTTCGAGCGCCGAACTGCCTGAAGTGTTTTTTAGACCCTAGAAACTCCCCAAAACCGTTTTTAACAGAAAAGCATCTCGAAATGTCCTAAAACGCGCATCTGAACATTTTCGTGCACAGGTGCCGTTGATGCGCACGAAAATCCGTCCGGAGCAGTTTCGAGAGACGAACTGCCTGAAGTGTTTTCCAGACCCTAGAAACTCCCCAAAACCGTTTTTAACAGAAAAGCATTTCGAAATGTCCTAAAACGCGAATCTGAACATTTTCGTGCACAGGTGCCGTAGATGCGTACGAAAATCCGTCCGGAGCAGTTTCGAGCGCCGAACTGCCTGAAGTGTTTTCCAGACCCTAGAAACTCCCCAAAACCGTTTTTAACAGAAAAGCATCTCGAAATGTCCTAAAACGCGAATCTGAACATTTTCGTGCATAGGTGCCGTAGATGCGCACGAAAATCCGTCCGGAGCAGTTTCGAGCGCCGAACTGCCTGAAGTGTTTTCCAGACCCTAGAAACTTCCCAAAACTGTTTTTAACAGAAAAGCATCTCGAAATGTCCTAAAACGCGCATCTGAACATTTTCGTGCACAGGTGCCGTAGATGCGTACGAAAATCCATCCGGAGCCGTTTCGAGCGCCGAACTGCCTGAAGTGTTTTCCAGACCCTAGAAACTCCCCAAAACCGTTTTTAAACGAAAAGCATCTCGAAATGTCCTAAAACGCGCAACTGAAAATTTTCGTGCACAGGTGCCGTAGATGCGGACGAAAATCCGTCCGGAGCCGTTTCGAGCGCCGAACTGCCTGAAGTGTTTTCCAGACCCTAGAAACTCCCTAAAACCGTTTTTAACAGAAAAGCATCTCGAAATGTCCTAAAACGCGCATCTGAACATTTTCGTGCACAGGTGCCGTTGATGCGCACGAAAATCCGTCCGGAGCAGTTTCGAGCGCCGAACTGCCTGAAGTGTTTTCCAGACCCTAGAAACTCCCCAAAACCGTTTTTAACAGAAAAGCATCTCGAAATGTCCTAAAACGCGCATCTGAACATTTTCGTGCACAGGTGCCGTTGATGCGCACGAAAATCCGTCCGGAGCAGTTTCGAGCGCCGAACTGCCTGAAGTGTTTTCCAGACCCTAGAAACTCCCCAAAACCGTTTTTAACAGAAAAGCATCTCGAAATGTCCTAAAACGCGCATCTGAACATTTTCGTGCACTGGTGCCGTAGATGCGCACGAAAATCCGTCCGGAGCAGTTTCGAGCGCCGAACTGCCTGAAGTGTTTTCCAGACCCTAGAAACTCCCCAAAACCGTTTTTAACAGAAAAGCATCTCGAAATGTCCTAAAACGCGCATCTGAACATTTTCGTGCACAGGTGCCGTTGATGCGCACGAAAATCCGTCCGGAGCAGTTTCGAGCGCCGAACTGCCTGAAGTGTTTTCCAGACCCTAGAAATTCCCCAAAACCGTTTTTAACAGAAAAGCATCTCGAAATGTCCTAAAACGCGCATCTGAACATTTTCGTGCACAGGTGCCGTTGATGCGCACGAAAATCCGTCCGGAGCAGTTTCGAGCGCCGAACTGCCTGAAGTGTTTTCTAGACCCTAGAAACTCCCCAAAACCGTTTTTAACAGAAAAGCATCTCGAAATGTCCTAAAACGCGCATCTGAACATTTTCGTGCACAGGTGCCGTTGATGCGCACGAAAATCCGTCCGGAGCAGTTTCGAGCGCCGAACTGCCTGAAGTGTTTTCCAGACCCTAGAAACTCCCCAAAACCGTTTTTAAACGAAAAGCATCTCGAAATGTCCTAAAACGCGCATCTGAAAATTTTCGTGCACAGGTGCTGTAGATGCACACGAAAATCCGTCCGGAGCCGTTTCGAGCGCCGAACTGCCTGAAGTGTTTTCCAGACCCTAGAAACTCCCCAAAACCGTTTTTAACAGAAAAGCATCTCGAAATGTCCTAAAACGCGCATCTGAACATTTTCGTGCACAGGTGCCGTTGATGCGCACGAAAATCCGTCCGGAGCAGTTTCGAGCGCCGAACTGCCTGAAGTGTTCTCCAGACCCTAGAAACTCCCCAAGACCGTTTTTAACAGAAAAGCATCTCGAAATGTCCTAAAACGCGCATCTGAACATTTTCGTGCACAGGTGCCGTAGATGCGCACGAAAATCCGTCCGGAGCAGTTTCGAGCGCCGAACTGCCTGAAGTGTTTTCCAGACCCTAGAAACTCCCCAAAACCGTTTTTAACAGAAAAGCATCTCGAAATGTCCTAAAACGCGCATCTGAACATTTTCGTGCACAGGTGCCGTAGATGCGCACGAAAATCCGTCCGGAGCCGTTTCGAGCGCCGAACTGCCTGAAGTGTTTTTTAGACCCTAGAAACTCCCCAAAACCGTTTTTAACAGAAAAGCATCTCGAAATGTCCTAAAACGCGCATCTGAACATTTTCGTGCACAGGTGCCGTTGATGCGCACGAAAATCCGTCCGGAGCAGTTTCGAGAGACGAACTGCCTGAAGTGTTTTCCAGACCCTAGAAACTCCCCAAAACCGTTTTTAACAGAAAAGCATCTCGAAATGTCCTAAAACGCGAATCTGAACATTTTCGTGCACAGGTGCCGTAGATGCGTACGAAAATCCGTCCGGAGCAGTTTCGAGCGCCGAACTGCCTGAAGTGTTTTCCAGACCCTAGAAACTCCCCAAAACCGTTTTTAACAGAAAAGCATCTCGAAATGTCCTAAAACGCGAATCTGAACATTTTCGTGCAGAGGTGCCGTAGATGCGCACGAAAATCCGTCCGGAGCAGTTTCGAGCGCCGAACTGCCTGAAGTGTTTTCCAGACCCGAGAAACTCCCTAAAACCGTTTCTAAACGAAAAGCATCTCGAAATGTCCTAAAACGCGCATCTGAACATTTTCGTGCACAGGTGCCGTTGATGCGCACGAAAATCCGTCCGGAGCAGTTTCGAGAGCCGAACTGCCTGAAGTGTTTTCCAGACCCTAGAAACTCCCCAAAACCGTTTTTAATAGAAAAGCATCTCGAAATGTCCTAAAACGCGCATCTGAACATTTTCGTGCACAGGTGCCGTTGATGCGCACGAAAATCCGTCCGGAGCAGTTTCGAGCGCCGAACTGCCTGAAGTGTTTTCCAGACCCTGGAAACTACCCAAAACCGTTTTTAAACGAAAAGCATCTCGAAATGTCCTAAAACGCGCATCTGAAAATTTTCGTGCACAGGTGCCGTAGATGCACAAGAAAATCCGTCCGGAGCCGTTTCGAGCGCCGAACTGCCTGAAGTGTTTTCCAGACCCTAGAAACTTCCCAAAACTGTTTTTAACAGAAAAGCATCTCGAAATGTCCTAAAACGCGCATCTGAACATTTTCGTGCACAGGTGCCGTAGATGCGTACGAAAATCCATCCGGAGCAGTTTCGAGCGCCGAACTGCCTGAAGTGTTTTCCAGACCCTAGAAACTACCCAAAACCGTTTTTAAACGAAAAGCATCTCGAAATGTCCTAAAACGCGCATCTGAAAATTTTCAAGCACAGGTGCCGTAGATGCACACGAAAATCCGTCCGGAGCCGTTTCGAGCGCCGAACTGCCTGAAGTGTTTTCCAGACCCTAGAAACTTCCCAAAACTGTTTTTAACAGAAAAGCATCTCGAAATGTCCTAAAACGCGCATCTGAACATCTTCGTGCACAGGTGCCGTAGATGCGTACGAAAATCCATCCGGAGCCGTTTCGAGCGCCGAACTGCCTGAAGTGTTTTCCAGACCCTAGAAACTCCCTAAAACCGTTTTTAACAGAAAAGCATCTCGAAATGTCCTAAAACGCGCATCTGAACATTTTCGTGCACAGGTGCCGTTGATGCGCACGAAAATCCGTCCGGAGCAGTTTCGAGCGCCGAACTGCCTGAAGTGTTCTCCAGACCCTAGAAACTCCCCAAGACCGTTTTTAACAGAAAAGCATCTCGAAATGTCCTAAAACGCGCATCTGAACATTTTCGTGCACAGGTGCCGTAGATGCGCACGAAAATCCGTCCGGAGCAGTTTCGAGCGCCGAAATGCCTGAAGTGTTTTCCAGACCCTAGAAACTCCCCAAAACCGTTTTTAACAGAAAAGCATCTCGAAATGTCCTAAAACGCGCATCTGAACATTTTCGTGCACAGGTGCCGTAGATGCGCACGAAAATCCGTCCGGAGCCGTTTCGAGCGCCGAACTGCCTGAAGTGTTTTCCAGACCCGAGAAACTCCCCAAAACCGTTTCTAAACGAAAAGCATCTCGAAATGTCCTAAAACGCGCATCTGAACATTTTCGGGCACAGGTGCCGTTGATGCGCACGAAAATCCGTCCGGAGCAGTTTCGAGCGCCGAACTGCCTGAAGTGTTCTCCAGACCCTAGAAACTCCCCAAGACCGTTTTTAACAGAAAAGCATCTCGAAATGTCCTAAAACGCGCATCTGAACATTTTCGTGCACAGGTGCCGTAGATGCGCACGAAAATCCGTCCGGAGCCGTTTCGAGCGCCGAACTGCCTCAAGTGTTTTCCAGACCCTAGAAACTCCCTAAAACCGTTTTTAACAGAAAAGCATCTCGAAATGTCCTAAAACGCGCATCTGAACATTTTCGTGCACAGGTGCCGTTGATGCGCACGAAAATCCGTCCGGAGCAGTTTCGAGCGCCGAACTGCCTAAAGTGTTTTCCAGACCCTAGAAACTCCCCAAAACCGTTTTTAACAGAAAAGCATCTCGAAATGTCCTAAAACGCGCATCTGAAAATTTTCGTGCACAGGTGCCGTAGATGCGCACGAAAATCCGTCCGGAGCCGTTTCGAGCGCCGAACTGCCTGAAGTGTTTTCCAGACCCTAGAAACTCCCTAAAACCGTTTTTAACAGAAAAGCATCTCGAAATGTCCTAAAACGCGCATCTGAACATTTTCGTGCACAGGTGCCGTTGATGCGCACGAAAATCCGTCCGGAGCAGTTTCGAGCGCCGAACTGCCTAAAGTGTTTTCCAGACCCTAGAAACTCCCCAAAACCGTTTTTAACAGAAAAGCATCTCGAAATGTCCTAAAACGCGCATCTGAACATTTTCGTGCACAGGTGCCGTAGATGCGTACGAAAATCCATCCGGAGCAGTTTCGAGCGCCGAACTGCCTGAAGTGTTTTCCAGACCCTAGAAACTCCCTAAAACCGTTTTTAACAGAAAAGCATCTCGAAATGTCCTAAAACGCGCATCTGAACATTTTCGTGCACAGGTGCCGTTGATGCGCACGAAAATCCGTCCGGAGCAGTTTCGAGCGCCGAACTGCCTGAAGTGTTTTCCAGACCCTAGAAACTCCCCAAAACCGTTTTTAACAGAAAAGCATCTCGAAATGTCCTAAAACGCGCATCTGAACATTTTCGTGCACAGGTGCCGTTGATGCGCACGAAAATCCGTCCGGAGCAGTTTCGAGCGCCGAACTGCCTGAAGTGTTTTCCAGACCCTAGAAACTCCCCAAAACCGTTTTTAACAGAAAAGCATCTCGAAATGTCCTAAAACGCGCATCTGAACATTTTCGTGCACAGGTACCGTTGATGCGCACGAAAATCCGTCCGGAGCAGTTTCGAGCGCCGAACTGCCTGAAGTGTTTTCTAGACCCTAGAAACTCCCCAAAACCGTTTTTAACAGAAAAGCATCTCGAAATGTCCTAAAACGCGCATCTGAACATTTTCGTGCACAGGTGCCGTTGATGCGCACGAAAATCCGTCCGGAGCAGTTTCGAGCGCGGAACTGCCTGAAGTGTTTTCCAGACCCTAGAAACTCCCCAAAACCGTTTTTAAACGAAAAGCATCTCGAAATGTCCTAAAACGCGCATCTGAAAATTTTCGTGCACAGGTGCTGTAGATGCACACGAAAATCCGTCCGGAGCCGTTTCGAGCGCCGAACTGCCTGAAGTGTTTTCCAGACCCTAGAAACTCCCCAAAACCGTTTTTAACAGAAAAGCATCTCGAAATGTCCTAAAACGCGCATCTGAACATTTTCGTGCACAGGTGCCGTTGATGCGCACGAAAATCCGTCCGGAGCAGTTTCGAGCGCCGAACTGCCTGAAGTGTTCTCCAGACCGTAGAAACTCCCCAAGACCGTTTTTAACAGAAAAGCATCTCGAAATGTCCTAAAACGCGCATCTGAACATTTTCGTGCACAGGTGCCGTAGATGCGCACGAAAATCCGTCCGGAGCAGTTTCGAGCGCCGAAATGCCTGAAGTGTTTTCCAGACCCTAGAAACTCCCCAAAACCGTTTTTAACAGAAAAGCATCTCGAAATGTCCTAAAACGCGAATCTGAACATTTTCGTGCACAGGTGCCGTAGATGCGCACGAAAATCCGTCCGGAGCAGTTTCGAGCGCCGAACTGCCTAAAGTGTTTTCCAGACCCTAGAAACTCCCCAAAACCGTTTTTAACAGAAAAGCATCTCGAAATGTCCTAAAACGCGCATCTGAACATTTTCGTGCACAGGTGCCGTAGATGCGCACGAAAATCCGTCCGGAGCCGTTTCGAGCGCCGAACTGCCTGAAGTGTTTTTTAGACCCTAGAAACTCCCCAAAACCGTTTTTAACAGAAAAGCATCTCGAAATGTCCTAAAACGCGCATCTGAACATTTTCGTGCACAGGTGCCGTTGATGCGCACGAAATTCCGTCCGGAGCAGTTTCGAGAGACGAACTGCCTGAAGTGTTTTCCAGACCCTAGAAACTCCCCAAAACCGTTTTTAACAGAAAAGCATCTCGAAATGTCCTAAAACGCGAATCTGAACATTTTCGTGCACAGGTGCCGTAGATGCGTACGAAAATTCGTCCGGAGCAGTTTCGAGAGACGAACTGCCTGAAGTGTTTTCCAGACCCTAGAAACTCCCCAAAACCGTTTTTAACAGAAAAGCATCTCGAAATGTCCTAAAACGCGAATCTGAACATTTTCGTGCACAGGTGCCGTAGATGCGCACGAAAATCCGTCCGGAGCAGTTTCGAGCGCCGAACTGCCTAAAGTGTTTTCCAGACCCTAGAAACTCCCCAAAACCGTTTTTAACAGAAAAGCATCTCGAAATGTCCTAAAACGCGCATCTGAACATTTTCGTGCACAGGTGCCGTTGATGCGCACGAAAATCCGTCCGGAGCAGTTTCGAGAGCCGAACTGCCTGAAGTGTTTTCCAGACCCTAGAAACTCCCTAAAACCGTTTTTAACAGAAAAGCATCTCGAAATGTCCTAAAACGCGCATCTGAACATTTAAGTGCATAGGTGCCGTTGATGCGCACGAAAATCCGTCCGGAGCAGTTTCGAGAGCCGAACTGCCTGAAGTGTTTTCCAGACCCTAGAAACTCCCCAAAACCGTTTTTAACAGAAAAGCATCTCGAAATGTCCTAAAATGCGCATCTGAACATTTTCGTGCACAGGTGCCGTAGATGCGTACGAAAATCTGTCCGGAGCCGTTTCGAGCGCCGAACTGCCTGAAGTGTTTTCCAGACCCTAGAAATTCCCCAAAACCGTTTCTAACAGAAAAGCATCTCGAAATGTCCTAAAACGCGCATCTGAACATTTTCGTGCACAGGTGCCGTTGATGCGCACGAAAATCCGTCCGGAGCAGTTTCGAGAGCCGAACTGCCTAAAGTGGTTTCCAGACCCTAGAAACTCCCCAAAACCGTTTTTAACAGAAAAGCATCTCGAAATGTCCTAAAACGCGCATCTGAACATTTTCGTGCACAGGTGCCGTAGATGCGCACGAAAATCCGTCCGGAGCAGTTTCGAGCGCCGAACTGCCTGAAGTGTTTTCCAGACCCTAGAAACTCCCCAAAACCGTTTTTAAACGAAAAGCATCTCGAAATGTCCTAAAACGCGCATCTGAAAATTTTCGTGCACAGGTGCCGTAGATGCGTACGAAAATCTGTCCGGAGCCATTTCGAGCGCCGAACTGCCTGAAGTGTTTTCCAGACCCTAGAAACTCCCCAAAACCGTTTTTAACAGAAAAGCATCTCGAAATGTCCTAAAACGCGAATCTGAACATATTCGTGCACAGGTGCCGTAGATGCGTACGAAAATCCGTCCGGAGCAGTTTCGAGCGCCGAACTGCCTGAAGTGTTTTCCAGACCCTAGAAACTCCCCAAAACCGTTTTTAAACGAAAAGCATCTCGAAATGTCCTAAAACGCGCATCTGAAAATTTTCGTGCACAGGTGCCATAGATGCGCACGAAAATCCGCCCGGAGCCGTTTCGAGCGCCGAACTGCCTGAAGTGTTTTCCAGACCCTAGAAACTCCCCAAAACCGTTTTTAACAGAAAAGCATCTCGAAATGTCCTAAAACGCGCATCTGAACATTTTCGTGCACAGGTGCCGTTGATGCGTACGAAAATCCGTCCGGAGCAGTTTCGAGCGCCGAACTGCCTGAACTGTTTTCCAGACCCTAGAAACTCCCCAAAACCGTTTTTAACAGAAAAGCATCTCGAAATGTCCTAAAACGCGCATCTGAACATTTTCGTGCACTGGTGCCGTAGATGCGCACGAAAATCCGTCCGGAGCAGTTTCGAGCGCCGAAATGCCTGAAGTGTTTTCCAGACCCTAGAAACTCCCCAAAACCGTTTTTAACAGAAAAGCATCTCGAAATGTCCTAAAACGCGAATCTGAACATTTTCGTGCACAGGTGCCGTAGATGCGCACGAAAATCCGTCCGGAGCAGTTTCGAGCGCCGAACTGCCTAAAGTGTTTTCCAGACCCTAGAAACTCCCCAAAACCGTTTTTAACAGAAAAGCATCTCGAAATGTCCTAAAACGCGCATCTGAACATTTTCGTGCACAGGTGCCGTAGATGCGCACGAAAATCCGTCCGGAGCCGTTTCGAGCGCCGAACTGCCTGAAGTGTTTTTTAGACCCTAGAAACTCCCCAAAACCGTTTTTAACAGAAAAGCATCTCGAAATGTCCTAAAACGCGCATCTGAACATTTTCGTGCACAGGTGCCGTTGATGCGCACGAAATTCCGTCCGGAGCAGTTTCGAGAGACGAACTGCCTGAAGTGCTTTCCAGACCCTAGAAACTCCCCAAAACCGTTTTTAACAGAAAAGCATCTCGAAATGTCCTAAAACGCGAATCTGAACATTTTCGTGCACAGGTGCCGTAGATGCGTACGAAAATCCGTCCGGAGCAGTTTCGAGAGACGAACTGCCTGAAGTGTTTTCCAGACCCTAGAAACTCCCCAAAACCGTTTTTAACAGAAAAGCATCTCGAAATGTCCTAAAACGCGAATCTGAACATTTTCGTGCACAGGTGCCGTAGATGCGCACGAAAATCCGTCCGGAGCAGTTTCGAGCGCCGAACTGCCTAAAGTGTTTTCCAGACCCTAGAAACTCCCCAAAACCGTTTTTAACAGAAAAGCATCTCGAAATGTCCTAAAACGCGCATCTGAACATTTTCGTGCACAGGTGCCGTTGATGCGCACGAAAATCCGTCCGGAGCAGTTTCGAGAGCCGAACTGCCTGAAGTGTTTTCCAGACCCTAGAAACTCCCTAAAACCGTTTTTAACAGAAAAGCATCTCGAAATGTCCTAAAACGCGCATCTGAACATTTAAGTGCATAGGTGCCGTTGATGCGCACGAAAATCCGTCCGGAGCAGTTTCGAGAGCCGAACTGCCTGAAGTGTTTTCCAGACCCTAGAAACTCCCCAAAACCGTTTTTAACAGAAAAGCATCTCGAAATGTCCTAAAATGCGCATCTGAACATTTTCGTGCACAGGTGCCGTAGATGCGTACGAAAATCTGTCCGGAGCCGTTTCGAGCGCCGAACTGCCTGAAGTGTTTTCCAGACCCTAGAAATTCCCCAAAACCGTTTCTAACAGAAAAGCATCTCGAAATGTCCTAAAACGCGCATCTGAACATTTTCGTGCACAGGTGCCGTTGATGCGCACGAAAATCCGTCCGGAGCAGTTTCGAGAGCCGAACTGCCTAAAGTGGTTTCCAGACCCTAGAAACTCCCCAAAACCGTTTTTAACAGAAAAGCATCTCGAAATGTCCTAAAACGCGCATCTGAACATTTTCGTGCACAGGTGCCGTAGATGCGCACGAAAATCCGTCCGGAGCAGTTTCGAGCGCCGAACTGCCTGAAGTGTTTTCCAGACCCTAGAAACTCCCCAAAACCGTTTTTAAACGAAAAGCATCTCGAAATGTCCTAAAACGCGCATCTGAAAATTTTCGTGCACAGGTGCCGTAGATGCGTACGAAAATCTGTCCGGAGCCATTTCGAGCGCCGAACTGCCTGAAGTGTTTTCCAGACCCTAGAAACTCCCCAAAACCGTTTTTAACAGAAAAGCATCTCGAAATGTCCTAAAACGCGAATCTGAACATATTCGTGCACAGGTGCCGTAGATGCGTACGAAAATCCGTCCGGAGCAGTTTCGAGCGCCGAACTGCCTGAAGTGTTTTCCAGACCCTAGAAACTCCCCAAAACCGTTTTTAAACGAAAAGCATCTCGAAATGTCCTAAAACGCGCATCTGAAAATTTTCGTGCACAGGTGCCATAGATGCGCACGAAAATCCGCCCGGAGCCGTTTCGAGCGCCGAACTGCCTGAAGTGTTTTCCAGACCCTAGAAACTCCCCAAAACCGTTTTTAACAGAAAAGCATCTCGAAATGTCCTAAAACGCGCATCTGAACATTTTCGTGCACAGGTGCCGTTGATGCGTACGAAAATCCGTCCGGAGCAGTTTCGAGCGCCGAACTGCCTGAACTGTTTTCCAGACCCTAGAAACTCCCCAAAACCGTTTTTAACAGAAAACCATCTCGAAATGTCCTAAAACGCGCATCTGAACATTTTCGTGCACAGGTGCCGTAGATGCGCACGAAAATCCGTCCGGAGCAGTTTCGAGCGCCGAACTGCCTGAAGTGTTTTCCAGACCCTAGAAACTCCCCAAAACCGTTTTTAACAGAAAAGCATCTCGAAATGTCCTAAAACGCGCATCTGAACATTTTCGTGCACAGGTGCCGTAGATGCGCACGAAAATCCGTCCGGAGCCGTTTCGAGCGCCGAACTGCCTGAAGTGTTTTTTAGACCCTAGAAACTCCCCAAAACCGTTTTTAACAGAAAAGCATCTCGAAATGTCCTAAAACGCGCATCTGAACATTTTCGTGCACAGGTGCCGTTGATGCGCACGAAAATCCGTCCGGAGCAGTTTCGAGAGACGAACTGCCTGAAGTGTTTTCCAGACCCTAGAAACTCCCCAAAACCGTTTTTAACAGAAAAGCATTTCGAAATGTCCTAAAACGCGAATCTGAACATTTTCGTGCACAGGTGCCGTAGATGCGTACGAAAATCCGTCCGGAGCAGTTTCGAGCGCCGAACTGCCTGAAGTGTTTTCCAGACCCTAGAAACTCCCCAAAACCGTTTTTAACAGAAAAGCATCTCGAAATGTCCTAAAACGCGAATCTGAACATTTTCGTGCATAGGTGCCGTAGATGCGCACGAAAATCCGTCCGGAGCAGTTTCGAGCGCCGAACTGCCTGAAGTGTTTTCCAGACCCTAGAAACTTCCCAAAACTGTTTTTAACAGAAAAGCATCTCGAAATGTCCTAAAACGCGCATCTGAACATTTTCGTGCACAGGTGCCGTAGATGCGTACGAAAATCCATCCGGAGCCGTTTCGAGCGCCGAACTGCCTGAAGTGTTTTCCAGACCCTAGAAACTCCCCAAAACCGTTTTTAAACGAAAAGCATCTCGAAATGTCCTAAAACGCGCAACTGAAAATTTTCGTGCACAGGTGCCGTAGATGCGGACGAAAATCCGTCCGGAGCCGTTTCGAGCGCCGAACTGCCTGAAGTGTTTTCCAGACCCTAGAAACTCCCTAAAACCGTTTTTAACAGAAAAGCATCTCGAAATGTCCTAAAACGCGCATCTGAACATTTTCGTGCACAGGTGCCGTTGATGCGCACGAAAATCCGTCCGGAGCAGTTTCGAGCGCCGAACTGCCTGAAGTGTTTTCCAGACCCTAGAAACTCCCCAAAACCGTTTTTAACAGAAAAGCATCTCGAAATGTCCTAAAACGCGCATCTGAACATTTTCGTGCACAGGTGCCGTTGATGCGCACGAAAATCCGTCCGGAGCAGTTTCGAGCGCCGAACTGCCTGAAGTGTTTTCCAGACCCTAGAAACTCCCCAAAACCGTTTTTAACAGAAAAGCATCTCGAAATGTCCTAAAACGCGCATCTGAACATTTTCGTGCACTGGTGCCGTAGATGCGCACGAAAATCCGTCCGGAGCAGTTTCGAGCGCCGAACTGCCTGAAGTGTTTTCCAGACCCTAGAAACTCCCCAAAACCGTTTTTAACAGAAAAGCATCTCGAAATGTCCTAAAACGCGCATCTGAACATTTTCGTGCACAGGTGCCGTTGATGCGCACGAAAATCCGTCCGGAGCAGTTTCGAGCGCCGAACTGCCTGAAGTGTTTTCCAGACCCTAGAAATTCCCCAAAACCGTTTTTAACAGAAAAGCATCTCGAAATGTCCTAAAACGCGCATCTGAACATTTTCGTGCACAGGTGCCGTTGATGCGCACGAAAATCCGTCCGGAGCAGTTTCGAGCGCCGAACTGCCTGAAGTGTTTTCTAGACCCTAGAAACTCCCCAAAACCGTTTTTAACAGAAAAGCATCTCGAAATGTCCTAAAACGCGCATCTGAACATTTTCGTGCACAGGTGCCGTTGATGCGCACGAAAATCCGTCCGGAGCAGTTTCGAGCGCCGAACTGCCTGAAGTGTTTTCCAGACCCTAGAAACTCCCCAAAACCGTTTTTAAACGAAAAGCATCTCGAAATGTCCTAAAACGCGCATCTGAAAATTTTCGTGCACAGGTGCTGTAGATGCACACGAAAATCCGTCCGGAGCCGTTTCGAGCGCCGAACTGCCTGAAGTGTTTTCCAGACCCTAGAAACTCCCCAAAACCGTTTTTAACAGAAAAGCATCTCGAAATGTCCTAAAACGCGCATCTGAACATTTTCGTGCACAGGTGCCGTTGATGCGCACGAAAATCCGTCCGGAGCAGTTTCGAGTGCCGAACTGCCTGAAGTGTTCTCCAGACCCTAGAAACTCCCCAAGACCGTTTTTAACAGAAAAGCATCTCGAAATGTCCTAAAACGCGCATCTGAACATTTTCGTGCACAGGTGCCGTAGATGCGCACGAAAATCCGTCCGGAGCAGTTTCGAGCGCCGAACTGCCTGAAGTGTTTTCCAGACCCTAGAAACTCCCCAAAACCGTTTTTAACAGAAAAGCATCTCGAAATGTCCTAAAACGCGCATCTGAACATTTTCGTGCACAGGTGCCGTAGATGCGCACGAAAATCCGTCCGGAGCCGTTTCGAGCGCCGAACTGCCTGAAGTGTTTTTTAGACCCTAGAAACTCCCCAAAACCGTTTTTAACAGAAAAGCATCTCGAAATGTCCTAAAACGCGCATCTGAACATTTTCGTGCACAGGTGCCGTTGATGCGCACGAAAATCCGTCCGGAGCAGTTTCGAGAGACGAACTGCCTGAAGTGTTTTCCAGACCCTAGAAACTCCCCAAAACCGTTTTTAACAGAAAAGCATCTCGAAATGTCCTAAAACGCGAATCTGAACATTTTCGTGCACAGGTGCCGTAGATGCGTACGAAAATCCGTCCGGAGCAGTTTCGAGCGCCGAACTGCCTGAAGTGTTTTCCAGACCCTAGAAACTCCCCAAAACCGTTTTTAACAGAAAAGCATCTCGAAATGTCCTAAAACGCGAATCTGAACATTTTCGTGCAGAGGTGCCGTAGATGCGCACGAAAATCCGTCCGGAGCAGTTTCGAGCGCCGAACTGCCTGAAGTGTTTTCCAGACCCGAGAAACTCCCTAAAACCGTTTCTAAACGAAAAGCATCTCGAAATGTCCTAAAACGCGCATCTGAACATTTTCGTGCACAGGTGCCGTTGATGCGCACGAAAATCCGTCCGGAGCAGTTTCGAGCGCCGAACTGCCTGAAGTGTTTTCCAGACGCTAGAAACTACCCAAAACCGTTTTTAAACGAAAAGCATCTCGAAATGTCCTAAAACGCGAATCTGAACATTTTCGTGCACAGGTGCCGTAGATGCGTACGAAAATCCGTCCGGAGCAGTTTCGAGCGCCGAACTGCCTGAAGTGTTTTCCAGACCCTAGAAACTCCCCAAAACCGTTTTTAACAGAAAAGCATCTCGAAATGTCCTAAAACGCGCATCTGAACATTTTCGTGCACAGGTGCCGTAGATGCGCACGAAAATCCGTCCGGAGCCGTTTCGAGCGCCGAACTGCCTGAAGTGTTTTTTAGACCCTAGAAACTCCCCAAAACCGTTTTTAACAGAAAAGCATCTCGAAATGTCCTAAAACGCGCATCTGAACATTTTCGTGCACAGGTGCCGTTGATGCGCACGAAAATCCGTCCGGAGCAGTTTCGAGAGACGAACTGCCTGAAGTGTTTTCCAGACCCTAGAAACTCCCCAAAACCGTTTTTAACAGAAAAGCATCTCGAAATGTCCTAAAACGCGAATCTGAACATTTTCGTGCACAGGTGCCGTAGATGCGTACGAAAATCCGTCCGGAGCAGTTTCGAGCGCCGAACTGCCTGAAGTGTTTTCCAGACCCTAGAAACTCCCCAAAACCGTTTTTAACAGAAAAGCATCTCGAAATGAACTAAAACGCGAATCTGAACATTTTCGTGCAGAGGTGCCGTAGATGCGCACGAAAATCCGTCCGGAGCAGTTTCGAGCGCCGAACTGCCTGAAGTGTTTTCCAGACCCGAGAAACTCCCTAAAACCGTTTCTAAACGAAAAGCATCTCGAAATGTCCTAAAACGCGCATCTGAACATTTTCGTGCACAGGTGCCGTTGATGCGCACGAAAATCCGTCCGGAGCAGTTTCGAGAGCCGAACTGCCTGAAGTGTTTTCCAGACCCTAGAAACTCCCCAAAACCGTTTTTAATAGAAAAGCATCTCGAAATGTCCTAAAACGCGCATCTGAACATTTTCGTGCACAGGTGCCGTTGATGCGCACGAAAATCCGTCCGGAGCAGTTTCGAGCGCCGAACTGCCTGAATTGTTTTCCAGACCCTGGAAACTACCCAAAACCGTTTTTAAACGAAAAGCATCTCGAAATGTCCTAAAACGCGCATCTGAAAATTTTCGTGCACAGGTGCCGTAGATGCACAAGAAAATCCGTCCGGAGCCGTTTCGAGCGCCGAACTGCCTGAAGTGTTTTCCAGACCCTAGAAACTTCCCAAAACTGTTTTTAACAGAAAAGCATCTCGAAATGTCCTAAAACGCGCATCTGAACATTTTCGTGCACAGGTGCCGTAGATGCGTACGAAAATCCATCCGGAGCAGTTTCGAGCGCCGAACTGCCTGAAGTGTTTTCCAGACCCTAGAAACTACCCAAAACCGTTTTTAAACGAAAAGCATCTCGAAATGTCCTAAAACGCGCATCTGAAAATTTTCAAGCACAGGTGCCGTAGATGCACACGAAAATCCGTCCGGAGCCGTTTCGAGCGCCGAACTGCCTGAAGTGTATTCCAGACCCTAGAAACTTCCCAAAACTGTTTTTAACAGAAAAGCATCTCGAAATGTCCTAAAACGCGCATCTGAACATCTTCGTGCACAGGTGCCGTAGATGCGTACGAAAATCCATCCGGAGCCGTTTCGAGCGCCGAACTGCCTGAAGTGTTTTCCAGACCCTAGAAACTCCCTAAAACCGTTTTTAACAGAAAAGCATCTCGAAATGTCCTAAAACGCGCATCTGAACATTTTCGTGCACAGGTGCCGTTGATGCGCACGAAAATCCGTCCGGAGCAGTTTCGAGCGCCGAACTGCCTGAAGTGTTTTCCAGACCCTAGAAACTCCCCAAAACCGTTTTTAAACGAAAAGCATCTCGAAATGTCCTAAAACGCGCATCTGAAAATTTTCGTGCACAGGTGCCGTTGATGCACACGAAAATCCGTCCGGAGCAGTTTCGAGCGCCGAACTGCCTGAAGTGTTTTCCAGACCCGAGAAACTCCCCAAAACCGTTTCTAAACGAAAAGCATCTCGAAATGTCCTAAAACGCGCATCTGAACATTTTCGGGCACAGGTGCCGTTGATGCGCACGAAAATCCGTCCGGAGCAGTTTCGAGCGCCGAACTGCCTGAAGTGTTCTCCAGACCCTAGAAACTCCCCAAGACCGTTTTTAACAGAAAAGCATCTCGAAATGTCCTAAAACGCGCATCTGAACATTTTCGTGCACAGGTGCCGTAGATGCGCACGAAAATCCGTCCGGAGCAGTTTCGAGCGCCGAACTGCCTGAAGTGTTTTCCAGACCCTAGAAACTCCCCAAAACCGTTTTTAACAGAAAAGCATCTCGAAATGTCCTAAAACGCGCATCTGAACATTTTCGTGCACAGGTGCCGTAGATGCGCACGAAAATCCGTCCGGAGCCGTTTCGAGCGCCGAACTGCCTGAAGTGTTTTTTAGACCCTAGAAACTCCCCAAAACCGTTTTTAACAGAAAAGCATCTCGAAATGTCCTAAAACGCGCATCTGAACATTTTCGTGCACAGGTGCCGTTGATGCGCACGAAAATCCGTCCGGAGCAGTTTCGAGAGACGAACTGCCTGAAGTGTTTTCCAGACCCTAGAAACTCCCCAAAACCGTTTTTAACAGAAAAGCATCTCGAAATGTCCTAAAACGCGAATCTGAACATTTTCGTGCACAGGTGCCGTAGATGCGTACGAAAATCCGTCCGGAGCAGTTTCGAGCGCCGAACTGCCTGAAGTGTTTTCCAGACCCTAGAAACTCCCCAAAACCGTTTTTAACAGAAAAGCATCTCGAAATGTCCTAAAACGCGAATCTGAACATTTTCGTGCATAGGTGCCGTAGATGCGCACGAAAATCCGTCCGGAGCAGTTTCGAGCGCCGAACTGCCTGAAGTGTTTTCCAGACCCTAGAAACTTCCCAAAACTGTTTTTAACAGAAAAGCATCTCGAAATGTCCTAAAACGCGCATCTGAACATTTTCGTGCACAGGTGCCGTAGATGCGTACGAAAATCCATCCGGAGCCGTTTCGAGCGCCGAACCCCTAGAAACTCCCCAAAACCGTTTTTTAACGAAAAGCATCTCGAAATGTCCTAAAACGCGCAACTGAAAATTTTCGTGCACAGGTGCCGTAGATGCGCACGAAAATCCGTCCGGAGCCGTTTCGAGCGCCGAACTGCCTGAAGTGTTTTCCAGACCCGAGAAACTCCCTAAAACCGTTTCTAAACGAAAAGCATCTCGAAATGTCCTAAAACGCGCATCTGAACATTTTCGTGCACAGGTGCCGTTGATGCGCACGAAAATCCGTCCGGAGCAGTTTCGAGAGCCGAACTGCCTGAAGTGTTTTCCAGACCCTAGAAACTCCCCAAAACCGTTTTTAATAGAAAAGCATCTCGAAATGTCCTAAAACGCGCATCTGAACATTTTCGTGCACAGGTGCCGTTGATGCGCACGAAAATCCGTCCGGAGCAGTTTCGAGCGCCGAACTGCCTGAAGTGTTTTCCAGACCCTAGAAACTACCCAAAACCATTTTTAAACGAAAAGCATCTCGAAATGTCCTAAAACGCGCATCTGAAAATTTTCGTGCACAGGTGCCGTAGATGCACAAGAAAATCCGTCCGGAGCCGTTTCGAGCGCCGAACTGCCTGAAGTGTTTTCCAGACCCTAGAAACTTCCCAAAACTGTTTTTAACAGAAAAGCATCTCGAAATGTCCTAAAACGCGCATCTGAACATTTTCGTGCACAGGTGCCGTAGATGCGTACGAAAATCCATCCGGAGCAGTTTCGAGCGCCGAACTGCCTGAAGTGTTTTCCAGACCCTAGAAACTACCCAAAACCGTTTTTAAACGAAAAGCATCTCGAAATGTCCTAAAACGCGCATCTGAAAATTTTCGTGCACAGGTGCCGTAGATGCACACGAAAATCCGTCCGGAGCCGTTTCGAGCGCCGAACTGCCTGAAGTGTTTTCCAGACCCTAGAAACTTCCCAAAACTGTTTTTAACAGAAAAGCATCTCGAAATGTCCTAAAACGCGCATCTGAACATCTTCGTGCACAGGTGCCGTAGATGCGTACGAAAATCCATCCGGAGCCGTTTCGAGCGCCGAACTGCCTGAAGTGTTTTCCAGACCCTAGAAACTCCCTAAAACCGTTTTTAACAGAAAAGCATCTCGAAATGTCCTAAAACGCGCATCTGAACATTTTCGTGCACAGGTGCCGTTGATGCGCACGAAAATCCGTCCGGAGCAGTTTCGAGCGCCGAACTGCCTAAAGTGTTTTCCAGACCCTAGAAACTCCCCAAAACCGTTTTTAACAGAAAAGCATCTCGAAATGTCCTAAAACGCGCATCTGAACATTTTCGTGCACAGGTGCCGTTGATGCGCACGAAAATCCGTCCGGAGCAGTTTCGAGCGCCGAACTGCCTGAAGTGTTTTCCAGACCCTAGAAACTACCCAAAACCGTTTTTAAACAAAAAGCATCTCGAAATGTCCTAAAACGCGCATCTGAAAATTTTCGTGCACAGGTGCCGTAGATGCACACGAAAATCCGTCCGGAGCCGTTTCGAGCGCCGAACTGCCTGAAGTGTTTTCCAGACCCTAGAAACTCCCCAAAACCGTTTTTAACAGAAAAGCATCTCGAAATGTCCTAAAACGCGCATCTGAACATTTTCGTGCACAGGTGCCGTAGATGCGCACGAAAATCCGTCCGGAGCAGTTTCGAGCGCCGAACTGCCTGAAGTGTTTTCCAGACCCTAGAAACTCCCCAAAACCGTTTTTAACAGAAAAGCATCTCGAAATGTCCTAAAACGCGCATCTGAACATTTTCGTGCACAGGTGCCGTTGATGCGCACGAAAATCCGTCCGGAGCAGTTTCGAGCGCCGAACTGCCTGAAGTGTTTTCCAGACCCTAGAAACTCCCCAAAACCGTTTTTAACAGAAAAGCATCTCGAAATGTCCTAAAACGCGCATCTGAACATTTTCGTGCACAGGTGCCGTTGATGCGCACGAAAATCCGTCCGGAGCAGTTTCGAGCGCCGAACTGCCTGAAGTGTTTTCCAGACCCTAGAAACTCCCCAAAACCGTTTTTAACAGAAAAGCATCTCGAAATGTCCTAAAACGCGCATCTGAACATTTTCGTGCACAGGTGCCGTAGATGCGCACGAAAATCCGTCCGGAGCCGTTTCGAGCGCCGAACTGCCTGAAGTGTTTTCCAGACCCTAGAAACTCCCCAAAACCGTTTTTAACAGAAAAGCATCTCGAAATGTCCTAAAACGCGCATCTGAACATTTTCGTGCACAGGTGCCGTTGATGCGCACGAAAATCCGTCCGGAGCAGTTTCGAGCGCCGAACTGCCTGAAGTGTTCTCCAGACCCTAGAAACTCCCCAAGACCGTTTTTAACAGAAAAGCATCTCGAAATGTCCTAAAAGCGCATCTGAACATTTTCGTGCACAGGTGCCGTAGATGCGCACGAAAATCCGTCCGGAGCAGTTTCGAGCGCCGAAATGCCTGAAGTGTTTTCCAGACCCTAGAAACTCCCCAAAACCGTTTTTAACAGAAAAGCATCTCGAAATGTCCTAAAACGCGCATCTGAACATTTTCGTGCACAGGTGCCGTAGATGCGCACGAAAATCCGTCCGGAGCCGTTTCGAGCGCCGAACTGCCTGAAGTGTTTTCCAGACCCGAGAAACTCCCCAAAACCGTTTCTAAACGAAAAGCATCTCGAAATGTCCTAAAACGCGCATCTGAACATTTTCGGGCACAGGTGCCGTTGATGCGCACGAAAATCCGTCCGGAGCAGTTTCGAGCGCCGAACTGCCTGAAGTGTTCTCCAGACCCTAGAAACTCCCCAAGACCGTTTTTAACAGAAAAGCATCTCGAAATGTCCTAAAACGCGCATCTGAACATTTTCGTGCACAGGTGCCGTAGATGCGCACGAAAATCCGTCCGGAGCCGTTTCGAGCGCCGAACTGCCTGAAGTGTTTTCCAGACCCTAGAAACTCCCTAAAACCGTTTTTAACAGAAAAGCATCTCGAAATGTCCTAAAACGCGCATCTGAACATTTTCGTGCACAGGTGCCGTTGATGCGCACGAAAATCCGTCCGGAGCAGTTTCGAGCGCCGAACTGCCTAAAGTGTTTTCCAGACCCTAGAAACTCCCCAAAACCGTTTTTAACAGAAAAGCATCTCGAAATGTCCTAAAACGCGCATCTGAAAATTTTCGTGCACAGGTGCCGTAGATGCGCACGAAAATCCGTCCGGAGCCGTTTCGAGCGCCGAACTGCCTGAAGTGTTTTCCAGACCCTAGAAACTCCCTAAAACCGTTTTTAACAGAAAAGCATCTCGAAATGTCCTAAAACGCGCATCTGAACATTTTCGTGCACAGGTGCCGTTGATGCGCACGAAAATCCGTCCGGAGCAGTTTCGAGCGCCGAACTGCCTAAAGTGTTTTCCAGACCCTAGAAACTCCCCAAAACCGTTTTTAACAGAAAAGCATCTCGAAATGTCCTAAAACGCGCATCTGAACATTTTCGTGCACAGGTGCCGTAGATGCGTACGAAAATCCATCCGGAGCAGTTTCGAGCGCCGAACTGCCTGAAGTGTTTTCCAGACCCTAGAAACTCCCTAAAACCGTTTTTAACAGAAAAGCATCTCGAAATGTCCTAAAACGCGCATCTGAACATTTTCGTGCACAGGTGCCGTTGATGCGCACGAAAATCCGTCCGGAGCAGTTTCGAGCGCCGAACTGCCTGAAGTGTTTTCCAGACCCTAGAAACTCCCCAAAACCGTTTTTAACAGAAAAGCATCTCGAAATGTCCTAAAACGCGCATCTGAACATTTTCGTGCACAGGTGCCGTTGATGCGCACGAAAATCCGTCCGGAGCAGTTTCGAGCGCCGAACTGCCTGAAGTGTTTTCCAGACCCTAGAAACTCCCCAAAACCGTTTTTAACAGAAAAGCATCTCGAAATGTCCTAAAACGCGCATCTGAACATTTTCGTGCACAGGTACCGTTGATGCGCACGAAAATCCGTCCGGAGCAGTTTCGAGCGCCGAACTGCCTGAAGTGTTTTCTAGACCCTAGAAACTCCCCAAAACCGTTTTTAACAGAAAAGCATCTCGAAATGTCCTAAAACGCGCATCTGAACATTTTCGTGCACAGGTGCCGTTGATGCGCACGAAAATCCGTCCGGAGCAGTTTCGAGCGCGGAACTGCCTGAAGTGTTTTCCAGACCCTAGAAACTCCCCAAAACCGTTTTTAAACGAAAAGCATCTCGAAATGTCCTAAAACGCGCATCTGAAAATTTTCGTGCACAGGTGCTGTAGATGCACACGAAAATCCGTCCGGAGCCGTTTCGAGCGCCGAACTGCCTGAAGTGTTTTCCAGACCCTAGAAACTCCCCAAAACCGTTTTTAACAGAAAAGCATCTCGAAATGTCCTAAAACGCGCATCTGAACATTTTCGTGCACAGGTGCCGTTGATGCGCACGAAAATCCGTCCGGAGCAGTTTCGAGCGCCGAACTGCCTGAAGTGTTCTCCAGACCCTAGAAACTCCCCAAGACCGTTTTTAACAGAAAAGCATCTCGAAATGTCCTAAAACGCGCATCTGAACATTTTCGTGCACAGGTGCCGTAGATGCGCACGAAAATCCGTCCGGAGCAGTTTCGAGCGCCGAAATGCCTGAAGTGTTTTCCAGACCCTAGAAACTCCCCAAAACCGTTTTTAACAGAAAAGCATCTCGAAATGTCCTAAAACGCGAATCTGAACATTTTCGTGCACAGGTGCCGTAGATGCGCACGAAAATCCGTCCGGAGCAGTTTCGAGCGCCGAACTGCCTAAAGTGTTTTCCAGACCCTAGAAACTCCCCAAAACCGTTTTTAACAGAAAAGCATCTCGAAATGTCCTAAAACGCGCATCTGAACATTTTCGTGCACAGGTGCCGTAGATGCGCACGAAAATCCGTCCGGAGCCGTTTCGAGCGCCGAACTGCCTGAAGTGTTTTTTAGACCCTAGAAACTCCCCAAAACCGTTTTTAACAGAAAAGCATCTCGAAATGTCCTAAAACGCGCATCTGAACATTTTCGTGCACAGGTGCCGTTGATGCGCACGAAATTCCGTCCGGAGCAGTTTCGAGAGACGAACTGCCTGAAGTGTTTTCCAGACCCTAGAAACTCCCCAAAACCGTTTTTAACAGAAAAGCATCTCGAAATGTCCTAAAACGCGAATCTGAACATTTTCGTGCACAGGTGCCGTAGATGCGTACGAAAATCCGTCCGGAGCAGTTTCGAGAGATGAACTGCCTGAAGTGTTTTCCAGACCCTAGAAACTCCCCAAAACCGTTTTTAACAGAAAAGCATCTCGAAATGTCCTAAAACGCGAATCTGAACATTTTCGTGCACAGGTGCCGTAGATGCGCACGAAAATCCGTCCGGAGCAGTTTCGAGCGCCGAACTGCCTAAAGTGTTTTCCAGACCCTAGAAACTCCCCAAAACCGTTTTTAACAGAAAAGCATCTCGAAATGTCCTAAAACGCGCATCTGAACATTTTCGTGCACAGGTGCCGTTGATGCGCACGAAAATCCGTCCGGAGCAGTTTCGAGAGCCGAACTGCCTGAAGTGTTTTCCAGACCCTAGAAACTCCCTAAAACCGTTTTTAACAGAAAAGCATCTCGAAATGTCCTAAAACGCGCATCTGAACATTTAAGTGCATAGGTGCCGTTGATGCGCACGAAAATCCGTCCGGAGCAGTTTCGAGAGCCGAACTGCCTGAAGTGTTTTCCAGACCCTAGAAACTCCCCAAAACCGTTTTTAACAGAAAAGCATCTCGAAATGTCCTAAAATGCGCATCTGAACATTTTCGTGCACAGGTGCCGTAGATGCGTACGAAAATCTGTCCGGAGCCGTTTCGAGCGCCGAACTGCCTGAAGTGTTTTCCAGACCCTAGAAATTCCCCAAAACCGTTTCTAACAGAAAAGCATCTCGAAATGTCCTAAAACGCGCATCTGAACATTTTCGTGCACAGGTGCCGTTGATGCGCACGAAAATCCGTCCGGAGCAGTTTCGAGAGCCGAACTGCCTAAAGTGTTTTCCAGACCCTAGAAACTCCCCAAAACCGTTTTTAACAGAAAAGCATCTCGAAATGTCCTAAAACGCGCATCTGAACATTTTCGTGCACAGGTGCCGTAGATGCGCACGAAAATCCGTCCGGAGCAGTTTCGAGCGCCGAACTGCCTGAAGTGTTTTCCAGACCCTAGAAACTCCCCAAAACCGTTTTTAAACGAAAAGCATCTCGAAATGTCCTAAAACGCGCATCTGAAAATTTTCGTGCACAGGTGCCGTAGATGCGTACGAAAATCTGTCCGGAGCCATTTCGAGCGCCGAACTGCCTGAAGTGTTTTCCAGACCCTAGAAACTCCCCAAAACCGTTTTTAACAGAAAAGCATCTCGAAATGTCCTAAAACGCGCATCTGAACATTTTCGTGCACAGGTGCCGTAGATGCGCACGAAAATCCGTCCGGAGCCGTTTCGAGCGCCGAACTGCCTGAAGTGTTTTCCAGACCCTAGAAACTCCCCAAAACCGTTTTTAACAGAAAAGCATCTCGAAATGTCCTAAAACGCGCATCTGAACATTTTCGTGCACAGGTGCCGTTGATGCGCACGAAAATCCGTCCGGAGCAGTTTCGAGCGCCGAACTGCCTGAAGTGTTCTCCAGACCCTAGAAACTCCCCAAGACCGTTTTTAACAGAAAAGCATCTCGAAATGTCCTAAAAGCGCATCTGAACATTTTCGTGCACAGGTGCCGTAGATGCGCACGAAAATCCGTCCGGAGCAGTTTCGAGCGCCGAAATGCCTGAAGTGTTTTCCAGACCCTAGAAACTCCCCAAAACCGTTTTTAACAGAAAAGCATCTCGAAATGTCCTAAAACGCGCATCTGAACATTTTCGTGCACAGGTGCCGTAGATGCGCACGAAAATCCGTCCGGAGCCGTTTCGAGCGCCGAACTGCCTGAAGTGTTTTCCAGACCCGAGAAACTCCCCAAAACCGTTTCTAAACGAAAAGCATCTCGAAATGTCCTAAAACGCGCATCTGAACATTTTCGGGCACAGGTGCCGTTGATGCGCACGAAAATCCGTCCGGAGCAGTTTCGAGCGCCGAACTGCCTGAAGTGTTCTCCAGACCCTAGAAACTCCCCAAGACCGTTTTTAACAGAAAAGCATCTCGAAATGTCCTAAAACGCGCATCTGAACATTTTCGTGCACAGGTGCCGTAGATGCGCACGAAAATCCGTCCGGAGCCGTTTCGAGCGCCGAACTGCCTGAAGTGTTTTCCAGACCCTAGAAACTCCCTAAAACCGTTTTTAACAGAAAAGCATCTCGAAATGTCCTAAAACGCGCATCTGAACATTTTCGTGCACAGGTGCCGTTGATGCGCACGAAAATCCGTCCGGAGCAGTTTCGAGCGCCGAACTGCCTAAAGTGTTTTCCAGACCCTAGAAACTCCCCAAAACCGTTTTTAACAGAAAAGCATCTCGAAATGTCCTAAAACGCGCATCTGAAAATTTTCGTGCACAGGTGCCGTAGATGCGCACGAAAATCCGTCCGGAGCCGTTTCGAGCGCCGAACTGCCTGAAGTGTTTTCCAGACCCTAGAAACTCCCTAAAACCGTTTTTAACAGAAAAGCATCTCGAAATGTCCTAAAACGCGCATCTGAACATTTTCGTGCACAGGTGCCGTTGATGCGCACGAAAATCCGTCCGGAGCAGTTTCGAGCGCCGAACTGCCTAAAGTGTTTTCCAGACCCTAGAAACTCCCCAAAACCGTTTTTAACAGAAAAGCATCTCGAAATGTCCTAAAACGCGCATCTGAACATTTTCGTGCACAGGTGCCGTAGATGCGTACGAAAATCCATCCGGAGCAGTTTCGAGCGCCGAACTGCCTGAAGTGTTTTCCAGACCCTAGAAACTCCCTAAAACCGTTTTTAACAGAAAAGCATCTCGAAATGTCCTAAAACGCGCATCTGAACATTTTCGTGCACAGGTGCCGTTGATGCGCACGAAAATCCGTCCGGAGCAGTTTCGAGCGCCGAACTGCCTGAAGTGTTTTCCAGACCCTAGAAACTCCCCAAAACCGTTTTTAACAGAAAAGCATCTCGAAATGTCCTAAAACGCGCATCTGAACATTTTCGTGCACAGGTGCCGTTGATGCGCACGAAAATCCGTCCGGAGCAGTTTCGAGCGCCGAACTGCCTGAAGTGTTTTCCAGACCCTAGAAACTCCCCAAAACCGTTTTTAACAGAAAAGCATCTCGAAATGTCCTAAAACGCGCATCTGAACATTTTCGTGCACAGGTACCGTTGATGCGCACGAAAATCCGTCCGGAGCAGTTTCGAGCGCCGAACTGCCTGAAGTGTTTTCTAGACCCTAGAAACTCCCCAAAACCGTTTTTAACAGAAAAGCATCTCGAAATGTCCTAAAACGCGCATCTGAACATTTTCGTGCACAGGTGCCGTTGATGCGCACGAAAATCCGTCCGGAGCAGTTTCGAGCGCGGAACTGCCTGAAGTGTTTTCCAGACCCTAGAAACTCCCCAAAACCGTTTTTAAACGAAAAGCATCTCGAAATGTCCTAAAACGCGCATCTGAAAATTTTCGTGCACAGGTGCTGTAGATGCACACGAAAATCCGTCCGGAGCCGTTTCGAGCGCCGAACTGCCTGAAGTGTTTTCCAGACCCTAGAAACTCCCCAAAACCGTTTTTAACAGAAAAGCATCTCGAAATGTCCTAAAACGCGCATCTGAACATTTTCGTGCACAGGTGCCGTTGATGCGCACGAAAATCCGTCCGGAGCAGTTTCGAGCGCCGAACTGCCTGAAGTGTTCTCCAGACCCTAGAAACTCCCCAAGACCGTTTTTAACAGAAAAGCATCTCGAAATGTCCTAAAACGCGCATCTGAACATTTTCGTGCACAGGTGCCGTAGATGCGCACGAAAATCCGTCCGGAGCAGTTTCGAGCGCCGAAATGCCTGAAGTGTTTTCCAGACCCTAGAAACTCCCCAAAACCGTTTTTAACAGAAAAGCATCTCGAAATGTCCTAAAACGCGAATCTGAACATTTTCGTGCACAGGTGCCGTAGATGCGCACGAAAATCCGTCCGGAGCAGTTTCGAGCGCCGAACTGCCTAAAGTGTTTTCCAGACCCTAGAAACTCCCCAAAACCGTTTTTAACAGAAAAGCATCTCGAAATGTCCTAAAACGCGCATCTGAACATTTTCGTGCACAGGTGCCGTAGATGCGCACGAAAATCCGTCCGGAGCCGTTTCGAGCGCCGAACTGCCTGAAGTGTTTTTTAGACCCTAGAAACTCCCCAAAACCGTTTTTAACAGAAAAGCATCTCGAAATGTCCTAAAACGCGCATCTGAACATTTTCGTGCACAGGTGCCGTTGATGCGCACGAAATTCCGTCCGGAGCAGTTTCGAGAGACGAACTGCCTGAAGTGTTTTCCAGACCCTAGAAACTCCCCAAAACCGTTTTTAACAGAAAAGCATCTCGAAATGTCCTAAAACGCGAATCTGAACATTTTCGTGCACAGGTGCCGTAGATGCGTACGAAAATCCGTCCGGAGCAGTTTCGAGAGATGAACTGCCTGAAGTGTTTTCCAGACCCTAGAAACTCCCCAAAACCGTTTTTAACAGAAAAGCATCTCGAAATGTCCTAAAACGCGAATCTGAACATTTTCGTGCACAGGTGCCGTAGATGCGCACGAAAATCCGTCCGGAGCAGTTTCGAGCGCCGAACTGCCTAAAGTGTTTTCCAGACCCTAGAAACTCCCCAAAACCGTTTTTAACAGAAAAGCATCTCGAAATGTCCTAAAACGCGCATCTGAACATTTTCGTGCACAGGTGCCGTTGATGCGCACGAAAATCCGTCCGGAGCAGTTTCGAGAGCCGAACTGCCTGAAGTGTTTTCCAGACCCTAGAAACTCCCTAAAACCGTTTTTAACAGAAAAGCATCTCGAAATGTCCTAAAACGCGCATCTGAACATTTAAGTGCATAGGTGCCGTTGATGCGCACGAAAATCCGTCCGGAGCAGTTTCGAGAGCCGAACTGCCTGAAGTGTTTTCCAGACCCTAGAAACTCCCCAAAACCGTTTTTAACAGAAAAGCATCTCGAAATGTCCTAAAATGCGCATCTGAACATTTTCGTGCACAGGTGCCGTAGATGCGTACGAAAATCTGTCCGGAGCCGTTTCGAGCGCCGAACTGCCTGAAGTGTTTTCCAGACCCTAGAAATTCCCCAAAACCGTTTCTAACAGAAAAGCATCTCGAAATGTCCTAAAACGCGCATCTGAACATTTTCGTGCACAGGTGCCGTTGATGCGCACGAAAATCCGTCCGGAGCAGTTTCGAGAGCCGAACTGCCTAAAGTGTTTTCCAGACCCTAGAAACTCCCCAAAACCGTTTTTAACAGAAAAGCATCTCGAAATGTCCTAAAACGCGCATCTGAACATTTTCGTGCACAGGTGCCGTAGATGCGCACGAAAATCCGTCCGGAGCAGTTTCGAGCGCCGAACTGCCTGAAGTGTTTTCCAGACCCTAGAAACTCCCCAAAACCGTTTTTAAACGAAAAGCATCTCGAAATGTCCTAAAACGCGCATCTGAAAATTTTCGTGCACAGGTGCCGTAGATGCGTACGAAAATCTGTCCGGAGCCATTTCGAGCGCCGAACTGCCTGAAGTGTTTTCCAGACCCTAGAAACTCCCCAAAACCGTTTTTAACAGAAAAGCATCTCGAAATGTCCTAAAACGCGAATCTGAACATATTCGTGCACAGGTGCCGTAGATGCGTACGAAAATCCGTCCGGAGCAGTTTCGAGCGCCGAACTGCCTGAAGTGTTTTCCAGACCCTAGAAACTCCCCAAAACCGTTTTTAAACGAAAAGCATCTCGAAATGTCCTAAAACGCGCATCTGAAAATTTTCGTGCACAGGTGCCATAGATGCGCACGAAAATCCGCCCGGAGCCGTTTCGAGCGCCGAACTGCCTGAAGTGTTTTCCAGACGCTAGAAACTCCCCAAAACCGTTTTTAACAGAAAAGCATCTCGAAATGTCCTAAAACGCGCATCTGAACATTTTCGTGCACAGGTGCCGTTGATGCGTACGAAAATCCGTCCGGAGCAGTTTCGAGCGCCGAACTGCCTGAACTGTTTTCCAGACCCTAGAAACTCCCCAAAACCGTTTTTAACAGAAAAGCATCTCGAAATGTCCTAAAACGCGCATCTGAACATTTTCGTGCACAGGTGCCGTAGATGCGCACGAAAATCCGTCCGGAGCAGTTTCGAGCGCCGAACTGCCTGAAGTGTTTTCCAGACCCTAGAAACTCCCCAAAACCGTTTTTAACAGAAAAGCATCTCGAAATGTCCTAAAACGCGCATCTGAACATTTTCGTGCACAGGTGCCGTAGATGCGCACGAAAATCCGTCCGGAGCCGTTTCGAGCGCCGAACTGCCTGAAGTGTTTTTTAGACCCTAGAAACTCCCCAAAACCGTTTTTAACAGAAAAGCATCTCGAAATGTCCTAAAACGCGCATCTGAACATTTTCGTGCACAGGTGCCGTTGATGCGCACGAAAATCCGTCCGGAGCAGTTTCGAGAGACGAACTGCCTGAAGTGTTTTCCAGACCCTAGAAACTCCCCAAAACCGTTTTTAACAGAAAAGCATTTCGAAATGTCCTAAAACGCGAATCTGAACATTTTCGTGCACAGGTGCCGTAGATGCGTACGAAAATCCGTCCGGAGCAGTTTCGAGCGCCGAACTGCCTGAAGTGTTTTCCAGACCCTAGAAACTCCCCAAAACCGTTTTTAACAGAAAAGCATCTCGAAATGTCCTAAAACGCGAATCTGAACATTTTCGTGCATAGGTGCCGTAGATGCGCACGAAAATCCGTCCGGAGCAGTTTCGAGCGCCGAACTGCCTGAAGTGTTTTCCAGACCCTAGAAACTTCCCAAAACTGTTTTTAACAGAAAAGCATCTCGAAATGTCCTAAAACGCGCATCTGAACATTTTCGTGCACAGGTGCCGTAGATGCGTACGAAAATCCATCCGGAGCCGTTTCGAGCGCCGAACTGCCTGAAGTGTTTTCCAGACCCTAGAAACTCCCCAAAACCGTTTTTAAACGAAAAGCATCTCGAAATGTCCTAAAACGCGCAACTGAAAATTTTCGTGCACAGGTGCCGTAGATGCGGACGAAAATCCGTCCGGAGCCGTTTCGAGCGCCGAACTGCCTGAAGTGTTTTCCAGACCCTAGAAACTCCCTAAAACCGTTTTTAACAGAAAAGCATCTCGAAATGTCCTAAAACGCGCATCTGAACATTTTCGTGCACAGGTGCCGTTGATGCGCACGAAAATCCGTCCGGAGCAGTTTCGAGCGCCGAACTGCCTGAAGTGTTTTCCAGACCCTAGAAACTCCCCAAAACCGTTTTTAACAGAAAAGCATCTCGAAATGTCCTAAAACGCGCATCTGAACATTTTCGTGCACAGGTGCCGTTGATGCGCACGAAAATCCGTCCGGAGCAGTTTCGAGCGCCGAACTGCCTGAAGTGTTTTCCAGACCCTAGAAACTCCCCAAAACCGTTTTTAACAGAAAAGCATCTCGAAATGTCCTAAAACGCGCATCTGAACATTTTCGTGCACTGGTGCCGTAGATGCGCACGAAAATCCGTCCGGAGCAGTTTCGAGCGCCGAACTGCCTGAAGTGTTTTCCAGACCCTAGAAACTCCCCAAAACCGTTTTTAACAGAAAAGCATCTCGAAATGTCCTAAAACGCGCATCTGAACATTTTCGTGCACAGGTGCCGTTGATGCGCACGAAAATCCGTCCGGAGCAGTTTCGAGCGCCGAACTGCCTGAAGTGTTTTCCAGACCCTAGAAATTCCCCAAAACCGTTTTTAACAGAAAAGCATCTCGAAATGTCCTAAAACGCGCATCTGAACATTTTCGTGCACAGGTGCCGTTGATGCGCACGAAAATCCGTCCGGAGCAGTTTCGAGCGCCGAACTGCCTGAAGTGTTTTCTAGACCCTAGAAACTCCCCAAAACCGTTTTTAACAGAAAAGCATCTCGAAATGTCCTAAAACGCGCATCTGAACATTTTCGTGCACAGGTGCCGTTGATGCGCACGAAAATCCGTCCGGAGCAGTTTCGAGCGCCGAACTGCCTGAAGTGTTTTCCAGACCCTAGAAACTCCCCAAAACCGTTTTTAAACGAAAAGCATCTCGAAATGTCCTAAAACGCGCATCTGAAAATTTTCGTGCACAGGTGCTGTAGATGCACACGAAAATCCGTCCGGAGCCGTTTCGAGCGCCGAACTGCCTGAAGTGTTTTCCAGACCCTAGAAACTCCCCAAAACCGTTTTTAACAGAAAAGCATCTCGAAATGTCCTAAAACGCGCATCTGAACATTTTCGTGCACAGGTGCCGTTGATGCGCACGAAAATCCGTCCGGAGCAGTTTCGAGCGCCGAACTGCCTGAAGTGTTCTCCAGACCCTAGAAACTCCCCAAGACCGTTTTTAACAGAAAAGCATCTCGAAATGTCCTAAAACGCGCATCTGAACATTTTCGTGCACAGGTGCCGTAGATGCGCACGAAAATCCGTCCGGAGCAGTTTCGAGCGCCGAACTGCCTGAAGTGTTTTCCAGACCCTAGAAACTCCCCAAAACCGTTTTTAACAGAAAAGCATCTCGAAATGTCCTAAAACGCGCATCTGAACATTTTCGTGCACAGGTGCCGTAGATGCGCACGAAAATCCGTCCGGAGCCGTTTCGAGCGCCGAACTGCCTGAAGTGTTTTTTAGACCCTAGAAACTCCCCAAAACCGTTTTTAACAGAAAAGCATCTCGAAATGTCCTAAAACGCGCATCTGAACATTTTCGTGCACAGGTGCCGTTGATGCGCACGAAAATCCGTCCGGAGCAGTTTCGAGAGACGAACTGCCTGAAGTGTTTTCCAGACCCTAGAAACTCCCCAAAACCGTTTTTAACAGAAAAGCATCTCGAAATGTCCTAAAACGCGAATCTGAACATTTTCGTGCACAGGTGCCGTAGATGCGTACGAAAATCCGTCCGGAGCAGTTTCGAGCGCCGAACTGCCTGAAGTGTTTTCCAGACCCTAGAAACTCCCCAAAACCGTTTTTAACAGAAAAGCATCTCGAAATGTCCTAAAACGCGAATCTGAACATTTTCGTGCATAGGTGCCGTAGATGCGCACGAAAATCCGTCCGGAGCAGTTTCGAGCGCCGAACTGCCTGAAGTGTTTTCCAGACCCGAGAAACTCCCTAAAACCGTTTCTAAACGAAAAGCATCTCGAAATGTCCTAAAACGCGCATCTGAACATTTTCGTGCACAGGTGCCGTTGATGCGCACGAAAATCCGTCCGGAGCAGTTTCGAGAGCCGAACTGCCTGAAGTGTTTTCCAGACCCTAGAAACTCCCCAAAACCGTTTTTAATAGAAAAGCATCTCGAAATGTCCTAAAACGCGCATCTGAACATTTTCGTGCACAGGTGCCGTTGATGCGCACGAAAATCCGTCCGGAGCAGTTTCGAGCGCCGAACTGCCTGAAGTGTTTTCCAGACCCTGGAAACTACCCAAAACCGTTTTTAAACGAAAAGCATCTCGAAATGTCCTAAAACGCGCATCTGAAAATTTTCGTGCACAGGTGCCGTAGATGCACAAGAAAATCCGTCCGGAGCCGTTTCGAGCGCCGAACTGCCTGAAGTGTTTTCCAGACCCTAGAAACTTCCCAAAACTGTTTTTAACAGAAAAGCATCTCGAAATGTCCTAAAACGCGCATCTGAACATTTTCGTGCACAGGTGCCGTAGATGCGTACGAAAATCCATCCGGAGCAGTTTCGAGCGCCGAACTGCCTGAAGTGTTTTCCAGACCCTAGAAACTACCCAAAACCGTTTTTAAACGAAAAGCATCTCGAAATGTCCTAAAACGCGCATCTGAAAATTTTCAAGCACAGGTGCCGTAGATGCACACGAAAATCCGTCCGGAGCCGTTTCGAGCGCCGAACTGCCTGAAGTGTTTTCCAGACCCTAGAAACTTCCCAAAACTGTTTTTAACAGAAAAGCATCTCGAAATGTCCTAAAACGCGCATCTGAACATCTTCGTGCACAGGTGCCGTAGATGCGTACGAAAATCCATCCGGAGCCGTTTCGAGCGCCGAACTGCCTGAAGTGTTTTCCAGACCCTAGAAACTCCCTAAAACCGTTTTTAACAGAAAAGCATCTCGAAATGTCCTAAAACGCGCATCTGAACATTTTCGTGCACAGGTGCCGTTGATGCGCACGAAAATCCGTCCGGAGCAGTTTCGAGCGCCGAACTGCCTGAAGTGTTTTCCAGACCCTAGAAACTCCCCAAAACCGTTTTTAAACGAAAAGCATCTCGAAATGTCCTAAAACGCGCATCTGAAAATTTTCGTGCACAGGTGCCGTTGATGCACACGAAAATCCGTCCGGAGCAGTTTCGAGCGCCGAACTGCCTGAAGTGTTTTCCAGACCCGAGAAACTCCCCAAAACCGTTTCTAAACGAAAAGCATCTCGAAATGTCCTAAAACGCGCATCTGAACATTTTCGGGCACAGGTGCCGTTGATGCGCACGAAAATCCGTCCGGAGCAGTTTCGAGCGCCGAACTGCCTGAAGTGTTCTCCAGACCCTAGAAACTCCCCAAGACCGTTTTTAACAGAAAAGCATCTCGAAATGTCCTAAAACGCGCATCTGAACATTTTCGTGCACAGGTGCCGTAGATGCGCACGAAAATCCGTCCGGAGCAGTTTCGAGCGCCGAACTGCCTGAAGTGTTTTCCAGACCCTAGAAACTCCCCAAAACCGTTTTTAACAGAAAAGCATCTCGAAATGTCCTAAAACGCGCATCTGAACATTTTCGTGCACAGGTGCCGTAGATGCGCACGAAAATCCGTCCGGAGCCGTTTCGAGCGCCGAACTGCCTGAAGTGTTTTTTAGACCCTAGAAACTCCCCAAAACCGTTTTTAACAGAAAAGCATCTCGAAATGTCCTAAAACGCGCATCTGAACATTTTCGTGCACAGGTGCCGTTGATGCGCACGAAAATCCGTCCGGAGCAGTTTCGAGAGACGAACTGCCTGAAGTGTTTTCCAGACCCTAGAAACTCCCCAAAACCGTTTTTAACAGAAAAGCATCTCGAAATGTCCTAAAACGCGAATCTGAACATTTTCGTGCACAGGTGCCGTAGATGCGTACGAAAATCCGTCCGGAGCAGTTTCGAGCGCCGAACTGCCTGAAGTGTTTTCCAGACCCTAGAAACTCCCCAAAACCGTTTTTAACAGAAAAGCATCTCGAAATGTCCTAAAACGCGAATCTGAACATTTTCGTGCATAGGTGCCGTAGATGCGCACGAAAATCCGTCCGGAGCAGTTTCGAGCGCCGAACTGCCTGAAGTGTTTTCCAGACCCTAGAAACTTCCCAAAACTGTTTTTAACAGAAAAGCATCTCGAAATGTCCTAAAACGCGCATCTGAACATTTTCGTGCACAGGTGCCGTAGATGCGTACGAAAATCCATCCGGAGCCGTTTCGAGCGCCGAACCCCTAGAAACTCCCCAAAACCGTTTTTTAACGAAAAGCATCTCGAAATGTCCTAAAACGCGCAACTGAAAATTTTCGTGCACAGGTGCCGTAGATGCGCACGAAAATCCGTCCGGAGCCGTTTCGAGCGTCGAACTGCCTGAAGTGTTTTCCAGACCCGAGAAACTCCCTAAAACCGTTTCTAAACGAAAAGCATCTCGAAATGTCCTAAAACGCGCATCTGAACATTTTCGTGCACAGGTGCCGTAGATGCGCACGAAAATCCGTCCGGAGCAGTTTCGAGCGCCGAACTGCCTGAAGTGTTTTCCAGACCCTAGAAACTCCCCAAAACCGTTTTTAACAGAAAAGCATCTCGAAATGTCCTAAAACGCGCATCTGAACATTTTCGTGCACAGGTGCCGTTGATGCGCACGAAAATCCGTCCGGAGCAGTTTCGAGCGCCGAACTGCCTGAAGTGTTTTCCAGACCCTAGAAACTCCCCAAAACCGTTTTTAACAGAAAAGCATCTCGAAATGTCCTAAAACGCGCATCTGAACATTTTCGTGCACAGGTGCCGTTGATGCGCACGAAAATCCGTCCGGAGCAGTTTCGAGCGCCGAACTGCCTGAAGTGTTTTCCAGACCCTAGAAACTCCCCAAAACCGTTTTTAAACGAAAAGCATCTCGAAATGTCCTAAAACGCGCATCTGAAAATTTTCGTGCACAGGTGCTGTAGATGCACACGAAAATCCGTCCGGAGCCGTTTCGAGCGCCGAACTGCCTGAAGTGTTTTCCAGACCCTAGAAACTCCCCAAAACCGTTTTTAACAGAAAAGCATCTCGAAATGTCCTAAAACGCGCATCTGAACATTTTCGTGCACAGGTGCCGTTGATGCGCACGAAAATCCGTCCGGAGCAGTTTCGAGCGCCGAACTGCCTGAAGTGTTCTCCAGACCCTAGAAACTCCCCAAGACCGTTTTTAACAGAAAAGCATCTCGAAATGTCCTAAAACGCGCATCTGAACATTTTCGTGCACAGGTGCCGTAGATGCGCACGAAAATCCGTCCGGAGCAGTTTCGAGCGCCGAACTGCCTGAAGTGTTTTCCAGACCCTAGAAACTCCCCAAAACCGTTTTTAACAGAAAAGCATCTCGAAATGTCCTAAAACGCGAATCTGAACATTTTCGTGCACAGGTGCCGTAGATGCGCAGAAAATCCGTCCGGAGCCGTTTCGAGCGCCGAACTGCCTGAAGTGTTTTCCAGACCCAAGAAACTCCATAAAACCGTTTTTAACAGAAAAGCATCTCGAAATGTCCTAAAACGCGCATCTGAACATTTTCGTGCACAGGTGCCGTAGATGCGCACGAAAATCCGTCCGGAGCAGTTTCGAGCGCCGAACTGCCTGAAGTGTTTTCCAGACCCTAGAAACTCCCCAAAACCGTTTTTAACAGAAAAGCATCTCGAAATGTCCTAAAACGCGCATCTGAACATTTTCGTGCACAGGTGCCGTAGATGCGCACGAAAATCCGTCCGTAGCAGTTTCGAGCGCCGAACTGCCTGAAGTGTTTTCCAGACCCTAGAAACTCCGCAAAACCGTTTTTAAACGAAAAGCATCTCGAAATGTCCTAAATCGCGCATCTGAAAATTTTCGTGCACAGGTGCCGTAGATGCGCAGAAAATCCGTCCGGAGCCGTTTCGAGCGCCGAACTGCCTGAAGTGTTTTCCAGACCCTAGAAACTCCCCAAAACCGTTTTTAAACGAAAAGCATCTCGAAATGTCCTAAAACGCGCATCTGAAAATTTTCGTGCACAGGTGCCGTTGATGCGCACGAAAATCCGTCCGGAGCAGTTTCGAGCGCCGAACTGCCTGAAGTGTTTTCCAGACCCTAGAAACTCCCCAAAACCGTTTTTAAACGAAAAGCATCTCGAAATGTCCTAAAACGCGCATCTGAAAATTTTCGTGCACAGGTGCTGTAGATGCACACGAAAATCCGTCCGGAGCCGTTTCGAGCGCCGAACTGCCTGAAGTGTTTTCCAGACCCTAGAAACTCCCCAAAACCGTTTTTAACAGAAAAGCATCTCGAAATGTCCTAAAACGCGCATCTGAACATTTTCGTGCACAGGTGCCGTTGATGCGCACGAAAATCCGTCCGGAGCAGTTTCGAGCGCCGAACTGCCTGAAGTGTTCTCCAGACCCTAGAAACTCCCCAAGACCGTTTTTAACAGAAAAGCATCTCGAAATGTCCTAAAACGCGCATCTGAACATTTTCGTGCACAGGTGCCGTAGATGCGCACGAAAATCCGTCCGGAGCAGTTTCGAGCGCCGAACTGCCTGAAGTGTTTTCCAGACCCTAGAAACTCCCCAAAACCGTTTTTAACAGAAAAGCATCTCGAAATGTCCTAAAACGCGAATCTGAACATTTTCGTGCACAGGTGCCGTAGATGCGCAGAAAATCCGTCCGGAGCCGTTTCGAGCGCCGAACTGCCTGAAGTGTTTTCCAGACCCAAGAAACTCCATAAAACCGTTTTTAACAGAAAAGCATCTCGAAATGTCCTAAAACGCGCATCTGAACATTTTCGTGCACAGGTGCCGTAGATGCGCACGAAAATCCGTCCGGAGCAGTTTCGAGCGCCGAACTGCCTGAAGTGTTTTCCAGACCCTAGAAACTCCCCAAAACCGTTTTTAACAGAAAAGCATCTCGAAATGTCCTAAAACGCGCATCTGAACATTTTCGTGCACAGGTGCCGTAGATGCGCACGAAAATCCGTCCGTAGCAGTTTCGAGCGCCGAACTGCCTGAAGTGTTTTCCAGACCCTAGAAACTCCGCAAAACCGTTTTTAAACGAAAAGCATCTCGAAATGTCCTAAATCGCGCATCTGAAAATTTTCGTGCACAGGTGCCGTAGATGCACACGAAAATCCGTCCGGAGCCGTTTCGAGCGCCGAACTGCCTGAAGTGTTTTCCAGACCCTAGAAACTCCCCAAAACCGTTTTTAACAGAAAAGCATCTCGAAATGTCCTAAAACGCGCATCTGAACATTTTCGTGCACAGGTGCCGTAGATGCGCACGAAAATCCGTCCGGAGCAGTTTCGAGCGCCGAACTGCCTGAAGTGTTTTCTAGACCCTAGAAACTCCCCAAAACCGTTTTTAACAGAAAAGCATCTCGAAATGTCCTAAAACGCGCATCTGAACATTTTCGTGCACAGGTGCCGTAGATGCGCACGAAAATCCGTCCGGAGCAGTTTCGAGCGCCGAACTGCCTGAAGTGTTTTCCAGACCCTAGAAACTCCCCAAAACCGTTTTTAACAGAAAAGCATCTCGAAATGTCCTAAAACGCGCATCTGAACATTTTCGTGCACAGGTGCCGTAGATGCACACGAAAATCCGTCCGGAGCCGTTTCGAGCGCCGAACTGCCTGAAGTGTTTTCTAGACCCTAGAAACTCCCCAAAACCGTTTTTAACAGAAAAGCATATCGAAATGTCCTAAAACGCGCATCTGAACATTTTCGTGCACAGGTGCCGTAGATGCGTACGAAAATCCATCCGGAGCAGTTTCGAGCGCCGAACTGCCTGAAGTGTTTTCCAGACCCTAGAAACTCCCTAAAACCGTTTTTAACAGAAAAGCATCTCGAAATGTCCTAAAACGCGCATCTGAACATTTTCGTGCACAGGTGCCGTTGATGCGCACGAAAATCCGTCCGGAGCAGTTTCGAGCGCCGAACTGCCTGAAGTGTTTTCCAGACCCTAGAAACTCCCCAAAACCATTTTTAAACGAAAAGCATCTCGAAATGTCCTAAAACGCGCATCTGAAAATTTTCGTGCACAGGTGCCGTAGATGCGCACGAAAATCCGTCCGGAGCCGTTTCGAGCGCCGAACTGCCTGAAGTGTTTTCCAGACCCTAGAAACTCCCTAAAACCGTTTTTAACAGAAAAGCATCTCGAAATGTCCTAAAACGCGCATCTGAACATTTTCGTGCACAGGTGCCGTTGATGCGCACGAAAATCCGTCCGGAGCAGTTTCGAGCGCCGAACTGCCTAAAGTGTTTTCCAGACCCTAGAAACTCCCCAAAACCGTTTTTAACAGAAAAGCATCTCGAAATGTCCTAAAACGCGCATCTGAACATTTTCGTGCACAGGTGCCGTAGATGCGTACGAAAATCCATCCGGAGCAGTTTCGAGCGCCGAACTGCCTGAAGTGTTTTCCAGACCCTAGAAACTCCCTAAAACCGTTTTTAACAGAAAAGCATCTCGAAATGTCCTAAAACGCGCATCTGAACATTTTCGTGCACAGGTGCCGTTGATGCGCACGAAAATCCGTCCGGAGCAGTTTCGAGCGCCGAACTGCCTGAAGTGTTTTCCAGACCCTAGAAACTCCCCAAAACCGTTTTTAAACGAAAAGCATCTCGAAATGTCCTAAAACGCGCATCTGGAAATTTTCGTGCACAGGTGCCGTAGATGCGCACGAAAATCCGTCCGGAGCCGTTTCGAGCGCCGAACTGCCTGAAGTGTTTTCCAGACCCTAGAAACTCCCTAAAACCGTTTTTAACAGAAAAGCATCTCGAAATGTCCTAAAACGCGCATCTGAACATTTTCGTGCACAGGTGCCGTTGATGCGCACGAAAATCCGTCCGGAGCAGTTTCGAGCGCCGAACTGCCTAAAGTGTTTTCCAGACCCTAGAAACTCCCCAAAACCGTTTTTAACAGAAAAGCATCTCGAAATGTCCTAAAACGCGCATCTGAACATTTTCGTGCACAGGTGCCGTTGATGCGCACGAAAATCCGTCCGGAGCAGTTTCGAGCGCCGAACTGCCTGAAGTGTTTTCCAGACCCTAGAAACTACCCAAAACCGTTTTTAAACAAAAAGCATCTCGAAATGTCCTAAAACGCGCATCTGAAAATTTTCGTGCACAGGTGCCGTAGATGCACACGAAAATCCGTCCGGAGCCGTTTCGAGCGCCGAACTGCCTGAAGTGTTTTCCAGACCCTAGAAACTTCCCAAAACTGTTTTTAACAGAAAAGCATCTCGAAATGTCCTAAAACGCGCATCTGAACATCTTCGTGCACAGGTGCCGTAGATGCGTACGAAAATCCATCCGGAGCCGTTTCGAGCGCCGAACTGCCTGAAGTGTTTTCCAGACCCTAGAAACTCCCTAAAACCGTTTTTAACAGAAAAGCATCTCGAAATGTCCTAAAACGCGCATCTGAACATTTTCGTGCACAGGTGCCGTTGATGCGCACGAAAATCCGTCCGGAGCAGTTTCGAGCGCCGAACTGCCTAAAGTGTTTTCCAGACCCTAGAAACTCCCCAAAACCGTTTTTAACAGAAAAGCATCTCGAAATGTCCTAAAACGCGCATCTGAACATTTTCGTGCACAGGTGCCGTTGATGCGCACGAAAATCCGTCCGGAGCAGTTTCGAGCGCCGAACTGCCTGAAGTGTTTTCCAGACCCTAGAAACTACCCAAAACCGTTTTTAAACAAAAAGCATCTCGAAATGTCCTAAAACGCGCATCTGAAAATTTTCGTGCACAGGTGCCGTAGATGCACACGAAAATCCGTCCGGAGCCGTTTCGAGCGCCGAACTGCCTGAAGTGTTTTCCAGACCCTAGAAACTCCCCAAAACCGTTTTTAACAGAAAAGCATCTCGAAATGTCCTAAAACGCGCATCTGAACATTTTCGTGCACAGGTGCCGTAGATGCGCACGAAAATCCGTCCTGAGCAGTTTCGAGCGCCGAACTGCCTGAAGTGTTTTCCAGACCCTAGAAACTCCCCAAAACCGTTTTTAACAGAAAAGCATCTCGAAATGTCCTAAAACGCGCATCTGAACATTTTCGTGCACAGGTGCCGTTGATGCGCACGAAAATCCGTCCGGAGCAGTTTCGAGCGCCGAACTGCCTGAAGTGTTTTCCAGACCCTAGAAACTCCCCAAAACCGTTTTTAACAGAAAAGCATCTCGAAATGTCCTAAAACGCGCATCTGAACATTTTCGTGCACAGGTGCCGTTGATGCGCACGAAAATCCGTCCGGAGCAGTTTCGAGCGCCGAACTGCCTGAAGTGTTTTCCAGACCCTAGAAACTCCCCAAAACCGTTTTTAAACGAAAAGCATCTCGAAATGTCCTAAAACGCGCATCTGAAAATTTTCGTGCACAGGTGCTGTAGATGCACACGAAAATCCGTCCGGAGCCGTTTCGAGCGCCGAACTGCCTGAAGTGTTTTCCAGACCCTAGAAACTCCCCAAAACCGTTTTTAACAGAAAAGCATCTCGAAATGTCCTAAAACGCGCATCTGAACATTTTCGTGCACAGGTGCCGTTGATGCGCACGAAAATCCGTCCGGAGCAGTTTCGAGCGCCGAACTGCCTGAAGTGTTCTCCAGACCCTAGAAACTCCCCAAGACCGTTTTTAACAGAAAAGCATCTCGAAATGTCCTAAAACGCGCATCTGAACATTTTCGTGCACAGGTGCCGTAGATGCGCACGAAAATCCGTCCGGAGCAGTTTCGAGCGCCGAACTGCCTGAAGTGTTTTCCAGACCCTAGAAACTCCCCAAAACCGTTTTTAACAGAAAAGCATCTCGAAATGTCCTAAAACGCGAATCTGAACATTTTCGTGCACAGGTGCCGTAGATGCGCAGAAAATCCGTCCGGAGCCGTTTCGAGCGCCGAACTGCCTGAAGTGTTTTCCAGACCCAAGAAACTCCATAAAACCGTTTTTAACAGAAAAGCATCTCGAAATGTCCTAAAACGCGCATCTGAACATTTTCGTGCACAGGTGCCGTAGATGCGCACGAAAATCCGTCCGGAGCAGTTTCGAGCGCCGAACTGCCTGAAGTGTTTTCCAGACCCTAGAAACTCCCCAAAACCGTTTTTAACAGAAAAGCATCTCGAAATGTCCTAAAACGCGCATCTGAACATTTTCGTGCACAGGTGCCGTAGATGCGCACGAAAATCCGTCCGTAGCAGTTTCGAGCGCCGAACTGCCTGAAGTGTTTTCCAGACCCTAGAAACTCCGCAAAACCGTTTTTAAACGAAAAGCATCTCGAAATGTCCTAAATCGCGCATCTGAAAATTTTCGTGCACAGGTGCCGTAGATGCACACGAAAATCCGTCCGGAGCCGTTTCGAGCGCCGAACTGCCTGAAGTGTTTTCCAGACCCTAGAAACTCCCCAAAACCGTTTTTAACAGAAAAGCATCTCGAAATGTCCTAAAACGCGCATCTGAACATTTTCGTGCACAGGTGCCGTAGATGCGCACGAAAATCCGTCCGGAGCAGTTTCGAGCGCCGAACTGCCTGAAGTGTTTTCTAGACCCTAGAAACTCCCCAAAACCGTTTTTAACAGAAAAGCATCTCGAAATGTCCTAAAACGCGCATCTGAACATTTTCGTGCACAGGTGCCGTAGATGCGCACGAAAATCCGTCCGGAGCAGTTTCGAGCGCCGAACTGCCTGAAGTGTTTTCCAGACCCTAGAAACTCCCCAAAACCGTTTTTAACAGAAAAGCATCTCGAAATGTCCTAAAACGCGCATCTGAACATTTTCGTGGACAGGTGCTGTAGATGCGCACGAAAATCCGTCCGGAGCAGTTTCGAGCGCCGAACTGCCTGAAGTGTTTTCCAGACCCTAGAAACTCCCCAAAACCGTTTTTAACAGAAAAGCATCTCGAAATGTCCTAAAACGCGCATCTGAACATTTTCGTGCACAGGTGCCGTAGATGCGCACGAAAATCCGTCCGGAGCAGTTTCGAGCGCCGAACTGCCTGAAGTGTTTTCCAGACCCTAGAAACTCCCCAAAACCGTTTTTAACAGAAAAGCATCTCGAAATGTCCTAAAACGCGCATCTGAACATTTTCGTGCACAGGTGCCGTAGATGCGCACGAAAATCCGTCCGGAGCAGTTTCGAGCGCCGAACTGCCTGAAGTGTTTTCCAGACCCTAGAAACTCCCCAAAACCGTTTTTAACAGAAAAGCATCTCGAAATGTCCTAAAACGCGCATCTGAACATTTTCGTGCACAGGTGCCGTAGATGCACACGAAAATCCGTCCGGAGCCGTTTCGAGCGCCGAACTGCCTGAAGTGTTTTCCAGACCCTAGAAACTCCCCAAAACCGTTTTTAACAGAAAAGCATATCGAAATGTCCTAAAACGCGCATCTGAACATTTTCGTGCACAGGTGCCGTAGATGCGTACGAAAATCCATCCGGAGCAGTTTCGAGCGCCGAACTGCCTGAAGTGTTTTCCAGACCCTAGAAACTCCCTAAAACCGTTTTTAACAGAAAAGCATCTCGAAATGTCCTAAAACGCGCATCTGAACATTTTCGTGCACAGGTGCCGTTGATGCGCACGAAAATCCGTCCGGAGCAGTTTCGAGCGCCGAACTGCCTGAAGTGTTTTCCAGACCCTAGAAACTCCCCAAAACCATTTTTAAACGAAAAGCATCTCGAAATGTCCTAAAACGCGCATCTGAAAATTTTCGTGCACAGGTGCCGTAGATGCGCACGAAAATCCGTCCGGAGCCGTTTCGAGCGCCGAACTGCCTGAAGTGTTTTCCAGACCCTAGAAACTCCCTAAAACCGTTTTTAACAGAAAAGCATCTCGAAATGTCCTAAAACGCGCATCTGAACATTTTCGTGCACAGGTGCCGTTGATGCGCACGAAAATCCGTCCGGAGCAGTTTCGAGCGCCGAACTGCCTAAAGTGTTTTCCAGACCCTAGAAACTCCCCAAAACCGTTTTTAACAGAAAAGCATCTCGAAATGTCCTAAAACGCGCATCTGAACATTTTCGTGCACAGGTGCCGTAGATGCGTACGAAAATCCATCCGGAGCAGTTTCGAGCGCCGAACTGCCTGAAGTGTTTTCCAGACCCTAGAAACTCCCTAAAACCGTTTTTAACAGAAAAGCATCTCGAAATGTCCTAAAACGCGCATCTGAACATTTTCGTGCACAGGTGCCGTTGATGCGCACGAAAATCCGTCCGGAGCAGTTTCGAGCGCCGAACTGCCTGAAGTGTTTTCCAGACCCTAGAAACTCCCCAAAACCGTTTTTAAACGAAAAGCATCTCGAAATGTCCTAAAACGCGCATCTGGAAATTTTCGTGCACAGGTGCCGTAGATGCGCACGAAAATCCGTCCGGAGCCGTTTCGAGCGCCGAACTGCCTGAAGTGTTTTCCAGACCCTAGAAACTCCCCAAAACCGTTTTTAAACGAAAAGCATCTCGAAATGTCCTAAAACGCGCATCTGAAAATTTTCGTACACAGGTGCCGTAGATGCACACGAAAATCCGTCCGGAGCCGTTTCGTGCGCCGAACTGCCTGAAGTGTTTTCCAGACCCTAGAAACTCCCCAAAACCGTTTTTAACAGAAAAGCATCTCGAAATGTCCTAAAACGCGCATCTGAAAATTTTCGTGCACAGGTGCCGTAGATGCACACGAAAATCCGTCCGGAGCCGTTTCGAGCGCCGAACTGCCTGAAGTGTTTTCCAGACCCTAGAAACTCCCCAAAACCGTTTTTAACAGAAAAGCATCTCGAAATGTCCTAAAACGCGCATCTGAACATTTTCGTGCACAGGTGCCGTAGATGCGCACGAAAATCCGTCCGGAGCAGTTTCGAGCGCCGAACTGCCTGAAGTGTTTTCCAGACCCTAGAAACTCCCCAAAACCGTTTTTAACAGAAAAGCATCTCGAAATGTCCTAAAACGCGCATCTGAACATTTTCGTGCACAGGTGCCGTTGATGCGCACGAAAATCCGTCCGGAGCAGTTTCGAGCGCCGAACTGCCTGAAGTGTTTTCCAGACCCTAGAAACTCCCCAAAACCGTTTTTAACAGAAAAGCATCTCGAAATGTCCTAAAACGCGCATCTGAACATTTTCGTGCACTGGTGCCGTAGATGCGCACGAAAATCCGTCCGGAGCAGTTTCGAGCGCCGAACTGCCTGAAGTGTTTTCCAGACCCTAGAAACTCCCCAAAACCGTTTTTAACAGAAAAGCATCTCGAAATGTCCTAAAACGCGCATCTGAACATTTTCGTGCACAGGTGCCGTTGATGCGCACGAAAATCCGTCCGGAGCAGTTTCGAGCGCCGAACTGCCTGAAGTGTTTTCCAGACCCTAGAAACTCCCCAAAACCGTTTTTAACAGAAAAGCATCTCGAAATGTCCTAAAACGCGCATCTGAACATTTTCGTGCACAGGTGCCGTTGATGCGCACGAAAATCCGTCCGGAGCAGTTTCGAGCGCCGAACTGCCTGAAGTGTTTTCTAGACCCTAGAAACTCCCCAAAACCGTTTTTAACAGAAAAGCATCTCGAAATGTCCTAAAACGCGCATCTGAACATTTTCGTGCACAGGTGCCGTTGATGCGCACGAAAATCCGTCCGGACCAGTTTCGAGCGCCGAACTGCCTGAAGTGTTTTCCAGACCCTAGAAACTCCCCAAAACCGTTTTTAAACGAAAAGCATCTCGAAATGTCCTAAAACGCGCATCTGAAAATTTTCGTGCACAGGTGCTGTAGATGCACACGAAAATCCGTCCGGAGCCGTTTCGAGCGCCGAACTGCCTGAAGTGTTTTCCAGACCCTAGAAACTCCCCAAAACCGTTTTTAACAGAAAAGCATCTCGAAATGTCCTAAAACGCGCATCTGAACATTTTCGTGCACAGGTGCCGTTGATGCGCACGAAAATCCGTCCGGAGCAGTTTCGAGCGCCGAACTGCCTGAAGTGTTCTCCAGACACTAGAAACTCCCCAAGACCGTTTTTAACAGAAAAGCATCTCGAAATGTCCTAAAACGCGCATCTGAACATTTTCGTGCACAGGTGCCGTAGATGCGCACGAAAATCCGTCCGGAGCAGTTTCGAGCGCCGAACTGCCTGAAGTGTTTTCCAGACCCTAGAAACTCCCCAAAACCGTTTTTAACAGAAAAGCATCTCGAAATGTCCTAAAACGCGCATCTGAACATTTTCGTGCACAGGTGCCGTAGATGCGCACGAAAATCCGTCCGGAGCCGTTTCGAGCGCCGAACTGCCTGAAGTGTTTTTTAGACCCTAGAAACTCCCCAAAACCGTTTTTAACAGAAAAGCATCTCGAAATGTCCTAAAACGCGCATCTGAACATTTTCGTGCACAGGTGCCGTTGATGCGCACGAAAATCCGTCCGGAGCAGTTTCGAGAGACGAACTGCCTGAAGTGTTTTCCAGACCCTAGAAACTCCCCAAAACCGTTTTTAACAGAAAAGCATCTCGAAATGTCCTAAAACGCGAATCTGAACATTTTCGTGCACAGGTGCCGTAGATGCGTACGAAAATCCGTCCGGAGCAGTTTCGAGCGCCGAACTGCCTGAAGTGTTTTCCAGACCCTAGAAACTCCCCAAAACCGTTTTTAACAGAAAAGCATCTCGAAATGTCCTAAAACGCGAATCTGAACATTTTCGTGCATAGGTGCCGTAGATGCGCACGAAAATCCGTCCGGAGCAGTTTCGAGCGCCGAACTGCCTGAAGTGTTTTCCAGACCCTAGAAACTTCCCAAAACTGTTTTTAACAGAAAAGCATCTCGAAATGTCCTAAAACGCGCATCTGAACATTTTCGTGCACAGGTGCCGTAGATGCGTACGAAAATCCATCCGGAGCCGTTTCGAGCGCCGAACCCCTAGAAACTCCCCAAAACCGTTTTTTAACGAAAAGCATCTCGAAATGTCCTAAAACGCGCAACTGAAAATTTTCGTGCACAGGTGCCGTAGATGCGCACGAAAATCCGTCCGGAGCCGTTTCGAGCGCCGAACTGCCTGAAGTGTTTTCCAGACCCTAGAAACTCCCTAAAACCGTTTTTAACAGAAAAGCATCTCGAAATGTCCTAAAACGCGCATCTGAACATTTTCGTGCACAGGTGCCGTTGATGCGCACGAAAATCCGTCCGGAGCAGTTTCGAGCGCCGAACTGCCTGAAGTGTTTTCCAGACCCTAGAAACTCCCCAAAACCGTTTTTAACAGAAAAGCATCTCGAAATGTCCTAAAACGCGCATCTGAACATTTTCGTGCACAGGTGCCGTTGATGCGCACGAAAATCCGTCCGGAGCAGTTTCGAGAGCCGAACTGCCTGAAGTGTTTTCCAGACCCTAGAAACTCCCCAAAACCGTTTTTAATAGAAAAGCATCTCGAAATGTCCTAAAACGCGCATCTGAACATTTTCGTGCACAGGTGCCGTTGATGCGCACGAAAATCCGTCCGGAGCAGTTTCGAGCGCCGAACTGCCTGAAGTGTTTTCCAGACCCTAGAAACTACCCAAAACCGTTTTTAAACGAAAAGCATCTCGAAATGTCCTAAAACGCGCATCTGAAAATTTTCGTGCACAGGTGCCGTAGATGCACAAGAAAATCCGTCCGGAGCCGTTTCGAGCGCCGAACTGCCTGAAGTGTTTTCCAGACCCTAGAAACTTCCCAAAACTGTTTTTAACAGAAAAGCATCTCGAAATGTCCTAAAACGCGCATCTGAACATTTTCGTGCACAGGTGCCGTAGATGCGTACGAAAATCCATCCGGAGCAGTTTCGAGCGCCGAACTGCCTGAAGTGTTTTCCAGACCCTAGAAACTACCCAAAACCGTTTTTAAACGAAAAGCATCTCGAAATGTCCTAAAACGCGCATCTGAAAATTTTCGTGCACAGGTGCCGTAGATGCACACGAAAATCCGTCCGGAGCCGTTTCGAGCGCCGAACTGCCTGAAGTGTTTTCCAGACCCTAGAAACTTCCCAAAACTGTTTTTAACAGAAAAGCATCTCGAAATGTCCTAAAACGCGCATCTGAACATCTTCGTGCACAGGTGCCGTAGATGCGTACGAAAATCCATCCGGAGCCGTTTCGAGCGCCGAACTGCCTGAAGTGTTTTCCAGACCCTAGAAACTCCCTAAAACCGTTTTTAACAGAAAAGCATCTCGAAATGTCCTAAAACGCGCATCTGAACATTTTCGTGCACAGGTGCCGTTGATGCGCACGAAAATCCGTCCGGAGCAGTTTCGAGCGCCGAACTGCCTAAAGTGTTTTCCAGACCCTAGAAACTCCCCAAAACCGTTTTTAACAGAAAAGCATCTCGAAATGTCCTAAAACGCGCATCTGAACATTTTCGTGCACAGGTGCCGTTGATGCGCACGAAAATCCGTCCGGAGCAGTTTCGAGCGCCGAACTGCCTGAACTGTTTTCCAGACCCTAGAAACTACCCAAAACCGTTTTTAAACAAAAAGCATCTCGAAATGTCCTAAAACGCGCATCTGAAAATTTTCGTGCACAGGTGCCGTAGATGCACACGAAAATCCGTCCGGAGCCGTTTCGAGCGCCGAACTGCCTGAAGTGTTTTCCAGACCCTAGAAACTCCCCAAAACCGTTTTTAACAGAAAAGCATCTCGAAATGTCCTAAAACGCGCATCTGAACATTTTCGTGCACAGGTGCCGTAGATGCGCACGAAAATCCGTCCGGAGCAGTTTCGAGCGCCGAACTGCCTGAAGTGTTTTCCAGACCCTAGAAACTCCCCAAAACCGTTTTTAACAGAAAAGCATCTCGAAATGTCCTAAAACGCGCATCTGAACATTTTCGTGCACAGGTGCCGTTGATGCGCACGAAAATCCGTCCGGAGCAGTTTCGAGCGCCGAACTGCCTGAAGTGTTTTCCAGACCCTAGAAACTCCCCAAAACCGTTTTTAACAGAAAAGCATCTCGAAATGTCCTAAAACGCGCATCTGAACATTTTCGTGCACAGGTGCCGTTGATGCGCACGAAAATCCGTCCGGAGCAGTTTCGAGCGCCGAACTGCCTGAAGTGTTTTCCAGACCCTAGAAACTCCCCAAAACCGTTTTTAAACGAAAAGCATCTCGAAATGTCCTAAAACGCGCATCTGAAAATTTTCGTGTACAGGTGCTGTAGATGCACACGAAAATCCGTCCGGAGCCGTTTCGAGCGCCGAACTGCCTGAAGTGTTTTCCAGACCCTAGAAACTCCCCAAAACCGTTTTTAACAGAAAAGCATCTCGAAATGTCCTAAAACGCGCATCTGAACATTTTCGTGCACAGGTGCCGTTGATGCGCACGAAAATCCGTCCGGAGCAGTTTCGAGCGCCGAACTGCCTGAAGTGTTCTCCAGACCCTAGAAACTCCCCAAGACCGTTTTTAACAGAAAAGCATCTCGAAATGTCCTAAAACGCGCATCTGAACATTTTCGTGCACAGGTGCCGTAGATGCGCACGAAAATCCGTCCGGAGCAGTTTCGAGCGCCGAACTGCCTGAAGTGTTTTCCAGACCCTAGAAACTCCCCAAAACCGTTTTTAACAGAAAAGCATCTCGAAATGTCCTAAAACGCGCATCTGAACATTTTCGTGCACAGGTGCCGTAGATGCGCACGAAAATCCGTCCGGAGCAGTTTCGAGCGCCGAACTGCCTGAAGTGTTTTCCAGACCCTAGAAACTCCGCAAAACCGTTTTTAAGAGAAAAGCATCTCGAAATGTCCTAAATCGCGCATCTGAAAATTTTCGTGCACAGGTGCCGTAGATGCACACGAAAATCCGTCCGGAGCCGTTTCGAGCGCCGAACTGCCTGAAGTGTTTTCCAGACCCTAGAAACTCCCCAAAACCGTTTTTAACAGAAAAGCATCTCGAAATGTCCTAAAACGCGCATCTGAACATTTTCGTGCACAGGTGCCGTAGATGCGCACGAAAATCCGTCCGGAGCAGTTTCGAGCGCCGAACTGCCTGAAGTGTTTTCTAGACCCTAGAAACTCCCCAAAACCGTTTTTAACAGAAAAGCATCTCGAAATGTCCTAAAACGCGCATCTGAACATTTTCGTGCACAGGTGCCGTTGATGCGCACGAAAATCCGTCCGGAGCAGTTTCGAGCGCCGAACTGCCTGAAGTGTTTTCCAGACCCTAGAAACTCCCCAAAACCGTTTTTAAACGAAAAGCATCTCGAAATGTCCTAAAACGCGCATCTGAAAATTTTCGTGCACAGGTGCCGTAGATGCACACGAAAATCCGTCCGGAGCCGTTTCGAGCGCCGAACTGCCTGAAGTGTTTTCCAGACCATAGAAACTCCCCAAAACCGTTTTTAACAGAAAAGCATCTCGAAATGTCCTAAAACGCGCATCTGAACATTTTCGTGCACAGGTGCCGTAGATGCGCACGAAAATCCGTCCGGAGCAGTTTCGAGCGCCGAACTGCCTGAAGTGTTTTCTAGACCCTAGAAACTCCCCAAAACCGTTTTTAACAGAAAAGCATCTCGAAATGTCCTAAAACGCGCATCTAAACATTTTCGTGCACAGGTGCCGTTGATACGCACGAAAATCCGACCGACCCAGTTTCGAGAGCCGAACTGCCTGAAGTGTTTTCCAGACCCTAGAAACTCCCCAAAACCGTTTTTAAACGAAAAGCATCTCGAAATGTCCTAAAACGCGCATCTGAAAATTTTCGTGCACAGGTGCCGTAGATGCACACGAAAATCCGTCCGGAGCCGTTTCGAGCGCCGAACTGCCTGAAGTGTTTTCCAGACCCTAGAAACTCCCCAAAACCGTTTTTAACAGAAAAGCATCTCGAAATGTCCTAAAACGCGCATCTGAACATTTTCGTGCACAGGTGCCGTTGATGCGCACGAAAATCCGTCCGGAGCAGTTTCGAGCGCCGAACTGCCTGAAGTGTTCTCCAGACCCTAGAAACTCCCCAAGACCGTTTTTAACAGAAAAGCATCTCGAAATGTCCTAAAACGCGCATCTGAACATTTTCGTGCACAGGTGCCGTAGATGCGCACGAAAATCCGTCCGGAGCAGTTTCGAGCGCCGAACTGCCTGAAGTGTTTTCCAGACCCTAGAAACTCCCCAAAACCGTTTTTAACAGAAAAGCATCTCGAAATGTCCAAAAACGCGAATCTGAACATTTTCGTGCACAGGTGCCGTAGATGCGCAGAAAATCCGTCCGGAGCCGTTTCGAGCGCCGAACTGCCTGAAGTGTTTTCCAGACCCAAGAAACTCCCTAAAACCGTTTTTAACAGAAAAGCATCTCGAAATGTCCTAAAACGCGCATCTGAACATTTTCGTGCACAGGTGCCGTAGATGCGCACGAAAATCCGTCCGGAGCAGTTTCGAGCGCCGAACTGCCTGAAGTGTTTTCCAGACCCTAGAAACTCCCCAAAACCGTTTTTAAACGAAAAGCGTCTCGAAATGTCCTAAAACGCGCATCTGAAAATTTTCGTGCACAGGTGCCGTAGATGCACACGAAAATCCGTCCGGAGCCGTTTCGAGCGCCGAACTGCCTGAAGTGTTTTCCAGACCCTAGAAACTCCCCAAAACCGTTTTTAACAGAAAAGCATCTCGAAATGTCCTAAAACGCGCATCTGAACATTTTCGTGCACAGGTGCCGTAGATGCGCACGAAAATCCGTCCGGAGCAGTTTCGAGCGCCGAACTGCCTGAAGTGTTTTCGAGACCCTAGAAACTCCCCAAAACCGTTTTTAACAGAAAAGCATCTCGAAATGTCCTAAAACGCGCATCTGAACATTTTCGTGCACAGGTACCGTTGATGCGCACGAAAATCCGTCCGGAGCAGTTTCGAGCGCCGAACTGCCTGAAGTGTTTTCCAGACCCTAGAAACTCCCCAAAACCGTTTTTAAACGAAAAGCATCTCGAAATGTCCTAAAACGCGCATCTGAAAATTTTCGTGCACAGGTGCCGTAGATGCACACGAAAATCCGTCCGGAGCCGTTTCGAGCGCCGAACTGCCTGAAGTGTTTTCCAGACCCTAGAAACTCCCCAAAACCGTTTTTAACATAAAAGCATCTCGAAATGTCCTAAAACGCGCATCTGAACATTTTCGTGCACAGGTGCCGTTGATGCGCACGAAAATCCGTCCGGAGCAGTTTCGAGCGCCGAACTGCCTGAAGTGTTTTCCAGACCCTAGAAACTCCCCAAAACCGTTTTTAAACGAAAAGCATCTCGAAATGTCCTAAAACGCGCATCTGAAAATTTTCGTGCACAGGTGCCGTAGATGCACACGAAAATCCGTCCGGAGCCGTTTCGAGCGCCAAACTGCCTGAAGTGTTTTCCAGACCCTAGAAACTCCCCAAAACCGTTTTTAACATAAAAGCATCTCGAAATGTCCTAAAACGCGCATCTGAACATTTTCGTGCACAGGTGCCGTTGATGCGCACGAAAATCCGTCCGGAGCAGTTTCGAGCGCCGAACTGCCTGAAGTGTTCTCCAGACCCTAGAAACTCCCCAAGACCGTTTTTAACAGAAAAGCATCTCGAAATGTCCTAAAACGCGCATCTGAACATTTTCGTGCACAGGTGCCGTAGATGCGCACGAAAATCCGTCCGGAGCAGTTTCGAGCGCCGAACTGCCTGAAGTGTTTTCCAGACCCTAGAAACTCCCCAAAACCGTTTTTAAACGCAAAGCATCTTGAAATGTCCTAAAACGCGCATCTGAACATTTTCGTGCACTGGTGCCGTTGATGCGCACGAAAATCCGTCCGGAGCCGTTTCGAGCGCCGAACTGCCTGAAGTGTTTTCCAGACCCTAGAAACTCCCTAAAACCGTTTCTAAACGAAAAGCATCTCGAAATGTCCTAAAACGCGCATCTGAACATTTTCGTGCACAGGTGCCGTTGATGCGCACGAAAATCCGTACGGAGCAGTTTCGAGCGCCGAACTGCCTGAAGTGTTTTCCAGACCCTAGAAACTCCCTAAAACCGTTTCTAAACGAAAAGCATCTCGAAATGTCCTAAAACGCGCATCTGAACATTTTCGTGCACAGGTGCCGTTGATGCGCACGAAAATCCGTCCGGAGCAGTTTCGAGAGCCGAACTGCCTGAAGTGTTTTCCAGACCCTAGAAACTCCCCAAAACCGTTTTTAACAGAAAAGCATCTCGAAATGTCCTAAAACGCGCATCTGAACATTTTCGTGCACTGGTACCGTTGATGCGCGCGAAAATCCGTCCGGAGCAGTTTCGAGCGCCGAACTGCCTGAAGTGTTTTCCAGACCCTAGAAACTCCCCAAAACCGTTTTTAAACGAAAAGCATCTCGAAATGTCCTAAAACGCGCATCTGAAAATTTTCGTGCACAGGTGCCGTAGATGCACACGAAAATCCGTCCGGAGCCGTTTCGAGCGCCGAACTGCCTGAAGTGTTTTCCAGACCCTAGAAACTCCCCAAAACCGTTTTTAACAGAAAACCATCTCGAAATGTCCTAAAACGCGAATCTGAACATTTTCGTGCACAGGTGCCGTAGATGCGCACGAAAATCCGTCCGGAGCAGTTTCGAGCGCCGAACTGCCTGAATTGTTTTCCAGACCCTAGAAACTCCCCAAAACCGTTTTTAACAGAAAAGCATCTCGAAATGTCCTAAAACGCGAATCTGAACATTTTCGTGCACAGGTGCCGTAGATGCGCAGAAAATCCGTCCGGAGCCGTTTCGAGCGCCGAACTGCCTGAAGTGTTTTCCAGACCCAAGAAACTCCCTAAAACCGTTTTTAACAGAAAAGCATCTCGAAATGTCCTAAAACGCGCATCTGAACATTTTCGTGCACAGGTGCCGTAGATGCGCACGAAAATCCGTCCGGAGCAGTTTCGAGCGCCGAACTGCCTGAAGTGTTTTCCAGACCCTAGAAACTCCCCAAAACCGTTTTTAATAGAAAAGCATCTCGAAATGTCCTAAAACGCGCATCTGAACATTTTCGTGCACAGGTGCCGTTGATGCGCACGAAAATCCGTCCGGAGCAGTTTCGAGCGCCGAACTGCCTAAAGTGTTTTCCAGACCCTAGAAACTCCCCAAAACCGTTTTTAACAGAAAAGCATCTCGAAATGTCCTAAAACGCGCATCTGAACATTTTCGTGCACAGGTGCCATTGATGCGCACGAAAATCCGTCCCGAGCAGTTTCGAGCGCCGAACTGCCTGAAGTGTTTTCCAGACCCTAGAAACTACCCAAAACCGTTTTTAAACGAAAAGCATCTCGAAATGTCCTAAAACGCGCATCTGAAAATTTTCGTGCACAGGTGCCATAGATGCACACGAAAATCCGTCCGGAGCCGTTTCGAGCGCCGAACTGCCTGAAGTGTTTTCCAGACCCTAGAAACTCCCCAAAACCGTTTTTAACAGAAAAGCATCTCGAAATGTCCTAAAACGCGCATCTGAACATTTTCGTGCACAGGTGCCGTAGATGCGCACGAAAATCCGTCCGGAGCAGTTTCGAGCGCCGAACTGCCTGAAGTGTTTTCCAGACCCTAGAAACTCCCCAAAACCGTTTTCAACAGAAAAGCATCTCGAAATGTCCTAAAACGCGCATCTGAACATTTTCGTGCACAGGTGCCGTAGATGCGCACGAAAATCCGTCCGGAGCAGTTTCGAGCGCCGAACTGCCTGAAGTGTTTTCCAGACCCTAGAAACTCCCCAAAACCGTTTTTAAACGAAAAGCGTCTCGAAATGTCCTAAAACGCGCATCTGAAAATTTTCGTGCACAGGTGCCGTAGATGCACACGAAAATCCGTCCGGAGCCGTTTCGAGCGCCGAACTGCCTGAAGTGTTTTCCAGACCCTAGAAACTCCCCAAAACCGTTTTTAACAGAAAAGCATCTCGAAATGTCCTAAAACGCGCATCTGAACATTTTCGTGCACAGGTGCCGTAGATGCGCACGAAAATCCGTCCGGAGCAGTTTCGAGCGCCGAACTGCCTGAAGTGTTTTCGAGACCCTAGAAACTCCCCAAAACCGTTTTTAACAGAAAAGCATCTCGAAATGTCCTAAAACGCGCATCTGAACATTTTCGTGCACAGGTACCGTTGATGCGCACGAAAATCCGTCCGGAGCAGTTTCGAGCGCCGAACTGCCTGAAGTGTTTTCCAGACCCTAGAAACTCCCCAAAACCGTTTTTAAACGAAAAGCATCTCGAAATGTCCTAAAACGCGCATCTGAAAATTTTCGTGCACAGGTGCCGTAGATGCACACGAAAATCCGTCCGGAGCCGTTTCGAGCGCCGAACTGCCTGAAGTGTTTTCCAGACCCTAGAAACTCCCCAAAACCGTTTTTAACATAAAAGCATCTCGAAATGTCCTAAAACGCGCATCTGAACATTTTCGTGCACAGGTGCCGTTGATGCGCACGAAAATCCGTCCGGAGCAGTTTCGAGCGCCGAACTGCCTGAAGTGTTTTCCAGACCCTAGAAACTCCCCAAAACCGTTTTTAAACGAAAAGCATCTCGAAATGTCCTAAAACGCGCATCTGAAAATTTTCGTGCACAGGTGCCGTAGATGCACACGAAAATCCGTCCGGAGCCGTTTCGAGCGCCGAACTGCCTGAAGTGTTTTCCAGACCCTAGAAACTCCCCAAAACCGTTTTTAACATAAAAGCATCTCGAAATGTCCTAAAACGCGCATCTGAACATTTTCGTGCACAGGTGCCGTTGATGCGCACGAAAATCCGTCCGGAGCAGTTTCGAGCGCCGAACTGCCTGAAGTGTTCTCCAGACCCTAGAAACTCCCCAAGACCGTTTTTAACAGAAAAGCATCTCGAAATGTCCTAAAACGCGCATCTGAACATTTTCGTGCACAGGTGCCGTAGATGCGCACGAAAATCCGTCCGGAGCAGTTTCGAGCGCCGAACTGCCTGAAGTGTTTTCCAGACCCTAGAAACTCCCCAAAACCGTTTTTAAACGCAAAGCATCTTGAAATGTCCTAAAACGCGCATCTGAACATTTTCGTGCACTGGTGCCGTTGATGCGCACGAAAATCCGTCCGGAGCCGTTTCGAGCGCCGAACTGCCTGAAGTGTTTTCCAGACCCTAGAAACTCCCTAAAACCGTTTCTAAACGAAAAGCATCTCGAAATGTCCTAAAACGCGCATCTGAACATTTTCGTGCACAGGTGCCGTTGATGCGCACGAAAATCCGTACGGAGCAGTTTCGAGCGCCGAACTGCCTGAAGTGTTTTCCAGACCCTAGAAACTCCCTAAAACCGTTTCTAAACGAAAAGCATCTCGAAATGTCCTAAAACGCGCATCTGAACATTTTCGTGCACAGGCGCCGTTGATGCGCACGAAAATCCGTCCGGAGCAGTTTCGAGAGCCGAACTGCCTGAAGTGTTTTCCAGACCCTAGAAACTCCCCAAAACCGTTTTTAACAGAAAAGCATCTCGAAATGTCCTAAAACGCGCATCTGAACATTTTCGTGCACTGGTACCGTTGATGCGCGCGAAAATCCGTCCGGAGCAGTTTCGAGCGCCGAACTGCCTGAAGTGTTTTCCAGACCCTAGAAACTCCCCAAAACCGTTTTTAAACGAAAAGCATCTCGAAATGTCCTAAAACGCGCATCTGAAAATTTTCGTGCACAGGTGCCGTAGATGCACACGAAAATCCGTCCGGAGCCGTTTCGAGCGCCGAACTGCCTGAAGTGTTTTCCAGACCCTAGAAACTCCCCAAAACCGTTTTTAACAGAAAACCATCTCGAAATGTCCTAAAACGCGAATCTGAACATTTTCGTGCACAGGTGCCGTAGATGCGCACGAAAATCCGTCCGGAGCAGTTTCGAGCGCCGAACTGCCTGAATTGTTTTCCAGACCCTAGAAACTCCCCAAAACCGTTTTTAACAGAAAAGCATCTCGAAATGTCCTAAAACGCGCATCTGAACATTTTCGTGCACAGGTGCCGTAGATGCGCACGAAAATCCGTCCGGAGCAGTTTCGAGCGCCGAACTGCCTGAAGTGTTTTCCAGACCCTAGAAACTCCCCAAAACCGTTTTTAACAGAAAAGCATCTCGAAATGTCCTAAAACGCGCATCTGAACATTTTCGTGCACAGGTGCCGTTGATGCGCACGAAAATCCGTCCGGAGCAGTTTCGAGCGCCGAACTGCCTTAAGTGTTTTCCAGACCCTAGAAACTCCCCAAAACCGTTTTTAACAGAAAAGCATCTCGAAATGTCCTAAAACGCGCATCTGAACATTTTCGTGCACAGGTGCCGTTGATGCGCACGAAAATCCGTCCGGAGCAGTTTCGAGCGCCGAACTGCCTGAAGTGTTTTCCAGACCCGAGAAACTCCCTAAAACCGTTTCTAAACGAAAAGCATCTCGAAATGTCCTAAAACGCGCATCTGAACATTTTCGTGCACAGGTGCCGTTGATGCGCACGAAAATCCGTCCGGAGCAGTTTCGAGAGCCGAACTGCCTGAAGTGTTTTCCAGACCCTAGAGACTCCCCAAAACCGTTTTTAACAGAAAAGCATCTCGAAATGTCCTAAAACGCGCATCTGAACATTTTCGTGCACAGGTGCCGTAGATGCGCACGAAAATCCGTCCGGAGCAGTTTCGAGCGCCGAACTGCCTGAAGTGTTTTCTAGACCCTAGAAACTCCCCAAAACCGTTTTTAACAGAAAAGCATCTCGAAATGTCCTAAAACGCGCATCTGAACATTTTCGTGCACAGGTGCCGTTGATGCGCACGAAAATCCGTCCGGAGCAGTTTCGAGCGCCGAACTGCCTGAAGTGTTTTCCAGACCCTAGAAACTCCCCAAAACCGTTTTTAAACGAAAAGCATCTCGAAATGTCCTAAAACGCGCATCTGAAAATTTTCGTGCACAGGTGCTGTAGATGCACACGAAAATCCGTCCGGAGCCGTTTCGAGCGCCGCACTGCCTGAAGTGTTTTCCAGACCCTAGAAACTCCCCAAAACCGTTTTTAACAGAAAAGCATCTCGAAATGTCCTAAAACGCGCATCTGAACATTTTCGTGCACAGGTGCCGTTGATGCGCACGAAAATCCGTCCGGAGCAGTTTCGAGCGCCGAACTGCCTGAAGTGTTCTCCAGACCCTAGAAACTCCCCAAGACCGTTTTTAACAGAAAAGCATCTCGAAATGTCCTAAAACGCGCATCTGAACATTTTCGTGCACAGGTGCCGTAGATGCGCACGAAAATCCGTCCGGAGCAGTTTCGAGCGCCGAACTGCCTGAAGTGTTTTCCAGACCCTAGAAACTCCCCAAAACCGTTTTTAACAGAAAAGCATCTCGAAATGTCCTAAAACGCGAATCTGAACATTTTCGTGCACAGGTGCCGTAGATGCGCAGAAAATCCGTCCGGAGCCGTTTCGAGCGCCGAACTGCCTGAAGTGTTTTCCAGACCCTAGAAACTCCCCAAAACCGTTTTTAACAGAAAAGCATCTCGAAATGTCCTAAAACGCGCATCTGAACATTTTCGTGCACAGGTGCCGTAGATGCGCACGGAAATCCGTCCGGAGCAGTTTCGAGCGCCGAACTGCCTGAAGTGTTTTCTAGACCCTAGAAACTCCCCAAAACCGTTTTTAACAGAAAAGCATCTCGAAATGTCCTAAAACGCGCATCTGAACATTTTCGTGCACAAGTGCCGTTGATGCGCACGAAAATCCGTCCGGAGCAGTTTCGAGCGCCAAACTGCCTGAAGTGTTTTCCAGACCCTAGAAACTCCCCAAAACCGTTTTTAAACGAAAAGCATCTCGAAATGTCCTAAAACGCGCATCTGAAAATTTTCGTGCACAGGTGCCGTTGATGCGCACGAAAATCCGTCCGGAGCCGTTTCGAGCGCCGAACTGCCTGAAGTGTTTTCCAGACCATAGAAACTCCCCAAAACCGTTTTTAACAGAAAAGCATCTCGAAATGTCCTAAAACGCGCATCTGAACATTTTCGTGCACAGGTGCCGTAGATGCGCACGAAAATCCGTCCGGAGCAGTTTCGAGCGCCGAACTGCCTGAAGTGTTTTCTAGACCCTAGAAACTCCCCAAAACCGTTTTTAACAGAAAAGCATCTCGAAATGTCCTAAAACGCGCATCTAAACATTTTCGTGCACAGGTGCCGTTGATACGCACGAAAATCCGACCGACCCAGTTTCGAGAGCCGAACTGCCTGAAGTGTTTTCCAGACCCTAGAAACTCCCCAAAACCGTTTTTAAACGAAAAGCATCTCGAAATGTCCTAAAACGCGCATCTGAAAATTTTCGTGCACAGGTGCCGTAGATGCACACGAAAATCCGTCCGGAGCCGTTTCGAGCGCCGAACTGCCTGAAGTGTTTTCCAGACCCTAGAAACTCCCCAAAACCGTTTTTAACAGAAAAGCATCTCGAAATGTCCTAAAACGCGCATCTGAACATTTTCGTGCACAGGTGCCGTTGATGCGCACGAAAATCCGTCCGGAGCAGTTTCGAGCGCCGAACTGCCTGAAGTGTTCTCCAGACCCTAGAAACTCCCCAAGACCGTTTTTAACAGAAAAGCATCTCGAAATGTCCTAAAACGCGCATCTGAACATTTTCGTGCACAGGTGCCGTAGATGCGCACGAAAATCCGTCCGGAGCAGTTTCGAGCGCCGAACTGCCTGAAGTGTTTTCCAGACCCTAGAAACTCCCCAAAACCGTTTTTAACAGAAAAGCATCTCGAAATGTCCAAAAACGCGAATCTGAACATTTTCGTGCACAGGTGCCGTAGATGCGCAGAAAATCCGTCCGGAGCCGTTTCGAGCGCCGAACTGCCTGAAGTGTTTTCCAGACCCAAGAAACTCCCTAAAACCGTTTTTAACAGAAAAGCATCTCGAAATGTCCTAAAACGCGCATCTGAACATTTTCGTGCACAGGTGCCGTAGATGCGCACGAAAATCCGTCCGGAGCAGTTTCGAGCGCCGAACTGCCTGAAGTGTTTTCCAGACCCTAGAAACTCCCCAAAACCGTTTTTAAACGAAAAGCGTCTCGAAATGTCCTAAAACGCGCATCTGAAAATTTTCGTGCACAGGTGCCGTAGATGCACACGAAAATCCGTCCGGAGCCGTTTCGAGCGCCGAACTGCCTGAAGTGTTTTCCAGACCCTAGAAACTCCCCAAAACCGTTTTTAACAGAAAAGCATCTCGAAATGTCCTAAAACGCGCATCTGAACATTTTCGTGCACAGGTGCCGTAGATGCGCACGAAAATCCGTCCGGAGCAGTTTCGAGCGCCGAACTGCCTGAAGTGTTTTCGAGACCCTAGAAACTCCCCAAAACCGTTTTTAACAGAAAAGCATCTCGAAATGTCCTAAAACGCGCATCTGAACATTTTCGTGCACAGGTACCGTTGATGCGCACGAAAATCCGTCCGGAGCAGTTTCGAGCGCCGAACTGCCTGAAGTGTTTTCCAGACCCTAGAAACTCCCCAAAACCGTTTTTAAACGAAAAGCATCTCGAAATGTCCTAAAACGCGCATCTGAAAATTTTCGTGCACAGGTGCCGTAGATGCACACGAAAATCCGTCCGGAGCCGTTTCGAGCGCCGAACTGCCTGAAGTGTTTTCCAGACCCTAGAAACTCCCCAAAACCGTTTTTAACATAAAAGCATCTCGAAATGTCCTAAAACGCGCATCTGAACATTTTCGTGCACAGGTGCCGTTGATGCGCACGAAAATCCGTCCGGAGCAGTTTCGAGCGCCGAACTGCCTGAAGTGTTTTCCAGACCCTAGAAACTCCCCAAAACCGTTTTTAAACGAAAAGCATCTCGAAATGTCCTAAAACGCGCATCTGAAAATTTTCGTGCACAGGTGCCGTAGATGCACACGAAAATCCGTCCGGAGCCGTTTCGAGCGCCAAACTGCCTGAAGTGTTTTCCAGACCCTAGAAACTCCCCAAAACCGTTTTTAACATAAAAGCATCTCGAAATGTCCTAAAACGCGCATCTGAACATTTTCGTGCACAGGTGCCGTTGATGCGCACGAAAATCCGTCCGGAGCAGTTTCGAGCGCCGAACTGCCTGAAGTGTTCTCCAGACCCTAGAAACTCCCCAAGACCGTTTTTAACAGAAAAGCATCTCGAAATGTCCTAAAACGCGCATCTGAACATTTTCGTGCACAGGTGCCGTAGATGCGCACGAAAATCCGTCCGGAGCAGTTTCGAGCGCCGAACTGCCTGAAGTGTTTTCCAGACCCTAGAAACTCCCCAAAACCGTTTTTAAACGCAAAGCATCTTGAAATGTCCTAAAACGCGCATCTGAACATTTTCGTGCACTGGTGCCGTTGATGCGCACGAAAATCCGTCCGGAGCCGTTTCGAGCGCCGAACTGCCTGAAGTGTTTTCCAGACCCTAGAAACTCCCTAAAACCGTTTCTAAACGAAAAGCATCTCGAAATGTCCTAAAACGCGCATCTGAACATTTTCGTGCACAGGTGCCGTTGATGCGCACGAAAATCCGTACGGAGCAGTTTCGAGCGCCGAACTGCCTGAAGTGTTTTCCAGACCCTAGAAACTCCCTAAAACCGTTTCTAAACGAAAAGCATCTCGAAATGTCCTAAAACGCGCATCTGAACATTTTCGTGCACAGGTGCCGTTGATGCGCACGAAAATCCGTCCGGAGCAGTTTCGAGAGCCGAACTGCCTGAAGTGTTTTCCAGACCCTAGAAACTCCCCAAAACCGTTTTTAACAGAAAAGCATCTCGAAATGTCCTAAAACGCGCATCTGAACATTTTCGTGCACTGGTACCGTTGATGCGCGCGAAAATCCGTCCGGAGCAGTTTCGAGCGCCGAACTGCCTGAAGTGTTTTCCAGACCCTAGAAACTCCCCAAAACCGTTTTTAAACGAAAAGCATCTCGAAATGTCCTAAAACGCGCATCTGAAAATTTTCGTGCACAGGTGCCGTAGATGCACACGAAAATCCGTCCGGAGCCGTTTCGAGCGCCGAACTGCCTGAAGTGTTTTCCAGACCCTAGAAACTCCCCAAAACCGTTTTTAACAGAAAACCATCTCGAAATGTCCTAAAACGCGAATCTGAACATTTTCGTGCACAGGTGCCGTAGATGCGCACGAAAATCCGTCCGGAGCAGTTTCGAGCGCCGAACTGCCTGAATTGTTTTCCAGACCCTAGAAACTCCCCAAAACCGTTTTTAACAGAAAAGCATCTCGAAATGTCCTAAAACGCGAATCTGAACATTTTCGTGCACAGGTGCCGTAGATGCGCAGAAAATCCGTCCGGAGCCGTTTCGAGCGCCGAACTGCCTGAAGTGTTTTCCAGACCCAAGAAACTCCCTAAAACCGTTTTTAACAGAAAAGCATCTCGAAATGTCCTAAAACGCGCATCTGAACATTTTCGTGCACAGGTGCCGTAGATGCGCACGAAAATCCGTCCGGAGCAGTTTCGAGCGCCGAACTGCCTGAAGTGTTTTCCAGACCCTAGAAACTCCCCAAAACCGTTTTTAACAGAAAAGCATCTCGAAATGTCCTAAAACGCGCATCTGAACATTTTCGTGCACAGGTGCCGTTGATGCGCACGAAAATCCGTCCGGAGCAGTTTCGAGCGCCGAACTGCCTAAAGTGTTTTCCAGACCCTAGAAACTCCCCAAAACCGTTTTTAACAGAAAAGCATCTCGAAATGTCCTAAAACGCGCATCTGAACATTTTCGTGCACAGGTGCCATTGATGCGCACGAAAATCCGTCCCGAGCAGTTTCGAGCGCCGAACTGCCTGAAGTGTTTTCCAGACCCTAGAAACTACCCAAAACCGTTTTTAAACGAAAAGCATCTCGAAATGTCCTAAAACGCGCATCTGAAAATTTTCGTGCACAGGTGCCATAGATGCACACGAAAATCCGTCCGGAGCCGTTTCGAGCGCCGAACTGCCTGAAGTGTTTTCCAGACCCTAGAAACTCCCCAAAACCGTTTTTAACAGAAAAGCATCTCGAAATGTCCTAAAACGCGCATCTGAACATTTTCGTGCACAGGTGCCGTAGATGCGCACGAAAATCCGTCCGGAGCAGTTTCGAGCGCCGAACTGCCTGAAGTGTTTTCCAGACCCTAGAAACTCCCCAAAACCGTTTTCAACAGAAAAGCATCTCGAAATGTCCTAAAACGCGCATCTGAACATTTTCGTGCACAGGTGCCGTAGATGCGCACGAAAATCCGTCCGGAGCAGTTTCGAGCGCCGAACTGCCTGAAGTGTTTTCCAGACCCTAGAAACTCCCCAAAACCGTTTTTAAACGAAAAGCGTCTCGAAATGTCCTAAAACGCGCATCTGAAAATTTTCGTGCACAGGTGCCGTAGATGCACACGAAAATCCGTCCGGAGCCGTTTCGAGCGCCGAACTGCCTGAAGTGTTTTCCAGACCCTAGAAACTCCCCAAAACCGTTTTTAACAGAAAAGCATCTCGAAATGTCCTAAAACGCGCATCTGAACATTTTCGTGCACAGGTGCCGTAGATGCGCACGAAAATCCGTCCGGAGCAGTTTCGAGCGCCGAACTGCCTGAAGTGTTTTCGAGACCCTAGAAACTCCCCAAAACCGTTTTTAACAGAAAAGCATCTCGAAATGTCCTAAAACGCGCATCTGAACATTTTCGTGCACAGGTACCGTTGATGCGCACGAAAATCCGTCCGGAGCAGTTTCGAGCGCCGAACTGCCTGAAGTGTTTTCCAGACCCTAGAAACTCCCCAAAACCGTTTTTAAACGAAAAGCATCTCGAAATGTCCTAAAACGCGCATCTGAAAATTTTCGTGCACAGGTGCCGTAGATGCACACGAAAATCCGTCCGGAGCCGTTTCGAGCGCCGAACTGCCTGAAGTGTTTTCCAGACCCTAGAAACTCCCCAAAACCGTTTTTAACATAAAAGCATCTCGAAATGTCCTAAAACGCGCATCTGAACATTTTCGTGCACAGGTGCCGTTGATGCGCACGAAAATCCGTCCGGAGCAGTTTCGAGCGCCGAACTGCCTGAAGTGTTTTCCAGACCCTAGAAACTCCCCAAAACCGTTTTTAAACGAAAAGCATCTCGAAATGTCCTAAAACGCGCATCTGAAAATTTTCGTGCACAGGTGCCGTAGATGCACACGAAAATCCGTCCGGAGCCGTTTCGAGCGCCGAACTGCCTGAAGTGTTTTCCAGACCCTAGAAACTCCCCAAAACCGTTTTTAACATAAAAGCATCTCGAAATGTCCTAAAACGCGCATCTGAACATTTTCGTGCACAGGTGCCGTTGATGCGCACGAAAATCCGTCCGGAGCAGTTTCGAGCGCCGAACTGCCTGAAGTGTTCTCCAGACCCTAGAAACTCCCCAAGACCGTTTTTAACAGAAAAGCATCTCGAAATGTCCTAAAACGCGCATCTGAACATTTTCGTGCACAGGTGCCGTAGATGCGCACGAAAATCCGTCCGGAGCAGTTTCGAGCGCCGAACTGCCTGAAGTGTTTTCCAGACCCTAGAAACTCCCCAAAACCGTTTTTAAACGCAAAGCATCTTGAAATGTCCTAAAACGCGCATCTGAACATTTTCGTGCACTGGTGCCGTTGATGCGCACGAAAATCCGTCCGGAGCCGTTTCGAGCGCCGAACTGCCTGAAGTGTTTTCCAGACCCTAGAAACTCCCTAAAACCGTTTCTAAACGAAAAGCATCTCGAAATGTCCTAAAACGCGCATCTGAACATTTTCGTGCACAGGTGCCGTTGATGCGCACGAAAATCCGTACGGAGCAGTTTCGAGCGCCGAACTGCCTGAAGTGTTTTCCAGACCCTAGAAACTCCCTAAAACCGTTTCTAAACGAAAAGCATCTCGAAATGTCCTAAAACGCGCATCTGAACATTTTCGTGCACAGGTGCCGTTGATGCGCACGAAAATCCGTCCGGAGCAGTTTCGAGAGCCGAACTGCCTGAAGTGTTTTCCAGACCCTAGAAACTCCCCAAAACCGTTTTTAACAGAAAAGCATCTCGAAATGTCCTAAAACGCGCATCTGAACATTTTCGTGCACTGGTACCGTTGATGCGCGCGAAAATCCGTCCGGAGCAGTTTCGAGCGCCGAACTGCCTGAAGTGTTTTCCAGACCCTAGAAACTCCCCAAAACCGTTTTTAAACGAAAAGCATCTCGAAATGTCCTAAAACGCGCATCTGAAAATTTTCGTGCACAGGTGCCGTAGATGCACACGAAAATCCGTCCGGAGCCGTTTCGAGCGCCGAACTGCCTGAAGTGTTTTCCAGACCCTAGAAACTCCCCAAAACCGTTTTTAACAGAAAACCATCTCGAAATGTCCTAAAACGCGAATCTGAACATTTTCGTGCACAGGTGCCGTAGATGCGCACGAAAATCCGTCCGGAGCAGTTTCGAGCGCCGAACTGCCTGAATTGTTTTCCAGACCCTAGAAACTCCCCAAAACCGTTTTTAACAGAAAAGCATCTCGAAATGTCCTAAAACGCGCATCTGAACATTTTCGTGCACAGGTGCCGTTGATGCGCACGAAAATCCGTCCGGAGCAGTTTCGAGCGCCGAACTGCCTGAAGTGTTTTCCAGACCCTAGAAACTCCGCAAAACCGTTTTTAAACGAAAAGCATCTCGAAATGTCCTAAATCGCGCATCTGAAAATTTTCGTGCACAGGTGCCGTAGATGCACACGAAAATCCGTCCGGAGCCGTTTCGAGCGCCGAACTGCCTGAAGTGTTTTCCAGACCCTAGAAACTCCCCAAAACCGTTTTTAACAGAAAAGCATCTCGAAATGTCCTAAAACGCGCATCTGAACATTTTCGTGCACAGGTGCCGTAGATGCGCACGAAAATCCGTCCGGAGCAGTTTCGAGCGCCGAACTGCCTGAAGTGTTTTCTAGACCCTAGAAACTCCCCAAAACCGTTTTTAACAGAAAAGCATCTCGAAATGTCCTAAAACGCGCATCTGAACATTTTCGTGCACAGGTGCCGTTGATGCGCACGAAAATCCGTCCGGAGCAGTTTCGAGCGCCGAACTGCCTGAAGTGTTTTCCAGACCCTAGAAACTCCCCAAAACCGTTTTTAAACGAAAAGCATCTCGAAATGTCCTAAAACGCGCATCTGAAAATTTTCGTGCACAGGTGCCGTAGATGCACACGAAAATCCGTCCGGAGCCGTTTCGAGCGCCGAACTGCCTGAAGTGTTTTCCAGACCATAGAAACTCCCCAAAACCGTTTTTAACAGAAAAGCATCTCGAAATGTCCTAAAACGCGCATCTGAACATTTTCGTGCACAGGTGCCGTAGATGCGCACGAAAATCCGTCCGGAGCAGTTTCGAGCGCCGAACTGCCTGAAGTGTTTTCTAGACCCTAGAAACTCCCCAAAACCGTTTTTAACAGAAAAGCATCTCGAAATGTCCTAAAACGCGCATCTAAACATTTTCGTGCACAGGTGCCGTTGATACGCACGAAAATCCGACCGACCCAGTTTCGAGAGCCGAACTGCCTGAAGTGTTTTCCAGACCCTAGAAACTCCCCAAAACCGTTTTTAAACGAAAAGCATCTCGAAATGTCCTAAAACGCGCATCTGAAAATTTTCGTGCACAGGTGCCGTAGATGCACACGAAAATCCGTCCGGAGCCGTTTCGAGCGCCGAACTGCCTGAAGTGTTTTCCAGACCCTAGAAACTCCCCAAAACCGTTTTTAACAGAAAAGCATCTCGAAATGTCCTAAAACGCGCATCTGAACATTTTCGTGCACAGGTGCCGTTGATGCGCACGAAAATCCGTCCGGAGCAGTTTCGAGCGCCGAACTGCCTGAAGTGTTCTCCAGACCCTAGAAACTCCCCAAGACCGTTTTTAACAGAAAAGCATCTCGAAATGTCCTAAAACGCGCATCTGAACATTTTCGTGCACAGGTGCCGTAGATGCGCACGAAAATCCGTCCGGAGCAGTTTCGAGCGCCGAACTGCCTGAAGTGTTTTCCAGACCCTAGAAACTCCCCAAAACCGTTTTTAACAGAAAAGCATCTCGAAATGTCCAAAAACGCGAATCTGAACATTTTCGTGCACAGGTGCCGTAGATGCGCAGAAAATCCGTCCGGAGCCGTTTCGAGCGCCGAACTGCCTGAAGTGTTTTCCAGACCCAAGAAACTCCCTAAAACCGTTTTTAACAGAAAAGCATCTCGAAATGTCCTAAAACGCGCATCTGAACATTTTCGTGCACAGGTGCCGTAGATGCGCACGAAAATCCGTCCGGAGCAGTTTCGAGCGCCGAACTGCCTGAAGTGTTTTCCAGACCCTAGAAACTCCCCAAAACCGTTTTTAAACGAAAAGCGTCTCGAAATGTCCTAAAACGCGCATCTGAAAATTTTCGTGCACAGGTGCCGTAGATGCACACGAAAATCCGTCCGGAGCCGTTTCGAGCGCCGAACTGCCTGAAGTGTTTTCCAGACCCTAGAAACTCCCCAAAACCGTTTTTAACAGAAAAGCATCTCGAAATGTCCTAAAACGCGCATCTGAACATTTTCGTGCACAGGTGCCGTAGATGCGCACGAAAATCCGTCCGGAGCAGTTTCGAGCGCCGAACTGCCTGAAGTGTTTTCGAGACCCTAGAAACTCCCCAAAACCGTTTTTAACAGAAAAGCATCTCGAAATGTCCTAAAACGCGCATCTGAACATTTTCGTGCACAGGTACCGTTGATGCGCACGAAAATCCGTCCGGAGCAGTTTCGAGCGCCGAACTGCCTGAAGTGTTTTCCAGACCCTAGAAACTCCCCAAAACCGTTTTTAAACGAAAAGCATCTCGAAATGTCCTAAAACGCGCATCTGAAAATTTTCGTGCACAGGTGCCGTAGATGCACACGAAAATCCGTCCGGAGCCGTTTCGAGCGCCGAACTGCCTGAAGTGTTTTCCAGACCCTAGAAACTCCCCAAAACCGTTTTTAACATAAAAGCATCTCGAAATGTCCTAAAACGCGCATCTGAACATTTTCGTGCACAGGTGCCGTTGATGCGCACGAAAATCCGTCCGGAGCAGTTTCGAGCGCCGAACTGCCTGAAGTGTTTTCCAGACCCTAGAAACTCCCCAAAACCGTTTTTAAACGAAAAGCATCTCGAAATGTCCTAAAACGCGCATCTGAAAATTTTCGTGCACAGGTGCCGTAGATGCACACGAAAATCCGTCCGGAGCCGTTTCGAGCGCCAAACTGCCTGAAGTGTTTTCCAGACCCTAGAAACTCCCCAAAACCGTTTTTAACATAAAAGCATCTCGAAATGTCCTAAAACGCGCATCTGAACATTTTCGTGCACAGGTGCCGTTGATGCGCACGAAAATCCGTCCGGAGCAGTTTCGAGCGCCGAACTGCCTGAAGTGTTCTCCAGACCCTAGAAACTCCCCAAGACCGTTTTTAACAGAAAAGCATCTCGAAATGTCCTAAAACGCGCATCTGAACATTTTCGTGCACAGGTGCCGTAGATGCGCACGAAAATCCGTCCGGAGCAGTTTCGAGCGCCGAACTGCCTGAAGTGTTTTCCAGACCCTAGAAACTCCCCAAAACCGTTTTTAAACGCAAAGCATCTTGAAATGTCCTAAAACGCGCATCTGAACATTTTCGTGCACTGGTGCCGTTGATGCGCACGAAAATCCGTCCGGAGCCGTTTCGAGCGCCGAACTGCCTGAAGTGTTTTCCAGACCCTAGAAACTCCCTAAAACCGTTTCTAAACGAAAAGCATCTCGAAATGTCCTAAAACGCGCATCTGAACATTTTCGTGCACAGGTGCCGTTGATGCGCACGAAAATCCGTACGGAGCAGTTTCGAGCGCCGAACTGCCTGAAGTGTTTTCCAGACCCTAGAAACTCCCTAAAACCGTTTCTAAACGAAAAGCATCTCGAAATGTCCTAAAACGCGCATCTGAACATTTTCGTGCACAGGTGCCGTTGATGCGCACGAAAATCCGTCCGGAGCAGTTTCGAGAGCCGAACTGCCTGAAGTGTTTTCCAGACCCTAGAAACTCCCCAAAACCGTTTTTAACAGAAAAGCATCTCGAAATGTCCTAAAACGCGCATCTGAACATTTTCGTGCACTGGTACCGTTGATGCGCGCGAAAATCCGTCCGGAGCAGTTTCGAGCGCCGAACTGCCTGAAGTGTTTTCCAGACCCTAGAAACTCCCCAAAACCGTTTTTAAACGAAAAGCATCTCGAAATGTCCTAAAACGCGCATCTGAAAATTTTCGTGCACAGGTGCCGTAGATGCACACGAAAATCCGTCCGGAGCCGTTTCGAGCGCCGAACTGCCTGAAGTGTTTTCCAGACCCTAGAAACTCCCCAAAACCGTTTTTAACAGAAAACCATCTCGAAATGTCCTAAAACGCGAATCTGAACATTTTCGTGCACAGGTGCCGTAGATGCGCACGAAAATCCGTCCGGAGCAGTTTCGAGCGCCGAACTGCCTGAATTGTTTTCCAGACCCTAGAAACTCCCCAAAACCGTTTTTAACAGAAAAGCATCTCGAAATGTCCTAAAACGCGAATCTGAACATTTTCGTGCACAGGTGCCGTAGATGCGCAGAAAATCCGTCCGGAGCCGTTTCGAGCGCCGAACTGCCTGAAGTGTTTTCCAGACCCAAGAAACTCCCTAAAACCGTTTTTAACAGAAAAGCATCTCGAAATGTCCTAAAACGCGCATCTGAACATTTTCGTGCACAGGTGCCGTAGATGCGCACGAAAATCCGTCCGGAGCAGTTTCGAGCGCCGAACTGCCTGAAGTGTTTTCCAGACCCTAGAAACTCCCCAAAACCGTTTTTAACAGAAAAGCATCTCGAAATGTCCTAAAACGCGCATCTGAACATTTTCGTGCACAGGTGCCGTTGATGCGCACGAAAATCCGTCCGGAGCAGTTTCGAGCGCCGAACTGCCTAAAGTGTTTTCCAGACCCTAGAAACTCCCCAAAACCGTTTTTAACAGAAAAGCATCTCGAAATGTCCTAAAACGCGCATCTGAACATTTTCGTGCACAGGTGCCATTGATGCGCACGAAAATCCGTCCCGAGCAGTTTCGAGCGCCGAACTGCCTGAAGTGTTTTCCAGACCCTAGAAACTACCCAAAACCGTTTTTAAACGAAAAGCATCTCGAAATGTCCTAAAACGCGCATCTGAAAATTTTCGTGCACAGGTGCCATAGATGCACACGAAAATCCGTCCGGAGCCGTTTCGAGCGCCGAACTGCCTGAAGTGTTTTCCAGACCCTAGAAACTCCCCAAAACCGTTTTTAACAGAAAAGCATCTCGAAATGTCCTAAAACGCGCATCTGAACATTTTCGTGCACAGGTGCCGTAGATGCGCACGAAAATCCGTCCGGAGCAGTTTCGAGCGCCGAACTGCCTGAAGTGTTTTCCAGACCCTAGAAACTCCCCAAAACCGTTTTCAACAGAAAAGCATCTCGAAATGTCCTAAAACGCGCATCTGAACATTTTCGTGCACAGGTGCCGTAGATGCGCACGAAAATCCGTCCGGAGCAGTTTCGAGCGCCGAACTGCCTGAAGTGTTTTCCAGACCCTAGAAACTCCCCAAAACCGTTTTTAAACGAAAAGCGTCTCGAAATGTCCTAAAACGCGCATCTGAAAATTTTCGTGCACAGGTGCCGTAGATGCACACGAAAATCCGTCCGGAGCCGTTTCGAGCGCCGAACTGCCTGAAGTGTTTTCCAGACCCTAGAAACTCCCCAAAACCGTTTTTAACAGAAAAGCATCTCGAAATGTCCTAAAACGCGCATCTGAACATTTTCGTGCACAGGTGCCGTAGATGCGCACGAAAATCCGTCCGGAGCAGTTTCGAGCGCCGAACTGCCTGAAGTGTTTTCGAGACCCTAGAAACTCCCCAAAACCGTTTTTAACAGAAAAGCATCTCGAAATGTCCTAAAACGCGCATCTGAACATTTTCGTGCACAGGTACCGTTGATGCGCACGAAAATCCGTCCGGAGCAGTTTCGAGCGCCGAACTGCCTGAAGTGTTTTCCAGACCCTAGAAACTCCCCAAAACCGTTTTTAAACGAAAAGCATCTCGAAATGTCCTAAAACGCGCATCTGAAAATTTTCGTGCACAGGTGCCGTAGATGCACACGAAAATCCGTCCGGAGCCGTTTCGAGCGCCGAACTGCCTGAAGTGTTTTCCAGACCCTAGAAACTCCCCAAAACCGTTTTTAACATAAAAGCATCTCGAAATGTCCTAAAACGCGCATCTGAACATTTTCGTGCACAGGTGCCGTTGATGCGCACGAAAATCCGTCCGGAGCAGTTTCGAGCGCCGAACTGCCTGAAGTGTTTTCCAGACCCTAGAAACTCCCCAAAACCGTTTTTAAACGAAAAGCATCTCGAAATGTCCTAAAACGCGCATCTGAAAATTTTCGTGCACAGGTGCCGTAGATGCACACGAAAATCCGTCCGGAGCCGTTTCGAGCGCCGAACTGCCTGAAGTGTTTTCCAGACCCTAGAAACTCCCCAAAACCGTTTTTAACATAAAAGCATCTCGAAATGTCCTAAAACGCGCATCTGAACATTTTCGTGCACAGGTGCCGTTGATGCGCACGAAAATCCGTCCGGAGCAGTTTCGAGCGCCGAACTGCCTGAAGTGTTCTCCAGACCCTAGAAACTCCCCAAGACCGTTTTTAACAGAAAAGCATCTCGAAATGTCCTAAAACGCGCATCTGAACATTTTCGTGCACAGGTGCCGTAGATGCGCACGAAAATCCGTCCGGAGCAGTTTCGAGCGCCGAACTGCCTGAAGTGTTTTCCAGACCCTAGAAACTCCCCAAAACCGTTTTTAAACGCAAAGCATCTTGAAATGTCCTAAAACGCGCATCTGAACATTTTCGTGCACTGGTGCCGTTGATGCGCACGAAAATCCGTCCGGAGCCGTTTCGAGCGCCGAACTGCCTGAAGTGTTTTCCAGACCCTAGAAACTCCCTAAAACCGTTTCTAAACGAAAAGCATCTCGAAATGTCCTAAAACGCGCATCTGAACATTTTCGTGCACAGGTGCCGTTGATGCGCACGAAAATCCGTACGGAGCAGTTTCGAGCGCCGAACTGCCTGAAGTGTTTTCCAGACCCTAGAAACTCCCTAAAACCGTTTCTAAACGAAAAGCATCTCGAAATGTCCTAAAACGCGCATCTGAACATTTTCGTGCACAGGTGCCGTTGATGCGCACGAAAATCCGTCCGGAGCAGTTTCGAGAGCCGAACTGCCTGAAGTGTTTTCCAGACCCTAGAAACTCCCCAAAACCGTTTTTAACAGAAAAGCATCTCGAAATGTCCTAAAACGCGCATCTGAACATTTTCGTGCACTGGTACCGTTGATGCGCGCGAAAATCCGTCCGGAGCAGTTTCGAGCGCCGAACTGCCTGAAGTGTTTTCCAGACCCTAGAAACTCCCCAAAACCGTTTTTAAACGAAAAGCATCTCGAAATGTCCTAAAACGCGCATCTGAAAATTTTCGTGCACAGGTGCCGTAGATGCACACGAAAATCCGTCCGGAGCCGTTTCGAGCGCCGAACTGCCTGAAGTGTTATCCAGACCCTAGAAACTCCCCAAAACCGTTTTTAACAGAAAACCATCTCGAAATGTCCTAAAACGCGAATCTGAACATTTTCGTGCACAGGTGCCGTAGATGCGCACGAAAATCCGTCCGGAGCAGTTTCGAGCGCCGAACTGCCTGAATTGTTTTCCAGACCCTAGAAACTCCCCAAAACCGTTTTTAACAGAAAAGCATCTCGAAATGTCCTAAAACGCGCATCTGAACATTTTCGTGCACAGGTGCCGTTGATGCGCACGAAAATCCGTCCGGAGCAGTTTCGAGCGCCGAACTGCCTGAATTGTTTTCCAGACCCTAGAAACTCCCCAAAACCGTTTTTAACAGAAAAGCATCTCGAAATGTCCTAAAACGCGCATCTGAACATTTTCGTGCACAGGTGCCGTTGATGCGCACGAAAATCCGTCCGGAGCAGTTTCGAGCGCCGAACTGCCTGAAGTGTTTTCCAGACCCTAGAAACTCCCCAAAACCGTTTTTAACAGAAAAGCATCTCGAAATGTCCTAAAACGCGCATCTGAACATTTTCGTGCACAGGTGCCGTTGATGCGCACGAAAATCCGTCCGGAGCAGTTTCGAGCGCCGAACTGCCTGAAGTGTTTTCCAGACCCTAGAAACTCCCCAAAACCGTTTTTAAACGAAAAGCATCTCGAAATGTCCTAAAACGCGCATCTGAAAATTTTCGTGCACAGGTGCCGTAGATGCACACGAAAATCCGTCCGGAGCCGTTTCGAGCGCCAAACTGCCTGAAGTGTTTTCCAGACCCTAGAAACTCCCCAAAACCGTTTTTAACATAAAAGCATCTCGAAATGTCCTAAAACGCGCATCTGAACATTTTCGTGCACAGGTGCCGTTGATGCGCACGAAAATCCGTCCGGAGCAGTTTCGAGCGCCGAACTGCCTGAAGTGTTCTCCAGACCCTAGAAACTCCCCAAGACCGTTTTTAACAGAAAAGCATCTCGAAATGTCCTAAAACGCGCATCTGAACATTTTCGTGCACAGGTGCCGTAGATGCGCACGAAAATCCGTCCGGAGCAGTTTCGAGCGCCGAACTGCCTGAAGTGTTTTCCAGACCCTAGAAACTCCCCAAAACCGTTTTTAAACGCAAAGCATCTTGAAATGTCCTAAAACGCGCATCTGAACATTTTCGTGCACTGGTGCCGTTGATGCGCACGAAAATCCGTCCGGAGCCGTTTCGAGCGCCGAACTGCCTGAAGTGTTTTCCAGACCCTAGAAACTCCCTAAAACCGTTTCTAAACGAAAAGCATCTCGAAATGTCCTAAAACGCGCATCTGAACATTTTCGTGCACAGGTGCCGTTGATGCGCACGAAAATCCGTACGGAGCAGTTTCGAGCGCCGAACTGCCTGAAGTGTTTTCCAGACCCTAGAAACTCCCTAAAACCGTTTCTAAACGAAAAGCATCTCGAAATGTCCTAAAACGCGCATCTGAACATTTTCGTGCACAGGTGCCGTTGATGCGCACGAAAATCCGTCCGGAGCAGTTTCGAGAGCCGAACTGCCTGAAGTGTTTTCCAGACCCTAGAAACTCCCCAAAACCGTTTTTAACAGAAAAGCATCTCGAAATGTCCTAAAACGCGCATCTGAACATTTTCGTGCACTGGTACCGTTGATGCGCGCGAAAATCCGTCCGGAGCAGTTTCGAGCGCCGAACTGCCTGAAGTGTTTTCCAGACCCTAGAAACTCCCCAAAACCGTTTTTAAACGAAAAGCATCTCGAAATGTCCTAAAACGCGCATCTGAAAATTTTCGTGCACAGGTGCCGTAGATGCACACGAAAATCCGTCCGGAGCCGTTTCGAGCGCCGAACTGCCTGAAGTGTTTTCCAGACCCTAGAAACTCCCCAAAACCGTTTTTAACAGAAAACCATCTCGAAATGTCCTAAAACGCGAATCTGAACATTTTCGTGCACAGGTGCCGTAGATGCGCACGAAAATCCGTCCGGAGCAGTTTCGAGCGCCGAACTGCCTGAATTGTTTTCCAGACCCTAGAAACTCCCCAAAACCGTTTTTAACAGAAAAGCATCTCGAAATGTCCTAAAACGCGAATCTGAACATTTTCGTGCACAGGTGCCGTAGATGCGCAGAAAATCCGTCCGGAGCCGTTTCGAGCGCCGAACTGCCTGAAGTGTTTTCCAGACCCAAGAAACTCCCTAAAACCGTTTTTAACAGAAAAGCATCTCGAAATGTCCTAAAACGCGCATCTGAACATTTTCGTGCACAGGTGCCGTAGATGCGCACGAAAATCCGTCCGGAGCAGTTTCGAGCGCCGAACTGCCTGAAGTGTTTTCCAGACCCTAGAAACTCCCCAAAACCGTTTTTAACAGAAAAGCATCTCGAAATGTCCTAAAACGCGCATCTGAACATTTTCGTGCACAGGTGCCGTTGATGCGCACGAAAATCCGTCCGGAGCAGTTTCGAGCGCCGAACTGCCTAAAGTGTTTTCCAGACCCTAGAAACTCCCCAAAACCGTTTTTAACAGAAAAGCATCTCGAAATGTCCTAAAACGCGCATCTGAACATTTTCGTGCACAGGTGCCATTGATGCGCACGAAAATCCGTCCCGAGCAGTTTCGAGCGCCGAACTGCCTGAAGTGTTTTCCAGACCCTAGAAACTACCCAAAACCGTTTTTAAACGAAAAGCATCTCGAAATGTCCTAAAACGCGCATCTGAAAATTTTCGTGCACAGGTGCCATAGATGCACACGAAAATCCGTCCGGAGCCGTTTCGAGCGCCGAACTGCCTGAAGTGTTTTCCAGACCCTAGAAACTCCCCAAAACCGTTTTTAACAGAAAAGCATCTCGAAATGTCCTAAAACGCGCATCTGAACATTTTCGTGCACAGGTGCCGTAGATGCGCACGAAAATCCGTCCGGAGCAGTTTCGAGCGCCGAACTGCCTGAAGTGTTTTCCAGACCCTAGAAACTCCCCAAAACCGTTTTCAACAGAAAAGCATCTCGAAATGTCCTAAAACGCGCATCTGAACATTTTCGTGCACAGGTGCCGTAGATGCGCACGAAAATCCGTCCGGAGCAGTTTCGAGCGCCGAACTGCCTGAAGTGTTTTCCAGACCCTAGAAACTCCCCAAAACCGTTTTTAAACGAAAAGCGTCTCGAAATGTCCTAAAACGCGCATCTGAAAATTTTCGTGCACAGGTGCCGTAGATGCACACGAAAATCCGTCCGGAGCCGTTTCGAGCGCCGAACTGCCTGAAGTGTTTTCCAGACCCTAGAAACTCCCCAAAACCGTTTTTAACAGAAAAGCATCTCGAAATGTCCTAAAACGCGCATCTGAACATTTTCGTGCACAGGTGCCGTAGATGCGCACGAAAATCCGTCCGGAGCAGTTTCGAGCGCCGAACTGCCTGAAGTGTTTTCGAGACCCTAGAAACTCCCCAAAACCGTTTTTAACAGAAAAGCATCTCGAAATGTCCTAAAACGCGCATCTGAACATTTTCGTGCACATGTACCGTTGATGCGCACGAAAATCCGTCCGGAGCAGTTTCGAGCGCCGAACTGCCTGAAGTGTTTTCCAGACCCTAGAAACTCCCCAAAACCGTTTTTAAACGAAAAGCATCTCGAAATGTCCTAAAACGCGCATCTGAAAATTTTCGTGCACAGGTGCCGTAGATGCACACGAAAATCCGTCCGGAGCCGTTTCGAGCGCCGAACTGCCTGAAGTGTTTTCCAGACCCTAGAAACTCCCCAAAACCGTTTTTAACATAAAAGCATCTCGAAATGTCCTAAAACGCGCATCTGAACATTTTCGTGCACAGGTGCCGTTGATGCGCACGAAAATCCGTCCGGAGCAGTTTCGAGCGCCGAACTGCCTGAAGTGTTTTCCAGACCCTAGAAACTCCCCAAAACCGTTTTTAAACGAAAAGCATCTCGAAATGTCCTAAAACGCGCATCTGAAAATTTTCGTGCACAGGTGCCGTAGATGCACACGAAAATCCGTCCGGAGCCGTTTCGAGCGCCGAACTGCCTGAAGTGTTTTCCAGACCCTAGAAACTCCCCAAAACCGTTTTTAACATAAAAGCATCTCGAAATGTCCTAAAACGCGCATCTGAACATTTTCGTGCACAGGTGCCGTTGATGCGCACGAAAATCCGTCCGGAGCAGTTTCGAGCGCCGAACTGCCTGAAGTGTTCTCCAGACCCTAGAAACTCCCCAAGACCGTTTTTAACAGAAAAGCATCTCGAAATGTCCTAAAACGCGCATCTGAACATTTTCGTGCACAGGTGCCGTAGATGCGCACGAAAATCCGTCCGGAGCAGTTTCGAGCGCCGAACTGCCTGAAGTGTTTTCCAGACCCTAGAAACTCCCCAAAACCGTTTTTAAACGCAAAGCATCTTGAAATGTCCTAAAACGCGCATCTGAACATTTTCGTGCACTGGTGCCGTTGATGCGCACGAAAATCCGTCCGGAGCCGTTTCGAGCGCCGAACTGCCTGAAGTGTTTTCCAGACCCTAGAAACTCCCTAAAACCGTTTCTAAACGAAAAGCATCTCGAAATGTCCTAAAACGCGCATCTGAACATTTTCGTGCACAGGTGCCGTTGATGCGCACGAAAATCCGTACGGAGCAGTTTCGAGCGCCGAACTGCCTGAAGTGTTTTCCAGACCCTAGAAACTCCCTAAAACCGTTTCTAAACGAAAAGCATCTCGAAATGTCCTAAAACGCGCATCTGAACATTTTCGTGCACAGGTGCCGTTGATGCGCACGAAAATCCGTCCGGAGCAGTTTCGAGAGCCGAACTGCCTGAAGTGTTTTCCAGACCCTAGAAACTCCCCAAAACCGTTTTTAACAGAAAAGCATCTCGAAATGTCCTAAAACGCGCATCTGAACATTTTCGTGCACTGGTACCGTTGATGCGCGCGAAAATCCGTCCGGAGCAGTTTCGAGCGCCGAACTGCCTGAAGTGTTTTCCAGACCCTAGAAACTCCCCAAAACCGTTTTTAAACGAAAAGCATCTCGAAATGTCCTAAAACGCGCATCTGAAAATTTTCGTGCACAGGTGCCGTAGATGCACACGAAAATCCGTCCGGAGCCGTTTCGAGCGCCGAACTGCCTGAAGTGTTATCCAGACCCTAGAAACTCCCCAAAACCGTTTTTAACAGAAAACCATCTCGAAATGTCCTAAAACGCGAATCTGAACATTTTCGTGCACAGGTGCCGTAGATGCGCACGAAAATCCGTCCGGAGCAGTTTCGAGCGCCGAACTGCCTGAATTGTTTTCCAGACCCTAGAAACTCCCCAAAACCGTTTTTAACAGAAAAGCATCTCGAAATGTCCTAAAACGCGCATCTGAACATTTTCGTGCACAGGTGCCGTTGATGCGCACGAAAATCCGTCCGGAGCAGTTTCGAGCGCCGAACTGCCTGAATTGTTTTCCAGACCCTAGAAACTCCCCAAAACCGTTTTTAACAGAAAAGCATCTCGAAATGTCCTAAAACGCGCATCTGAACATTTTCGTGCACAGGTGCCGTTGATGCGCACGAAAATCCGTCCGGAGCAGTTTCGAGCGCCGAACTGCCTGAAGTGTTTTCCAGACCCTAGAAACTCCCCAAAACCGTTTTTAACAGAAAAGCATCTCGAAATGTCCTAAAACGCGCATCTGAACATTTTCGTGCACAGGTGCCGTTGATGCGCACGAAAATCCGTCCGGAGCAGTTTCGAGCGCCGAACTGCCTGAAGTGTTTTCCAGACCCGAGAAACTCCCTAAAACCGTTTCTAAACGAAAAGCATCTCGAAATGTCCTAAAACGCGCATCTGAACATTTTCGTGCACAGGTGCCGTTGATGCGCACGAAAATCCGTCCGGAGCAGTTTCGAGAGCCGAACTGCCTGAAGTGTTTTCCAGACCCTAGAGACTCCCCAAAACCGTTTTTAACAGAAAAGCATCTCGAAATGTCCTAAAACGCGCATCTGAACATTTTCGTGCACAGGTGCCGTAGATGCGCACGAAAATCCGTCCGGAGCAGTTTCGAGCGCCGAACTGCCTGAAGTGTTTTCTAGACCCTAGAAACTCCCCAAAACCGTTTTTAACAGAAAAGCATCTCGAAATGTCCTAAAACGCGCATCTGAACATTTTCGTGCACAGGTGCCGTTGATGCGCACGAAAATCCGTCCGGAGCAGTTTCGAGCGCCGAACTGCCTGAAGTGTTTTCCAGACCCTAGAAACTCCCCAAAACCGTTTTTAAACGAAAAGCATCTCGAAATGTCCTAAAACGCGCATCTGAAAATTTTCGTGCACAGGTGCTGTAGATGCACACGAAAATCCGTCCGGAGCCGTTTCGAGCGCCGCACTGCCTGAAGTGTTTTCCAGACCCTAGAAACTCCCCAAAACCGTTTTTAACAGAAAAGCATCTCGAAATGTCCTAAAACGCGCATCTGAACATTTTCGTGCACAGGTGCCGTTGATGCGCACGAAAATCCGTCCGGAGCAGTTTCGAGCGCCGAACTGCCTGAAGTGTTCTCCAGACCCTAGAAACTCCCCAAGACCGTTTTTAACAGAAAAGCATCTCGAAATGTCCTAAAACGCGCATCTGAACATTTTCGTGCACAGGTGCCGTAGATGCGCACGAAAATCCGTCCGGAGCAGTTTCGAGCGCCGAACTGCCTGAAGTGTTTTCCAGACCCTAGAAACTCCCCAAAACCGTTTTTAACAGAAAAGCATCTCGAAATGTCCTAAAACGCGAATCTGAACATTTTCGTGCACAGGTGCCGTAGATGCGCAGAAAATCCGTCCGGAGCCGTTTCGAGCGCCGAACTGCCTGAAGTGTTTTCCAGACCCAAGAAACTCCATAAAACCGTTTTTAACAGAAAAGCATCTCGAAATGTCCTAAAACGCGCATCTGAACATTTTCGTGCACAGGTGCCGTAGATGCGCACGAAAATCCGTCCGGAGCAGTTTCGAGCGCCGAACTGCCTGAAGTGTTTTCCAGACCCTAGAAACTCCCCAAAACCGTTTTTAACAGAAAAGCATCTCGAAATGTCCTAAAACGCGCATCTGAACATTTTCGTGCACAGGTGCCGTAGATGCGCACGGAAATCCGTCCGGAGCAGTTTCGAGCGCCGAACTGCCTGAAGTGTTTTCTAGACCCTAGAAACTCCCCAAAACCGTTTTTAACAGAAAAGCATCTCGAAATGTCCTAAAACGCGCATCTGAACATTTTCGTGCACACGTGCCGTTGATGCGCACGAAAATCCGTCCGGAGCAGTTTCGAGCGCCGAACTGCCTGAAGTGTTTTCCAGACCCTAGAAACTCCCCAAAACCGTTTTTAAACGAAAAGCATCTCGAAATGTCCTAAAACGCGCATCTGAAAATTTTCGTGCACAGGTGCCGTAGATGCACACGAAAATCCGTCCGGAGCCGTTTCGAGCGCCGAACTGCCTGAAGTGTTTTCCAGACCATAGAAACTCCCCAAAACCGTTTTTAACAGAAAAGCATCTCGAAATGTCCTAAAACGCGCATCTGAACATTTTCGTGCACAGGTGCCGTAGATGCGCACGAAAATCCGTCCGGAGCAGTTTCGAGCGCCGAACTGCCTGAAGTGTTTTCTAGACCCTAGAAACTCCCCAAAACCGTTTTTAACAGAAAAGCATCTCGAAATGTCCTAAAACGCGCATCTAAACATTTTCGTGCACAGGTGCCGTTGATACGCACGAAAATCCGACCGACCCAGTTTCGAGAGCCGAACTGCCTGAAGTGTTTTCCAGACCCTAGAAACTCCCCAAAACCGTTTTTAAACGAAAAGCATCTCGAAATGTCCTAAAACGCGCATCTGAAAATTTTCGTGCACAGGTGCCGTAGATGCACACGAAAATCCGTCCGGAGCCGTTTCGAGCGCCGAACTGCCTGAAGTGTTTTCCAGACCCTAGAAACTCCCCAAAACCGTTTTTAACAGAAAAGCATCTCGAAATGTCCTAAAACGCGCATCTGAACATTTTCGTGCACAGGTGCCGTTGATGCGCACGAAAATCCGTCCGGAGCAGTTTCGAGCGCCGAACTGCCTGAAGTGTTCTCCAGACCCTAGAAACTCCCCAAGACCGTTTTTAACAGAAAAGCATCTCGAAATGTCCTAAAACGCGCATCTGAACATTTTCGTGCACAGGTGCCGTAGATGCGCACGAAAATCCGTCCGGAGCAGTTTCGAGCGCCGAACTGCCTGAAGTGTTTTCCAGACCCTAGAAACTCCCCAAAACCGTTTTTAACAGAAAAGCATCTCGAAATGTCCAAAAACGCGAATCTGAACATTTTCGTGCACAGGTGCCGTAGATGCGCAGAAAATCCGTCCGGAGCCGTTTCGAGCGCCGAACTGCCTGAAGTGTTTTCCAGACCCAAGAAACTCCCTAAAACCGTTTTTAACAGAAAAGCATCTCGAAATGTCCTAAAACGCGCATCTGAACATTTTCGTGCACAGGTGCCGTAGATGCGCACGAAAATCCGTCCGGAGCAGTTTCGAGCGCCGAACTGCCTGAAGTGTTTTCCAGACCCTAGAAACTCCCCAAAACCGTTTTTAAACGAAAAGCGTCTCGAAATGTCCTAAAACGCGCATCTGAAAATTTTCGTGCACAGGTGCCGTAGATGCACACGAAAATCCGTCCGGAGCCGTTTCGAGCGCCGAACTGCCTGAAGTGTTTTCCAGACCCTAGAAACTCCCCAAAACCGTTTTTAACAGAAAAGCATCTCGAAATGTCCTAAAACGCGCATCTGAACATTTTCGTGCACAGGTGCCGTAGATGCGCACGAAAATCCGTCCGGAGCAGTTTCGAGCGCCGAACTGCCTGAAGTGTTTTCGAGACCCTAGAAACTCCCCAAAACCGTTTTTAACAGAAAAGCATCTCGAAATGTCCTAAAACGCGCATCTGAACATTTTCGTGCACAGGTACCGTTGATGCGCACGAAAATCCGTCCGGAGCAGTTTCGAGCGCCGAACTGCCTGAAGTGTTTTCCAGACCCTAGAAACTCCCCAAAACCGTTTTTAAACGAAAAGCATCTCGAAATGTCCTAAAACGCGCATCTGAAAATTTTCGTGCACAGGTGCCGTAGATGCACACGAAAATCCGTCCGGAGCCGTTTCGAGCGCCGAACTGCCTGAAGTGTTTTCCAGACCCTAGAAACTCCCCAAAACCGTTTTTAACATAAAAGCATCTCGAAATGTCCTAAAACGCGCATCTGAACATTTTCGTGCACAGGTGCCGTTGATGCGCACGAAAATCCGTCCGGAGCAGTTTCGAGCGCCGAACTGCCTGAAGTGTTTTCCAGACCCTAGAAACTCCCCAAAACCGTTTTTAAACGAAAAGCATCTCGAAATGTCCTAAAACGCGCATCTGAAAATTTTCGTGCACAGGTGCCGTAGATGCACACGAAAATCCGTCCGGAGCCGTTTCGAGCGCCAAACTGCCTGAAGTGTTTTCCAGACCCTAGAAACTCCCCAAAACCGTTTTAACATAAAAGCATCTCGAAATGTCCTAAAACGCGCATCTGAACATTTTCGTGCACAGGTGCCGTTGATGCGCACGAAAATCCGTCCGGAGCAGTTTCGAGCGCCGAACTGCCTGAAGTGTTCTCCAGACCCTAGAAACTCCCCAAGACCGTTTTTAACAGAAAAGCATCTCGAAATGTCCTAAAACGCGCATCTGAACATTTTCGTGCACAGGTGCCGTAGATGCGCACGAAAATCCGTCCGGAGCAGTTTCGAGCGCCGAACTGCCTGAAGTGTTTTCCAGACCCTAGAAACTCCCCAAAACCGTTTTTAAACGCAAAGCATCTTGAAATGTCCTAAAACGCGCATCTGAACATTTTCGTGCACTGGTGCCGTTGATGCGCACGAAAATCCGTCCGGAGCCGTTTCGAGCGCCGAACTGCCTGAAGTGTTTTCCAGACCCTAGAAACTCCCTAAAACCGTTTCTAAACGAAAAGCATCTCGAAATGTCCTAAAACGCGCATCTGAACATTTTCGTGCACAGGTGCCGTTGATGCGCACGAAAATCCGTACGGAGCAGTTTCGAGCGCCGAACTGCCTGAAGTGTTTTCCAGACCCTAGAAACTCCCTAAAACCGTTTCTAAACGAAAAGCATCTCGAAATGTCCTAAAACGCGCATCTGAACATTTTCGTGCACAGGTGCCGTTGATGCGCACGAAAATCCGTCCGGAGCAGTTTCGAGAGCCGAACTGCCTGAAGTGTTTTCCAGACCCTAGAAACTCCCCAAAACCGTTTTTAACAGAAAAGCATCTCGAAATGTCCTAAAACGCGCATCTGAACATTTTCGTGCACTGGTACCGTTGATGCGCGCGAAAATCCGTCCGGAGCAGTTTCGAGCGCCGAACTGCCTGAAGTGTTTTCCAGACCCTAGAAACTCCCCAAAACCGTTTTTAAACGAAAAGCATCTCGAAATGTCCTAAAACGCGCATCTGAAAATTTTCGTGCACAGGTGCCGTAGATGCACACGAAAATCCGTCCGGAGCCGTTTCGAGCGCCGAACTGCCTGAAGTGTTTTCCAGACCCTAGAAACTCCCCAAAACCGTTTTTAACAGAAAACCATCTCGAAATGTCCTAAAACGCGAATCTGAACATTTTCGTGCACAGGTGCCGTAGATGCGCACGAAAATCCGTCCGGAGCAGTTTCGAGCGCCGAACTGCCTGAATTGTTTTCCAGACCCTAGAAACTCCCCAAAACCGTTTTTAACAGAAAAGCATCTCGAAATGTCCTAAAACGCGAATCTGAACATTTTCGTGCACAGGTGCCGTAGATGCGCAGAAAATCCGTCCGGAGCCGTTTCGAGCGCCGAACTGCCTGAAGTGTTTTCCAGACCCAAGAAACTCCCTAAAACCGTTTTTAACAGAAAAGCATCTCGAAATGTCCTAAAACGCGCATCTGAACATTTTCGTGCACAGGTGCCGTAGATGCGCACGAAAATCCGTCCGGAGCAGTTTCGAGCGCCGAACTGCCTGAAGTGTTTTCCAGACCCTAGAAACTCCCCAAAACCGTTTTTAACAGAAAAGCATCTCGAAATGTCCTAAAACGCGCATCTGAACATTTTCGTGCACAGGTGCCGTTGATGCGCACGAAAATCCGTCCGGAGCAGTTTCGAGCGCCGAACTGCCTAAAGTGTTTTCCAGACCCTAGAAACTCCCCAAAACCGTTTTTAACAGAAAAGCATCTCGAAATGTCCTAAAACGCGCATCTGAACATTTTCGTGCACAGGTGCCATTGATGCGCACGAAAATCCGTCCCGAGCAGTTTCGAGCGCCGAACTGCCTGAAGTGTTTTCCAGACCCTAGAAACTACCCAAAACCGTTTTTAAACGAAAAGCATCTCGAAATGTCCTAAAACGCGCATCTGAAAATTTTCGTGCACAGGTGCCATAGATGCACACGAAAATCCGTCCGGAGCCGTTTCGAGCGCCGAACTGCCTGAAGTGTTTTCCAGACCCTAGAAACTCCCCAAAACCGTTTTTAACAGAAAAGCATCTCGAAATGTCCTAAAACGCGCATCTGAACATTTTCGTGCACAGGTGCCGTAGATGCGCACGAAAATCCGTCCGGAGCAGTTTCGAGCGCCGAACTGCCTGAAGTGTTTTCCAGACCCTAGAAACTCCCCAAAACCGTTTTCAACAGAAAAGCATCTCGAAATGTCCTAAAACGCGCATCTGAACATTTTCGTGCACAGGTGCCGTAGATGCGCACGAAAATCCGTCCGGAGCAGTTTCGAGCGCCGAACTGCCTGAAGTGTTTTCCAGACCCTAGAAACTCCCCAAAACCGTTTTTAAACGAAAAGCGTCTCGAAATGTCCTAAAACGCGCATCTGAAAATTTTCGTGCACAGGTGCCGTAGATGCACACGAAAATCCGTCCGGAGCCGTTTCGAGCGCCGAACTGCCTGAAGTGTTTTCCAGACCCTAGAAACTCCCCAAAACCGTTTTTAACAGAAAAGCATCTCGAAATGTCCTAAAACGCGCATCTGAACATTTTCGTGCACAGGTGCCGTAGATGCGCACGAAAATCCGTCCGGAGCAGTTTCGAGCGCCGAACTGCCTGAAGTGTTTTCGAGACCCTAGAAACTCCCCAAAACCGTTTTTAACAGAAAAGCATCTCGAAATGTCCTAAAACGCGCATCTGAACATTTTCGTGCACAGGTACCGTTGATGCGCACGAAAATCCGTCCGGAGCAGTTTCGAGCGCCGAACTGCCTGAAGTGTTTTCCAGACCCTAGAAACTCCCCAAAACCGTTTTTAAACGAAAAGCATCTCGAAATGTCCTAAAACGCGCATCTGAAAATTTTCGTGCACAGGTGCCGTAGATGCACACGAAAATCCGTCCGGAGCCGTTTCGAGCGCCGAACTGCCTGAAGTGTTTTCCAGACCCTAGAAACTCCCCAAAACCGTTTTTAACATAAAAGCATCTCGAAATGTCCTAAAACGCGCATCTGAACATTTTCGTGCACAGGTGCCGTTGATGCGCACGAAAATCCGTCCGGAGCAGTTTCGAGCGCCGAACTGCCTGAAGTGTTTTCCAGACCCTAGAAACTCCCCAAAACCGTTTTTAAACGAAAAGCATCTCGAAATGTCCTAAAACGCGCATCTGAAAATTTTCGTGCACAGGTGCCGTAGATGCACACGAAAATCCGTCCGGAGCCGTTTCGAGCGCCGAACTGCCTGAAGTGTTTTCCAGACCCTAGAAACTCCCCAAAACCGTTTTTAACATAAAAGCATCTCGAAATGTCCTAAAACGCGCATCTGAACATTTTCGTGCACAGGTGCCGTTGATGCGCACGAAAATCCGTCCGGAGCAGTTTCGAGCGCCGAACTGCCTGAAGTGTTCTCCAGACCCTAGAAACTCCCCAAGACCGTTTTTAACAGAAAAGCATCTCGAAATGTCCTAAAACGCGCATCTGAACATTTTCGTGCACAGGTGCCGTAGATGCGCACGAAAATCCGTCCGGAGCAGTTTCGAGCGCCGAACTGCCTGAAGTGTTTTCCAGACCCTAGAAACTCCCCAAAACCGTTTTTAAACGCAAAGCATCTTGAAATGTCCTAAAACGCGCATCTGAACATTTTCGTGCACTGGTGCCGTTGATGCGCACGAAAATCCGTCCGGAGCCGTTTCGAGCGCCGAACTGCCTGAAGTGTTTTCCAGACCCTAGAAACTCCCTAAAACCGTTTCTAAACGAAAAGCATCTCGAAATGTCCTAAAACGCGCATCTGAACATTTTCGTGCACAGGTGCCGTTGATGCGCACGAAAATCCGTACGGAGCAGTTTCGAGCGCCGAACTGCCTGAAGTGTTTTCCAGACCCTAGAAACTCCCTAAAACCGTTTCTAAACGAAAAGCATCTCGAAATGTCCTAAAACGCGCATCTGAACATTTTCGTGCACAGGTGCCGTTGATGCGCACGAAAATCCGTCCGGAGCAGTTTCGAGAGCCGAACTGCCTGAAGTGTTTTCCAGACCCTAGAAACTCCCCAAAACCGTTTTTAACAGAAAAGCATCTCGAAATGTCCTAAAACGCGCATCTGAACATTTTCGTGCACTGGTACCGTTGATGCGCGCGAAAATCCGTCCGGAGCAGTTTCGAGCGCCGAACTGCCTGAAGTGTTTTCCAGACCCTAGAAACTCCCCAAAACCGTTTTTAAACGAAAAGCATCTCGAAATGTCCTAAAACGCGCATCTGAAAATTTTCGTGCACAGGTGCCGTAGATGCACACGAAAATCCGTCCGGAGCCGTTTCGAGCGCCGAACTGCCTGAAGTGTTTTCCAGACCCTAGAAACTCCCCAAAACCGTTTTTAACAGAAAACCATCTCGAAATGTCCTAAAACGCGAATCTGAACATTTTCGTGCACAGGTGCCGTAGATGCGCACGAAAATCCGTCCGGAGCAGTTTCGAGCGCCGAACTGCCTGAATTGTTTTCCAGACCCTAGAAACTCCCCAAAACCGTTTTTAACAGAAAAGCATCTCGAAATGTCCTAAAACGCGCATCTGAACATTTTCGTGCACAGGTGCCGTTGATGCGCACGAAAATCCGTCCGGAGCAGTTTCGAGCGCCGAACTGCCTGAAGTGTTTTCCAGACCCTAGAAACTCCCCAAAACCGTTTTTAACAGAAAAGCATCTCGAAATGTCCTAAAACGCGCATCTGAACATTTTCGTGCACAGGTGCCGTTGATGCGCACGAAAATCCGTCCGGAGCAGTTTCGAGCGCCGAACTGCCTGAATTGTTTTCCAGACCCTAGAAACTCCCCAAAACCGTTTTTAACAGAAAAGCATCTCGAAATGTCCTAAAACGCGCATCTGAACATTTTCGTGCACAGGTGCCGTTGATGCGCACGAAAATCCGTCCGGAGCAGTTTCGAGCGCCGAACTGCCTGAAGTGTTTTCCAGACCCTAGAAACTCCCCAAAACCGTTTTTAACAGAAAAGCATCTCGAAATGTCCTAAAACGCGCATCTGAACATTTTCGTGCACAGGTGCCGTTGATGCGCACGAAAATCATTCCGGAGCAGTTTCGAGCGCCGAACTGCCTGAAGTGTTTTCCAGACCCGAGAAACTCCCTAAAACCGTTTCTAAACGAAAAGCATCTCGAAATGTCCTAAAACGCGCATCTGAACATTTTCGTGCACAGGTGCCGTTGATGCGCACGAAAATCCGTCCGGAGCAGTTTCGAGAGCCGAACTGCCTGAAGTGTTTTCCAGACCCTAGAGACTCCCCAAAACCGTTTTTAACAGAAAAGCATCTCGAAATGTCCTAAAACGCGCATCTGAACATTTTCGTGCACAGGTGCCGTAGATGCGCACGAAAATCCGTCCGGAGCAGTTTCGAGCGCCGAACTGCCTGAAGTGTTTTCTAGACCCTAGAAACTCCCCAAAACCGTTTTTAACAGAAAAGCATCTCGAAATGTCCTAAAACGCGCATCTGAACATTTTCGTGCACAGGTGCCGTTGATGCGCACGAAAATCCGTCCGGAGCAGTTTCGAGCGCCGAACTGCCTGAAGTGTTTTCCAGACCCTAGAAACTCCCCAAAACCGTTTTTAAACGAAAAGCATCTCGAAATGTCCTAAAACGCGCATCTGAAAATTTTCGTGCACAGGTGCTGTAGATGCACACGAAAATCCGTCCGGAGCCGTTTCGAGCGCCGCACTGCCTGAAGTGTTTTCCAGACCCTAGAAACTCCCCAAAACCGTTTTTAACAGAAAAGCATCTCGAAATGTCCTAAAACGCGCATCTGAACATTTTCGTGCACAGGTGCCGTTGATGCGCACGAAAATCCGTCCGGAGCAGTTTCGAGCGCCGAACTGCCTGAAGTGTTCTCCAGACCCTAGAAACTCCCCAAGACCGTTTTTAACAGAAAAGCATCTCGAAATGTCCTAAAACGCGCATCTGAACATTTTCGTGCACAGGTGCCGTAGATGCGCACGAAAATCCGTCCGGAGCAGTTTCGAGCGCCGAACTGCCTGAAGTGTTTTCCAGACCCTAGAAACTCCCCAAAACCGTTTTTAACAGAAAAGCATCTCGAAATGTCCTAAAACGCGAATCTGAACATTTTCGTGCACAGGTGCCGTAGATGCGCAGAAAATCCGTCCGGAGCCGTTTCGAGCGCCGAACTGCCTGAAGTGTTTTCCAGACCCAAGAAACTCCATAAAACCGTTTTTAACAGAAAAGCATCTCGAAATGTCCTAAAACGCGCATCTGAACATTTTCGTGCACAGGTGCCGTAGATGCGCACGAAAATCCGTCCGGAGCAGTTTCGAGCGCCGAACTGCCTGAAGTGTTTTCCAGACCCTAGAAACTCCCCAAAACCGTTTTTAAACGAAAAGCATCTCGAAATGTCCTAAAACGCGCATCTGAAAATTTTCGTGCACAGGTGCCGTAGATGCACACGAAAATCCGTCCGGAGCCGTTTCGAGCGCCGAACTGCCTGAAGTGTTTTCCAGACCCTAGAAACTCCCCAAAACCGTTTTTAACATAAAAGCATCTCGAAATGTCCTAAAACGCGCATCTGAACATTTTCGTGCACAGGTGCCGTTGATGCGCACGAAAATCCGTCCGGAGCAGTTTCGAGCGCCGAACTGCCTGAAGTGTTCTCCAGACCCTAGAAACTCCCCAAGACCGTTTTTAACAGAAAAGCATCTCGAAATGTCCTAAAACGCGCATCTGAACATTTTCGTGCACAGGTGCCGTAGATGCGCACGAAAATCCGTCCGGAGCAGTTTCGAGCGCCGAACTGCCTGAAGTGTTTTCCAGACCCTAGAAACTCCCCAAAACCGTTTTTAAACGCAAAGCATCTTGAAATGTCCTAAAACGCGCATCTGAACATTTTCGTGCACTGGTGCCGTTGATGCGCACGAAAATCCGTCCGGAGCCGTTTCGAGCGCCGAACTGCCTGAAGTGTTTTCCAGACCCTAGAAACTCCCTAAAACCGTTTCTAAACGAAAAGCATCTCGAAATGTCCTAAAACGCGCATCTGAACATTTTCGTGCACAGGTGCCGTTGATGCGCACGAAAATCCGTACGGAGCAGTTTCGAGCGCCGAACTGCCTGAAGTGTTTTCCAGACCCTAGAAACTCCCTAAAACCGTTTCTAAACGAAAAGCATCTCGAAATGTCCTAAAACGCGCATCTGAACATTTTCGTGCACAGGTGCCGTTGATGCGCACGAAAATCCGTCCGGAGCAGTTTCGAGAGCCGAACTGCCTGAAGTGTTTTCCAGACCCTAGAAACTCCCCAAAACCGTTTTTAACAGAAAAGCATCTCGAAATGTCCTAAAACGCGCATCTGAACATTTTCGTGCACTGGTACCGTTGATGCGCGCGAAAATCCGTCCGGAGCAGTTTCGAGCGCCGAACTGCCTGAAGTGTTTTCCAGACCCTAGAAACTCCCCAAAACCGTTTTTAAACGAAAAGCATCTCGAAATGTCCTAAAACGCGCATCTGAAAATTTTCGTGCACAGGTGCCGTAGATGCACACGAAAATCCGTCCGGAGCCGTTTCGAGCGCCGAACTGCCTGAAGTGTTTTCCAGACCCTAGAAACTCCCCAAAACCGTTTTTAACAGAAAACCATCTCGAAATGTCCTAAAACGCGAATCTGAACATTTTCGTGCACAGGTGCCGTAGATGCGCACGAAAATCCGTCCGGAGCAGTTTCGAGCGCCGAACTGCCTGAATTGTTTTCCAGACCCTAGAAACTCCCCAAAACCGTTTTTAACAGAAAAGCATCTCGAAATGTCCTAAAACGCGCATCTGAACATTTTCGTGCACAGGTGCCGTTGATGCGCACGAAAATCCGTCCGGAGCAGTTTCGAGCGCCGAACTGCCTGAATTGTTTTCCAGACCCTAGAAACTCCCCAAAACCGTTTTTAACAGAAAAGCATCTCGAAATGTCCTAAAACGCGCATCTGAACATTTTCGTGCACAGGTGCCGTTGATGCGCACGAAAATCCGTCCGGAGCAGTTTCGAGCGCCGAACTGCCTGAAGTGTTTTCCAGACCCTAGAAACTCCCCAAAACCGTTTTTAACAGAAAAGCATCTCGAAATGTCCTAAAACGCGCATCTGAACATTTTCGTGCACAGGTGCCGTTGATGCGCACGAAAATCCGTCCGGAGCAGTTTCGAGCGCCGAACTGCCTGAAGTGTTTTCCAGACCCGAGAAACTCCCTAAAACCGTTTCTAAACGAAAAGCATCTCGAAATGTCCTAAAACGCGCATCTGAACATTTTCGTGCACAGGTGCCGTTGATGCGCACGAAAATCCGTCCGGAGCAGTTTTGAGAGCCGAACTGCCTGAAGTGTTTTCCAGACCCTAGAGACTCCCCAAAACCGTTTTTAACAGAAAAGCATCTCGAAATGTCCTAAAACGCGCATCTGAACATTTTCGTGCACAGGTGCCGTAGATGCGCACGAAAATCCGTCCGGAGCAGTTTCGAGCGCCGAACTGCCTGAAGTGTTTTCTAGACCCTAGAAACTCCCCAAAACCGTTTTTAACAGAAAAGCATCTCGAAATGTCCTAAAACGCGCATCTGAACATTTTCGTGCACAGGTGCCGTTGATGCGCACGAAAATCCGTCCGGAGCAGTTTCGAGCGCCGAACTGCCTGAAGTGTTTTCCAGACCCTAGAAACTCCCCAAAACCGTTTTTAAACGAAAAGCATCTCGAAATGTCCTAAAACGCGCATCTGAAAATTTTCGTGCACAGGTGCTGTAGATGCACACGAAAATCCGTCCGGAGCCGTTTCGAGCGCCGCACTGCCTGAAGTGTTTTCCAGACCCTAGAAACTCCCCAAAACCGTTTTTAACAGAAAAGCATCTCGAAATGTCCTAAAACGCGCATCTGAACATTTTCGTGCACAGGTGCCGTTGATGCGCACGAAAATCCGTCCGGAGCAGTTTCGAGCGCCGAACTGCCTGAAGTGTTCTCCAGACCCTAGAAACTCCCCAAGACCGTTTTTAACAGAAAAGCATCTCGAAATGTCCTAAAACGCGCATCTGAACATTTTCGTGCACAGGTGCCGTAGATGCGCACGAAAATCCGTCCGGAGCAGTTTCGAGCGCCGAACTGCCTGAAGTGTTTTCCAGACCCTAGAAACTCCCCAAAACCGTTTTTAACAGAAAAGCATCTCGAAATGTCCTAAAACGCGAATCTGAACATTTTCGTGCACAGGTGCCGTAGATGCGCAGAAAATCCGTCCGGAGCCGTTTCGAGCGCCGAACTGCCTGAAGTGTTTTCCAGACCCAAGAAACTCCATAAAACCGTTTTTAACAGAAAAGCATCTCGAAATGTCCTAAAACGCGCATCTGAACATTTTCGTGCACAGGTGCCGTAGATGCGCACGAAAATCCGTCCGGAGCAGTTTCGAGCGCCGAACTGCCTGAAGTGTTTTCCAGACCCTAGAAACTCCCCAAAACCGTTTTTAACAGAAAAGCATCTCGAAATGTCCTAAAACGCGCATCTGAACATTTTCGTGCACAGGTGCCGTAGATGCGCACGGAAATCCGTCCGGAGCAGTTTCGAGCGCCGAACTGCCTGAAGTGTTTTCTAGACCCTAGAAACTCCCCAAAACCGTTTTTAACAGAAAAGCATCTCGAAATGTCCTAAAACGCGCATCTGAACATTTTCGTGCACAAGTGCCGTTGATGCGCACGAAAATCCGTCCGGAGCAGTTTCGAGCGCCGAACTGCCTGAAGTGTTTTCCAGACCCTAGAAACTCCCCAAAACCGTTTTTAAACGAAAAGCATCTCGAAATGTCCTAAAACGCGCATCTGAAAATTTTCGTGCACAGGTGCCGTAGATGCACACGAAAATCCGTCCGGAGCCGTTTCGAGCGCCGAACTGCCTGAAGTGTTTTCCAGACCCTAGAAACTCCCCAAAACCGTTTTTAATAGAAAAGCATCTCGAAATGTCCTAAAACGCGCATCTGAACATTTTCGTGCACAGGTGCCGTAGATGCGCACGAAAATCCGTCCGGAGCAGTTTCGAGCGCCGAACTGCCTGAAGTGTTTTCTAGACCCTAGAAACTCCCCAAAACCGTTTTTAACAGAAAAGCATCTCGAAATGTCCTAAAACGCGCATCTAAACATTTTCGTGCACAGGTGCCGTTGATGCGCACGAAAATCCGTCCGGAGCAGTTTCGAGAGCCGAACTGCCTGAAGTGTTTTCCAGACCCTAGAAACTCCCCAAAACCGTTTTTAAACGAAAAGCATCTCGAAATGTCCTAAAACGCGTATCTGAAAATTTTCGTGCACAGGTGCCGTAGATGCACACGAAAATCCGTCCGGAGCCGTTTCGAGCGCCGAACTGCCTGAAGTGTTTTCCAGACCCTAGAAACTCCCCAAAACCGTTTTTAACAGAAAAGCATCTCGAAATGTCCTAAAACGCGCATCTGAACATTTTCGTGCACAGGTGCCGTTGATGCGCACGAAAATCCGCCCGGAGCAGTTTCGAGCGCCGAACTGCCTGAAGTGTTCTCCAGACCCTAGAAACTCCCCAAGACCGTTTTTAACAGAAAAGCATCTCGAAATGTCCTAAAACGCGCATCTGAACATTTTCGTGCACAGGTGCCGTAGATGCGCACGAAAATCCGTCCGGAGCAGTTTTGAGCGCCGAACTGCCTGAAGTGTTTTCCAGACCCTAGAAACTCCCCAAAACCGTTTTTAACAGAAAAGCATCTCGAAATGTCCTAAAACGCGAATCTGAACATTTTCGTGCACAGGTGCCGTAGATGCGCAGAAAATCCGTCCGGAGCCGTTTCGAGCGCCGAACTGCCTGAAGTGTTTTCCAGACCCAAGAAACTCCCTAAAACCGTTTTTAACAGAAAAGCATCTCGAAATGTCCTAAAACGCGCATCTGAACATTTTCGTGCACAGGTGCCGTAGATGCGTACGAAAATCCGTCCGGAGCAGTTTCGAGCGCCGAACTGCCTGAAGTGTTTTCCAGACCCTAGAAACTCCCCAAAACCGTTTTTAACAGAAAAGCATCTCGAAATGTCCTAAAACGCGCATCTGAACATTTTCGTGCACAGGTGCCGTTGATGCGCACGAAAATCCGTCCGGAGCAGTTTCGAGCGCCGAACTGCCTAAAGTGTTTTCCAGACCCTAGAAACTCCCCAAAACCGTTTTTAACAGAAAAGCATCTCGAAATGTCCTAAAACGCGCATCTGAACATTTTCGTGCACAGGTGCCGTAGATGCGCACGAAAATCCGTCCGGAGCAGTTTCGAGCGCCGAACTGCCTGAAGTGTTTTCCAGACCCTAGAAACTCCCCAAAACCGTTTTTAACAGTAAAGCATCTCGAAATGTCCTAAAACGCGAATCTGAACATTTTCGTGCACAGGTGCCGTAGATGCGCAGAAAATCCGTCCGGAGCCGTTTCGAGCGCCGAACTGCCTGAAGTGTTTTCCAGACCCAAGAAACTCCATAAAACCGTTTTTAACAGAAAAGCATCTCGAAATGTCCTAAAACGCGCATCTGAACATTTTCGTGCACAGGTGCCGTAGATGCGCACGAAAATCCGTCCGGAGCAGTTTCGAGCGCCGAACTGCCTGAAGTGTTTTCCAGACCCTAGAAACTCCCCAAAACCGTTTTTAACAGAAAAGCATCTCGAAATGTCCTAAAACGCGCATCTGAACATTTTCGTGCACAGGTGCCGTAGATGCGCACGGAAATCCGTCCGGAGCAGTTTCGAGCGCCGAACTGCCTGAAGTGTTTTCTAGACCCTAGAAACTCCCCAAAACCGTTTTTAACAGAATAGCATCTCGAAATGTCCTAAAACGCGCATCTGAACATTTTCGTGCACAAGTGCCGTTGATGCGCACGAAAATCCGTCCGGAGCAGTTTCGAGCGCCGAACTGCCTGAAGTGTTTTCCAGACCCTAGAAACTCCCCAAAACCGTTTTTAAACGAAAAGCATCTCGAAATGTCCTAAAACGCGCATCTGAAAATTTTCGTGCACAGGTGCCGTAGATGCACACGAAAATCCGTCCGGAGCCGTTTCGAGCGCCGAACTGCCTGAAGTGTTTTCCAGACCCTAGAAACTCCCCAAAACCGTTTTTAATAGAAAAGCATCTCGAAATGTCCTAAAACGCGCATCTGAACATTTTCGTGCACAGGTGCCGTAGATGCGCACGAAAATCCGTCCGGAGCAGTTTCGAGCGCCGAACTGCCTGAAGTGTTTTCTAGACCCTAGAAACTCCCCAAAACCGTTTTTAACAGAAAAGCATCTCGAAATGTCCTAAAACGCGCATCTGAACATTTTCGTGCACAGGTGCCGTTGATGCGCACGAAAATCCGCCCGGAGCAGTTTCGAGCGCCGAACTGCCTGAAGTGTTCTCCAGACCCTAGAAACTCCCCAAGACCGTTTTTAACAGAAAAGCATCTCGAAATGTCCTAAAACGCGCATCTGAACATTTTCGTGCACAGGTGCCGTAGATGCGCACGAAAATCCGTCCGGAGCAGTTTTGAGCGCCGAACTGCCTGAAGTGTTTTCCAGACCCTAGAAACTCCCCAAAACCGTTTTTAACAGAAAAGCATCTCGAAATGTCCTAAAACGTGAATCTGAACATTTTCGTGCACAGGTGCCGTAGATGCGCAGAAAATCCGTCCGGAGCCGTTTCGAGCGCCGAACTGCCTGAAGTGTTTTCCAGACCCAAGAAACTCCCTAAAACCGTTTTTAACAGAAAAGCATCTCGAAATGTCCTAAAACGCGCATCTGAACATTTTCGTGCACAGGTGCCGTAGATGCGTACGAAAATCCGTCCGGAGCAGTTTCGAGCGCCGAACTGCCTGAAGTGTTTTCCAGACCCTAGAAACTCCCCAAAACCGTTTTTAACAGAAAAGCATCTCGAAATGTCCTAAAACGCGCATCTGAACATTTTCGTGCACAGGTGCCGTTGATGCGCACGAAAATCCGTCCGGAGCAGTTTCGAGCGCCGAACTGCCTAAAGTGTTTTCCAGACCCTAGAAACTCCCCAAAACCGTTTTTAACAGAAAAGCATCTCGAAATGTCCTAAAACGCGCATCTGAACATTTTCGTGCACAGGTGCCGTTGATGCGCACGAAAATCCGTCCGGAGCAGTTTCGAGCGCCGAACTGCCTGAAGTGTTTTCCAGACCCTAGAAACTCCCCAAAACCGTTTTTAACAGAAAAGCATCTCGAAATGTCCTAAAACGCGCATCTGAACATTTTCGTGCACAGGTGCCGTAGATGCCCACGAAAATCCGTCCGGAGCCGTTTCGAGCGCCGAACTGCCTGAAGTGTTTTCCAGACCCTAGAAACTCCCCAAAACCGTTTTTAACAGAAAAGCATCTCGAAATGTCCAAAAACGCGCATCTGAACATTTTCGTGCACAGGTGCCGTAGATGCGCACGAAAATCCGTCCGGAGCAGTTTCGAGCGCCGAACTGCCTGAAGTGTTTTCCAGACCCTAGAAACTCCCCAAAACCGTTTTTAACAGAAAAGCATCTCGAAATGTCCTAAAACGCGCATCTGAACATTTTCGTGCACAGGTGCCGTTGATGCGCACGAAAATCCGTCCGGAGCAGTTTCGAGCGCCGAACTGCCTGAAGTGTTTTCCAGACCCTAGAAACTCCCCAAAACCGTTTTTAACAGAAAAGCATCTCGAAATGTCCTAAAACGCGCATCTGAACATTTTCGTGCACAGGTGCCGTTGATGCGCACGAAAATCCGTCCGGAGCAGTTTCGAGCGCCGAACTGCCTGAAGTGTTTTCCAGACCCTAGAAACTCCCCAAAACCGTTTTTAACAGAAAAGCATCTCGAAATGTCCTAAAACGCGCATCTGAACATTTTCGTGCACAGGTGCCGTTGATGCGCACGAAAATCCGTCCGGAGCAGTTTCGAGCGCCGAACTGCCTGAAGTGTTTTCCAGACCCTAGAAACTCCCCAAAACCGTTTTTAAACGAAAAGCATCTCGAAATGTCCTAAAACGCGCATCTGAAAATTTTCGTGCACAGGTGCCGTAGATGCGCACGAAAATCCGTCCGGAGCCGTTTCGAGCGCCGAACTGCCTGAAGTGTTTTCCAGACCCTAGAAACTCCCCAAAACCGTTTTTAACAGAAAAGCATCTCGAAATGTCCTAAAACGCGCATCTGAACATTTTCGTGCACAGGTGCCGTTGATGCGCACGAAAATCCGTCCGGAGCAGTTTCGAGCGCCGAACTGCCTGAAGTGTTCTCCAGACCCTAGAAACTCCCCAAGACCGTTTTTAACAGAAAAGCATCTCGAAATGTCCTAAAACGCGCATCTGAACATTTTCGTGCACAGGTGCCGTAGATGCGCACGAAAATCCGTCCGGGGCAGTTTCGAGCGCCGAACTGCCTGAAGTGTTTTCCAGACCCTGGAAACTCCCTAAAACCGTTTCTAAACGAAAAGCATCTCGAAATGTCCTAAAACGCGCATCTGAACATTTTCGTGCACAGGTGCCGTTGATGCGCACGAAAATCCGTCCGGAGCAGTTTCGAGAGCCGAACTGCCTGAAGTGTTTTCCAGACCCTAGAAACTCCCCAAAACCGTTTTTAACAGAAAAGCATCTCGAAATGTCCTAAAACGCGCATCTGAACATTTTCGTGCACTGGTGCCGTTGATGCGCACGAAAATCCGTCCGGAGCAGTTTCGAGCGCCGAACTGCCTGAAGTGTTTTCCAGACCCTAGAAACTCCCCAAAACCGTTTTTAAACGAAAAGCATCTCGAAATGTCCTAAAACGCGCATCTGAAAATTTTCGTGCACAGGTACCGTAGATGCACACGAAAATCCGTCCGGAGCCGTTTCGAGCGCCGAACTGCCTGAAGTGTTTTCCAGACCCTAGAAACTCCCCAAAACCGTTTTTAACAGAAAAGCATCTCGAAATGTCCTAAAACGCGCATCTGAACATTTTCGTGCACAGGTGCCGTAGATGCGCACGAAAATCCGTCCGGAGCAGTTTCGAGCGCCGAACTGCCTGAAGTGTTTTCCAGACCCTAGAAACTCCCCAAAACCGTTTTTAAACGCAAAGCATCTTGAAATGTCCTAAAACGCGCATCTGAACATTTTCGTGCACTGGTGCCGTTGATGCGCACGAAAATCCGTCCGGAGCCGTTTCGAGCGCCGAACTGCCTGAAGTGTTTTCCAGACCCTAGAAACTCCCTAAAACCGTTTTTAACAGAAAAGCATCTCGAAATGTCCTAAAACGCGCATCTGAACATTTTCGTGCACAGGTACCGTAGATGCGCACGAAAATCCGTCCGGGGCAGTTTCGAGCGCCGAACTGCCTGAAGTGTTTTCCAGACCCTAGAAACTTCCTAAAACCGTTTCTAAACGAAAAGCATCTCGAAATGTCCTAAAACGCGCATCTGAACATTTTCGTGCACAGGTGCCGTTGATGCGCACGAAAATCCGTCCGGAGCAGTTTCGAGAGCCGAACTGCCTGAAGTGTTTTCCAGACCCTAGAAACTCCCCAAAACCGTTTTTAACAGAAAAGCATCTCGAAATGTCCTAAAACGCGCATCTGAACATTTTCGTGCACTGGTGCCGTTGATGCGCACGAAAATCCGTCCGGAGCAGTTTCGAGCGCCGAACTGCCTGAAGTGTTTTCCAGACCCTAGAAACTCCCCAAAACCGTTTTTAACAGAAAAGCATCTCGAAATGTCCTAAAACGCGCATCTGAACATTTTCGTGCACAGGTGCCGTTGATGCGCACGAAAATCCGTCCGGAGCAGTTTCGAGCGCCGAACTGCCTGAAGTGTTTTCCAGACCCTAGAAACTCCCCAAAACCGTTTTTAACAGAAAAGCATCTCGAAATGTCCTAAAACGCGCATCTGAACATTTTCGTGCACAGGTGCCGTAGATGCGCACGAAAATCCGTCCGGAGCAGTTTCGAGCGCCGAACTGCCTGAAGTGTTTTCCAGACCCTAGAAACTCCCCAAAACCGTTTTTAACAGAAAAGCATCTCGAAATGTCCTAAAACGCGCATCTGAACATTTTCGTGCACAGGTGCCGTTGATGCGCACGAAAATCCGTCCGGAGCAGTTTCGAGCGCCGAACTGCCTGAAGTGTTCTCCAGACCCTAGAAACTCCCCAAGACCGTTTTTAACAGAAAAGCATCTCGAAATGTCCTAAAACGCGCATCTGAACATTTTCGTGCACAGGTGCCGTAGATGCGCACGAAAATCCGTCCGGAGCAGTTTCGAGCGCCGAACTGCCTGAAGTGTTTTCCAGACCCTAGAAACTCCCCAAAACCGTTTTTAACAGAAAAGCATCTCGAAATGTCCTAAAACGCGAATCTGAACATTTTCGTGCACAGGTGCCGTAGATGCGCAGAAAATCCGCCCGGAGCCGTTTCGAGCGCCGAACTGCCTGAAGTGTTTTCCAGACCCAAGAAACTCCCTAAAACCGTTTTTAACAGAAAAGTATCTCGAAATGTCCTAAAACGCGCATCTGAACATTTTCGTGCACAGGTGCCGTAGATGCGCACGAAAATCCGTCCGGAGCAGTTTCGAGCGCCGAACTGCCTGAAGTGTTTTCCAGACCCTAGAAACTCCCCAAAACCGTTTTTAAACGCAATGCATCTTGAAATGTCCTAAAACGCGCATCTGAACATTTTCGTGCACTGGTGCCGTTGATGCGCACGAAAATCCGTCCGGAGCCGTTTCGAGCGCCGAACTGCCTGAAGTGTTTTCCAGACCCTAGAAACTCCCTAAAACCGTTTTTAACAGAAAAGCATCTCGAAATGTCCTAAAACGCGCATCTGAACATTTTCGTGCACAGGTGCCGTAGATGCGCACGAAAATCCGTCCGGGGCAGTTTCGAGCGCCGAACTGCCTGAAGTGTTTTCCAGACCCTAGAAACTCCCTAAAACCGTTTCTAAACGAAAAGCATCTCGAAATGTCCTAAAACGCGCATCTGAACATTTTCGTGCACAGGTGCCGTTGATGCGCACGAAAATCCGTCCGGAGCAGTTTCGAGAGCCGAACTGCCTGAAGTGTTTTCCAGACCCTAGAAACTCCCCAAAACCGTTTTTAACAGAAAAGCATCTCGAAATGTCCTAAAACGCGCATCTGAACATTTTCGTGCACAGGTGCCGTAGATGCGCACGAAAATCCGTCCGGAGCAGTTTCGAGCGCCGAACTGCCTGAAGTGTTTTCCAGACCCTAGAAACTCCCCAAAACCGTTTTTAACAGAAAAGCATCTCGAAATGTCCTAAAACGCGCATCTGAACATTTTCGTGCACAGGTGCCGTTGATGCGCACGAAAATCCGTCCGGAGCAGTTTCGAGCGCCGAACTGCCTGAAGTGTTTTCCAGACCCTAGAAACTCCCCAAAACCGTTTTTAACAGAAAAGCATCTCGAAATGTCCTAAAACGCGCATCTGAACATTTTCGTGCACAGGTGCCGTTGATGCGCACGAAAATCCGTCCGGAGCAGTTTCGAGCGCCGAACTGCCTGAAGTGTTTTCCAGACCCGAGAAACTCCCTAAAACCGTTTCTAAACGAAAAGCATCTCGAAATGTCCTAAAACGCGCATCTGAACATTTTCGTGCACAGGTGCCGTTGATGCGCACGAAAATCCGTCCGGAGCAGTTTCGAGCGCCGAACTGCCTGAAGTGTTTTCCAGACCCTAGAAACTCCCCAAAACCGTTTTTAACAGAAAAGCATCTCGAAATGTCCTAAAACGCGCATCTGAACATTTTCGTGCACAGGTGCCGTTGATGCGCACGAAAATCCGTCCGGAGCAGTTTCGAGCGCCGAACTGCCTAAAGTGTTTTCCAGACCCTAGAAACTCACCAAAACCGTTTTTAACAGAAAAGCATCTCGAAATGTCCTAAAACGCGCATCTGAACATTTTCGTGCACAGGTGCCGTTGATGCGCACGAAAATCCGTCCGGAGCAGTTTCGAGCGCCGAACTGCCTGAAGTGTTTTCCAGACACTAGAAACTACCCAAAACCGTTTTTAAACGAAAAGCATCTCGAAATGTCCTAAAACGCGCATCTGAAAATTTTCGTGCACAGGTGCCGTAGATGCACACGAAAATCCGTCCGGAGCCGTTTCGAGCGCCGAACTGCCTGAAGTGTTTTCCAGACCCTAGAAACTCCCCAAAACCGTTTTTAACAGAAAAGCATCTCGAAATGTCCTAAAACGCGCATCTGAACATTTTCGTGCACAGGTGCCGTAGATGCGCACGAAAATCCGTCCGGAGCAGTTTCGAGCGCCGAACTGCCTGAAGTGTTTTCCAGGCCCTAGAAACTCCCCAAAACCGTTTTTAACAGAAAAGCATCTCGAAATGTCCTAAAACGCGCATCTGAACATTTTCGTGCACAGGTACCGTTGATGCGCACGCAAATCCGTCCGGAGCAGTTTCGAGCGCCGAACTGCCTGAAGTGTTTTCCAGACCCTAGAAACTCCCCAAAACCGTTTTTAACAGAAAAGCATCTCGAAATGTCCTAAAACGCGCATCTGAACATTTTCGTGCACAGGTACCGTTGATGCGCACGCAAATCCGTCCGGAGCAGTTTCGAGCGCCGAACTGCCTGAATTGTTTTCCAGACCCTAGAAACTCCCCAAAACCGTTTTTAACAGAAAAGCATCTCGAAATGTCCTAAAACGCGCATCTGAAAATTTTCGTGCACAGGTGCCGTAGATGCGCACGAAAATCCGTCCGGAGCAGTTTCGAGCGCCGAACTGCCTGAAGTGTTTTCTAGACCCTAGAAACTCCCCAAAACCGTTTTTAACAGAAAAGCATCTCGAAATGTCCTAAAACGCGCATCTGAACATTTTCGTGCACAGGTGCCGTTGATGCGCACGAAAATCCGTCCGGAGCAGTTTCGAGCGCCGAACTGCCTGAAGTGTTTTCCAGACCCTAGAAACTCCCCAAAACCGTTTTTAAACGAAAAGCATCTCGAAATGTCCTAAAACGCGCATCTGAAAATTTTCGTGCACAGGTGCCGTAGATGCACACGAAAATCCGTCCGGAGCCGTTTCGAGCGCCGAACTGCCTGAAGTGTTTTCCAGACCCTAGAAACTCCCCAAAACCGTTTTTAACAGAAAAGCATCTCGAAATGTCCTAAAACGCGCATCTGAACATTTTCGTGCACAGGTGCCGTTGATGCGCACGAAAATCCGTCCGGAGCAGTTTCGAGCGCCGAACTGCCTGAAGTGTTCTCCAGACCCTAGAAACTCCCCAAGACCGTTTTTAACAGAAAAGCATCTCGAAATGTCCTAAAACGCGAATCTGAACATTTTCGTGCACAGGTGCCGTAGATGCGCAGAAAATCCGTCCGGAGCCGTTTCGAGCGCCGAACTGCCTGAAGTGTTTTCCAGACCCAAGAAACTCCCTAAAACCGTTTTTAACAGAAAAGCATCTCGAAATGTCCTAAAACGCGCATCTGAACATTTTCGTGCACAGGTGCCGTAGATGCGTACGAAAATCCGTCCGGAGCAGTTTCGAGCGCCGAACTGCCTGAAGTGTTTTCCAGACCCTAGAAACTCCCCAAAACCGTTTTTAACAGAAAAGCATCTAGAAATGTCCTAAAACGCGCATCTGAACATTTTCGTGCACTGGTGCCGTTGATGCGCACGAAAATCCTTCCGGAGCAGTTTCGAGCGCCGAACTGCCTGAAGTGTTTTCCAGACCCTAGAAACTCCCCAAAACCGTTTTTAAACGAAAAGCATCTCGAAATGTCCTAAAACGCGCATCTGAAAATTTTCGTGCACAGGTACCGTAGATGCACACGAAAATCCGTCCGGAGCCGTTTCGAGCGCCGAACTGCCTGAAGTGTTTTCCAGACCCTAGAAACTCCCCAAAACCGTTTTTAACAGAAAAGCATCTCGAAATGTCCTAAAACGCGCATCTGAACATTTTCGTGCACAGGTGCCGTAGATGCGCACGAAAATCCGTCCGGAGCAGTTTCGAGCGCCGAATGCCTGAAGTGTTTTCCAGACCCTAGAAACTCCCCAAAACCGTTTTTAAACGCAAAGCATCTTGAAATGTCCTAAAACGCGCATCTGAACATTTTCGTGCACTGGTGCCGTTGATGCGCACGAAAATCCGTCCGGAGCCGTTTCGAGCGCCGAACTGCCTGAAGTGTTTTCCAGACCCTAGAAACTCCCTAAAACCGTTTTTAACAGAAAAGCATCTCGAAATGTCCTAAAACGCGCATCTGAACATTTTCGTGCACAGGTGCCGTAGATGCGCACGAAAATCCGTCCGGAGCAGTTTCGAGCGCCGAATGCCTGAAGTGTTTTCCAGACCCTAGAAACTCCCCAAAACCGTTTTTAAACGCAAAGCATCTTGAAATGTCCTAAAACGCGCATCTGAACATTTTCGTGCACTGGTGCCGTTGATGCGCACGAAAATCCGTCCGGAGCCGTTTCGAGCGCCGAACTGCCTGAAGTGTTTTCCAGACCCTAGAAACTCCCTAAAACCGTTTTTAACAGAAAAGCATCTCGAAATGTCCTAAAACGCGCATCTGAACATTTTCGTGCACAGGTGCCGTAGATGCGCACGAAAATCCGTCCGGAGCCGTTTCGAGCGCCGAACTGCCTGAAGTGTTTTCCAGACCCTAGAAACTCCCCAAAACCGTTTTTAACAGAAAAGCATCTCGAAATGTCCTAAAACGCGCATCTGAACATTTTCGTGCACAGGTGCCGTAGATGCGCACGAAAATCCGTCCGGAGCAGTTTCGAGCGCCGAATGCCTGAAGTGTTTTCCAGACCCTAGAAACTCCCCAAAACCGTTTTTAAACGCAAAGCATCTTGAAATGTCCTAAAACGCGCATCTGAACATTTTCGTGCACTGGTGCCGTTGATGCGCACGAAAATCCGTCCGGAGCCGTTTCGAGCGCCGAACTGCCTGAAGTGTTTTCCAGACCCTAGAAACTCCCTAAAACCGTTTTTAACAGAAAAGCATCTCGAAATGTCCTAAAACGCGCATCTGAACATTTTCGTGCACAGGTGCCGTAGATGCGCACGAAAATCCGTCCGGGGCAGTTTCGAGCGCCGAACTGCCTGAAGTGTTTTCCAGACCCTAGAAACTTCCTAAAACCGTTTCTAAACGAAAAGCATCTCGAAATGTCCTAAAACGCGCATCTGAACATTTTCGTGCACAGGTACCGTTGATGCGCACGAAAATCCGTCCGGAGCAGTTTCGAGAGCCGAACTGCCTGAAGTGTTTTCCAGACCCTAGAAACTCCCCAAAACCGTTTTTAACAGAAAAGCATCTCGAAATGTCCTAAAACGCGCATCTGAACATTTTCGTGCACTGGTGCCGTTGATGCGCACGAAAATCCGTCCGGAGCAGTTTCGAGCGCCGAACTGCCTGAAGTGTTTTCCAGACCCTAGAAACTCCCCAAAACCGTTTTTAAACGAAAAGCATCTCGAAATGTCCTAAAACGCGCATCTGAAAATTTTCGTGCACAGGTACCGTAGATGCACACGAAAATCCGTCCGGAGCCGTTTCGAGCGCCGAACTGCCTGAAGTGTTTTCCAGACCCTAGAAACTCCCCAAAACCGTTTTTAACAGAAAAGCATCTCGAAATGTCCTAAAACGCGCATCTGAACATTTTCGTGCACAGGTGCCGTAGATGCGCACGAAAATCCGTCCGGAGCAGTTTCGAGCGCCGAATGCCTGAAGTGTTTTCCAGACCCTAGAAACTCCCCAAAACCGTTTTTAACAGAAAAGCATCTCGAAATGTCCTAAAACGCGCATCTGAACATTTTCGTGCACAGGTGCCGTTGATGCGCACGAAAATCCGTCCGGAGCAGTTTCGAGCGCCGAACTGCCTGAAGTGTTTTCCAGACCCTAGAAACTCCCCAAAACCGTTTTTAACAGAAAAGCATCTCGAAATGTCCTAAAACGCGCATCTGAACATTTTCGTGCACAGGTGCCGTTGATGCGCACGAAAATCCGTCCGGAGCAGTTTCGAGCGCCGAACTGCCTGAAGTGTTTTCCAGACCCGAGAAACTCCCTAAAACCGTTTCTAAACGAAAAGCATCTCGAAATGTCCTAAAACGCGCATCTGAACATTTTCGTGCACAGGTGCCGTTGATGCGCACGAAAATCCGTCCGGAGCAGTTTCGAGAGCCGAACTGCCTGAAGTGTTTTCCAGACCCTAGAAACTCCCCAAAACCGTTTTTAACAGAAAAGCATCTCGAAATGTCCTAAAACGCGCATCTGAACATTTTCGTGCACAGGTGCCGTTGATGCGCACGAAAATCCGTCCGGAGCAGTTTCGAGCGCCGAACTGCCTAAAGTGTTTTCCAGACCCTAGAAACTCACCAAAACCGTTTTTAACAGAAAAGCATCTCGAAATGTCCTAAAACGCGCATCTGAACATTTTCGTGCACAGGTGCCGTTGATGCGCACGAAAATCCGTCCGGAGCAGTTTCGAGCGCCGAACTGCCTGAAGTGTTTTCCAGACACTAGAAACTACCCAAAACCGTTTTTAAACGAAAAGCATCTCGAAATGTCCTAAAACGCGCATCTGAAAATTTTCGTGCACAGGTGCCGTAGATGCACACGAAAATCCGTCCGGAGCCGTTTCGAGCGCCGAACTGCCTGAAGTGTTTTCCAGACCCTAGAAACTCCCCAAAACCGTTTTTAACAGAAAAGCATCTCGAAATGTCCTAAAACGCGCATCTGAACATTTTCGTGCACAGGTGCCGTAGATGCGCACGAAAATCCGTCCGGAGCAGTTTCGAGCGCCGAACTGCCTGAAGTGTTTTCCAGGCCCTAGAAACTCCCCAAAACCGTTTTTAACAGAAAAGCATCTCGAAATGTCCTAAAACGCGCATCTGAACATTTTCGTGCACAGGTACCGTTGATGCGCACGCAAATCCGTCCGGAGCAGTTTCGAGCGCCGAACTGCCTGAAGTGTTTTCCAGACCCTAGAAACTCCCCAAAACCGTTTTTAACAGAAAAGCATCTCGAAATGTCCTAAAACGCGCATCTGAAAATTTTCGTGCACAGGTGCCGTAGATGCGCACGAAAATCCGTCCGGAGCAGTTTCGAGCGCCGAACTGCCTGAAGTGTTTTCTAGACCCTAGAAACTCCCCAAAACCGTTTTTAACAGAAAAGCATCTCGAAATGTCCTAAAACGCGCATCTGAACATTTTCGTGCACAGGTGCCGTTGATGCGCACGAAAATCCGTCCGGAGCAGTTTCGAGCGCCGAACTGCCTGAAGTGTTTTCCAGACCCTAGAAACTCCCCAAAACCGTTTTTAAACGAAAAGCATCTCGAAATGTCCTAAAACGCGCATCTGAAAATTTTCGTGCACAGGTGCCGTAGATGCACACGAAAATCCGTCCGGAGCCGTTTCGAGCGCCGAACTGCCTGAAGTGTTTTCCAGACCCTAGAAACTCCCCAAAACCGTTTTTAACAGAAAAGCATCTCGAAATGTCCTAAAACGCGCATCTGAACATTTTCGTGCACAGGTGCCGTTGATGCGCACGAAAATCCGTCCGGAGCAGTTTCGAGCGCCGAACTGCCTGAAGTGTTCTCCAGACCCTAGAAACTCCCCAAGACCGTTTTTAACAGAAAAGCATCTCGAAATGTCCTAAAACGCGAATCTGAACATTTTCGTGCACAGGTGCCGTAGATGCGCAGAAAATCCGTCCGGAGCCGTTTCGAGCGCCGAACTGCCTGAAGTGTTTTCCAGACCCAAGAAACTCCCTAAAACCGTTTTTAACAGAAAAGCATCTCGAAATGTCCTAAAACGCGCATCTGAACATTTTCGTGCACAGGTGCCGTAGATGCGTACGAAAATCCGTCCGGAGCAGTTTCGAGCGCCGAACTGCCTGAAGTGTTTTCCAGACCCTAGAAACTCCCCAAAACCGTTTTTAACAGAAAAGCATCTAGAAATGTCCTAAAACGCGCATCTGAACATTTTCGTGCACTGGTGCCGTTGATGCGCACGAAAATCCGTCCGGAGCAGTTTCGAGCGCCGAACTGCCTGAAGTGTTTTCCAGACCCTAGAAACTCCCCAAAACCGTTTTTAAACGAAAAGCATCTCGAAATGTCCTAAAACGCGCATCTGAAAATTTTCGTGCACAGGTACCGTAGATGCACACGAAAATCCGTCCGGAGCCGTTTCGAGCGCCGAACTGCCTGAAGTGTTTTCCAGACCCTAGAAACTCCCCAAAACCGTTTTTAACAGAAAAGCATCTCGAAATGTCCTAAAACGCGCATCTGAACATTTTCGTGCACAGGTGCCGTAGATGCGCACGAAAATCCGTCCGGAGCAGTTTCGAGCGCCGAATGCCTGAAGTGTTTTCCAGACCCTAGAAACTCCCCAAAACCGTTTTTAAACGCAAAGCATCTTGAAATGTCCTAAAACGCGCATCTGAACATTTTCGTGCACTGGTGCCGTTGATGCGCACGAAAATCCGTCCGGAGCCGTTTCGAGCGCCGAACTGCCTGAAGTGTTTTCCAGACCCTAGAAACTCCCTAAAACCGTTTTTAACAGAAAAGCATCTCGAAATGTCCTAAAACGCGCATCTGAACATTTTCGTGCACAGGTGCCGTAGATGCGCACGAAAATCCGTCCGGGGCAGTTTCGAGCGCCGAACTGCCTGAAGTGTTTTCCAGACCCTAGAAACTTCCTAAAACCGTTTCTAAACGAAAAGCATCTCGAAATGTCCTAAAACGCGCATCTGAACATTTTCGTGCACAGGTGCCGTTGATGCGCACGAAAATCCGTCCGGAGCAGTTTCGAGAGCCGAACTGCCTGAAGTGTTTTCCAGACCCTAGAAACTCCCCAAAACCGTTTTTAACAGAAAAGCATCTCGAAATGTCCTAAAACGCGCATCTGAACATTTTCGTGCACTGGTGCCGTTGATGCGTACGAAAATCCGTCCGGAGCAGTTTCGAGCGCCGAACTGCCTGAAGTGTTTTCCAGACCCTAGAAACTCCCCAAAACCGTTTTTAAACGAAAAGCATCTCGAAATGTCCTAAAACGCGCATCTGAAAATTTTCGTGCACAGGTACCGTAGATGCACACGAAAATCCGTCCGGAGCCGTTTCGAGCGCCGAACTGCCTGAAGTGTTTTCCAGACCCTAGAAACTCCCCAAAACCGTTTTTAACAGAAAAGCATCTCGAAATGTCCTAAAACGCGCATCTGAACATTTTCGTGCACAGGTGCCGTAGATGCGCACGAAAATCCGTCCGGAGCAGTTTCGAGCGCCGAACTGCCTGAAGTGTTTTCCAGACCCTAGAAACTCCCCAAAACCGTTTTTAACAGAAAAGCATCTCGAAATGTCCTAAAACGCGCATCTGAACATTTTCGTGCACAGGTGCCGTTGATGCGCACGAAAATCCGTCCGGAGCAGTTTCGAGCGCCGAACTGCCTGAAGTGTTCTCCAGACCCTAGAAACTCCCCAAGACCGTTTTTAACAGAAAAGCATCTCGAAATGTCCTAAAACGCGCATCTGAACATTTTCGTGCACAGGTGCCGTAGATGCGCACGAAAATCCGTCCGGAGCAGTTTCGAGCGCCGAACTGCCTGAAGTGTTTTCCAGACCCTAGAAACTCCCCAAAACCGTTTTTAACAGAAAAGCATCTCGAAATGTCCTAAAACGCGAATCTGAACATTTTCGTGCACAGGTGCCGTAGATGCGCAGAAAATCCGCCCGGAGCCGTTTCGAGCGCCGAACTGCCTGAAGTGTTTTCCAGACCCAAGAAACTCCCTAAAACCGTTTTTAACAGAAAAGTATCTCGAAATGTCCTAAAACGCGCATCTGAACATTTTCGTGCACAGGTGCCGTAGATGCGCACGAAAATCCGTCCGGAGCAGTTTCGAGCGCCGAACTGCCTGAAGTGTTTTCCAGACCCTAGAAACTCCCCAAAACCGTTTTTAAACGCAAAGCATCTTGAAATGTCCTAAAACGCGCATCTGAACATTTTCGTGCACTGGTGCCGTTGATGCGCACGAAAATCCGTCCGGAGCCGTTTCGAGCGCCGAACTGCCTGAAGTGTTTTCCAGACCCTAGAAACTCCCTAAAACCGTTTTTAACAGAAAAGCATCTCGAAATGTCCTAAAACGCGCATCTGAACATTTTCGTGCACAGGTGCCGTAGATGCGCACGAAAATCCGTCCGGGGCAGTTTCGAGCGCCGAACTGCCTGAAGTGTTTTCCAGACCCTAGAAACTCCCTAAAACCGTTTCTAAACGAAAAGCATCTCGAAATGTCCTAAAACGCGCATCTGAACATTTTCGTGCACAGGTGCCGTTGATGCGCACGAAAATCCGTCCGGAGCAGTTTCGAGAGCCGAACTGCCTGAAGTGTTTTCCAGACCCTAGAAACTCCCCAAAACCGTTTTTAACAGAAAAGCATCTCGAAATGTCCTAAAACGCGCATCTGAACATTTTCGTGCACAGGTGCCGTAGATGCGCACGAAAATCCGTCCGGAGCAGTTTCGAGCGCCGAACTGCCTGAAGTGTTTTCCAGACCCTAGAAACTCCCCAAAACCGTTTTTAACAGAAAAGCATCTCGAAATGTCCTAAAACGCGCATCTGAACATTTTCGTGCACAGGTGCCGTTGATGCGCACGAAAATCCGTCCGGAGCAGTTTCGAGCGCCGAACTGCCTGAAGTGTTTTCCAGACCCTAGAAACTCCCCAAAACCGTTTTTAACAGAAAAGCATCTCGAAATGTCCTAAAACGCGCATCTGAACATTTTCGTGCACAGGTGCCGTTGATGCGCACGAAAATCCGTCCGGAGCAGTTTCGAGCGCCGAACTGCCTGAAGTGTTTTCCAGACCCGAGAAACTCCCTAAAACCGTTTCTAAACGAAAAGCATCTCGAAATGTCCTAAAACGCGCATCTGAACATTTTCGTGCACAGGTGCCGTTGATGCGCACGAAAATCCGTCCGGAGCAGTTTCGAGAGCCGAACTGCCTGAAGTGTTTTCCAGACCCTAGAAACTCCCCAAAACCGTTTTTAACAGAAAAGCATCTCGAAATGTCCTAAAACGCGCATCTGAACATTTTCGTGCACAGGTGCCGTTGATGCGCACGAAAATCCGTCCGGAGCAGTTTCGAGCGCCGAACTGCCTAAAGTGTTTTCCAGACCCTAGAAACTCACCAAAACCGTTTTTAACAGAAAAGCATCTCGAAATGTCCTAAAACGCGCATCTGAACATTTTCGTGCACAGGTGCCGTTGATGCGCACGAAAATCCGTCCGGAGCAGTTTCGAGCGCCGAACTGCCTGAAGTGTTTTCCAGACACTAGAAACTACCCAAAACCGTTTTTAAACGAAAAGCATCTCGAAATGTCCTAAAACGCGCATCTGAAAATTTTCGTGCACAGGTGCCGTAGATGCACACGAAAATCCGTCCGGAGCCGTTTCGAGCGCCGAACTGCCTGAAGTGTTTTCCAGACCCTAGAAACTCCCCAAAACCGTTTTTAACAGAAAAGCATCTCGAAATGTCCTAAAACGCGCATCTGAACATTTTCGTGCACAGGTGCCGTAGATGCGCACGAAAATCCGTCCGGAGCAGTTTCGAGCGCCGAACTGCCTGAAGTGTTTTCCAGGCCCTAGAAACTCCCCAAAACCGTTTTTAACAGAAAAGCATCTCGAAATGTCCTAAAACGCGCATCTGAACATTTTCGTGCACAGGTACCGTTGATGCGCACGCAAATCCGTCCGGAGCAGTTTCGAGCGCCGAACTGCCTGAAGTGTTTTCCAGACCCTAGAAACTCCCCAAAACCGTTTTTAACAGAAAAGCATCTCGAAATGTCCTAAAACGCGCATCTGAACATTTTCGTGCACAGGTACCGTTGATGCGCACGCAAATCCGTCCGGAGCAGTTTCGAGCGCCGAACTGCCTGAATTGTTTTCCAGACCCTAGAAACTCCCCAAAACCGTTTTTAACAGAAAAGCATCTCGAAATGTCCTAAAACGCGCATCTGAAAATTTTCGTGCACAGGTGCCGTAGATGCGCACGAAAATCCGTCCGGAGCAGTTTCGAGCGCCGAACTGCCTGAAGTGTTTTCTAGACCCTAGAAACTCCCCAAAACCGTTTTTAACAGAAAAGCATCTCGAAATGTCCTAAAACGCGCATCTGAACATTTTCGTGCACAGGTGCCGTTGATGCGCACGAAAATCCGTCCGGAGCAGTTTCGAGCGCCGAACTGCCTGAAGTGTTTTCCAGACCCTAGAAACTCCCCAAAACCGTTTTTAAACGAAAAGCATCTCGAAATGTCCTAAAACGCGCATCTGAAAATTTTCGTGCACAGGTGCCGTAGATGCACACGAAAATCCGTCCGGAGCCGTTTCGAGCGCCGAACTGCCTGAAGTGTTTTCCAGACCCTAGAAACTCCCCAAAACCGTTTTTAACAGAAAAGCATCTCGAAATGTCCTAAAACGCGCATCTGAACATTTTCGTGCACAGGTGCCGTTGATGCGCACGAAAATCCGTCCGGAGCAGTTTCGACCGCCGAACTGCCTGAAGTGTTCTCCAGACCCTAGAAACTCCCCAAGACCGTTTTTAACAGAAAAGCATCTCGAAATGTCCTAAAACGCGCATCTGAACATTTTCGTGCACAGGTACCGTAGATGCGCACGAAAATCCGTCCGGAGCAGTTTCGAGCGCCGAACTGCCTGAAGTGTTTTCCAGACCCTAGAAACTCCCCAAAACCGTTTTTAACAGAAAAGCATCTCGAAATGTCCTAAAACGCGAATCTGAACATTTTCGTGCACAGGTGCCGTAGATGCGCAGAAAATCCGCCCGGAGCCGTTTCGAGCGCCGAACTGCCTGAAGTGTTTTCCAGACCCAAGAAACTCCCTAAAACCGTTTTTAACAGAAAAGCATCTCGAAATGTCCTAAAACGCGCATCTGAACATTTTCGTGCACAGGTGCCGTTGATGCGCACGAAAATCCGTCCGGAGCAGTTTCGAGCGCCGAACTGCCTAAAGTGTTTTCCGGACCCTAGAAACTCCCCAAAACCGTTTTTAACAGAAAAGCATCTCGAAATGTCCTAAAACGCGCATCTGAACATTTTCGTGCACTGGTGCCGTTGATGCGCACGAAAATCCGTCCGGAGCAGTTTCGAGCGCCGAACTGCCTGAAGTGTTTTCCAGACCCTAGAAACTCCCCAAAACCGTTTTTAACAGAAAAGCATCTCGAAATGTCCTAAAACGCGCATCTGAACATTTTCGTGCACAGGTGCCGTAGATGCGCACGAAAATCCGTCCGGAGCAGTTTCGAGCGCCGAACTACCTGAAGTGTTTTCCAGACCCTAGAAACTCCCCAAAACCGTTTTTAACAGAAAAGCATCTCGAAATGTCCTAAAACGCGCATCTGAACATTTTCGTGCACAGGTGCCGTAGATGCGCACGAAAATCCGTCCGGAGCAGTTTCGAGCGCCGAAATGCCTGAAGTGTTTTCCAGACCCTAGAAACTCCCCAAAACCGTTTTTAAACGAAAAGCATCTCGAAATGTCCTAAAACGCGCATCTGAAAATTTTCGTGCACAGGTGCCGTAGATGCACACGAAAATCCGTCCGGAGCCGTTTCGAGCGCCGAACTGCCTGAAGTGTTTTCCAGACCCTAGAAACTCCCCAAAACCGTTTTTAACAGAAAAGCATCTCGAAATGTCCTAAAACGCGCATCTGAACATTTTCGTGCACAGGTGCCGTAGATGCGCACGAAAATCCGTCCGGAGCAGTTTCGAGCGCCGAACTGCCTGAAGTGTTTTCCAGACCCTAGAAACTCCCCAAAACCGTTTTTAACAGAAAAGCATCTCGAAATGTCCTAAAACGCGAATCTGAATATTTTCGTGCACAGGTGCCGTAGATGCGCAGAAAATCCGTCCGGAGCCGTTTCGAGCGCCGAACTGCCTGAAGTGTTTTCCAGACCCAAGAAACTCCCTAAAACCGTTTTTAACAGAAAAGCATCTCGAAATGTCCTAAAACGCGCATCTGAACATTTTCGTGCACAGGTGCCGTAGATGCGCACGAAAATCCGTCCGGAGCAGTTTCGAGCGCCGAACTGCCTGAAGTGTTTTCCAGACCCTAGAAACTCCCCAAAACCGTTTTTAACAGAAAAGCATCTCGAAATGTCCTAAAACGCGCATCTGAAGATTTTCGTGCACAGGTGCCGTTGATGCGCACGAAAATCCGTCCGGAGCAGTTTCGAGCGCCGAACTATCTAAAGTGTTTTCCAGACCCTAGAAACTCCCCAAAACCGTTTTTAACAGAAAAGCATCTCGAAATGTCCTAAAACGCGCATCTGAACATTTTCGTGCACAGGTGCCGTTGATGCGCACGAAAATCCGTCCGGAGCAGTTTCGAGCGCCGAACTGCCTGAAGTGTTTTCCAGACCCTAGAAACTATCCAAAACCGTTTTTAAACGAAAAGCATCTCGAAATGTCCTAAAACGCGCATCTGAAAATTTTCGTGCACAGGTGCCATAGATGCACACGAAAATCCGTCCGGAGCCGTTTCGAGCGCCGAACTGCCTGAAGTGTTTTTCAGACCCTAGAAACTCCCCAAAACCGTTTTTAACAGAAAAGCATCTCGAAATGTCCTAAAACGAGCATCTGAACATTTTCGTGCACAGGTGCCGTAGATGCGCACGAAAATCCGTCCGGAGCAGTTTCGAGCGCCGAACTGCCTGAAGTGTTTTCCAGACCCTAGAAACTCCCCAAAACCGTTTTTAAACGAAAAGCATCTCGAAATGTCCTAAAACGCGCATCTGAAAATTTTCGTGCACAGGTGCCGTAGATGCACACGAAAATCCGTCCGGAGCCGTTTCGAGCGCCGAACTGCCTGAAGTGTTTTCCAGACCCTAGAAACTCCCTAAAACCGTTTCTAAACGAAAAGCATCTCGAAATGTCCTAAAACGCGCATCTGAACATTTTCGTGCACAGGTGCCGTTGATGCGCACGAAAATCCGTACGGAGCAGTTTCGAGCGCCGAACTGCCTGAAGTGTTTTCCAGACCCTAGAAACTCCCTAAAACCGTTTCTAAACGAAAAGCATCTCGAAATGTCCTAAAACGCGCATCTGAACATTTTCGTGCACAGGTGCCGTTGATGCGCACGAAAATCCGTCCGGAGCAGTTTCGAGAGCCGAACTGCCTGAAGTGTTTTCCAGACCCTAGAAACTCCCCAAAACCGTTTTTAACAGAAAAGCATCTCGAAATGTCCTAAAACGCGCATCTGAACATTTTCGTGCACTGGTGCCGTTGATGCGCACGAAAATCCGTCCGGAGCAGTTTCGAGCGCCGAACTGCCTGAAGTGTTTTCCAGACCCTAGAAACTCCCCAAAACCGTTTTTAAACGAAAAGCATCTCGAAATGTCCTAAAACGCGCATCTGAAAATTTTCGTGCACAGGTGCCGTAGATGCACACGAAAATCCGTCCGGAGCCGTTTCGAGCGCCGAACTGCCTGAAGTGTTTTCCAGACCCTAGAAACTCCCTAAAACCGTTTCTAAACGAAAAGCATCTCGAAATGTCCTAAAACGCGCATCTGAACATTTTCGTGCACAGGTGCCGTTGATGCGCACGAAAATCCGTACGGAGCAGTTTCGAGCGCCGAACTGCCTGAAGTGTTTTCCAGACCCTAGAAACTCCCTAAAACCGTTTCTAAACGAAAAGCATCTCGAAATGTCCTAAAACGCGCATCTGAACATTTTCGTGCACAGGTGCCGTTGATGCGCACGAAAATCCGTCCGGAGCAGTTTCGAGAGCCGAACTGCCTGAAGTGTTTTCCAGACCCTAGAAACTCCCCAAAACCGTTTTTAACAGAAAAGCATCTCGAAATGTCCTAAAACGCGCATCTGAACATTTTCGTGCACTGGTGCCGTTGATGCGCACGAAAATCCGTCCGGAGCAGTTTCGAGCGCCGAACTGCCTGAAGTGTTTTCCAGACCCTAGAAACTCCCCAAAACCGTTTTTAAACGAAAAGCATCTCGAAATGTCCTAAAACGCGCATCTGAAAATTTTCGTGCACAGGTGCCGTAGATGCACACGAAAATCCGTCCGGAGCCGTTTCGAGCGCCGAACTGCCTGAAGTGTTTTCCAGACCCTAGAAACTCCCCAAAACCGTTTTTAACAGACAAGCATCTCGAAATGTCCTAAAACGCGCATCTGAACATTTTCGTGCACAGGTGCCGTTGATGCGCACGAAAATCCGTCCGGAGCAGTTTCGAGCGCCGAACTGCCTGAAGTGTTTTCCAGACCCTAGAAACTCCCCAAAACCGTTTTTAACAGAAAAGCATCTCGAAATGTCCTAAAACGCGCATCTGAACATTTTCGTGCACAGGTGCCGTTGATGCGCACGAAAATCCGTCCGGAGCAGTTTCGAGCGCCGAACTGCCTGAAGTGTTTTCCAGACCCGAGAAACTCCCTAAAACCGTTTCTAAACGAAAAGCATCTCGAAATGTCCTAAAACGCGCATCTGAACATTTTCGTGCACAGGTGCCGTTGATGCGCACGAAAATCCGTCCGGAGCAGTTTCGAGAGCCGAACTGCCTGAAGTGTTTTCCAGACCCTAGAAACTCCCCAAAACCGTTTTTAACAGAAAAGCATCTCGAAATGTCCTAAAACGCGCATCTGAACATTTTCGTGCACAGGTGCCGTTGATGCGCACGAAAATCCGTCCGGAGCAGTTTCGAGCGCCGAACTGCCTAAAGTGTTTTCCAGACCCTAGAAACTCCCCAAAACCGTTTTTAACAGAAAAGCATCTCGAAATGTCCTAAAACGCGCATCTGAACATTTTCGTGCACAGGTGCCGTTGATGCGCACGAAAATCCGTCCGGAGCAGTTTCGAGCGCCGAACTGCCTGAAGTGTTTTCCAGACACTAGAAACTACCCAAAACCGTTTTTAAACGAAAAGCATCTCGAAATGTCCTAAAACGCGCATCTGAAAATTTTCGTGCACAGGTGCCGTAGATGCACACGAAAATCCGTCCGGAGCCGTTTCGAGCGCCGAACTGCCTGAAGTGTTTTCCAGACCCTAGAAACTCCCCAAAACCGTTTTTAACAGAAAAGCATCTCGAAATGTCCTAAAACGCGCATCTGAACATTTTCGTGCACAGGTGCCGTAGATGCGCACGAAAATCCGTCCGGAGCAGTTTCGAGCGCCGAACTGCCTGAAGTGTTTTCCAGACCCTAGAAACTCCCCAAAACCATTTTTAACAGAAAAGCATCTCGAAATGTCCTAAAACGCGCATCTGAACATTTTCGTGCACAGGTACCGTTGATGCGCACGCAAATCCGTCCGGAGCAGTTTCGAGCGCCGAACTGCCTGAAGTGTTTTCCAGACCCTAGAAACTCCCCAAAACCGTTTTTAACAGAAATGCATCTCGAAATGTCCTAAAACGCGCATCTGAACATTTTCGTGCACAGGTACCGTTGATGCGCACGCAAATCCGTCCGGAGCAGTTTCGAGCGCCGAACTGCCTGAAGTGTTTTCCAGACCCTAGAAACTCCCCAAAACCGTTTTTAACAGAAAAGCATCTCGAAATGTCCTAAAACGCGCATCTGAACATTTTCGTGCACAGGTGCCGTAGATGCACACGAAAATCCGTCCGGAGCCGTTTCGAGCGCCGAACTGCCTGAAGTGTTTTCCAGACCCTAGAAACTCCCCAAAACCGTTTTTAACAGAAAAGCATCTCGAAATGTCCTAAAACGCGCATCTGAACATTTTCGTGCACAGGTGCCGTAGATGCGCACGAAAATCCGTCCGGAGCAGTTTCGAGCGCCGAACTGCCTGAAGTGTTTTCCAGACCCTAGAAACTCCCCAAAACCGTTTTTAACAGAAAAGCATCTCGAAATGTCCTAAAACGCGCATCTGAACATTTTCGTGCACAGGTGCCGTTGATGCGCACGAAAATCCGTCCGGAGCAGTTTCGAGCGCCGAACTGCCTGAAGTGTTTTCCAGACCCTAGAAACTCCCCAAAACCGTTTTAAACAGAAAAGCATCTCGAAATGTCCTAAAACGCGCATCTGAACATTTTCGTGCACAGGTGCCGTTGATGCGCACGAAAATCCGTCCGGAGCAGTTTCGAGCGCCGAACTGCCTGAAGTGTTTTCCAGACCCTAGAAACTCCCCAAAACCGTTTTTAAACGAAAAGCATCTCGAAATGTCCTAAAACGCGCATCTGAAAATTTTCGTGCACAGGTGCCGTAGATGCACACGAAAATCCGTCCGGAGCCGTTTCGAGCGCCGAACTGCCTGAAGTGTTTTCCAGACCCTAGAAACTCCCCAAAACCGTTTTTAACAGAAAGGCATCTCGAAATGTCCTAAAACGCGCATCTGAACATTTTCGTGCACAGGTGCCGTAGATGCGCACGAAAATCCGTCCGGAGCAGTTTCGAGCGCCGAACTGCCTGAAGTGTTTTCCAGACCTTAGAAACTCCCCAAAACCGTTTTTAACAGAAAAGCATCTCGAAATGTCCTAAAACGCGCATCTGAACATTTTCGTGCACAGGTGCCGTTGATGCGCACGAAAATCCGTCCGGAGCAGTTTCGAGCGCCGAACTGCCTGAAGTGTTTTCCAGACCCTAGAAACTCCCCAAAACCGTTTTTAACAGAAAAGCATCCTGGAAACTCCCCAAAACCGTTTTTAACAGAAAAGCATCTCGAAATGTCCTAAAACGCGCATCTGAACATCTTCGTGCACAGGTGCCGTTGATGCGCACGAAAATCCGTCCGGAGCAGTTTCGAGCGCCGAACTGCCTAAAGTGTTTTCCAGACCCTAGAAACTCCCCAAAACCGTTTTTAAACGAAAAGCATCTCGAAATGTCCTAAAACGCGCATCTGAACATTTTCGTGCACAGGTGCCGTTGATGCGCACGAAAATCCGTCCGGAGCAGTTTCGAGCGCCGAACTGCCTGAAGTGTTTTCCAGACCCTAGAAACTCCCCAAAACCGTTTTTAAACGAAAAGCATCTCGAAATGTCCTAAAACGCGCATCTGAAAATTTTCGTGCACAGGTGCCGTAGATGCACACGAAAATCCGTCCGGAGCCGTTTCGAGCGCCGAACTGCCTGAAGTGTTTTCCAGACCCTAGAAACTCCCCAAAACTGTTTTTAACAGAAAAGCATCTCGAAATGTCCTAAAACGCGCATCTGAACATTTTCGTGCACAGGTGCCGTAGATGCGCACGAAAATCCGTCCGGAGCAGTTTCGAGCGCCGAACTGCCTGAAGTGTTTTCCAGACCCTAGAAACTCCCCAAAACCGTTTTTAAACGAAAAGCATCTCGAAATGTCCTAAAACGCGCATCTGAAAATTTTCGTGCACAGGTGCCGTAGATGCACACGAAAATCCGTCCGGAGCCGTTTCGAGCGCCGAACTGCCTGAAGTGTTTTCCAGACCCTAGAAACTCCCCAAAACCGTTTTTAACAGAAAAGCATCTCGAAATGTCCTAAAACGCGCATCTGAACGTTTTCGTGCACAGGTGCCGTAGATGCGCACGAAAATCCGTCCGGAGCCGTTTCGAGCGCCGAACTGCCTGAAGTGTTTTCCAGACCCTAGAAACTCCCCAAAACCGTTTTTAACAGAAAGGCATCTCGAAATGTCCTAAAACGCGCATCTGAACATTTTCGTGCACAGGTGCCGTAGATGCGCACGAAAATCCGTCCGGAGCAGTTTCGAGCGCCGAACTGCCTGAAGTGTTTTCCAGACCCTAGAAACTCCCCAAAACCGTTTTTAACAGAAAAGCATCTCGAAATGTCCTAAAACGCGCATCTGAACATTTTCGTGCACAGGTGCCGTTGATGCGCACGAAAATCCGTCCGGAGCAGTTTCGAGCGCCGAACTGCCTGAAGTGTTTTCCAGACCCTAGAAACTCCCCAAAACCGTTTTTAACAGAAAAGCATCTCGAAATGTCCTAAAACGCGCATCTGAACATTTTCGTGCACAGGTGCCGTTGATGCGCACGAAAATCCGTCCGGAGCAGTTTCGAGCGCCGAACTGCCAGAAGTGTTTTCCAGACCCGAGAAACTCCCTAAAACCGTTTCTAAACGAAAAGCATCTCGAAATGTCCTAAAACGCGCATCTGAACATTTTCGTGCACAGGTGCCGTTGATGCGCACGAAAATCCGTCCGGAGCAGTTTCGAGAGCCGAACTGCCTGAAGTGTTTTCCAGACCCTAGAAACTCCCCAAAACCGTTTTTAACAGAAAAGCATCTCGAAATGTCCTAAAACGCGCATCTGAACATTTTCGTGCACAGGTGCCGTTGATGCGCACGAAAATCCGTCCGGAGCAGTTTCGAGCGCCGAAATGCCTAAAGTGTTTTCCAGACCCTAGAAACTCCCCAAAACCGTTTTTAACAGAAAAGCATCTCGAAATGTCCTAAAACGCGCATCTGAACATTTTCGTGCACAGGTGCCGTTGATGCGCACGAAAATCCGTCCGGAGCAGTTTCGAGCGCCGAACTGCCTGAAGTGTTTTCCAGACACTAGAAACTACCCAAAACCGTTTTTAAACGAAAAGCATCTCGAAATGTCCTAAAACGCGCATCTGAAAATTTTCGTGCACAGGTGCCGTAGATGCAAACGAAAATCCGTCCGGAGCCGTTTCGAGCGCCGAACTGCCTGAAGTGTTTTCCAGACCCTAGAAACTCCCCAAAACCGTTTTTAACAGAAAAGCATCTCGAAATGTCCTAAAACGCGCATCTGAACATTTTCGTGCACAGGTGCCGTAGATGCGCACGAAAATCCGTCCGGAGCAGTTTCGAGCGCCGAACTGCCTGAAGTGTTTTCCAAACCCTAGAAACTCCCCAAAACCGTTTTTAACAGAAAAGCATCTCGAAATGTCCTAAAACGCGCATCTGAACATTTTCGTGCACAGGTGCCGTTGATGCGCACGAAAATCCGTCCGGAGCAGTTTCGAGCGCCGAACTGCCTGAAGTGTTTTCCAGACCCTAGAAACTCCCCAAAACCGTTTTTAACAGAAAAGCATCTCTAAATGTCCTAAAACGCGCATCTGAACATTTTCGTGCACAGGTGCCGTTGATGCGCACGAAAATCCGTCCGGAGCCGTTTCGAGCGCCGAACTGCCTGAAGTGTTTTCCAGACCCTAGAAACTCCCCAAAACCGTTTTTAACAGAAAAGCATCTCGAAATGTCCTAAAACGCGCATCTGAACATTTTCGTGCACAGGTGCCGTTGATGCGCACGAAAATCCGTCCGGAGCAGTTTCGAGCGCCGAACTGCCTGAAGTGTTTTCCAGACCCTAGAAACTCCCCAAAACCGTTTTTAACAGAAAAGCATCTCGAAATGTCCTAAAACTCGCATCTGAACATTTTCGTGCACAGGTGCCGTTGATGCGCACGAAAATCCGTCCGGAGCAGTTTCGAGAGCCGAACTGCCTGAAGTGTTTTCCAGACCCTAGAAACTCCCCAAAACCGTTTTTAAACGAAAAGCATCTCGAAATGTCCTAAAACGCGCATCTGAACATTTTCGTGCACAGGTGCCGTTGATGCGCACGAAAATCCGTCCGGAGCAGTTTCGAGCGCCGAACTGCCTGAAGTGTTTTCCAGACACTAGAAACTCCCCAAAACCGTTTTTAAACGAAAAGCATCTCGAAATGTCCTAAAACGCGCATCTGAAAATTTTCGTGCACAGGTGCCGTAGATGCGCACGAAAATCCGTCCGGAGCCGTTTCGAGCGCCGAACTGCCTGAAGTGTTTTCCAGACCCTAGAAACTCCCCAAAACCGTTTTTAACAGAAAAGCATCTCGAAATGTCCTAAAACGCGCATCTGAACATTTTCGTGCACAGGTGCCGTTGATGCGCACGAAAATCCGTCCGGAGCAGTTTCGAGCGCCGAACTGCCTGAAATGTTTTCCAGACCCTAGAAACTCCCCAAAACCGTTTTTAACAGAAAAGCATCTCGAAATGTCCTAAAACGCGCATCTGAACATTTTCGTGCACAGGTGCCGTAGATGCGCACGAAAATCCGTCCGGAGCAGTTTCGAGCGCCGAACTGCCTGAAGTGTTTTCCAGACCCTAGAAACTCCCCAAAACCGTTTTTAAACGAAAAGCATCTCGAAATGTCCTAAAACGCGCATCTGAAAATTTTCGTGCACAGGTGCCGTAGATGCACACGAAAATCCGTCCGGAGCCGTTTCGAGCGCCGAACTGCCTGAAGTGTTTTCCAGACCCTAGAAACTCCCCAAAACCGTTTTTAACAGAAAAGCATCTCGAAATGTCCTAAAACGCGCATCTGAACATTTTCGTGCACAGGTGCCGTAGATGCGCACGAAAATCCGTCCGGAGCCGTTTCGAGCGCCGAACTGCCTGAAGTGTTTTCCAGACCCTAGAAACTCCCCAAAACCGTTTTTAACAGAAAGGCATCTCGAAATGTCCTAAAACGCGCATCTGAACATTTTCGTGCACAGGTGCCGTAGATGCGCACGAAAATCCGTCCGGAGCAGTTTCGAGCGCCGAACTGCCTGAAGTGTTTTCCAGACCCTAGAAACTCCCCAAAACCGTTTTTAACAGAAAAGCATCTCGAAATGTCCTAAAACGCGCATCTGAACATTTTCGTGCACAGGTGCCGTTGATGCGCACGAAAATCCCTCCGGAGCAGTTTCGAGCGCCGAATTGCCAGAAGTGTTTTCCAGACCCGAGAAACTCCCTAAAACCGTTTCTAAACGAAAAGCATCTCGAAATGTCCTAAAACGCGCATCTGAACATTTTCGTGCACAGGTGCCGTTGATGCGCACGAAAATCCGTCCGGAGCAGTTTCGAGAGCCGAACTGCCTGAAGTGTTTTCCAGACCCTAGAAACTCCCCAAAACCGTTTTTAACAGAAAAGCATCTCGAAATGTCCTAAAACGCGCATCTGAACATTTTCGTGCACAGGTGCCGTAGATGCGCACGAAAATCCGTCCGGAGCAGTTTCGAGCGCCGAACTGCCTGAAGTGTTTTCCAGACCCTAGAAACTCCCCAAAACCGTTTTTAAACGAAAAGCATCTCGAAATGTCCTAAAACGCGCATCTGAAAATTTTCGTGCACAGGTGCCGTAGATGCACACGAAAATCCGTCCGGAGCCGTTTCGAGCGCCGAACTGCCTAAAGTGTTTTCCAGACCCTAGAAACTCCCCAAAACCGTTTTTAACAGAAAAGCATCTCGAAATGTCCTAAAACGCGCATCAGAACATTTTCGTGCACAGGTGCCGTAGATGCGCACGAAAATCCGTCCGGAGCCGTTTCGAGCGCCGAACTGCCTGAAGTGTTTTCCAGACCCTAGAAACTCCCCAAAACCGTTTTTAACAGAAAGGCATCTCGAAATGTCCTAAAACGCGCATCTGAACATTTTCGTGCACAGGTGCCGTAGATGCGCACGAAAATCCGTCCGGAGCAGTTTCGAGCGCCGAACTGCCTGAAGTGTTTTCCAGACCCTAGAAACTCCCCAAAACCGTTTTTAACAGAAAAGCATCTCGAAATGTCCTAAAACGCGCATCTGAACATTTTCGTGCACAGGTGCCGTTGATGCGCACGAAAATCCGTCCGGAGCCGTTTCGAGCGCCGAACTGCCTGAAGTGTTTTCCAGACCCTAGAAACTCCCCAAAACCGTTTTTAACAGAAAAGCATCTCGAAATGTCCTAAAACGCGCATCTGAACATTTTCGTGCACAGGTGCCGTTGATGCGCACGAAAATCCGTCCGGAGCAGTTTCGAGCGCCGAACTGCCTGAAGTGTTTTCCAGACCCTAGAAACTCCCCAAAACCGTTTTTAACAGAAAAGCATCTCGAAATGTCCTAAAACGCGCATCTGAACATTTTCGTGCACAGGTGCCGTTGATGCGCACGAAAATCCGTCCGGAGCATTTTCGAGAGCCGAACTGCCTGAAGTGTTTTCCAGACCCTAGAAACTCCCCAAAACCGTTTTTAACAGAAAAGCATCTCGAAATGTCCTAAAACGCGCATCTGAACATTTTCGTGCACAGGTGCCGTTGATGCGCACGAAAATCCGTCCGGAGCAGTTTCGAGCGCCGAACTGCCTGAAGTGTTTTCCAGACCCTAGAAACTCCCCAAAACCGTTTTTAAACGAAAAGCATCTCGAAATGTCCTAAAACGCGCATCTGAACATTTTCGTGCACAGGTGCCGTTGATGCGCACGAAAATCCGTCCGGAGCAGTTTCGAGCGCCGAACTGCCTGAAGTGTTTTCCAGACACTAGAAACTCCCCAAAACCGTTTTTAAACGAAAAGCATCTCGAAATGTCCTAAAACGCGCATCTGAAAATTTTCGTGCACAGGTGCCGTAGATGCGCACGAAAATCCGTCCGGAGCAGTTTCGAGCGCCGAACTGCCTGAAGTGTTTTCCAGACCCTAGAAACTCCCCAAAACCGTTTTTAACAGAAAAGCATCTCGAAATGTCCTAAAACGCGCATCTGAACATTTTCGTGCACAGGTGCCGTAGATGCGCACGAAAATCCGTCCGGAGCAGTTTCGAGCGCCGAACTGCCTGAAGTGTTTTCCAGACCCTAGAAACTCCCCAAAACCGTTTTTAACAGAAACGCATCTCGAAATGTCCTAAAACGCGCATCTGAACATTTTCGTGCACAGGTGCCGTTGATGCGCACGAAAATCCGTCCGGAGCAGTTTCGAGCGCCGAACTGCCTGAAGTGTTTTCCAGACCCTAGAAACTCCCCAAAACCGTTTTTAACAGAAAAGCATCTCGAAATGTCCTAAAACGCGCATCTGAACATTTTCGTGCACAGGTGCCGTAGATGCGCACGAAAATCCGTCCGGAGCAGTTTCGAGCGCCGAACTGCCTGAAGTGTTTTCCAGACCCTAGAAACTCCCCAAAACCGTTTTTAACAGAAAAGCATCTCGAAATGTCCTAAAACGCGCATCTGAACATTTTCGTGCACAGGTGCCGTTGATGCGCACGAAAATCCGTCCGGAGCAGTTTCGAGCGCCGAACTGCCAGAAGTGTTTTCCAGACCCGAGAAACTCCCTAAAACCGTTTCTAAACGAAAAGCATCTCGAAATGTCCTAAAACGCGCATCTGAACATTTTCGTGCACAGGTGCCGTTGATGCGCACGAAAATCCGTCCGGAGCAGTTTCGAGCGCCGAACTGCCTGAAGTGTTTTCCAGACCCTAGAAACTCCCCAAAACCGTTTTTAACAGAAAAGCATCTCGAAATGTCCTAAAACGCGCATCTGAACATTTTCGTGCACAGGTGCCGTTGATGCGCACGAAAATCCGTCCGGAGCAGTTTCGAGCGCCGAACTGCCAGAAGTGTTTTCCAGACCCGAGAAACTCCCTAAAACCGTTTCTAAACGAAAAGCATCTCGAAATGTCCTAAAACGCGCATCTGAACATTTTCGTGCACAGGTGCCGTTGATGCGCACGAAAATCCGTCCGGAGCAGTTTCGAGCGCCGAACTGCCTGAAGTGTTTTCCAGACCCTAGAAACTCCCCAAAACCGTTTTTAACAGAAAAGCATCTCGAAATGTCCTAAAACGCGCATCTGAACATTTTCGTGCACAGGTGCCGTTGATGCGCACGAAAATCCCTCCGGAGCAGTTTCGAGCGCCGAACTGCCAGAAGTGTTTTCCAGACCCGAGAAACTCCCTAAAACCGTTTCTAAACGAAAAGCATCTCGAAATGTCCTAAAACGCGCATCTGAACATTTTCGTGCACAGGTGCCGTTGATGCGCACGAAAATCCGTCCGGAGCAGTTTCGAGAGCCGAACTGCCTGAAGTGTTTTCCAGACCCTAGAAACTCCCCAAAACCGTTTTTAACAGAAAAGCATCTCGAAATGTCCTAAAACGCGCATCTGAACATTTTCGTGCACAGGTGCCGTTGATGCGCACGAAAATCCGTCCGGAGCAGTTTCGAGCGCCGAACTGCCTGAAGTGTTTTCCAGACCCTAGAAACTCCCCAAAACCGTTTTTAACAGAAAAGCATCTCGAAATGTCCTAAAACGCGCATCTGAACATTTTCGTGCACAGGTGCCGTCGATGCGCACGAAAATCCGTCCGGAGCAGTTTCGAGCGCCGAACTGCCTGAAGTGTTTTCCAGACCCTAGAAACTCCCCAAAACCGTTTTTAAACGAAAAGCATCTCGAAATGTCCTAAAACGCGCATCTGAAAATTTTCGTGCACAGGTGCCGTAGATGCCCACGAAAATCCGTCCGGAGCCGTTTCGAGCGCCGAACTGCCTGAAGTGTTTTCCAGACCCTAGAAACTCCCCAAAACCGTTTTTAACAGAAACGCATCTCGAAATGTCCTAAAACGCGCATCTGAACATTTTCGTGCACAGGTGCCGTTGATGCGCACGAAAATCCGTCCGGAGCAGTTTCGAGCGCCGAACTGCCTGAAGTGTTTTCCAGACCCTAGAAACTCCCCAAAACCGTTTTTAACAGAAAAGCATCTCGAAATGTCCTAAAACGCGCATCTGAACATTTTCGTGCACAGGTGCCGTAGATGCGCACGAAAATCCGTCCGGAGCAGTTTCGAGCGCCGAACTGCCTGAAGTGTTTTCCAGACCCTAGAAACTCCCCAAAACCGTTTTTAACAGAAAAGCATCTCGAAATGTCCTAAAACGCGCATCTGAACATTTTCGTGCACAGGTGCCGTTGATGCGCACGAAAATCCGTCCGGAGCAGTTTCGAGCGCCGAACTGCCAGAAGTGTTTTCCAGACCCGAGAAACTCCCTAAAACCGTTTCTAAACGAAAAGCATCTCGAAATGTCCTAAAACGCGCATCTGAACATTTTCGTGCACAGGTGCCGTTGATGCGCACGAAAATCCGTCCGGAGCAGTTTCGAGCGCCGAACTGCCTGAAGTGTTTTCCAGACCCTAGAAACTCCCCAAAACCGTTTTTAACAGAAAAGCATCTCGAAATGTCCTAAAACGCGCATCTGAACATTTTCGTGCACAGGTGCCGTTGATGCGCACGAAAATCCGTCCGGAGCAGTTTCGAGCGCCGAACTGCCAGAAGTGTTTTCCAGACCCGAGAAACTCCCTAAAACCGTTTCTAAACGAAAAGCATCTCGAAATGTCCTAAAACGCGCATCTGAACATTTTCGTGCACAGGTGCCGTTGATGCGCACGAAAATCCGTCCGGAGCAGTTTCGAGCGCCGAACTGCCTGAAGTGTTTTCCAGACCCTAGAAACTCCCCAAAACCGTTTTTAACAGAAAAGCATCTCGAAATGTCCTAAAACGCGCATCTGAACATTTTCGTGCACAGGTGCCGTTGATGCGCACGAAAATCCCTCCGGAGCAGTTTCGAGCGCCGAACTGCCAGAAGTGTTTTCCAGACCCGAGAAACTCCCTAAAACCGTTTCTAAACGAAAAGCATCTCGAAATGTCCTAAAACGCGCATCTGAACATTTTCGTGCACAGGTGCCGTTGATGCGCACGAAAATCCGTCCGGAGCAGTTTCGAGAGCCGAACTGCCTGAAGTGTTTTCCAGACCCTAGAAACTCCCCAAAACCGTTTTTAACAGAAAAGCATCTCGAAATGTCCTAAAACGCGCATCTGAACATTTTCGTGCACAGGTGCCGTTGATGCGCACGAAAATCCGTCCGGAGCAGTTTCGAGCGCCGAACTGCCTGAAGTGTTTTCCAGACCCTAGAAACTCCCCAAAACCGTTTTTAACAGAAAAGCATCTCGAAATGTCCTAAAACGCGCATCTGAACATTTTCGTGCACAGGTGCCGTCGATGCGCACGAAAATCCGTCCGGAGCAGTTTCGAGCGCCGAACTGCCTGAAGTGTTTTCCAGACCCTAGAAACTCCCCAAAACCGTTTTTAAACGAAAAGCATCTCGAAATGTCCTAAAACGCGCATCTGAAAATTTTCGTGCACAGGTGCCGTAGATGCCCACGAAAATCCGTCCGGAGCCGTTTCGAGCGCCGAACTGCCTGAAGTGTTTTCCAGACCCTAGAAACTCCCCAAAACCGTTTTTAACAGAAAAGCATCTCGAAATGTCCTAAAACGCGCATCTGAACATTTTCGTGCACAGGTGCCGTAGATGCGCACGAAAATCCGTCCGGAGCAGTTTCGAGCGCCGAACTGCCTGAAGTGTTTTCCAGACCCTAGAAACTCCCCAAAACCGTTTTTAAACGAAAAGCATCTCGAAATGTCCTAAAACGCGCATCTGAAAATTTTCGTGCACAGGTGCCGTAGATGCACACGAAAATCCGTCCGGAGCCGTTTCGAGCGCCGAACTGCCTGAAGTGTTTTCCAGACCCTAGAAACTCCCCAAAACCGTTTTTAACAGAAAAGCATCTCGAAATGTCCTAAAACGCGCATCTGAACATTTTCGTGCACAGGTGCCGTAGATGCGCACGAAAATCCGTCCGGAGCCGTTTCGAGCGCCGAACTGCCTGAAGTGTTTTCCAGACCCTAGAAACTCCCCAAAACCGTTTTTAACAGAAAGGCATCTCGAAATGTCCTAAAACGCGCATCTGAACATTTTCGTGCACAGGTGCCGTAGATGCGCACGAAAATCCGTCCGGAGCAGTTTCGAGCGCCGAACTGCCTGAAGTGTTTTCCAGACCCTAGAAACTCCCCAAAACCGTTTTTAACAGAAAAGCATCTCGAAATGTCCTAAAACGCGCATCTGAACATTTTCGTGCACAGGTGCCGTTGATGCGCACGAAAATCCCTCCGGAGCAGTTTCGAGCGCCGAATTGCCAGAAGTGTTTTCCAGACCCGAGAAACTCCCTAAAACCGTTTCTAAACGAAAAGCATCTCGAAATGTCCTAAAACGCGCATCTGAACATTTTCGTGCACAGGTGCCGTTGATGCGCACGAAAATCCGTCCGGAGCAGTTTCGAGAGCCGAACTGCCTGAAGTGTTTTCCAGACCCTAGAAACTCCCCAAAACCGTTTTTAACAGAAAAGCATCTCGAAATGTCCTAAAACGCGCATCTGAACATTTTCGTGCACAGGTGCCGTAGATGCGCACGAAAATCCGTCCGGAGCAGTTTCGAGCGCCGAACTGCCTGAAGTGTTTTCCAGACCCTAGAAACTCCCCAAAACCGTTTTTAAACGAAAAGCATCTCGAAATGTCCTAAAACGCGCATCTGAAAATTTTCGTGCACAGGTGCCGTAGATGCACACGAAAATCCGTCCGGAGCCGTTTCGAGCGCCGAACTGCCTAAAGTGTTTTCCAGACCCTAGAAACTCCCCAAAACCGTTTTTAACAGAAAAGCATCTCGAAATGTCCTAAAACGCGCATCAGAACATTTTCGTGCACAGGTGCCGTAGATGCGCACGAAAATCCGTCCGGAGCCGTTTCGAGCGCCGAACTGCCTGAAGTGTTTTCCAGACCCTAGAAACTCCCCAAAACCGTTTTTAACAGAAAGGCATCTCGAAATGTCCTAAAACGCGCATCTGAACATTTTCGTGCACAGGTGCCGTAGATGCGCACGAAAATCCGTCCGGAGCAGTTTCGAGCGCCGAACTGCCTGAAGTGTTTTCCAGACCCTAGAAACTCCCCAAAACCGTTTTTAACAGAAAAGCATCTCGAAATGTCCTAAAACGCGCATCTGAACATTTTCGTGCACAGGTGCCGTTGATGCGCACGAAAATCCGTCCGGAGCCGTTTCGAGCGCCGAACTGCCTGAAGTGTTTTCCAGACCCTAGAAACTCCCCAAAACCGTTTTTAACAGAAAAGCATCTCGAAATGTCCTAAAACGCGCATCTGAACATTTTCGTGCACAGGTGCCGTTGATGCGCACGAAAATCCGTCCGGAGCAGTTTCGAGCGCCGAACTGCCTGAAGTGTTTTCCAGACCCTAGAAACTCCCCAAAACCGTTTTTAACAGAAAAGCATCTCGAAATGTCCTAAAACGCGCATCTGAACATTTTCGTGCACAGGTGCCGTTGATGCGCACGAAAATCCGTCCGGAGCATTTTCGAGAGCCGAACTGCCTGAAGTGTTTTCCAGACCCTAGAAACTCCCCAAAACCGTTTTTAACAGAAAAGCATCTCGAAATGTCCTAAAACGCGCATCTGAACATTTTCGTGCACAGGTGCCGTTGATGCGCACGAAAATCCGTCCGGAGCAGTTTCGAGCGCCGAACTGCCTGAAGTGTTTTCCAGACCCTAGAAACTCCCCAAAACCGTTTTTAAACGAAAAGCATCTCGAAATGTCCTAAAACGCGCATCTGAACATTTTCGTGCACAGGTGCCGTTGATGCGCACGAAAATCCGTCCGGAGCAGTTTCGAGCGCCGAACTGCCTGAAGTGTTTTCCAGACACTAGAAACTCCCCAAAACCGTTTTTAAACGAAAAGCATCTCGAAATGTCCTAAAACGCGCATCTGAAAATTTTCGTGCACAGGTGCCGTAGATGCGCACGAAAATCCGTCCGGAGCAGTTTCGAGCGCCGAACTGCCTGAAGTGTTTTCCAGACCCTAGAAACTCCCCAAAACCGTTTTTAACAGAAAAGCATCTCGAAATGTCCTAAAACGCGCATCTGAACATTTTCGTGCACAGGTGCCGTAGATGCGCACGAAAATCCGTCCGGAGCAGTTTCGAGCGCCGAACTGCCTGAAGTGTTTTCCAGACCCTAGAAACTCCCCAAAACCGTTTTTAACAGAAACGCATCTCGAAATGTCCTAAAACGCGCATCTGAACATTTTCGTGCACAGGTGCCGTTGATGCGCACGAAAATCCGTCCGGAGCAGTTTCGAGCGCCGAACTGCCTGAAGTGTTTTCCAGACCCTAGAAACTCCCCAAAACCGTTTTTAACAGAAAAGCATCTCGAAATGTCCTAAAACGCGCATCTGAACATTTTCGTGCACAGGTGCCGTAGATGCGCACGAAAATCCGTCCGGAGCAGTTTCGAGCGCCGAACTGCCTGAAGTGTTTTCCAGACCCTAGAAACTCCCCAAAACCGTTTTTAACAGAAAAGCATCTCGAAATGTCCTAAAACGCGCATCTGAACATTTTCGTGCACAGGTGCCGTTGATGCGCACGAAAATCCGTCCGGAGCAGTTTCGAGCGCCGAACTGCCAGAAGTGTTTTCCAGACCCGAGAAACTCCCTAAAACCGTTTCTAAACGAAAAGCATCTCGAAATGTCCTAAAACGCGCATCTGAACATTTTCGTGCACAGGTGCCGTTGATGCGCACGAAAATCCGTCCGGAGCAGTTTCGAGCGCCGAACTGCCTGAAGTGTTTTCCAGACCCTAGAAACTCCCCAAAACCGTTTTTAACAGAAAAGCATCTCGAAATGTCCTAAAACGCGCATCTGAACATTTTCGTGCACAGGTGCCGTTGATGCGCACGAAAATCCGTCCGGAGCAGTTTCGAGCGCCGAACTGCCAGAAGTGTTTTCCAGACCCGAGAAACTCCCTAAAACCGTTTCTAAACGAAAAGCATCTCGAAATGTCCTAAAACGCGCATCTGAACATTTTCGTGCACAGGTGCCGTTGATGCGCACGAAAATCCGTCCGGAGCAGTTTCGAGCGCCGAACTGCCTGAAGTGTTTTCCAGACCCTAGAAACTCCCCAAAACCGTTTTTAACAGAAAAGCATCTCGAAATGTCCTAAAACGCGCATCTGAACATTTTCGTGCACAGGTGCCGTTGATGCGCACGAAAATCCCTCCGGAGCAGTTTCGAGCGCCGAACTGCCAGAAGTGTTTTCCAGACCCGAGAAACTCCCTAAAACCGTTTCTAAACGAAAAGCATCTCGAAATGTCCTAAAACGCGCATCTGAACATTTTCGTGCACAGGTGCCGTTGATGCGCACGAAAATCCGTCCGGAGCAGTTTCGAGAGCCGAACTGCCTGAAGTGTTTTCCAGACCCTAGAAACTCCCCAAAACCGTTTTTAACAGAAAAGCATCTCGAAATGTCCTAAAACGCGCATCTGAACATTTTCGTGCACAGGTGCCGTTGATGCGCACGAAAATCCGTCCGGAGCAGTTTCGAGCGCCGAACTGCCTGAAGTGTTTTCCAGACCCTAGAAACTCCCCAAAACCGTTTTTAACAGAAAAGCATCTCGAAATGTCCTAAAACGCGCATCTGAACATTTTCGTGCACAGGTGCCGTCGATGCGCACGAAAATCCGTCCGGAGCAGTTTCGAGCGCCGAACTGCCTGAAGTGTTTTCCAGACCCTAGAAACTCCCCAAAACCGTTTTTAAACGAAAAGCATCTCGAAATGTCCTAAAACGCGCATCTGAAAATTTTCGTGCACAGGTGCCGTAGATGCCCACGAAAATCCGTCCGGAGCCGTTTCGAGCGCCGAACTGCCTGAAGTGTTTTCCAGACCCTAGAAACTCCCCAAAACCGTTTTTAACAGAAACGCATCTCGAAATGTCCTAAAACGCGCATCTGAACATTTTCGTGCACAGGTGCCGTTGATGCGCACGAAAATCCGTCCGGAGCAGTTTCGAGCGCCGAACTGCCTGAAGTGTTTTCCAGACCCTAGAAACTCCCCAAAACCGTTTTTAACAGAAAAGCATCTCGAAATGTCCTAAAACGCGCATCTGAACATTTTCGTGCACAGGTGCCGTAGATGCGCACGAAAATCCGTCCGGAGCAGTTTCGAGCGCCGAACTGCCTGAAGTGTTTTCCAGACCCTAGAAACTCCCCAAAACCGTTTTTAACAGAAAAGCATCTCGAAATGTCCTAAAACGCGCATCTGAACATTTTCGTGCACAGGTGCCGTTGATGCGCACGAAAATCCGTCCGGAGCAGTTTCGAGCGCCGAACTGCCAGAAGTGTTTTCCAGACCCGAGAAACTCCCTAAAACCGTTTCTAAACGAAAAGCATCTCGAAATGTCCTAAAACGCGCATCTGAACATTTTCGTGCACAGGTGCCGTTGATGCGCACGAAAATCCGTCCGGAGCAGTTTCGAGCGCCGAACTGCCTGAAGTGTTTTCCAGACCCTAGAAACTCCCCAAAACCGTTTTTAACAGAAAAGCATCTCGAAATGTCCTAAAACGCGCATCTGAACATTTTCGTGCACAGGTGCCGTTGATGCGCACGAAAATCCGTCCGGAGCAGTTTCGAGCGCCGAACTGCCAGAAGTGTTTTCCAGACCCGAGAAACTCCCTAAAACCGTTTCTAAACGAAAAGCATCTCGAAATGTCCTAAAACGCGCATCTGAACATTTTCGTGCACAGGTGCCGTTGATGCGCACGAAAATCCGTCCGGAGCAGTTTCGAGCGCCGAACTGCCTGAAGTGTTTTCCAGACCCTAGAAACTCCCCAAAACCGTTTTTAACAGAAAAGCATCTCGAAATGTCCTAAAACGCGCATCTGAACATTTTCGTGCACAGGTGCCGTTGATGCGCACGAAAATCCCTCCGGAGCAGTTTCGAGCGCCGAACTGCCAGAAGTGTTTTCCAGACCCGAGAAACTCCCTAAAACCGTTTCTAAACGAAAAGCATCTCGAAATGTCCTAAAACGCGCATCTGAACATTTTCGTGCACAGGTGCCGTTGATGCGCACGAAAATCCGTCCGGAGCAGTTTCGAGAGCCGAACTGCCTGAAGTGTTTTCCAGACCCTAGAAACTCCCCAAAACCGTTTTTAACAGAAAAGCATCTCGAAATGTCCTAAAACGCGCATCTGAACATTTTCGTGCACAGGTGCCGTTGATGCGCACGAAAATCCGTCCGGAGCAGTTTCGAGCGCCGAACTGCCTGAAGTGTTTTCCAGACCCTAGAAACTCCCCAAAACCGTTTTTAACAGAAAAGCATCTCGAAATGTCCTAAAACGCGCATCTGAACATTTTCGTGCACAGGTGCCGTCGATGCGCACGAAAATCCGTCCGGAGCAGTTTCGAGCGCCGAACTGCCTGAAGTGTTTTCCAGACCCTAGAAACTCCCCAAAACCGTTTTTAAACGAAAAGCATCTCGAAATGTCCTAAAACGCGCATCTGAAAATTTTCGTGCACAGGTGCCGTAGATGCCCACGAAAATCCGTCCGGAGCCGTTTCGAGCGCCGAACTGCCTGAAGTGTTTTCCAGACCCTAGAAACTCCCCAAAACCGTTTTTAACAGAAAAGCATCTCGAAATGTCCTAAAACGCGCATCTGAACATTTTCGTGCACAGGTGCCGTAGATGCGCACGAAAATCCGTCCGGAGCAGTTTCGAGCGCCGAACTGCCTGAAGTGTTTTCCAGACCCTAGAAACTCCCCAAAACCGTTTTTAAACGAAAAGCATCTCGAAATGTCCTAAAACGCGCATCTGAAAATTTTCGTGCACAGGTGCCGTAGATGCACACGAAAATCCGTCCGGAGCCGTTTCGAGCGCCGAACTGCCTGAAGTGTTTTCCAGACCCTAGAAACTCCCCAAAACCGTTTTTAACAGAAAAGCATCTCGAAATGTCCTAAAACGCGCATCTGAACATTTTCGTGCACAGGTGCCGTAGATGCGCACGAAAATCCGTCCGGAGCCGTTTCGAGCGCCGAACTGCCTGAAGTGTTTTCCAGACCCTAGAAACTCCCCAAAACCGTTTTTAACAGAAAGGCATCTCGAAATGTCCTAAAACGCGCATCTGAACATTTTCGTGCACAGGTGCCGTAGATGCGCACGAAAATCTGTCCGGAGCAGTTTCGAGCGCCGAACTGCCTGAAGTGTTTTCCAGACCCTAGAAACTCCCCAAAACCGTTTTTAACAGAAAAGCATCTCAAAATGTCCTAAAACGCGCATCTGAACATTTTCGTGCACAGGTGCCGTTGATGCGCACGAAAATCCGTCCGGAGCAGTTTCGAGCGCCGAACTGCCTGAAGTGTTTTCCAGACCCTAGAAACTCCCCAAAACCGTTTTTAACAGAAAAGCATCTCGAAATGTCCTAAAACGCGCATCTGAACATTTTCGTGCACAGGTGCCGTTGATGCGCACGAAAATCCGTTCGGAGCAGTTTCGAGCGCCGAACTGCCAGAAGTGTTTTCCAGACCCGAGAAACTCCCTAAAACCGTTTCTAAACGAAAAGCATCTCGAAATGTCCTAAAACGCGCATCTGAACATTTTCGTGCACAGGTGCCGTTGATGCGCACGAAAATCCGTCCGGAGCAGTTTCGAGAGCCGAACTGCCTGAAGTGTTTTCCAGACCCTAGAAACTCCACAAAACCGTTTTTAACAGAAAAGCATCTCGAAATGTCCTAAAACGCGCATCTGAACATTTTCGTGCACAGGTGCCGTAGATGCGCACGAAAATCCGTCCGGAGCAGTTTCGAGCGCCGGACTGCCTGAAGTGTTTTCCAGACCCTAGAAACTCCCCAAAACCGTTTTTAACAGAAAAGCATCTCGAAATGTCCTAAAACGCGCATCTGAACATTTTCGTGCACAGGTGCCGTTGATGCGCACGAAAATCCGTCCGGAGCAGTTTCGAGCGCCGAACTGCCTGAAGTGTTTTCCAGACCCTAGAAACTCCCCAAAACCGTTTTTAACAGAAAAGCATCTCGAAATGTCCTAAAACGCGCATCTGAACATTTTCGTGCACAGGTGCCGTTGATGCGCACGAAAATCCGTCCGGAGCAGTTTCGAGAGCCGAACTGCCTGAAGTGTTTTCCAGACCCTAGAAACTCCCCAAAACCGTTTCTAAACGAAAAGCATCTCGAAATGTCCTAAAACGCGCATCTGAACATTTTCGTGCACAGGTGCCGTTGATGCGCACGAAAATCCGTCCGGAGCAGTTTCGAGCGCCGAACTGCCTCAAGTGTTTTCCAGACCCTAGAAACTCCCCAAAACCGTTTTTAACAGAAAAGCATCTCGAAATGTCCTAAAACGCGAATCTGAACATTTTCGTGCACAGGTGCCGTTGATGCGCACGAAAATCCGTCCGGAGCAGTTTCGAGCGCCGAACTGCCTGAAGTGTTTTCCAGACACTAGAAACTACCCAAAACCGTTTTTAAACGAAAAGCATCTCGAAATGTCCTAAAACGCGCATCTGAAAATTTTCGTGCACAGGTGCCGTAGATGCACACGAAAATCCGTCCGGAGCCGTTTCGAGCGCCGAACTGCCTGAAGTGTTTTCCAGACCCTAGAAACTCCCCAAAACCGTTTTTAACAGAAAAGCATCTCGAAATGTCCTAAAACGCGCATCTGAACATTTTCGTGCACTGGTGCCGTAGATGCGCACGAAAATCCGTCCGGAGCAGTTTCGAGCGCCGAACTGCCTGAAGTGTTTTCCAGACCCTAGAAACTCCCCAAAACCGTTTTTAACAGAAAAGCATCTCGAAATGTCCTAAAACGCGCATCTGAACATTTTCGTGCACAGGTGCCGTTGATGCGCACGAAAATCCGTCCGGAGCAGTTTCGAGAGCCGAACTGCCTGAAGTGTTTTCCAGACCCGAGAAACTCCCCAAAACCGTTTCTAAACGAAAAGCATCTCGAAATGTCCTAAAACGCGCATCTGAACATTTTCGTGCACAGGTGCCGTTGATGCGCACGAAAATCCGTCCGGAGCAGTTTCGAGCGCCGAACTGCCTAAAGTGTTTTCCAGACCCTAGAAACTCCCCAAAACCGTTTTTAACAGAAAAGCATCTCGAAATGTCCTAAAACGCGCATCTGAACATTTTCGTGCACTGGTGCCGTTGATGCGCACGAAAATCCGTCCGGAGCAGTTTCGAGCGCCGAACTGCCTGAAGTGTTTTCCAGACCCTAGAAACTCCCCAAAACCGTTTTTAAACGAAAAGCATCTCGAAATGTCCTAAAACGCGCATCTGAAAATTTTCGTGCACAGGTGCCGTAGATGCACACGAAAATCCGTCCGGAGCCGTTTCGAGCGCCGAACTGCCTGAAGTGTTTTCCAGACCCTAGAAACTCCCCAAAACCGTTTTTAACAGAAAAGCATCTCGAAATGTCCTAAAACGCGCATCTGAACATTTTCGTGCACAGGTGCCGTTGATGCGCACGAAAATCCGTCCGGAGCAGTTTCGAGCGCCGAACTGCCTGAAGTGTTTTCCAGACCCTAGAAACTCCCCAAAACCGTTTTTAACAGAAAAGCATCTCGAAATGTCCTAAAACGCGCATCTGAACATTTTCGTGCACAGGTGCCGTTGATGCGCACGAAAATCCGTTCGGAGCAGTTTCGAGCGCCGAACTGCCAGAAGTGTTTTCCAGACCCGAGAAACTCCCTAAAACCGTTTCTAAACGAAAAGCATCTCGAAATGTCCTAAAACGCGCATCTGAACATTTTCGTGCACAGGTGCCGTTGATGCGCACGAAAATCCGTCCGGAGCAGTTTCGAGAGCCGAACTGCCTGAAGTGTTTTCCAGACCCTAGAAACTCCACAAAACCGTTTTTAACAGAAAAGCATCTCGAAATGTCCTAAAACGCGCATCTGAACATTTTCGTGCACAGGTGCCGTAGATGCGCACGAAAATCCGTCCGGAGCAGTTTCGAGCGCCGGACTGCCTGAAGTGTTTTCCAGACCCTAGAAACTCCCCAAAACCGTTTTTAACAGAAAAGCATCTCGAAATGTCCTAAAACGCGCATCTGAACATTTTCGTGCACAGGTGCCGTTGATGCGCACGAAAATCCGTCCGGAGCAGTTTCGAGCGCCGAACTGCCTGAAGTGTTTTCCAGACCCTAGAAACTCCCCAAAACCGTTTTTAACAGAAAAGCATCTCGAAATGTCCTAAAACGCGCATCTGAACATTTTCGTGCACAGGTGCCGTTGATGCGCACGAAAATCCGTCCGGAGCAGTTTCGAGAGCCGAACTGCCTGAAGTGTTTTCCAGACCCTAGAAACTCCCCAAAACCGTTTCTAAACGAAAAGCATCTCGAAATGTCCTAAAACGCGCATCTGAACATTTTCGTGCACAGGTGCCGTTGATGCGCACGAAAATCCGTCCGGAGCAGTTTCGAGCGCCGAACTGCCTCAAGTGTTTTCCAGACCCTAGAAACTCCCCAAAACCGTTTTTAACAGAAAAGCATCTCGAAATGTCCTAAAACGCGAATCTGAACATTTTCGTGCACAGGTGCCGTTGATGCGCACGAAAATCCGTCCGGAGCAGTTTCGAGCGCCGAACTGCCTGAAGTGTTTTCCAGACACTAGAAACTACCCAAAACCGTTTTTAAACGAAAAGCATCTCGAAATGTCCTAAAACGCGCATCTGAAAATTTTCGTGCACAGGTGCCGTAGATGCACACGAAAATCCGTCCGGAGCCGTTTCGAGCGCCGAACTGCCTGAAGTGTTTTCCAGACCCTAGAAACTCCCCAAAACCGTTTTTAACAGAAAAGCATCTCGAAATGTCCTAAAACGCGCATCTGAACATTTTCGTGCACTGGTGCCGTAGATGCGCACGAAAATCCGTCCGGAGCAGTTTCGAGCGCCGAACTGCCTGAAGTGTTTTCCAGACCCTAGAAACTCCCCAAAACCGTTTTTAACAGAAAAGCATCTCGAAATGTCCTAAAACGCGCATCTGAACATTTTCGTGCACAGGTGCCGTTGATGCGCACGAAAATCCGTCCGGAGCAGTTTCGAGAGCCGAACTGCCTGAAGTGTTTTCCAGACCCGAGAAACTCCCCAAAACCGTTTCTAAACGAAAAGCATCTCGAAATGTCCTAAAACGCGCATCTGAACATTTTCGTGCACAGGTGCCGTTGATGCGCACGAAAATCCGTCCGGAGCAGTTTCGAGCGCCGAACTGCCTAAAGTGTTTTCCAGACCCTAGAAACTCCCCAAAACCGTTTTTAACAGAAAAGCATCTCGAAATGTCCTAAAACGCGCATCTGAACATTTTCGTGCACTGGTGCCGTTGATGCGCATGAAAATCCGTCCGGAGCAGTTTCGAGCGCCGAACTGCCTGAAGTGTTTTCCAGACCCTAGAAACTCCCCAAAACCGTTTTTAAACGAAAAGCATCTCGAAATGTCCTAAAACGCGCATCTGAAAATTTTCGTGCACAGGTGCCGTAGATGCACACGAAAATCCGTCCGGAGCCGTTTCGAGCGCCGAACTGCCTGAAGTGTTTTCCAGACCCTAGAAACTCCCCAAAACCGTTTTTAACAGAAAAGCATCTCGAAATGTCCTAAAACGCGCATCTGAACATTTTCGTGCACAGGTGCCGTAGATGCGCACGAAAATCCGTCCGGAGCAGTTTCGAGCGCCGAACTGCCTGAAGTGTTTTCCAGACCCTAGAAACTCCCCAAAACCGTTTTTAACAGAAAAGCATCTCGAAATGTCCTAAAACGCGCATCTTAACATTTTCGTGCACAGGTGCTGTTGATACGCACGAAAATCCGTCCGGAGCAGTTTCGAGCGCCGAACTGCCTGAAGTGTTTTCCAGACCCGAGAAACTCCCTAAAACCGTTTCTAAACGAAAAGCTTCTCGAAATGTCCTAAAACGCGCATCTGAACATTTTCGTGCACAGGTGCCGTTGATGCGCACGAAAATCCGTCCGGAGCAGTTTCGAGAGCCGAACTGCCTGAAGTGTTTTCCAGACCCTAGAAACTCCCCAAAACCGTTTTTAACAGAAAAGCATCTCGAAATGTCCTAAAACGCGCATCTAAACATTTTCGTGCACAGGTGCCGTTGATGCGCACGAAAATCCGTCCGGAGCAGTTTCGAGCGCCGAACTGCCTGAAGTGTTTTCCAGACCCTAGAAACTCCCCAAAACCGTTTTTAAACGAAAAGCATCTCGAAATGTCCTAAAACGCGCATCTGAAAATTTTCGTGCACAGGTGCCGTAGATGCACACGAAAATCCGTCCGGAGCCGTTTCGAGCGCCGAACTGCCTGAAGTGTTTTCCAGACCCTAGAAACTCCCCAAAACCGTTTTTAACAGAAAAGCATCTCGAAATGTCCTAAAACGCGCATCTGAACATTTTCGTGCACAGGTGCCGTAGATGCGCACGAAAATCCGTCCGGAGCAGTTTCGAGCGCCGAACTGCCTGAAGTGTTTTCCAGACCCTAGAAACTCCCCAAAACCGTTTTTAAACGAAAAGCATCTCGAAATGTCCTAAAACGCGCATCTGAAAATTTTCGTGCACAGGTGCCGTAGATGCACACGAAAATCCGTCCGGAGCCGTTTCGAGCGCCGAACTGCCTGAAGTGTTTTCCAGACCCTAGAAACTCCCCAAAACCGTTTTTAACAGAAAAGCATCTCGAAATGTCCTAAAACGCGCATCTGAACATTTTCGTGCACAGGTGCCGTAGATGCGCACGAAAATCCGTCCGGAGCCGTTTCGAGCGCCGAACTGCCTGAAGTGTTTTCTAGACCCTAGAAACTCCCCAAAACCGTTTTTAACAGAAAGGCATCTCGAAATGTCCTAAAACGCGCATCTGAACATTTTCGTGCACAGGTGCCGTAGATGCGCACGAAAATCCGTCCGGAGCAGTTTCGAGCGCCGAACTGCCTGAAGTGTTTTCCAGACCCTAGAAACTCCCCAAAACCGTTTTTAAACGAAAAGCATCTCGAAATGTCCTAAAACGCGCATCTGAAAATTTTCGTGCACAGGTGCCGTAGATGCACACGAAAATCCGTCCGGAGCCGTTTCGAGCGCCGAACTGCCTGAAGTGTTTTCCAGACCCTAGAAACTCCCCAAAACCGTTTTTAACAGAAAAGCATCTCGAAATGTCCTAAAACGCGCATCTGAACATTTTCGTGCACAGGTGCCGTTGATGCGCACGAAAATCCGTCCGGAGCAGTTTCGAGCGCCGAACTGCCTGAAGTGTTTTCCAGACCCTAGAAACTCCCCAAAACCGTTTTTAAACGCAAAGCATCTTGAAATGTCCTAAAACGCGCATCTGAACATTTTCGTGCACAGGTGCCGTAGATGCGCACGAAAATCCGTCCGGAGCAGTTTCGAGCGCCGAACTGCCTGAAGTGTTTTCCAGACCCTAGAAACTCCCCAAAACCGTTTTTAAACGAAAAGCATCTCGAAATGTCCTAAAACGCGCATCTGAAAATTTTCGTGCACAGGTGCCGTAGATGCACACGAAAATCCGTCCGGAGCCGTTTCGAGCGCCGAACTGCCTGAAGTGTTTTCCAGACCCTAGAAACTCCCCAAAACCGTTTTTAAACGAAAAGCATCTCGAAATGTCCTAAAACGCGCATCTGAAAATTTTCGTGCACAGGTGCCGTAGATGCACACGAAAATCCGTCCGGAGCCGTTTCGAGCGCCGAACTGCCTGAAGTGTTTTCCAGACCCTAGAAACTCCCCAAGACCGTTTTTAATAGAAAAGCATCTCGAAATGTCCTAAAACGCGCATCTGAACATTTTCGTGCACAGGTGCCGTAGATGCGCACGAAAATCCGTCCGGAGCAGTTTCGAGCGCCAAACTGCCTGAAGTGTTTTCCAGACCCTAGAAACTCCCCAAAACCGTTTTTAACAGAAAAGCATCTCGAAATGTCCTAAAACGCGAATCTGAACATTTTCGTGCACAGGTGCCGTAGATGCGCAGAAAATCCGTCCGGAGCCGTTTCGAGCGCCGAACTGCCTGAAGTGTTTTCCAGACCCAAGAAACTCCCTAAAACCGTTTTTAACAGAAAAGCATCTCGAAATGTCCTAAAACGCGCATCTGAACATTTTCGTGCACAGGTGCCGTAGATGCGCACGAAAATCCGTCCGGAGCAGTTTCGAGCGCCGAACTGCCTGAAGTGTTTTCCAGACCCTAGAAACTCCCCAAAACCGTTTTTAAACGCAAAGCATCTTGAAATGTCCTAAAACGCGCATCTGAACATTTTCGTGCACTGGTGCCGTTGATGCGCACGAAAATCCGTCCGGAGCCGTTTCGAGCGCCGAACTGCCTGAAGTGTTTTCCAGACCCTAGAAACTCCCTAAAACCGTTTTTAACAGAAAAGCATCTCGAAATGTCCTAAAACGCGCATCTGAACATTTTCGTGCACAGGTGCCGTAGATGCGCACGAAAATCCGTCCGGAGCAGTTTCGAGCGCCGAACTGCCTGAAGTGTTTTCCAGACCCTAGAAACTCCCTAAAACCGTTTCTAAACGAAAAGCATCTCGAAATGTCCTAAAACGCGCATCTGAACATTTTCGTGCACAGGTGCCGTTGATGCGCACGAAAATCCGTCCGGAGCAGTTTCGAGAGCCGAACTGCCTGAAGTGTTTTCCAGACCCTAGAAACTCCCCAAAACCGTTTTTAAACGAAAAGCATCTCGAAATGTCCTAAAACGCGCATCTGAAAATTTTCGTGCACAGGTGCCGTAGATGCCCACGAAAATCCGTCCGGAGCCGTTTCGAGCGCCGAACTGCCTGAAGTGTTTTCCAGACCCTAGAAACTCCCCAAAACCGTTTTTAACAGAAAAGCATCTCGAAATGTCCTAAAACGCGCATCTGAACATTTTCGTGCACAGGTGCCGTAGATGCGCACGAAAATCCGTCCGGAGCAGTTTCGAGCGCCGAACTGCCTGAAGTGTTTTCCAGACCCTAGAAACTCCCCAAAACCGTTTTTAAACGAAAAGCATCTCGAAATGTCCTAAAACGCGCATCTGAAAATTTTCGTGCACAGGTGCCGTAGATGCACACGAAAATCCGTCCGGAGCCGTTTCGAGCGCCGAACTGCCTGAAGTGTTTTCCAGACCCTAGAAACTCCCCAAAACCGTTTTTAACAGAAAAGCATCTCGAAATGTCCTAAAACGCGCATCTGAACATTTTCGTGCACAGGTGCCGTAGATGCGCACGAAAATCCGTCCGGAGCCGTTTCGAGCGCCGAACTGCCTGAAGTGTTTTCTAGACCCTAGAAACTCCCCAAAACCGTTTTTAATAGAAAGGCATCTCGAAATGTCCTAAAACGCGCATCTGAACATTTTCGTGCACAGGTGCCGTAGATGCGCACGAAAATCCGTCCGGAGCAGTTTCGAGCGCCGAACTGCCTGAAGTGTTTTCCAGACCCTAGAAACTCCCCAAAACCGTTTTTAACAGAAAAGCATCTCGAAATGTCCTAAAACGCGCATCTGAACATTTTCGTGCACAGGTGCCGTTGATGCGCACGAAAATCCGTCCGGAGCAGTTTCGAGCGCCGAACTGCCTGAAGTGTTTTCCAGACCCTAGAAACTCCCCAAAACCGTTTTTAAACGCAAAGCATCTTGAAATGTCCTAAAACGCGCATCTGAACATTTTCGTGCACAGGTGCCGTAGATGCGCACGAAAATCCGTCCGGAGCAGTTTCGAGCGCCGAACTGCCTGAAGTGTTTTCCAGACCCTAGAAACTCCCCAAAACCGTTTTTAAACGAAAAGCATCTCGAAATGTCCTAAAACGCGCATCTGAAAATTTTCGTGCACAGGTGCCGTAGATGCACACGAAAATCCGTCCGGAGCCGTTTCGAGCGCCGAACTGCCTGAAGTGTTTTCCAGACCCTAGAAACTCCCCAAAACCGTTTTTAACAGAAAAGCATCTCGAAATGTCCTAAAACGCGCATCTGAACATTTTCGTGCACAGGTGCCGTAGATGCGCACGAAAATCCGTCCGGAGCCGTTTCGAGCGCCGAACTGCCTGAAGTGTTTTCTAGACCCTAGAAACTCCCCAAAACCGTTTTTAACAGAAAGGCATCTCGAAATGTCCTAAAACGCGCATCTGAACATTTTCGTGCACAGGTGCCGTAGATGCGCACGAAAATCCGTCCGGAGCAGTTTCGAGCGCCGAACTGCCTGAAGTGTTTTCCAGACCCTAGAAACTCCCCAAAACCGTTTTTAACAGAAAAGTATCTCGAAATGTCCTAAAACGCGCATCTGAACATTTTCGTGCACAGGTGCCGTTGATGCGCACGAAAATCCGTCCGGAGCAGTTTCGAGCGCCGAACTGCCTGAAGTGTTTTCCAGACCCTAGAAACTCCCCAAAACCGTTTTTAAACGAAAAGCATCTCGAAATGTCCTAAAACGCGCATCTGAACATTTTCGTGCACAGGTGCCGTAGATGCGCACGAAAATCCGTCCGGAGCAGTTTCGAGCGCCGAACTGCCTGAAGTGTTTTCCAGACCCTAGAAACTCCCCAAAACCGTTTTTAAACGAAAAGCATCTCGAAATGTCCTAAAACGCGCATCTGAAAATTTTCGTGCACAGGTGCCGTAGATGCACACGAAAATCCGTCCGGAGCCGTTTCGAGCGCCGAACTGCCTGAAGTGTTTTCCAGACCCTAGAAACTCCCCAAAACCGTTTTTAAACGCAAAGCATCTTGAAATGTCCTAAAACGCGCATCTGAACATTTTCGTGCACAGGTGCCGTAGATGCGCACGAAAATCCGTCCGGAGCAGTTTCGAGCGCCGAACTGCCTGAAGTGTTTTCCAGACCCTAGAAACTCCCCAAAACCGTTTTTAAACGAAAAGCATCTCGAAATGTCCTAAAACGCGCATCTGAAAATTTTCGTGCACAGGTGCCGTAGATGCACACGAAAATCCGTCCGGAGCCGTTTCGAGCGCCGAACTGCCTGAAGTGTTTTCCAGACCCTAGAAACTCCCCAAAACCGTTTTTAAACGAAAAGCATCTCGAAATGTCCTAAAACGCGCATCTAAACATTTTCGTGCACAGGTGCCGTTGATGCGCACGAAAATCCGTCCGGAGCAGTTTCGAGCGCCGAACTGCCTAAAGTGTTTTCCAGACCCTAGAAACTCCCCAAAACCGTTTTTAACAGAAAAGCATCTCGAAATGTCCTAAAACGCGCATCTAAACATTTTCGTGCACAGGTGCCGTTGATGCGCACGAAAATCCGTCCGGAGCAGTTTCGAGCGCCGAACTGCCTAAAGTGTTTTCCAGACCCTAGAAACTCCCCAAAACCGTTTTTAACAGAAAAGCATCTCGAAATGTCCTAAAACGCGCATCTGAACATTTTCGTGCACAGGTGCCGTTGATGCGCACGAAAATCCGTCCGGAGCAGTTTCGAGCGCCGAACTGCCTGAAGTGTTTTCCAGACCCTAGAAACTCCCCAAAACCGTTTTTAAACGAAAAGCATCTCGAAATGTCCTAAAACGCGCATCTGAAAATTTTCGTGCACAGGTGCCGTAGATGCACACGAAAATCCGTCCGGAGCCGTTTCGAGCGCCGAACTGCCTGAAGTGTTTTCCAGACCCTAGAAACTCCCCAAAACCGTTTTTAACAGAAAAGCATCTCGAAATGTCCTAAAACGCGCATCTGAACATTTTCGTGCACAGGTGCCGTAGATGCGCACGAAAATCCGTCCGGAGCAGTTTCGAGCGCCGAACTGCCTGAAGTGTTTTCCAGACCCTAGAAACTCCCCAAAACCGTTTTTAAACGAAAAGCATCTCGAAATGTCCTAAAACGCGCATCTGAAAATTTTCGTGCACAGGTGCCGTAGATGCACACGAAAATCCGTCCGGAGCCGTTTCGAGCGCCGAACTGCCTGAAGTGTTTTCCAGACCCTAGAAACTCCCCAAAACCGTTTTTAACAGAAAAGCATCTCGAAATGTCCTAAAACGCGCATCTGAACATTTTCGTGCACAGGTGCCGTAGATGCGCACGAAAATCCGTCCGGAGCCGTTTCGAGCGCCGAACTGCCTGAAGTGTTTTCCAGACCCTAGAAACTCCCCAAAACCGTTTTTAACAGAAAGGCATCTCGAAATGTCCTAAAACGCGCATCTGAACATTTTCGTGCACAGGTGCCGTAGATGCGCACGAAAATCCGTCCGGAGCAGTTTCGAGCGCCGAACTGCCTGAAGTGTTTTCCAGACCCTAGAAACTCCCCAAAACCGTTTTTAACAGAAAAGCATCTCGAAATGTCCTAAAACGCGCATCTGAACATTTTCGTGCACAGGTGCCGTTGATGCGCACGAAAATCCGTCCGGAGCAGTTTCGAGCGCCGAACTGCCTGAAGTGTTTTCCAGACCCTAGAAACTCCCCAAAACCGTTTTTAAACGCAAAGCATCTTGAAATGTCCTAAAACGCGCATCTGAACATTTTCGTGCACAGGTGCCGTAGATGCGCACGAAAATCCGTCCGGAGCAGTTTCGAGCGCCGAACTGCCTGAAGTGTTTTCCAGACCCTAGAAACTCCCCAAAACCGTTTTTAAACGAAAAGCATCTCGAAATGTCCTAAAACGCGCATCTGAAAATTTTCGTGCACAGGTGCCGTAGATGCACACGAAAATCCGTCCGGAGCCGTTTCGAGCGCCGAACTGCCTGAAGTGTTTTCCAGACCCTAGAAACTCCCCAAAACCGTTTTTAAACGAAAAGCATCTCGAAATGTCCTAAAACGCGCATCTGAAAATTTTCGTGCACAGGTGCCGTAGATGCACACGAAAATCCGTCCGGAGCCGTTTCGAGCGCCGAACTGCCTGAAGTGTTTTCCAGACCCTAGAAACTCCCCAAGACCGTTTTTAATAGAAAAGCATCTCGAAATGTCCTAAAACGCGCATCTGAACATTTTCGTGCACAGGTGCCGTAGATGCGCACGAAAATCCGTCCGGAGCAGTTTCGAGCGCCAAACTGCCTGAAGTGTTTTCCAGACCCTAGAAACTCCCCAAAACCGTTTTTAACAGAAAAGCATCTCGAAATGTCCTAAAACGCGAATCTGAACATTTTCGTGCACAGGTGCCGTAGATGCGCAGAAAATCCGTCCGGAGCCGTTTCGAGCGCCGAACTGCCTGAAGTGTTTTCCAGACCCAAGAAACTCCCTAAAACCGTTTTTAACAGAAAAGCATCTCGAAATGTCCTAAAACGCGCATCTGAACATTTTCGTGCACAGGTGCCGTAGATGCGCACGAAAATCCGTCCGGAGCAGTTTCGAGCGCCGAACTGCCTGAAGTGTTTTCCAGACCCTAGAAACTCCCCAAAACCGTTTTTAAACGCAAAGCATCTTGAAATGTCCTAAAACGCGCATCTGAACATTTTCGTGCACTGGTGCCGTTGATGCGCACGAAAATCCGTCCGGAGCCGTTTCGAGCGCCGAACTGCCTGAAGTGTTTTCCAGACCCTAGAAACTCCCTAAAACCGTTTTTAACAGAAAAGCATCTCGAAATGTCCTAAAACGCGCATCTGAACATTTTCGTGCACAGGTGCCGTAGATGCGCACGAAAATCCGTCCGGAGCAGTTTCGAGCGCCGAACTGCCTGAAGTGTTTTCCAGACCCTAGAAACTCCCTAAAACCGTTTCTAAACGAAAAGCATCTCGAAATGTCCTAAAACGCGCATCTGAACATTTTCGTGCACAGGTGCCGTTGATGCGCACGAAAATCCGTCCGGAGCAGTTTCGAGAGCCGAACTGCCTGAAGTGTTTTCCAGACCCTAGAAACTCCCCAAAACCGTTTTTAAACGAAAAGCATCTCGAAATGTCCTAAAACGCGCATCTGAAAATTTTCGTGCACAGGTGCCGTAGATGCCCACGAAAATCCGTCCGGAGCCGTTTCGAGCGCCGAACTGCCTGAAGTGTTTTCCAGACCCTAGAAACTCCCCAAAACCGTTTTTAACAGAAAAGCATCTCGAAATGTCCTAAAACGCGCATCTGAACATTTTCGTGCACAGGTGCCGTAGATGCGCACGAAAATCCGTCCGGAGCAGTTTCGAGCGCCGAACTGCCTGAAGTGTTTTCCAGACCCTAGAAACTCCCCAAAACCGTTTTTAAACGAAAAGCATCTCGAAATGTCCTAAAACGCGCATCTGAAAATTTTCGTGCACAGGTGCCGTAGATGCACACGAAAATCCGTCCGGAGCCGTTTCGAGCGCCGAACTGCCTGAAGTGTTTTCCAGACCCTAGAAACTCCCCAAAACCGTTTTTAACAGAAAAGCATCTCGAAATGTCCTAAAACGCGCATCTGAACATTTTCGTGCACAGGTGCCGTAGATGCGCACGAAAATCCGTCCGGAGCCGTTTCGAGCGCCGAACTGCCTGAAGTGTTTTCTAGACCCTAGAAACTCCCCAAAACCGTTTTTAATAGAAAGGCATCTCGAAATGTCCTAAAACGCGCATCTGAACATTTTCGTGCACAGGTGCCGTAGATGCGCACGAAAATCCGTCCGGAGCAGTTTCGAGCGCCGAACTGCCTGAAGTGTTTTCCAGACCCTAGAAACTCCCCAAAACCGTTTTTAACAGAAAAGCATCTCGAAATGTCCTAAAACGCGCATCTGAACATTTTCGTGCACAGGTGCCGTTGATGCGCACGAAAATCCGTCCGGAGCAGTTTCGAGCGCCGAACTGCCTGAAGTGTTTTCCAGACCCTAGAAACTCCCCAAAACCGTTTTTAAACGCAAAGCATCTTGAAATGTCCTAAAACGCGCATCTGAACATTTTCGTGCACAGGTGCCGTAGATGCGCACGAAAATCCGTCCGGAGCAGTTTCGAGCGCCGAACTGCCTGAAGTGTTTTCCAGACCCTAGAAACTCCCCAAAACCGTTTTTAAACGAAAAGCATCTCGAAATGTCCTAAAACGCGCATCTGAAAATTTTCGTGCACAGGTGCCGTAGATGCACACGAAAATCCGTCCGGAGCCGTTTCGAGCGCCGAACTGCCTGAAGTGTTTTCCAGACCCTAGAAACTCCCCAAAACCGTTTTTAACAGAAAAGCATCTCGAAATGTCCTAAAACGCGCATCTGAACATTTTCGTGCACAGGTGCCGTAGATGCGCACGAAAATCCGTCCGGAGCCGTTTCGAGCGCCGAACTGCCTGAAGTGTTTTCTAGACCCTAGAAACTCCCCAAAACCGTTTTTAACAGAAAGGCATCTCGAAATGTCCTAAAACGCGCATCTGAACATTTTCGTGCACAGGTGCCGTAGATGCGCACGAAAATCCGTCCGGAGCAGTTTCGAGCGCCGAACTGCCTGAAGTGTTTTCCAGACCCTAGAAACTCCCCAAAACCGTTTTTAACAGAAAAGTATCTCGAAATGTCCTAAAACGCGCATCTGAACATTTTCGTGCACAGGTGCCGTTGATGCGCACGAAAATCCGTCCGGAGCAGTTTCGAGCGCCGAACTGCCTGAAGTGTTTTCCAGACCCTAGAAACTCCCCAAAACCGTTTTTAAACGAAAAGCATCTCGAAATGTCCTAAAACGCGCATCTGAACATTTTCGTGCACAGGTGCCGTAGATGCGCACGAAAATCCGTCCGGAGCAGTTTCGAGCGCCGAACTGCCTGAAGTGTTTTCCAGACCCTAGAAACTCCCCAAAACCGTTTTTAAACGAAAAGCATCTCGAAATGTCCTAAAACGCGCATCTGAAAATTTTCGTGCACAGGTGCCGTAGATGCACACGAAAATCCGTCCGGAGCCGTTTCGAGCGCCGAACTGCCTGAAGTGTTTTCCAGACCCTAGAAACTCCCCAAAACCGTTTTTAAACGCAAAGCATCTTGAAATGTCCTAAAACGCGCATCTGAACATTTTCGTGCACAGGTGCCGTAGATGCGCACGAAAATCCGTCCGGAGCAGTTTCGAGCGCCGAACTGCCTGAAGTGTTTTCCAGACCCTAGAAACTCCCCAAAACCGTTTTTAAACGAAAAGCATCTCGAAATGTCCTAAAACGCGCATCTGAAAATTTTCGTGCACAGGTGCCGTAGATGCACACGAAAATCCGTCCGGAGCCGTTTCGAGCGCCGAACTGCCTGAAGTGTTTTCCAGACCCTAGAAACTCCCCAAAACCGTTTTTAAACGAAAAGCATCTCGAAATGTCCTAAAACGCGCATCTAAACATTTTCGTGCACAGGTGCCGTTGATGCGCACGAAAATCCGTCCGGAGCAGTTTCGAGCGCCGAACTGCCTAAAGTGTTTTCCAGACCCTAGAAACTCCCCAAAACCGTTTTTAACAGAAAAGCATCTCGAAATGTCCTAAAACGCGCATCTAAACATTTTCGTGCACAGGTGCCGTTGATGCGCACGAAAATCCGTCCGGAGCAGTTTCGAGCGCCGAACTGCCTAAAGTGTTTTCCAGACCCTAGAAACTCCCCAAAACCGTTTTTAACAGAAAAGCATCTCGAAATGTCCTAAAACGCGCATCTGAACATTTTCGTGCACAGGTGCCGTTGATGCGCACGAAAATCCGTCCGGAGCAGTTTCGAGCGCCGAACTGCCTGAAGTGTTTTCCAGACCCTAGAAACTCCCCAAAACCGTTTTTAAACGAAAAGCATCTCGAAATGTCCTAAAACGCGCATCTGAAAATTTTCGTGCACAGGTGCCGTAGATGCACACGAAAATCCGTCCGGAGCCGTTTCGAGCGCCGAACTGCCTGAAGTGTTTTCCAGACCCTAGAAACTCCCCAAAACCGTTTTTAACAGAAAAGCATCTCGAAATGTCCTAAAACGCGCATCTGAACATTTTCGTGCACAGGTGCCGTAGATGCGCACGAAAATCCGTCCGGAGCAGTTTCGAGCGCCGAACTGCCTGAAGTGTTTTCCAGACCCTAGAAACTCCCCAAAACCGTTTTTAAACGAAAAGCATCTCGAAATGTCCTAAAACGCGCATCTGAAAATTTTCGTGCACAGGTGCCGTAGATGCACACGAAAATCCGTCCGGAGCCGTTTCGAGCGCCGAACTGCCTGAAGTGTTTTCCAGACCCTAGAAACTCCCCAAAACCGTTTTTAACAGAAAAGCATCTCGAAATGTCCTAAAACGCGCATCTGAACATTTTCGTGCACAGGTGCCGTAGATGCGCACGAAAATCCGTCCGGAGCCGTTTCGAGCGCCGAACTGCCTGAAGTGTTTTCCAGACCCTAGAAACTCCCCAAAACCGTTTTTAACAGAAAGGCATCTCGAAATGTCCTAAAACGCGCATCTGAACATTTTCGTGCACAGGTGCCGTAGATGCGCACGAAAATCCGTCCGGAGCAGTTTCGAGCGCCGAACTGCCTGAAGTGTTTTCCAGACCCTAGAAACTCCCCAAAACCGTTTTTAACAGAAAAGCATCTCGAAATGTCCTAAAACGCGCATCTGAACATTTTCGTGCACAGGTGCCGTTGATGCGCACGAAAATCCGTCCGGAGCAGTTTCGAGCGCCGAACTGCCTGAAGTGTTTTCCAGACCCTAGAAACTCCCCAAAACCGTTTTTAAACGCAAAGCATCTTGAAATGTCCTAAAACGCGCATCTGAACATTTTCGTGCACAGGTGCCGTAGATGCGCACGAAAATCCGTCCGGAGCAGTTTCGAGCGCCGAACTGCCTGAAGTGTTTTCCAGACCCTAGAAACTCCCCAAAACCGTTTTTAAACGAAAAGCATCTCGAAATGTCCTAAAACGCGCATCTGAAAATTTTCGTGCACAGGTGCCGTAGATGCACACGAAAATCCGTCCGGAGCCGTTTCGAGCGCCGAACTGCCTGAAGTGTTTTCCAGACCCTAGAAACTCCCCAAAACCGTTTTTAAACGAAAAGCATCTCGAAATGTCCTAAAACGCGCATCTGAAAATTTTCGTGCACAGGTGCCGTAGATGCACACGAAAATCCGTCCGGAGCCGTTTCGAGCGCCGAACTGCCTGAAGTGTTTTCCAGACCCTAGAAACTCCCCAAGACCGTTTTTAATAGAAAAGCATCTCGAAATGTCCTAAAACGCGCATCTGAACATTTTCGTGCACAGGTGCCGTAGATGCGCACGAAAATCCGTCCGGAGCAGTTTCGAGCGCCAAACTGCCTGAAGTGTTTTCCAGACCCTAGAAACTCCCCAAAACCGTTTTTAACAGAAAAGCATCTCGAAATGTCCTAAAACGCGAATCTGAACATTTTCGTGCACAGGTGCCGTAGATGCGCAGAAAATCCGTCCGGAGCCGTTTCGAGCGCCGAACTGCCTGAAGTGTTTTCCAGACCCAAGAAACTCCCTAAAACCGTTTTTAACAGAAAAGCATCTCGAAATGTCCTAAAACGCGCATCTGAACATTTTCGTGCACAGGTGCCGTAGATGCGCACGAAAATCCGTCCGGAGCAGTTTCGAGCGCCGAACTGCCTGAAGTGTTTTCCAGACCCTAGAAACTCCCCAAAACCGTTTTTAAACGCAAAGCATCTTGAAATGTCCTAAAACGCGCATCTGAACATTTTCGTGCACTGGTGCCGTTGATGCGCACGAAAATCCGTCCGGAGCCGTTTCGAGCGCCGAACTGCCTGAAGTGTTTTCCAGACCCTAGAAACTCCCTAAAACCGTTTTTAACAGAAAAGCATCTCGAAATGTCCTAAAACGCGCATCTGAACATTTTCGTGCACAGGTGCCGTAGATGCGCACGAAAATCCGTCCGGAGCAGTTTCGAGCGCCGAACTGCCTGAAGTGTTTTCCAGACCCTAGAAACTCCCTAAAACCGTTTCTAAACGAAAAGCATCTCGAAATGTCCTAAAACGCGCATCTGAACATTTTCGTGCACAGGTGCCGTTGATGCGCACGAAAATCCGTCCGGAGCAGTTTCGAGAGCCGAACTGCCTGAAGTGTTTTCCAGACCCTAGAAACTCCCCAAAACCGTTTTTAAACGAAAAGCATCTCGAAATGTCCTAAAACGCGCATCTGAAAATTTTCGTGCACAGGTGCCGTAGATGCCCACGAAAATCCGTCCGGAGCCGTTTCGAGCGCCGAACTGCCTGAAGTGTTTTCCAGACCCTAGAAACTCCCCAAAACCGTTTTTAACAGAAAAGCATCTCGAAATGTCCTAAAACGCGCATCTGAACATTTTCGTGCACAGGTGCCGTAGATGCGCACGAAAATCCGTCCGGAGCAGTTTCGAGCGCCGAACTGCCTGAAGTGTTTTCCAGACCCTAGAAACTCCCCAAAACCGTTTTTAAACGAAAAGCATCTCGAAATGTCCTAAAACGCGCATCTGAAAATTTTCGTGCACAGGTGCCGTAGATGCACACGAAAATCCGTCCGGAGCCGTTTCGAGCGCCGAACTGCCTGAAGTGTTTTCCAGACCCTAGAAACTCCCCAAAACCGTTTTTAACAGAAAAGCATCTCGAAATGTCCTAAAACGCGCATCTGAACATTTTCGTGCACAGGTGCCGTAGATGCGCACGAAAATCCGTCCGGAGCCGTTTCGAGCGCCGAACTGCCTGAAGTGTTTTCTAGACCCTAGAAACTCCCCAAAACCGTTTTTAATAGAAAGGCATCTCGAAATGTCCTAAAACGCGCATCTGAACATTTTCGTGCACAGGTGCCGTAGATGCGCACGAAAATCCGTCCGGAGCAGTTTCGAGCGCCGAACTGCCTGAAGTGTTTTCCAGACCCTAGAAACTCCCCAAAACCGTTTTTAACAGAAAAGCATCTCGAAATGTCCTAAAACGCGCATCTGAACATTTTCGTGCACAGGTGCCGTTGATGCGCACGAAAATCCGTCCGGAGCAGTTTCGAGCGCCGAACTGCCTGAAGTGTTTTCCAGACCCTAGAAACTCCCCAAAACCGTTTTTAAACGCAAAGCATCTTGAAATGTCCTAAAACGCGCATCTGAACATTTTCGTGCACAGGTGCCGTAGATGCGCACGAAAATCCGTCCGGAGCAGTTTCGAGCGCCGAACTGCCTGAAGTGTTTTCCAGACCCTAGAAACTCCCCAAAACCGTTTTTAAACGAAAAGCATCTCGAAATGTCCTAAAACGCGCATCTGAAAATTTTCGTGCACAGGTGCCGTAGATGCACACGAAAATCCGTCCGGAGCCGTTTCGAGCGCCGAACTGCCTGAAGTGTTTTCCAGACCCTAGAAACTCCCCAAAACCGTTTTTAAACGAAAAGCATCTCGAAATGTCCTAAAACGCGCATCTGAAAATTTTCGTGCACAGGTGCCGTAGATGCACACGAAAATCCGTCCGGAGCCGTTTCGAGCGCCGAACTGCCTGAAGTGTTTTCCAGACCCTAGAAACTCCCCAAAACCGTTTTTAACAGAAAAGCATCTCGAAATGTCCTAAAACGCGCATCTGAACATTTTCGTGCACAGGTGCCGTTGATGCGCACGAAAATCCGTCCGGAGCAGTTTCGAGCGCCGAACTGCCTGAAGTGTTTTCCAGACCCTAGAAACTCCCCAAAACCGTTTTTAACAGAAAAGCATCTCGAAATGTCCTAAAACGCGCATCTGAACATTTTCGTGCACAGGTGCCGTTGATGCGCACGAAAATCCGTTCGGAGCAGTTTCGAGCGCCGAACTGCCAGAAGTGTTTTCCAGACCCGAGAAACTCCCTAAAACCGTTTCTAAACGAAAAGCATCTCGAAATGTCCTAAAACGCGCATCTGAACATTTTCGTGCACAGGTGCCGTTGATGCGCACGAAAATCCGTCCGGAGCAGTTTCGAGAGCCGAACTGCCTGAAGTGTTTTCCAGACCCTAGAAACTCCACAAAACCGTTTTTAACAGAAAAGCATCTCGAAATGTCCTAAAACGCGCATCTGAACATTTTCGTGCACAGGTGCCGTAGATGCGCACGAAAATCCGTCCGGAGCAGTTTCGAGCGCCGGACTGCCTGAAGTGTTTTCCAGACCCTAGAAACTCCCCAAAACCGTTTTTAACAGAAAAGCATCTCGAAATGTCCTAAAACGCGCATCTGAACATTTTCGTGCACAGGTGCCGTTGATGCGCACGAAAATCCGTCCGGAGCAGTTTCGAGCGCCGAACTGCCTGAAGTGTTTTCCAGACCCTAGAAACTCCCCAAAACCGTTTTTAACAGAAAAGCATCTCGAAATGTCCTAAAACGCGCATCTGAACATTTTCGTGCACAGGTGCCGTTGATGCGCACGAAAATCCGTCCGGAGCAGTTTCGAGAGCCGAACTGCCTGAAGTGTTTTCCAGACCCTAGAAACTCCCCAAAACCGTTTCTAAACGAAAAGCATCTCGAAATGTCCTAAAACGCGCATCTGAACATTTTCGTGCACAGGTGCCGTTGATGCGCACGAAAATCCGTCCGGAGCAGTTTCGAGCGCCGAACTGCCTCAAGTGTTTTCCAGACCCTAGAAACTCCCCAAAACCGTTTTTAACAGAAAAGCATCTCGAAATGTCCTAAAACGCGAATCTGAACATTTTCGTGCACAGGTGCCGTTGATGCGCACGAAAATCCGTCCGGAGCAGTTTCGAGCGCCGAACTGCCTGAAGTGTTTTCCAGACACTAGAAACTACCCAAAACCGTTTTTAAACGAAAAGCATCTCGAAATGTCCTAAAACGCGCATCTGAAAATTTTCGTGCACAGGTGCCGTAGATGCACACGAAAATCCGTCCGGAGCCGTTTCGAGCGCCGAACTGCCTGAAGTGTTTTCCAGACCCTAGAAACTCCCCAAAACCGTTTTTAACAGAAAAGCATCTCGAAATGTCCTAAAACGCGCATCTGAACATTTTCGTGCACAGGTGCCGTAGATGCGCACGAAAATCCGTCCGGAGCCGTTTCGAGCGCCGAACTGCCTGAAGTGTTTTCTAGACCCTAGAAACTCCCCAAAACCGTTTTTAACAGAAAGGCATCTCGAAATGTCCTAAAACGCGCATCTGAACATTTTCGTGCACAGGTGCCGTAGATGCGCACGAAAATCCGTCCGGAGCAGTTTCGAGCGCCGAACTGCCTGAAGTGTTTTCCAGACCCTAGAAACTCCCCAAAACCGTTTTTAACAGAAAAGCATCTCGAAATGTCCTAAAACGCGCATCTGAACATTTTCGTGCACAGGTGCCGTTGATGCGCACGAAAATCCGTCCGGAGCAGTTTCGAGCGCCGAACTGCCTGAAGTGTTTTCCAGACCCTAGAAACTCCCCAAAACCGTTTTTAAACGCAAAGCATCTTGAAATGTCCTAAAACGCGCATCTGAACATTTTCGTGCACAGGTGCCGTAGATGCGCACGAAAATCCGTCCGGAGCAGTTTCGAGCGCCGAACTGCCTGAAGTGTTTTCCAGACCCTAGAAACTCCCCAAAACCGTTTTTAAACGAAAAGCATCTCGAAATGTCCTAAAACGCGCATCTGAAAATTTTCGTGCACAGGTGCCGTAGATGCACACGAAAATCCGTCCGGAGCCGTTTCGAGCGCCGAACTGCCTGAAGTGTTTTCCAGACCCTAGAAACTCCCCAAAACCGTTTTTAAACGAAAAGCATCTCGAAATGTCCTAAAACGCGCATCTGAAAATTTTCGTGCACAGGTGCCGTAGATGCACACGAAAATCCGTCCGGAGCCGTTTCGAGCGCCGAACTGCCTGAAGTGTTTTCCAGACCCTAGAAACTCCCCAAGACCGTTTTTAATAGAAAAGCATCTCGAAATGTCCTAAAACGCGCATCTGAACATTTTCGTGCACAGGTGCCGTAGATGCGCACGAAAATCCGTCCGGAGCAGTTTCGAGCGCCAAACTGCCTGAAGTGTTTTCCAGACCCTAGAAACTCCCCAAAACCGTTTTTAACAGAAAAGCATCTCGAAATGTCCTAAAACGCGAATCTGAACATTTTCGTGCACAGGTGCCGTAGATGCGCAGAAAATCCGTCCGGAGCCGTTTCGAGCGCCGAACTGCCTGAAGTGTTTTCCAGACCCAAGAAACTCCCTAAAACCGTTTTTAACAGAAAAGCATCTCGAAATGTCCTAAAACGCGCATCTGAACATTTTCGTGCACAGGTGCCGTAGATGCGCACGAAAATCCGTCCGGAGCAGTTTCGAGCGCCGAACTGCCTGAAGTGTTTTCCAGACCCTAGAAACTCCCCAAAACCGTTTTTAAACGCAAAGCATCTTGAAATGTCCTAAAACGCGCATCTGAACATTTTCGTGCACTGGTGCCGTTGATGCGCACGAAAATCCGTCCGGAGCCGTTTCGAGCGCCGAACTGCCTGAAGTGTTTTCCAGACCCTAGAAACTCCCTAAAACCGTTTTTAACAGAAAAGCATCTCGAAATGTCCTAAAACGCGCATCTGAACATTTTCGTGCACAGGTGCCGTAGATGCGCACGAAAATCCGTCCGGAGCAGTTTCGAGCGCCGAACTGCCTGAAGTGTTTTCCAGACCCTAGAAACTCCCTAAAACCGTTTCTAAACGAAAAGCATCTCGAAATGTCCTAAAACGCGCATCTGAACATTTTCGTGCACAGGTGCCGTTGATGCGCACGAAAATCCGTCCGGAGCAGTTTCGAGAGCCGAACTGCCTGAAGTGTTTTCCAGACCCTAGAAACTCCCCAAAACCGTTTTTAAACGAAAAGCATCTCGAAATGTCCTAAAACGCGCATCTGAAAATTTTCGTGCACAGGTGCCGTAGATGCCCACGAAAATCCGTCCGGAGCCGTTTCGAGCGCCGAACTGCCTGAAGTGTTTTCCAGACCCTAGAAACTCCCCAAAACCGTTTTTAACAGAAAAGCATCTCGAAATGTCCTAAAACGCGCATCTGAACATTTTCGTGCACAGGTGCCGTAGATGCGCACGAAAATCCGTCCGGAGCAGTTTCGAGCGCCGAACTGCCTGAAGTGTTTTCCAGACCCTAGAAACTCCCCAAAACCGTTTTTAAACGAAAAGCATCTCGAAATGTCCTAAAACGCGCATCTGAAAATTTTCGTGCACAGGTGCCGTAGATGCACACGAAAATCCGTCCGGAGCCGTTTCGAGCGCCGAACTGCCTGAAGTGTTTTCCAGACCCTAGAAACTCCCCAAAACCGTTTTTAACAGAAAAGCATCTCGAAATGTCCTAAAACGCGCATCTGAACATTTTCGTGCACAGGTGCCGTAGATGCGCACGAAAATCCGTCCGGAGCCGTTTCGAGCGCCGAACTGCCTGAAGTGTTTTCTAGACCCTAGAAACTCCCCAAAACCGTTTTTAATAGAAAGGCATCTCGAAATGTCCTAAAACGCGCATCTGAACATTTTCGTGCACAGGTGCCGTAGATGCGCACGAAAATCCGTCCGGAGCAGTTTCGAGCGCCGAACTGCCTGAAGTGTTTTCCAGACCCTAGAAACTCCCCAAAACCGTTTTTAACAGAAAAGCATCTCGAAATGTCCTAAAACGCGCATCTGAACATTTTCGTGCACAGGTGCCGTTGATGCGCACGAAAATCCGTCCGGAGCAGTTTCGAGCGCCGAACTGCCTGAAGTGTTTTCCAGACCCTAGAAACTCCCCAAAACCGTTTTTAAACGCAAAGCATCTTGAAATGTCCTAAAACGCGCATCTGAACATTTTCGTGCACAGGTGCCGTAGATGCGCACGAAAATCCGTCCGGAGCAGTTTCGAGCGCCGAACTGCCTGAAGTGTTTTCCAGACCCTAGAAACTCCCCAAAACCGTTTTTAAACGAAAAGCATCTCGAAATGTCCTAAAACGCGCATCTGAAAATTTTCGTGCACAGGTGCCGTAGATGCACACGAAAATCCGTCCGGAGCCGTTTCGAGCGCCGAACTGCCTGAAGTGTTTTCCAGACCCTAGAAACTCCCCAAAACCGTTTTTAAACGAAAAGCATCTCGAAATGTCCTAAAACGCGCATCTGAAAATTTTCGTGCACAGGTGCCGTAGATGCACACGAAAATCCGTCCGGAGCCGTTTCGAGCGCCGAACTGCCTGAAGTGTTTTCCAGACCCTAGAAACTCCCCAAAACCGTTTTTAACAGAAAAGCATCTCGAAATGTCCTAAAACGCGCATCTGAACATTTTCGTGCACAGGTGCCGTTGATGCGCACGAAAATCCGTCCGGAGCAGTTTCGAGCGCCGAACTGCCTGAAGTGTTTTCCAGACCCTAGAAACTCCCCAAAACCGTTTTTAACAGAAAAGCATCTCGAAATGTCCTAAAACGCGCATCTGAACATTTTCGTGCACAGGTGCCGTTGATGCGCACGAAAATCCGTTCGGAGCAGTTTCGAGCGCCGAACTGCCAGAAGTGTTTTCCAGACCCGAGAAACTCCCTAAAACCGTTTCTAAACGAAAAGCATCTCGAAATGTCCTAAAACGCGCATCTGAACATTTTCGTGCACAGGTGCCGTTGATGCGCACGAAAATCCGTCCGGAGCAGTTTCGAGAGCCGAACTGCCTGAAGTGTTTTCCAGACCCTAGAAACTCCACAAAACCGTTTTTAACAGAAAAGCATCTCGAAATGTCCTAAAACGCGCATCTGAACATTTTCGTGCACAGGTGCCGTAGATGCGCACGAAAATCCGTCCGGAGCAGTTTCGAGCGCCGGACTGCCTGAAGTGTTTTCCAGACCCTAGAAACTCCCCAAAACCGTTTTTAACAGAAAAGCATCTCGAAATGTCCTAAAACGCGCATCTGAACATTTTCGTGCACAGGTGCCGTTGATGCGCACGAAAATCCGTCCGGAGCAGTTTCGAGCGCCGAACTGCCTGAAGTGTTTTCCAGACCCTAGAAACTCCCCAAAACCGTTTTTAACAGAAAAGCATCTCGAAATGTCCTAAAACGCGCATCTGAACATTTTCGTGCACAGGTGCCGTTGATGCGCACGAAAATCCGTCCGGAGCAGTTTCGAGAGCCGAACTGCCTGAAGTGTTTTCCAGACCCTAGAAACTCCCCAAAACCGTTTCTAAACGAAAAGCATCTCGAAATGTCCTAAAACGCGCATCTGAACATTTTCGTGCACAGGTGCCGTTGATGCGCACGAAAATCCGTCCGGAGCAGTTTCGAGCGCCGAACTGCCTCAAGTGTTTTCCAGACCCTAGAAACTCCCCAAAACCGTTTTTAACAGAAAAGCATCTCGAAATGTCCTAAAACGCGAATCTGAACATTTTCGTGCACAGGTGCCGTTGATGCGCACGAAAATCCGTCCGGAGCAGTTTCGAGCGCCGAACTGCCTGAAGTGTTTTCCAGACACTAGAAACTACCCAAAACCGTTTTTAAACGAAAAGCATCTCGAAATGTCCTAAAACGCGCATCTGAACATTTTCGTGCACAGGTGCCGTTGATGCGCACGAAAATCCGTCCGGAGCAGTTTCGAGAGCCGAACTGCCTGAAGTGTTTTCCAGACCCGAGAAACTCCCCAAAACCGTTTCTAAACGAAAAGCATCTCGAAATGTCCTAAAACGCGCATCTGAACATTTTCGTGCACAGGTGCCGTTGATGCGCACGAAAATCCGTCCGGAGCAGTTTCGAGCGCCGAACTGCCTAAAGTGTTTTCCAGACCCTAGAAACTCCCCAAAACCGTTTTTAACAGAAAAGCATCTCGAAATGTCCTAAAACGCGCATCTGAACATTTTCGTGCACTGGTGCCGTTGATGCGCACGAAAATCCGTCCGGAGCAGTTTCGAGCGCCGAACTGCCTGAAGTGTTTTCCAGACCCTAGAAACTCCCCAAAACCGTTTTTAAACGAAAAGCATCTCGAAATGTCCTAAAACGCGCATCTGAAAATTTTCGTGCACAGGTGCCGTAGATGCACACGAAAATCCGTCCGGAGCCGTTTCGAGCGCCGAACTGCCTGAAGTGTTTTCCAGACCCTAGAAACTCCCCAAAACCGTTTTTAACAGAAAAGCATCTCGAAATGTCCTAAAACGCGCATCTGAACATTTTCGTGCACAGGTGCCGTAGATGCGCACGAAAATCCGTCCGGAGCAGTTTCGAGCGCCGAACTGCCTGAAGTGTTTTCCAGACCCTAGAAACTCCCCAAAACCGTTTTTAACAGAAAAGCATCTCGAAATGTCCTAAAACGCGCATCTGAACATTTTCGTGCACAGGTGCTGTTGATACGCACGAAAATCCGTCCGGAGCAGTTTCGAGCGCCGAACTGCCTGAAGTGTTTTCCAGACCCGAGAAACTCCCCAAAACCGTTTCTAAACGAAAAGCTTCTCGAAATGTCCTAAAACGCGCATCTGAACATTTTCGTGCACAGGTGCCGTTGATGCGCACGAAAATCCGTCCGGAGCAGTTTCGAGAGCCGAACTGCCTGAAGTGTTTTCCAGACCCTAGAAACTCCCCAAAACCGTTTTTAACAGAAAAGCATCTCGAAATGTCCTAAAACGCGCATCTAAACATTTTCGTGCACAGGTGCCGTTGATGCGCACGAAAATCCGTCCGGAGCAGTTTCGAGCGCCGAACTGCCTAAAGTGTTTTCCAGACCCTAGAAACTCCCCAAAACCGTTTTTAACAGAAAAGCATCTCGAAATGTCCTAAAACGCGCATCTGAACATTTTCGTGCACAGGTGCCGTTGATGCGCACGAAAATCCGTCCGGAGCAGTTTCGAGCGCCGAACTGCCTGAAGTGTTTTCCAGACCCTAGAAACTCCCCAAAACCGTTTTTAAACGAAAAGCATCTCGAAATGTCCTAAAACGCGCATCTGAAAATTTTCGTGCACAGGTGCCGTAGATGCACACGAAAATCCGTCCGGAGCCGTTTCGAGCGCCGAACTGCCTGAAGTGTTTTCCAGACCCTAGAAACTCCCCAAAACCGTTTTTAACAGAAAAGCATCTCGAAATGTCCTAAAACGCGCATCTGAACATTTTCGTGCACAGGTGCCGTAGATGCGCACGAAAATCCGTCCGGAGCAGTTTCGAGCGCCGAACTGCCTGAAGTGTTTTCCAGACCCTAGAAACTCCCCAAAACCGTTTTTAAACGAAAAGCATCTCGAAATGTCCTAAAACGCGCATCTGAAAATTTTCGTGCACAGGTGCCGTAGATGCACACGAAAATCCGTCCGGAGCCGTTTCGAGCGCCGAACTGCCTGAAGTGTTTTCCAGACCCTAGAAACTCCCCAAAACCGTTTTTAACAGAAAAGCATCTCGAAATGTCCTAAAACGCGCATCTGAACATTTTCGTGCACAGGTGCCGTAGATGCGCACGAAAATCCGTCCGGAGCCGTTTCGAGCGCCGAACTGCCTGAAGTGTTTTCTAGACCCTAGAAACTCCCCAAAACCGTTTTTAACAGAAAGGCATCTCGAAATGTCCTAAAACGCGCATCTGAACATTTTCGTGCACAGGTGCCGTAGATGCGCACGAAAATCCGTCCGGAGCAGTTTCGAGCGCCGAACTGCCTGAAGTGTTTTCCAGACCCTAGAAACTCCCCAAAACCGTTTTTAACAGAAAAGCATCTCGAAATGTCCTAAAACGCGCATCTGAACATTTTCGTGCACAGGTGCCGTTGATGCGCACGAAAATCCGTCCGGAGCAGTTTCGAGCGCCGAACTGCCTGAAGTGTTTTCCAGACCCTAGAAACTCCCCAAAACCGTTTTTAAACGAAAAGCATCTCGAAATGTCCTAAAACGCGCATCTGAAAATTTTCGTGCACAGGTGCCGTAGATGCACACGAAAATCCGTCCGGAGCCGTTTCGAGCGCCGAACTGCCTGAAGTGTTTTCCAGACCCTAGAAACTCCCCAAAACCGTTTTTAAACGAAAAGCATCTCGAAATGTCCTAAAACGCGCATCTGAAAATTTTCGTGCACAGGTGCCGTAGATGCACACGAAAATCCGTCCGGAGCCGTTTCGAGCGCCGAACTGCCTGAAGTGTTTTCCAGACCCTAGAAACTCCCCAAGACCGTTTTTAATAGAAAAGCATCTCGAAATGTCCTAAAACGCGCATCTGAACATTTTCGTGCACAGGTGCCGTAGATGCGCACGAAAATCCGTCCGGAGCAGTTTCGAGCGCCAAACTGCCTGAAGTGTTTTCCAGACCCTAGAAACTCCCCAAAACCGTTTTTAACAGAAAAGCATCTCGAAATGTCCTAAAACGCGAATCTGAACATTTTCGTGCACAGGTGCCGTAGATGCGCAGAAAATCCGTCCGGAGCCGTTTCGAGCGCCGAACTGCCTGAAGTGTTTTCCAGACCCAAGAAACTCCCTAAAACCGTTTTTAACAGAAAAGCATCTCGAAATGTCCTAAAACGCGCATCTGAACATTTTCGTGCACAGGTGCCGTAGATGCGCACGAAAATCCGTCCGGAGCAGTTTCGAGCGCCGAACTGCCTGAAGTGTTTTCCAGACCCTAGAAACTCCCCAAAACCGTTTTTAAACGCAAAGCATCTTGAAATGTCCTAAAACGCGCATCTGAACATTTTCGTGCACTGGTGCCGTTGATGCGCACGAAAATCCGTCCGGAGCCGTTTCGAGCGCCGAACTGCCTGAAGTGTTTTCCAGACCCTAGAAACTCCCTAAAACCGTTTTTAACAGAAAAGCATCTCGAAATGTCCTAAAACGCGCATCTGAACATTTTCGTGCACAGGTGCCGTAGATGCGCACGAAAATCCGTCCGGAGCAGTTTCGAGCGCCGAACTGCCTGAAGTGTTTTCCAGACCCTAGAAACTCCCTAAAACCGTTTCTAAACGAAAAGCATCTCGAAATGTCCTAAAACGCGCATCTGAACATTTTCGTGCACAGGTGCCGTTGATGCGCACGAAAATCCGTCCGGAGCAGTTTCGAGAGCCGAACTGCCTGAAGTGTTTTCCAGACCCTAGAAACTCCCCAAAACCGTTTTTAAACGAAAAGCATCTCGAAATGTCCTAAAACGCGCATCTGAACATTTTCGTGCACAGGTGCCGTTGATGCGCACGAAAATCCGTCCGGAGCAGTTTCGAGAGCCGAACTGCCTGAAGTGTTTTCCAGACCCGAGAAACTCCCCAAAACCGTTTCTAAACGAAAAGCATCTCGAAATGTCCTAAAACGCGCATCTGAACATTTTCGTGCACAGGTGCCGTTGATGCGCACGAAAATCCGTCCGGAGCAGTTTCGAGCGCCGAACTGCCTAAAGTGTTTTCCAGACCCTAGAAACTCCCCAAAACCGTTTTTAACAGAAAAGCATCTCGAAATGTCCTAAAACGCGCATCTGAACATTTTCGTGCACTGGTGCCGTTGATGCGCACGAAAATCCGTCCGGAGCAGTTTCGAGCGCCGAACTGCCTGAAGTGTTTTCCAGACCCTAGAAACTCCCCAAAACCGTTTTTAAACGAAAAGCATCTCGAAATGTCCTAAAACGCGCATCTGAAAATTTTCGTGCACAGGTGCCGTAGATGCACACGAAAATCCGTCCGGAGCCGTTTCGAGCGCCGAACTGCCTGAAGTGTTTTCCAGACCCTAGAAACTCCCCAAAACCGTTTTTAACAGAAAAGCATCTCGAAATGTCCTAAAACGCGCATCTGAACATTTTCGTGCACAGGTGCCGTAGATGCGCACGAAAATCCGTCCGGAGCAGTTTCGAGCGCCGAACTGCCTGAAGTGTTTTCCAGACCCTAGAAACTCCCCAAAACCGTTTTTAACAGAAAAGCATCTCGAAATGTCCTAAAACGCGCATCTGAACATTTTCGTGCACAGGTGCTGTTGATACGCACGAAAATCCGTCCGGAGCAGTTTCGAGCGCCGAACTGCCTGAAGTGTTTTCCAGACCCGAGAAACTCCCCAAAACCGTTTCTAAACGAAAAGCTTCTCGAAATGTCCTAAAACGCGCATCTGAACATTTTCGTGCACAGGTGCCGTTGATGCGCACGAAAATCCGTCCGGAGCAGTTTCGAGAGCCGAACTGCCTGAAGTGTTTTCCAGACCCTAGAAACTCCCCAAAACCGTTTTTAACAGAAAAGCATCTCGAAATGTCCTAAAACGCGCATCTAAACATTTTCGTGCACAGGTGCCGTTGATGCGCACGAAAATCCGTCCGGAGCAGTTTCGAGCGCCGAACTGCCTAAAGTGTTTTCCAGACCCTAGAAACTCCCCAAAACCGTTTTTAACAGAAAAGCATCTCGAAATGTCCTAAAACGCGCATCTGAACATTTTCGTGCACAGGTGCCGTTGATGCGCACGAAAATCCGTCCGGAGCAGTTTCGAGCGCCGAACTGCCTGAAGTGTTTTCCAGACCCTAGAAACTCCCCAAAACCGTTTTTAAACGAAAAGCATCTCGAAATGTCCTAAAACGCGCATCTGAAAATTTTCGTGCACAGGTGCCGTAGATGCACACGAAAATCCGTCCGGAGCCGTTTCGAGCGCCGAACTGCCTGAAGTGTTTTCCAGACCCTAGAAACTCCCCAAAACCGTTTTTAACAGAAAAGCATCTCGAAATGTCCTAAAACGCGCATCTGAACATTTTCGTGCACAGGTGCCGTAGATGCGCACGAAAATCCGTCCGGAGCAGTTTCGAGCGCCGAACTGCCTGAAGTGTTTTCCAGACCCTAGAAACTCCCCAAAACCGTTTTTAAACGAAAAGCATCTCGAAATGTCCTAAAACGCGCATCTGAAAATTTTCGTGCACAGGTGCCGTAGATGCACACGAAAATCCGTCCGGAGCCGTTTCGAGCGCCGAACTGCCTGAAGTGTTTTCCAGACCCTAGAAACTCCCCAAAACCGTTTTTAACAGAAAAGCATCTCGAAATGTCCTAAAACGCGCATCTGAACATTTTCGTGCACAGGTGCCGTAGATGCGCACGAAAATCCGTCCGGAGCCGTTTCGAGCGCCGAACTGCCTGAAGTGTTTTCTAGACCCTAGAAACTCCCCAAAACCGTTTTTAACAGAAAGGCATCTCGAAATGTCCTAAAACGCGCATCTGAACATTTTCGTGCACAGGTGCCGTAGATGCGCACGAAAATCCGTCCGGAGCAGTTTCGAGCGCCGAACTGCCTGAAGTGTTTTCCAGACCCTAGAAACTCCCCAAAACCGTTTTTAACAGAAAAGCATCTCGAAATGTCCTAAAACGCGCATCTGAACATTTTCGTGCACAGGTGCCGTTGATGCGCACGAAAATCCGTCCGGAGCAGTTTCGAGCGCCGAACTGCCTGAAGTGTTTTCCAGACCCTAGAAACTCCCCAAAACCGTTTTTAAACGAAAAGCATCTCGAAATGTCCTAAAACGCGCATCTGAAAATTTTCGTGCACAGGTGCCGTAGATGCACACGAAAATCCGTCCGGAGCCGTTTCGAGCGCCGAACTGCCTGAAGTGTTTTCCAGACCCTAGAAACTCCCCAAAACCGTTTTTAAACGAAAAGCATCTCGAAATGTCCTAAAACGCGCATCTGAAAATTTTCGTGCACAGGTGCCGTAGATGCACACGAAAATCCGTCCGGAGCCGTTTCGAGCGCCGAACTGCCTGAAGTGTTTTCCAGACCCTAGAAACTCCCCAAGACCGTTTTTAATAGAAAAGCATCTCGAAATGTCCTAAAACGCGCATCTGAACATTTTCGTGCACAGGTGCCGTAGATGCGCACGAAAATCCGTCCGGAGCAGTTTCGAGCGCCAAACTGCCTGAAGTGTTTTCCAGACCCTAGAAACTCCCCAAAACCGTTTTTAACAGAAAAGCATCTCGAAATGTCCTAAAACGCGAATCTGAACATTTTCGTGCACAGGTGCCGTAGATGCGCAGAAAATCCGTCCGGAGCCGTTTCGAGCGCCGAACTGCCTGAAGTGTTTTCCAGACCCAAGAAACTCCCTAAAACCGTTTTTAACAGAAAAGCATCTCGAAATGTCCTAAAACGCGCATCTGAACATTTTCGTGCACAGGTGCCGTAGATGCGCACGAAAATCCGTCCGGAGCAGTTTCGAGCGCCGAACTGCCTGAAGTGTTTTCCAGACCCTAGAAACTCCCCAAAACCGTTTTTAAACGCAAAGCATCTTGAAATGTCCTAAAACGCGCATCTGAACATTTTCGTGCACTGGTGCCGTTGATGCGCACGAAAATCCGTCCGGAGCCGTTTCGAGCGCCGAACTGCCTGAAGTGTTTTCCAGACCCTAGAAACTCCCTAAAACCGTTTTTAACAGAAAAGCATCTCGAAATGTCCTAAAACGCGCATCTGAACATTTTCGTGCACAGGTGCCGTAGATGCGCACGAAAATCCGTCCGGAGCAGTTTCGAGCGCCGAACTGCCTGAAGTGTTTTCCAGACCCTAGAAACTCCCTAAAACCGTTTCTAAACGAAAAGCATCTCGAAATGTCCTAAAACGCGCATCTGAACATTTTCGTGCACAGGTGCCGTTGATGCGCACGAAAATCCGTCCGGAGCAGTTTCGAGAGCCGAACTGCCTGAAGTGTTTTCCAGACCCTAGAAACTCCCCAAAACCGTTTTTAAACGAAAAGCATCTCGAAATGTCCTAAAACGCGCATCTGAAAATTTTCGTGCACAGGTGCCGTAGATGCCCACGAAAATCCGTCCGGAGCCGTTTCGAGCGCCGAACTGCCTGAAGTGTTTTCCAGACCCTAGAAACTCCCCAAAACCGTTTTTAACAGAAAAGCATCTCGAAATGTCCTAAAACGCGCATCTGAACATTTTCGTGCACAGGTGCCGTAGATGCGCACGAAAATCCGTCCGGAGCAGTTTCGAGCGCCGAACTGCCTGAAGTGTTTTCCAGACCCTAGAAACTCCCCAAAACCGTTTTTAAACGAAAAGCATCTCGAAATGTCCTAAAACGCGCATCTGAAAATTTTCGTGCACAGGTGCCGTAGATGCACACGAAAATCCGTCCGGAGCCGTTTCGAGCGCCGAACTGCCTGAAGTGTTTTCCAGACCCTAGAAACTCCCCAAAACCGTTTTTAACAGAAAAGCATCTCGAAATGTCCTAAAACGCGCATCTGAACATTTTCGTGCACAGGTGCCGTAGATGCGCACGAAAATCCGTCCGGAGCCGTTTCGAGCGCCGAACTGCCTGAAGTGTTTTCTAGACCCTAGAAACTCCCCAAAACCGTTTTTAATAGAAAGGCATCTCGAAATGTCCTAAAACGCGCATCTGAACATTTTCGTGCACAGGTGCCGTAGATGCGCACGAAAATCCGTCCGGAGCAGTTTCGAGCGCCGAACTGCCTGAAGTGTTTTCCAGACCCTAGAAACTCCCCAAAACCGTTTTTAACAGAAAAGCATCTCGAAATGTCCTAAAACGCGCATCTGAACATTTTCGTGCACAGGTGCCGTTGATGCGCACGAAAATCCGTCCGGAGCAGTTTCGAGCGCCGAACTGCCTGAAGTGTTTTCCAGACCCTAGAAACTCCCCAAAACCGTTTTTAAACGCAAAGCATCTTGAAATGTCCTAAAACGCGCATCTGAACATTTTCGTGCACAGGTGCCGTAGATGCGCACGAAAATCCGTCCGGAGCAGTTTCGAGCGCCGAACTGCCTGAAGTGTTTTCCAGACCCTAGAAACTCCCCAAAACCGTTTTTAAACGAAAAGCATCTCGAAATGTCCTAAAACGCGCATCTGAAAATTTTCGTGCACAGGTGCCGTAGATGCACACGAAAATCCGTCCGGAGCCGTTTCGAGCGCCGAACTGCCTGAAGTGTTTTCCAGACCCTAGAAACTCCCCAAAACCGTTTTTAAACGAAAAGCATCTCGAAATGTCCTAAAACGCGCATCTGAAAATTTTCGTGCACAGGTGCCGTAGATGCACACGAAAATCCGTCCGGAGCCGTTTCGAGCGCCGAACTGCCTGAAGTGTTTTCCAGACCCTAGAAACTCCCCAAGACCGTTTTTAATAGAAAAGCATCTCGAAATGTCCTAAAACGCGCATCTGAACATTTTCGTGCACAGGTGCCGTAGATGCGCACGAAAATCCGTCCGGAGCAGTTTCGAGCGCCAAACTGCCTGAAGTGTTTTCCAGACCCTAGAAACTCCCCAAAACCGTTTTTAACAGAAAAGCATCTCGAAATGTCCTAAAACGCGAATCTGAACATTTTCGTGCACAGGTGCCGTAGATGCGCAGAAAATCCGTCCGGAGCCGTTTCGAGCGCCGAACTGCCTGAAGTGTTTTCCAGACCCAAGAAACTCCCTAAAACCGTTTTTAACAGAAAAGCATCTCGAAATGTCCTAAAACGCGCATCTGAACATTTTCGTGCACAGGTGCCGTAGATGCGCACGAAAATCCGTCCGGAGCAGTTTCGAGCGCCGAACTGCCTGAAGTGTTTTCCAGACCCTAGAAACTCCCCAAAACCGTTTTTAAACGCAAAGCATCTTGAAATGTCCTAAAACGCGCATCTGAACATTTTCGTGCACTGGTGCCGTTGATGCGCACGAAAATCCGTCCGGAGCCGTTTCGAGCGCCGAACTGCCTGAAGTGTTTTCCAGACCCTAGAAACTCCCTAAAACCGTTTTTAACAGAAAAGCATCTCGAAATGTCCTAAAACGCGCATCTGAACATTTTCGTGCACAGGTGCCGTAGATGCGCACGAAAATCCGTCCGGAGCAGTTTCGAGCGCCGAACTGCCTGAAGTGTTTTCCAGACCCTAGAAACTCCCTAAAACCGTTTCTAAACGAAAAGCATCTCGAAATGTCCTAAAACGCGCATCTGAACATTTTCGTGCACAGGTGCCGTTGATGCGCACGAAAATCCGTCCGGAGCAGTTTCGAGAGCCGAACTGCCTGAAGTGTTTTCCAGACCCTAGAAACTCCCCAAAACCGTTTTTAACAGAAAAGCAGCTCGAAATGTCCTAAAACGCGCATCTGAACATTTTCGTGCACTGGTGCCGTTGATGCGCACGAAAATCCGTCCGGAGCAGTTTCGAGCGCCGAACTGCCTCAAGTGTTTTCCAGACCCTAGAAACTCCCCAAAACCGTTTTTAACAGAAAAGCATCTCGAAATGTCCTAAAACGCGCATCTGAACATTTTCGTGCACGGGTGCCGTTGATGCGCACGAAAATCCGTCCGGAGCAGTTTCGAGCGCCGAACTGCCTGAAGTGTTTTCCAGACCCTAGAAACTCCCCAAAACCGTTTTTAACAGAAAAGCATCTCGAAATGTCCTAAAACGCGCATCTGAACATTTTCGTGCACAGGTGCCGTTGATGCGCACGAAAATCCGTCCGGAGCAGTTTCGAGCGCCGAACTGCCTAAAGTGTTTTCCAGACCCTAGAAACTCCCCAAAACCGTTTTTAACAGAAAAGCATCTCGAAATGTCCTAAAACGCGCATCTGAACATTTTCGTGCACAGGTGCCGTTGATGCGCACGAAAATCCGTCCGGAGCAGTTTCGAGCGCCGAACTGCCTGAAGTGTTTTCCAGACACTAGAAACTACCCAAAACCGTTTTTAAACGAAAAGCATCTCGAAATGTCCTAAAACGCGCATCTGAAAATTTTCGTGCACAGGTGCCGTAGATGCCCACGAAAATCCGTCCGGAGCAGTTTCGAGAGCCGAACTGCCTGAAGTGTTTTCCAGACCCTAGAAACTCCCCAAAACCGTTTTTAACAGAAAAGCATCTCGAAATGTCCTAAAACGCGCATCTAAACATTTTCGTGCACAGGTGCCGTTGATTTGCACGAAAATCCGTCCGGAGCAGTTTCGAGCGCCGAACTGCCTAAAGTGTTTTCCAGACCCTAGAAACTCCCCAAAACCGTTTTTAACAGAAAAGCATCTCGAAATGTCCTAAAACGCGCATCTGAACATTTTCGTGCACAGGTGCCGTTGATGCGCACGAAAATCCGTCCGGAGCAGTTTCGAGAGCCGAACTGCCTGAAGTGTTTTCCAGACCCTAGAAACTCCCCAAAACCGTTTTTAACAGAAAAGCATCTCGAAATGTCCTAAAACGCGCATCTAAACATTTTCGTGCACAGGTGCCGTTGATTTGCACGAAAATCCGTCCGGAGCAGTTTCGAGCGCCGAACTGCCTAAAGTGTTTTCCAGACCCTAGAAACTCCCCAAAACCGTTTTTAACAGAAAAGCATCTCGAAATGTCCTAAAACGCGCATCTGAACATTTTCGTGCACAGGTGCCGTTGATGCGCACGAAAATCCGTCCGGAGCAGTTTCGAGAGCCGAACTGCCTGAAGTGTTTTCCAGACCCTAGAAACTCCCCAAAACCGTTTTTAACAGAAAAGCAGCTCGAAATGTCCTAAAACGCGCATCTGAACATTTTCGTGCACTGGTGCCGTTGATGCGCACGAAAATCCGTCCGGAGCAGTTTCGAGCGCCGAACTGCCTCAAGTGTTTTCCAGACCCTAGAAACTCCCCAAAACCGTTTTTAACAGAAAAGCATCTCGAAATGTCCTAAAACGCGCATCTGAACATTTTCGTGCACGGGTGCCGTTGATGCGCACGAAAATCCGTCCGGAGCAGTTTCGAGCGCCGAACTGCCTGAAGTGTTTTCCAGACCCTAGAAACTCCCCAAAACCGTTTTTAACAGAAAAGCATCTCGAAATGTCCTAAAACGCGCATCTGAACATTTTCGTGCACAGGTGCCGTTGATGCGCACGAAAATCCGTCCGGAGCAGTTTCGAGCGCCGAACTGCCTAAAGTGTTTTCCAGACCCTAGAAACTCCCCAAAACCGTTTTTAACAGAAAAGCATCTCGAAATGTCCTAAAACGCGCATCTGAACATTTTCGTGCACAGGTGCCGTTGATGCGCACGAAAATCCGTCCGGAGCAGTTTCGAGCGCCGAACTGCCTGAAGTGTTTTCCAGACACTAGAAACTACCCAAAACCGTTTTTAAACGAAAAGCATCTCGAAATGTCCTAAAACGCGCATCTGAAAATTTTCGTGCACAGGTGCCGTAGATGCCCACGAAAATCCGTCCGGAGCAGTTTCGAGAGCCGAACTGCCTGAAGTGTTTTCCAGACCCTAGAAACTCCCCAAAACCGTTTTTAACAGAAAAGCATCTCGAAATGTCCTAAAACGCGCATCTAAACATTTTCGTGCACAGGTGCCGTTGATTTGCACGAAAATCCGTCCGGAGCAGTTTCGAGCGCCGAACTGCCTAAAGTGTTTTCCAGACCCTAGAAACTCCCCAAAACCGTTTTTAACAGAAAAGCATCTCGAAATGTCCTAAAACGCGCATCTGAACATTTTCGTGCACAGGTGCCGTTGATGCGCACGAAAATCCGTCCGGAGCAGTTTCGAGAGCCGAACTGCCTGAAGTGTTTTCCAGACCCTAGAAACTCCCCAAAACCGTTTTTAACAGAAAAGCATCTCGAAATGTCCTAAAACGCGCATCTAAACATTTTCGTGCACAGGTGCCGTTGATTTGCACGAAAATCCGTCCGGAGCAGTTTCGAGCGCCGAACTGCCTAAAGTGTTTTCCAGACCCTAGAAACTCCCCAAAACCGTTTTTAACAGAAAAGCATCTCGAAATGTCCTAAAACGCGCATCTGAACATTTTCGTGCACAGGTGCCGTTGATGCGCACGAAAATCCGTCCGGAGCAGTTTCGAGAGCCGAACTGCCTGAAGTGTTTTCCAGACCCTAGAAACTCCCCAAAACCGTTTTTAACAGAAAAGCATCTCGAAATGTCCTAAAACGCGCATCTAAACATTTTCGTGCACAGGTGCCGTTGATTTGCACGAAAATCCGTCCGGAGCAGTTTCGAGAGCCGAACTGCTTGAAGTGTTTTCCAGACCCTAGAAACTCCCCAAAACCGTTTTTAACAGAAAAGCATCTCGAAATGTCCTAAAACGCACATCTGAACATTTTCGTGCACTGGTGCCGTTGATGCGCACGAAAATCCGCCCGGAGCAATTTCGAGCGCCGAACTGCCTGAAGTGTTTTCCAGACCCTAGAAACTCCCCAAAACCGTTTTTAAACGAAAAGCATCTCGAAATGTCCTAAAACGCGCATCTGAAAATTTTCGTGCACAGGTGCCGTAGATGCACACGAAAATCCGTCCGGAGCCGTTTCGAGCGCCGAACTGCCTGAAGTGTTTTCCAGACCCTAGAAACTCCCCAAAACCGTTTTTAACAGAAAAGCATCTCGAAATGTCCTAAAACGCGCATCTGAACATTTTCGTGCACAGGTGCCGTAGATGCGCACGAAAATCCGTCCGGAGCAGTTTCGAGCGCCGAACTGCCTGAAGTGTTTTCCAGACCCTAGAAACTCCCCAAAACCGTTTTTAAACGAAAAGCATCTCGAAATGTCCTAAAACGCGCATCTGAAAATTTTCGTGCACAGGTGCCGTAGATGCACACGAAAATCCGTCCGGAGCCGTTTCGAGCGCCGAACTGCCTGAAGTGTTTTCCAGACCCTAGAAACTCCCCAAAACCGTTTTTAACAGAAAAGCATCTCGAAATGTCCTAAAACGCGCATCTGAACATTTTCGTGCACAGGTGCCGTAGATGCGCACGAAAATCCGTCCGGAGCCGTTTCGAGCGCCGAACTGCCTGAAGTGTTTTCCAGACCCTAGAAACTCCCCAAAACCGTTTTTAACAGAAACGCATCTCGAAATGTCCTAAAACGCGCATCTGAACATTTTCGTGCACAGGTGCCGTAGATGCGCACGAAAATCCGTCCGGAGCAGTTTCGAGCGCCGAACTGCCTGAAGTGTTTTCCAGACCCTAGAAACTCCCCAAAACCGTTTTTAACAGAAAAGCATCTCGAAATGTCCTAAAACGCGCATCTGAACATTTTCGTGCACAGGTGCCGTTGATGCGCACGAAAATCCGTCCGGAGCAGTTTCGAGCGCCGAACTGCCTAAAGTGTTTTCCAGACCCTAGAAACTCCCCAAAACCGTTTTTAACAGAAAAGCATCTCGAAATGTCCTAAAACGCGCATCTGAACATTTTCGTGCACAGGTGCCGTTGATGCGCACGAAAATCCGTCCGGAGCAGTTTCGAGCGCCGAACTGCCTCAAGTGTTTTCCAGACCCTAGAAACTCCCCAAAACCGTTTTTAACAGAAAAGCATCTCGAAATGTCCTAAAACGCGCATCTGAACATTTTCGTGCACGGGTGCCGTTGATGCGCACGAAAATCCGTCCGGAGCAGTTTCGAGCGCCGAACTGCCTGAAGTGTTTTCCAGACACTAGAAACTACCCAAAACCGTTTTTAAACGAAAAGCATCTCGAAATGTCCTAAAACGCGCATCTGAAAATTTTCGTGCACAGGTGCCGTAGATGCACACGAAAATCCGTCCGGAGCCGTTTCGAGCGCCGAACTGCCTGAAGTGTTTTCCAGACCCTAGAAACTCCCCAAAACCGTTTTTAACAGAAAAGCATCTCGAAATGTCCTAAAACGCGCATCTGACCATTTTCGTGCACAGGTGCCGTAGATGCGCACGAAAATCCGTCCGGAGCAGTTTCGAGCGCCGAACTGCCTGAAGTGTTTTCCGGACCCTAGAAACTCCCCAAAACCGTTTTTAACAGAAAAGCATCTCGAAATGTCCTAAAACGCGCATCTGAACATTTTCGTGCACAGGTGCCGTTGATGCGCACGAAAATCCGTCCGGAGCAGTTTCGAGCGCCGAACTGCCTGAAGTGTTTTCCAGACCCTAGAAAGTCCCCAAAACCGTTTTTAACAGAAAAGCATCTCGAAATGTCCTAAAACGCGCATCTGAACATTTTCGTGCACAGGTGCCGTTGATGCGCACGAAAATCCGTCCGGAGCAGTTTCGAGCGCCGAACTGCCTGAAGTGTTTTCCAGACCCGAGAAACTCCCTAAAACCGTTTCTAAACGAAAAGCTTCTCGAAATGTCCTAAAACGCGCATCTGAACATTTTCGTACACAGGTGCCGTTGATGCGCACGAAAATCCGTCCGGAGCAGTTTCGAGAGCCGAACTGCCTGAAGTGTTTTCCAGACCCTAGAAACTCCCCAAAACCGTTTTTAACAGAAAAGCATCTCGAAATGTCCTAAAACGCGCATCTAAACATTTTCGTGCACAGGTGCCGTTGATTTGCACGAAAATCCGTCCGGAGCAGTTTCGAGCGCCGAACTGCCTAAAGTGTTTTCCAGACCCTAGAAACTCCCCAAAACCGTTTTTAACAGAAAAGCATCTCGAAATGTCCTAAAACGCGCATCTGAACATTTTCGTGCACAGGTGCCGTAGATGCGCACGAAAATCCGTCCGGAGCCGTTTCGAGCGCCGAACTGCCTGAAGTGTTTTCCAGACCCTAGAAACTCCCCAAAACCGTTTTTAACAGAAACGCATCTCGAAATGTCCTAAAACGCGCATCTGAACATTTTCGTGCACAGGTGCCGTAGATGCGCACGAAAATCCGTCCGGAGCAGTTTCGAGCGCCGAACTGCCTGAAGTGTTTTCCAGACCCTAGAAACTCCCCAAAACCGTTTTTAACAGAAAAGCATCTCGAAATGTCCTAAAACGCGCATCTGAACATTTTCGTGCACAGGTGCCGTTGATGCGCACGAAAATCCGTCCGGAGCAGTTTCGAGCGCCGAACTGCCTAAAGTGTTTTCCAGACCCTAGAAACTCCCCAAAACCGTTTTTAACAGAAAAGCATCTCGAAATGTCCTAAAACGCGCATCTGAACATTTTCGTGCACAGGTGCCGTTGATGCGCACGAAAATCCGTCCGGAGCAGTTTCGAGCGCCGAACTGCCTCAAGTGTTTTCCAGACCCTAGAAACTCCCCAAAACCGTTTTTAACAGAAAAGCATCTCGAAATGTCCTAAAACGCGCATCTGAACATTTTCGTGCACGGGTGCCGTTGATGCGCACGAAAATCCGTCCGGAGCAGTTTCGAGCGCCGAACTGCCTGAAGTGTTTTCCAGACACTAGAAACTACCCAAAACCGTTTTTAAACGAAAAGCATCTCGAAATGTCCTAAAACGCGCATCTGAAAATTTTCGTGCACAGGTGCCGTAGATGCACACGAAAATCCGTCCGGAGCCGTTTCGAGCGCCGAACTGCCTGAAGTGTTTTCCAGACCCTAGAAACTCCCCAAAACCGTTTTTAACAGAAAAGCATCTCGAAATGTCCTAAAACGCGCATCTGAACATTTTCGTGCACAGGTGCCGTAGATGCGCACGAAAATCCGTCCGGAGCAGTTTCGAGCGCCGAACTGCCTGAAGTGTTTTCCGGACCCTAGAAACTCCCCAAAACCGTTTTTAACAGAAAAGCATCTCGAAATGTCCTAAAACGCGCATCTGAACATTTTCGTGCACAGGTGCCGTTGATGCGCACGAAAATCCGTCCGGAGCAGTTTCGAGCGCCGAACTGCCTGAAGTGTTTTCCAGACCCTAGAAAGTCCCCAAAACCATTTTTAACAGAAAAGCATCTCGAAATGTCCTAAAACGCGCATCTGAACATTTTCGTGCACAGGTGCCGTTGATGCGCACGAAAATCCGTCCGGAGCAGTTTCGAGCGCCGAACTGCCTGAAGTGTTTTCCAGACCCTAGAAACTCCCCAAAACCGTTTTTAACAGAAAAGCATCTCGAAATGTCCTAAAACGCGCATCTGAACATTTTCGTGCACAGGTGCCGTTGATGCGCACGAAAATCCGTCCGGAGCAGTTTCGAGCGCCGAACTGCCTGAAGTGTTTTCCAGACCCGAGAAACTCCCTAAAACCGTTTCTAAACGAAAAGCTTCTCGAAATGTCCTAAAACGCGCATCTGAACATTTTCGTACACAGGTGCCGTTGATGCGCACGAAAATCCGTCCGGAGCAGTTTCGAGAGCCGAACTGCCTGAAGTGTTTTCCAGACCCTAGAAACTCCCCAAAACCGTTTTTAAACGAAAAGCATCTCGAAATGTCCTAAAACGCGCATCTGAAAATTTTCGTGCACAGGTGCCGTAGATGCACACGAAAATCCGTCCGGAGCCGTTTCGAGCGCCGAACTGCCTGAAGTGTTTTCCAGACCCTAGAAACTCCCCAAAACCGTTTTTAACAGAAAAGCATCTCGAAATGTCCTAAAACGCGCATCTGAACATTTTCGTGCACAGGTGCCGTAGATGCGCACGAAAATCCGTCCGGAGCAGTTTCGAGCGCCGAACTGCCTGAAGTGTTTTCCGGACCCTAGAAACTCCCCAAAACCGTTTTTAACAGAAAAGCATCTCGAAATGTCCTAAAACGCGCATCTGAACATTTTCGTGCACAGGTGCCGTTGATGCGCACGAAAATCCGTCCGGAGCAGTTTCGAGCGCCGAACTGCCTGAAGTGTTTTCCAGACCCTAGAAAGTCCCCAAAACCGTTTTTAACAGAAAAGCATCTCGAAATGTCCTAAAACGCGCATCTGAACATTTTCGTGCACAGGTGCCGTTGATGCGCACGAAAATCCGTCCGGAGCAGTTTCGAGCGCCGAACTGCCTGAAGTGTTTTCCAGACCCTAGAAACTCCCCAAAACCGTTTTTAACAGAAAAGCATCTCGAAATGTCCTAAAACGCGCATCTGAACATTTTCGTGCACAGGTGCCGTTGATGCGCACGAAAATCCGTCCGGAGCAGTTTCGAGCGCCGAACTGCCTGAAGTGTTTTCCAGACCCGAGAAACTCCCTAAAACCGTTTCTAAACGAAAAGCTTCTCGAAATGTCCTAAAACGCGCATCTGAACATTTTCGTACACAGGTGCCGTTGATGCGCACGAAAATCCGTCCGGAGCAGTTTCGAGAGCCGAACTGCCTGAAGTGTTTTCCAGACCCTAGAAACTCCCCAAAACCGTTTTTAACAGAAAAGCATCTCGAAATGTCCTAAAACGCGCATCTAAACATTTTCGTGCACAGGTGCCGTTGATTTGCACGAAAATCCGTCCGGAGCAGTTTCGAGCGCCGAACTGCCTAAAGTGTTTTCCAGACCCTAGAAACTCCCCAAAACCGTTTTTAACAGAAAAGCATCTCGAAATGTCCTAAAACGCGCATCTGAACATTTTCGTGCACAGGTGCCGTAGATGCGCACGAAAATCCGTCCGGAGCCGTTTCGAGCGCCGAACTGCCTGAAGTGTTTTCCAGACCCTAGAAACTCCCCAAAACCGTTTTTAACAGAAACGCATCTCGAAATGTCCTAAAACGCGCATCTGAACATTTTCGTGCACAGGTGCCGTAGATGCGCACGAAAATCCGTCCGGAGCAGTTTCGAGCGCCGAACTGCCTGAAGTGTTTTCCAGACCCTAGAAACTCCCCAAAACCGTTTTTAACAGAAAAGCATCTCGAAATGTCCTAAAACGCGCATCTGAACATTTTCGTGCACAGGTGCCGTTGATGCGCACGAAAATCCGTCCGGAGCAGTTTCGAGCGCCGAACTGCCTAAAGTGTTTTCCAGACCCTAGAAACTCCCCAAAACCGTTTTTAACAGAAAAGCATCTCGAAATGTCCTAAAACGCGCATCTGAACATTTTCGTGCACAGGTGCCGTTGATGCGCACGAAAATCCGTCCGGAGCAGTTTCGAGCGCCGAACTGCCTCAAGTGTTTTCCAGACCCTAGAAACTCCCCAAAACCGTTTTTAACAGAAAAGCATCTCGAAATGTCCTAAAACGCGCATCTGAACATTTTCGTGCACGGGTGCCGTTGATGCGCACGAAAATCCGTCCGGAGCAGTTTCGAGCGCCGAACTGCCTGAAGTGTTTTCCAGACACTAGAAACTACCCAAAACCGTTTTTAAACGAAAAGCATCTCGAAATGTCCTAAAACGCGCATCTGAAAATTTTCGTGCACAGGTGCCGTAGATGCACACGAAAATCCGTCCGGAGCCGTTTCGAGCGCCGAACTGCCTGAAGTGTTTTCCAGACCCTAGAAACTCCCCAAAACCGTTTTTAACAGAAAAGCATCTCGAAATGTCCTAAAACGCGCATCTGAACATTTTCGTGCACAGGTGCCGTAGATGCGCACGAAAATCCGTCCGGAGCAGTTTCGAGCGCCGAACTGCCTGAAGTGTTTTCCGGACCCTAGAAACTCCCCAAAACCGTTTTTAACAGAAAAGCATCTCGAAATGTCCTAAAACGCGCATCTGAACATTTTCGTGCACAGGTGCCGTTGATGCGCACGAAAATCCGTCCGGAGCAGTTTCGAGCGCCGAACTGCCTGAAGTGTTTTCCAGACCCTAGAAAGTCCCCAAAACCGTTTTTAACAGAAAAGCATCTCGAAATGTCCTAAAACGCGCATCTGAACATTTTCGTGCACAGGTGCCGTTGATGCGCACGAAAATCCGTCCGGAGCAGTTTCGAGCGCCGAACTGCCTGAAGTGTTTTCCAGACCCTAGAAACTCCCCAAAACCGTTTTTAACAGAAAAGCATCTCGAAATGTCCTAAAACGCGCATCTGAACATTTTCGTGCACAGGTGCCGTTGATGCGCACGAAAATCCGTCCGGAGCAGTTTCGAGCGCCGAACTGCCTGAAGTGTTTTCCAGACCCGAGAAACTCCCTAAAACTGTTTCTAAACGAAAAGCTTCTCGAAATGTCCTAAAACGCGCATCTGAACATTTTCGTACACAGGTGCCGTTGATGCGCACGAAAATCCGTCCGGAGCAGTTTCGAGAGCCGAACTGCCTGAAGTGTTTTCCAGACCCTAGAAACTCCCCAAAACCGTTTTTAAACGAAAAGCATCTCGAAATGTCCTAAAACGCACATCTGAAAATTTTCGTGCACAGGTGCCGTAGATGCACACGAAAATCCGTCCGGAGCCGTTTCGAGCGCCGAACTGCCTGAAGTGTTTTCCAGACCCTAGAAACTCCCCAAAACCGTTTTTAACAGAAAAGCATCTCGAAATGTCCTAAAACGCGCATCTGAACATTTTCGTGCACAGGTGCCGTAGATGCGCACGAAAATCCGTCCGGAGCAGTTTCGAGCGCCGAACTGCCTGAAGTGTTTTCCGGACCCTAGAAACTCCCCAAAACCGTTTTTAACAGAAAAGCATCTCGAAATGTCCTAAAACGCGCATCTGAACATTTTCGTGCACAGGTGCCGTTGATGCGCACGAAAATCCGTCCGGAGCAGTTTCGAGCGCCGAACTGCCTGAAGTGTTTTCCAGACCCTAGAAAGTCCCCAAAACCGTTTTTAACAGAAAAGCATCTCGAAATGTCCTAAAACGCGCATCTGAACATTTTCGTGCACAGGTGCCGTTGATGCGCACGAAAATCCGTCCGGAGCAGTTTCGAGCGCCGAACTGCCTGAAGTGTTTTCCAGACCCTAGAAACTCCCCAAAACCGTTTTTAACAGAAAAGCATCTCGAAATGTCCTAAAACGCGCATCTGAACATTTTCGTGCACAGGTGCCGTTGATGCGCACGAAAATCCGTCCGGAGCAGTTTCGAGCGCCGAACTGCCTGAAGTGTTTTCCAGACCCGAGAAACTCCCTAAAACCGTTTCTAAACGAAAAGCTTCTCGAAATGTCCTAAAACGCGCATCTGAACATTTTCGTACACAGGTGCCGTTGATGCGCACGAAAATCCGTCCGGAGCAGTTTCGAGAGCCGAACTGCCTGAAGTGTTTTCCAGACCCTAGAAACTCCCCAAAACCGTTTTTAACAGAAAAGCATCTCGAAATGTCCTAAAACGCGCATCTAAACATTTTCGTGCACAGGTGCCGTTGATTTGCACGAAAATCCGTCCGGAGCAGTTTCGAGCGCCGAACTGCCTAAAGTGTTTTCCAGACCCTAGAAACTCCCCAAAACCGTTTTTAACAGAAAAGCATCTCGAAATGTCCTAAAACGCGCATCTGAACATTTTCGTGCACAGGTGCCGTAGATGCGCACGAAAATCCGTCCGGAGCCGTTTCGAGCGCCGAACTGCCTGAAGTGTTTTCCAGACCCTAGAAACTCCCCAAAACCGTTTTTAACAGAAACGCATCTCGAAATGTCCTAAAACGCGCATCTGAACATTTTCGTGCACAGGTGCCGTAGATGCGCACGAAAATCCGTCCGGAGCAGTTTCGAGCGCCGAACTGCCTGAAGTGTTTTCCAGACCCTAGAAACTCCCCAAAACCGTTTTTAACAGAAAAGCATCTCGAAATGTCCTAAAACGCGCATCTGAACATTTTCGTGCACAGGTGCCGTTGATGCGCACGAAAATCCGTCCGGAGCAGTTTCGAGCGCCGAACTGCCTAAAGTGTTTTCCAGACCCTAGAAACTCCCCAAAACCGTTTTTAACAGAAAAGCATCTCGAAATGTCCTAAAACGCGCATCTGAACATTTTCGTGCACAGGTGCCGTTGATGCGCACGAAAATCCGTCCGGAGCAGTTTCGAGCGCCGAACTGCCTCAAGTGTTTTCCAGACCCTAGAAACTCCCCAAAACCGTTTTTAACAGAAAAGCATCTCGAAATGTCCTAAAACGCGCATCTGAACATTTTCGTGCACGGGTGCCGTTGATGCGCACGAAAATCCGTCCGGAGCAGTTTCGAGCGCCGAACTGCCTGAAGTGTTTTCCAGACACTAGAAACTACCCAAAACCGTTTTTAAACGAAAAGCATCTCGAAATGTCCTAAAACGCGCATCTGAAAATTTTCGTGCACAGGTGCCGTAGATGCACACGAAAATCCGTCCGGAGCCGTTTCGAGCGCCGAACTGCCTGAAGTGTTTTCCAGACCCTAGAAACTCCCCAAAACCGTTTTTAACAGAAAAGCATCTCGAAATGTCCTAAAACGCGCATCTGAACATTTTCGTGCACAGGTGCCGTAGATGCGCACGAAAATCCGTCCGGAGCAGTTTCGAGCGCCGAACTGCCTGAAGTGTTTTCCGGACCCTAGAAACTCCCCAAAACCGTTTTTAACAGAAAAGCATCTCGAAATGTCCTAAAACGCGCATCTGAACATTTTCGTGCACAGGTGCCGTTGATGCGCACGAAAATCCGTCCGGAGCAGTTTCGAGAGCCGAACTGCCTGAAGTGTTTTCCAGACCCTAGAAACTCCCCAAAACCGTTTTTAACAGAAAAGCATCTCGAAATGTCCTAAAACGCGCATCTAAACATTTTCGTGCACAGGTGCCGTTGATTTGCACGAAAATCCGTCCGGAGCAGTTTCGAGCGCCGAACTGCCTAAAGTGTTTTCCAGACCCTAGAAACTCCCCAAAACCGTTTTTAACAGAAAAGCATCTCGAAATGTCCTAAAACGCGCATCTGAACATTTTCGTGCACAGGTGCCGTAGATGCGCACGAAAATCCGTCCGGAGCCGTTTCGAGCGCCGAACTGCCTGAAGTGTTTTCCAGACCCTAGAAACTCCCCAAAACCGTTTTTAACAGAAACGCATCTCGAAATGTCCTAAAACGCGCATCTGAACATTTTCGTGCACAGGTGCCGTAGATGCGCACGAAAATCCGTCCGGAGCAGTTTCGAGCGCCGAACTGCCTCAAGTGTTTTCCAGACCCTAGAAACTCCCCAAAACCGTTTTTAACAGAAAAGCATCTCGAAATGTCCTAAAACGCGCATCTGAACATTTTCGTGCACAGGTGCCGTTGATGCGCACGAAAATCCGTCCGGAGCAGTTTCGAGCGCCGAACTGCCTAAAGTGTTTTCCAGACCCTAGAAACTCCCCAAAACCGTTTTTAACAGAAAAGCATCTCGAAATGTCCTAAAACGCGCATCTGAACATTTTCGTGCACAGGTGCCGTTGATGCGCACGAAAATCCGTCCGGAGCAGTTTCGAGCGCCGAACTGCCTCAAGTGTTTTCCAGACCCTAGAAACTCCCCAAAACCGTTTTTAACAGAAAAGCATCTCGAAATGTCCTAAAACGCGCATCTGAACATTTTCGTGCACGGGTGCCGTTGATGCGCACGAAAATCCGTCCGGAGCAGTTTCGAGCGCCGAACTGCCTGAAGTGTTTTCCAGACACTAGAAACTACCCAAAACCGTTTTTAAACGAAAAGCATCTCGAAATGTCCTAAAACGCGCATCTGAAAATTTTCGTGCACAGGTGCCGTAGATGCACACGAAAATCCGTCCGGAGCCGTTTCGAGCGCCGAACTGCCTGAAGTGTTTTCCAGACCCTAGAAACTCCCCAAAACCGTTTTTAACAGAAAAGCATCTCGAAATGTCCTAAAACGCGCATCTGAACATTTTCGTGCACAGGTGCCGTAGATGCGCACGAAAATCCGTCCGGAGCAGTTTCGAGCGCCGAACTGCCTGAAGTGTTTTCCGGACCCTAGAAACTCCCCAAAACCGTTTTTAACAGAAAAGCATCTCGAAATGTCCTAAAACGCGCATCTGAACATTTTCGTGCACAGGTGCCGTTGATGCGCACGAAAATCCGTCCGGAGCAGTTTCGAGCGCCGAACTGCCTGAAGTGTTTTCCAGACCCTAGAAAGTCCCCAAAACCGTTTTTAACAGAAAAGCATCTCGAAATGTCCTAAAACGCGCATCTGAACATTTTCGTGCACAGGTGCCGTTGATGCGCACGAAAATCCGTCCGGAGCAGTTTCGAGCGCCGAACTGCCTGAAGTGTTTTCCAGACCCTAGAAACTCCCCAAAACCGTTTTTAACAGAAAAGCATCTCGAAATGTCCTAAAACGCGCATCTGAACATTTTCGTGCACAGGTGCCGTTGATGCGCACGAAAATCCGTCCGGAGCAGTTTCGAGCGCCGAACTGCCTGAAGTGTTTTCCAGACCCGAGAAACTCCCTAAAACCGTTTCTAAACGAAAAGCTTCTCGAAATGTCCTAAAACGCGCATCTGAACATTTTCGTACACAGGTGCCGTTGATGCGCACGAAAATCCGTCCGGAGCAGTTTCGAGAGCCGAACTGCCTGAAGTGTTTTCCAGACCCTAGAAACTCCCCAAAACCGTTTTTAAACGAAAAGCATCTCGAAATGTCCTAAAACGCGCATCTGAAAATTTTCGTGCACAGGTGCCGTAGATGCACACGAAAATCCGTCCGGAGCCGTTTCGAGCGCCGAACTGCCTGAAGTGTTTTCCAGACCCTAGAAACTCCCCAAAACCGTTTTTAACAGAAAAGCATCTCGAAATGTCCTAAAACGCGCATCTGAACATTTTCGTGCACAGGTGCCGTAGATGCGCACGAAAATCCGTCCGGAGCAGTTTCGAGCGCCGAACTGCCTGAAGTGTTTTCCGGACCCTAGAAACTCCCCAAAACCGTTTTTAACAGAAAAGCATCTCGAAATGTCCTAAAACGCGCATCTGAACATTTTCGTGCACAGGTGCCGTTGATGCGCACGAAAATCCGTCCGGAGCAGTTTCGAGCGCCGAACTGCCTGAAGTGTTTTCCAGACCCTAGAAAGTCCCCAAAACCGTTTTTAACAGAAAAGCATCTCGAAATGTCCTAAAACGCGCATCTGAACATTTTCGTGCACAGGTGCCGTTGATGCGCACGAAAATCCGTCCGGAGCAGTTTCGAGCGCCGAACTGCCTGAAGTGTTTTCCAGACCCTAGAAACTCCCCAAAACCGTTTTTAACAGAAAAGCATCTCGAAATGTCCTAAAACGCGCATCTGAACATTTTCGTGCACAGGTGCCGTTGATGCGCACGAAAATCCGTCCGGAGCAGTTTCGAGCGCCGAACTGCCTGAAGTGTTTTCCAGACCCGAGAAACTCCCTAAAACCGTTTCTAAACGAAAAGCTTCTCGAAATGTCCTAAAACGCGCATCTGAACATTTTCGTACACAGGTGCCGTTGATGCGCACGAAAATCCGTCCGGAGCAGTTTCGAGAGCCGAACTGCCTGAAGTGTTTTCCAGACCCTAGAAACTCCCCAAAACCGTTTTTAACAGAAAAGCATCTCGAAATGTCCTAAAACGCGCATCTGAACATTTTCGTGCACAGGTGCCGTTGATGCGCACGAAAATCCGTCCGGAGCAGTTTCGAGCGCCGAACTGCCTGAAGTGTTTTCCAGACCCTAGAAACTACCCAAAACCGTTTTTAAACGAAAAGCATCTCGAAATGTCCTAAAACGCGCATCTGAAGATTTTCGTGCACAGGTGCCGTAGATGCACACGAAAATCCGTCCGGAGCCGTTTCGAGCGCCGAACTGCCTGAAGTGTTTTCCAGACCCTAGAAACTCCCTAAAACCGTTTCTAAACGAAAAGCATCTCGAAATGTCCTAAAACGCGCATATGAACATTTTCGTGCACAGGTGCCATTGATGCGCACGAAAATCCGTCCGGAGCAGTTTCGAGAGCCGAACTGCTTGAAGTGTTTTCCAGACCCTAGAAACTCCCCAAAACCGTTTTTAACAGAAAAGCATCTCGAAATGTCCTAAAACGCACATCTGAACATTTTCGTGCACTGGTGCCGTTGATGCGCACGAAAATCCGCCCGGAGCAATTTCGAGCGCCGAACTGCCTGAAGTGTTTTCCAGACCCTAGAAACTCCCCAAAACCGTTTTTAAACGAAAAGCATCTCGAAATGTCCTAAAACGCGCATCTCAAAATTTTCGTGCACAGGTGCCGTAGATGCACACGAAAATCCGTCCGGAGCCGTTTCGAGCGCCGAACTGCCTGAAGTGTTTTCCAGACCCTAGAAACTCCCCAAAACCGTTTTAAACAGAAAAGCATCTCGAAATGTCCTAAAACGCGCATCTGAACATTTTCGTGCACAGGTGCCGTAGATGCGCACGAAAATCCGTCCGGAGCAGTTTCGAGCGCCGAACTGCCTGAAGTGTTTTCCAGACCCTAGAAACTCCCCAAAACCGTTTTTAAACGAAAAGCATCTCGAAATGTCCTAAAACGCGCATCTGAAAATTTTCGTGCACAGGTGCCGTAGATGCACACGAAAATCCGTCCGGAGCCGTTTCGAGCGCCGAACTGCCTGAAGTGTTTTCCAGACCCTAGAAACTCCCCAAAACCGTTTTTAACAGAAAAGCATCTCGAAATGTCCTAAAACGCGCATCTGAACATTTTCATGCACAGGTGCCGTTGATGCGCACGAAAATCCGTCCGGAGCAGTTTCGAGCGCCGAACTGCCTGAAGTGTTTTCCAGACCCTAGAAACTCCCCAAAACCGTTTTTAACAGAAAAGCATCTCGAAATGTCCTAAAACGCGCATCTGAACATTTTCGTGCACAGGTGCCGTTGATGCGCACGAAAATCCGTCCGGAGCAGTTTCGAGCGCCGAACTGCCTGAAGTGTTTTCCAGACCCGAGAAACTCCCTAAAACCGTTTCTAAACGAAAAGCTTCTCGAAATGTCCTAAAACGCGCATCTGAACATTTTCGTACACAGGTGCCGTTGATGCGCACGAAAATCCGTCCGGAGCAGTTTCGAGAGCCGAACTGCCTGAAGTGTTTTCCAGACCCTAGAAACTCCCCAAAACCGTTTTTAAACGAAAAGCATCTCGAAATGTCCTAAAACGCGCATCTGAAAATTTTCGTGCACAGGTGCCGTAGATGCACACGAAAATCCGTCCGGAGCCGTTTCGAGCGCCGAACTGCCTGAAGTGTTTTCCAGACCCTAGAAACTCCCCAAAACCGTTTTTAACAGAAAAGCATCTCGAAATGTCCTAAAACGCGCATCTGAACATTTTCGTGCACAGGTGCCGTAGATGCGCACGAAAATCCGTCCGGAGCAGTTTCGAGCGCCGAACTGCCTGAAGTGTTTTCCGGACCCTAGAAACTCCCCAAAACCGTTTTTAACAGAAAAGCATCTCGAAATGTCCTAAAACGCGCATCTGAACATTTTCGTGCACAGGTGCCGTTGATGCGCACGAAAATCCGTCCGGAGCAGTTTCGAGCGCCGAACTGCCTGAAGTGTTTTCCAGACCCTAGAAAGTCCCCAAAACCGTTTTTAACAGAAAAGCATCTCGAAATGTCCTAAAACGCGCATCTGAACATTTTCGTGCACAGGTGCCGTTGATGCGCACGAAAATCCGTCCGGAGCAGTTTCGAGCGCCGAACTGCCTGAAGTGTTTTCCAGACCCTAGAAACTCCCCAAAACCGTTTTTAACAGAAAAGCATCTCGAAATGTCCTAAAACGCGCATCTGAACATTTTCGTGCACAGGTGCCGTTGATGCGCACGAAAATCCGTCCGGAGCAGTTTCGAGCGCCGAACTGCCTGAAGTGTTTTCCAGACCCGAGAAACTCCCTAAAACCGTTTCTAAACGAAAAGCTTCTCGAAATGTCCTAAAACGCGCATCTGAACATTTTCGTACACAGGTGCCGTTGATGCGCACGAAAATCCGTCCGGAGCAGTTTCGAGAGCCGAACTGCCTGAAGTGTTTTCCAGACCCTAGAAACTCCCCAAAACCGTTTTTAAACGAAAAGCATCTCGAAATGTCCTAAAACGCGCATCTGAAAATTTTCGTGCACAGGTGCCGTAGATGCACACGAAAATCCGTCCGGAGCCGTTTCGAGCGCCGAACTGCCTGAAGTGTTTTCCAGACCCTAGAAACTCCCCAAAACCGTTTTTAACAGAAAAGCATCTCGAAATGTCCTAAAACGCGCATCTGAACATTTTCGTGCACAGGTGCCGTAGATGCGCACGAAAATCCGTCCGGAGCAGTTTCGAGCGCCGAACTGCCTGAAGTGTTTTCCGGACCCTAGAAACTCCCCAAAACCGTTTTTAACAGAAAAGCATCTCGAAATGTCCTAAAACGCGCATCTGAACATTTTCGTGCACAGGTGCCGTTGATGCGCACGAAAATCCGTCCGGAGCAGTTTCGAGCGCCGAACTGCCTGAAGTGTTTTCCAGACCCTAGAAAGTCCCCAAAACCGTTTTTAACAGAAGAGCATCTCGAAATGTCCTAAAACGCGCATCTGAACATTTTCGTGCACAGGTGCCGTTGATGCGCACGAAAATCCGTCCGGAGCAGTTTCGAGCGCCGAACTGCCTGAAGTGTTTTCCAGACCCTAGAAACTCCCCAAAACCGTTTTTAACAGAAAAGCATCTCGAAATGTCCTAAAACGCGCATCTGAACATTTTCGTGCACAGGTGCCGTTGATGCGCACGAAAATCCGTCCGGAGCAGTTTCGAGCGCCGAACTGCCTGAAGTGTTTTCCAGACCCGAGAAACTCCCTAAAACCGTTTCTAAACGAAAAGCTTCTCGAAATGTCCTAAAACGCGCATCTGAACATTTTCGTACACAGGTGCCGTTGATGCGCACGAAAATCCGTCCGGAGCAGTTTCGAGAGCCGAACTGCCTGAAGTGTTTTCCAGACCCTAGAAACTCCCCAAAACCGTTTTTAAACGAAAAGCATCTCGAAATGTCCTAAAACGCGCATCTGAAAATTTTCGTGCACAGGTGCCGTAGATGCACACGAAAATCCGTCCGGAGCCGTTTCGAGCGCCGAACTGCCTGAAGTGTTTTCCAGACCCTAGAAACTCCCCAAAACCGTTTTTAACAGAAAAGCATCTCGAAATGTCCTAAAACGCGCATCTGAACATTTTCGTGCACAGGTGCCGTAGATGCGCACGAAAATCCGTCCGGAGCAGTTTCGAGCGCCGAACTGCCTGAAGTGTTTTCCGGACCCTAGAAACTCCCCAAAACCGTTTTTAACAGAAAAGCATCTCGAAATGTCCTAAAACGCGCATCTGAACATTTTCGTGCACAGGTGCCGTTGATGCGCACGAAAATCCGTCCGGAGCAGTTTCGAGCGCCGAACTGCCTGAAGTGTTTTCCAGACCCTAGAAAGTCCCCAAAACCGTTTTTAACAGAAAAGCATCTCGAAATGTCCTAAAACGCGCATCTGAACATTTTCGTGCACAGGTGCCGTTGATGCGCACGAAAATCCGTCCGGAGCAGTTTCGAGCGCCGAACTGCCTGAAGTGTTTTCCAGACCCTAGAAACTCCCCAAAACCGTTTTTAACAGAAAAGCATCTCGAAATGTCCTAAAACGCGCATCTGAACATTTTCGTGCACAGGTGCCGTTGATGCGCACGAAAATCCGTCCGGAGCAGTTTCGAGCGCCGAACTGCCTGAAGTGTTTTCCAGACCCGAGAAACTCCCTAAAACCGTTTCTAAACGAAAAGCTTCTCGAAATGTCCTAAAACGCGCATCTGAACATTTTCGTACACAGGTGCCGTTGATGCGCACGAAAATCCGTCCGGAGCAGTTTCGAGAGCCGAACTGCCTGAAGTGTTTTCCAGACCCTAGAAACTCCCCAAAACCGTTTTTAACAGAAAAGCATCTCGAAATGTCCTAAAACGCGCATCTGAACATTTTCGTGCACAGGTGCCGTTGATGCGCACGAAAATCCGTCCGGAGCAGTTTCGAGCGCCGAACTGCCTGAAGTGTTTTCCAGACCCTAGAAACTACCCAAAACCGTTTTTAAACGAAAAGCATCTCGAAATGTCCTAAAACGCGCATCTGAAGATTTTCGTGCACAGGTGCCGTAGATGCACACGAAAATCCGTCCGGAGCCGTTTCGAGCGCCGAACTGCCTGAAGTGTTTTCCAGACCCTAGAAACTCCCTAAAACCGTTTCTAAACGAAAAGCATCTCGAAATGTCCTAAAACGCGCATATGAACATTTTCGTGCACAGGTGCCATTGATGCGCACGAAAATCCGTCCGGAGCAGTTTCGAGAGCCGAACTGCTTGAAGTGTTTTCCAGACCCTAGAAACTCCCCAAAACCGTTTTTAACAGAAAAGCATCTCGAAATGTCCTAAAACGCACATCTGAACATTTTCGTGCACTGGTGCCGTTGATGCGCACGAAAATCCGCCCGGAGCAATTTCGAGCGCCGAACTGCCTGAAGTGTTTTCCAGACCCTAGAAACTCCCCAAAACCGTTTTTAAACGAAAAGCATCTCGAAATGTCCTAAAACGCGCATCTCAAAATTTTCGTGCACAGGTGCCGTAGATGCACACGAAAATCCGTCCGGAGCCGTTTCGAGCGCCGAACTGCCTGAAGTGTTTTCCAGACCCTAGAAACTCCCCAAAACCGTTTTAAACAGAAAAGCATCTCGAAATGTCCTAAAACGCGCATCTGAACATTTTCGTGCACAGGTGCCGTAGATGCGCACGAAAATCCGTCCGGAGCAGTTTCGAGCGCCGAACTGCCTGAAGTGTTTTCCAGACCCTAGAAACTCCCCAAAACCGTTTTTAAACGAAAAGCATCTCGAAATGTCCTAAAACGCGCATCTGAAAATTTTCGTGCACAGGTGCCGTAGATGCACACGAAAATCCGTCCGGAGCCGTTTCGAGCGCCGAACTGCCTGAAGTGTTTTCCAGACCCTAGAAACTCCCCAAAACCGTTTTTAACAGAAAAGCATCTCGAAATGTCCTAAAACGCGCATCTGAACATTTTCATGCACAGGTGCCGTTGATGCGCACGAAAATCCGTCCGGAGCAGTTTCGAGCGCCGAACTGCCTGAAGTGTTTTCCAGACCCTAGAAACTCCCCAAAACCGTTTTTAACAGAAAAGCATCTCGAAATGTCCTAAAACGCGCATCTGAACATTTTCGTGCACAGGTGCCGTTGATGCGCACGAAAATCCGTCCGGAGCAGTTTCGAGCGCCGAACTGCCTGAAGTGTTTTCCAGACCCGAGAAACTCCCTAAAACCGTTTCTAAACGAAAAGCTTCTCGAAATGTCCTAAAACGCGCATCTGAACATTTTCGTACACAGGTGCCGTTGATGCGCACGAAAATCCGTCCGGAGCAGTTTCGAGAGCCGAACTGCCTGAAGTGTTTTCCAGACCCTAGAAACTCCCCAAAACCGTTTTTAAACGAAAAGCATCTCGAAATGTCCTAAAACGCGCATCTGAAAATTTTCGTGCACAGGTGCCGTAGATGCACACGAAAATCCGTCCGGAGCCGTTTCGAGCGCCGAACTGCCTGAAGTGTTTTCCAGACCCTAGAAACTCCCCAAAACCGTTTTTAACAGAAAAGCATCTCGAAATGTCCTAAAACGCGCATCTGAACATTTTCGTGCACAGGTGCCGTAGATGCGCACGAAAATCCGTCCGGAGCAGTTTCGAGCGCCGAACTGCCTGAAGTGTTTTCCGGACCCTAGAAACTCCCCAAAACCGTTTTTAACAGAAAAGCATCTCGAAATGTCCTAAAACGCGCATCTGAACATTTTCGTGCACAGGTGCCGTTGATGCGCACGAAAATCCGTCCGGAGCAGTTTCGAGCGCCGAACTGCCTGAAGTGTTTTCCAGACCCTAGAAAGTCCCCAAAACCGTTTTTAACAGAAAAGCATCTCGAAATGTCCTAAAACGCGCATCTGAACATTTTCGTGCACAGGTGCCGTTGATGCGCACGAAAATCCGTCCGGAGCAGTTTCGAGCGCCGAACTGCCTGAAGTGTTTTCCAGACCCTAGAAACTCCCCAAAACCGTTTTTAACAGAAAAGCATCTCGAAATGTCCTAAAACGCGCATCTGAACATTTTCGTGCACAGGTGCCGTTGATGCGCACGAAAATCCGTCCGGAGCAGTTTCGAGCGCCGAACTGCCTGAAGTGTTTTCCAGACCCGAGAAACTCCCTAAAACCGTTTCTAAACGAAAAGCTTCTCGAAATGTCCTAAAACGCGCATCTGAACATTTTCGTACACAGGTGCCGTTGATGCGCACGAAAATCCGTCCGGAGCAGTTTCGAGAGCCGAACTGCCTGAAGTGTTTTCCAGACCCTAGAAACTCCCCAAAACCGTTTTTAAACGAAAAGCATCTCGAAATGTCCTAAAACGCGCATCTGAAAATTTTCGTGCACAGGTGCCGTAGATGCACACGAAAATCCGTCCGGAGCAGTTTCGAGCGCCGAACTGCCTGAAGTGTTTTCCAGACCCTAGAAACTCCCCAAAACCGTTTTTAACAGAAAAGCATCTCGAAATGTCCTAAAACGCGCATCTGAACATTTTCGTGCACAGGTGCCGTAGATGCGCACGAAAATCCGTCCGGAGCAGTTTCGAGCGCCGAACTGCCTGAAGTGTTTTCCGGACCCTAGAAACTCCCCAAAACCGTTTTTAACAGAAAAGCATCTCGAAATGTCCTAAAACGCGCATCTGAACATTTTCGTGCACAGGTGCCGTTGATGCGCACGAAAATCCGTCCGGAGCAGTTTCGAGCGCCGAACTGCCTGAAGTGTTTTCCAGACCCTAGAAAGTCCCCAAAACCGTTTTTAACAGAAGAGCATCTCGAAATGTCCTAAAACGCGCATCTGAACATTTTCGTGCACAGGTGCCGTTGATGCGCACGAAAATCCGTCCGGAGCAGTTTCGAGCGCCGAACTGCCTGAAGTGTTTTCCAGACCCTAGAAACTCCCCAAAACCGTTTTTAACAGAAAAGCATCTCGAAATGTCCTAAAACGCGCATCTGAACATTTTCGTGCACAGGTGCCGTTGATGCGCACGAAAATCCGTCCGGAGCAGTTTCGAGCGCCGAACTGCCTGAAGTGTTTTCCAGACCCGAGAAACTCCCTAAAACCGTTTCTAAACGAAAAGCTTCTCGAAATGTCCTAAAACGCGCATCTGAACATTTTCGTACACAGGTGCCGTTGATGCGCACGAAAATCCGTCCGGAGCAGTTTCGAGAGCCGAACTGCCTGAAGTGTTTTCCAGACCCTAGAAACTCCCCAAAACCGTTTTTAACAGAAAAGCATCTCGAAATGTCCTAAAACGCGCATCTGAACATTTTCGTGCACAGGTGCCGTTGATGCGCACGAAAATCCGTCCGGAGCAGTTTCGAGCGCCGAACTGCCTGAAGTGTTTTCCAGACCCTAGAAACTACCCAAAACCGTTTTTAAACGAAAAGCATCTCGAAATGTCCTAAAACGCGCATCTGAAGATTTTCGTGCACAGGTGCCGTAGATGCACACGAAAATCCGTCCGGAGCCGTTTCGAGCGCCGAACTGCCTGAAGTGTTTTCCAGACCCTAGAAACTCCCTAAAACCGTTTCTAAACGAAAAGCATCTCGAAATGTCCTAAAACGCGCATATGAACATTTTCGTGCACAGGTGCCGTTGATGCGCACGAAAATCCGTCCGGAGCAGTTTCGAGAGCCGAACTGCTTGAAGTGTTTTCCAGACCCTAGAAACTCCCCAAAACCGTTTTTAACAGAAAAGCATCTCGAAATGTCCTAAAACGCACATCTGAACATTTTCGTGCACTGGTGCCGTTGATGCGCACGAAAATCCGCCCGGAGCAATTTCGAGCGCCGAACTGCCTGAAGTGTTTTCCAGACCCTAGAAACTCCCCAAAACCGTTTTTAAACGAAAAGCATCTCGAAATGTCCTAAAACGCGCATCTCAAAATTTTCGTGCACAGGTGCCGTAGATGCACACGAAAATCCGTCCGGAGCCGTTTCGAGCGCCGAACTGCCTGAAGTGTTTTCCAGACCCTAGAAACTCCCCAAAACCGTTTTAAACAGAAAAGCATCTCGAAATGTCCTAAAACGCGCATCTGAACATTTTCGTGCACAGGTGCCGTAGATGCGCACGAAAATCCGTCCGGAGCAGTTTCGAGCGCCGAACTGCCTGAAGTGTTTTCCAGACCCTAGAAACTCCCCAAAACCGTTTTTAAACGAAAAGCATCTCGAAATGTCCTAAAACGCGCATCTGAAAATTTTCGTGCACAGGTGCCGTAGATGCACACGAAAATCCGTCCGGAGCCGTTTCGAGCGCCGAACTGCCTGAAGTGTTTTCCAGACCCTAGAAACTCCCCAAAACCGTTTTTAACAGAAAAGCATCTCGAAATGTCCTAAAACTTGCATCTGAACATTTTCATGCACAGGTGCCGTTGATGCGCACGAAAATCCGTCCGGAGCAGTTTCGAGCGCCGAACTGCCTGAAGTGTTTTCCAGACCCTAGAAACTCCCCAAAACCGTTTTAAACAGAAAAGCATCTCGAAATGTCCTAAAACGCGCATCTGAACATTTTCGTGCACAGGTGCCGTAGATGCGCACGAAAATCCGTCCGGAGCAGTTTCGAGCGCCGAACTGCCTGAAGTGTTTTCCAGACCCTAGAAACTCCCCAAAACCGTTTTTAAACGAAAAGCATCTCGAAATGTCCTAAAACGCGCATCTGAAAATTTTCGTGCACAGGTGCCGTAGATGCACACGAAAATCCGTCCGGAGCCGTTTCGAGCGCCGAACTGCCTGAAGTGTTTTCCAGACCCTAGAAACTCCCCAAAACCGTTTTTAACAGAAAAGCATCTCGAAATGTCCTAAAACGCGCATCTGAACATTTTCGTGCACAGGTGCCGTAGATGCGCACGAAAATCCGTCCGGAGCCGTTTCGAGCGCCGAACTGCCTGAAGTGTTTTCCAGACCATAGAAACTCCCCAAAACCGTTTTTAACAGAAACGCATCTCGAAATGTCCTAAAACGCGCATCTGAACATTTTCGTGCACAGGTGCCGTAGATGCGCACGAAAATCCGTCCAGAGCAGTTTCGAGCGCCGAACTGCCTGAAGTGTTTTCCAGACCCTAGAAACTCCCCAAAACCGTTTTTAACAGAAAAGCATCTCGAAATGTCCTAAAACGCGCATCTGAACATTTTCGTGCACAGGTGCCGTTGATGCGCACGAAAATCCGTCCGGAGCAGTTTCGAGCGCCGAACTGCCTGAAGTGTTTTCCAGACCCTAGAAACTCCCCAAAACCGTTTTTAACAGAAAAGCATCTCGAAATGTCCTAAAACGCGCATCTGAACATTTTCGTGCACAGGTGCCGTTGATGCGCACGAAAATCCGTCCGGAGCAGTTTCGAGCGCCGAACTGCCTAAAGTGTTTTCCAGACCCTAGAAACTCCCCAAAACCGTTTTTAACAGAAACGCATCTCGAAATGTCCTAAAACGCGCATCTGAACATTTTCGTGCACAGGTGCCGTAGATGCGCACGAAAATCCGTCCGGAGCAGTTTCGAGCGCCGAACTGCCTGAAGTGTTTTCCAGACCCTAGAAACTCCCCAAAACCGTTTTTAACAGAAAAGCATCTCGAAATGTCCTAAAACGCGCATCTGAACATTTTCGTGCACAGGTGCCGTAGATGCGCACGAAAATCCGTCCGGAGCAGTTTCGAGCGCCGAACTGCCTGAAGTGTTTTCTAGACCCTAGAAACTCCCCAAAACCGTTTTTAACAGAAAAGCATCTCGAAATGTCCTAAAACGCGCATCTGAACATTTTCGTGCACAGGTGCCGTTGATGCGCACGAAAATCCGTCCGGAGCAGTTTCGAGCGCCGAACTGCCTGAAGTGTTTTCCAGACCCTAGAAACTCCCCAAAACCGTTTTTAAACGAAAAGCATCTCGAAATGTCCTAAAACGCGCATCTGAAAATTTTCGTGCACAGGTGCCGTAGATGCACACGAAAATCCGTCCGGAGCCGTTTCGAGCGCCGAACTGCCTGAAGTGTTTTCCAGACCCTAGAAACTCCCCAAAACCGTTTTTAACAGAAAAGCATCTCGAAATGTCCTAAAACGCGCATCTGAACATTTTCGTGCACAGGTGCCGTAGATGCGCACGAAAATCCGTCCGGAGCAGTTTCGAGCGCCGAACTGCCTGAAGTGTTTTCTAGACCCTAGAAACTCCCCAAAACCGTTTTTAACAGAAAAGCATCTCGAAATGTCCTAAAACGCGCATCTGAACATTTTCGTGCACAGGTGCCGTTGATGCGCACGAAAATCCGTCCGGAGCAGTTTCGAGCGCCGAACTGCCTGAAGTGTTTTCCAGACCCTAGAAACTCCCCAAAACCGTTTTTAAACGAAAAGCATCTCGAAATGTCCTAAAACGCGCATCTGAAAATTTTCGTGCACAGGTGCCGTAGATGCACACGAAAATCCGTCCGGAGCCGTTTCGAGCGCCGAACTGCCTGAAGTGTTTTCCAGACCCTAGAAACTCCCCAAAACCGTTTTTAACAGAAAAGCATCTCGAAATGTCCTAAAACGCGCATCTGAACATTTTCATGCACAGGTGCCGTTGATGCGCACGAAAATCCGTCCGGAGCAGTTTCGAGCGCCGAACTGCCTGAAGTGTTTTCCAGACCCTAGAAACTCCCCAAAACCGTTTTTAACAGAAAAGCATCTCGAAATGTCCTAAAACGCGCATCTGAACATTTTCGTGCACAGGTGCCGTTGATGCGCACGAAAATCCGTCCGGAGCAGTTTCGAGCGCCGAACTGCCTGAAGTGTTTTCCAGACCCGAGAAACTCCCTAAAACCGTTTCTAAACGAAAAGCTTCTCGAAATGTCCTAAAACGCGCATCTGAACATTTTCGTACACAGGTGCCGTTGATGCGCACGAAAATCCGTCCGGAGCAGTTTCGAGAGCCGAACTGCCTGAAGTGTTTTCCAGACCCTAGAAACTCCCCAAAACCGTTTTTAAACGAAAAGCATCTCGAAATGTCCTAAAACGCGCATCTGAAAATTTTCGTGCACAGGTGCCGTAGATGCACACGAAAATCCGTCCGGAGCCGTTTCGAGCGCCGAACTGCCTGAAGTGTTTTCCAGACCCTAGAAACTCCCCAAAACCGTTTTTAACAGAAAAGCATCTCGAAATGTCCTAAAACGCGCATCTGAACATTTTCGTGCACAGGTGCCGTAGATGCGCACGAAAATCCGTCCGGAGCAGTTTCGAGCGCCGAACTGCCTGAAGTGTTTTCCGGACCCTAGAAACTCCCCAAAACCGTTTTTAACAGAAAAGCATCTCGAAATGTCCTAAAACGCGCATCTGAACATTTTCGTGCACAGGTGCCGTTGATGCGCACGAAAATCCGTCCGGAGCAGTTTCGAGCGCCGAACTGCCTGAAGTGTTTTCCAGACCCTAGAAAGTCCCCAAAACCGTTTTTAACAGAAAAGCATCTCGAAATGTCCTAAAACGCGCATCTGAACATTTTCGTGCACAGGTGCCGTTGATGCGCACGAAAATCCGTCCGGAGCAGTTTCGAGCGCCGAACTGCCTGAAGTGTTTTCCAGACCCTAGAAACTCCCCAAAACCGTTTTTAACAGAAAAGCATCTCGAAATGTCCTAAAACGCGCATCTGAACATTTTCGTGCACAGGTGCCGTTGATGCGCACGAAAATCCGTCCGGAGCAGTTTCGAGCGCCGAACTGCCTGAAGTGTTTTCCAGACCCGAGAAACTCCCTAAAACCGTTTCTAAACGAAAAGCTTCTCGAAATGTCCTAAAACGCGCATCTGAACATTTTCGTACACAGGTGCCGTTGATGCGCACGAAAATCCGTCCGGAGCAGTTTCGAGAGCCGAACTGCCTGAAGTGTTTTCCAGACCCTAGAAACTCCCCAAAACCGTTTTTAACAGAAAAGCATCTCGAAATGTCCTAAAACGCGCATCTGAACATTTTCGTGCACAGGTGCCGTTGATGCGCACGAAAATCCGTCCGGAGCAGTTTCGAGCGCCGAACTGCCTGAAGTGTTTTCCAGACCCTAGAAACTACCCAAAACCGTTTTTAAACGAAAAGCATCTCGAAATGTCCTAAAACGCGCATCTGAAGATTTTCGTGCACAGGTGCCGTAGATGCACACGAAAATCCGTCCGGAGCCGTTTCGAGCGCCGAACTGCCTGAAGTGTTTTCCAGACCCTAGAAACTCCCTAAAACCGTTTCTAAACGAAAAGCATCTCGAAATGTCCTAAAACGCGCATATGAACATTTTCGTGCACAGGTGCCGTTGATGCGCACGAAAATCCGTCCGGAGCAGTTTCGAGAGCCGAACTGCTTGAAGTGTTTTCCAGACCCTAGAAACTCCCCAAAACCGTTTTTAACAGAAAAGCATCTCGAAATGTCCTAAAACGCACATCTGAACATTTTCGTGCACTGGTGCCGTTGATGCGCACGAAAATCCGCCCGGAGCAATTTCGAGCGCCGAACTGCCTGAAGTGTTTTCCAGACCCTAGAAACTCCCCAAAACCGTTTTTAAACGAAAAGCATCTCGAAATGTCCTAAAACGCGCATCTGAAAATTTTCGTGCACAGGTGCCGTAGATGCACACGAAAATCCGTCCGGAGCCGTTTCGAGCGCCGAACTGCCTGAAGTGTTTTCCAGACCCTAGAAACTCCCCAAAACCGTTTTAAACAGAAAAGCATCTCGAAATGTCCTAAAACGCGCATCTGAACATTTTCGTGCACAGGTGCCGTAGATGCGCACGAAAATCCGTCCGGAGCAGTTTCGAGCGCCGAACTGCCTGAAGTGTTTTCCAGACCCTAGAAACTCCCCAAAACCGTTTTTAAACGAAAAGCATCTCGAAATGTCCTAAAACGCGCATCTGAAAATTTTCGTGCACAGGTGCCGTAGATGCACACGAAAATCCGTCCGGAGCCGTTTCGAGCGCCGAACTGCCTGAAGTGTTTTCCAGACCCTAGAAACTCCCCAAAACCGTTTTTAACAGAAAAGCATCTCGAAATGTCCTAAAACGCGCATCTGAACATTTTCATGCACAGGTGCCGTTGATGCGCACGAAAATCCGTCCGGAGCAGTTTCGAGCGCCGAACTGCCTGAAGTGTTTTCCAGACCCTAGAAACTCCCCAAAACCGTTTTAAACAGAAAAGCATCTCGAAATGTCCTAAAACGCGCATCTGAACATTTTCGTGCACAGGTGCCGTAGATGCGCACGAAAATCCGTCCGGAGCAGTTTCGAGCGCCGAACTGCCTGAAGTGTTTTCCAGACCCTAGAAACTCCCCAAAACCGTTTTTAAACGAAAAGCATCTCGAAATGTCCTAAAACGCGCATCTGAAAATTTTCGTGCACAGGTGCCGTAGATGCACACGAAAATCCGTCCGGAGCCGTTTCGAGCGCCGAACTGCCTGAAGTGTTTTCCAGACCCTAGAAACTCCCCAAAACCGTTTTTAACAGAAAAGCATCTCGAAATGTCCTAAAACGCGCATCTGAACATTTTCGTGCACAGGTGCCGTAGATGCGCACGAAAATCCGTCCGGAGCCGTTTCGAGCGCCGAACTGCCTGAAGTGTTTTCCAGACCCTAGAAACTCCCCAAAACCGTTTTTAACAGAAACGCATCTCGAAATGTCCTAAAACGCGCATCTGAACATTTTCGTGCACAGGTGCCGTAGATGCGCACGAAAATCCGTCCAGAGCAGTTTCGAGCGCCGAACTGCCTGAAGTGTTTTCCAGACCCTAGAAACTCCCCAAAACCGTTTTTAACAGAAAAGCATCTCGAAATGTCCTAAAACGCGCATCTGAACATTTTCGTGCACAGGTGCCGTTGATGCGCACGAAAATCCGTCCGGAGCAGTTTCGAGCGCCGAACTGCCTGAAGTGTTTTCCAGACCCTAGAAACTCCCCAAAACCGTTTTTAACAGAAAAGCATCTCGAAATGTCCTAAAACGCGCATCTGAACATTTTCGTGCACAGGTGCCGTTGATGCGCACGAAAATCCGTCCGGAGCAGTTTCGAGCGCCGAACTGCCTAAAGTGTTTTCCAGACCCTAGAAACTCCCCAAAACCGTTTTTAACAGAAACGCATCTCGAAATGTCCTAAAACGCGCATCTGAACATTTTCGTGCACAGGTGCCGTAGATGCGCACGAAAATCCGTCCGGAGCAGTTTCGAGCGCCGAACTGCCTGAAGTGTTTTCCAGACCCTAGAAACTCCCCAAAACCGTTTTTAACAGAAAAGCATCTCGAAATGTCCTAAAACGCGCATCTGAACATTTTCGTGCACAGGTGCCGTAGATGCGCACGAAAATCCGTCCGGAGCAGTTTCGAGCGCCGAACTGCCTGAAGTGTTTTCTAGACCCTAGAAACTCCCCAAAACCGTTTTTAACAGAAAAGCATCTCGAAATGTCCTAAAACGCGCATCTGAACATTTTCGTGCACAGGTGCCGTTGATGCGCACGAAAATCCGTCCGGAGCAGTTTCGAGCGCCGAACTGCCTGAAGTGTTTTCCAGACCCTAGAAACTCCCCAAAACCGTTTTTAAACGAAAAGCATCTCGAAATGTCCTAAAACGCGCATCTGAAAATTTTCGTGCACAGGAGCCGTAGATGCGCACGAAAATCCGTCCGGAGCCGTTTCGAGCGCCGAACTGCCTGAAGTGTTTTCCAGACCCTAAAAACTCCCCAAAACCGTTTTTAACAGAAAAGCATCTCGAAATGTCCTAAAACGCGCATCTGAACATTTTCGTGCACAGGTGCCGTAGATGCGCACGAAAATCCGTCCGGAGCAGTTTCGAGTGCCGAACTGCCTGAAGTGTTTTCCAGACCCTAGAAACTCCCCAAAACCGTTTTTAACAGAAAAGCATCTCGAAATGTCCTAAAACGCGCATCTGAACATTTTCGTGCACAGGAGCCGTAGATGCGCACGAAAATCCGTCCGGAGCCGTTTCGAGCGCCGAACTGCCTGAAGTGTTTTCCAGACCCTAAAAACTCCCCAAAACCGTTTTTAACAGAAAAGCATCTGGAAATGTCCTAAAACGCGCATCTGAACATTTTCGTGCACAGGTGCCGTAGATGCGCACGAAAATCCGTCCGGAGCAGTTTCGAGTGCCGAACTGCCTGAAGTGTTTTCCAGACCCTAGAAACTCCCCAAAACCGTTTTTAACAGAAAAGCATCTCGAAATGTCCTAAAACGCGCATCTGAACATTTTCGTGCACAGGTGCCGTTGATGCGCACGAAAATCCGTCCGGAGCAGTTTCCAGCGCCGAACTGCCTGAAGTGTTTTCCAGACCCTAGAAACTCCCCAAAACCGTTTTTAACAGAAAAGCATCTCGAAATGTCCTAAAACGCGCATCTGAACATTTTCGTGCACAGGTGCCGTAGATGCGCACGAAAATCCGTCCGGAGCAGTTTCGAGTGCCGAACTGCCTGAAGTGTTTTCCAGACCCTAGAAACTCCCCAAAACCGTTTTTAACAGAAAAGCATCTCGAAATGTCCTAAAACGCGCATCTGAACATTTTCGTGCACAGGTGCCGTAGATGCGCACGAAAATCCGTCCGGAGCAGTTTCGAGCGCCGAACTGCCTGAAGTGTTTTCCAGACCCTAGAAACTCCCCAAAACCGTTTTTAAACGAAAAGCATCTCGAAATGTCCTAAAACGCGCATCTGAAAATTTTCGTGCACAGGTGCCGTAGATGCACACGAAAATCCGTCCGGAGCCGTTTCGAGCGCCGAACTGCCTGAAGTGTTTTCCAGACCCTAGAAACTCCCCAAAACCGTTTTTAACAGAAAAGCATCTCGAAATGTCCTAAAACGCGCATCTGAACATTTTCGTGCACAGGTGCCGTAGATGCGCACGAAAATCCGTCCGGAGCCGTTTCGAGCGCCGAACTGCCTGAAGTGTTTTCCAGACCCTAGAAACTCCCCAAAACCGTTTTTAACAGAAAGGCATCTCGAAATGTCCTAAAACGCGCATCTGAACATTTTCGTGCACAGGTGCCGTAGATGCGCACGAAAATCCGTCCGGAGCAGTTTCGAGCGCCGAACTGCCTGAAGTGTTTTCCAGACCCTAGAAACTCCCCAAAACCGTTTTTAACAGAAAAGCATCTCGAAATGTCCTAAAACGCGCATCTGAACATTTTCGTGCACAGGTGCCGTTGATGCGCACGAAAATCCGTCCGGAGCAGTTTCGAGCGCCGAACTGCCTGAAGTGTTTTCCAGACCCTAGAAACTCCCCAAAACCGTTTTTAAACGCAAAGCATCTTGAAATGTCCTAAAACGCGCATCTGAACATTTTCGTGCACAGGTGCCGTTGATGCGCACGAAAATCCGTCCGGAGCAGTTTCGAGAGCCGAACTGCCTGAAGTGTTTTCCAGACCCTAGAAACTCCCCAAAACCGTTTTTAACAGAAAAGCATCTCGAAATGTCCTAAAACGCGCATCAGAACATTTTCGTGCACTGGTGCCGTTGATGCGCACGAAAATCCGTCCGGAGCAGTTTCGAGCGTCGAACTGCCTGAAGTGTTTTCCAGACCCTAGAAACTCCCCAAAACCGTTTTTAAACGAAAAGCATCTCGAAATGTCCTAAAACGCGCATCTGAACATTTTCGTGCACAGGTGCCGTAGATGCACACGAAAATCCGTCCGGAGCCGTTTCGAGCGCCGAACTGCCTGAAGTGTTTTCCAGACCCTAGAAACTCCCCAAAACCGTTTTTAACAGAAAAGCATCTCGAAATGTCCTAAAACGCGCATCTGAACATTTTCGTGCACAGGTGCCGTAGATGCGCACGAAAATCCGTCCGGAGCAGTTTCGAGCGCCGAACTGCCTGAAGTGTTTTCCAGACCCTAGAAACTCCCCAAAAACGTTTTTAACAGAAAAGCATCTCGAAATGTCCTAAAACGCGCATCTGAACATTTTCGTGCACAGGTGCCGTTGATGCGCACGAAAATCCGTCCGGAGCAGTTTCGAGCGCCGAACTGCCTGAAGTGTTTTCCAGACCCGAGAAACTCCCTAAAACCGTTTCTAAACGAAAAGCTTCTCGAAATGTCCTAAAACGCGCATCTGAACATTTTCGTACACAGGTGCCGTTGATGCGCACGAAAATCCGTCCGGAGCAGTTTCGAGAGCCGAACTGCCTGAAGTGTTTTCCAGACCCTAGAAACTCCCCAAAACCGTTTTTAACAGAAAAGCATCTCGAAATGTCCTAAAACGCGAATCTAAACATTTTCGTGCACAGGTGCCGTTGATTTGCACGAAAATCCGTCCGGAGCAGTTTCGAGCGCCGAACTGCCTAAAGTGTTTTCCAGACCCTAGAAACTCCCCAAAACCGTTTTTAACAGAAAAGCATCTCGAAATGTCCTAAAACGCGCATCTGAACATTTTCGTGCACAGGTGCCGTTGATGCGCACGAAAATCCGTCCGGAGCAGTTTCGAGCGCCGAACTGCCTGAAGTGTTTTCCAGACCCTAGAAACTACCCAAAACCGTTTTTAAACGAAAAGCATCTCGAAATGTCCTAAAACGCGCATCTGAAGATTTTCGTGCACAGGTGCCGTAGATGCACACGAAAATCCGTCCGGAGCCGTTTCGAGCGCCGAACTGCCTGAAGTGTTTTCCAGACCCTAGAAACTCCCTAAAACCGTTTCTAAACGAAAAGCATCTCGAAATGTCCTAAAACGCGCATATGAACATTTTCGTGCACAGGTGCCGTTGATGCGCACGAAAATCCGTCCGGAGCAGTTTCGAGAGCCGAACTGCTTGAAGTGTTTTCCAGACCCTAGAAACTCCCCAAAACCGTTTTTAACAGAAAAGCATCTCGAAATGTCCTAAAACGCACATCTGAACATTTTCGTGCACTGGTGCCGTTGATGCGCACGAAAATCCGCCCGGAGCAATTTCGAGCGCCGAACTGCCTGAAGTGTTTTCCAGACCCTAGAAACTCCCCAAAAACGTTTTAAACAGAAAAGCATCTCGAAATGTCCTAAAACGCGCATCTGAAAATTTTCGTGCACAGGAGCCGTAGATGCGCACGAAAATCCGTCCGGAGCCGTTTCGAGCGCCGAACTGCCTGAAGTGTTTTCCAGACCCTAGAAACTCCCCAAAACCGTTTTTAACAGAAAAGCATCTCGAAATGTCCTAAAACGCGCATCTGAACATTTTCGTGCACAGGTGCCGTAGATGCGCACGAAAATCCGTCCGGAGCAGTTTCGAGCGCCGAACTGCCTGAAGTGTTTTCCAGACCCTAGAAACTCCCCAAAACCGTTTTTAACAGAAAAGCATCTCGAAATGTCCTAAAACGCGCATCTGAACATTTTCGTGCACAGGTGCCGTTGATGCGCACGAAAATCCGTCCGGAGCAGTTTCGAGCGCCGAACTGCCTGAAGTGTTTTCCAGACCCTAGAAACTCCCCAAAACCGTTTTAAACAGAAAAGCATCTCGAAATGTCCTAAAACGCGCATCTGAACATTTTCGTGCACAGGTGCCGTAGATGCGCACGAAAATCCGTCCGGAGCAGTTTCGAGCGCCGAACTGCCTGAAGTGTTTTCCAGACCCTAGAAACTCCCCAAAACCGTTTTTAAACGAAAAGCATCTCGAAATGTCCTAAAACGCGCATCTGAAAATTTTCGTGCACAGGAGCCGTAGATGCGCACGAAAATCCGTCCGGAGCCGTTTCGAGCGCCGAACTGCCTGAAGTGTTTTCCAGACCCTAGAAACTCCCCAAAACCGTTTTTAACAGAAAAGCATCTCGAAATGTCCTAAAACGCGCATCTGAACATTTTCGTGCACAGGTGCCGTAGATGCGCACGAAAATCCGTCCGGAGCAGTTTCGAGCGCCGAACTGCCTGAAGTGTTTTCCAGACCCTAGAAACTCCCCAAAACCGTTTTTAACAGAAAAGCATCTCGAAATGTCCTAAAACGCGCATCTGAACATTTTCGTGCACAGGTGCCGTTGATGCGCACGAAAATCCGTCCGGAGCAGTTTCGAGCGCCGAACTGCCTGAAGTGTTTTCCAGACCCTAGAAACTCCCCAAAACCGTTTTAAACAGAAAAGCATCTCGAAATGTCCTAAAACGCGCATCTGAACATTTTCGTGCACAGGTGCCGTAGATGCGCACGAAAATCCGTCCGGAGCAGTTTCGAGCGCCGAACTGCCTGAAGTGTTTTCCAGACCCTAGAAACTCCCCAAAACCGTTTTTAAACGAAAAGCATCTCGAAATGTCCTAAAACGCGCATCTGAAAATTTTCGTGCACAGGTGCCGTAGATGCACACGAAAATCCGTCCGGAGCCGTTTCGAGCGCCGAACTGCCTGAAGTGTTTTCCAGACCCTAGAAACTCCCCAAAACCGTTTTTAACAGAAAAGCATCTCGAAATGTCCTAAAACGCGCATCTGAACATTTTCGTGCACAGGTGCCGTAGATGCGCACGAAAATCCGTCCGGAGCCGTTTCGAGCGCCGAACTGCCTGAAGTGTTTTCCAGACCCTAGAAACTCCCCAAAACCGTTTTTAACAGAAACGCATCTCGAAATGTCCTAAAACGCGCATCTGAACATTTTCGTGCACAGGTGCCGTAGATGCGCACGAAAATCCGTCCGGAGCAGTTTCGAGCGCCGAACTGCCTGAAGTGTTTTCTAGACCCTAGAAACTCCCCAAAACCGTTTTTAACAGAAAAGCATCTCGAAATGTCCTAAAACGCGCATCTGAACATTTTCGTGCACAGGTGCCGTTGATGCGCACGAAAATCCGTCCGGAGCAGTTTCGAGCGCCGAACTGCCTAAAGTGTTTTCCAGACCCTAGAAACTCCCCAAAACCGTTTTTAACAGAAACGCATCTCGAAATGTCCTAAAACGCGCATCTGAACATTTTCGTGCACAGGTGCCGTTGATGCGCACGAAAATCCGTCCGGAGCAGTTTCGAGCGCCGAACTGCCTAAAGTGTTTTCCAGACCCTAGAAACTCCCCAAAACCGTTTTTAACAGAAAAGCATCTCGAAATGTCCTAAAACGCGCATCTGAACATTTTCGTGCACGGGTGCCGTTGATGCGCACGAAAATCCGTCCGGAGCAGTTTCGAGCGCCGAAGTGCCTGAAGTGTTTTCCAGACACTAGAAACTACCCAAAACCGTTTTTAAACGAAAAGCATCTCGAAATGTCCTAAAACGCGCATCTGAAAATTTTCGTGCACATGTGCCGTAGATGCACACGAAAATCCGTCCGGAGCCGTTTCGAGCGCCGAACTGCCTGAAGTGTTTTCCAGACCCTAGAAACTCCCCAAAACCGTTTTTAACAGAAAAGCATCTCGAAATGTCCTAAAACGCGCATCTGAACATTTTCGTGCACAGGTGCCGTAGATGCGCACGAAAATCCGTCCGGAGCAGTTTCGAGCGCCGAACTGCCTGAAGTGTTTTCCGGACCCTAGAAACTCCCCAAAACCGTTTTTAACAGAAAAGCATCTCGAAATGTCCTAAAACGCGCATCTGAACATTTTCGTGCACAGGTGCCGTTGATGCGCACGAAAATCCGTCCGGAGCAGTTTCGAGCGCCGAACTGCCTGAAGTGTTTTCCAGACCCTAGAAACTCCCCAAAACCGTTTTTAACAGAAAAGCATCTCGAAATGTCCTAAAACGCGCATCTGAACATTTTCGTGCACAGGTGCCGTTGATGCGCACGAAAATCCGTCCGGAGCAGTTTCGAGCGCCGAACTGCCTGAAGTGTTTTCCAGACCCTAGAAACTCCCCAAAACCGTTTTTAACAGAAAAGCATCTCGAAATGTCCTAAAACGCGCATCTGAACATTTTCGTGCACAGGTGCCGTTGATGCGCACGAAAATCCGTCCGGAGCAGTTTCGAGCGCCGAACTGCCTGAAGTGTTTTCCAGACCCGAGAAACTCCCTAAAACCGTTTCTAAACGAAAAGCTTCTCGAAATGTCCTAAAACGCGCATCTGAACATTTTCGTACACAGGTGCCGTTGATGCGCACGAAAATCCGTCCGGAGCAGTTTCGAGAGCCGAACTGCCTGAAGTGTTTTCCAGACCCTAGAAACTCCCCAAAACCGTTTTTAACAGAAAAGCATCTCGAAATGTCCTAAAACGCGCATCTAAACATTTTCGTGCACAGGTGCCGTTGATTTGCACGAAAATCCGTCCAGAGCAGTTTCGAGCGCCGAACTGCCTAAAGTGTTTTCCAGACCCTAGAAACTCCCCAAAACCGTTTTTAACAGAAAAGCATCTCGAAATGTCCTAAAACGCGCATCTGAACATTTTCGTGCACAGGTGCCGTTGATGCGCACGAAAATCCGTCCGGAGCAGTTTCGAGCGCCGAACTGCCTGAAGTGTTTTCCAGACCCTAGAAACTACCCAAAACCGTTTTTAAACGAAAAGCATCTCGAAATGTCCTAAAACGCGCATCTGAAGATTTTCGTGCACAGGTGCCGTAGATGCACACGAAAATCCGTCCGGAGCCGTTTCGAGCGCCGAACTGCCTGAAGTGTTTTCCAGACCCTAGAAACTCCCTAAAACCGTTTCTAAACGAAAAGCATCTCGAAATGTCCTAAAACGCGCATATGAACATTTTCGTGCACAGGTGCCGTTGATGCGCACGAAAATCCGTCCGGAGCAGTTTCGAGAGCCGAACTGCTTGAAGTGTTTTCCAGACCCTAGAAACTCCCCAAAACCGTTTTTAACAGAAAAGCATCTCGAAATGTCCTAAAACGCACATCTGAACATTTTCGTGCACTGGTGCCGTTGATGCGCACGAAAATCCGCCCGGAGCAATTTCGAGCGCCGAACTGCCTGAAGTGTTTTCCAGACCCTAGAAACTCCCCAAAACCGTTTTTAAACGAAAAGCATCTCGAAATGTCCTAAAACGCGCATCTGAAAATTTTCGTGCACAGGTGCCGTAGATGCACACGAAAATCCGTCCGGAGCCGTTTCGAGCGCCGAACTGCTTGAAGTGTTTTCCAGACCCTAGAAACTCCCCAAAACCGTTTTTAACAGAAAAGCATCTCGAAATGTCCTAAAACGCGCATCTGAACATTTTCGTGCACAGGTGCCGTAGATGCGCACGAAAATCCGTCCGGAGCAGTTTCGAGCGCCGAACTGCCTGAAGTGTTTTCCAGACCCTAGAAACTCCCCAAAACCGTTTTTAACAGAAAAGCATCTCGAAATGTCCTAAAACGCGCATCTGAACATTTTCGTGCACAGGTGCCGTTGATGCGCACGAAAATCCGTCCGGAGCAGTTTCGAGCGCCGAACTGCCTGAAGTGTTTTCCAGACCCTAGAAACTCCCCAAAACCGTTTTAAACAGAAAAGCATCTCGAAATGTCCTAAAACGCGCATCTGAACATTTTCGTGCACAGGTGCCGTAGATGCGCACGAAAATCCGTCCGGAGCAGTTTCGAGCGCCGAACTGCCTGAAGTGTTTTCCAGACCCTAGAAACTCCCCAAAACCGTTTTTAAACGAAAAGCATCTCGAAATGTCCTAAAACGCGCATCTGAAAATTTTCGTGCACAGGTGCCGTAGATGCACACGAAAATCCGTCCGGAGCCGTTTCGAGCGCCGAACTGCCTGAAGTGTTTTCCAGACCCTAGAAACTCCCCAAAACCGTTTTTAACAGAAAAGCATCTCGAAATGTCCTAAAACGCGCATCTGAACATTTTCGTGCACAGGTGCCGTAGATGCGCACGAAAATCCGTCCGGAGCAGTTTCGAGCGCCGAACTGCCTGAAGTGTTTTCCAGACCCTAGAAACTCCCCAAAACCGTTTTTAACAGAAAAGCATCTCGAAATGTCCTAAAACGCGCATCTGAACATTTTCGTGCACAGGTGCCGTTGATGCGCACGAAAATCCGTCCGGAGCAGTTTCGAGCGCCGAACTGCCAGAAGTGTTTTCCAGACCCTAGAAACTCCCCAAAACCGTTTTTAACAGAAAAGCATCTCGAAATGTCCTAAAACGCGCATCTGAACATTTTCGTGCACAGGTGCCGTAGATGCGCACGAAAATCCGTCCGGAGCAGTTTCGAGCGCCGAACTGCCTGAAGTGTTTTCCAGACCCTAGAAACTCCCCAAAACCGTTTTTAAACGAAAAGCATCTCGAAATGTCCTAAAACGCGCATCTGAAAATTTTCGTGCACAGGTGCCGTAGATGCACACGAAAATCCGTCCGGAGCCGTTTCGAGCGCCGAACTGCCTGAAGTGTTTTCCAGACCCTAGAAACTCCCCAAAACCGTTTTTAACAGAAAAGCATCTCGAAATGTCCTAAAACGCGCATCTGAACATTTTCGTGCACAGGTGCCGTAGATGCGCACGAAAATCCGTCCGGAGCAGTTTCGAGCGCCGAACTGCCTGAAGTGTTTTCTAGACCCTAGAAACTCCCCAAAACCGTTTTTAACAGAAAAGCATCTCGAAATGTCCTAAAACGTGCATCTGAACATTTTCGTGCACAGGTGCCGTTGATGCGCACGAAAATCCGTCCGGAGCAGTTTCGAGCGCCGAACTGCCTGAAGTGTTTTCCAGACCCTAGAAACTCCCCAAAACCGTTTTTAACAGAAAAGCATCTCGAAATGTCCTAAAACGCGCATCTGAACATTTTCGTGCACAGGTGCCGTTGATGCGCACGAAAATCCGTCCGGAGCAGTTTCGAGCGCCGAACTGCCTGAAGTGTTTTCCAGACCCTAGAAACTCCCCAAAACCGTTTTTAAACGAAAAGCATCTCGAAATGTCCTAAAACGCGCATCTGAAAATTTTCGTGCACAGGTGCCGTAGATGCACACGAAAATCCGTCCGGAGCCGTTTCGAGCGCCGAACTGCCTGAAGTGTTTTCCAGACCCTAGAAACTCCCCAAAACCGTTTTTAACAGAAAAGCATCTCGAAATGTCCTAAAACGCGCATCTGAACATTTTCGTGCACAGGCGCCGTTGATGCGCACGAAAATCCGTCCGGAGCAGTTTCGAGCGCCGAACTGCCTGAAGTGTTCTCCAGACCCTAGAAACTCCCCAAGACCGTTTTTAACAGAAAAGCATCTCGAAATGTCCTAAAACGCGCATCTGAACATTTTCGTGCACAGGTGCCGTAGATGCGCACGAAAATCCGTCCGGAGCCGTTTCGAGCGCCGAACTGCCTGAAGTGTTTTCCAGACCCTAGAAACTCCCCAAAACCGTTTTTAACAGAAACGCATCTCGAAATGTCCTAAAACGCGCATCTGAACATTTTCGTGCACAGGTGCCGTAGATGCGCACGAAAATCCGTCCGGAGCAGTTTCGAGCGCCGAACTGCCTGAAGTGTTTTCCAGACCCTAGAAACTCCCCAAAACCGTTTTTAACAGAAAAGCATCTCGAAATGTCCTAAAACGCGCATCTGAACATTTTCGTGCACAGGTGCCGTTGATGCGCACGAAAATCCGTCCGGAGCAGTTTCGAGCGCCGAACTGCCTGAAGTGTTTTCCAGACCCTAGAAACTCCCCAAAACCGTTTTTAACAGAAAAGCATCTCGAAATGTCCTAAAACGCGCATCTGAACATTTTCGTGCACAGGTGCCGTTGATGCGCACGAAAATCCGTCCGGAGCAGTTTCGAGCGCCGAACTGCCTAAAGTGTTTTCCAGACCCTAGAAACTCCCCAAAACCGTTTTTAACAGAAAAGCATCTCGAAATGTCCTAAAACGCGCATCTGAACATTTTCGTGCACGGGTGCCGTTGATGCGCACGAAAATCCGTCCGGAGCAGTTTCGAGCGCCGAACTGCCTGAAGTGTTTTCCAGACACTAGAAACTACCCAAAACCGTTTTTAAACGAAAAGCATCTCGAAATGTCCTAAAACGCGCATCTGAAAATTTTCGTGCACAGGTGCCGTAGATGCACACGAAAATCCGTCCGGAGCCGTTTCGAGCGCCGAACTGCCTGAAGTGTTTTCCAGACCCTAGAAACTCCCCAAAACCGTTTTTAACAGAAAAGCATCTCGAAATGTCCTAAAACGCGCATCTGAACATTTTCGTGCACAGGTGCCGTAGATGCGCACGAAAATCCGTCCGGAGCAGTTTCGAGCGCCGAACTGCCTGAAGTGTTTTCCAGACCCTAGAAACTCCCCAAAACCGTTTTTAACAGAAAAGCATCTCGAAATGTCCTAAAACGCGCATCTGAACATTTTCGTGCACAGGTGCCGTTGATGCGCACGAAAATCCGTCCGGAGCAGTTTCGAGCGCCGAACTGCCTGAAGTGTTTTCCAGACCCTAGAAACTCCCCAAAACCGTTTTTAACAGAAAAGCATCTCGAAATGTCCTAAAACGCGCATCTGAACATTTTCGTGCACAGGTGCCGTAGATGCGCACGAAAATCCGTCCGGAGCAGTTTCGAGCGCCGAACTGCCTGAAGTGTTTTCCAGACCCTAGAAACTACCCAAAACCGTTTTTAAACGAAAAGCATCTCGAAATGTCCTAAAACGCGCATCTGAAAATTTTCGTGCACAGGTGCCGTAGATGCACACGAAAATCCGTCCGGAGCCGTTTCGAGCGCCAAACTGCCTGAAGTGTTTTCCAGACCCTAGAAACTCCCCAAAACCGTTTTTAACAGAAAAGCATCTCGAAATGTCCTAAAACGCGCATCTGAACATTTTCGTGCACAGGTGCCGTAGATGCGCACGAAAATCCGTCCGGAGCAGTTTCGAGCGCCGAACTGCCTGAAGTGTTTTCTAGACCCTAGAAACTCCCCAAAACCGTTTTTAACAGAAAAGCATCTCGAAATGTCCTAAAACGCGCATCTGAACATTTTCGTGCACAGGTGCCGTTGATGCGCACGAAAATCCGTCCGGAGCAGTTTCGAGCGCCGAACTGCCTGAAGTGTTTTCCAGACCCTAGAAACTCCCCAAAACCGTTTTTAACAGAAAAGCATCTCGAAATGTCCTAAAACGCGCATCTGAACATTTTCGTGCACAGGTGCCGTTGATGCGCACGAAAATCCGTCCGGAGCAGTTTCGAGCGCCGAACTGCCTGAAGTGTTTTCCAGACCCTAGAAACTCCCCAAAACCGTTTTTAAACGAAAAGCATCTCGAAATGTCCTAAAACGCGCATCTGAAAATTTTCGTGCACAGGTGCCGTAGATGCACACGAAAATCCGTCCGGAGCCGTTTCGAGCGCCGAACTGCCTGAAGTGTTTTCCAGACCCTAGAAACTCCCCAAAACCGTTTTTAACAGAAAAGCATCTCGAAATGTCCTAAAACGCGCATCTGAACATTTTCGTGCACAGGCGCCGTTGATGCGCACGAAAATCCGTCCGGAGCAGTTTCGAGCGCCGAACTGCCTGAAGTGTTCTCCAGACCCTAGAAACTCCCCAAGACCGTTTTTAACAGAAAAGCATCTCGAAATGTCCTAAAACGCGCATCTGAACATTTTCGTGCACAGGTGCCGTAGATGCGCACGAAAATCCGTCCGGAGCAGTTTCGAGCGCCGAACTGCCTGAAGTGTTTTCCAGACCCTAGAAACTCCCCAAAACCGTTTTTAACAGAAAAGCATCTCGAAATGTCCTAAAACGCGCATCTGAACATTTTCGTGCACAGGAGCCGTAGATGCGCACGAAAATCCGTCCGGAGCCGTTTCGAGCGCCGAACTGCCTGAAGTGTTTTCCAGACCCTAAAAACTCCCCAAAACCGTTTTTAACAGAAAAGCATCTCGAAATGTCCTAAAACGCGCATCTGAACATTTTCGTGCACAGGTGCCGTAGATGCGCACGAAAATCCGTCCGGAGCAGTTTCGAGTGCCGAACTGCCTGAAGTGTTTTCCAGACCCTAGAAACTCCCCAAAACCGTTTTTAACAGAAAAGCATCTCGAAATGTCCTAAAACGCGCATCTGAACATTTTCGTGCACAGGTGCCGTTGATGCGCACGAAAATCCGTCCGGAGCAGTTTCGAGCGCCGAACTGCCTGAAGTGTTTTCCAGACCCTAGAAACTCCCCAAAACCGTTTTTAACAGAAAAGCATCTCGAAATGTCCTAAAACGCGCATCTGAACATTTTCGTGCACAGGAGCCGTAGATGCGCACGAAAATCCGTCCGGAGCCGTTTCGAGCGCCGAACTGCCTGAACTGTTTTCCAGACCCTAGAAACTCCCCAAAACCGTTTTTAAACGAAAAGCATCTCGAAATGTCCTAAAACGCAAAGGATCTGATTTTAGAGGCAAAAGTTCGCACAGGTAAGAAATCCAAGGCGTCTGGCGTTTCAAACCAGAGCTCTTCTTCTGCGAATTCTGGTCCTCTGCTTGTGAGCGATCTTTCACATGGTGGGTTTTCCTCTGATATGCATCCTGAAATCTTAAGGGCGGAGACAGATTCTGTCACAACCCATTTTGCAAATGACGTCCAGATGCTGGAGAAGCACGATTCCGGCCCCAAAGCTGGACTGGGGCTTCCAAATGGCAGCCAGCGGATCACAGATCTGGATTCTTCTACTCGATGGTCTTCTCTGTTTAAGACATCTATCTCCAGTTCTAGGGAATTGGAGCTTTGCATGCAACCTTCTGCTGATCCAGACGTTCATGTGGAATTTGATGATCAGGATACCTCGGCTGCAAAATTGAATTGGGGAAATGCATTGGTTGGGTACTTTATTGGTAATACTCCTCCTTTCTTTGCAATAAAATCCTCTTTACAGAAAGCCTGGCGGGTTGCAGATCTGGAGATCATCACAATGTCCGACGGGTTCTACTTATTTAAACTAAATACCTTTGATGCTGGTCAGCTTGTCCTTGATGGTGGGCCCTGGTTTGTACATGGCCATCCACTTGTGCTTCGTCGATGGGCTGAGGATGTTGAAATGTCCAGACATTCCCTCCAGACAATTCCTGTTTGGGTTCGTTTCCCTAATCTCAATTTTTGTTTTCGGACTAGTAATGCTTTGAGCAAGATTTCTAGTGTTATTGGGAAACCTCTCTGTATGGACCATGCAACTGCGGCTGGAACTAGATTTGCTTTTGCTAGAGTCTGTATCGAGGTGGGGATTGAGGCTGATTTCCCCGGCGAAATTCGTATGAAATATAAAGGGAAAACTATTGTGCAAAAAGTTGAATATGCATGGAAACCAAATCCTTGTAAAGTGTGTAATACTTTTGATCATGGAGATAAATCTTGTCCGTTGAAGACTTCTGCTTCCAAACCGAAACAAATTTGGGTTCCCAAAAAGTCTCCATCCCAAGCTATGTTACATGCTACTCCAAATGACCCAGTGCAGGGTACAGCTACTGATACTCATGATGGTTGGACTACTGTCAACGACAGCACTTCACATGGTAAGTCCAGCTCTCCTACACTGCAATCGAACCGCCCACCCAGCCCCAAGAAGGACAGCTCTGGTTCTGCACCTAATCCGACTCAAATTAATCGGTTTTCAAGCCTATCCAATTTAGATGGAGATTCTAATGCTTCTGTGGAAGAACTGGTAGCAACTACATCCTTGATTCGGGATAATATTGCTACTGATGGTGCTCCTCAATCTGCAGGTGGGATAGCACTGCCTAAATCTTTATCGTCCATTCATCATCTCGATAAATCACTCCTTCCAAAGGTGGCTACTTCAAGTTCGAGTGCACATCCTAAATCAGGCTCTACTGGTATCTTTATCAAGGAGAAAGGAAATAAAAATTGTTCTTCATGACAATTCTCATTTGGAATGTTAGGGGTCTTAATAGACCCTCTATGCAGGTGGAAATTCGACATAAACTACTTTCTGTGCATGCATCTTTGGTTGTTCTTTTGGAAACGAGAATCAGACCAACCTCCTTTCATTGTATAAAAAATTCTATTCTACCAAATGGTTGGATGGAGATGTCTAATGTTGCTGTTTGTTCCTCTATTCGAATTTGGCTCCTTTGGAACCCTCGGGGTGTTTCTCTTCAGGTGCTTAATGTGGAGGCACAACTCATTCACTGTGACGTTCAGTTTGGTCCTGTTCACTTCTATTTCTCAGCATGCTATGGGGCTAACAGTTATATCACTAGACGAGGCTTATGGCACTCTCTTGTCTCTAAAGCTCCATCCTCCTTGCCGTGGGTCATTGCTGGAGATTTTAACACCATCCGATGGACTCATGAAAAACTTGGCGGTGCAGCCCCAAGGCCTGTAGGTCTTATTGAATTTAATGATTGCATTAATGAGATGGGGTTGTTTGACTTGAAGTTATCTGGATCTCCTTTCACCTGGTCTAATTCTAGCATGGGTACTTCCAGGATTGAATGTAAGCTGGATAGGGCTCTTGTCAATGCTCCTTGTATGAATTCAAATCTGTTACAGGGTGAAGTGTTGCCTCCTGGTCTTTCAGACCACTCACCTCTTCTCTTGAAGCTGAATGATAGTTTTCTTATCAGATCTCCCTTCCGGTATTTTAATTATTGGGTTAAAATGCCAGGGTTCAGCTCGGTTGTCCAGCAGGCTTGGGCGGCAGAGGTCCATGGTACTCCTTTGTTTAGGGTGGTTACGAAGCTGAAGCGAGTTAAAGCGAACATTATTGAATGGAAAAAGCGTCAAGTTCTGATATCTACAAAACTGCAAGATGCCAGAACTACACTTGATGAGCTTCAAAGGAACATGTCTCAGGATCCACATAATTTATCCTATCAGGCACAAGAACGGATGGCTAGAATACATCTTGGGTCTTTATGTCTTGCAGAAGAAAGCATGTACAAGCAGCGCTCTCGGGATCTGGCTGTGAATCTTGGTGATGGGAATTCTAAATATTTCTATCGCTTGATGCGAATGAGACATGCTCAGTCCTTCATCTCTCAAATAGTTGATATGGACGGTACCACTCTTTCTGATCCTCAAGGTATTGCAGCAGCTTTTGTTTCTCATTTTTCTGGTCTTCTTGGGCCGCCTATTGATATGCAACAGCCAGACCTTTCTTCTATTCCTCCGTATGCTTATGTTTCTGAGGAGGATGCTGTAAGCCTCACTCTGCCAGTGCAAATCTCAGAAATTGAGGAGGTCATTAAATCTGCAAATCCAAACAAGGCTCCTGGGCCAGATGGATTTAATGCTCATTTCTTCAAAGTTTTTTGGCCTATCATTGGGAATGATGTTTGTGCAGCCATTACTGATTTTTTTCAGCATGGCTTGCTGTTAAACCAGATTAAGTCCACTTTTATCGTGCTTGTTCCAAAGAGGGAGTCTGCTAATTCTCCAGATCAGTTCAGGCCTATCTCCCTGACAAATGAGCTTTATAAACTTATCAGTCGGCTTTTGGTGCATCGACTCAAGCCGATTATTGGCAAACTTCTGAGCCCCATGCAATCAGCTTTCATTCCTGGGAGAAACATTACTGACAATATCCTTCTGGCACAAGATTTGATTCATAACTTTCATTTATCTAGCGGCCCTTCGCGTATGTGTGTCAAGATTGATCTTGCTAAAGCATATGATAGTGTCCGGTTGGATTTTCTTGCAGCAGCACTCCAATGCTTGCGCTTTCCTGCCCATTTCATTAAGCTCATCATGGCATGTGTTACTGATGTTCATTATTCGGTTTTGGTGAATGGTAGTTCTGAAGGCTACTTTAAAGGCACAAGAGGATTGCGACAGGGCTGTCCATTGTCTCCATTTCTTTTTGCTATTGTGATGGAATTCTTCTCTACTTTGATGTCTCACTATGCGTCGTCACATCTGATCCCGACTCCTTTTCAAAAGGGTCAAGTGGCTATTTCTCACCTTATGTTTGCTGATGATTTATTTGTTTTCTGCACCGCTTCTGATGTTACTGCAGTTAACCTGAGGCATTTCCTGGAACAGTTTCGGCATTTTTCAGGTTTGGGTGTTAATTGGGGGAAAAGTGCTGTCTATTTTGCTAATTGCTCTCATTCGGTTCAGCACACTATCTCTGAAATTCTTAATGTTCAAAGAGGTAGCTTCCCTGTTAAATATCTGGGTGTTCCATTATCTTCAAGGAGGCTGACTTTTACTGATTGCCAAGTGCTTCTTGGGAAACTTCAACAGCGTTTGGCTGGGTGGAAATCTAAGGTTTTATCATATGCAGGCCGAGTGGAGCTGATTCGGTCTACTTTGTCTACAATTCATCTTTATTGGGCTGCAGTGTTTCTTATCCCTACAGCTGTACTTTCTGCTATGGATAGGCAGGTCAGGGATTTCTTTTGGAACAAATGGTCTTCTCATTATCTTCATCCGATTGCTTGGGACTCTATTTGTCAGCCTCTTTCCTCTGGAGGGTTGGGTATTCGCTCCTTTGCAGGGACTGCTCGGGCAGCTTCGATGAGACAAGTGTGGAATGTGCTTCAAAACAAGCCTACTTGTTGGAATTTGTGGGTTCATGCTAAATATTTAAAGGGTGTGTCTCTATGGGATGTATCTGTGCCACAAAATGCCTCTTCAGGGTGGAAAGGAATTCTTGGTCTTCGGGTGCTACTGCTTCCCCACATCAAATTCCTTGTTGGGAATGGGCACCTAATTAAATTCTGGACTGATCCGTGGTTAAATGGCGGACGGTTACAAGATAGGTTTGGTGAAATAGCAATTTATGATCTTGGACTTGGGACTGACATCAGGTTGCATTCCTTTATAGTTGATCATGCGTGGGTGTTTCCCCCTCCTACTTCTAATGCTCTTATGGATATTTTCCATGAGATTCCTTTAGAAGTCCAGCCTTCTTATGATTTTGATGATGAGCTTGTTTGGACTTTGGAAGATACTGGTTCCTTTACCCTCAAATCTGCCTACAGGTTACTCACTTTTAGCCACGATCAGAATTTACGTTGGCCTTCCTTAATCTGGTTTCCGGGCTGTCTTAAAAAACACTCCATCTGTGCATGGATGTTTTTCAGAGGCAAATTGAAGACAAAGGATTTCCTACTCCATCGAAATGTGGATTGTGACTCATGTTGTATGTTTTGTGATTGTACCTGGGAATCTGGAGTCCATCTTCTTCTTCACTGTCCTTATTCTCAAACGGTTTGGTCCTCCTTATTAGCAACTCTCAACTTGACTTATCTCTCTTGTGATTCGCCTGTTGCATTGATGGACTCAATCCTCCTACGTGTGGATCAGCAGCATAAAGGGATCCAAACAGTGGCTAAACTCATTTTTTGTGCTTATGTTTGGCATATATGGGCTGAGAGAAATGGGCGCATCTTCCGGGCTCAATTTCAGCCAGCTGGGTCAGTACTTCATCTTATCATTCAGACTCTTCAAAGTAGGCTGCTGTACCTTGGCATTTCTCTTCCGGATAGGGTTTCTTGTCATTGGAACCTTCCCCCTACTTCATTCACACCTGTACGTCTCACTCCTATTGCTTATCAAGGTTGGAGACTATCTTTATACACTTCTACTCATACAAGTATCGGTATCCTCTGGGGCGATAGTGACCAGCCACTTGAAGGGGCGATACAACCAGCTATGGATTTATATAAGGGTCTTCTACATCTGGTGGCTCTTATTCCATCTCATTTGTCATGCATTTTACTTGAAACGGATCATTCATTAGTTCACCTGCTACGGTGCCCTCATCTATCTCCATGGACTGTACGGTTTCAAGTAAGAAGTATCGTTGCTGTACTTCGGAAGTATCATGTCACCTATGTGGGCCTTCAAACTCCGACGGTTCAGTTTAGCAAACTATTGAGTAGAAACAGATTGTCTCCTTCTCATATCTCCAATGTTGAAATAGCAATGTTATGGAGAAATTGTTTTCATTGAGCCCAGGTTGTGGGCTTTGGTTTTAATTCTTTGCTGATTTATTATTTGTATTAATGGGGTATGCCCCATTAGGAATTTCTAGTGCCAGTGTTGGCTCTTAGAATTCCATTCTTTTGTATATAATTCCTTTAGGAGAAATAAAGCACTAACTTACACTTCAAAAAAAATGTCCTAAAACGCGCATCTGAAAATTTTCGTGCACAGGTGCCGTAAATGTGCACGAAAATCCGTCCGGAGCCGTTTCGAGCGCCGAACTGCCTGAAGTGTTTTCCAGACCCTAGAAACTCCCCAAAACCGTTTTTAAACGAAAAGCATCTCGAAATGTCCTAAAACGCGCATCTAAAAATTTTCGTGCACAGGTCCCGTAGATGCGCACGAAAATCCGTCCAGAGCCGTTTCGAGCGCCGAACTGCCTGAAGTGTTTTCCAGACCCTAGAAACTCCCTAAAACCGTTTTTAACAGAAAAGCATCTCGAAATGTCCTAAAACGCGCATCTGAACATTTTCGTGCACAGGTGCCCTAGATGCGCACGAAAATCCGTCCGGAGCAGTTTCGAGCGCCGAACTTGCTGAACTGTTTTCCAGACCCTAGAAACTCCCCAAAACCGTTTTTAACAGACAAGCATCTCGAAATGTCCTAAAACGCGCATCTGAACATTTTCGTGCACAGGTGCTGTTGATGCGCACGAAAATCCGTCCGGAGCAGTTTCGAGCGCCGAACTGCCTGAAGTGTTTTCCAGACCCTAAAAACTCCCCAAAACCGTTTTTAACAGAAAAGCATCTCGAAATGTCCTAAAACGCGCATCTGAACATTTTCGTGCACAGGTGCCGTAGATGCGCACGAAAATCCGTCCGGAGCCGTTTCGAGCGCCGAACTGCCTGAAGTGTTTTCCAGACCCTAGAAACTCCCCAAAACCGTTTTTAACAGAAAAGCATCTCGAAATGTCCTAAAATGCGCATCTGAACATTTTCGTGCACAGGTGCCGTAGATGCGCACGAAAATATGTCCGGTGCCGTTTCGAGCGCCGAACTGCCTGAAGTGTTTTCCAGACCCTAGAAACTCCCCAAAACCGTTTTTAACAGAAAAGCATCTCGAAATGTCCTAAAACGCGCATCTGAACATTTTCGTGCACAGGTGCCGTAGATGCGCACGAAAATCCGTCCGGAGCAGTTTCGAGCGCCGAACTGCCTGAAGTGTTTTCCAGACCCTAGAAACTCCCCAAAACCGTTTTTAAACGAAAAGCATCTCGAAATGTCCTAAAACGCGCATCTGAAAATTTTCGTGCACAGGTGCCGTAGATGCGCACGAAAATCCGTCCGGAGCAGTTTCGAGCGCCGAACTGCCTGAAGTGTTTTCCAGACCCTAGAAACTCCCCAAAACCGTTTTTAACAGAAAAGCATCTCGAAATGTCCTAAAACGCGCATCTGAACATTTTCGTGCACAGGTGCCGTTGATGCGCACGAAAATCCGTCCGGAGCAGTTTCGAGCGCCGAACTGCCTGAAGTGTTTTCCAGACCCTAGAAACTCCCCAAAACCGTTTTTAAATAAAAAGCATCTCGAAATGTCCTAAAACGCGCATCTGAACATTTTCGTGCACAGGTGCCGTAGATGCGCACGAAAATCCGTCCGGAGCAGTTTCGAGCGCCGAACTGTCTGAAGTGTTTTCCAGACCCTAAAAACTCCCCAAAACCGTTTTTAACAGAAAAGCATCTCCAAATGTCCTAAAACGCGCATCTGAACATTTTCGTGCACAGGTGCCGTAGAAGCGCACGAAAATCCGTCCGAAGCAGTTTCGAGCGCCGAACTGCCTGAAGTGTTTTCCAGACCCTAGAAACTCCCCAAATCCGTTTTTAACAGAAAAGCATCTCGAAATGTCCTAAAACACGCATCTGAACATTTTCGTGCACAGGTGCCGTTGATGCGCACGAAAATCCGTCCGGAGCAGTTTCGAGCGCCGAACTGCCTGAAGTGTTTTCCAGACCCTAGAAACTCCCCAAAACCGTTTTTAACAGAAAAGCATCTCGAAATGTCCTAAAACGCGCAGCTGAACATTTTCGTGCACAGGTGCCGTTGATGCGCACGAAAATCCGTCCGGAGCAGTTTCGAGCGCCGAACTGCCTGAAGTGTTTTCCAGACCGTAGAAACTCCCCAAAACCGTTTTTAAACGAAAAGCATCTCGAAATGTCCTAAAACGCGCAACTGAAAATTTTCGTGCACAGGTGCCGTAGATGCGCACGAAAATCCGTCCGGAGCCGTTTCGAGCGCCGAACTGCCTGAAGTGTTTTCCAGACCCTAGAAACTCGCTAAAACCGTTTTTAACAGAAAAGCATCTCGAAATGTCCTAAAACGCTCATCTGAACATTTTCGTGCACAGGTGCCGTAGATGCGCACGAAAATCCGTCCGGAGCAGTTTCGAGCGCCGAACTGCCTGAAGTGTTTTCCAGACCCTAGAAACTCCCCAAAACCGTTTTTAACAGAAAAGCATCTCGAAATGTCCTAAAACGCGCATCTAACATTTTCGTGCACAGGTGCCGTTGATGCGCACGAAAATCCGTCCGGAGCAGTTTCGAGCGCCGAACTGCCTGAAGTGTTTTCCAGACCCTAAAAACTCCCCAAAACCGTTTTTAACAGAAAAGCATCTCGAAATGTCCTAAAACGCGCATCTGAACATTTTCGTGCACAGGTGCCGTAGATGCGCACGAAAATCCGTCCGGAGCAGTTTCGAGCGCCGAACTGCCTGAAGTGTTTTCCAGACCCTAGAAACTCCCCAAAACCGTTTTTAACAGAAAAGCATCTCGAAATGTCCTAAAACGCGCATCTGAACATTTTCGTGCACAGGTGCCGTTGATGCGCACGAAAATCCGTCCGGAGCAGTTTCGAGCGCCGAACTGCCTGAAGTGTTTTCCAGACCCTAGAAACTCCCCAAAACCGTTTTTAACAGAAAAGCATCTCGAAATGTCCTAAAACGCGCATCTGAACATTTTCGTGCACAGGTGCCGTTGATGCGCACGAAAATCCGTCCGGAGCAGTTTCGAGCGCCGAACTGCTTAAAGTGTTTTCCAGACCCTAGAAACTCCCCAAAGCCGTTTTTAACAGAAAAGCATCTCGAAATGTCCTAAAACGCGCATCTGAACATTTTCGTGCACAGGTGCCGTTGATGAGCACGAAAATCCGTCCGGAGCAGTTTCGAGCGCCGAACTGCCTGAAGTGTTTTCCAGACCCTAGAAACTCCACAAAACCGTTTTTAAACGAAAAGCATCTCGAAATGTCCTAAAACGCGCATCTGAACATTTTCGTGCACAGGTGCCGTAGATGCGCACGAAAATCCGTCCGGAGCAGTTTCGAGCGCCGAACTGCCTGAAGTGTTTTCCAGACCCTAGAAACTCGCTAAAACCGTTTTTAACAGAAAAGCATCTCGAAATGTCCTAAAACGCGCATCTGAACATTTTCGTGCACAGGAGCCGTAGATGCGCACGAAAATCCGTCCGGAGCAGTTTCGAGCGCCGAACTGCCTGAAGTGTTTTCCAGACCCTAAAAACTCCCCAAAACCGTTTTTAACAGAAAAGCATCTCGAAATGTCCTAAAACGCGCATTTGAACATTTTCGTGCACAGGTGCCGTAGATGCGCACGAAAATCCGTCCGGAGCAGTTTCGAGCGCCGAACTGCCTGAAGTGTTTTCCAGACCCTAGAAACTCCCCAAAACCGTTTTTAACAGAAAAGCATCTCGAAATGTCCTAAAACGCGCAGCTGAACATTTTCGTGCACAGGTGCCGTTGATGCGCACGAAAATCCGTCCGGAGCAGTTTCGAGCGCCGAACTGCCTGAAGTGTTTTCCAGACCCTAGAAACTCCCCAAAACCGTTTTTAAAAGAAAAGCATCTCGAAATGTCCTAAAACGCGCATCTGAACATTTTCGTTCACAGGTGCCGTAGATGCGCACGAAAATCCGTCCGGAGCAGTTTCGAGCGCCGAACTGCCTGAAGTGTTTTCCAGACGCTAAAAACTCCCCAAAACCGTTTTTAACAGAAAAGCATCTCGAAATGTCCTTAAACGCGCATCTGAAAATTTTCGTGCACAGGTGCCGTAGATGCGCACGAAAATCCGTCCGGAGCCGTTTCGAGCGCCGAACTGCCTGAAGTGTTTTCCAGACCCTAGAAACTCCCTAAAATCGTTTTTAACAGAAAAGCATCTCGAAATGTCCTAAAACGCGCATCTGAACATTTTCGTGCACAGGAGCTGTAGATGCGCACGAAAATCCGTCCGGAGCAGTTTCGAGCGCCGAACTGCCTGAAGTGTTTTCCAGACCCTAGAAACTATCTAAAACCGTTTCTAAACGAAAAGCATCTCGAAATGTCCTAAAACGCGCATCTGAAAATTTTCGTGCACAGGTGCCGTAGATGCACACGAAAATCCGTCCGGAGCCGTTTCGAGCGCCGAACTGCCTGAAGTGTTTTCCAGACCCTAGAAACTCCCCAAAACCGTTTTTAACAGAAAAGCATCTCGAAATGTCCTAAAACGCGCATCTGAACATTTTCGTGCACAGGAGCCGTAGATGCGCACGAAAATCCGTCCGGAGCCGTTTCGAGCGCCGAACTGCCTGAAGTGTTTTCCAGACCCTAAAAACTCCCCAAAACCGTTTTTAACAGAAAAGCATCTCGAAATGTCCTAAAACGCGCATCTGAACATTTTCGTGCACAGGTGCCGTAGATGCGCACGAAAATCCGTCCGGAGCAGTTTCGAGTGCCGAACTGCCTGAAGTGTTTTCCAGACCCTAGAAACTCCCCAAAACCGTTTTTAACAGAAAAGCATCTCGAAATGTCCTAAAACGCGCATCTGAACATTTTCGTGCACAGGTGCCGTTGATGCGCACGAAAATCCGTCCGGAGCAGTTTCGAGCGCCGAACTGCCTGAAGTGTTTTCCAGACCCTAGAAACTCCCCAAAACCGTTTTTAACAGAAAAGCATCTCGAAATGTCCTAAAACGCGCATCTGAACATTTTCGTGCACAGGTGCCGTTGATGCGCACGAAAATCCGTCCGGAGCAGTTTCGAGCGCCGAACTGCCTGAAGTGTTTTCCAGACCCTAGAAACTCCCCAAAACCGTTTTCAACCGAAAAGCATCTCGAAATGTCCTAAAACGCGCATCTGAACATTTTCGTGCACAGGTGCCGTTGATGCGCACGAAAATCCGTCCGGAGCAGTTTCGAGCGCCGAACTGCCTGAAGTGTTTTCCAGACCCTAGAAACTCCCCAAAACCGTTTTTAACAGAAAAGCATCTCGAAATGTCCTAAAACGCGCATCTGAACATTTTCGTGCACAGGTGCCGTTGATGCGCACGAAAATCCGTCCGGAGCAGTTTCGAGCGCCGAACTGCCTGAAGTGTTTTCCAGACCCTAGAAACTCCCCAAAACCGTTTTCAACCGAAAAGCATCTCGAAATGTCCTAAAACGCGCATCTGAACATTTTCGTGCACAGGTGCCGTAGATGCGCACGAAAATCCGTCCGGAGCAGTTTCGTGCGCCGAACTGCCTGAAGTGTTTTCCAGACGCTAAAAACTCCCCAAAACCGTTTTTAACAGAAAAGCATCTCGAAATGTCCTAAAACGCGCATCTGAAAATTTTCGTGCACAGGTGCCGTAGATGCGCACGAAAATCCGTCCGGAGCCGTTTCGAGCGCCGAACTGCCTGAAGTGTTTTCCAGACCCTAGAAACTCCATAAAACCGTTTTTAACAGAAAAGCATCTCGAAATGTCCTACGCGCATCTGAACATTTTCGTGCACAGGAGCTGTAGATGCGCACGAAAATCCGTCCGGAGCAGTTTCGAGCGCCGAACTGCCTGAAGTGTTTTCCAGACCCTAGAAACTATCTAAAACCGTTTCTAAACGAAAAGCATCTCGAAATGTCCTAAAACGCGCATCTGAAAATTTTCGTGCACAGGTGCCGTAGATGCACACGAAAATCCGTCCGGAGCCGTTTCGAGCGCCGAACTGCCTGAAGTGTTTTCCAGACCCTAGAAACTCCCCAAAACCGTTTTTAACAGAAAAGCATCTCGAAATGTCCTAAAACGCGCATCTGAACATTTTCGTGCACAGGAGCCGTAGATGCGCACGAAAATCCGTCCGGAGCCGTTTCGAGCGCCGAACTGCCTGAAGTGTTTTCCAGACCCTAAAAACTCCCCAAAACCGTTTTTAACAGAAAAGCATCTCGAAATGTCCTAAAACGCGCATCTGAACATTTTCGTGCACAGGTGCCGTAGATGCGCACGAAAATCCGTCCGGAGCAGTTTCGAGGGCCGAACTGCCTGAAGTGTTTTCCAGACCCTAGAAACTCCCCAAAACCGTTTTTAACAGAAAAGCATCTCGAAATGTCCTAAAACGCGCATCTGAACATTTTCGTGCACAGGTGCCGTTGATGCGCACGAAAATCCGTCCGGAGCAGTTTCGAGCGCCGAACTGCCTGAAGTGTTTTCCAGACCCTAGAAACTCCCCAAAACCGTTTTTAACAGAAAAGCATCTCGAAATGTCCTAAAACGCGCATCTGAACATTTTCGTGCACAGGAGCCGTAGATGCGCACGAAAATCCGTCCGGAGCCGTTTCGAGCGCCGAACTGCCTGAACTGTTTTCCAGACCCTAGAAACTCCCCAAAACCGTTTTTAAACGAAAAGCATCTCGAAATGTCCTAAAACGCGCATCTGAAAATTTTCGTGCACAGGTGCCGTAAATGCGCACGAAAATCCGTCCGGAGCCGTTTCGAGCGCCGAACTGCCTGAAGTGTTTTCCAGACCCTAGAAACTCCCCAAAACCGTTTTTAACAGAAAAGCATCTCGAAATGTCCTAAAACGCGCATCTAACATTTTCGTGCACAGGTGCCGTTGATGCGCACGAAAATCCGTCCGGAGCAGTTTCGAGCGCCGAACTGCCTGAAGTGTTTTCCAGACCCTAAAAACTCCCCAAAACCGTTTTTAACAGAAAAGCATCTCGAAATGTCCTAAAACGCGCATCTGAACATTTTCGTGCACAGGTGCCGTAGATGCGCACGAGAATCCGTCCGGAGCAGTTTCGAGCGCCGAACTGCCTGAAGTGTTTTCCAGACCCTAGAAACTCCCCAAAACCGTTTTTAACAGAAAAGCATCTCGAAATGTCCTAAAACGCGCATCTGAACATTTTCGTGCACAGGTGCCGTTGATGCGCACGAAAATCCGTCCGGAGCAGTTTCGAGCGCCGAACTGCCTGAAGTGTTTTCCAGACCCTAGAAACTCCCCAAAACCGTTTTTAACAGAAAAGCATCTCGAAATGTCCTAAAACGCGCATCTGAACATTTTCGTGCACAGGTGCCGTTGATGCGCACGAAAATCCGTCCGGAGCAGTTTCGAGCGCCGAACTGCTTAAAGTGTTTTCCAGACCCTAGAAACTCCCCAAAGCCGTTTTTAACAGAAAAGCATCTCGAAATGTCCTAAAACGCGCATCTGAACATTTTCGTGCACAGGTGCCGTTGATGAGCACGAAAATCCGTCCGGAGCAGTTTCGAGCGCCGAACTGCCTGAAGTGTTTTCCAGACCCTAGAAACTCCACAAAACCGTTTTTAAACGAAAAGCATCTCGAAATGTCCTAAAACGCGCATCTGAACATTTTCGTGCACAGGTGCCGTAGATGCGCACGAAAATCCGTCCGGAGCAGTTTCGAGCGCCGAACTGCCTGAAGTGTTTTCCAGACCCTAGAAACTCGCTAAAACCGTTTTTAACAGAAAAGCATCTCGAAATGTCCTAAAACGCGCATCTGAACATTTTCGTGCACAGGAGCCGTAGATGCGCACGAAAATCCGTCCGGAGCAGTTTCGAGCGCCGAACTGCCTGAAGTGTTTTCCAGACCCTAGAAACTCCCCAAAACCGTTTTTAACAGAAAAGCATCTCGAAATGTCCTAAAACGCGCATCTGAACATTTTCGTGCACAGGTGCCGTTGATGCGCACGAAAATCCGTCCGGAGCAGTTTCGAGCGCCGAACTGCCTGAAGTGTTTTCCAGACCCTAGAAACTCCCCAAAACCGTTTTTAAATAAAAAGCATCTCGAAATGTCCTAAAACGCGCATCTGAACATTTTCGTGCACAGGTGCCGTAGATGCGCACGAAAATCCGTCCGGAGCAGTTTCGAGCGCCGAACTGCCTGAAGTGTTTTCCAGACCCTAAAAACTCCCCAAAACCGTTTTTAACAGAAAAGCATCTCGAAATGTCCTAAAACGCGCATCTGAACATTTTCGTGCACAGGTGCCGTTGATGCGCACGAAAATCCGTCCGGAGCAGTTTCGAGCGCCGAACTGCCTGAAGTGTTTTCCAGACCCTAGAAACTCCCCAAAACCGTTTTTAAAAGAAAAGCATCTCGAAATGTCCTAAAACGCGCATCTGAACATTTTCGTGCACAGGTGCCGTAGATGCGCACGAAAATCCGTCCGGAGCAGTTTCGAGCGCCGAACTGCCTGAAGTGTTTTCCAGACCCTAGAAACTCCCCAAAACCGTTTTTAACAGAAAAGCATCTCGAAATGTCCTAAAACGCGCATCTGAACATTTTCGTGCACAGGTGCCGTTGATGCGCACGAAAATCCGTCCGGAGCAGTTTCGTGCGCCGAACTGCCTGAAGTGTTTTCCAGACCCTAGAAACTCCCCAAAACCGTTTTTAACAGAAAAGCATCTCGAAATGTCCTAAAACGCGCATCTGAACATTTTCGTGCACAGGTGCCGTTGATGCGCACGAAAATCCGTCCGGAGCAGTTTCGAGCGCCGAACTGCTTAAAGTGTTTTCCAGACCCTAGAAACTCCCCAAAGCCGTTTTTAACAGAAAAGCATCTCGAAATGTCCTAAAACGCGCATCTGAACATTTTCGTGCACAGGTGCCGTTGATGAGCACGAAAATCCGTCCGGAGCAGTTTCGAGCGCCGAACTGCCTGAAGTGTTTTCCAGACCCTAGAAACTCCACAAAACCGTTTTTAAACGAAAAGCATCTCGAAATGTCCTAAAACGCGCATCTGAACATTTTCGTGCACAGGTGCCGTAGATGCGCACGAAAATCCGTCCGGAGCAGTTTCGAGCGCCGAACTGCCTGAAGTGTTTTCCAGACCCTAGAAACTCGCTAAAACCGTTTTTAACAGAAAAGCATCTCGAAATGTCCTAAAACGCGCATCTGAACATTTTCGTGCACAGGAGCCGTAGATGCGCACGAAAATCCGTCCGGAGCAGTTTCGAGCGCCGAACTGCCTGAAGTGTTTTCCAGACCCTAGAAACTCCCCAAAACCGTTTTTAACAGAAAAGCATCTCGAAATGTCCTAAAACGCGCATCTGAACATTTTCGTGCACAGGTGCCGTTGATGCGCACGAAAATCCGTCCGGAGCAGTTTCGAGCGCCGAACTGCCTGAAGTGTTTTCCAGACCCTAGAAACTCCCCAAAACCGTTTTTAAATAAAAAGCATCTCGAAATGTCCTAAAACGCGCATCTGAACATTTTCGTGCACAGGTGCCGTAGATGCGCACGAAAATCCGTCCGGAGCAGTTTCGAGCGCCGAACTGCCTGAAGTGTTTTCCAGACCCTAAAAACTCCCCAAAACCGTTTTTAACAGAAAAGCATCTCGAAATGTCCTAAAACGCGCATCTGAACATTTTCGTGCACAGGTGCCGTTGATGCGCACGAAAATCCGTCCGGAGCAGTTTCGAGCGCCGAACTGCCTGAAGTGTTTTCCAGACGCTAAAAACTCCCCAAAACCGTTTTTAACAGAAAAGCATCTCGAAATGTCCTAAAACGCGCATCTGAAAATTTTCGTGCACAGGTGCCGTAGATGCGCACGAAAATCCGTCCGGAGCCGTTTCGAGCGCCGAACTGCCTGAAGTGTTTTCCAGACCCTAGAAACTCCCTAAAATCGTTTTTAACAGAAAAGCATCTCGAAATGTCCTAAAACGCGCATCTGAACATTTTCGTGCACAGGAGCTGTAGATGCGCACGAAAATCCGTCCGGAGCAGTTTCGAGCGCCGAACTGCCTGAAGTGTTTTCCAGACCCTAGAAACTATCTAAAACCGTTTCTAAACGAAAAGCATCTCGAAATGTCCTAAAACGCGCATCTGAAAATTTTCGTGCACAGGTGCCGTAGATGCACACGAAAATCCGTCCGGAGCCGTTTCGAGCGCCGAACTGCCTGAAGTGTTTTCCAGACCCTAGAAACTCCCCAAAACCGTTTTTAACAGAAAAGCATCTCGAAATGTCCTAAAACGCGCATCTGAACATTTTCGTGCACAGGAGCCGTAGATGCGCACGAAAATCCGTCCGGAACCGTTTCGAGCGCCGAACTGCCTGAAGTGTTTTCCAGACCCTAAAAACTCCCCAAAACCGTTTTTAACAGAAAAGCATCTCGAAATGTCCTAAAACGCGCATCTGAACATTTTCGTGCACAGGTGCCGTAGATGCGCACGAAAATCCGTCCGGAGCAGTTTCGAGTGCCGAACTGCCTGAAGTGTTTTCCAGACCCTAGAAACTCCCCAAAACCGTTTTTAACAGAAAAGCATCTCGAAATGTCCTAAAACGCGCATCTGAACATTTTCGTGCACAGGTGCCGTTGATGCGCACGAAAATCCGTCCGGAGCAGTTTCGAGCGCCGAACTGCCTGAAGTGTTTTCCAGACCCTAGAAACTCCCCAAAACCGTTTTTAACAGAAAAGCATCTCGAAATGTCCTAAAACGCGCATCTGAACATTTTCGTGCACAGGAGCCGTAGATGCGCACGAAAATCCGTCCGGAGCCGTTTCGAGCGCCGAACTGCCTGAACTGTTTTCCAGACCCTAGAAACTCCCCAAAACCGTTTTTAAACGAAAAGCATCTCGAAATGTCCTAAAACGCGCATCTGAAAATTTTCGTGCACAGCTGCCGTAAATGCGCACGAAAATCCGTCCGGAGCCGTTTCGAGCGCCGAACTGCCTGAAGTGTTTTCCAGACCCTAGAAACTCTCCAAAACCGTTTTTAACAGAAAAGCATCTCGAAATGTCCTAAAACGCGCATCTGAACATTTTCGTGCACAGGTGCCGTTGATGCGCACGAAAATCCGTCCGGAGCAGTTTCGAGCGCCGAACTGCCTGAAGTGTTTTCCAGACCCTAGAAACTCCCCAAAACCGTTTTCAACCGAAAAGCATCTCGAAATGTCCTAAAACGCGCATCTGAACATTTTCGTGCACAGGTACCGTTGATGCGCACGAAAATCCGTCCGGAGCAGTTTCGAGCGCCGAACTGCCAGAAGTGTTTTCCAGACCCTAGAAACTCCCCAAAACCGTTTTTAAACGAAAAGCATCTCGAAATGTCCTAAAACGCGCATCTGAACATTTTCGTGCACAGGTGCCGTAGATGCGCACGAAAATCCGTCCGGAGCAGTTTCGTGCGCCGAACTGCCTGAAGTGTTTTCCAGACGCTAAAAACTCCCCAAAACCGTTTTTAACAGAAAAGCATCTCGAAATGTCCTAAAACGCGCATCTGAACATTTTCGTGCACAGGTACCGTTGATGCGCACGAAAATCCGTCCGGAGCAGTTTCGAGCGCCGAACTGCCAGAAGTGTTTTCCAGACCCTAGAAACTCCCCAAAACCGTTTTTAACAGAAAAGCATCTCGAAATGTCCTAAAACGCGCATCTGAACATTTTCGTGCACAGGAGCCGTAGATGCGCACGAAAATCCGTCCGGAACCGTTTCGAGCGCCGAACTGCCTGAAGTGTTTTCCAGACCCTAAAAACTCCCCAAAACCGTTTTTAACAGAAAAGCATCTCGAAATGTCCTAAAACGCGCATCTGAACATTTTCGTGCACAGGTGCCGTAGATGCGCACGAAAATCCGTCCGGAGCAGTTTCGAGTGCCGAACTGCCTGAAGTGTTTTCCAGACCCTAGAAACTCCCCAAAACCGTTTTTAACAGAAAAGCATCTCGAAATGTCCTAAAACGCGCATCTGAACATTTTCGTGCACAGGTGCCGTTGATGCGCACGAAAATCCGTCCGGAGCAGTTTCGAGCGCCGAACTGCCTGAAGTGTTTTCCAGACCCTAGAAACTCCCCAAAACCGTTTTTAACAGAAAAGCATCTCGAAATGTCCTAAAACGCGCATCTGAACATTTTCGTGCACAGGAGCCGTAGATGCGCACGAAAATCCGTCCGGAGCCGTTTCGAGCGCCGAACTGCCTGAACTGTTTTCCAGACCCTAGAAACTCCCCAAAACCGTTTTTAAACGAAAAGCATCTCGAAATGTCCTAAAACGCGCATCTGAAAATTTTCGTGCACAGCTGCCGTAAATGCGCACGAAAATCCGTCCGGAGCCGTTTCGAGCGCCGAACTGCCTGAAGTGTTTTCCAGACCCTAGAAACTCTCCAAAACCGTTTTTAACAGAAAAGCATCTCGAAATGTCCTAAAACGCGCATCTGAACATTTTCGTGCACAGGTGCCGTTGATGCGCACGAAAATCCGTCCGGAGCAGTTTCGAGCGCCGAACTGCCTGAAGTGTTTTCCAGACCCTAGAAACTCCCCAAAACCGTTTTCAACCGAAAAGCATCTCGAAATGTCCTAAAACGCGCATCTGAACATTTTCGTGCACAGGTACCGTTGATGCGCACGAAAATCCGTCCGGAGCAGTTTCGAGCGCCGAACTGCCAGAAGTGTTTTCCAGACCCTAGAAACTCCCCAAAACCGTTTTTAAACGAAAAGCATCTCGAAATGTCCTAAAACGCGCATCTGAACATTTTCGTGCACAGGTGCCGTAGATGCGCACGAAAATCCGTCCGGAGCAGTTTCGTGCGCCGAACTGCCTGAAGTGTTTTCCAGACGCTAAAAACTCCCCAAAACCGTTTTTAACAGAAAAGCATCTCGAAATGTCCTAAAACGCGCATCTGAAAATTTTCGTGCACAGGTGCCGTAGATGCGCACGAAAATCCGTCCGGAGCCGTTTCGAGCGCCGAACTGCCTGAAGTGTTTTCCAGACCCTAGAAACTCCATAAAACCGTTTTTAACAGAAAAGCATCTCGAAATGTCCTAAAACGCGCATCTGAACATTTTCGTGCACAGGAGCTGTAGATGCGCACGAAAATCCGTCCGGAGCAGTTTCGAGCGCCGAACTGCCTGAAGTGTTTTCCAGACCCTAGAAACTATCTAAAACCGTTTCTAAACGAAAAGCATCTCGAAATGTCCTAAAACGCGCATCTGAAAATTTTCGTGCACAGTGCCGTAGATGCACACGAAAATCCGTCCGGAGCCGTTTCGAGCGCCGAACTGCCTGAAGTGTTTTCCAGACCCTAGAAACTCCCCAAAACCGTTTTTAACAGAAAAGCATCTCGAAATGTCCTAAAACGCGCATCTGAACATTTTCGTGCACAGGAGCCGTAGATGCGCACGAAAATCCGTCCGGAGCCGTTTCGAGCGCCGAACTGCCTGAAGTGTTTTCCAGACCCTAAAAACTCCCCAAAACCGTTTTTAACAGAAAAGCATCTCGAAATGTCCTAAAACGCGCATCTGAACATTTTCGTGCACAGGTGCCGTAGATGCGCACGAAAATCCGTCCGAAGCAGTTTCGAGGGCCGAACTGCCTGAAGTGTTTTCCAGACCCTAGAAACTCCCCAAAACCGTTTTTAACAGAAAAGCATCTCGAAATGTCCTAAAACGCGCATGTGAACATTTTCGTGCACAGGTGCCGTTGATGCGCACGAAAATCCGTCCGGAGCAGTTTCGAGCGCCGAACTGCCTGAAGTGTTTTCCAGACCCTAGAAACTCCCCAAAACCGTTTTTAACAGAAAAGCATCTCGAAATGTCCTAAAACGCGCATCTGAACATTTTCGTGCACAGGTGCCGTTGATGCGCACGAAAATCCGTCCGGAGCAGTTTCGAGCGCCGAACTGCCTGAAGTGTTTTCCAGACCCTAGAAACTCTCCAAAACCGTTTTTAACAGAAAAGCATCTCGAAATGTCCTAAAACGCGCATCTGAACATTTTCGTGCACAGGTGCCGTAGATGCGCACGAAAATCCGTCCGGAGCAGTTTCGAGTGCCGAACTGCCTGAAGTGTTTTCCAGACCCTAGAAACTCCCCAAAACCGTTTTTAACAGAAAAGCATCTCGAAATGTCCTAAAACGCGCATCTGAACATTTTCGTGCACAGGTGCCGTTGATGCGCACGAAAATCCGTCCGGAGCAGTTTCGAGCGCCGAACTGCCTGAAGTGTTTTCCAGACCCTAGAAACTCCCCAAAACCGTTTTTAACAGAAAAGCATCTCGAAATGTCCTAAAACGCGCATCTGAACATTTTCGTGCACAGGAGCCGTAGATGCGCACGAAAATCCGTCCGGAGCCGTTTCGAGCGCCGAACTGCCTGAACTGTTTTCCAGACCCTAGAAACTCCCCAAAACCGTTTTTAAACGAAAAGCATCTCGAAATGTCCTAAAACGCGCATCTGAAAATTTTCGTGCACAGGTGCCGTAAATGCGCACGAAAATCCGTCCGGAGCCGTTTCGAGCGCCGAACTGCCTGAAGTGTTTTCCAGACCCTAGAAACTCTCCAAAACCGTTTTTAACAGAAAAGCATCTCGAAATGTCCTAAAACGCGCATCTGAACATTTTCGTGCACAGGTGCCGTTGATGCGCACGAAAATCCGTCCGGAGCAGTTTCGAGCGCCGAACTGCCTGAAGTGTTTTCCAGACCCTAGAAACTCCCCAAAACCGTTTTCAACCGAAAAGCATCTCGAAATGTCCTAAAACGCGCATCTGAACATTTTCGTGCACAGGTACCGTTGATGCGCACGAAAATCCGTCCGGAGCAGTTTCGAGCGCCGAACTGCCTGAAGTGTTTTCCAGACCCTAGAAACTCCCCAAAACCGTTTTTAAACGAAAAGCATCTCGAAATGTCCTAAAACGCGCATCTGAACATTTTCGTGCACAGGTGCCGTAGATGCGCACGAAAATCCGTCCGGAGCAGTTTCGTGCGCCGAACTGCCTGAAGTGTTTTCCAGACGCTAAAAACTCCCCAAAACCGTTTTTAACAGAAAAGCATCTCGAAATGTCCTAAAACGCGCATCTGAAAATTTTCGTGCACAGGTGCCGTAGATGCGCACGAAAATCCGTCCGGAGCCGTTTCGAGCGCCGAACTGCCTGAAGTGTTTTCCAGACCCTAGAAACTCCATAAAACCGTTTTTAACAGAAAAGCATCTCGAAATGTCCTAAAACGCGCATCTGAACATTTTCGTGCACAGGAGCTGTAGATGCGCACGAAAATCCGTCCGGAGCAGTTTCGAGCGCCGAACTGCCTGAAGTGTTTTCCAGACCCTAGAAACTATCTAAAACCGTTTCTAAACGAAAAGCATCTCGAAATGTCCTAAAACGCGCATCTGAAAATTTTCGTGCACAGTGCCGTAGATGCACACGAAAATCCGTCCGGAGCCGTTTCGAGCGCCGAACTGCCTGAAGTGTTTTCCAGACCCTAGAAACTCCCCAAAACCGTTTTTAACAGAAAAGCATCTCGAAATGTCCTAAAACGCGCATCTGAACATTTTCGTGCACAGGAGCCGTAGATGCGCACGAAAATCCGTCCGGAGCCGTTTCGAGCGCCGAACTGCCTGAAGTGTTTTCCAGACCCTAAAAACTCCCCAAAACCGTTTTTAACAGAAAAGCATCTCGAAATGTCCTAAAACGCGCATCTGAACATTTTCGTGCACAGGTGCCGTAGATGCGCACGAAAATCCGTCCGAAGCAGTTTCGAGGGCCGAACTGCCTGAAGTGTTTTCCAGACCCTAGAAACTCCCCAAAACCGTTTTTAACAGAAAAGCATCTCGAAATGTCCTAAAACGCGCATCTGAACATTTTCGTGCACAGGTGCCGTTGATGCGCACGAAAATCCGTCCGGAGCAGTTTCGAGCGCCGAACTGCCTGAAGTGTTTTCCAGACCCTAGAAACTCCCCAAAACCGTTTTTAACAGAAAAGCATCTCGAAATGTCCTAAAACGCGCATCTGAACATTTTCGTGCACAGGTGCCGTTGATGCGCACGAAAATCCGTCCGGAGCAGTTTCGAGCGCCGAACTGCCTGAAGTGTTTTCCAGACCCTAGAAACTCCCCAAAACCGTTTTTAAATAAAAAGCATCTCGAAATGTCCTAAAACGCGCATCTGAACATTTTCGTGCACAGGAGCCGTAGATGCGCACGAAAATCCGTCCGGAGCAGTTTCGAGCGCCGAACTGCCTGAAGTGTTTTCCAGACCCTAGAAACTCCCCAAAACCGTTTTTAACAGAAAAGCATCTCGAAATGTCCTAAAACGCGCATCTGAACATTTTCGTGCACAGGTGCCGTTGATGCGCACGAAAATCCGTCCGGAGCAGTTTCGAGCGCCGAACTGCCTGAAGTGTTTTCCAGACCCTAGAAACTCCCCAAAACCGTTTTTAAATAAAAAGCATCTCGAAATGTCCTAAAACGCGCATCTGAACATTTTCGTGCACAGGTGCCGTAGATGCGCACGAAAATCCGTCCGGAGCAGTTTCGAGCGCCGAACTGCCTGAAGTGTTTTCCAGACCCTAAAAACTCCCCAAAACCGTTTTTAACAGAAAAGCATCGCGAAATGTCCTAAAACGCGCATCTGAACATTTTCGTGCACAGGTGCCGTTGATGCGCACGAAAATCCGTCCGGAGCAGTTTCGAGCGCCGAACTGCCTGAAGTGTTTTCCAGACGCTAAAAACTCCCCAAAACCGTTTTTAACAGAAAAGCATCTCGAAATGTCCTAAAACGCGCATCTGAAAATTTTCGTGCACAGGTGCCGTAGATGCGCACGAAAATCCGTCCGGAGCCGTTTCGAGCGCCGAACTGCCTGAAGTGTTTTCCAGACCCTAGAAACTCCCTAAAATCGTTTTTAACAGAAAAGCATCTCGAAATGTCCTAAAACGCGCATCTGAACATTTTCGTGCACAGGAGCTGTAGATGCGCACGAAAATCCGTCCGGAGCAGTTTCGAGCGCCGAACTGCCTGAAGTGTTTTCCAGACCCTAGAAACTATCTAAAACCGTTTCTAAACGAAAAGCATCTCGAAATGTCCTAAAACGCGCATCTGAAAATTTTCGTGCACAGGTGCCGTAGATGCACACGAAAATCCGTCCGGAGCCGTTTCGAGCGCCGAACTGCCTGAAGTGTTTTCCAGACCCTAGAAACTCCCCAAAACCGTTTTTAACAGAAAAGCATCTCGAAATGTCCTAAAACGCGCATCTGAACATTTTCGTGCACAGGAGCCGTAGATGCGCACGAAAATCCGTCCGGAGCCGTTTCGAGCGCCGAACTGCCTGAAGTGTTTTCCAGACCCTAAAAACTCCCCAAAACCGTTTTTAACAGAAAAGCATCTCGAAATGTCCTAAAACGCGCATCTGAACATTTTCGTGCACAGGTGCCGTAGATGCGCACGAAAATCCGTCCGGAGCAGTTTCGAGTGCCGAACTGCCTGAAGTGTTTTCCAGACCCTAGAAACTCCCCAAAACCGTTTTTAACAGAAAAGCATCTCGAAATGTCCTAAAACGCGCATCTGAACATTTTCGTGCACAGGTGCCGTTGATGCGCACGAAAATCCGTCCGGAGCAGTTTCGAGCGCCGAACTGCCTGAAGTGTTTTCCAGACCCTAGAAACTCCCCAAAACCGTTTTTAACAGAAAAGCATCTCGAAATGTCCTAAAACGCGCATCTGAACATTTTCGTGCACAGGAGCCGTAGATGCGCACGAAAATCCGTCCGGAGCCGTTTCGAGCGCCGAACTGCCTGAACTGTTTTCCAGACCCTAGAAACTCCCCAAAACCGTTTTTAAACGAAAAACATCTCGAAATGTCCTAAAACGCGCATATGAAAATTTTCGTGCACAGGTGCCGTAAATGCGCACGAAAATCCGTCCGGAGCCGTTTCGAGCGCCGAACTGCCTGAAGTGTTTTCCAGACCCTAGAAACTCTCCAAAACCGTTTTTAACAGAAAAGCATCTCGAAATGTCCTAAAACGCGCATCTGAACATTTTCGTGCACAGGTGCCGTTGATGCGCACGAAAATCCGTCCGGAGCAGTTTCGAGCGCCGAACTGCCTGAAGTGTTTTCCAGACCCTAGAAACTCCCCAAAACCGTTTTCAACCGAAAAGCATCTCGAAATGTCCTAAAACGCGCATCTGAACATTTTCGTGCACAGGTGCCGTTGATGCGCACGAAAATCCGTCCGGAGCAGTTTCGAGCGCCGAACTGCCTGAAGTGTTTTCCAGACCCTAGAAACTCCCCAAAACCGTTTTTAAACGAAAAGCATCTCGAAATGTCCTAAAACGCGCATCTGAACATTTTCGTGCACAGGTGCCGTAGATGCGCACGAAAATCCGTCCGGAGCAGTTTCGTGCGCCGAACTGCCTGAAGTGTTTTCCAGACGCTAAAAACTCCCCAAAACCGTTTTTAACAGAAAAGCATCTCGAAATGTCCTAAAACGCGCATCTGAAAATTTTCGTGCACAGGTGCCGTAGATGCGCACGAAAATCCGTCCGGAGCCGTTTCGAGCGCCGAACTGCCTGAAGTGTTTTCCAGACCCTAGAAACTCCATAAAACCGTTTTTAACAGAAAAGCATCTCGAAATGTCCTAAAACGCGCATCTGAACATTTTCGTGCACAGGAGCTGTAGATGCGCACGAAAATCCGTCCGGAGCAGTTTCGAGCGCCGAACTGCCTGAAGTGTTTTCCAGACCCTAGAAACTATCTAAAACCGTTTCTAAACGAAAAGCATCTCGAAATGTCCTAAAACGCGCATCTGAAAATTTTCGTGCACAGTGCCGTAGATGCACACGAAAATCCGTCCGGAGCCGTTTCGAGCGCCGAACTGCCTGAAGTGTTTTCCAGACCCTAGAAACTCCCCAAAACCGTTTTTAACAGAAAAGCATCTCGAAATGTCCTAAAACGCGCATCTGAACATTTTCGTGCACAGGAGCCGTAGATGCGCACGAAAATCCGTCCGGAGCCGTTTCGAGCGCCGAACTGCCTGAAGTGTTTTCCAGACCCTAAAAACTCCCCAAAACCGTTTTTAACAGAAAAGCATCTCGAAATGTCCTAAAACGCGCATCTGAACATTTTCGTGCACAGGTGCCGTAGATGCGCACGAAAATCCGTCCGAAGCAGTTTCGAGGGCCGAACTGCCTGAAGTGTTTTCCAGACCCTAGAAACTCCCCAAAACCGTTTTTAACAGAAAAGCATCTCGAAATGTCCTAAAACGCGCATCTGAACATTTTCGTGCACAGGTGCCGTTGATGCGCACGAAAATCCGTCCGGAGCAGTTTCGAGCGCCGAACTGCCTGAAGTGTTTTCCAGACCCTAGAAACTCCCCAAAACCGTTTTTAACAGAAAAGCATCTCGAAATGTCCTAAAACGCGCATCTGAACATTTTCGTGCACAGGAGCCGTAGATGCGCACGAAAATCCGTCCGGAGCCGTTTCGAGCGCCGAACTGCCTGAACTGTTTTCCAGACCCTAGAAACTCCCCAAAACCGTTTTTAAACGAAAAGCATCTCGAAATGTCCTAAAACGCGCATCTGAAAATTTTCGTGCACAGGTGCCGTAAATGCGCACGAAAATCCGTCCGGAGCCGTTTCGAGCGCCGAACTGCCTGAAGTGTTTTCCAGACCCTAGAAACTCCCCAAAACCGTTTTTAAACGAAAAGCATCTCGAAATGTCCTAAAACGAGCATCTGAAAATTTTCGTGCACAGGTCCCGTAGATGCGCACGAAAATCCGTCCGGAGCCGTTTCGAGCGCCGAACTGCCTGAAGTGTTTTCCAGACCCTAGAAATTCCATAAAACCGTTTTTAACAGAAAAGCATCTCGAAATGTCCTAAAACGCGCATCTGAACATTTTCGTGCACAGGAGCTGTAGATGCGCACGAAAATCCGTCCGGAGCAGTTTCGAGCGCCGAACTGCCTGAAGTGTTTTCCAGACCCTAGAAACTATCTAAAACCGTTTCTAAACGAAAAGCATCTCGAAATGTCCTAAAACGCGCATCTGAAAATTTTCGTGCACAGGTGCCGTAGATGCACACGAAAATCCGTCCGGAGCCGTTTCGAGCGCCGAACTGCCTGAAGTGTTTTCCAGACCCTAGAAACTCCCCAAAACCGTTTTTAACAGAAAAGCATCTCGAAATGTCCTAAAACGCGCATCTGAACATTTTCGTGCACAGGAGCCGTAGATGCGCACGAAAATCCGTCCGGAGCCGTTTCGAGCGCCGAACTGCCTGAAGTGTTTTCCAGTCCCTAAGAACTCCCCAAAACCGTTTTTAACAGAAAAGCATCTCGAAATGTCCTAAAACGCGCATCTGAACATTTTCGTGCACAGGTGCCGTAGATGCGCACGAAAATCCGTCCGGAGCAGTTTCGAGTGCCGAACTGCCTGAAGTGTTTTCCAGACCCTAGAAACTCCCCAAAACCGTTTTTAACAGAAAAGCATCTCGAAATGTCCTAAAACGCGCATCTGAACATTTTCGTGCACAGGTGCCGTTGATGCGCACGAAAATCCGTCCGGAGCAGTTTCGAGCGCCGAACTGCCTGAAGTGTTTTCCAGACCCTAGAAACTCCCCAAAACCGTTTTTAACAGAAAAGCATCTCGAAATGTCCTAAAACGCGGATCTGAACATTTTCGTGCACAGGAGCCGTAGATGCGCACGAAAATCCGTCCGGAGCCGTTTCGAGCGCCGAACTGCCTGAACTGTTTTCCAGACCCTAGAAACTCCCCAAAACCGTTTTTAAACGAAAAGCATCTCGAAATGTCCTAAAACGCGCATCTGAAAATTTTCGTGCACAGGTGCCGTAAATGCGCACGAAAATCCGTCCGGAGCCGTTTCGAGCGCCGAACTGCCTGAAGTGTTTTCCAGACCCTAGAAACTCCCCAAAACCGTTTTTAAACGAAAAGCATCTCGAAATGTCCTAAAACGCGCATCTGAAAATTTTCGTGCACAGGTCCCGTAGATGCGCACGAAAATCCGTCCGGAGCCGTTTCGAGCGCCGAACTGCCTGAAGTGTTTTCCAGACCCTAGAAACTCCGTAAAACCGTTTTTAACAGAAAAGCATCTCGAAATGTCCTAAAACGCGCATCTGAACATTTTCGTGCACAGGTGCCGTAGATGCGCACGAAAATCCGTCCGGAGCAGTTTCGAGCGCCGAACTTGCTGAACTGTTTTCCAGACCCTAGAAACTCCCCAAAACCGTTTTTAACAGAAAAGCATCTCGAAATGTCCTAAAACGCGCATCTGAACATTTTCGTGCACAGGTGCCGTAGATGCGCACGAAAATCCGTCCGGAGCCGTTTCGAGCGCCGAACTGCCTGAAGTGTTTTCCAGACCCTAGAAACTCCCCAAAACCGTTTTTAACAGAAAAGCATCTCGAAATGTCCTAAAATGCGCATCTGAACATTTTCGTGCACAGGTGCCGTAGATGCGCACGAAAATATGTCCGGTGCCGTTTCGAGCGCCGAACTGCCTGAAGTGTTTTCCAGACCCTAGAAACTCCCCAAAACCGTTTTTAACAGAAAAGCATCTCGAAATGTCCTAAAACGCGCATCTGAACATTTTCGTGCACAGGTGCCGTAGATGCGCACGAAAATCCGTCCGGAGCCGTTTCGAGCGCCGAACTGCCTGAAGTGTTTTCCAGACCCTAGAAACTCCCCAAAACCGTTTTTAACAGAAAAGCATCTCGAAATGTCCTAAAATGCGCATCTGAACATTTTCGTGCACAGGTGCCGTAGATGCGCACGAAAATATGTCCGGTGCCGTTTCGAGCGCCGAACTGCCTGAAGTGTTTTCCAGACCCTAGAAACTCCCCAAAACCGTTTTTAACAGAAAAGCATCTCGAAATGTCCTAAAACGCGCATCTGAACATTTTCGTGCACAGGTGCCGTAGATGCGCACGAAAATCCGTCCGGAGCAGTTTCGAGCGCCGAACTGCCTGAAGTGTTTTCCAGACCCTAGAAACTCCCCAAAACCGTTTTTAAACGAAAAGCATCTCGAAATGTCCTAAAACGCGCATCTGAAAATTTTCGTGCACAGGTGCCGTAGATGCGCACGAAAATCCGTCCGGAGCAGTTTCGAGCGCCGAACTGCCTGAAGTGTTTTCCAGACCCTAGAAACTCCCCAAAACCGTTTTTAACAGAAAAGCATCTCGAAATGTCCTAAAACGCGCATCTGAACATTTTCGTGCACAGGTGCCGTTGATGCGCACGAAAATCCGTCCGGAGCAGTTTCGAGCGCCGAACTGCCTGAAGTGTTTTCCAGACCCTAGAAACTCCCCAAAACCGTTTTTAAATAAAAAGCATCTCGAAATGTCCTAAAACGCGCATCTGAACATTTTCGTGCACAGGTGCCGTAGATGCGCACGAAAATCCGTCCGGAGCAGTTTCGAGCGCCGAACTGCCTGAAGTGTTTTCCAGACCCTAAAAACTCCCCAAAACCGTTTTTAACAGAAAAGCATCTCCAAATGTCCTAAAACGCGCATCTGAACATTTTCGTGCACAGGTGCCGTAGATGCGCACGAAAATCCGTCCGAAGCAGTTTCGAGCGCCGAACTGCCTGAAGTGTTTTCCAGACCCTAGAAACTCCCCAAATCCGTTTTTAACAGAAAAGCATCTCGAAATGTCCTAAAACACGCATCTGAACATTTTCGTGCACAGGTGCCGTAGATGCGCACGAAAATCCGTCCGGAGCAGTTTCGAGCGCCGAACTGCCTGAAGTGTTTTCCAGACCCTAGAAACTCCCCAAAACCGTTTTTAAATAAAAAGCATCTCGAAATGTCCTAAAACGCGCATCTGAACATTTTCGTGCACAGGTGCCGTAGATGCGCACGAAAATCCGTCCGGAGCAGTTTCGAGCGCCGAACTGCCTGAAGTGTTTTCCAGACCCTAAAAACTCCCCAAAACCGTTTTTAACAGAAAAGCATCTCCAAATGTCCTAAAACGCGCATCTGAACATTTTCGTGCACAGGTGCCGTAGATGCGCACGAAAATCCGTCCGAAGCAGTTTCGAGCGCCGAACTGCCTGAAGTGTTGTCCAGACCCTAGAAACTCCCCAAATCCGTTTTTAACAGAAAAGCATCTCGAAATGTCCTAAAACACGCATCTGAACATTTTCGTGCACAGGTGCCGTTGATGCGCACGAAAATCCGTCCGGAGCAGTTTCGAGCGCCGAACTGCCTGAAGTGTTTTCCAGACCCTAGAAACTCCCCAAAACCGTTTTTAACAGAAAAGCATCTCGAAATGTCCTAAAACGCGCAGCTGAACATTTTCGTGCACAGGTGCCGTTGATGCGCACGAAAATCCGTCCGGAGCAGTTTCGAGCGCCGAACTGCCTGAAGTGTTTTCCAGACCCTAAAAACTCCCCAAAACTGTTTTTAACAGAAAAGCATCTCGAAATGTCCTAAAACGCGCATCTGAACATTTTCGTGCACAGGTGCCGTAGATGCGCACGAAAATCCGTCCGGAGCAGTTTCGAGCGCCGAACTGCCTGAAGTGTTTTCCAGACCCTAGAAACTCCCCAAAACCGTTTTTAAACGAAAAGCATCTCGAAATGTCCTAAAACGCGCATCTGAAAATTTTCGTGCACAGGTGCCGTAGATGCGCACGAAAATCCGTCCGGAGCAGTTTCGAGCGCCGAACTGCCTGAAGTGTTTTCCAGACCCTAGAAACTCCCCAAAACCGTTTTTAACAGAAAAGCATCTCGAAATGTCCTAAAATGCGCATCTGAACATTTTCGTGCACAGGTGCCGTAGATGCGCACGAAAATATGTCCGGTGCCGTTTCGAGCGCCGAACTGCCTGAAGTGTTTTCCAGACCCTAGAAACTCCCCAAAACCGTTTTTAACAGAAAAGCATCTCGAAATGTCCTAAAACGCGCATCTGAACATTTTCGTGCACAGGTGCCGTAGATGCGCACGAAAATCCGTCCGGAGCCGTTTCGAGCGCCGAACTGCCTGAAGTGTTTTCCAGACCCTAGAAACTCCCCAAAACCGTTTTTAACAGAAAAGCATCTCGAAATGTCCTAAAATGCGCATCTGAACATTTTCGTGCACAGGTGCCGTAGATGCGCACGAAAATATGTCCGGTGCCGTTTCGAGCGCCGAACTGCCTGAAGTGTTTTCCAGACCCTAGAAACTCCCCAAAACCGTTTTTAACAGAAAAGCATCTCGAAATGTCCTAAAACGCGCATCTGAACATTTTCGTGCACAGGTGCCGTAGATGCGCACGAAAATCCGTCCGGAGCAGTTTCGAGCGCCGAACTGCCTGAAGTGTTTTCCAGACCCTAGAAACTCCCCAAAACCGTTTTTAAACGAAAAGCATCTCGAAATGTCCTAAAACGCGCATCTGAAAATTTTCGTGCACAGGTGCCGTAGATGCGCACGAAAATCCGTCCGGAGCAGTTTCGAGCGCCGAACTGCCTGAAGTGTTTTCCAGACCCTAGAAACTCCCCAAAACCGTTTTTAACAGAAAAGCATCTCGAAATGTCCTAAAACGCGCATCTGAACATTTTCGTGCACAGGTGCCGTTGATGCGCACGAAAATCCGTCCGGAGCAGTTTCGAGCGCCGAACTGCCTGAAGTGTTTTCCAGACCCTAGAAACTCCCCAAAACCGTTTTTAAATAAAAAGCATCTCGAAATGTCCTAAAACGCGCATCTGAACATTTTCGTGCACAGGTGCCGTAGATGCGCACGAAAATCCGTCCGGAGCAGTTTCGAGCGCCGAACTGCCTGAAGTGTTTTCCAGACCCTAAAAACTCCCCAAAACCGTTTTTAACAGAAAAGCATCTCCAAATGTCCTAAAACGCGCATCTGAACATTTTCGTGCACAGGTGCCGTAGATGCGCACGAAAATCCGTCCGAAGCAGTTTCGAGCGCCGAACTGCCTGAAGTGTTTTCCAGACCCTAGAAACTCCCCAAATCCGTTTTTAACAGAAAAGCATCTCGAAATGTCCTAAAACACGCATCTGAACATTTTCGTGCACAGGTGCCGTAGATGCGCACGAAAATCCGTCCGGAGCAGTTTCGAGCGCCGAACTGCCTGAAGTGTTTTCCAGACCCTAGAAACTCCCCAAAACCGTTTTTAAATAAAAAGCATCTCGAAATGTCCTAAAACGCGCATCTGAACATTTTCGTGCACAGGTGCCGTAGATGCGCACGAAAATCCGTCCGGAGCAGTTTCGAGCGCCGAACTGCCTGAAGTGTTTTCCAGACCCTAAAAACTCCCCAAAACCGTTTTTAACAGAAAAGCATCTCCAAATGTCCTAAAACGCGCATCTGAACATTTTCGTGCACAGGTGCCGTAGATGCGCACGAAAATCCGTCCGAAGCAGTTTCGAGCGCCGAACTGCCTGAAGTGTTGTCCAGACCCTAGAAACTCCCCAAATCCGTTTTTAACAGAAAAGCATCTCGAAATGTCCTAAAACACGCATCTGAACATTTTCGTGCACAGGTGCCGTTGATGCGCACGAAAATCCGTCCGGAGCAGTTTCGAGCGCCGAACTGCCTGAAGTGTTTTCCAGACCCTAGAAACTCCCCAAAACCGTTTTTAACAGAAAAGCATCTCGAAATGTCCTAAAACGCGCAGCTGAACATTTTCGTGCACAGGTGCCGTTGATGCGCACGAAAATCCGTCCGGAGCAGTTTCGAGCGCCGAACTGCCTGAAGTGTTTTCCAGACCCTAGAAACTCCCCAAAACCGTTTTTAACAGAAAAGCATCTCGAAATGTCCTAAAACGCGCAGCTGAACATTTTCGTGCACAGGTGCCGTTGATGCGCACGAAAATCCGTCCGGAACAGTTTCGAGCGCCGAACTGCCTGAAGTGTTTTCCAGACCCTAGAAACTCCCCAAAACCGTTTTTAACAGAAAAGCATCTCGAAATGTCCTAAAACGCGCAGCTGAACATTTTCGTGCACAGGTGCCGTTGATGCGCAAGAAAATCCGCCCGGAGCAGTTTCGAGCGCCGAACTGCCTGAAGTGTTTTCCAGACCCTAGAAACTCCCCAAAACCGTTTTTAACAGAAAAGCATCTCGAAATGTCCTAAAACGCGCATCTGAACATTTTCGTGCACAGGTGCCGTTGATGCGCACGAAAATCCGTCCGGAGCAGTTTCGAGCGCCGAACTGCCTGAAGTGTTTTCCAGACCCTAGAAACTCCCCAAAACCGTTTTTAAACGAAAAGCATCTCGAAATGTCCTAAAACGCGCATCTGAAAATTTTCGTGCACAGGTGCCGTAGATGCGCACGAAAATCCGTCCGGAGCAGTTTCGAGCGCCGAACTTGCTGAAGTGTTTTCCAGACCCTAGAAACTCCCCAAAACCGTTTTTAACAGAAAAGCATCTCGAAATGTCCTAAAACGCGCATCTGAACATTTTCGTGCACAGGTGCCGTTGATGCGCACGAAAATCCGTCCGGAGCAGTTTCGAGCGCCGAACAGCCTGAAGTGTTTTCCAGACCCTAAAAACTCCCCAAAACCGTTTTTAACAGAAAAGCATCTCGAAATGTCCTAAAACGCGCATCTGAACATTTTCGTGCACAGGTGCCGTAGATGCGCACGAAAATCCGTCCGGAGCCGTTTCGAGCGCCGAACTGCCTGAAGTGTTTTCCAGACCCTAGAAACTCCCCAAAACCGTTTTTAACAGAAAAGCATCTCGAAATGTCCTAAAATGCGCATCTGAACATTTTCGTGCACAGGTGCCGTAGATGCGCACGAAAATATGTCCGGTGCCGTTTCGAGCGCCGAACTGCCTGAAGTGTTTTCCAGACCCTAGAAACTCCCCAAAACCGTTTTTAACAGAAAAGTATCTCGAAATGTCCTAAAACGCGCATCTGAACATTTTCGTGCACAGGTGCCGTTGATGCGCACGAAAATCCGTCCGGAGCAGTTTCGAGCGCCGAACTGCCTGAAGTGTTTTCCAGACCCTAGAAACTCCCCAAAACCGTTTTTAAATAAAAAGCATCTCGAAATGTCCTAAAACGCGCATCTGAACATTTTCGTGCACAGGTGCCGTAGATGCGCACGAAAATCCGTCCGGAGCAGTTTCGAGCGCCGAACTGCCTGAAGTGTTTTCCAGACCCTAAAAACTCCCCAAAACCGTTTTTAACAGAAAAGCATCTCCAAATGTCCTAAAACGCGCATCTGAACATTTTCGTGCACAGGTGCCGTAGATGCGCACGAAAATCCGTCCGCAGCAGTTTCGAGCGCCGAACTGCCTGAAGTGTTTTCCAGACCCTAGAAACTCCCCAAATCCGTTTTTAACAGAAAAGCATCTCGAAATGTCCTAAAACACGCATCTGAACATTTTCGTGCACAGGTGCCGTTGATGCGCACGAAAATCCGTCCGGAGCAGTTTCGAGCGCCGAACTGCCTGAAGTGTTTTCCAGACCCTAGAAACTCCCCAAAACCGTTTTTAACAGAAAAGCATCTCGAAATGTCCTAAAACGCGCAGCTGAACATTTTCGTGCACAGGTGCCGTTGATGCGCACGAAAATCCGTCCGGAGCAGTTTCGAGCGCCGAACTGCCTGAAGTGTTTTCCAGACCCTAGAAACTCCCCAAAACCGTTTTTAACAGAAAAGCATCTCGAAATGTCCTAAAACGCGCATCTGAACATTTTCGTGCACAGGTGCCGTTGATGCGCACGAAAATCCGTCCGGAGCAGTTTCGAGCGCCGAACTGCCTGAAGTGTTTTCCAGACCCTAGAAACTCCCCAAAACCGTTTTTAAACGAAAAGCATCTCGAAATGTCCTAAAACGCGCATCTGAAAATTTTCGTGCACAGGTGCCGTAGATGCGCACGAAAATCCGTCCGGAGCCGTTTCGAGCGCCGAACTGCCTGAAGTGTTTTCCAGACCCTAGAAACTCCCTAAAACCGTTTTTAACAAAAAAACATCTCGAAATGTCCTAAAACGCGCATCTGAACATTTTCGTGCACAGGTGCCGTAGATGCGCACGAAAATCCGTCCGGAGCAGTTTCGAGCGCCGAACTGCCTGAAGTGTTTTCCAGACCCTAAGAACTCCCCAAAACCGTTTTTAACAGAAAAGCATCTCGAAATGTCCTAAAACGCGCATCTGAAAATTTTCGTGCACAGGTGCCGTAGATGCGCACGAAAATCCGTCCGGAGCCGTTTCGAGCGCCGAACTCCCTGAAGTGTTTTCCAGACCCTAGAAACTCCCCAAAACCGTTTTTAACAGAAAAGCATCTCGAAATGTCCTAAAACGCGCATCTGAACATTTTCGTGCACAGGAGCCGTAGATGCGCACGAAAATCCGTCCGGAGCCGTTTCGAGCGCCGAACTGCCTGAACTGTTTTCCAGACCCTAGAAACTCCCCAAAACCGTTTTTAAACGAAAAGCATCTCGAAATGTCCTAAAACGCGCATCTGAAAATTTTCGTGCACAGGTGCCGTAAATGCGCACGAAAATCCGTCCGGAGCCGGTTCGAGCGCCGAACTGCCTGAAGTGTTTTCCAGACCCTAGAAACTCCCCAAAACCGTTTTTAAACGAAAAGCATCTCGAAATGTCCTAAAACGCGCATCTGAAAATTTTCGTGCACAGGTCCCGTAGATGCGCACGAAAATCCGTCCGGAGCCGTTTCGAGCGCCGAACTGCCTGAAGTGTTTTCCAGACCCTAGAAACTCCATAAAACCGTTTTTAACAGAAAAGCATCTCGAAATGTCCTAAAACGCGCATCTGAACATTTTCGTGCACAGGAGCTGTAGATGCGCACGAAAATCCGTCCGGAGCAGTTTCGAGCGCCGAACTGCCTGAAGTGTTTTCCAGACCCTAGAAACTATCTAAAACCGTTTCTAAACGAAAAGCATCTCGAAATGTCCTAAAACGCGCATCTGAAAATTTTCGTGCACAGGTGCCGTAGATGCACACGAAAATCCGTCCGGAGCCGTTTCGAGCGCCGAACTGCCTGAAGTGTTTTCCAGACCCTAGAAACTCCCCAAAACCGTTTTTAACAGAAAAGCATCTCGAAATGTCCTAAAACGCGCATCTGAACATTTTCGTGCACAGGAGCCGTAGATGCGCACGAAAATCCGTCCGGAGCCGTTTCGAGCGCCGAACTGCCTGAAGTGTTTTCCAGACCCTAAAAACTCCCCAAAACCGTTTTTAACAGAAAAGCATCTCGAAATGTCCTAAAACGCGCATCTGAACATTTTCGTGCACAGGTGCCGTAGATGCGCACGAAAATCCGTCCGGAGCAGTTTCGAGTGCCGAACTGCCTGAAGTGTTTTCCAGACCCTAGAAACTCCCCAAAACCGTTTTTAACAGAAAAGCATCTCGAAATGTCCTAAAACGCGCATCTGAACATTTTCGTGCACAGGTGCCGTTGATGCGCACGAAAATCCGTCCGGAGCAGTTTCGAGCGCCGAACTGCCTGAAGTGTTTTCCAGACCCTAGAAACTCCCCAAAACCGTTTTTAACAGAAAAGCATCTCGAAATGTCCTAAAACGCGCATCTGAACATTTTCGTGCACAGGAGCCGTAGATGCGCACGAAAATCCGTCCGGAGCCGTTTCGAGCGGCGAACTGCCTGAACTGTTTTCCAGACCCTAGAAACTCCCCAAAACCGTTTTTAAACGAAAAGCATCTCGAAATGTCCTAAAACGCGCATCTGAAAATTTTCGTGCACAGGTGCCGTAAATGCGCACGAAAATCCGTCCGGAGCCGTTTCGAGCGCCGAACTGCCTGAAGTGTTTTCCAGACCCTAGAAACTCCCCAAAATCGTTTTTAAACGAAAAGCATCTCGAAATGTCCTAAAACGCGCATCTGAAAATTTTCGTGCACAGGTGCCGTAGATGCGCACGAAAATCCGTCCGGAGCAGTTTCGAGCGCCGAACTGCCTGAAGTGTTTTCCAGACCCTAGAAACTCCCCAAAACCGTTTTTAACAGAAAAGCATCTCGAAATGTCCTAAAACGCGCATCTGAACATTTTCGTGCACAGGTGCCGTTGATGCGCACGAAAATCCGTCCGGAGCAGTTTCGAGCGCCGAACTGCCTGAAGTGTTTTCCAGACCCTAAAAACTCCCCAAAACCGTTTTTAACAGAAAAGCATCTCGAAATGTCCTAAAACGCGCATCTGAACATTTTCGTGCACAGGTGCCGTAGATGCGCACGAAAATCCGTCCGGAGCCGTTTCGAGCGCCGAACTGCCTGAAGTGTTTTCCAGACCCTAGAAAATCCCCAAAACCGTTTTTAACAGAAAAGCATCTCGAAATGTCCTAAAATGCGCATCTGAACATTTTCGTGCACAGGTGCCGTAGATGCGCACGAAAATATGTCCGGTGCCGTTTCGAGCGCCGAACTGCCTGAAGTGTTTTCCAGACCCTAGAAACTCCCCAAAACCGTTTTTAACAGAAAAGCATCTCGAAATGTCCTAAAACGCGCATCTGAACATTTTCGTGCACAGGTGCCGTAGATGCGCACGAAAATCCGTCCGGAGCAGTTTCGAGCGCCGAACTGCCTGAAGTGTTTTCCAGACCCTAGAAACTCCCCAAAACCGTTTTTAAACGAAAAGCATCTCGAAATGTCCTAAAACGCGCATCTGAAAATTTTCGTGCACAGGTGCCGTAGATGCGCACGAAAATCCGTCCGGAGCAGTTTCGAGCGCCGAACTGCCTGAAGTGTTTTCCAGACCCTAGAAACTCCCCAAAACCGTTTTTAACAGAAAAGCATCTCGAAATGTCCTAAAACGCGCATCTGAACATTTTCGTGCACAGGTGCCGTTGATGCGCACGAAAATCCGTCCGGAGCAGTTTCGAGCGCCGAACTGCCTGAAGTGTTTTCCAGACCCTAGAAACTCCCCAAAACCGTTTTTAAATAAAAAGCATCTCGAAATGTCCTAAAACGCGCATCTGAACATTTTCGTGCACAGGTGCCGTAGATGCGCACGAAAATCCGTCCGGAGCAGTTTCGAGCGCCGAACTGCCTGAAGTGTTTTCCAGACCCTAAAAACTCCCCAAAACCGTTTTTAACAGAAAAGCATCTCCAAATGTCCTAAAACGCGCATCTGAACATTTTCGTGCACAGGTGCCGTAGATGCGCACGAAAATCCGTCCGAAGCAGTTTCGAGCGCCGAACTGCCTGAAGTGTTTTCCAGACCCTAGAAACTCCCCAAATCCGTTTTTAACAGAAAAGCATCTCGAAATGTCCTAAAACACGCATCTGAACATTTTCGTGCACAGGTGCCGTAGATGCGCACGAAAATCCGTCCGGAGCAGTTTCGAGCGCCGAACTGCCTGAAGTGTTTTCCAGACCCTAGAAACTCCCCAAAACCGTTTTTAAATAAAAAGCATCTCGAAATGTCCTAAAACGCGCATCTGAACATTTTCGTGCACAGGTGCCGTAGATGCGCACGAAAATCCGTCCGGAGCAGTTTCGAGCGCCGAACTGCCTGAAGTGTTTTCCAGACCCTAAAAACTCCCCAAAACCGTTTTTAACAGAAAAGCATCTCCAAATGTCCTAAAACGCGCATCTGAACATTTTCGTGCACAGGTGCCGTAGATGCGCACGAAAATCCGTCCGAAGCAGTTTCGAGCGCCGAACTGCCTGAAGTGTTGTCCAGACCCTAGAAACTCCCCAAATCCGTTTTTAACAGAAAAGCATCTCGAAATGTCCTAAAACACGCATCTGAACATTTTCGTGCACAGGTGCCGTTGATGCGCACGAAAATCCGTCCGGAGCAGTTTCGAGCGCCGAACTGCCTGAAGTGTTTTCCAGACCCTAGAAACTCCCCAAAACCGTTTTTAACAGAAAAGCATCTCGAAATGTCCTAAAACGCGCAGCTGAACATTTTCGTGCACAGGTGCCGTTGATGCGCACGAAAATCCGTCCGGAGCAGTTTCGAGCGCCGAACTGCCTGAAGTGTTTTCCAGACCCTAGAAACTCCCCAAAACCGTTTTTAACAGAAAAGCATCTCGAAATGTCCTAAAACGCGCATCTGAACATTTTCGTGCACAGGTGCCGTTGATGCGCACGAAAATCCGTCCGGAGCAGTTTCGAGCGCCGAACTGCCTGAAGTGTTTTCCAGACCCTAGAAACTCCCCAAAACCGTTTTTAAACGAAAAGCATCTCGAAATGTCCTAAAACGCGCATCTGAACATTTTCGTGCACAGGTGCCGTAGATGCGCACGAAAATCCGTCCGGAGCAGTTTCGAGCGCCGAACTGCCTGAAGTGTTTTCCAGACCCTAAAAACTCCCCAAAACCGTTTTTAACAGAAAAGCATCTCGAAATGTCCTAAAACGCGCATCTGAACATTTTCGTGCACAGGTGCCGTAGATGCGCACGAAAATCCGTCCGGAGCAGTTTCGAGCGCCGAACTGCCTGAAGTGTTTTCCAGACCCTAGAAACTCCCCAAAACCGTTTTTAACAGAAAAGCATCTCGAAATGTCCTAAAACGCGCATCTGAACATTTTCGTGCACAGGTGCCGTAGATGCGCACGAAAATCCGTCCGGAGCAGTTTCGAGCGCCGAACTGCCTGAAGTGTTTTCCAGACCCTAGAAACTCCCCAAAACCGTTTTTAAACGAAAAGCATCTCGAAATGTCCTAAAACGCGCATCTGAACATTTTCGTGCACAGGTGCCGTAGATGCGCACGAAAATCCGTCCGGAGCAGTTTCGAGCGCCGAACTGCCTGAAGTGTTTTCCAGACCCTAAAAACTCACCAAAACCGTTTTTAACAGAAAAGCATCTCGAAATGTCCTAAAACGCGCATCTGAACATTTTCGTGCACAGGTGCCGTAGATGCGCACGAAAATCCGTCCGGAGCAGTTTCGAGCGCCGAACTGCCTGAAGTGTTTTCCAGACCCTAGAAACTCCCCAAATCCGTTTTTAACAGAAAATCATCTCGAAATGTCCTAAAACGCGCATCTGAACATTTTCGTGCACAGGTGCCGTTGATGCGCACGAAAATCCGTCCGGAGCAGTTTCGAGCGCCGAACTGCCTGAAGTGTTTTCCAGACCCTAGAAACTCCCCAAAACCGTTTTTAACAGAAAAGCATCTCGAAATGTCCTAAAACGCGCAGCTGAACATTTTCGTGCACAGGTGCCGTTGATGCGCACGAAAATCCGTCCGGAGCAGTTTCGAGCGCCGAACTGCCTGAAGTGTTTTCCAGACCCTAGAAACTCCCCAAAACCGTTTTTAACAGAAAAGCATCTCGAAATGTCCTAAAACGCGCAGCTGAACATTTTCGTGCACAGGTGCCGTTGATGCGCACGAAAATCCGTCCGGAGCAGTTTCGAGCGCCGAACTGCCTGAAGTGTTTTCCAGACCCTAGAAACTCCCCAAAACCGTTTTTAACAGAAAAGCATCTCGAAATGTCCTAAAACGCGCAGCTGAACATTTTCGTGCACAGGTGCCGTTGATGCGCACGAAAATCCGTCCGGAGCAGTTTCGAGCGCCGAACTGCCTGAAGTGTTTTCCAGACCCTAGAAACTCCCCAAAACCGTTTTTAACAGAAAAGCATCTCGAAATGTCCTAAAACGCGCATCTGAACATTTTCGTGCACAGGTGCCGTTGATGCGCACGAAAATCCGTCCGGAGCAGTTTCGAGCGCCGAACTGCCTGAAGTGTTTTCCAGACCCTAGAAACTCCCCAAAACCGTTTTTAACAGAAAAGCATCTCGAAATGTCCTAAAACGCGCATCTGAACATTTTCGTGCACAGGTGCCGTTGATGCGCACGAAAATCCGTCCGGAGCAGTTTCGAGCGCCGAACAGCCTGAAGTGTTTTCCAGACCCTAAAAACTCCCCAAAACCGTTTTTAACAGAAAAGCATCTCGAAATGTCCTAAAACGCGCATCTGAACATTTTCGTGCACAGGTGCCGTAGATGCGCACGAAAATCCGTCCGGAGCCGTTTCGAGCGCCGAACTGCCTGAAGTGTTTTCCAGACCCTAGAAACTCCCCAAAACCGTTTTTAACAGAAAAGCATCTCGAAATGTCCTAAAATGCGCATCTGAACATTTTCGTGCACAGGTGCCGTAGATGCGCACGAAAATATGTCCGGTGCCGTTTCGAGCGCCGAACTGCCTGAAGTGTTTTCCAGACCCTAGAAACTCCCCAAAACCGTTTTTAACAGAAAAGCATCTCGAAATGTCCTAAAACGCGCATCTGAACATTTTCGTGCACAGGTGCCGTAGATGCGCACGAAAATCCGTCCGGAGCAGTTTCGAGCGCCGAACTGCCTGAAGTGTTTTCCAGACCCTAGAAACTCCCCAAAACCGTTTTTAAACGAAAAGCATCTCGAAATGTCCTAAAACGCGCATCTGAAAATTTTCGTGCACAGGTGCCGTAGATGCGCACGAAAATCCGTCCGGAGCAGTTTCGAGCGCCGAACTGCCTGAAGTGTTTTCCAGACCCTAGAAACTCCCCAAAACCGTTTTTAACAGAAAAGCATCTCGAAATGTCCTAAAACGCGCATCTGAACATTTTCGTGCACAGGTGCCGTTGATGCGCACGAAAATCCGTCCGGAGCAGTTTCGAGCGCCGAACTGCCTGAAGTGTTTTCCAGACCCTAGAAACTCCCCAAAACCGTTTTTAAATAAAAAGCATCTCGAAATGTCCTAAAACGCGCATCTGAACATTTTCGTGCACAGGTGCCGTAGATGCGCACGAAAATCCGTCCGGAGCAGTTTCGAGCGCCGAACTGCCTGAAGTGTTTTCCAGACCCTAAAAACTCCCCAAAACCGTTTTTAACAGAAAAGCATCTCCAAATGTCCTAAAACGCGCATCTGAACATTTTCGTGCACAGGTGCCGTAGATGCGCACGAAAATCCGTCCGAAGCAGTTTCGAGCGCCGAACTGCCTGAAGTGTTTTCCAGACCCTAGAAACTCCCCAAATCCGTTTTTAACAGAAAAGCATCTCGAAATGTCCTAAAACGCGCATCTGAACATTTTCGTGCACAGGTGCCGTTGATGCGCACGAAAATCCGTCCGGAGCAGTTTCGAGCGCCGAACTGCCTGAAGTGTTTTCCAGACCCTAGAAACTCCCCAAAACCGTTTTTAACAGAAAAGCATCTCGAAATGTCCTAAAACGCGCAGCTGAACATTTTCGTGCACAGGTGCCGTTGATGCGCACGAAAATCCGTCCGGAGCAGTTTCGAGCGCCGAACTGCCTGAAGTGTTTTCCAGACCCTAGAAACTCCCCAAAACCGTTTTTAACAGAAAAGCATCTCGAAATGTCCTAAAACGCGCAGCTGAACATTTTCGTGCACAGGTGCCGTTGATGCGCACGAAAATCCGTCCGGAGCAGTTTCGAGCGCCGAACTGCCTGAAGTGTTTTCCAGACCCTAGAAACTCCCCAAAACCGTTTTTAACAGAAAAGCATCTCGAAATGTCCTAAAACGCGCATCTGAACATTTTCGTGCACAGGTGCCGTTGATGCGCACGAAAATCCGTCCGGAGCAGTTTCGAGCGCCGAACTGCCTGAAGTGTTTTCCAGACCCTAGAAACTCCCCAAAACCGTTTTTAAACGAAAAGCATCTCGAAATGTCCTAAAACGCGCATCTGAAAATTTTCGTGCACAGGTGCCGTAGATGCGCACGAAAATCCGTCCGGAGCAGTTTCGAGCGCCGAACTGCCTGAAGTGTTTTCCAGACCCTAGAAACTCCCCAAAACCGTTTTTAACAGAAAAGCATCTCGAAATGTCCTAAAACGCGCATCTGAACATTTTCGTGCACAGGTGCCGTTGATGCGCACGAAAATCCGTCCGGAGCAGTTTCGAGCGCCGAACTGCCTGAAGTGTTTTCCAGACCCTAGAAACTCCCCAAAACCGTTTTTAAATAAAAAGCATCTCGAAATGTCCTAAAACGCGCATCTGAACATTTTCGTGCACAGGTGCCGTAGATGCGCACGAAAATCCGTCCGGAGCAGTTTCGAGCGCCGAACTGCCTGAAGTGTTTTCCAGACCCTAAAAACTCCCCAAAACCGTTTTTAACAGAAAAGCATCTCCAAATGTCCTAAAACGCGCATCTGAACATTTTCGTGCACAGGTGCCGTAGATGCGCACGAAAATCCGTCCGAAGCAGTTTCGAGCGCCGAACTGCCTGAAGTGTTTTCCAGACCCTAGAAACTCCCCAAATCCGTTTTTAACAGAAAAGCATCTCGAAATGTCCTAAAACACGCATCTGAACATTTTCGTGCACAGGTGCCGTAGATGCGCACGAAAATCCGTCCGGAGCAGTTTCGAGCGCCGAACTGCCTGAAGTGTTTTCCAGACCCTAGAAACTCCCCAAAACCGTTTTTAAATAAAAAGCATCTCGAAATGTCCTAAAACGCGCATCTGAACATTTTCGTGCACAGGTGCCGTAGATGCGCACGAAAATCCGTCCGGAGCAGTTTCGAGCGCCGAACTGCCTGAAGTGTTTTCCAGACCCTAAAAACTCCCCAAAACCGTTTTTAACAGAAAAGCATCTCCAAATGTCCTAAAACGCGCATCTGAACATTTTCGTGCACAGGTGCCGTAGATGCGCACGAAAATCCGTCCGAAGCAGTTTCGAGCGCCGAACTGCCTGAAGTGTTGTCCAGACCCTAGAAACTCCCCAAATCCGTTTTTAACAGAAAAGCATCTCGAAATGTCCTAAAACACGCATCTGAACATTTTCGTGCACAGGTGCCGTTGATGCGCACGAAAATCCGTCCGGAGCAGTTTCGAGCGCCGAACTGCCTGAAGTGTTTTCCAGACCCTAGAAACTCCCCAAAACCGTTTTTAACAGAAAAGCATCTCGAAATGTCCTAAAACGCGCAGCTGAACATTTTCGTGCACAGGTGCCGTTGATGCGCACGAAAATCCGTCCGGAGCAGTTTCGAGCGCCGAACTGCCTGAAGTGTTTTCCAGACCCTAGAAACTCCCCAAAACCGTTTTTAACAGAAAAGCATCTCGAAATGTCCTAAAACGCGCATCTGAACATTTTCGTGCACAGGTGCCGTTGATGCGCACGAAAATCCGTCCGGAGCAGTTTCGAGCGCCGAACTGCCTGAAGTGTTTTCCAGACCCTAGAAACTCCCCAAAACCGTTTTTAAACGAAAAGCATCTCGAAATGTCCTAAAACGCGCATCTGAACATTTTCGTGCACAGGTGCCGTAGATGCGCACGAAAATCCGTCCGGAGCAGTTTCGAGCGCCGAACTGCCTGAAGTGTTTTCCAGACCCTAAAAACTCCCCAAAACCGTTTTTAACAGAAAAGCATCTCGAAATGTCCTAAAACGCGCATCTGAACATTTTCGTGCACAGGTGCCGTAGATGCGCACGAAAATCCGTCCGGAGCAGTTTCGAGCGCCGAACTGCCTGAAGTGTTTTCCAGACCCTAGAAACTCCCCAAAACCGTTTTTAACAGAAAAGCATCTCGAAATGTCCTAAAACGCGCATCTGAACATTTTCGTGCACAGGTGCCGTAGATGCGCACGAAAATCCGTCCGGAGCAGTTTCGAGCGCCGAACTGCCTGAAGTGTTTTCCAGACCCTAGAAACTCCCCAAAACCGTTTTTAAACGAAAAGCATCTCGAAATGTCCTAAAACGCGCATCTGAACATTTTCGTGCACAGGTGCCGTAGATGCGCACGAAAATCCGTCCGGAGCAGTTTCGAGCGCCGAACTGCCTGAAGTGTTTTCCAGACCCTAAAAACTCACCAAAACCGTTTTTAACAGAAAAGCATCTCGAAATGTCCTAAAACGCGCATCTGAACATTTTCGTGCACAGGTGCCGTAGATGCGCACGAAAATCCGTCCGGAGCAGTTTCGAGCGCCGAACTGCCTGAAGTGTTTTCCAGACCCTAGAAACTCCCCAAATCCGTTTTTAACAGAAAATCATCTCGAAATGTCCTAAAACGCGCATCTGAACATTTTCGTGCACAGGTGCCGTTGATGCGCACGAAAATCCGTCCGGAGCAGTTTCGAGCGCCGAACTGCCTGAAGTGTTTTCCAGACCCTAGAAACTCCCCAAAACCGTTTTTAACAGAAAAGCATCTCGAAATGTCCTAAAACGCGCATCTGAACATTTTCGTGCACAGGTGCCGTTGATGCGCACGAAAATCCGTCCGGAGCAGTTTCGAGCGCCGAACTGCCTGAAGTGTTTTCCAGACCCTAGAAACTCCCCAAAACCGTTTTTAACAGAAAAGCATCTCGAAATGTCCTAAAACGCGCATCTGAACATTTTCGTGCACAGGTGCCGTTGATGCGCACGAAAATCCGTCCGGAGCAGTTTCGAGCGCCGAACAGCCTGAAGTGTTTTCCAGACCCTAAAAACTCCCCAAAACCGTTTTTAACAGAAAAGCATCTCGAAATGTCCTAAAACGCGCATCTGAACATTTTCGTGCACAGGTGCCGTAGATGCGCACGAAAATCCGTCCGGAGCCGTTTCGAGCGCCGAACTGCCTGAAGTGTTTTCCAGACCCTAGAAACTCCCCAAAACCGTTTTTAACAGAAAAGCATCTCGAAATGTCCTAAAATGCGCATCTGAACATTTTCGTGCACAGGTGCCGTAGATGCGCACGAAAATATGTCCGGTGCCGTTTCGAGCGCCGAACTGCCTGAAGTGTTTTCCAGACCCTAGAAACTCCCCAAAACCGTTTTTAACAGAAAAGCATCTCGAAATGTCCTAAAACGCGCATCTGAACATTTTCGTGCACAGGTGCCGTAGATGCGCACGAAAATCCGTCCGGAGCAGTTTCGAGCGCCGAACTGCCTGAAGTGTTTTCCAGACCCTAGAAACTCCCCAAAACCGTTTTTAAACGAAAAGCATCTCGAAATGTCCTAAAACGCGCATCTGAAAATTTTCGTGCACAGGTGCCGTAGATGCGCACGAAAATCCGTCCGGAGCAGTTTCGAGCGCCGAACTGCCTGAAGTGTTTTCCAGACCCTAGAAACTCCCCAAAACCGTTTTTAACAGAAAAGCATCTCGAAATGTCCTAAAACGCGCATCTGAACATTTTCGTGCACAGGTGCCGTTGATGCGCACGAAAATCCGTCCGGAGCAGTTTCGAGCGCCGAACTGCCTGAAGTGTTTTCCAGACCCTAGAAACTCCCCAAAACCGTTTTTAAATAAAAAGCATCTCGAAATGTCCTAAAACGCGCATCTGAACATTTTCGTGCACAGGTGCCGTAGATGCGCACGAAAATCCGTCCGGAGCAGTTTCGAGCGCCGAACTGCCTGAAGTGTTTTCCAGACCCTAAAAACTCCCCAAAACCGTTTTTAACAGAAAAGCATCTCCAAATGTCCTAAAACGCGCATCTGAACATTTTCGTGCACAGGTGCCGTAGATGCGCACGAAAATCCGTCCGAAGCAGTTTCGAGCGCCGAACTGCCTGAAGTGTTTTCCAGACCCTAGAAACTCCCCAAATCCGTTTTTAACAGAAAAGCATCTCGAAATGTCCTAAAACGCGCATCTGAACATTTTCGTGCACAGGTGCCGTTGATGCGCACGAAAATCCGTCCGGAGCAGTTTCGAGCGCCGAACTGCCTGAAGTGTTTTCCAGACCCTAGAAACTCCCCAAAACCGTTTTTAACAGAAAAGCATCTCGAAATGTCCTAAAACGCGCAGCTGAACATTTTCGTGCACAGGTGCCGTTGATGCGCACGAAAATCCGTCCGGAGCAGTTTCGAGCGCCGAACTGCCTGAAGTGTTTTCCAGACCCTAGAAACTCCCCAAAACCGTTTTTAACAGAAAAGCATCTCGAAATGTCCTAAAACGCGCAGCTGAACATTTTCGTGCACAGGTGCCGTTGATGCGCACGAAAATCCGTCCGGAGCAGTTTCGAGCGCCGAACTGCCTGAAGTGTTTTCCAGACCCTAGAAACTCCCCAAAACCGTTTTTAACAGAAAAGCATCTCGAAATGTCCTAAAACGCGCATCTGAACATTTTCGTGCACAGGTGCCGTTGATGCGCACGAAAATCCGTCCGGAGCAGTTTCGAGCGCCGAACTGCCTGAAGTGTTTTCCAGACCCTAGAAACTCCCCAAAACCGTTTTTAAACGAAAAGCATCTCGAAATGTCCTAAAACGCGCATCTGAAAATTTTCGTGCACAGGTGCCGTAGATGCGCACGAAAATCCGTCCGGAGCAGTTTCGAGCGCCGAACTTGCTGAAGTGTTTTCCAGACCCTAGAAACTCCCCAAAACCGTTTTTAACAGAAAAGCATCTCGAAATGTCCTAAAACGCGCATCTGAACATTTTCGTGCACAGGTGCCGTTGATGCGCACGAAAATCCGTCCGGAGCAGTTTCGAGCGCCGAACAGCCTGAAGTGTTTTCCAGACCCTAAAAACTCCCCAAAACCGTTTTTAACAGAAAAGCATCTCGAAATGTCCTAAAACGCGCATCTGAACATTTTCGTGCACAGGTGCCGTAGATGCGCACGAAAATCCGTCCGGAGCCGTTTCGAGCGCCGAACTGCCTGAAGTGTTTTCCAGACCCTAGAAACTCCCCAAAACCGTTTTTAACAGAAAAGCATCTCGAAATGTCCTAAAATGCGCATCTGAACATTTTCGTGCACAGGTGCCGTAGATGCGCACGAAAATATGTCCGGTGCCGTTTCGAGCGCCGAACTGCCTGAAGTGTTTTCCAGACCCTAGAAACTCCCCAAAACCGTTTTTAACAGAAAAGCATCTCGAAATGTCCTAAAACGCGCATCTGAACATTTTCGTGCACAGGTGCCGTAGATGCGCACGAAAATCCGTCCGGAGCAGTTTCGAGTGCCGAACTGCCTGAAGTGTTTTCCAGACCCTAGAAACTCCCCAAAACCGTTTTTAAACGAAAAGCATCTCGAAATGTCCTAAAACGCGCATCTGAAAATTTTCGTGCACAGGTGCCGTAGATGCGCACGAAAATCCGTCCGGAGCAGTTTCGAGCGCCGAACTGCCTGAAGTGTTTTCCAGACCCTAGAAACTCCCCAAAACCGTTTTTAACAGAAAAGCATCTCGAAATGTCCTAAAACGCGCATCTGAACATTTTCGTGCACAGGTGCCGTTGATGCGCACGAAAATCCGTCCGGAGCAGTTTCGAGCGCCGAACTGCCTGAAGTGTTTTCCAGACCCTAGAAACTCCCCAAAACCGTTTTTAAATAAAAAGCATCTCGAAATGTCCTAAAACGCGCATCTGAACATTTTCGTGCACAGGTGCCGTAGATGCGCACGAAAATCCGTCCGGAGCAGTTTCGAGCGCCGAACTGCCTGAAGTGTTTTCCAGACCCTAAAAACTCCCCAAAACCGTTTTTAACAGAAAAGCATCTCCAAATGTCCTAAAACGCGCATCTGAACATTTTCGTGCACAGGTGCCGTAGATGCGCACGAAAATCCGTCCGAAGCAGTTTCGAGCGCCGAACTGCCTGAAGTGTTTTCCAGACCCTAGAAACTCCCCAAATCCGTTTTTAACAGAAAAGCATCTCGAAATGTCCTAAAACGCGCATCTGAACATTTTCGTGCACAGGTGCCGTTGATGCGCACGAAAATCCGTCCGGAGCAGTTTCGAGCGCCGAACTGCCTGAAGTGTTTTCCAGACCCTAGAAACTCCCCAAAACCGTTTTTAACAGAAAAGCATCTCTAAATGTCCTAAAACGCGCAGCTGAACATTTTCGTGCACAGGTGCCGTTGATGCGCACGAAAATCCGTCCGGAGCAGTTTCGAGCGCCGAACTGCCTGAAGTGTTTTCCAGACCCTAGAAACTCCCCAAAACCGTTTTTAACAGAAAAGCATCTCGAAATGTCCTAAAACGCGCATCTGAACATTTTCGTGCACAGGTGCCGTTGATGCGCACGAAAATCCGTCCGGAGCAGTTTCGAGCGCCGAACTGCCTGAAGTGTTTTCCAGACCCTAGAAACTCCCCAAAACCGTTTTTAAACGAAAAGCATCTCGAAATGTCCTAAAACGCGCATCTGAACATTTTCGTGCACAGGTGCCGTAGATGCGCACGAAAATCCGTCCGGAGCAGTTTCGAGCGCCGAACTGCCTGAAGTGTTTTCCAGACCCTAAAAACTCCCCAAAACCGTTTTTAACAGAAAAGCATCTCGAAATGTCCTAAAACGCGCATCTGAACATTTTCGTGCACAGGTGCCGTAGATGCGCACGAAAATCCGTCCGGAGCAGTTTCGAGCGCCGAACTGCCTGAAGTGTTTTCCAGACCCTAGAAACTCCCCAAATCCGTTTTTAACAGAAAATCATCTCGAAATGTCCTAAAACGCGCATCTGAACATTTTCGTGCACAGGTGCCGTTGATAAGCACGAAAATCCGTCCGGAGCAGTTTCGAGCGCCGAACTGCCTGAAGTGTTTTCCAGACCCTAGAAACTCCCCAAAACCGTTTTTAACAGAAAAGCATCTCGAAATGTCCTAAAACGCGCAGCTGAACATTTTCGTGCACAGGTGCCGTTGATGCGCACGAAAATCCGTCCGGAGCAGTTTCGAGCGCCGAACTGCCTGAAGTGTTTTCCAGACCCTAGAAACTCCCCAAAACCGTTTTTAACAGAAAAGCATCTCGAAATGTCCTAAAACGCGCAGCTGAACATTTTCGTGCACAGGTGCCGTTGATGCGCACGAAAATCCGTCCGGAGCAGTTTCGAGCGCCGAACTGCCTGAAGTGTTTTCCAGACCCTAGAAACTCCCCAAAACCGTTTTTAACAGAAAAGCATCTCGAAATGTCCTAAAACGCGCAGCTGAACATTTTCGTGCACAGGTGCCGTTGATGCGCACGAAAATCCGTCCGGAGCAGTTTCGAGCGCCGAACTGCCTGAAGTGTTTTCCAGACCCTAGAAACTCCCCAAAACCGTTTTTAACAGAAAAGCATCTCGAAATGTCCTAAAACGCGCAGCTGAACATTTTCGTGCACAGGTGCCGTTGATGCGCACGAAAATCCGTCCGGAGCAGATTCGAGCGCCGAACTGCCTGAAGTGTTTTCCAGACCCTAGAAACTCCCCAAAACCGTTTTTAACAGAAAAGCATCTCGAAATGTCCTAAAACGCGCATCTGAACATTTTCGTGCACAGGTGCCGTTGATGCGCACGAAAATCCGTCCGGAGCAGTTTCGAGCGCCGAACTGCCTGAAGTGTTTTCCAGACCCTAGAAACTCCCCAAAACCGTTTTTAAACGAAAAGCATCTCGAAATGTCCTAAAACGCGCATCTGAACATTTTCGTGCACAGGTGCCGTAGATGCGCACGAAAATCCGTCCGGAGCAGTTTCGAGCGCCGAACTGCCTGAAGTGTTTTCCAGACCCTAAAAACTCACCAAAACCGTTTTTAACAGAAAAGCATCTCGAAATGTCCTAAAACGCGCATCTGAACATTTTCGTGCACAGGTGCCGTAGATGCGCACGAAAATCCGTCCGGAGCAGTTTCGAGCGCCGAACTGCCTGAAGTGTTTTCCAGACCCTAGAAACTCCCCAAAACCGTTTTTAACAGAAAAGCATCTCGAAATGTCCTAAAACGCGCAGCTGAACATTTTCGTGCACAGGTGCCGTTGATGCGCACGAAAATCCGTCCGGAGCAGTTTCGAGCGCCGAACTGCCTGAAGTGTTTTCCAGACCCTAGAAACTCCCCAAAACCGTTTTTAACAGAAAAGCATCTCGAAATGTCCTAAAACGCGCAGCTGAACATTTTCGTGCACAGGTGCCGTTGATGCGCACGAAAATCCGTCCGGAGCAGTTTCGAGCGCCGAACTGCCTGAAGTGTTTTCCAGACCCTAGAAACTCCCCAAAACCGTTTTTAACAGAAAAGCATCTCGAAATGTCCTAAAACGCGCAGCTGAACATTTTCGTGCACAGGTGCCGTTGATGCGCACGAAAATCCGTCCGGAGCAGTTTCGAGCGCCGAACTGCCTGAAGTGTTTTCCAGACCCTAGAAACTCCCCAAAACCGTTTTTAACAGAAAAGCATCTCGAAATGTCCTAAAACGCGCATCTGAACATTTTCGTGCACAGGTGCCGTTGATGCGCACGAAAATCCGTCCGGAGCAGTTTCGAGCGCCGAACTGCCTGAAGTGTTTTCCAGACCCTAGAAACTCCCCAAAACCGTTTTTAAACGAAAAGCATCTCGAAATGTCCTAAAACGCGCATCTGAAAATTTTCGTGCACAGGTGCCGTAGATGCGCACGAAAATCCGTCCGGAGCAGTTTCGAGCGCCGAACTGCCTGAAGTGTTTTCCAGACCCTAGAAACTCCCCAAAACCGTTTTTAACAGAAAAGCATCTCGAAATGTCCTAAAACGCGCATCTGAACATTTTCGTGCACAGGTGCCGTTGATGCGCACGAAAATCCGTCCGGAGCAGTTTCGAGCGCCGAACTGCCTGAAGTGTTTTCCAGACCCTAGAAACTCCCCAAAACCGTTTTTAAATAAAAAGCATCTCGAAATGTCCTAAAACGCGCATCTGAACATTTTCGTGCACAGGTGCCGTAGATGCGCACGAAAATCCGTCCGGAGCAGTTTCGAGCGCCGAACTGCCTGAAGTGTTTTCCAGACCCTAAAAACTCCCCAAAACCGTTTTTAACAGAAAAGCATCTCCAAATGTCCTAAAACGCGCATCTGAACATTTTCGTGCACAGGTGCCGTAGATGCGCACGAAAATCCGTCCGGAGCAGTTTCGAGCGCCGAACTGCCTGAAGTGTTTTCCAGACCCTAGAAACTCCCCAAAACCGTTTTTAAATAAAAAGCATCTCGAAATGTCCTAAAACGCGCATCTGAACATTTTCGTGCACAGGTGCCGTAGATGCGCACGAAAATCCGTCCGGAGCAGTTTCGAGCGCCGAACTGCCTGAAGTGTTTTCCAGACCCTAAAAACTCCCCAAAACCGTTTTTAACAGAAAAGCATCTCCAAATGTCCTAAAACGCGCATCTGAACATTTTCGTGCACAGGTGCCGTAGATGCGCACGAAAATCCGTCCGAAGCAGTTTCGAGCGCCGAACTGCCTGAAGTGTTTTCCAGACCCTAGAAACTCCCCAAAACCGTTTTTAACAGAAAAGCATCTCGAAATGTCCTAAAACGCGCATCTGAACATTTTCGTGCACAGGTGCCGTTGATGCGCACGAAAATCCGTCCGGAGCAGTTTCGAGCGCCGAACTGCCTGAAGTGTTTTCCAGACCCTAGAAACTCCCCAAAACCGTTTTTAAACGAAAAGCATCTCGAAATGTCCTAAAACGCGCATCTGAACATTTTCGTGCACAGGTGCCGTAGATGCGCACGAAAATCCGTCCGGAGCAGTTTCGAGCGCCGAACTGCCTGAAGTGTTTTCCAGACCCTAAAAACTCACCAAAACCGTTTTTAACAGAAAAGCATCTCGAAATGTCCTAAAACGCGCATCTGAACATTTTCGTGCACAGGTGCCGTAGATGCGCACGAAAATCCGTCCGGAGCAGTTTCGAGCGCCGAACTGCCTGAAGTGTTTTCCAGACCCTAGAAACTCCCCAAAACCGTTTTTAACAGAAAAGCATCTCGAAATGTCCTAAAACGCGCAGCTGAACATTTTCGTGCACAGGTGCCGTTGATGCGCACGAAAATCCGTCCGGAGCAGTTTCGAGCGCCGAACTGCCTGAAGTGTTTTCCAGACCCTAGAAACTCCCCAAAACCGTTTTTAACAGAAAAGCATCTCGAAATGTCCTAAAACGCGCAGCTGAACATTTTCGTGCACAGGTGCCGTTGATGCGCACGAAAATCCGTCCGGAGCAGTTTCGAGCGCCGAACTGCCTGAAGTGTTTTCCAGACCCTAGAAACTCCCCAAAACCGTTTTTAACAGAAAAGCATCTCGAAATGTCCTAAAACGCGCAGCTGAACATTTTCGTGCACAGGTGCCGTTGATGCGCACGAAAATCCGTCCGGAGCAGTTTCGAGCGCCGAACTGCCTGAAGTGTTTTCCAGACCCTAGAAACTCCCCAAAACCGTTTTTAACAGAAAAGCATCTCGAAATGTCCTAAAACGCGCATCTGAACATTTTCGTGCACAGGTGCCGTTGATGCGCACGAAAATCCGTCCGGAGCAGTTTCGAGCGCCGAACTGCCTGAAGTGTTTTCCAGACCCTAGAAACTCCCCAAAACCGTTTTTAAACGAAAAGCATCTCGAAATGTCCTAAAACGCGCATCTGAAAATTTTCGTGCACAGGTGCCGTAGATGCGCACGAAAATCCGTCCGGAGCAGTTTCGAGCGCCGAACTGCCTGAAGTGTTTTCCAGACCCTAGAAACTCCCCAAAACCGTTTTTAACAGAAAAGCATCTCGAAATGTCCTAAAACGCGCATCTGAACATTTTCGTGCACAGGTGCCGTTGATGCGCACGAAAATCCGTCCGGAGCAGTTTCGAGCGCCGAACTGCCTGAAGTGTTTTCCAGACCCTAGAAACTCCCCAAAACCGTTTTTAAATAAAAAGCATCTCGAAATGTCCTAAAACGCGCATCTGAACATTTTCGTGCACAGGTGCCGTAGATGCGCACGAAAATCCGTCCGGAGCAGTTTCGAGCGCCGAACTGCCTGAAGTGTTTTCCAGACCCTAAAAACTCCCCAAAACCGTTTTTAACAGAAAAGCATCTCCAAATGTCCTAAAACGCGCATCTGAACATTTTCGTGCACAGGTGCCGTAGATGCGCACGAAAATCCGTCCGAAGCAGTTTCGAGCGCCGAACTGCCTGAAGTGTTTTCCAGACCCTAGAAACTCCCCAAATCCGTTTTTAACAGAAAAGCATCTCGAAATGTCCTAAAACACGCATCTGAACATTTTCGTGCACAGGTGCCGTAGATGCGCACGAAAATCCGTCCGGAGCAGTTTCGAGCGCCGAACTGCCTGAAGTGTTTTCCAGACCCTAGAAACTCCCCAAAACCGTTTTTAAATAAAAAGCATCTCGAAATGTCCTAAAACGCGCATCTGAACATTTTCGTGCACAGGTGCCGTAGATGCGCACGAAAATCCGTCCGGAGCAGTTTCGAGCGCCGAACTGCCTGAAGTGTTTTCCAGACCCTAAAAACTCCCCAAAACCGTTTTTAACAGAAAAGCATCTCCAAATGTCCTAAAACGCGCATCTGAACATTTTCGTGCACAGGTGCCGTAGATGCGCACGAAAATCCGTCCGAAGCAGTTTCGAGCGCCGAACTGCCTGAAGTGTTTTCCAGACCCTAGAAACTCCCCAAAACCGTTTTTAACAGAAAAGCATCTCGAAATGTCCTAAAACGCGCAGCTGAACATTTTCGTGCACAGGTGCCGTTGATGCGCACGAAAATCCGTCCGGAGCAGTTTCGAGCGCCGAACTGCCTGAAGTGTTTTCCAGACCCTAGAAACTCCCCAAAACCGTTTTTAACAGAAAAGCATCTCGAAATGTCCTAAAACGCGCAGCTGAACATTTTCGTGCACAGGTGCCGTTGATGCGCACGAAAATCCGTCCGGAGCAGTTTCGAGCGCCGAACTGCCTGAAGTGTTTTCCAGACCCTAGAAACTCCCCAAAACCGTTTTTAACAGAAAAGCATCTCGAAATGTCCTAAAACGCGCATCTGAACATTTTCGTGCACAGGTGCCGTTGATGCGCACGAAAATCCGTCCGGAGCAGTTTCGAGCGCCGAACTGCCTGAAGTGTTTTCCAGACCCTAGAAACTCCCCAAAACCGTTTTTAAACGAAAAGCATCTCGAAATGTCCTAAAACGCGCATCTGAAAATTTTCGTGCACAGGTGCCGTAGATGCGCACGAAAATCCGTCCGGAGCAGTTTCGAGCGCCGAACTGCCTGAAGTGTTTTCCAGACCCTAGAAACTCCCCAAAACCGTTTTTAACAGAAAAGCATCTCGAAATGTCCTAAAACGCGCATCTGAACATTTTCGTGCACAGGTGCCGTTGATGCGCACGAAAATCCGTCCGGAGCAGTTTCGAGCGCCGAACTGCCTGAAGTGTTTTCCAGACCCTAGAAACTCCCCAAAACCGTTTTTAAATAAAAAGCATCTCGAAATGTCCTAAAACGCGCATCTGAACATTTTCGTGCACAGGTGCCGTAGATGCGCACGAAAATCCGTCCGGAGCAGTTTCGAGCGCCGAACTGCCTGAAGTGTTTTCCAGACCCTAAAAACTCCCCAAAACCGTTTTTAACAGAAAAGCATCTCCAAATGTCCTAAAACGCGCATCTGAACATTTTCGTGCACAGGTGCCGTAGATGCGCACGAAAATCCGTCCGAAGCAGTTTCGAGCGCCGAACTGCCTGAAGTGTTTTCCAGACCCTAGAAACTCCCCAAATCCGTTTTTAACAGAAAAGCATCTCGAAATGTCCTAAAACACGCATCTGAACATTTTCGTGCACAGGTGCCGTAGATGCGCACGAAAATCCGTCCGGAGCAGTTTCGAGCGCCGAACTGCCTGAAGTGTTTTCCAGACCCTAGAAACTCCCCAAAACCGTTTTTAAATAAAAAGCATCTCGAAATGTCCTAAAACGCGCATCTGAACATTTTCGTGCACAGGTGCCGTTGATGCGCACGAAAATCCGTCCGGAGCAGTTTCGAGCGCCGAACTGCCTGAAGTGTTTTCCAGACCCTAGAAACTCCCCAAAACCGTTTTTAAACGAAAAGCATCTCGAAATGTCCTAAAACGCGCATCTGAAAATTTTCGTGCACAGGTGCCGTAGATGCGCACGAAAATCCGTCCGGAGCAGTTTCGAGCGCCGAACTGCCTGAAGTGTTTTCCAGACCCTAGAAACTCCCCAAAACCGTTTTTAACAGAAAAGCATCTCGAAATGTCCTAAAACGCGCATCTGAACATTTTCGTGCACAGGTGCCGTTGATGCGCACGAAAATCCGTCCGGAGCAGTTTCGAGCGCCGAACTGCCTGAAGTGTTTTCCAGACCCTAGAAACTCCCCAAAACCGTTTTTAACAGAAAAGCATCTCGAAATGTCCTAAAACGCGCATCTGAACATTTTCGTGCACAGGTGCCGTTGATGCGCACGAAAATCCGTCCGGAGCAGTTTCGAGCGCCGAACTGCCTGAAGTGTTTTCCAGACCCTAGAAACTCCCCAAAACCGTTTTTAAACGAAAAGCATCTCGAAATGTCCTAAAACGCGCATCTGAACATTTTCGTGCACAGGTGCCGTAGATGCGCACGAAAATCCGTCCGGAGCAGTTTCGAGCGCCGAACTGCCTGAAGTGTTTTCCAGACCCTAAAAACTCCCCAAAACCGTTTTTAACAGAAAAGCATCTCGAAATGTCCTAAAACGCGCATCTGAACATTTTCGTGCACAGGTGCCGTAGATGCGCACGAAAATCCGTCCGGAGCAGTTTCGAGCGCCGAACTGCCTGAAGTGTTTTCCAGACCCTAGAAACTCCCCAAAACCGTTTTTAACAGAAAAGCATCTCGAAATGTCCTAAAACGCGCATCTGAACATTTTCGTGCACAGGTGCCGTTGATGCGCACGAAAATCCGTCCGGAGCAGTTTCGAGCGCCGAACTGCCTGAAGTGTTTTCCAGACCCTAGAAACTCCCCAAAACCGTTTTTAACAGAAAAGCATCTCGAAATGTCCTAAAACGCGCAGCTGAACATTTTCGTGCACAGGTGCCGTTGATGCGCACGAAAATCCGTCCGGAGCAGTTTCGAGCGCCGAACTGCCTGAAGTGTTTTCCAGACCCTAGAAACTCCCCAAAACCGTTTTTAACAGAAAAGCATCTCGAAATGTCCTAAAACGCGCATCTGAACATTTTCGTGCACAGGTGCCGTTGATGCGCACGAAAATCCGTCCGGAGCAGTTTCGAGCGCCGAACTGCCTGAAGTGTTTTCCAGACCCTAGAAACTCCCCAAAACCGTTTTTAAACGAAAAGCATCTCGAAATGTCCTAAAACGCGCATCTGAACATTTTCGTGCACAGGTGCCGTAGATGCGCACGAAAATCCGTCCGGAGCAGTTTCGAGCGCCGAACTGCCTGAAGTGTTTTCCAGACCCTAAAAACTCCCCAAAACCGTTTTTAACAGAAAAGCATCTCGAAATGTCCTAAAACGCGCATCTGAACATTTTCGTGCACAGGTGCCGTAGATGCGCACGAAAATCCGTCCGGAGCAGTTTCGAGCGCCGAACTGCCTGAAGTGTTTTCCAGACCCTAGAAACTCCCCAAATCCGTTTTTAACAGAAAATCATCTCGAAATGTCCTAAAACGCGCATCTGAACATTTTCGTGCACAGGTGCCGTTGATAAGCACGAAAATCCGTCCGGAGCAGTTTCGAGCGCCGAACTGCCTGAAGTGTTTTCCAGACCCTAGAAACTCCCCAAAACCGTTTTTAACAGAAAAGCATCTCGAAATGTCCTAAAACGCGCAGCTGAACATTTTCGTGCACAGGTGCCGTTGATGCGCACGAAAATCCGTCCGGAGCAGTTTCGAGCGCCGAACTGCCTGAAGTGTTTTCCAGACCCTAGAAACTCCCCAAAACCGTTTTTAACAGAAAAGCATCTCGAAATGTCCTAAAACGCGCAGCTGAACATTTTCGTGCACAGGTGCCGTTGATGCGCACGAAAATCCGTCCGGAGCAGTTTCGAGCGCCGAACTGCCTGAAGTGTTTTCCAGACCCTAGAAACTCCCCAAAACCGTTTTTAACAGAAAAGCATCTCGAAATGTCCTAAAACGCGCAGCTGAACATTTTCGTGCACAGGTGCCGTTGATGCGCACGAAAATCCGTCCGGAGCAGTTTCGAGCGCCGAACTGCCTGAAGTGTTTTCCAGACCCTAGAAACTCCCCAAAACCGTTTTTAACAGAAAAGCATCTCGAAATGTCCTAAAACGCGCAGCTGAACATTTTCGTGCACAGGTGCCGTTGATGCGCACGAAAATCCGTCCGGAGCAGATTCGAGCGCCGAACTGCCTGAAGTGTTTTCCAGACCCTAGAAACTCCCCTAAACCGTTTTTAACAGAAAAGCATCTCGAAATGTCCTAAAACGCGCATCTGAACATTTTCGTGCACAGGTGCCGTTGATGCGCACGAAAATCCGTCCGGAGCAGTTTCGAGCGCCGAACTGCCTGAAGTGTTTTCCAGACCCTAGAAACTCCCCAAAACCGTTTTTAAACGAAAAGCATCTCGAAATGTCCTAAAACGCGCATCTGAACATTTTCGTGCACAGGTGCCGTAGATGCGCACGAAAATCCGTCCGGAGCAGTTTCGAGCGCCGAACTGCCTGAAGTGTTTTCCAGACCCTAAAAACTCACCAAAACCGTTTTTAACAGAAAAGCATCTCGAAATGTCCTAAAACGCGCATCTGAACATTTTCGTGCACAGGTGCCGTAGATGCGCACGAAAATCCGTCCGGAGCAGTTTCGAGCGCCGAACTGCCTGAAGTGTTTTCCAGACCCTAGAAACTCCCCAAAACCGTTTTTAACAGAAAAGCATCTCGAAATGTCCTAAAACGCGCAGCTGAACATTTTCGTGCACAGGTGCCGTTGATGCGCACGAAAATCCGTCCGGAGCAGTTTCGAGCGCCGAACTGCCTGAAGTGTTTTCCAGACCCTAGAAACTCCCCAAAACCATTTTTAACAGAAAAGCATCTCGAAATGTCCTAAAACGCGCAGCTGAACATTTTCGTGCACAGGTGCCGTTGATGCGCACGAAAATCCGTCCGGAGCAGTTTCGAGCGCCGAACTGCCTGAAGTGTTTTCCAGACCCTAGAAACTCCCCAAAACCGTTTTTAACAGAAAAGCATCTCGAAATGTCCTAAAACGCGCAGCTGAACATTTTCGTGCACAGGTGCCGTTGATGCGCACGAAAATCCGTCCGGAGCAGTTTCGAGCGCCGAACTGCCTGAAGTGTTTTCCAGACCCTAGAAACTCCCCAAAACCGTTTTTAACAGAAAAGCATCTCGAAATGTCCTAAAACGCGCATCTGAACATTTTCGTGCACAGGTGCCGTTGATGCGCACGAAAATCCGTCCGGAGCAGTTTCGAGCGCCGAACTGCCTGAAGTGTTTTCCAGACCCTAGAAACTCCCCAAAACCGTTTTTAAACGAAAAGCATCTCGAAATGTCCTAAAACGCGCATCTGAAAATTTTCGTGCACAGGTGCCGTAGATGCGCACGAAAATCCGTCCGGAGCAGTTTCGAGCGCCGAACTGCCTGAAGTGTTTTCCAGACCCTAGAAACTCCCCAAAACCGTTTTTAACAGAAAAGCATCTCGAAATGTCCTAAAACGCGCATCTGAACATTTTCGTGCACAGGTGCCGTTGATGCGCACGAAAATCCGTCCGGAGCAGTTTCGAGCGCCGAACTGCCTGAAGTGTTTTCCAGACCCTAGAAACTCCCCAAAACCGTTTTTAAATAAAAAGCATCTCGAAATGTCCTAAAACGCGCATCTGAACATTTTCGTGCACAGGTGCCGTAGATGCGCACGAAAATCCGTCCGGAGCAGTTTCGAGCGCCGAACTGCCTGAAGTGTTTTCCAGACCCTAAAAACTCCCCAAAACCGTTTTTAACAGAAAAGCATCTCCAAATGTCCTAAAACGCGCATCTGAACATTTTCGTGCACAGGTGCCGTAGATGCGCACGAAAATCCGTCCGGAGCAGTTTCGAGCGCCGAACTGCCTGAAGTGTTTTCCAGACCCTAGAAACTCCCCAAAACCGTTTTTAAATAAAAAGCATCTCGAAATGTCCTAAAACGCGCATCTGAACATTTTCGTGCACAGGTGCCGTAGATGCGCACGAAAATCCGTCCGGAGCAGTTTCGAGCGCCGAACTGCCTGAAGTGTTTTCCAGACCCTAAAAACTCCCCAAAACCGTTTTTAACAGAAAAGCATCTCCAAATGTCCTAAAACGCGCATCTGAACATTTTCGTGCACAGGTGCCGTAGATGCGCACGAAAATCCGTCCGAAGCAGTTTCGAGCGCCGAACTGCCTGAAGTGTTTTCCAGACCCTAGAAACTCCCCAAAACCGTTTTTAACAGAAAAGCATCTCGAAATGTCCTAAAACGCGCATCTGAACATTTTCGTGCACAGGTGCCGTTGATGCGCACGAAAATCCGTCCGGAGCAGTTTCGAGCGCCGAACTGCCTGAAGTGTTTTCCAGACCCTAGAAACTCCCCAAAACCGTTTTTAAACGAAAAGCATCTCGAAATGTCCTAAAACGCGCATCTGAACATTTTCGTGCACAGGTGCCGTAGATGCGCACGAAAATCCGTCCGGAGCAGTTTCGAGCGCCGAACTGCCTGAAGTGTTTTCCAGACCCTAAAAACTCACCAAAACCGTTTTTAACAGAAAAGCATCTCGAAATGTCCTAAAACGCGCATCTGAACATTTTCGTGCACAGGTGCCGTAGATGCGCACGAAAATCCGTCCGGAGCAGTTTCGAGCGCCGAACTGCCTGAAGTGTTTTCCAGACCCTAGAAACTCCCCAAAACCGTTTTTAACAGAAAAGCATCTCGAAATGTCCTAAAACGCGCAGCTGAACATTTTCGTGCACAGGTGCCGTTGATGCGCACGAAAATCCGTCCGGAGCAGTTTCGAGCGCCGAACTGCCTGAAGTGTTTTCCAGACCCTAGAAACTCCCCAAAACCGTTTTTAACAGAAAAGCATCTCGAAATGTCCTAAAACGCGCAGCTGAACATTTTCGTGCACAGGTGCCGTTGATGCGCACGAAAATCCGTCCGGAGCAGTTTCGAGCGCCGAACTGCCTGAAGTGTTTTCCAGACCCTAGAAACTCCCCAAAACCGTTTTTAACAGAAAAGCATCTCGAAATGTCCTAAAACGCGCAGCTGAACATTTTCGTGCACAGGTGCCGTTGATGCGCACGAAAATCCGTCCGGAGCAGTTTCGAGCGCCGAACTGCCTGAAGTGTTTTCCAGACCCTAGAAACTCCCCAAAACCGTTTTTAACAGAAAAGCATCTCGAAATGTCCTAAAACGCGCATCTGAACATTTTCGTGCACAGGTGCCGTTGATGCGCACGAAAATCCGTCCGGAGCAGTTTCGAGCGCCGAACTGCCTGAAGTGTTTTCCAGACCCTAGAAACTCCCCAAAACCGTTTTTAAACGAAAAGCATCTCGAAATGTCCTAAAACGCGCATCTGAAAATTTTCGTGCACAGGTGCCGTAGATGCGCACGAAAATCCGTCCGGAGCAGTTTCGAGCGCCGAACTGCCTGAAGTGTTTTCCAGACCCTAGAAACTCCCCAAAACCGTTTTTAACAGAAAAGCATCTCGAAATGTCCTAAAACGCGCATCTGAACATTTTCGTGCACAGGTGCCGTTGATGCGCACGAAAATCCGTCCGGAGCAGTTTCGAGCGCCGAACTGCCTGAAGTGTTTTCCAGACCCTAGAAACTCCCCAAAACCGTTTTTAAATAAAAAGCATCTCGAAATGTCCTAAAACGCGCATCTGAACATTTTCGTGCACAGGTGCCGTAGATGCGCACGAAAATCCGTCCGGAGCAGTTTCGAGCGCCGAACTGCCTGAAGTGTTTTCCAGACCCTAAAAACTCCCCAAAACCGTTTTTAACAGAAAAGCATCTCCAAATGTCCTAAAACGCGCATCTGAACATTTTCGTGCACAGGTGCCGTAGATGCGCACGAAAATCCGTCCGAAGCAGTTTCGAGCGCCGAACTGCCTGAAGTGTTTTCCAGACCCTAGAAACTCCCCAAATCCGTTTTTAACAGAAAAGCATCTCGAAATGTCCTAAAACACGCATCTGAACATTTTCGTGCACAGGTGCCGTAGATGCGCACGAAAATCCGTCCGGAGCAGTTTCGAGCGCCGAACTGCCTGAAGTGTTTTCCAGACCCTAAAAACTCCCCAAAACCGTTTTTAACAGAAAAGCATCTCGAAATGTCCTAAAACGCGCATCTGAACATTTTCGTGCACAGGTGCCGTTGATGCGCACGAAAATCCGTCCGGAGCAGTTTCGAGCGCCGAACTGCCTGAAGTGTTTTCCAGACCCTAGAAACTCCCCAAAACCGTTTTTAAACGAAAAGCATCTCGAAATGTCCTAAAACGCGCATCTGAACATTTTCGTGCACAGGTGCCGTAGATGCGCACGAAAATCCGTCCGGAGCAGTTTCGAGCGCCGAACTGCCTGAAGTGTTTTCCAGACCCTAAAAACTCACCAAAACCGTTTTTAACAGAAAAGCATCTCGAAATGTCCTAAAACGCGCATCTGAACATTTTCGTGCACAGGTGCCGTAGATGCGCACGAAAATCCGTCCGGAGCAGTTTCGAGCGCCGAACTGCCTGAAGTGTTTTCCAGACCCTAGAAACTCCCCAAAACCGTTTTTAACAGAAAAGCATCTCGAAATGTCCTAAAACGCGCAGCTGAACATTTTCGTGCACAGGTGCCGTTGATGCGCACGAAAATCCGTCCGGAGCAGTTTCGAGCGCCGAACTGCCTGAAGTGTTTTCCAGACCCTAGAAACTCCCCAAAACCGTTTTTAACAGAAAAGCATCTCGAAATGTCCTAAAACGCGCAGCTGAACATTTTCGTGCACAGGTGCCGTTGATGCGCACGAAAATCCGTCCGGAGCAGTTTCGAGCGCCGAACTGCCTGAAGTGTTTTCCAGACCCTAGAAACTCCCCAAAACCGTTTTTAACAGAAAAGCATCTCGAAATGTCCTAAAACGCGCAGCTGAACATTTTCGTGCACAGGTGCCGTTGATGCGCACGAAAATCCGTCCGGAGCAGTTTCGAGCGCCGAACTGCCTGAAGTGTTTTCCAGACCCTAGAAACTCCCCAAAACCGTTTTTAAACGAAAAGCATCTCGAAATGTCCTAAAACGCGCATCTGAAAATTTTCGTGCACAGGTGCCGTAGATGCGCACGAAAATCCGTCCGGAGCAGTTTCGAGCGCCGAACTGCCTGAAGTGTTTTCCAGACCCTAGAAACTCCCCAAAACCGTTTTTAACAGAAAAGCATCTCGAAATGTCCTAAAACGCGCATCTGAACATTTTCGTGCACAGGTGCCGTTGATGCGCACGAAAATCCGTCCGGAGCAGTTTCGAGCGCCGAACTGCCTGAAGTGTTTTCCAGACCCTAGAAACTCCCCAAAACCGTTTTTAAATAAAAAGCATCTCGAAATGTCCTAAAACGCGCATCTGAACATTTTCGTGCACAGGTGCCGTAGATGCGCACGAAAATCCGTCCGGAGCAGTTTCGAGCGCCGAACTGCCTGAAGTGTTTTCCAGACCCTAAAAACTCCCCAAAACCGTTTTTAACAGAAAAGCATCTCCAAATGTCCTAAAACGCGCATCTGAACATTTTCGTGCACAGGTGCCGTAGATGCGCACGAAAATCCGTCCGGAGCAGTTTCGAGCGCCGAACTGCCTGAAGTGTTTTCCAGACCCTAGAAACTCCCCAAAACCGTTTTTAAATAAAAAGCATCTCGAAATGTCCTAAAACGCGCATCTGAACATTTTCGTGCACAGGTGCCGTAGATGCGCACGAAAATCCGTCCGGAGCAGTTTCGAGCGCCGAACTGCCTGAAGTGTTTTCCAGACCCTAAAAACTCCCCAAAACCGTTTTTAACAGAAAAGCATCTCCAAATGTCCTAAAACGCGCATCTGAACATTTTCGTGCACAGGTGCCGTAGATGCGCACGAAAATCCGTCCGAAGCAGTTTCGAGCGCCGAACTGCCTGAAGTGTTTTCCAGACCCTAGAAACTCCCCAAAACCGTTTTTAACAGAAAAGCATCTCGAAATGTCCTAAAACGCGCATCTGAACATTTTCGTGCACAGGTGCCGTTGATGCGCACGAAAATCCGTCCGGAGCAGTTTCGAGCGCCGAACTGCCTGAAGTGTTTTCCAGACCCTAGAAACTCCCCAAAACCGTTTTTAAACGAAAAGCATCTCGAAATGTCCTAAAACGCGCATCTGAACATTTTCGTGCACAGGTGCCGTAGATGCGCACGAAAATCCGTCCGGAGCAGTTTCGAGCGCCGAACTGCCTGAAGTGTTTTCCAGACCCTAAAAACTCACCAAAACCGTTTTTAACAGAAAAGCATCTCGAAATGTCCTAAAACGCGCATCTGAACATTTTCGTGCACAGGTGCCGTAGATGCGCACGAAAATCCGTCCGGAGCAGTTTCGAGCGCCGAACTGCCTGAAGTGTTTTCCAGACCCTAGAAACTCCCCAAAACCGTTTTTAACAGAAAAGCATCTCGAAATGTCCTAAAACGCGCAGCTGAACATTTTCGTGCACAGGTGCCGTTGATGCGCACGAAAATCCGTCCGGAGCAGTTTCGAGCGCCGAACTGCCTGAAGTGTTTTCCAGACCCTAGAAACTCCCCAAAACCGTTTTTAACAGAAAAGCATCTCGAAATGTCCTAAAACGCGCAGCTGAACATTTTCGTGCACAGGTGCCGTTGATGCGCACGAAAATCCGTCCGGAGCAGTTTCGAGCGCCGAACTGCCTGAAGTGTTTTCCAGACCCTAGAAACTCCCCAAAACCGTTTTTAACAGAAAAGCATCTCGAAATGTCCTAAAACGCGCAGCTGAACATTTTCGTGCACAGGTGCCGTTGATGCGCACGAAAATCCGTCCGGAGCAGTTTCGAGCGCCGAACTGCCTGAAGTGTTTTCCAGACCCTAGAAACTCCCCAAAACCGTTTTTAACAGAAAAGCATCTCGAAATGTCCTAAAACGCGCATCTGAACATTTTCGTGCACAGGTGCCGTTGATGCGCACGAAAATCCGTCCGGAGCAGTTTCGAGCGCCGAACTGCCTGAAGTGTTTTCCAGACCCTAGAAACTCCCCAAAACCGTTTTTAAACGAAAAGCATCTCGAAATGTCCTAAAACGCGCATCTGAAAATTTTCGTGCACAGGTGCCGTAGATGCGCACGAAAATCCGTCCGGAGCAGTTTCGAGCGCCGAACTGCCTGAAGTGTTTTCCAGACCCTAGAAACTCCCCAAAACCGTTTTTAACAGAAAAGCATCTCGAAATGTCCTAAAACGCGCATCTGAACATTTTCGTGCACAGGTGCCGTTGATGCGCACGAAAATCCGTCCGGAGCAGTTTCGAGCGCCGAACTGCCTGAAGTGTTTTCCAGACCCTAGAAACTCCCCAAAACCGTTTTTAAATAAAAAGCATCTCGAAATGTCCTAAAACGCGCATCTGAACATTTTCGTGCACAGGTGCCGTAGATGCGCACGAAAATCCGTCCGGAGCAGTTTCGAGCGCCGAACTGCCTGAAGTGTTTTCCAGACCCTAAAAACTCCCCAAAACCGTTTTTAACAGAAAAGCATCTCCAAATGTCCTAAAACGCGCATCTGAACATTTTCGTGCACAGGTGCCGTAGATGCGCACGAAAATCCGTCCGAAGCAGTTTCGAGCGCCGAACTGCCTGAAGTGTTTTCCAGACCCTAGAAACTCCCCAAATCCGTTTTTAACAGAAAAGCATCTCGAAATGTCCTAAAACACGCATCTGAACATTTTCGTGCACAGGTGCCGTAGATGCGCACGAAAATCCGTCCGGAGCAGTTTCGAGCGCCGAACTGCCTGAAGTGTTTTCCAGACCCTAGAAACTCCCCAAAACCGTTTTTAAATAAAAAGCATCTCGAAATGTCCTAAAACGCGCATCTGAACATTTTCGTGCACAGGTGCCGTAGATGCGCACGAAAATCCGTCCGGAGCAGTTTCGAGCGCCGAACTGCCTGAAGTGTTTTCCAGACCCTAAAAACTCCCCAAAACCGTTTTTAACAGAAAAGCATCTCCAAATGTCCTAAAACGCGCATCTGAACATTTTCGTGCACAGGTGCCGTAGATGCGCACGAAAATCCGTCCGAAGCAGTTTCGAGCGCCGAACTGCCTGAAGTGTTTTCCAGACCCTAGAAACTCCCCAAAACCGTTTTTAACAGAAAAGCATCTCGAAATGTCCTAAAACGCGCAGCTGAACATTTTCGTGCACAGGTGCCGTTGATGCGCACGAAAATCCGTCCGGAGCAGTTTCGAGCGCCGAACTGCCTGAAGTGTTTTCCAGACCCTAAAAACTCCCCAAAACCGTTTTTAACAGAAAAGCATCTCGAAATGTCCTAAAACGCGCAGCTGAACATTTTCGTGCACAGGTGCCGTTGATGCGCACGAAAATCCGTCCGGAGCAGTTTCGAGCGCCGAACTGCCTGAAGTGTTTTCCAGACCCTAGAAACTCCCCAAAACCGTTTTTAACAGAAAAGCATCTCGAAATGTCCTAAAACGCGCATCTGAACATTTTCGTGCACAGGTGCCGTTGATGCGCACGAAAATCCGTCCGGTGCAGTTTCGAGCGCCGAACTGCCTGAAGTGTTTTCCAGACCCTAGAAACTCCCCAAAACCGTTTTTAAACGAAAAGCATCTCGAAATGTCCTAAAACGCGCATCTGAAAATTTTCGTGCACAGGTGCCGTAGATGCGCACGAAAATCCGTCCGGAGCAGTTTCGAGCGCCGAACTGCCTGAAGTGTTTTCCAGACCCTAGAAACTCCCCAAATCCGTTTTTAACAGAAAAGCATCTCGAAATGTCCTAAAACACGCATCTGAACATTTTCGTGCACAGGTGCCGTAGATGCGCACGAAAATCCGTCCGGAGCAGTTTCGAGCGCCGAACTGCCTGAAGTGTTTTCCAGACCCTAGAAACTCCCCAAAACCGTTTTTAAATAAAAAGCATCTCGAAATGTCCTAAAACGCGCATCTGAACATTTTCGTGCACAGGTGCCGTAGATGCGCACGAAAATCCGTCCGGAGCAGTTTCGAGCGCCGAACTGCCTGAAGTGTTTTCCAGACCCTAAAAACTCCCCAAAACCGTTTTTAACAGAAAAGCATCTCCAAATGTCCTAAAACGCGCATCTGAACATTTTCGTGCACAGGTGCCGTAGATGCGCACGAAAATCCGTCCGAAGCAGTTTCGAGCGCCGAACTGCCTGAAGTGTTGTCCAGACCCTAGAAACTCCCCAAATCCGTTTTTAACAGAAAAGCATCTCGAAATGTCCTAAAACACGCATCTGAACATTTTCGTGCACAGGTGCCGTTGATGCGCACGAAAATCCGTCCGGAGCAGTTTCGAGCGCCGAACTGCCTGAAGTGTTTTCCAGACCCTAGAAACTCCCCAAAACCGTTTTTAACAGAAAAGCATCTCGAAATGTCCTAAAACGCGCAGCTGAACATTTTCGTGCACAGGTGCCGTTGATGCGCACGAAAATCCGTCCGGAGCAGTTTCGAGCGCCGAACTGCCTGAAGTGTTTTCCAGACCCTAGAAACTCCCCAAAACCGTTTTTAACAGAAAAGCATCTCGAAATGTCCTAAAACGCGCAGCTGAACATTTTCGTGCACAGGTGCCGTTGATGCGCACGAAAATCCGTCCGGAGCAGTTTCGAGCGCCGAACTGCCTGAAGTGTTTTCCAGACCCTAGAAACTCCCCAAAACCGTTTTTAAACGAAAAGCATCTCGAAATGTCCTAAAACGCGCATCTGAACATTTTCGTGCACAGGTGCCGTAGATGCGCACGAAAATCCGTCCGGAGCAGTTTCGAGCGCCGAACTGCCTGAAGTGTTTTCCAGACCCTAAAAACTCCCCAAAACCGTTTTTAACAGAAAAGCATCTCGAAATGTCCTAAAACGCGCATCTGAACATTTTCGTGCACAGGTGCCGTAGATGCGCACGAAAATCCGTCCGGAGCAGTTTCGAGCGCCGAACTGCCTGAAGTGTTTTCCAGACCCTAGAAACTCCCCAAAACCGTTTTTAACAGAAAAGCATCTCGAAATGTCCTAAAACGCGCATCTGAACATTTTCGTGCACAGGTGCCGTTGATGCGCACGAAAATCCGTCCGGAGCAGTTTCGAGCGCCGAACTGCCTGAAGTGTTTTCCAGACCCTAGAAACTCCCCAAAACCGTTTTTAAACGAAAAGCATCTCGAAATGTCCTAAAACGCGCATCTGAACATTTTCGTGCACAGGTGCCGTAGATGCGCACGAAAATCCGTCCGGAGCAGTTTCGAGCGCCGAACTGCCTGAAGTGTTTTCCAGACCCTAAAAACTCACCAAAACCGTTTTTAACAGAAAAGCATCTCGAAATGTCCTAAAACGCGCATCTGAACATTTTCGTGCACAGGTGCCGTAGATGCGCACGAAAATCCGTCCGGAGCAGTTTCGAGCGCCGAACTGCCTGAAGTGTTTTCCAGACCCTAGAAACTCCCCAAATCCGTTTTTAACAGAAAATCATCTCGAAATGTCCTAAAACGCGCATCTGAACATTTTCGTGCACAGGTGCCGTTGATGCGCACGAAAATCCGTCCGGAGCAGTTTCGAGCGCCGAACTGCCTGAAGTGTTTTCCAGACCCTAGAAACTCCCCAAAACCGTTTTTAACAGAAAAGCATCTCGAAATGTCCTAAAACGCGCAGCTGAACATTTTCGTGCACAGGTGCCGTTGATGCGCACGAAAATCCGTCCGGAGCAGTTTCGAGCGCCGAACTGCCTGAAGTGTTTTCCAGACCCTAGAAACTCCCCAAAACCGTTTTTAACAGAAAAGCATCTCGAAATGTCCTAAAACGCGCAGCTGAACATTTTCGTGCACAGGTGCCGTTGATGCGCACGAAAATCCGTCCGGAGCAGTTTCGAGCGCCGAACTGCCTGAAGTGTTTTCCAGACCCTAGAAACTCCCCAAAACCGTTTTTAACAGAAAAGCATCTCGAAATGTCCTAAAACGCGCAGCTGAACATTTTCGTGCACAGGTGCCGTTGATGCGCACGAAAATCCGTCCGGAGCAGTTTCGAGCGCCGAACTGCCTGAAGTGTTTTCCAGACCCTAGAAACTCCCCAAAACCGTTTTTAACAGAAAAGCATCTCGAAATGTCCTAAAACGCGCAGCTGAACATTTTCGTGCACAGGTGCCGTTGATGCGCACGAAAATCCGTCCGGAGCAGTTTCGAGCGCCGAACTGCCTGAAGTGTTTTCCAGACCCTAGAAACTCCCCAAAACCGTTTTTAACAGAAAAGCATCTCGAAATGTCCTAAAACGCGCATCTGAACATTTTCGTGCACAGGTGCCGTTGATGCGCACGAAAATCCGTCCGGAGCAGTTTCGAGCGCCGAACTGCCTGAAGTGTTTTCCAGACCCTAGAAACTCCCCAAAACCGTTTTTAAACGAAAAGCATCTCGAAATGTCCTAAAACGCGCATCTGAAAATTTTCGTGCACAGGTGCCGTAGATGCGCACGAAAATCCGTCCGGAGCAGTTTCGAGCGCCGAACTGCCTGAAGTGTTTTCCAGACCCTAGAAACTCCCCAAAACCGTTTTTAACAGAAAAGCATCTCGAAATGTCCTAAAACGCGCATCTGAACATTTTCGTGCACAGGTGCCGTTGATGCGCACGAAAATCCGTCCGGAGCAGTTTCGAGCGCCGAACTGCCTGAAGTGTTTTCCAGACCCTAGAAACTCCCCAAAACCGTTTTTAAATAAAAAGCATCTCGAAATGTCCTAAAACGCGCATCTGAACATTTTCGTGCACAGGTGCCGTAGATGCGCACGAAAATCCGTCCGGAGCAGTTTCGAGCGCCGAACTGCCTGAAGTGTTTTCCAGACCCTAAAAACTCCCCAAAACCGTTTTTAACAGAAAAGCATCTCCAAATGTCCTAAAACGCGCATCTGAACATTTTCGTGCACAGGTGCCGTAGATGCGCACGAAAATCCGTCCGAAGCAGTTTCGAGCGCCGAACTGCCTGAAGTGTTTTCCAGACCCTAGAAACTCCCCAAATCCGTTTTTAACAGAAAAGCATCTCGAAATGTCCTAAAACACGCATCTGAACATTTTCGTGCACAGGTGCCGTAGATGCGCACGAAAATCCGTCCGGAGCAGTTTCGAGCGCCGAACTGCCTGAAGTGTTTTCCAGACCCTAGAAACTCCCCAAAACCGTTTTTAAATAAAAAGCATCTCGAAATGTCCTAAAACGCGCATCTGAACATTTTCGTGCACAGGTGCCGTAGATGCGCACGAAAATCCGTCCGGAGCAGTTTCGAGCGCCGAACTGCCTGAAGTGTTTTCCAGACCCTAAAAACTCCCCAAAACCGTTTTTAACAGAAAAGCATCTCCAAATGTCCTAAAACGCGCATCTGAACATTTTCGTGCACAGGTGCCGTAGATGCGCACGAAAATCCGTCCGAAGCAGTTTCGAGCGCCGAACTGCCTGAAGTGTTTTCCAGACCCTAGAAACTCCCCAAAACCGTTTTTAACAGAAAAGCATCTCGAAATGTCCTAAAACGCGCAGCTGAACATTTTCGTGCACAGGTGCCGTTGATGCGCACGAAAATCCGTCCGGAGCAGTTTCGAGCGCCGAACTGCCTGAAGTGTTTTCCAGACCCTAAAAACTCCCCAAAACCGTTTTTAACAGAAAAGCATCTCGAAATGTCCTAAAACGCGCAGCTGAACATTTTCGTGCACAGGTGCCGTTGATGCGCACGAAAATCCGTCCGGAGCAGTTTCGAGCGCCGAACTGCCTGAAGTGTTTTCCAGACCCTAGAAACTCCCCAAAACCGTTTTTAACAGAAAAGCATCTCGAAATGTCCTAAAACGCGCATCTGAACATTTTCGTGCACAGGTGCCGTTGATGCGCACGAAAATCCGTCCGGTGCAGTTTCGAGCGCCGAACTGCCTGAAGTGTTTTCCAGACCCTAGAAACTCCCCAAAACCGTTTTTAAACGAAAAGCATCTCGAAATGTCCTAAAACGCGCATCTGAAAATTTTCGTGCACAGGTGCCGTAGATGCGCACGAAAATCCGTCCGGAGCAGTTTCGAGCGCCGAACTGCCTGAAGTGTTTTCCAGACCCTAGAAACTCCCCAAATCCGTTTTTAACAGAAAAGCATCTCGAAATGTCCTAAAACACGCATCTGAACATTTTCGTGCACAGGTGCCGTAGATGCGCACGAAAATCCGTCCGGAGCAGTTTCGAGCGCCGAACTGCCTGAAGTGTTTTCCAGACCCTAGAAACTCCCCAAAACCGTTTTTAAATAAAAAGCATCTCGAAATGTCCTAAAACGCGCATCTGAACATTTTCGTGCACAGGTGCCGTAGATGCGCACGAAAATCCGTCCGGAGCAGTTTCGAGCGCCGAACTGCCTGAAGTGTTTTCCAGACCCTAAAAACTCCCCAAAACCGTTTTTAACAGAAAAGCATCTCCAAATGTCCTAAAACGCGCATCTGAACATTTTCGTGCACAGGTGCCGTAGATGCGCACGAAAATCCGTCCGAAGCAGTTTCGAGCGCCGAACTGCCTGAAGTGTTGTCCAGACCCTAGAAACTCCCCAAATCCGTTTTTAACAGAAAAGCATCTCGAAATGTCCTAAAACACGCATCTGAACATTTTCGTGCACAGGTGCCGTTGATGCGCACGAAAATCCGTCCGGAGCAGTTTCGAGCGCCGAACTGCCTGAAGTGTTTTCCAGACCCTAGAAACTCCCCAAAACCGTTTTTAACAGAAAAGCATCTCGAAATGTCCTAAAACGCGCAGCTGAACATTTTCGTGCACAGGTGCCGTTGATGCGCACGAAAATCCGTCCGGAGCAGTTTCGAGCGCCGAACTGCCTGAAGTGTTTTCCAGACCCTAGAAACTCCCCAAAACCGTTT